>CM052360.1:21590300-22886056 GCA_028551475.1 Casuarina equisetifolia
TGTCAGATCGAGACCCAGTGTTTACCAGTTTGTTATGGAAAGAGTTTTTCAACCTATAAGGAACTCACTTAAATTACTCTACAGTGTATCACCCACAGTCAGATGGGCAAATGGAAGTAGTGAATCGTGTTATGGAGATGTACCTTCGGTGTTTTACTAGAGATCAACCCAAGAATTGGGTGAAATGGCTACCGTGGGCTGAGTTGTGTTACAACACCAGTCTTCACGAGTCCTTGGGCAAAAGTCCTTATCAGGTGGTGTATGGTAGGGACCCTTCTATGTTGTTGGATTATATCCCTAGAGCTACATCCATGGAGGCCGCTAAGAAGGAGTTATTAAGTAGGGATGAAGTGATAAAAAGGCTTAGAGAGAAGCTGATGGAGTCCCAAAATTGCATGAAGAAAGTCTATGACAAGGGTAGAACAGATCGGGAGTTCCAAGTGGGTGAGCACATATACTTGCGCCTACAACCATATAGACAGTTAATTGCTGCAATGAGGTGAAATCAGAAGTTATCCCCTAGATACTTTGGACCCTTTGAAATCCCAGAAAGAGTGGGGAACTTGGCCTATCGTCTAAAGCTGCCTGAGAATTCCAGAATTCATCTAATGTTTCATGTTTCAGTGTTGAAAAAATTCATTGGAAGCAAGGTGATAGTGTTAACAAAACTTCCCTTAGTTGTAGAACCAGAAGGAAGGTTGGTGCCTCAACCCCAATCTGTGATTGCCAATCGTAATGAAGGGGAACAAAAGGAGCTGCTAGTTGTGTGGAAAGGATTAATTGACAATGATGCTACTTGGGAACTTGCTGGTGAGTGTTCGGTGAATTTTAAATACAAGTGAACATGTCGAACAAGTAATATAATGATAAGAAAAGTATCGTCCCACGAAGATTGGTGAATACTAAACTAATTAACTACTAATGATGAATAAATCCTAAAATTTATCTAGCAAATCAAAATATTGTTGATGATGAATTAAAATTTAAAACTTTCAAAACGAAAACTCAAGACTAATTAAAATTGAATCCAAGTAAGAAAAATCAAGATGAGAAACATGTTAGAGCTTCCGATTTCACCATAACTACTAGATATGAATTTTTATAGTTTATGCCTACAAGAATGATATTACCCATGTGATGGCGGAACTTCCTAATTTATTTACTATCCTATGTCTAGGTATAGCAAACCTATTTAGTTCATTAATTCACTATATCTCTATATGTGAATTGAAACAAACCAAATGCATTAGGATTTGTGAATATTCCTGGTTTACAATAAATCTTTCGATCATCTTATCACCAAAAGCCACACAAATAACATGGTATATGTCTATCCACATTTAATTCATGGTTATATATTATAAGAAGCAATTGCATATTATTACCTTTCAGTCTCTAACATGCACATCATATCATTCAAGTGGTGGCCAATCACTTAAAAGCATTAAGAATAAATAATATATAACTCACATAAATAAAATATCTTGCAAAACATAAAAACTTATGAAATTCACATCATCATAGTTAGGCTACATCTTCGCTCTAACAAAAGAAATTTAGAACATAATAAAATAACAAACCAAAGCAATAGTAGAAATTAAGCAAAACATCTTAAATAGAAAAACAAGAAAGTTGTCACCACACTGTCTTCTCTTTAAGAATTCCTCACAGAATTCCTACAATTCAAGAATGATAAGAAGTAGAGGGAAGCTTTCGCGCCTCTATTTCTCTTTTTCTTTCTTGGTTTTCTCTTTCTTCTCTCACTTTTTCTCTCTTCCTTGGTTGATTTCGGCGGCAACACACGGCTTCTTCTTCTTTTCTCTCTCTTCTCTCTCTTCTCTCTCCTATTCTCCTCTCCTTTTGTGCGGCGCCTTCTCCTCCCCTTTTAATTCACGTTCCTTTGCCTTTTTATTCTATCTTGGGATGCGTGCCCTAAGATTCTCCCTTAATAATTCACTTTTTTGCCCCTTTTCCTTTATTTCCTTTCTTGTCTTTTTTTGTCCTTTTCCTCCTCTTTTCTTCTTTTGACTTCTTTTTCTTTCCTTGTCTTCTTCACGTGCCTTTTTGTAACTTTCTTTTCCTTTATTTCTTTTGCTCTTTTGGGGTTTGCTGCATAAATAACACCAGTTTACGTAAATATATCAAAACTTAAATATTATCTTATAAAACTTGTATTATTTATATCCTAAAATAGTCAAAATAACTCTATAAAAATAGAGTTATCAGTGAGTTTCTGATGCGGTTTCCTAAATTCAACCTTGGGGCCAAGGTTTGTCGTTAAGGGGGAGGGAGTTGTCACAAGTCCAACGCAGCTACAAGTACTTATGTTTGTATTTATAAATTTTGGGATATAATATGTAATAGGCCTTGACATCGAAGGGTAGCTTTGGTACTAACTCTCGTAGTAAGGGTCCTTTTGTACTTTACTGCCACTAAAATAGTCAACGGTAAAAGGGGAATTGGGGATGAAGGTTACGGGGGACTGTTATCTTGAATCGTGAATAGAAAGGTGCAGCGTCCCTTGATGCTGAGGTTGTAGCATCCCTTAGATGCTATATTGTATCTTGTTCTAGAATCATTGGTTGGTACAGGAAGAAGAAACCTTTTTAGGGTCTTGACCTTCCACTGCAAGTTCTATAATCGAATTCCTCTCGGAAAGATTCTGATTGTGACAAAGTACCCTCTAAAATGGTTAGAACCTCAGTAGCAAGAGGGTGATTGTGGGGGCCTCCTAGTGCAAAGTCAAGACGAGCCAAGAATATGCCCAATGTGTTCAGGCCTAAAAGGTTCAAAACATTAACGCGAGTTACAATGGATCCGAGCTGATTCGAGTTGTTTCCACGAATGTTTAACCCGTGAAAGACAAAATCATCGACTGTGACAAGCTTTCGATCCTTGCAGAACTTCCCGTTTACAAATACTGAAAAAAAAAAATGAACCTTATATTCTAGATATGGCACAAACAATACTGGTATGTAAAGTTCTATCATGAAGACAACCAAAAACCCAGATGTTTCATATGATCTCATACCACCATCACTAGAACCGTTAGTGGAAACACAGAAGTCTTGTAGAGGACTAGGGTCAAAGGCAGAGGCAATGGAGCATGCCACAGCCAACAGGGCCACAGTTACGAAACACTTAGTAGCGCTTCTCATCATTTTTGAATCCATCGCTTCTTTTCAGTATGTGAGAAATGTTGCATGAAGGCAAGACTATTTCTAGGGATAAGTCACTGGACAAGCCAATGGTTTAACTTCCATGGCTAAGACTCGACTTGATAAGAGTTTGGTTGATGTATTAGTCATTCTCTATCTGTTACTCTAAGCAAGTGCTAAACATTCATCAACTTTGTCCACTTCAATTGAGGAAAAACTGTAATTCATGCATCAGTTTGCATTGAAGTTAACTCAAACCCTTTTCTTAATATTTTTGACACGTCAGGCAAATCCCGGATAAGGTGAGCATCATATTTCCTTAACATTGACGTTGCCGAAGCTGTTGATGGGTTGATCCAGTGGTTTGTAGAGAACCGTGTTACCTAAATTTTTAAGTTCTAAAATCTAACAACATAGAATGGAGGTAGACATGTGGGACACCAATTAGGGAAAAGTAGTTGATGACTTTTAGTCTTTTAGATAATGCTTACGTTTAACGGTACATGCAATACGCTATTGTCTTAGCCTTAACTCTTCAATATAATATTCTTATTCTCTTCTCCTCACTTCGTCTTGCCAGGGTAAGGGTCTATGGGTGCTCCTCAAGGGCAAATGCTTTTCTAGTGTTCATGATTGTACTTTTGACAAATTGTAATTGTCCGAGTCCACTTGAAAGAAGAACTAGGTACTTTTGATAAGTTTCTTTGAAAAGATCTTATCTTTTTTGAAAAAAAAAAAAGATTTTGTCTTCCAATCAGATTGTTTCATCATGAACATCTAAAACATAAGAAAGGATAGGGTTTGTCTTCTTTTCTTACTTAGAGAGGTGTTTAGGTAAATGTGAGTATAAAAGAATCATGTCATCCTTTGATTTTATTTCTCATCTATTGATCGAAAAGATTGGGCCTATTTTTCTTTTCCCTTAAATCTTTTTAACATTTTCTTTTTTAAGAACGCATCAAAACCATCCTCGCCCAAATGGGTTCGAAGAGTTCAGAAATTCATCTGAAGGAGATGAAGAATCTGCACAAGTTCAAGAAGTTGAATGCTTGTGTTAAATATACATGAAAAGTATAAAAGCTTGAAAAGTAATTAAATATAATATTAGAGCCTAAGTTTTTTTGTATTATCCTTATTGTTAAATTCATCATAAAAAAAAATAGAAAGTTAAAAAAGTAATTTGAAAAGAGATAAATTCTTTCACTTAATACCATAAGATTTTAAGTTGATATAAATCTTTTTTTATACAATTTAATATAGTATCAAGAGCCTAAGTTCTACCTTATGCACTCCTACAAATATAAGTAAGTCTAGAAGCCATGCAAAACTATTGCATAAGAGTCACTCTCCGACTTTCAAGGTGGACAATTTACGTCAAGGCAAAAAGACCTGCAACCTATGTAGGGAACGAGATTGTATTTGCTTTAACCTTAGTCGAACATAGATTACTAAGAAACATTTCTGCACTAAATGTTTGCTCTTATGAGACTATGCTCAAGTTTGTAATCCCCCGAACTTTTAGCCTGGTTTTTGAAAAATATTATATTGATGAAATAATATGGAAACCCTTTTATTATTAGTCATGAATTTTGAACGTAGTAGAAATACAACATGCAAACATCATCTCATTATCATTAGCTATGAATCTCGGATGCATGTTTGAATTCAACGTGCAAAGCACACTTGAATCTAATAAACACTTGCTAACACAATGGTTTCCATACTCGAAACAAATGGACCAAATAGTATCAAAACATATTCGAAATAACTCCCATAAAAACACACTCATTCTGTCAATGTGTGCGTTGACACACATGTAACATCACTAAGTCCATTAAAAAACCAAAGTACACAATTTGGTCCATGTGACCTAATAAATCATAGGCCCAAACACATCGGCCTATCGCTATATATAAATGCCACGCATATAATATACGTATATACCCATATATATACATCTCGTACAAACATAGTGATTTGTACCATGCCCAACTTTTATTATAATTGACAACTCACATTATATCATACTTACTGGTGTACCTACATATCCAGTGATACATCACTGTCTACACGTACCAGTGTACCCATATTAATATATCACAGGTTACACGCACTGCTACAATGTCAATAGCCATCACTTTCATAAAATCATGTCGACCAAGAATTCTAACCCTTGCATCACAAGGCTCTTTACTTAAAGCCAAATGGACCCTTGCCAAAATCAGCAGTCCACCAATCCTTTATTCGCTGACAATCCACAATTGTTAGCCACACATTCCGCATATAACCCAAACCAACACATGTAGACCCATGTGTCAAACATCTAATTTATTGTCTAAATTCAAAATCTACTATAGAGCGGCAATTGTACATACCCATGTGCGCAAATGAATTTAAAGATTAAATTCAAACTAAAGCGTGAAAATTGTTCTTGCCACCAAAATATGTATACCCAATCATGACATGCCACGTGGCAATCACTAACGTAGATAGCCAATGGCGGCTTGCAGTAGCGGGCTAGTTGAAACACCAAAATCTTACAGAGGACTAGGCTCATCAGCAAAGGCAAGGGAGCAGGCGAAGGCCAACAAGGCCATAGCGACTAGAATCCTCGGGGCCACACCAGTCAACGTTTTAATAAAACCTATATTCTAGTCTTTTAGTTTTAAATCTCTTGATTATACTTGTGAAAATTTTGAGATACCCACCCTAAAAGAAAATAAAAAATAAAAAGTTGAAAGTGAGAGAAAACAAAAAGACATAAATGATTCTACGCTTTAAAATAACTCCAAAAAAAATCAATTGCTTTTTCCAATTCATTCTCCAGTCCATTATGCATCTCATCTATATTTGTCGTGTCTCACTTTCCTCTAAATTATACATTAAATACCTAGACAATCTAAACACCATAATGTTGGTGAAATTCACGCTTTCTCCTTTGTCTTCATCACTTTTTTATTTATTATTGTTATTATTTTGAAGTAAAGGAGAGTGAGGGAGATTTGGGTGTTTAAGCTAGGATTTCTTTCGTCACAAGCAGCATAAGCTCCAGTTAAGCATGGTCTCCTTTGACAAAATTCACATCTACTTGACTCATTATTAAAGAAAAAATTTTAAAATGGTGAAACCAATTGCTGGTATGCTTATGATATTGTAATATATATATATATATATATATATATATATATCTATTAGATAACATGCACCAGAAGAAGCTAGGAATCATACCTCAAACGTTTATCAAGAAAGAAAGATACGTGACGTTGGACTTTGTTACTACTTTGCAATTAAAATACATAAAACTATGCATAAGAAGCACCTTTATTTCTTTATTTCTTTTTCTTTTCCTTTTTTCTTGCCATGATCTTACAACAAAGGAAACAATCACAACCTTTATTTCATATTGTCTGGCCTATTCACGATCGCACATCTTTCTCTAATCTTCGTAAAACCAGAACTGCTTCTGAAGATACTCAACAAC
This sequence comes from Casuarina equisetifolia, assembly GCA_028551475.1. Lineage (NCBI taxonomy): Eukaryota > Viridiplantae > Streptophyta > Magnoliopsida > Fagales > Casuarinaceae > Casuarina > Casuarina equisetifolia. The sequence goes on from CM052360.1 coordinate 21,596,940, forward strand.
GTTCTTGTCCAATTGGAAGGCTTTGGTAAGTACAGCAGGATCGATGGGAGGATTAGATCCAAAGATTGCATTTGCTATGGTGACGACACCTGGGTTCTGGCTACTGAAAGCGGACAAAGCAACCGCATCAGTCTCCCCGACATTACGTTCGAAGTGAATTAGACCCACTGGGAAGATAATAACATCTGCTGCAGTTAGAATTTTGGCAAAGAGACGGTTATCTGAATGGATTTGATGTGACATTTCATTTTGTACTTTAACATGTATTAACACAATTTATCTTTTCACCTAAAAAAAATTCCCTCTAGAACTGTCAGAACCTCAGTGGCAATAGGGTGAGTGTGGGGTCGTTTACGACTCCTGGTGCAAAGTCAATACGAGCCAAGGACATGCCCAATGTGTTCAGGCCCAAAAAGTTCAAAACATTGACGCGAGTTACAATGGACCCGAGCTGATTTGAGTTGTTTCCACGAATGTTTAACCCATGAAAGACGAAATCATCGGCTGTGACAAGCTTCGGATCCTTGCAAAACTTCCCGTTTACAAATACTGCAAAAGAAGAAAAAAAATGGACTTTATATTACGAACGCGACACAAACAATATTGGTATGTAGTGTTCTATCATGAAGAGATGTTCCATAAGATTTCATACAGCCATCAAGAGAGCCATTAGTCGAGACACAGAAGTCTTGCAGAGGACTGGGATCAGAGGCCGAGGAAAGGGAGCATGCCAAGGCCAACAAGGCCACTATTGCGAGACACCTAGTAGCGCTTTTCATCATTTTTAAGGCTATTGCTTCCTTTTAGTATGTGAGAAATGTTGCATGAAAGCACAGCTATTTATAGAGGGAAGTCAGGGAACGAGTCAATGGTTTAACTTCCACGGCTAAGACTCGACTTCATCGTTTACCTACCACTGCAAGCACATGCTAACCACTCATCAAATTTGAACACTTCAATTCGGGGAAGAGTGTAATTCATGGATTAGTTGCTTTATAAATAACACCTTTTCTTAAAATCAAATATTAAGTGAAGCAATGTTTGACACTTGGGCAAATCCCGAATGAGGTGAGCATCATATCTCCCTGCAATTGACATTCGGTGCAGCTGTCAGCAGGTTGATCCAGTCGGCCTTAAAGAATCCGAACTATATAAATTTTTAAGCCCTGAAATCTAGCAATAGAGATCAGAGGGAGACATGTGAGACGCCAATCAGGCAAAAGTAGTTGATGACTTTCATTCTTTTTGAAAATGCGTAGGTTTAAAGGTACGAGCAATACGCTAATGACGCACCCCTGCCTCTTCAGGATAATCTTCTCTTTTCTTTTTCTGACTTGGTCTTGCTGGATTAAGCGTCTGCCGGTTGCTCCTCAAGATAAAAACAAATGCTGCAGTGTTAATGATTGTACTATTAACAGATTTTAATGGTCCAACTGCACCCGAAAGAAGAAGTTTCTTTTAAAAAATCTGATCTTTTCTTCTTCTTTTTTAGAAAATAATTTGTCCTCCAACCAGATTGTTACGCCACGAATATCTCAAGTATAAGAAGGGATAGGGATTGTCTTCTTTTCTTGCTAAGAGAAATGGTTAGGTAGATGTCATCCTTCGATTTTCTGTCATATATTGAGCAGGAAAGATTGGGCATATTTTTCTTCTCACTCTAATTTTTTAAATTTTCTGTTTGGACAAAGTCTTAGAACCATCCTCGCCCAAATGGGTTTGAACTGGGTTCCAGTCTGCTCCCCTCTCTTCCCGGATGTGTGTTATAAAAATAAAAATAAAAATAAAAAGGGTTTGAACGGCTAGAAAATTGATCTAAAGGTGATGAAAAGTCTACAGAAATTCATGAAGTTAAATGCTCATTTAACTCCATATGAAAAATATAAAAATTTAAGAAATAATTTATAAATAAGTCTTTATATTTGATTCCTTTAGATTTTGAGTTGAATATGGGTTGTTTTTTTTATAAAATTTAACTTCGCTATTTTGTGTTCAACTTTTTTTGAGTTCCTTTTTGTTAAGTCTCATATGAAAAATATGAAAACTTAAAAGGTAACTACCATAAGATTTAAAGTTGAATATATATATTTCTATAAAATTTAATATGGTATCAAGAGCCTAAGTTTTGCCTTATGCACCCTTATAGATATAGGTAAGCCCAAAAGCCACACAAAAAGTAAAATCCATGAGATAATTTGAGTTAGACCATTATGGTAACATAGTATGTTAAATAACAATGTGGAATTGTCCTATATTACTAGGAAGTCCTTTGGAAATGTCTCGCCTATGGACAAAGATCCTCATGGAAAATATTTCCCCACACTTAAAATAAGAAAGCTTTTTAAGTCTCATATGAGAAAATAAAAAGTTGAAGAGTAACTTGTAAAAAGATAGGTTCTTCTACTTAATGCCTAAAGATTTTAAATAAAATATATGTTTTTATTTATAAAAGCCTAATACCTAAAAAATGGGTAAGTTTGAAGTTTACAAAAAAAAAAAAAAGTGACATTGAAAGATGGTTTGAGTTGGACCATTATGATGAGAGAATGTATTAAATAAGTAATGTTAAATTGTCTCATATTACTAAGAAATCCATTGAAAATCTAAGTTCAATATTTCAATCCCTGACTTATAGACAAAGATTTCTATATAAAGTATTTCTCTATGTTTAGAGTATGAGATAGATTAATTCTACATATGAAACATAAAAGTTTTAAAAATTAATTTTCTACTAAAACCTTAAAATTTTGAGTTAAATACAAACTTTTCGCTAAAACTTTTAAAAGTCCACAGCTCAAGGCGCTGGAGCAATCAAAGAGGCTTGTAAGGCATGGCAAGACCAACCGGTGAAAATGACTGAGGAATCACAAGGAGGCACTATTAATATGTAACGGGATTCTCCCATTCAAGTGCACTGGAGTTCTAGAATAATGTATTATGACGCTCCTTATGGAGTAGTTGTACCTAAAGGACAAGTAACTTTGTACATCACCCATCATGGAGACCGTGGAGATGGGAGGATTTTTCTACCTTCGTAGGTCGCGTGTGGAATTCAACGTAAGGGACAAAAATGGAACGTTCTGCAAGGACCAAAATGCCGTTACCGCCGACGATTTCTCCTTCTCTGGACTCAACATTTCAAGAAGCACCAAAAATCCACTCGGTTCAAATGTTACACTCTTGAATTTGGAAAAAAAATAGCTGGCCTCAAATATTGTAGCAGCGATGGTGTTAAATAAAATGATTTTTTTTTAATTTTCCTTTTCGTTCATGCAATAGCAATAAATATAGACCTAGACCATGATTAAAGTTAATTTCACTTTATAACCATAATGTTAGATATCACTAAACTTTCGCTAATACATAATCCTTTTTTTCTTTTTCTCTTTAGCATAATTAGTTCAAAACTTTGTTGATGAGGCGGTTAGGGTTGGACGTGAGAAACCTAACATAAAGTGTACCCTCTAAGATCACCAAACTCCTGGTGCTACGAGGGGTAAGCATGGGTAGTTTTAAGGCCATATGGTGCAAAATCAATGGGAGCCAAAGGTATGCCCAATGTATTGAGGCCTGGTATTTTCATTTGAAAGAGCGGCGTCAAACTGAGTTGATTCTTAGTGCTTCTTGAAATGTTTAGACCAATAATTACTACGGCTTGGCGAGCCCTTCATTTTCAAGGCTGTTTTCCTTTTGGTATGTTGATTATTCTTGCCGATTGGATGAGCCGTGAACATAAGTAACTATAGATGCAAAACTTTGGATAGTATCAAAGATAAAAGTTTCATATAAGAAACAAATAAGACTGGAAAATTAAATCCAAAAATTATCATCCCAACTCACGAATTAATTTTTGAATTGAACTCTAATATTTTTGATATAATATTAAATCAAATTTTATCATTTCAATTCTTGCTCATTCTATTATTGTTCAACCTTGAATCCAAGGTATACCTAATGTGCAAGAGAGTATTAAAGTAAAAATCTCACATGAGAAAGAATAATAATTGGATAGTATTTAAAAATAATAATAAGTCTTTTTAATAGACTGGTCTATATTCTTAGGCAATGATCTAACTTGATAAGTGTTTAGTTAATGCTTGAATCTTTCTTTAACCACTCCTGCTCTCACATATTAAACGTTCATCCAAACTTGACCCCTTCACTTAAGGAAAGAACTCTGGTTTACTGTAGCTGTGACCAATTCCCAAATAAACTGAAATTGAAGTCGCTGAAGCGGTCAGGTGGTGTTAGTCCTGTCAACAAGGGTGACTACGTGCTAACTAGAATTTCAACATGTGAAATCAGATAGATGCAAAGCCGATCACACGCCAGCATTTGATAAAACAATTGCCCTGTCAATTATTGGACGACTTCAAGCGTTCTAGTAACTTCGTGTTGTTAATAATAAAATAATAATAGAATAGCATGCGCCAAAAGAAGCTAAGAATGAAAGTTCAAACATCATCAAGAAAGAAAGATACATGAGTTGGATTTTGATACTACTTCGCAAATAAAATATATAAAAATATCCATAAGAAGCACTTTTATTTCTCTTTTTTTTTTTCTCTTTTGCCATGATCTTACAACAAAGGAATCTATCACAACCTTTATTTCATATTGTCTGGCCTATTTACGATCACACATCTTTCTCTAATCTTCGTAAAACCAGAACTGCTTCTGAAGATACTCAACGACGTTCTTGTCCAGTTGGAAGGCTTTGGTAAGTACATTAGGATCGATGGGAGGATTAGATCCAAAGATTGCATTTGCGGTGGTGATAACACCTGGGTTCTGGCTACTGAAAGCGGACAATGCAACCGCATCAGTCTTTCCTACATTACGTTCGAAGTGAATGAGACCAATTGGGAAGACAATAACATCTCCTGCAGTTAGAACTTTGGTGAAGAGGCGGTTATCTGGGTTTGATGTGACAAAGCCAGCGTACAAACTACCCTCTAAAACGGTCAGAACCTCAGTAGCAAGAGGGTGAGTGTGGGGAGCATTTACGCCCCCTGGTGCAAAGTCAAGACGAGCCAAGGATATGCCCAATGTGTTCAGGCCTAAAAAGTTCAAAACATTAACGCGAGTTACAATAGACCCAAGCTGATTTGAGGTGTCTCCAGGAATGTTTAACCCGTGAAAGACGAAATCATCGGCTGTGACATGCTTTGGATCCTTGCAAAACTTCCCGTTTACAAATACTGCCAAAAAACCAAAAAAAAAAACAAAAGACGTTATTATACGAACGCAACATGAGTAATATTGGTATGTAGAGCTCTATCATGACAAGAAACGAAAACCCAGATATTTCATAAGATTTCATACCACCATCAAGAGAGCCATTAGTCGAAACACAGAAGTCTTGCAGAGGACTGGGGTCAAAGGCAGAGGCAAGGGAGCATGCCAAGACCAACAGGGCCACAGATACGAGACACTTAGTAGCGCTTTTCATCCTTTTTGAGGCTATATGAGGCTATGGCTTTTTTCGGTATGTGAGGAATGTTGCATGAAAGCACGACTATTTATAGAGAAAGTCACTGAACGAGCCCATGGTTTTAACTTCCACGGCTAAGACTCGACTTGGTATGAGTTAGGTTGATGTCTCAGTCATCCTTTCCTTACTACTGCACGCAAATGCTAAAATTTCATCAAATTTGACCACTTTAATCAAGGGAACAGTGAAATTGCTGGATTGGTTTGCATTGAAAATGTCAAGGCTGCTTATCCCACGTTAGAATGAAAAGACATGACTTGGGTTTGTATGAGACATGATATACCTCTCATTCCTTACGAATTGTAGGATGGCCCTTCTTGCTTTAACAAGAAATAACTTAACTCCGATTCTCAAAATAAACTATGAAGTGAAGCAATACTTGCCACTCCGGGCAAATCTCCAGTGAGGTGAGCATCGTATCTTCTTAAAATTGATGTCGTTAAAGCTGTAGGGAGGTTGATCCAGTCGTCCGTAAAGAATCCGTATTATCTAATAACTTTTAAGCCCTGAAATCCAGCAGCATAGACTAGAGGGAGACTTTGGGATGCCAATTAGGCGAAAGTAGTTGATGACTTTCACTCTTTTAGATAATGCGTATGTTTAACGGTGCAGGCAGTACGCTAATGACTCAGCCTTACCTCTTCAAGATAATCTTCTCTTTTTCTTCTTCTGGCTTCGTCTTGCTGGCATAAGCGTCGGCGCGTGCTCCCCAAGAGCAAATGCTTTTCTAGTGTGAATTATTGCACTCTTGACAGATAGTAATGGTCAGATTCCACCAGAAAGGAGTAGGTACTCTAATCACATTGTTACGTCATGAATATCTCAAATATAAGAAGGGATAGGGATTGTGTTCTTTTCTCACTTAGAGAAATGTTTAGGTAAATGACGGTATAAAAGAATCATGTCATCTTTTGATTTTCTTTCTCATCCGATGACCAAGAAAGATTGGGTTTGAAGAGTTAGGAAATTGGTATGAGGGAGATGAAGAATTTGCACAAGTTCGTGAAGTTAAATGCTCATGTTACGTTCTAAATAAAAAATATAAAAATTTAAAAGTTGTTCTATAAATAGATAAATTTCTCTATAAAATGTTTTGAATTTTAAGTTATATATGGGCTATTTTTTTTATAAAATTTAATGTAATATTAGGGTTCAAGTTTGTTCTATATCGAAAAAAATAGAAACTTAAAAAGTAATTTATAAAGGGGTATGTTTATCCATTTAATGCTTTAGGGTTTTAAGTTTCTTCTTCTTCTTCCTTCTTCTTTTTTTAATGAAACAAAAATAGTACCTTGATAAAAAAAAAATTGATAATATTAAGGCTAAGTGTAATAATCATACCTTAAATAAATATAAGGGTAGGATATAAACTTAACTCTTACAAAATCTTAGCTAAAACCAACCTACATCTTAAAGTACTTAAAAACTATAAAAACTTAATCAAACAAAGGGCAGCAAGTAGGATTAAACCTATAAAAACCTATAATTATTTAATCTCAATTAATAATTTCTCATTGCATTCATACTACCTTGGCAAAGAGCTTGTTTATCAAAAATTTGTATATCACGAACCATATGCTATTGTAATTCTATTCCTATTTTTGGTGGAAATGTAAGTGTGCATTAATAAGAAGTAGTGTACAAAAGCATAAAAGTATATTTCAAAATTACAAGAATTACAAAAATATAGAGGTTGGAACACTCCAAATCTTACTCAAAATGATATTTTCTTGTGAAGATTTAATATTTTTAAACAAAGAAGCTTTCATTCATACAATTTTCCTTACTTTAGCTAGCATGATTGGAATTTTTACTATTTTGCTTTGAAATCATCTTCTATTATGTTATGCCCATATATAATAAATGTAAGCTAAAAAAGATAGATTAAGAAGTTTGGGGATTCAATTCCTTAATAAGAAGTAGTGTAATTCTATTCCTATATATATGTCTAACGATCATTTGGGGATTCAAAAAACTTGCACACTTCAAATTGTGTACACAAGATGCCACAGTGATTTCCACTAGTTAAGCTTGGTTTAGACTACATAGTAGAATTTAATTCTATTATGTGTGGAACCAAAGCACACTCTTAGATATTTGGACACCTACTAGGTGAGCATAAGCCTCTGCATTTATGTTATTACCTTGGTCAAATTTACCCACATATGTCTCTCTTTATAAAATTTAATATAGTATCAAAACTTAGATTATGTTTTATACACTTCTATGAACATGGGTGTGTCCAAAAGGCACATAAGAAGTGCCATCCAAAAGATGATTTGGGTTTGATCATTGTAATAATAGGATCTCTTAAATAAATGGCGTAAAATTATCTCATATTGCTAAGTAATTCATTGAAAATCTAGGTTTAATCTTCTACTCACACACTCAAGGTAAAAGAAGCATATTAAATTTCATATCAAAACAATAAAAACTTAAAAAGTAACTTATGAAGAAATGATTCCTCTACTTAATACTTTAAAAATTTAGGTTAGATATGAGTTATTCTCTATAAAATCTGATATGTATGAATAGAAGTAAGTTCACAATTTATCCAAAAAAAAGAAAAGAAAAAAAAGATAGTGGAAGATGTCTTCGGTTGGATTATTATAGTGAAAGGATATGTAAATTTTCTTATATTGCTAAAAAAAATTGTTGAGAATCTAAGCTCAATCTTTTGTCTTTTTGCAAAAATTTTCATAAAAGTATGATCTGTATTTGTAGATAGGGGTATCAAGTTTCATACATAAAAGCATAAAAAAAATTTTAATTAATTTATTAAAAAATAAATTCTCCTACTTAATGTCTTAAAATTTTAAATTAAACACAATTTCTTTTCTAAACATTTGAACAGCCCACAGCTCAAAACGCTGGAGCAATCAAAGAGGTCAGTTAGACATGGCGGGGTGAACCGGTGAAAATGATTGAGGATCACAAGTGGGCTCTATTGACTGTGTAACGTGGTTCTCTTATTCAACTGCACTGGGTTCTAGAATATTTGACTATGAAGCTCATTATGGAGTAGTTGTACCTACTAAAGACTAAAGATCCACGAAAATCAATATACATAATTGTGACACTCGAACCCTCCCAAAAGATGACAAATCAAAAGAACAACACGTAGAAGTTGAACATTAGAACAAAACAACCATACCTTAACGGCACCAGGAACAGCCCTCAAAGTCCCGCTAATCAGAAGGCCGCCAGGACGCCCAAAAAACACATCTACATTCAATGAATCTACAATGACAGGTAGAAAACGAAGTAAATTATACACACGTTCCTGTCTTGTGTTTTAACCGAACACGTACTCTGTTTTGATATGTCTACGAATACCAGCACCATCCACTTCAGTTCTCCATCTCTTTTGTCGTTGGAGCTCAGCTATGGGAGAAGTAGACCCGGCGTTCATTCAACCCGACGAGCACAGGCCCAAGCTCAAACTCACCGAGGTGCTTGATGAAATCCCGGTCATCGACCTGGCCAATATCTTCAATCCCTCGAATGATTACACTGAACAAGTCGTTTCTGAGATCGGAAGTGCATGCCAGACCTGGGGGTTCTTCGAGGTGGTGAACCACGGGGTCCCGCCGGAGATGCGAAGAAAACTGGAGGCCGTGACCAAGCAATTCTTTGATGGATCACTGGAGGAGAAGAAGAAGGTGAGCCGGGGTGAAGCGAACGCCATGGGGTTCTACGAAAGTGAGCTCACGAAAAATGTTAGGGATTGGAAGGAGGTGTTTGATTGTTTTGTTCAAGATCCTACATATGTTCCAGCCTCTCCTGAACCTGATGACAAGGAGTTAAGGACTTTGACCAATCAGTGGCCGCTCGACCCTGCCGATTTCAGGTAATTCAGAGCTATTTATCCACTTTTTTCCGTGATTTGTCGAACCCAAAACTTCAGGTTCCATCCATGTAAATACAGAGTGGGCTCTGTTCTGTATACAGTGCTATAGGCTCTGCAACCCTGTTGCAGGGGAAGGTTTAGGGAAGAAGGGGAAGATGAATATGGACAAACTTATTGCCAAATTTCTGTCATAGATGTCAAATTTTGGAAGATCAGTAGACAAATTAGTGATCAACAGAATATTTGTGGCCGAGAGGGTTTCTTAGGACAAGCTGGTGGAGAAACACAACAAAATTGGAAGTTAAGAAAGACTATGTTGCAGACAATTATCCATTATCTTTCATTGTGATTATGATTTTCCAGGAAAAATGTTGTTTTTGGATATGGAAATATGGATCTTCCATGTTTTGTGACCACTTTCATGTGTTCTAATTTGACTTTCCAGGGAAGCATGCCAGGAGTATGCACGAGAAGTGGAAAAACTGGCCTACAAGTTGTTGGAACTTATTTCCCTGAGTTTAGGCTTACCTGCAAATCGTTTGAAGGGCTTCTTCAAAGACCAGCTCAGCATGCTCCGGCTCAATCATTATCCTGCATGCACTGCCCCCCACCTGGCTCTTGGTGTTGGCCACCACAAGGATGGCAGTGCTTTAACTGTGCTTGCTCAGGACGATGTCCGAGGACTGGAAGTGAAACGGAGATCAGATGGAGACTGGATTCTAATAAAGCCTATCCTAGATGCCTATATCATTAATCTTGGTGATGTGCTTCACGTATTATCTTGAAATATAATATATATTTTAAATCATAATATACTAATATACTATGTTTCATTCACTTATTGTACAACCATATTTTCTTTTATAGTATCAAAGTCCAAATTTTAAATGACATATCTCATTGCTTAAGAAAAGGAAGTATTAAAAACTCAATCTATATCCTCCAACAATATTTTTTTTCAACTTACACATGCACTTTACATACCCTTAAAATGTCAAACCTAAGCTTAAGAAGTTCCAAGCAATGCATGTTAACTTGATGCCTATTCACTATATCCTACAACATTAATATATGAATTTTAGATATTCTAGAATAATTGGATGTATCACACTTCTTTTGGTCCAAATATATGTGCAAGTTTATATAGGTTTGGAGCAATGACAAGTGCGAGAGCATGGAGCACAGGGTGGTGGTCAACTCTCAGAAGGAAAGGTTTTCAATTCCATTATTCTTTTTCCCATCCCACTATACCTTTGTAAAGCCTCTGGAGGAGCTGGTAAATGAGCAGAGCCCGGCCAAATACAAGGAATACAACTGGGGAAAGTATTTTGTTACCAGAAACCGCAGTGATTACAAGCAGCGCGATGTGGAGAACATCCAAATTGCTCATTTTAAGGCTTCGGATTGATGGTGCATTGTGAGGTGTCTGTATCTAGTAGATGGGCTCTTTGAGCTGCTTGCAAATGATATACTAATAAAAAGTCAGGCTTTGGGAATCTTCATGTTCCTGTATTTCTTCTTTCTTGCTTCCTTATAACTCCTTTTCTCTTTTTGCTAATTTCGCAAAGAATCTGCCGTGGAAGCTCCATAAGAAACTGACCCTCTAGACAAGAAAAAGTATTATCCTGGTTCAAGACCAATCAAATTCGTTCTGCATATATCATTCTGGTGAACGTTTCCCAAACCCCACATGATGGCCTATGAACTGTAACTGCTGAACTGAGAGGATATAGGAAGTTTTTAAACTAAATGAGAACCATCTAAGATCTAATAGAACTATAGTAAAGTTACTTGACACATTAGTTAATTTGTTTTGATTAGCAATGGTAGCTTTCAAATATGGTACTAATTTTATATTTATTAGAATGCTTTATACCACTTTTAACCACAATAAGTTCCTTTTTTAATAAAAATTTGTAAAAAAGATTTGTCTTTTTTACAAATCAAATATAAGAATAAAATAAAAAAAATTTAATATGACATTAGAATATTAAGTAAATAAAGATACCAAAACTTTCTTTTCATAAATTTGTAACTCATCTCAATGATTATTAAGATGGTATTAGAATACCCCTTGTGCTTGCAACTTACTATAATCATTCACGGCGGGTAGGCTTGCTGGCCTTGAGCGTGTTATAAAATCCTTGGTAAGAACCATACACATTTAATGTTGATTTTGTAACAATTACGGTGTAAAAAGATGTAGCTTCATACGGAGGGTAAAATGATGTCATTTTGTTATCCGTCGGTGCATGAAGGGATTTTTGACCTGAACCCCATTTCCCATGTTCCGTGTGATCGTTTGGTAATTTTGTTTGTTTTTCTCTCAAAATCCAAAACGATAACCCAAAATCCCAAGATCCTAATTTCATATCAAATGCCATGTCGTGGTAATTGTTAATAGAACAAGGCCATTTTCTAGGATTTCAAATATATAAAGTCCATCAAGAGGAGGCTTCCAGCAAGTGAGAAAAAGAAAACAGTCAGCTTAACGAGGTAAGACCAAATCAATCGATTGAGATCCTTAGGCATGAAGCAGAGCTGTCGTCTGTAGTGTTAAAAAACCCCATCCATCCAGAATGATATAAGTCATCAAATAATTGACAGGAGCAACTACTGCATTTTCTGAAATGTCGGCACGCAATCGGCGTTGCATATGTCAACCAACAGCCTTGCTACGACCAGATTTCCAAGCTTAAAATTTTGTATAAACACGTATCAGTATTGACCAAAGGATGAAGCACCTGACAGCTTGGACCATTTCAATTAGGAACATATTCTTATGTATAATTCATTTGGTAGTGGGCCAAAGTTACCGCAGAACAGCAGTCTCTCCTTAACTGAAGTTTTCAAATTTGGATGAATGTTTAACATGTGCTTCCAAGAGTAGTTAAAGAATGATTGAATCCGTAACCAAGCCATCCATCTCTTTACCAAAGTTCTAAACGCTGGAGGTTTCTTTGTCTTCCCAATAGGTCTCATTCACCTCCAATTCAACACCGGAAATACTAATGTGATTGCTTTTGCTGGACTCAGTAGCAAGGAACCCAGGGGCTCATCACCATAGCAAGTGTTGTCTTCGGGTCTAATCCTCTCATCACTCTAGATGCTATTCTCAAGGCCTTCCAGGTGGACAAGAATGTGGTGAACTATCTTCAGAAATAATTTTGGATGCATAATAACTGAAAAAAAATTATACAATAGCCAATAATGCATCATTAGGCCTTCCAATTGACCTTCAAATATTATAATTCTCGATTTTACTGAATTATAACTTAATGAGTACCTAATATTTATGAGTATACAGACTTAGTAAAGGGAAAAGTACATTAAAAGCACAACAGTTTTTGGTTTTGTTAGCATGTTAGCGACATATTTGTAACTTTGATGTTTTTAGTGTCTTTTTATTAACAAAGATGAACCTTCATAATTAACAAATATCCAATGTTACAAAAGGGCTTTTCACTACTTACCATTATTATTCTAACCAGCACGAAATCATAATTATTGATCATTTGATTATGAAAATTAGAATATATTTTTGTAACGATTACTATACTTGAACTAATGATCGTATCATAGAAACTAATAGCCTAATAGGTGAGCTACAAAAACACCTAGTAGCCTAGTACATTTGCATCCTACTTGAGCATGCCCAGTAACAAATAAATGCACAAATTCTTCTAAACCAATAGTTCGGCATTAGTTGACAGGTTCATTTCTTTTCACCTTCCGTTTATGGTTATCCCGTTCTACGACTTATTCAAATATTCCACACATGAAACTACATCGTAGAAACTATGCGTAAGCAATTTAGTTCAAAACAGTCTAAGAATGTGTCATCTACAGTTGATGATGGTTGATGAAAGACAAAGAAAATACAAAAGCCTGCAAGCTTGTGTGCTTCTTTTCTGGCTATAATGTCAAGTACAACTAAACAGTAACTACCATACTAAAACGTCAGGTACAGCTCGTTTAATGGTAATTCTTCTTTTTGTTGCTTGCATCATTTTTACTAATGTCGTTTTGTCATTTAATTTGATAGGAGAGACAACACAAAAGCCATCTATCAAAATAAGCTCTAAATGATGCCTCGAAAATTGTAAATCTAAAATTCATCTTTCCTTAACTAACCATTTTCGTATTAGTTGGAGACCAAAATATAGGAAAATATCACTCAGAATTTTATATTTCTATTATATGATGTTACAACATGCAAACTAATTATAACTTCATTTGAAATGTCTAATTATTCATGATACGCTATAACAATATTTCTCTAATTATTATCTCTCTAGAACTGCTTTGGAAGATAGTTCACCATATTCTTGTCTACCCAGAAGGCCTCGGTAAGAACGTTAATATTGATGGGAGTATTAAATCCAAATACCACATTTGCTATGGTGATGACCCCTAAGTCATAGCTACTAAGCCCAACGAAGGTAACCGCATTGGCATTTCTAATGTTGGATTGGAAGTGAATGAGACCAGTTTGGAGACAAACACACCCCTTGGTTCTAGCTACTAAGACCAGCGAAGGTCCTTCCGTGCACATTTTGAAGACCCCTTTGTTATCTTTGAGGCTATGTTTACCTTTCAGGATATTGTGTATTCTCGCTTATTAGGTAAGGGGTGTAAAAATATGCATGGGAACACAACTATCGATAGAAGCAAAACTTTTAACGGTGCTGAAACGAACGTTCTAAGTGGGAAAGAAACGATCTTTGAACAATATTTGACTGTCAAAGTTATTCTCTCAGCTTATGGGCTAACCTATGGAATAGATTATGAGACTTTTAATGTAATATTAAAATCTAAGTCGATTCCTTCAATTCTCATTCAACTTTAAACCAATATAATTTGATCAATTTATATTAAAAACATGAGTGAGTATTAAAAACAAAAGTCTACCATGAGAAAAAAAATTATCAATGGATAACATTTAAATGTAAATATTATTTTTTAATTCATAAACTAACTTTTAAATTGAATAATAAATTTTCTAATAAGTGAGACCATGTTCTTACCCAACTTGATAAGTGCATACTTGATGCTTGAATCTTTCCTTTAACCACTCCTACTCCAACATACTAAATTTTCAATCAAACTTGACCCATTCACTTAAGGGAAGAACTCCGGTTAACTGTAGCTTTGGCAGTCCCAAATAAACTAAAATTGACATGTTAAGAATGAAGTCTCTGAAGCGGTTAGGTGGTTGATCCTCTCTTCCACTGTAACGACGCCCTATCTAGAATTTTAAGATATGAAGTCTGGTAGTTGCAGCGCGATCACTTGACGGCTTTTGATCAAACGATTGACAGGTCAATATTTGACGACATAAGCATTCTAGTAACTTAGTGTTGTTAATAATGAAGTGAACTCAACTGTTAGATAGTATTTTGAATAATTTGTGGTTGTAAAGGGAATTAGTATACCAGGCAATTGTAACTAGAGAGTTACAGAAAGCATCCATTACAAACCCCAAGAATCTAAAACTCATATAGCAGAAACCTAAACAATCTTAATACCATTATTAAAGGAAAACGTCAAAAGTGAAAAACCCATATGCCATCATTGTCGTGATATGGCTGTAAGGTTAAGTAGTCCAGCAAAACGATGAAGAAATATAACACAAATATGAAGATGGCTTAGCAAAAAGATGTGTTTCTTAGTATATTTTTTTTCCTTTTTTGTCTAAGCAACCAATTCCGATGTTGCAGAGGTAAGGATCGAAACATGAAGATGGCTTCTTTAGAAGGAAATAGATGAGTACAATTGTTTGATTTTTTGTAATCAGCATCATATAGAACTCACGTATGCCTCTTCTTTTATTTGTTATTCTACGTTTTTTCTTTTAATTAATGTTGTCATTCTTAGTCCGAAATAGAAGAATGATACCATGGATCAAGAGAATTTAGTAGTGCCACTTCAATTGTCCACTCTCTTATATTTGTTTTAACTTTGTGACTAAAATATATAGAAATATCTATGACAAGCCACTTTATTTCATGTTGTGGTTGTGGCGATGGTACAGTAACAAAGATAATCAAAACATTTAGTTAGAGCTTCTGACGATTCAATACGTATAGTTCTCTAATTATTGTCCATCTAGAACTGTTTCTGAAGATAGTCAACCACATTCTGTCTACCTGGAAAGCCTTGACAAGAACATCAGGATTGATAGGGGGATTGGATCCGAAACGACATTTGCAATGGTGATGACCCCCGGGTTTTGGCTACTAAGACCAGAAAAGGCAACCGCATTAGAAATTCCAACGTTAAATTGGAAGCGAATGAGACCAATTGGGAAGACAAATACATCTCCTGGCTTTAGAACTTTAGTGATGAGACGGTTAGGGTTGGACGTAACGAACCCAACATAAAGAATGCCCTCTAAGACGACCAGAATCTCAGTGCCACGAGGATGAGTGTGACGAGGATTGAGACCATATGGTGCAAAGTCAATGTGAGCCAAAGATATACGCTATGTGTTGAGGCCCAGTATTCTATCCACGTTCAAAGGAGTCACATTTGAACCTAGTGGATTGTCAGTGCTTCTTGGAAGGTTCAGTTCCGAGAAGAAGAAATCGTCCGGAGAAACAGCATTTGGGTCCTTGCGAAACATTTCATCCACAAATACTGCACTGCAAAAGATTGCATCTATGATCACCTAAATAAGGTGACCAAACGTAAATAATATTAGTATATAGAACTCTATCATGACAAAGAAGAAACCCCAAGATGTGACAGAAAAAACTGCGAACCACCAAAAGTGAAGTGTTAGTTGAAATACAGAAATCTTGCAGAGGACTGGGCTCAGCAGCAAAAGAAAGGGATCAGGCGAAGGCCAACAGGGCCACAGCGACTAGAATCCTCGAGGCAAATTTCATCATTTTTTTAGGCTGCCTCTACCTTTCAAGATGCTATGTATTCAGGCTTTCTGGGTAAGGGGTGAGGAATGTTGCATGGAAGGACGAGTATTTATAGAGGTAAGGGACTGAACGAGTCCATGTATTTTTTACTTCCACTGTGAAAATTCGACTTGGTATGAGTTTGGTTTATGAGTGAATCGTTTTTTAACCAGTCCTGCACGCACATACTAAACATTTATCCAAATTTGATAGCTTCAGCAGTTGCTTTGGTCCATTCCCAAAGTAATTGAACGTCGGAATATGTTCCGAGTTGAAATGCCTCAAGGGATCAGGTGGTTGATCCTTTGGTTAATACGGATGTGTGTCTATCCAAAATGTTGAGCCTGGAAATCTAGTCGGAGCATGGCTGCCGGGTGACATGTGCAATGCCGATTAAGCACCCCCATTTCAGAAAATGCAGTAGTTGTCCCAGTCAACTGTTCGATGACTTCTATCATTCTGGATGAATGGGGATGTTTAACACTACAAGCAACAGATCTGGGTTCGTCCCCAAGGCCCAAAATCAATGATTTGGTCTTTCCACGTTAAGCTGACCTTCTTGGGTTTTTGGCTTTATGGTGAAAGTCCCCCTCGGTTTGGACTTACAGACATCACAAAGGGTAGAAAAATGGCCTGGTAGTGTTAAGAACTACTACGACTTCCATTTCAAATGATTCTGTCTTTGTTTTCCTTTATTTTTCTCAGTTTGTTTTTTAGGATTTCGAGACAAAAACAACGAAGAAATGGTGGTTCGGGCCAAAAAGCCCTTCATCCAACAATAGATAACAAATCGATGCAGTTTTGCTATTATTTTATGCAATGCATCGGACTGTCTATCTATATAAAATGCCCCTAAGTTTGATTGAAGCTTGCATTTTGGCCAGCTAAATCTAAAATCTCCACATACATCCTTACTAAAATAATAAGACCCATAACTTCTCAAAAATGGAAAGAAAAAAAAAATTGTTGAACGGAAGCTCTCTAGAATATTTTAGAAGCTTATTTTCTCTCTACCACACTATTTTTCATCCTGATTTTTTATGTTGCTATTTTTATAATTTTAACACAAATGAATTAGTGGAAAACACTATCTTAACCATATAATTGAACATTGTTATAATTTTTTTGTTATTGTTATTTTGAAGTAAAGGATAGTGTGGGGGATTTGGGTGTTTCACCTAGGATCTTTTTAATCACAAGCAAAATTAGTACAAAGGTCCCAAGCGACATGAGCTGCATGCGTGGGACAAAAATCACACCTCCTTGAACCATCATTAAAGGAAAAAGTTTAAAACATTGAAACCATGTGCTAGTATACTTAAGATATTGTAAAAAAAAGTTCAAAGAAAAAATACTTTATCAAGAAATAAAATATATACAAATAACCAGAAGGAGCACCTTTATTTCAATTTTTTTTTTCTTTTGTTATGATGTTACAACAAAGGAAACAATCAGAACCTTTATTTCATATTTGCTGGCTTATTCACGATCACACATCTTTCTCTAATCTTCGTAATACCAAAATTGCTTCTGAAGATACTGAACCACCTTCCAGTCCACTTGGAAGGCTTTGGTAAGTACATTAGGATCGATGGGAGGATTAGATCCAAAGATTGCATTTGCCGTGGTGACAACACCTGGGTTCTGGCTACTGAAAGCCGACAAAGCAACCGCATCAGTCTTTCCTACAGTACGTTCGAAGTGAATGAGACCAATTGGGAAGACAATAACATCTCCTGCAGTTAGAACTTTGGTGAAGGGGTGGTTCTCTGGGTTCGATGTGACAAAGCCAGCGTACAAACTACCCTCTAAAACGGTCAGAACCTCAGTAGCAAGAGGGTGATTGTGGGGAGCATTTACGCCTCCTGGTGCAAAGTCAAGACGAGCCAAGGATATGCCCAATGTGTTCAGGCCTAAAAAGTTCTAAACATTTACTCGAGTTACAATGGATCCGAGCTGATTCGAGGTGTTTCCACGAATGTTTAACCCGTGAAAGACGAAATCATCGGCTGTGACAAGCTTTCGATCATTGCAGAACTTCCCGTTTACAAATACTGCAAAAGAAAAAATGGACTTTATATTCCGGACACGACACAAACAATATTGGTATGTAGATTTCTATCGTGAAGAGAACCGAAAACCCAGATGTTTCATATGATTTCATACCACCATCACCAGAACCGTTAGTGGAAACACAGAAGTCTTGCAGAGGACTGGGGTCAAAGGCAGAGGCAATGGAGCATGCCACGGCCAACAGGGCCACAGTTACGAAACACTTAGCAGCGCTTTTCATCATTTTTGAGGCTATCGCTTCTTTTCAGTATGTAAGAAATGTTGCATGGAGGCAAGATTATTTATAGGGATAAGTCACTAAACAAGCCCAAGGTTTAACTTCCATGACTAACACTGGACTTGGTAAGAGTTTGGTTGATGTGTCAGTCATTCTTTATGTGCTACTCTACGCAAATGCTAAACATTCATCAAGTTTGTCCACTTCAATTGAGGGAAGAGTGTAATTCATGGATCAGTTTGCGTTGAAGTTAACTCAAACCCTTTTCTTAATATTTTTGACATGTCCGGCAAATCCCGGATGAGGTGAGCATTTTTATTTATTTATTGTTTTTTTTGGAGACAATCTCAAGCTAGATCATTGAACAATGAGAAGATTAGGTACAGATCCACATGGGGCTCAGGAAGATCCTGAAACTAATCCCTTCTTTCTCTAAATCTAATTCAACGATTGAAGGAATAAAACGCAGCTATTTATGGTATTAGACAAAGTAGAAAATTGGAAATTGCAAGTAGTCCTACGCATCCACTACTACCGCTCCCCCGCGCTTTTTACTCATCATCGTCCTCCTCCTCCTCTCCACTCTCCTCCTCTTCCACCTCCTCGTCGCGCACTTCGGACTTCGACTTATCAGACTCCTCATCCGGATGAGGTGAGCATCATATCTCCTTAACATTGACGTTCCCGAAGCTGTCGATAGGTTGATCCTGTGGTCCGTAGAGAACCGTGTTACCTAAAGTTTTAAGTTCTGAAATCTAGCAACATATTCTGGAGGTAGACATGTGGGACTCCAATTAGGCAAAAGTAGTTGATGACTTTCATTCTTTATGATAATGCGTACGTTTAACGGTACATGCAATACGCTATTGACTTAGCCTTAACTCTTCAATATAATATTCTCGTTCTCTTCTCCTGGCTTCGTCTTGCTAGGGTAAGGGTCTATGGGTGCTCCTCACGGGCAAATGCTTTTCTAGTGTTAATGATTGTACTTTTGACAAATTGTAATTGTCCAATTCCATTTGAAAGAAGAACTAGGTACTCTTGATAAGTTTCTTTGAAAAGATCTTATCTTTTTTTAAAAAAAGATTTAGGGATTGTCTTCTTTTCTTACTTAGAGAGGTGTTTAGGTAAATGTCGGTATAAAAGAATCATGTCATCCTTTCTCATCTATTGACCGGGAAAGATTGGGCCTATTTTTCTTTTCCCTTAAATCTTTTTAACATTTTCTTTTTGGAGAACGTATCAGAACCATCCTCGCACAAACGGGTTCAAAGAGTTTCGGAAATTCATCTGAAGGAGATATGAAGAATCTGCACAAGTTCAAGAAGTTGAATGCTTGTGTTAAATATACATGAAAAATATAAAAGCTTAAAAAGTAATTAAACATAATATTAGAGTCTAAGTTTTTTTGTATTATCCTTATTGTTAAATTCATCATGAAAAGAATAGAAATTTAAAAAAGTAATTTAAAAGGAGATAGATTCTTCCACTTAATACCATAAGATTTTAAGTTAAATATAAATATTTTTTTATACAATTTAATATGGTATCAAGAGCCTAAGTTCTACCTTATGCACTCCTACGAATATAAGTAAGTCTAGAAGCCACACAAAAAGTAGTACTCATGCAACGATTTTAATTTGACCATTATGGTAATAATAATATGTCAAATAAACAATGCAGAATTGTTCTATGTCACAAATAAGTATGTTGGAAATGTTTCACTTTTGGATAAAAATCCTCATGGAAAATATTGCCACATGCTTAAGATAAGAGAGCTTTTTAAGTCTCATATGAGAAAATAAAAACTTAAAAGAATAACTTTAAAAAATAGGTTTATCTATTTAATGCCTTAAGATTTTAAGTTGAATATAATTTTTTTTTTTGGTAAAATCTAATAACTATAAAGATGGGTAAGTTTGAAGTTTAGAAAAAAAGTGGCTTTGAAAGATGGCTTGAGTTGAACCATTGTGGTGAAAAGATGTTTTAAAAAAACAATGTTGAATTATCTCATATTATTAAGAATTCATTGAAAATTCAATTTCAGTCTTTCAATCCTTCACTCGTAGACAAAAATTTACAAATAAAATATTTTTCTATATTTAGAACAAGGGGTATATTAAGTTTTGCATATGAAATATAGAACTTTAAAATTTAATTTATAATAAAATAAATTTTTCACTTAATGTCTTAAAATTTTAATTAAATACAAATTTTTCTCTAACACTTTTAACAGTCCACAGCTCAAAACGCGGGTGCAGTCAAAGTGGTCCGTAAGGGTTGGCGAGACCAACCAGAGAAAATGATTGAGGAATCACAAGTGGGCTCTATTAATGTGTAGCCGGATTCTAGAACATTGGATTATGGTGCTCATTGTGAAGTAGTTGTACCTAAGCAAATATGAGTAACTGACTGAAAATCCAAGATTGATTGTGAGACAACTACCCCAAACTTGACAGCAACAGGAAGAGTCTCCCGCCAATAAGAAGGTCGCCAGGACGCTCAACTGCTACGTCCCAGCCCAAAAACACTTCTACATTCAATGAATCCAGAAAGTAAAGAGTAGGAAACCAAGTAAATTATGCATAAAATCCTGTCTTCTGGAACACATACAAATATTGCAGTAAGATGTCTAAGTAAATAAAATTTTGGTAATCTATATGAAAAGAAGTGGGAGTGAGGTGAAATGCAGGAAAGCACCGACGTAAATTACACATAAAGACAACTAGAAGAGCATTACAATAAGACGAAAGTCATGATGACAATGAGACAAAACATATAATAACTAAAGGACAACTAACTTAATGACACAATAGACAAATCGTATCAGCGCCCAAAATGGCCCGCGACCGTAACACAAACAAGACTCTCATGGTCCACCTTCTTCGTGGCCATAATTTCAGGACTCTCATGTATCTGATAGATTTTCACATGGCACATAACCAGAACCCGCATAACTTTCACTGTCTTCTGTATTAGACGACGCTAAGCTGATGGTTTTCATGAAAACAACATTGTGATGGTTGGTGGTGTGGTATCCCAAGAGATCCTCTTCATTGTCATGTTTGTACATCAGTCTAGCTGGTGGTCCGTCATCACTCCTCAAGGAGACCGTGGAGGTGGGAGGGCTTTTCTACCTTCATAGGTCACGTGTGTGGAATTCAACGATTGAGGTCTTCCCGTGCTTGCCGCCCAAATGTTGGCCCGTCAGATCCTCCTCCAAGCCAGGTACAAGTGTATTAATATAAGTCTCATATTACCAACGTATAGACGTGTGTGGTTAATATAAGTCTCTTAATTTATTTTGTGTTAATTTTTTTGCGAAATAGACATTTTTCCTTAATCTTCCTATTCATATAAATAGATTCAAAATTCATGTAAGATTGAATTTAGGTATATGCCTCTCTGTGCAAAGAAGTCAATCTTGGTTGACGTACTCTGTTTTGATGTTGGCGGCGAATACTAGCAGCACCCACTTCAGTTCTCCACGTATTTGTGAATGGAATGTTCTTGCCTTTACAAAGTACGTTTGAAATTGAAATCCTAAGTATCTTAGCCATAAAGAAGAATTCTGTTCAACACTTTCTGTTCTTGTAATCTCTCAAAGTTGTGTTGATAGAATGTATCAACCCCACAAACTTGCCTCTATTAGAGAATTCTCCCAAATAAGACATAAAATCAGACTCCATCTTTTCTTCTTCCATAGAAATTAGAATAATAGTGAATTGGAGAATTCATACTTGTGAAGATTTCTTGTTCAGAAATTTAGAAATTCGTTGCTTTGGAAATTTGAATATTTTCAACACTTCCAAATCGGACTCCTTCCATTTTTCTTTCATTTTTCTCTATTTTGGGCTCCTTTTTGAATTTCAAATAACGCTTTCCTCTTGTAAGCATATTTCTCCCATATTCCATTAACTAACCCCAAAAATCAAGCTCAAATCTTCTTCTTCAGAATCTGATTTTCCTTCTATAAAATCCCTAGCCCTTTTCTCCAATCTTGTTGTTCAAACTGTTTGGAAGCTATTTTATGGTGGAAGAGAAAATGGTAATAAAAACGGTGCGTACTATCGACGTAAGCAAACAATTTTTTACTTTTATGCATTTTGAACACACGTGTGCTCTTCATTTATTTGTTATTCTACGTTTTTTAATTTATGTTTTCATCTTGGTTTGAAATAGAAGAATAATAGCATGGATCAAGAGAAGTTAGGAGTTATAGCTCAAAACTTTCACAATAAAATGTGTTAACTTTATTTGTCCACTTCTCTTATGTTTGGTTTTACCTTGCGACCAAAATACACAGAAATATCCATGAGAAGTCACTTTATTTCATGTTATTATTGATGTGATGCCACAATAAGAAAGACAAGCACAACATGTATTTGGAATGTCTAACCACCCAATACATAGTGTTCTCTAATTGTTGTCCATCCAAAACTGTTTCTGAAGATAGTCCACCACATTCTTATCCACCTGGAAGGACTTGACAAGAACATCAGGATTGATAGAGGGATTGGATCCCAAAGCAGCATTTGCTATGGGATAACCCCTGGTTCTGGCTACTGAGATAGGAAAAAGCAACCGCATTAGTTTTTCCAATGTTAAATTGGAAGCGAATCAGACCAATTGGGAAGACAAAGGGATCTCCTGCCTTTACAACTTTATTGATGAGACGGTTAGGGTTAAATGTGACAGACCCAACATAAAGAGTACCGTCTAAGACCACCAGAATTTCAGTACCACAAGGATGAGTGTGGGAAGGATTGAGACCACCTGGTGCAAAGTAAATGCGAGCCAAAGATATGCCCAATGTATTTAGGCCTAGTATTTTGTCCATATCCAAAAGAGTGACATTTGAACCTAGTGGACTGTTGGTGCTTCTCGGAATGTTCAGTCCCAAGAAGAAGAAATCATCAACAGTGACAGTATTTGGGTCCTTGCAAAACATTCCATTCACAAATACTGCAGAAAATAGATTGCATCTTATGAACAAGTCAATTTCAAAGTATGATCACCTAAATATCGTCTCCAAGCATAAACAATACTAGGATGTGGAGTTCTGTTATGGGAACAAAAAAAAAAAGAAAAAGCCCCAGAATTCCCGCAGTGGACTGGGGTCATCGGCAAAGGCGAGGAAGGAGGCAAGGGCCAATATAGAATCCTGGGGCGATTTTCATCATTTTTTAGGCTGTCTTTACCTTTCAGGATGCTGTGTATTCTTGCTTTCTGGGTGAGGAATGAGGAGAGTTGCATGGGAACACGAGTATTTAAAAAGGCAAGGCACTGAACGGGTCCACATATTTTTTACTTCCACGGCGAAGATTCGGTGAGAGTTTGGTGAATGAGTGAATCGTTCTTTAACCACTCCTGCGCACACATATTAAACATTCATCCAAATTGACAGCTTCAGCAGTTGCTTTGGCCCATTTCCAAGTGATTTGAACATCGGAATATGTTCCGAGTTGAAATGGCTCAAGGGGTCTGGCGGTTGATGCTTTGGTCGATACAGATATGCTTCTCAAAAATCTTAAGCCTGGAAATCTAGTCGGAACATTGCTGTTGGGTAATTGAAAATCAGAGTTTAGTGAGTTTATTGAATATGGCAGCATGTGGCCTGCTGTTTCAAGCTTGAGGGGTTTGATTTGGTGAACAAACTGACTTAATGAGGAAGTTCGAGGAGTTTGTAAACAAAAGAGATAAACCAAAGCATCAAAATTATAACAGAAAAATGAGATGAAGAATGCAAGATTTATAAACAAATGTGAGTGCAAAAAATAATTAAAAAATATAGCAAAAGTTATAAAAAAGCACACTAAATTTAAAGAAGTAAAAGGAGAATAGGTGAAACTTTCATAGACACAGGGCCGGATGGCCCTACTACAATTCACAGAAGATAGAACATGGCTTTGGATAGAGCCAAGGGTGAGAAGAGATAATAGAGAAGGAGAGGAAGCGTAGAGTGAAGCAACCAAAGCTTTCAAAGTTTGCTTGTTATTTCTACAATCGTTGAGTGCCTTTATATAGGCAACTAAGGTAGCAAAATGACAAAGCACAACTTGTACACAACTTGCACAAATGCTAGACAACTTGCTGGAAATACATCATCACGCAACATAGGTAATTGCAAGCATTTAAGCGCTCTATCATGAGATCAAGATAGCAGGATTTGTGGGACCTCATTACCTATCCGATTCTATAGCTTTGTGAGTTAAACCACATTCACTTTCAGATACATCCTCTTCGTGTGCCTTCAAGGCAGGAAATGGATCTTTTGTTTCCAGATATTCCAACACAGTGCATGCACCTTCAACATTCTCGTTCATGAAGATATCTCCCACGTTGCTTGTTGTTACAAACATGCCATGATCATAATTCTCCCACATTACGGCCAAACAAGTTTGTTCAAAATAGTAACTTTAACACGGGTGATGTGTGCAATGCTAATTAGGCGCGGCCATTTTGGAAAATGGAGTCGTTGTCCCCGTTAATTCTTTTATGACTTCTATCATTCTGGATATATGAAGACCTTTAACATGTTATGTGTAAATGGGTTAGATCAATCAATTGGTGTGATAACAGAAAAGTCCTCGGTTTCCCAAGGTTGGAAGCCTTTCTTTTGACCTATCTTTTGACAAAAAGTTAGAAGCAAGGTGGTGTTCTCATTAAAGGGAAAACATAAACCTCAGTATAAGGAATAGGGTTGATTTTCAGCTTGCCTTTCCTTGGCTTCTACCTCGCCTTTTATCCTTATAGCCCTTAACTACTTCACGGACTTTCCGAATTACAAAAGATCACAAAAGATACAAATACAAATGCTAGAAATCTGGAACACTCCAACTAAAGCAATGCTTCATAAATGCCAAACGTCCATACTTATTAATTATCGAGGCCTTCTTCACATCATTCCCTTACTGTCTGCCATGCCCACTCCTTACCTTAGCCTCTAGCTTCTACGTTTCTACTCTTGTCACCTCAATACGTGACACATCTTCTTTCCCCAAAAAGACCTTGTCCTTAAGGTTGAATGAGGGATACAACTTGTGGGTCTTGTCCTGCTCCAACCAAGTAGCATTGTTAACATCAAGTCCTTTCTAAATTATTAACAGTCATGCTTTACGCCGATGGTTCCTCTTGCGTATTACTAACTCTGGGCTTAGCACGATGATATCTTCTTCTTCATCATACTTTGGTAGCACTGAAAGGACTTGCATGGTTGGCCTAAGGAACCGTTTCAGTTAGGATACGTGAAATATAGGGTGTAACTTGGAGTCTTCTGGCAGTTGGAGTTTGTAGGCCATTTCCCCAATTTTCTTTAAGACCTAATATGGGCTAAAAAACTGTGGAGCTAATTTCTAGTTCCTTTGAAGTGCCAAAGACATCTGCCAATATGGCTGAAACCATAGATAGACCATTTCGCCTTCTTCAAAGTGGACCTCCTTCCTATTTTTGTCATAAAAGAATTTCATTCAATTTCAAGCCACCTGAAGGTGCAATTTCAACTTCTTTATCATGACATTTCTGCCTCTCAACTCCTTATCAACAAGCTACTCTTTGGAAGATCTGGGAATATATGTCAGCAAGCTAGGCGGCTCCCTCTCGTAGACTAATTCATAAGGCGTTTTTCCAATGGAGTTGTAAAGGCTGGTATTATGGCAGTACTCAGCCCATGGAATCCATTTGCTCGAATCCTTAGGCTTGGTGGAGGTGAAGCACCTGAGGTACATTTCTAGAGATTTGTTGGTGCTTTCCGTTTGCCCATCGATTTACGGGTGGTAAAAAGTTGAGAAGTTAAAGTTAACTCCTTGTCGTTGGAACAATTCAGTCCAAAATCGGCTCGTAAAAGTGTTGTCCTGATTGCAAACTATTGACTTAGGAAGACCATAAAGCTTGAGAACTTTTTCAAAGAACACCTAAGCCACAGATACTACAGTATAGGGGTGGCGAATAGGAATAAACCAGGCATATTTTGATAAACGGTCAACCACCACAAAGATAACCGAATACCCATGAGAGAGTGGAGGGCCCTTAATAAAATCCATTGAAAGATCTTCCCAAACCTTTTCTAGAATAGTTAAGGGATTGAGAAGGCCGGTTGGTTATTGATTTCTCCATTTTTGTTGCTGGCAAACTTCACAACTATGGACATAGTCAAGAACTACTAGTCTCATCTTCTTCCAAGAGAACACTGAATGAATCCTTTGAAGGGTTTTATGGAAGCCTTCATGGCACCCATCATGCATCTCTTTAACGATCACAAGGATAAGATCATAATCACTAGGAAGGAAAATTTTTCCTTTAAAGAACAACACACCTTCTTAATAGGACCAGAATTTTCTTATGTTGCCTTGTTGGTATTGCTACACCAGTTTTTGTGCCATTGGGTGAGTATTAATGACTTCTTTAACTGAGTCCAACCAATGAGGGATGGGAGTTGAAATGGCATGTAACCCTCCTTCATTCTTTTCCTATTCTGTTAGCTCCTCAGTTGAGAGGTGCAATCCAACTTTATTCTAGCGTAAAAATGCATCAGCCACTATGTTGAGAAGGCCTGATAAATATTCAACATAAAAATAAAATCCCATTACTTTGAGAAGCCACCTTTGCTGAAAAGGTGTGGTAACCCACTTCTCATACAAGAATTTCAGACTCTGCTGATCCGAATGTATTATAAACCTTTGGCTAAGTAAATAATGCCTCCAAGTTTGTACTGAAAGGTCTAAAGCAAGAAGCTCTTTGTCATAAGTTGAAAGGGCAAGGTTGCTTCCATGTAATGCATAACTGAAGAAGGCTATGGGCCTACTAGATTGAGAAAGGACTACTCCCAAGCCATTCCCAGAAGCATCACAATCCACTATAAATTGTTGCTTAAAATTTGGAGGGGTTAAGGCAAATGCTTCAGTCATCACCATTTTAAGTTGAAAGAAATCTTCTTCCACTTCTTTGGTCCACACAAAACCTCCATTCTTCAATAAAGAAGTGAGGGGTTGAGCTAGCTGGTTATAGTTTTGAATGAACTGTTGGTAATAGCCTGTCGGTCCCAAAAAGCCCCTCAAGGCCTTGAGGGTCAAGGGTTTAAGCCAATTAACCATAACACTAACCTTCTCTATATCTAAAGATAGCCCTTCTGAGTCTACTACATGACCCAAGAATTTCACACGTTCCTTTCCAAATGAGCATTTTTTCAGTTTAGTAAACAACTTATTTTTCTTTAAGATTCTAAAAGTTACCTCTAGGTGTTGAAGGTGTGACTACCAATCCTTGCTAAAGACGAGGATGTCATAAAAAAACACAAGAATAAAATTTCATAAATGTTCTTGAAAGATTGAGTTTATCAAGCTTTAGAACGTGGTTGGTGCGTTAGTGAGACCAAACAGCATTACTAAGTACTCATAGTGGCCGTGTGGGGTCCTGAATGTTGTCTTCTGTACGTCTTCAGGCTTCATTCTGATTTGATGATAGTCAACTTTAAGATCCAGCTTGCTGAAGAATTTTGCACCATGGAGCTCGTCTAGAAGCTCGTCTATAGTTGGGATAGGGAAGCGGTTCTTTATTGTTTGCCTATTGAGAGCTTGATAGTCCACACATACGTGCCAAGCTTCATCTTTCTTCTGAACACGCAACACCAGAGATGAGAAGGGGGAATGACTAGGTCTCACTACTCCTTCTTCCTTTTGAAAAAAAGGATAACGATAAGGAGGGATTGCAACAAGTTGGCTTCCTTTTATTAATGGAATGGAATGGTCACAGGAGTGTGAGGGAGGAAGTCCCCGAGGTTCTACAAACACATCCTGAAAGCTTCAAAGGATTCTTTTTATTTCTTCATTCTCCTCCTTGTCATCTACTTGGCCTTTTTCTTCTATCCATGTGCCTCCTCTTTTGTCATTTTCTTGTTGCTCACTTTCACCATCAAGACCTACGTTGCCTTCATGCAATTAGAGACGTAACATCATGAAAAGGCCATAGCCTTTTTTTGACAATTCTTTCTTAATTTTTGGCTCTTCCACTACTTCGTCAGCTGCACGACTGCCAAATAACTCTACCCTTCGTCCCTGCATTTTGTAGGACATATAAAGATGGAAGAAGTCCCAGATAATGGGTCCCAACATAAAGAGCCATTAAATGCCTAGTAATGCCTGCGATCCTTCCAAAGGTAGAAAGAAAAAGTCTACCTTATGCTATACTCCTTGTAAAATTAGCTCCCACTATTGGCAGCTTCCTTCACTAATGAGGTTATCCCCATTAGCTACCCGAACTATGAATTTTCCTTTTTTATCTGGAAACGAGTCCCATCTTTCTTGCCCATGTTTAGTTTAGGAAGTTATGGGAACTTCCCAAATCTATAAGGATTTCAACCTTCAAGTCGAAACAAGGTAGGCAACCTTTGACTCTTATTGTTTCAGGTGTTGAAGACTCGAATATCACATTAAGCAATATTTTAGGAATAAGTTCCTGATTCAACACTTCTTGTTGGATTGCCTCTTCCAATGGCTCTCCTTTTTCAATTACTTCTGTTTCCTCTATTAATTCCGAACCAAGTATAAGGAATAACTCCTTGCACTTGTGTCTTGGAAGGAATTTTTCATCACAATTAAAATAGAGGCTTTTAGATCTTCCTTCTACTAATTCTGTTGGAGACAG
Source organism: Casuarina equisetifolia (assembly GCA_028551475.1). Taxonomy (NCBI): domain Eukaryota; kingdom Viridiplantae; phylum Streptophyta; class Magnoliopsida; order Fagales; family Casuarinaceae; genus Casuarina; species Casuarina equisetifolia. Next base: position 21,626,126 of record CM052360.1, read on the forward strand.
TTTCTTAAAAAGAACTAACTTTTTAGCCATTGAGCTACTGTTGCTGATGCCAGTCTTTTTGGCCGTTGTAGTAGCATTGAGTTTGAACTGAAGCTAGTTCTTAAACAACTTAGCATAACCGCAAGCCTTAGAAAGTGTGTCTGGTTTACATGCCACAACCTTCGCCTTGAGATAATCCTTAAGGCTAGTAATGAAACAACTTATTTGTCGTTCAGGAGGAAGAGGACCGACATTAACTATAAGTTTGGAGAATTTGTCCAAGTAATCCTCTATAGTGCCGGTCTACTACAGTCAGATGAGTTCACTAAAAAAATCTTAGAACTTAATGGGGCTGTAGCGATCAAAAAGTCCTTCCACCAATTACTCCCATGTGAGCTCCTTAGTGGGTTGCTGATTGCAAAGGAATCTGTACCAAATGTGGACAGCACCCTCTAGATTCCATGATGCCAGGGCCACCTTTTCTCGCTCAAGGACCTGGTTGTAGTCAAAGTAGTCAAGAGCTCTACACACCCATCCAACTGGATCCTCATTGCCATTATAGCAATGGAAATCCATTTTGGCAGCTTCTGGACTCCTTAGGTTCCTTCGGTGCTAGGCAAAGACCTTCAATCTTAGTATTGACTTCAACAAACTGCCTTTGCATAACATCCATCATCTCCGCTTTTATGCGAGCGAGATCATTTTTGAGCTCGGCTTGTAGCAGCGATGGTGTGAAGTAAAATGATTTCTCTTTTTTATTTTCTTTTTCATTCATGCACTAGCAATAAATATAGACCAAGTACATGATTAAAGTTAATTTCACTTTACAGCCATAATGATGTCAGATATCACTAAACTTTCGCTAATACATAATCTTTTTTTTTCTTTTTCTCTTTTGCAAAATTATTTGTAAGAATAAAAATATGAAGTAGTAAAGCAATAATAGAGATACAAAAAAGAGACAAGTGAGTTGAAAAAGATTCTAAGTTTCAAATAATCCATCACATTTACATATCACTATTTCCTTCCAATGATGCATCCTGTTGCTTTGATTAATTTAAATTTCCCTTCATTTTTGGAACATTTTAGAGTATTCGGTTTTTAACCTATTACACCGATGCATTAGTAAGCCATATAGCCATATAGCCATATAGCCATATCAAAAGGATACTAACATATGTTAGTAAGCCATATAGCCATATGCCCACTAACATATATATCCGCAAATTCTTCTAAGTATACTATAGTTGAACTAACGATCGTATGATATAAAGGTCACCGAAGAGCTGCAAAAAATCTAATAGCCTAGTGATATACAACCGTCCTGGGACACTAACATATAGATTTCCAAATTATTGTAAGCTAATAGTTCGACGTTACTTGATGGCAATATTTTCTTTCATTTTCTTTTCACTTTCCCATGTACGATTCTATGCATATGTAATTTATTTGAAAACATTCTAAGAATCCAGCATCCATAGCTGAAAACGGTTGAGGAAAAACGAAGAAAAGACGAAAGGCCAACGAGCTTGTGTGCTCCCAATTTGGCAACAGTTTAAGGACAACCAAACAGGAAGTACCATGCAAAACGTCACGTGCATGCTTGTTTAGTAGTGTTCTTCTTTTATTTTCCAATTTGATGCTGCAAAGTAAAAGAAATCGTAAAATGGATCAACACAACAATATGGGTCTTTTCAAACAAAAATTACATATAGATGTTGGACATTTTGCAGCTAGCATCATTTGTTCTCAGTTGTCTCACTGATTGTCTTTTGCATTGATCAACTTCTTTATTATTATATATTTTTTCTCATTTAATTTGATGGAAGAAATGATAACTGAAAAGTTTTGAATTCAAAATTCATATTTTTATTGATATGTTGTTACATCCAAACCAATTATAAACTTTATTTGAAATGTCTAATTATTTATCATACATTATAATTAGGAAGACAATGATATCTCCTAAGTTCAAAACTTTGTTGATGAGGCGGTTAGGGTTGGATGTGAGAAACCTAACATAAATTGTACCCTCTAAGATGACCAAACTCCTGGTGCTACGAGGGTAGGTTTAAGGCCATATTTTTTTTTTGGTGAAAGGTCAAATTATATATCACTCATAAAAAATTTACAAGATTGTTCGATTACAAAATATCATCATCTAAGCTCAAATATTGCACTTGGCAAATTCCAAAGCTCTTGTAAAAATTTATTACAATTTGTAAGCTTAACTCCTCTAGTAGATGAAATCTTGCCTCTCACGTCCTTCTTGATTTTGGCAATAATGGTTGAGTTTTCTAGACTTGTATTGCTGAATCTTCTTCTATTCCTTTCGCTCCAAATGTGATACAATACGGCCTTGAAAGATATACTAAGCAAAGTAGCTGCAAAGCTCTTCTTCTTAACAGTGTTGATCATCCAATATATTTCAGCTCTCCAATGTTCAATTCTTCGAGTTAATCCATTCATGCCTAACAAAGCCTTCCAGATGTAGTTTGTGAACCTGCACTTAAAAAATAAATGTTCATGTGATTCTTCTTCTTGTTGGCAGAGGTTGCATCGTAGATCCACTGAACTATTCCATTTTGCCACCCGATCTGCTGTGGATAGTTTGTCTCTTAAAATGATCCAACATATAAAATTATGCTTCGGTACTCCTTCTTTCCAAACAAGTGTTGCCCATTTGGAATCTTCTCTGTTCTCTCTTAGTGCTACATAACTCTTGGCAATATTGTATTCTGAGTCTGTCACTAGTTGTGTTAGTTCATTTCTTACTTGTAAAATATTCCTAAAACTCCAAGCTAGTGATCCTTTCATCTCAACTTCTAATACATTCCTTTCCTTCAAATTTTCTGTTATCATCCATTTAACCCATAAGGAGTTTGAATTGGGGTGCACAAGAGACCATAGGAGTTTTCCAATTGCTGCTTTATTCCAAGTGTGAATGTCTATCAAACCTAGGTTTAAGGCCATATGGTGCAAAGTCAACGGGAGCCAAAGATATGCTCAATGTATTGAGACCTGGTATTTTCATTCAAAGAGCGACGTCAAACTGAGTTGACTTTTAGTGCCTCTTGAAATGTTTAGACCAATAATTACTACAGCTTGGCAAGCCCTTCATTTTCAAGACTGTCTTCCTTTTGGTATGTTGATTATTCTTGCCAATTGGATGAGCCGTGAACATAAGTACCTATAGAGGCAAAACTTTGGATAGTATCAGAGATGAAAGTTTCATATAAGAAACAAATAAGACTCAGAAAATAAATAAATCCAAAAATTATCATCCCAACTCACAAATTAATTTTTGAATTGAACTCTAGTATTTTTAACATAGTATTAAATCAAATTTTATCATTTCAATTCTTGCTCATTCTATTATGTTCAACCTTGATTCCAAGGTATACCTAATGTGCAAGAGAGTATCAAAATAAAAATCTCACATGCAAAAGAATAATAATTTGATAATATTTAAAAATAAAAATTATTATTTTAACTCATAAACAAGTTTTTAGATTAAACTATAAGTCTTTTTAATAAACTGGTCTATATTCTTACGTTCATGGCAATGATCTAACTTGATAAGTGTTTAGTTAATGCTTGAATCTTTCTTTAACCACTTCTGCTCTCACATATTAAACGTTCAACCAAACTTGACCCCTTCACTTAAGGAAAGAACTCTGGTCTACTGTAGCTATGACCGATTCCCAAATAAACTGAAATTGAAGTTGCTGAAGCGGTCAGGTGGTGTTGATCCTGTCTTCAAGGGTGACTACGTGCTATCTAGAATTTCAAGATGTGAAATCAGATAGATGCAACGCCGATCACACGCCAGCATTTGATAAAACAATTGCCCTGTCAATTATTTGACGACTTCAAGCGTTCTAATTGCTTGGTGTTGTTAATAATAAAGTAAAGTCTAACCATCAAATAGTATTTTGAGGCATCAGACGATGTAAAAGAAGTTACTATACTGGGCAGTGGCAACTAGTAGTTACAAAAAGCATTCGAAACACACGCCAAGAATTCAAACTCGTATCGTAGATACCCAAACAACTCAAGCACCATAACGTTGCTGAAATTAACCTCTACCAGATGCATCATTAAAGTAAAAAATAAAAAATAAAAAATAAAAAATAAAAAAACCCATCTGCCACCATTCTCATGACATGTCTATAGAGTTAAGTGGTCTAGCAAAACGATGAAATGATATAGCACAAATACTAAACTTGCATGATTTCATAATAGATAATTTTCCTTTTTTATCTAAGAAACCACTTACGATGTTGCACAGGTAAACGGATAAAGCATCGAAAAAATAACATGGCTTCTTTACAAGGAAACGGAGATGTGTACAATTGTTTGCTCTTATGCAATTTGAACCCAAGTGTGCTCTTCATTTTGTTATTCTACGTTTTTCATTCTGAAATAGAAGAATGATAGCGTGGATCAAGCGAAGTTAGGAGTTATACCTTAAAACTTTGAGAATAAAATGTGCAGAACACTTTAAAATATGATCACCTAAAACATAATCTCTAAACCTAAATAATATTAGTATGTGAAATTTTATCATGGGAAAAACGAAACCGCAGATGTTTCAGCAAAAACTGCGTACCACCGGAAAAAGAAGTGTTCGTTGAAACACAAAAATCCTGCAGAGGACTGGGGTCAGCAGCAAAGGGAAGGGAGCAGGCGAAGGCCAACAGAGCCACGGCTACTAGAATCGTCGAATCAACTTTCATCATTTTTTTAGGTTGCCTCTACCTTTGAAGATGCTATGTATTTATGCTTTCTGGGTGAAGGGTGAGTGTTGCATGGAAGTACGGCTATTTATAGAGGTAAGACACCGAAGGAGTCCATATATTTTTTACTTCCACCGAGTTGGTTAATGAGTGAATCATTTTTTAACCACTCCTGCACACACATATTAAACATTCATCCAAATTTGACAGCTTCAGCAGTTGCTTTGGCCCATTCCCAAATGAATAGAACATAGGAATATATTCTGACTGGAAATGGCTCAAGGGCTCAGGTGGTTAATCCCTTGGTCAACACTGATGTGTTAAGCCTGGAAATCTAGTCGGAGTAGGACTGCCGGGTGACACGTGCAGGGCCGATTAGTCACCGCTATTTCAGAAAATGTAGTAGCTGTTCCTGTCAACTGTTTGATGGCTTCTATCATTCTGGATGAATGGGGATGTTTAACACCACAAGCAAAAGCTCTGCCTTCGTTCCTAAGGCTTATGATCAATTGATTTGGTCTTATCACGTTAGGCTGGCCTTCTTGGTTTTCTCGCTTTATGGAGAAAGTCTCCGGAGACTTGGACTTTAGACATTACAATGGGTTGAAAAATAGCCTTGTAGTGTTAAAAACTACTACGACTTGCATTTGATATGATCCTGTCTTTGCTTTCTCTTCTTTTTTTCCCCTTTATTTTTTGGAGTTAATTTTTTAGGATTTCAAGACAAAAACAACGAAGAAATGGTAGTTCGGGCCAAAGGGCCTTCATCCAACGGTAGATAACAAAACCATGTGATTTTGCTATTATTTTATGCTGTGCATCGAACTATTTATCTACATAAAATACCCTTAAGTTTTACTGAAGCTTGCATTCTGGGCCTTCTAAATCTAAAATCTCTGCATACATCATTGCTAAAATTATAAGACCCACATCTTCTTAAAAAAAGAAAAAAAAATCTAAACGAAAGGAACACCAAGAAGCTTTTACGTTAAGACAACTAGCTAGGTAAATCCAAAAGGTCTCCAAAAAGAAAAGAAAAAAAAACACTTTATAAGCTTATTTTCTGTCTCCCCACATTATTTGTCATCCTGATTTTTTATTTTGCTGTTGTAATAATTTTACCGCAAAGGAATTAATGGAAAACATTACCTTAATCGTCTAATGGAAACATTGTCGTAAATTTTTTTATGTATTTATTGTTATTTTGAAGTAAAGGAGGGAGTGGGGACTTTGGGTGTTTCATCTAGGATCTTTTTGGTCCCCAGCAACATTAGTCAAACCGTGTGGTGGCATACTTGATCTGTCATTGAGGCAAAAAGTTTAAAACGGTGAAACTGTGTGGTGGTATACTTAAGATATTGTCAAAAAAGTTCAAAGAAAAAATACTAGAATAGCATGCGCCAAAAGAAGCTAAGAATGAAAGCTCAAACATCATCAAGAAAGAAAGATACATGAGTTGGATTTTGATACTACTTTGCAAATAAAATATATAAAAATATCCATAAGAAGCACTTTTATTTCATTTTTTTTTTCTCTTTCGCCATGATCTTACAACAAAGGAATCTATCACAACCTTTATTTCATATTGTCTGGCTTATTCACGATCACACATCTTTCTCTAATCTTCGTAATATCTAATCTTCGTAATACCAGAACTGCTTCTGAAGATACTCAACGACGTTCTTGTCCAGTTGGAAGGCTTTGGTAAGTACATTAGGATCGATGGGAGGATTAGATCCAAAGATTGCATTTGCGGTGGTGATAACACCTGGGTTCTGGCTACTGAAAGCGGACAATGCAACTGCATCAGTCTTTCCTACATTACGTTCGAAGTGAATGAGACCAATTGGGAAGACAATAACATCTCCTGCAGTTAGAACTTTGGTGAAGAGGCGGTTATCTGGGTTTGATGTGACAAAGCCAGCGTACAAACTACCCTCTAAAACTGTCAGAACCTCAGTAGCAAGAGGGTGAGTGTGGGGAGCATTTACGCCTCCTGGTGCAAAGTCAAGACGAGCCAAGGATATGCCCAAAGTGTTCAGGCCTAAAAAGTTCAAAACATTAACGCGAGTTACAATAGACCCAAGCTGATTTGAGGTGTTTCCACGAATGTTTAACCCGTGAAAGACGAAATCATCGGCTGTGACATGCTTTGGATCCTTGCAAAACTTCCCGTTTACAAATACTGCCAAAAGAACAACAAAAAAAAAGACGTTATTCTACGAACGCAACATGAATAATACTGGTATGTAGTGTTCTATCATGAGAAGAAACGAAAACCCAGATGTTTCATAAGATTTCATACCACCATCAAGAGAGCCATTAGTCGAAACACAGAAGTCTTGCAGAGGACTGGGGTCAAAGGCAGAGGCAAGGGAGAATGCCAAGACCAACAGGGCCAAAGATACGAGACACTTAGTAGCGCTTTTCATCCTTTTTGAGGCTATATGAGGCTATGGCTTTTTTCGGTATGTGAGGAATGTTGCATGAAAGCACGACTATTTATAGAGAAAGTCACTGAACGAGCCCATGGTTTTAACTTCGACGGCTAAGGCTCGACTTGGTATGAGTTAGGTTGATGTATCGGTCATCCTTTACCTACTACTGCACGCAAATGCAAACATTTCATCAAATTTGACCACTTTAATCAAGGGAACAGTGAAATTGCTGGATTGGTTTGCATTGAAAATGTCAAGGCTGCTTATCCCACGTTAGAATGAAAAGACATGACTTGGGTTTGTATGAGACATGATATACCTCTCATTCCTTACGAATTGTAGGATGGCCCTTCTTGCTTTAACAAGAAATAACTTAACTCCGATTCTCAAAATAAACTATGAAGTGAAGCAATACTTGCCACTCCGGGCAAATCTCCAGTGAGGTGAGCATCGTATCTTCTTAAAATTGATGTCGTTAAAGCTGTAGGGAGGTTGATCCAGTCGTCCGTAAAGAATCCGTATTATCTAATAACTTTTAAGCCCTGAAATCCAGCAGCATAGACTAGAGGGAGACTTTGGGACGCCAATTAGGCGAAAGTAGTTGATGACTTTCACTCTTTTAGATAATGCGTATGTTTAACGGTACAGGCAATACGCTAACGACTCAGCCTTACCTCTTCGAGATAATCTTCTCTTTTTCTTCTTCCGGCTTCGTCTTGCTGGCATAAGCGTCGGGGCGTGCTCCCCAAGAGCAAATGCTTTTCTAGTGTGAATTATTGTACTCTTGACAGAGTAATGGTCAGATTCCACCTGAAAGAAGTAGGTACTCTTGATAAGTTTGTTTGAAAAGTACTAATCTTTTTTTGAAAATATTTTTCCCTCTAATCAGATTGTTACGTCATGAATATCTCAAATATAAGAAGGGATAGGGATTGTGTTCTTTTCTCACTTAGAGAAATGTTTAGGTAAATGACGGTATAAAAGAATCATGTTATCTTTTGATTTTCTTTCTCATCCGTTGACCAAGAAAGATTGGGTTTGAAGAGTTAGGAAATTGGTATGAAGGAGATGAAGAATTTGCACAAGTTCGTGAAGTTAAATGCTCATGTTAAGTCCTAAATAAAAAATATAAAAGTCTAAAAAGTGTTCTATAAATAGATAAATTTCTCTATAAAATGTTTTGAATTTTAAGTTATATATAGGCTATTTTTTTATAAAATTTAATATAATATTAGGGTTCAAGTTTGTTCTATATAGAAAAAAAATAGAAACTTAAAAAGTAATTTATAAAGGGATGTGTTTATCCATTTAATGCTTTAGGGTTTTAAGTTTCATCTTCTTTTTCCTCCTTTTTTTAATGAAACAAAAATAGTACCTTGATAAAAAAAAATTGACAATATTAAGGCTAAGTGTAATAATTATACCTTAAATAAATATAAGGGTAGGATATAAACTTAACTCTTACAAAATCTTAGCTAAAACCAACCTACATCTTATGCTCATTAAAGAGCTAAAGTACTTAAAAGCTATAAAAAAAAATTAAACAAACAAGGGGCAGCAAGTAGGATTAATCCTATCAAAACCTATAATTATTTAATCTCAATTAATCATTTCTCATTTCATTCATACTACCTTGGCAAAGAGCTTGTTTTATGAAAAAATTTTATATCATGAACCATATGCTATTGTAATTCTATTCCTATATATATGTCTAATGATCATTTGGGGATTCAATAAACTTACACACTTCAAATTTTGTAGACAAGATGCCATAGTAGTTTCCACTAGTTAAGCTTGGTTTGGACTACATAGTAGAATTTAATTCTATTATGTGTGGAACCAAAGCACACTCTTAGATATTTGGACACCTGCTAGGCGAGCATAAGCCTTTGCATTTATGTTATTACCTTGGTCAAATTTACCCGCATATGTCTCTTTTTATAAAATTTAATATAGTATCAAAGCTTAGATTATATTTTATACACTTCTACGAACATTGGTGAGTCCAAAAGGCACATAAGAAGTGCCATCCAAAGGATGATTTGGGTTTGATCATTGTAATAATAGGATCTGTTAAATAAATAGCATAAAATTTTCTCATATTGTTAAGTAATTCATTGAAAATCTAAGTTTAATCTTCCACCCATATACTCGAGGTAAAATAAGCATATTAAATTTCATATCAAAACAATAAAAACTTAAAAAAGTAACTTATGAAGAAATGATTCCTCTAGTTAATACTTTAAAGATTTAGGTTAGATATGAGTTATTCTCTATAAAATCTAATATGTATGAATAGGAGTAAGTTCACAATTTATCCAAAAAAAAGAAATAAAGGAAAAGATAGTGGAAGATGTCTTAGGTTGGATTATTATAGTGAAAGTATATGTAAATTATTCTATATTGCTAAGAAATTTTTTTGAGAATTTAAGTTAATCTTTTGTCTCTTTGCAAAAATTTTCATAAAAGTATTGATCTGTATTTGTAGCAAGGGGTATCAAGTTTCATACATAAAAGCATAAAAATTATAAAAAATAATTTATCAAAAAAATAAATTCTTTCACTTAGTGTCTTAAAATTTTAAATTAAACACAATTTCTTTTCTAAACATTTGAACAGCCCACAGCTCAAAACGCTGGAGCAATCAAAGAGGCCAGTTAGACATGGCGGGCCGAACCAGTGAAAATGATTGAGGGATCACAAGTGGGCTCTATTACTGTGTAACGTGGTTCTCTTATTCAACAGCACTGGGTTCTAGAATACTTGATTATGAAGCTCATTATGGAGTAGTTGTACCTTCAAAAGACTAAAGATCCACGAAAATAAATATGCATAATTGTGACACTCCAACCACCACAAAAGATGATGACAAAGCAAAAGAACAAAAACACGTAGAAGATCAACATTAGAACAAAATAACCATACCTTGACGGCACCAGGAACAAGCCCTCAGAGTCCCGCCAATCAGAAGGCCGCCAGGTCGCCCAAAAAACGAAGTAAATTGTACACAAGTTCCTGTCTTGTGTTTTAACCAAACATGTAATCTGTTTTGATATGTCTATGAATACCAACATCGTCCACTTCAGTTCTCCATCTCTTTTGTCGTCGGAGCTCAGCTATGGGAGAAGTAGACCCGGCGTTCGTTCAACCCGTCGAGCACAGACCCAAGCTCAAACCCACCGAGGTGGTTGATGAAATCCCGGTCATCGACCTGGCCAATATCTTCAACCCCTCGAATGATAACACCCAACAAGTCGTTTCTGAGATCGGAAGTGCATGCCAGACCTGGGGATTCTTCCAGGTGGTGAACCACGGTGTCCCGCCGGAGTTGCGAAGAAAACTGGAGGCCGTGACCAAGCAATTCTTTGATGGATCACTGGAGGAGAAGAAGAAGGTGAGCCGGGGTGAGGCGAACGCCATGGGGTTCTACGAAAGTGAGCACACGAAAAATGTTAGGGATTGGAAGGAGGTGTTTGATTGCTTTGTTCAAGATCCTACATATGTTCCAGCCTCCCCTGAACCTGATGACAAGGAGTTAAGGACTTTGACCAATCAGTGGCCACTCTACCCCTCCGATTTCAGGTAATTCAGAGCTATTTATCCACTTTTTTCCGTGATTTGTCGAACCCAAACTTCAGGTTCCATCCTGTAAATGCAGAGTAGGATACAGAGTGGGCTCTGTTCTGTATACAGTGCTATAGGCTCTGCAACCCTCTTGCAGGGGAAGGTTTAGGGAAGAAGGGGAAGATGAATATGGACAAAATTATTGCCAAATTTCTGTCATAGATGTCAAATTTTGGAAGATCAATAGACAAATTAGTGGCCAACAGACTAGTTGTGGCTGAGAGGGTTTCTTAGGACAAGCTGGTGGAGAAACACAACAAAATTGGAAGTTAAGAAAGAGTTTGTTGCAGACAATTATCCATTATCTTTCATTGTGATTATGATTTTCCAGGAAAAATGTTGTTTTTGGATATGGAAATATGGATTTTCCATGTTTTGTTACCACTTTCATGTGTTCTAATTTGACTTTCCAGGGAAGCGTGCCAGGAGTATGCACGAGAAGTGGAAAAACTGGCCTACAAGTTGTTGGAACTTATTTCCCTGAGTTTAGGCTTACCTGCAAATCGTTTGAAGGGCTTCTTCAAAGACCAGCTCAGCATACTCCGGCTCAATCATTATCCTGCATGCCCTGCCCCCCACCTGGCTCTTGGTGTTGGCCACCACAAGGATGGTGGTGCCTTAACTGTGCTTGCTCAGGACGATGTCGGAGGACTGGAAGTGAGACGGAGGTCAGATGGAGAGTGGATTCCAATAAAGCCTATCCCAGATGCCTATATCATTAATCTTGGGGATGTTCTTCAGGTATTATCTCAAAATATAATATATATTTCAAATTATAATATACTAATATGTTATGTTCCATTCACTTATTTTACAAACATATTTTCTTTTATAGGATCAAAGTTTAAATTTTAGATGACATATCTCATTGCTTAAGAAAAGAGAATATTAAAAATTAAATTTATATCTTCTAATAATTTTTTTTAACTTACACATGCACTTTATACATCCTTGAGATGTTGAACCTAAGATCAAGAAGTCTCAGGCAATGCATGTTCACTACATGCCTATCGACTATATCCTACAATATTAATATATGAATTTTAGATATTCTAGCATAATTGGATGTATCAGACTTCTTTTGTTCCGAATTCATGTGCATGTTTATATAGGTTTGGAGCAATGACAAGTACGAGAGCATGGAGCACAGGGTGGTGGTCAACTCTCAGAAGGAAAGGTTTTCAATTCCATTATTCTTTTTCCCATCCCATTATACCTTTGTCAAGCCTCTGGAGGAGCTGGTAAATGAGCAGAGCCCGGCCAAATACAAGGAATACAACTGGGGAAAGTATTTTGTTACCAGAAACCACAGTGATTACAAGAAGCGCGATGTGGAGAACATCCAAATTGCTCATTTTAAGGCTTCGGATTGATGGTGTATTGTGAGGTGTCTGTATCTAGTAGATGGGCTCTTTGAGCTGCTTGCAAATGATATACTAATAAAAAGACAGGCTTTGGGAATGTTCATGTTCCTGTCTTTCTTCTTTCTTGCTTCTTTATAACTCCTTTTTTCTTTTTGATAATTTCACAAAGAATCTGCCGTGGAAGCTCCATAAGAAACTGACCCTCTAAACAAGAAAAAGGAATGTCGTGGTTCAAGACCAAGAAAATTCGTTCTACATATATCATTCTGGTAAAATGTTTCCCAAACCCCACTTGATGACCTATGAACTGTTAATTGATGGACTAAGAGGATATAGGAAGTGTTAAAACTAATGAGAATCATCTAAGATGTAATAGAACTATAGTAAAGTTACTTGACAAGTTAGTTAATCTGTTTTGATTAGAACTATCATACACTAAAGGTAGCTTTCAAGTATGGTACTAATTTGATATTTATCAAAATGCTTTATACCACTTTTAACTACAATAAGTTCCTTTTTTTTTATAAAAGACTTGTCTTTTTTACAAATCAAACTTAAGAATAAAATATTTTTTTTAATATGACATTAGAATATTTAAGTAAATAAAGATACCAAAACTTTCTTTTCATAAATTTGTAACTCATCTCACAATGATTATTAAGATGGTATTAGAATACTCCTTGTGCTTGCAACTTACTATAAATCATACATTTCTTTCTTTATACGTCAGTGTAATGTTCCCTGGTGATTGAGAGAATGAGAAAAAATCATATTGTTGTTGAAAAGAATTTCTATACATGAGTTTTAGGCTTGCCTGGCCGTATATATACATACTGCTAACTGAATCCATCTTAATTTGAGTTATTGACTAAACTTCTTGCCGTTGCCAGGAGCTTTTAGGAAACTTCTGTTCTGAGGTTGGTGTTGATAACTTCAAGCAATCCCAACCCATCCCTCTTACCTATTCTTTGAATAATGCATGATAATGACCCAAATACATAAGCAGATCTAACACGAGGTTTAGACAGTATAAACCTCAACTCCATGTTTGAACATCCAACCCAAAATATAAGCAAATTAAAGGGGACATTGAGGAGGTAAATGGTTGATTTACCTGCACAAACATGCTGGAAATTGACCCAGAAAGTGCAAAAAAGAAAATCCGGTAGAGTTTTGAGCATTCCACCTCTGAATTTCAAACTTTGGAATCATGCCCTGTTATAATGCACTGGAACAATTCAAACTTTTTGTTCTTGTATAGAGAGAGGATATGAAGAGTGGATCTTGAATCAAGGAATGACTGAATCCTTCCTCTGAATTCTCTGAAAAACTTTCTGAAGTTCTGGATTTCTAGAAAACCTCGCTGGCGACAAAGACTTGTCCTGTGGTCACGCTAGTAGGGCTCATAGCTGCCATTTTAACGCATCGACATCAGCCAAATGAAGTATCTATGTCACTCTCTCCCTCCAGGCTGGTCCTGCCAGAAGCAGCATCTAGTTGCTATTTTCGATCATTCTTGGCCCTGATTGAGAAATAATTACTGAGAAAGAAATCTGCAAAGCCTGTGAAATTTCTTCCAAGTTGCTCTTTTGTTCATTCTAACGCCACTCAAATGCAGACACGTTTCTGGGTAATCATCAGATTGGTAAATGCGGGATAACATGATAGATTAACATGCTTTCCCAGAAAATGCGGCATAGCATGTTAGATTAACACGCTTTCCCAAAAAATCAATGATTCATTATTGCGTTAGGTGTATGGATAATCACAACATAAATGATTGAGATCTGGTTCTCGTACTTCATCTACAACACATGCTTGATTTCAATGGACGATTTGCTTATATTATCTACCAACACATAGCGGCAGACTTCGGTTCTCATCTTCCGTTGACTTTGAAGCTCAGCCATGGGAGAGATAGACGCAGAGTTCATCCAAGCCGTCCAGAACAGGCCCAAGCTCAAACCCACTGAGGTGGTTGATGAAATCCCAGTTATCAACCTCGCCAATGTCCTCAACGCCTCTCACGATAATGCCCAGCAAGTCATTTCGGAGATCGGCCGTGCATGCGAGACCTGGGGTTTCTTCCAGGTGGTGAACCACGGGGTTCCACCGGAGCTACGCCAAAGAGTGGAGGCCGTGGCTAAGAAATTCTTTGACGGATCGCTGGAGGAGAAGAAGAAGGTCAAGCGGGAAGAGGGGAAGTCCATGGGATACCACGACAGTGAGTACAGTGAGAAAATCAGGGATTGGAAGGAAGTGTTTGATTGGTGGCTTCAGGATCCTATATATTTACCGCCCTTGCCCGAATCTGATGACAAGGAAGACAGGAGCTTGACAAACAAGTGGCCACTGTTCCCTACGGATTTTAGGTAATTTAAAGCTACCTGTCCCTTCTTTTACCTAGGCCAAAAAGGACATATTCCAGACATCGATCACTGCACAGTTAGTTGAAAGGGATAGTGTATAGTCTATGGTGCATGATTTGACTCACAGTGTCAATCAGAAGTTGCTAAATTGTGTAGGACATTCGAACTAAAACTTGAATTAAGATGGTGACTTGGAGTTCTTTAACAAATTGAATTCTATAGAGCCATGGGTTCTGCTCTGTAATATAATTTAGATTCTGCAGATTAGGTTCCCTCTCTATTTACCAAATGATTTTTTGGAGGCAACAGTACTTTTAAGTGTGGCTTCATAATGTGTTTAGTCTTATTCTACCATAAAAAGGAATTACCTTGCTAAGCTTACTGATCTCATGAAAGTTATTTTAGCAGAAAAAGTTTTCTGCATTTGGGAAACTAGAGGAGTGTCTTGTTAGATGATTGGTTTTGATTTCCCTGGAAAACCTTGTTTGGGGATTAGGTTTTAAAAGATTTTGAGTTGCAAGTTGGGAAATTAAGAGAGGAAATTTTGTCAGCCGTGGTTCACTTAGATTCTCTGATGAAACTGAAACTGTTTTCCATCTTGCATGACAAATTCTGGTTTGTCCTAACTTGATTTTCCAGGGAAGCATGCCAAGAGTATGCACGAGAAGTGGAAAAAATGACTTTCAAGGTATTGGGACTCATCTCCCTGAGTTTAGGCTTACCACCTGATCGTTTAAGTGGCTACTTCAAAGACCAATTCAGCCTATTCCGGATCAATCACTATCCTGCATGCCCTTCCCCCCACCTAGCCCTTGGTGTAGGCCCCCACAAGGATATTAGTGCTATAACTGTAATTGCTCAGGATGATGTTGGAGGCCTGGAAGTGAGACGGAAATCAGATGCAGAGTGGGTTCCTGTTAAGCCTATCCCAGATGCCTACATCATTAATCTTGGTGACATCTTTCAGGTATTATTTATGGCCATCATCTTGTATGGCGATCCTTATGATAAACTAGTTATCAGAACAAGAGCTGACGTGATCTTTAAACGATCTGCAGAAGTTTTCTGCTCCAAAATATTCTACAGCTCTCTGATAGTGACAGAGTTTGCTTGTTTATGTAGGTTTGGAGCAATGATAAGTATGAGAGCGGGGAGCACAGGGTGGTGGTCAATTCCAATAAGGAGAGGTTTTCCATTCCACTTTTCCTCTTCCCATCACAGTACACCATCGTAAAGCCTCTGGAGGAGCTAGTAAATGAGCAGAGCCCTGCTAAATACAGGGAATTCAACTGGGGGAAGTTTTTAGTCGGTAGACACAGTTATTCCAAGAAGCAGGTTGTGGAGAAAGTCCAGATTTGTCAGTTTAGGATATCGGCTTAGTGGTGGTACTGTGAAGTTTCTGTATCTAGTTCCAATAATGGACTTTCTTAGCTGCTTACAAGTAACAAGCTAATAAAAAGACAGGCATTGGAAATATCCAGGAAAAGTTTATCTTGCTTCAGGTTAATCAAAACAGAACATTAATCTCAGACGTAACAGGCAATTTAACCAGGCAAGCGCCGACGTCACACGTACCTATAAAAGCAGGACCATACAAAACATACTTGCCTGGTTATCGTCACCTTGTACAATGCCAAAGACACCGTCCAGGTTCAATGTGACTGCAAACTCAATTCCCACCCTATAAAGCCAACCATTAAGAGGACAACCCCAAAAAAAAGAGGAACAAAAGCAAAATCACTAACCATGGGAGAGCTTGATCCAGCTTTCATCCAAGACCCTGAACACAGACCTAAAGTTGCCTTCACGTTAGCTGAAGGCATCCCTGTTGTCGATCTCTCTTCGATCCACTCCGACAAGGTTTCCGCCATTGATGGCTTTGTGAGAGAGATCGGCAATGCCTGCAAGGACTGGGGATTCTTCCAGGTGACCAACCATGGAGTACCATTGAAGAAGCGCCAGAGAATCGAGGATTTGGCGAGGAAGTTCTTTGCGCAGAGCTTGAAGGACAAGAGGAAGATCAGGAGGAACGCCAAAGACGTGTATGGTTACTTTGACGGTGAACATACCAAGAATGTCAGGGACTGGAAGTAGTTGTTCGATTTCACTGTAGAGGAACCCACTTTGATCCCGGCTTCACATTTGCCTGATGAGGAAGTGGCTGAGTGGACAAACCAGTGGCCTGAGTACCCGCCGGATTTAAGGTAATTTAACACTATGTAGATTCTCTTTAGACATAATTCAGAATAGAATTCGAGTTATAACAGCTGTTGCTGCTCTTATGGTGGATCCTTAGCTCTCAGTAACCTTCTATCTTCTTTTTATTGAATACTTGGTGCTACCTTATTTGTGAAGTGCCTTATAAATTGTGAATACCTTATTATTCAATGAGATCTTTTGGAGAGAGTCGTACCTAAACTTTTAAGATAACATCAAAATTAGGCCTTCTTCTTTATGTGTTAGCCCAAATCTGATAATTAAACAAATCATTTGCCTGAATAACAAAATTGAGCTTGGAAAAGAGTATTAAATACTCAATCTTACACTAAAATGAAGAGCATTTGTAAAATGCTCAAGTCTTTTCATATTCGTTTATACGTTACTATTGATTCAGAAAAAATTACTACCTAAAATGATACGCATAGCAAAATAAATGTATTAAGAGATTAATTATAATTGATTATCAGACCAAAAGCTAGTTTATATCATTGGAGAAATATTTTTTATATTTAATTTTAGAAATAATCTTCTCTTTTCCATATGTTATTTTGTCCCCAACACTCTTTACAGTAAACACTCTTTCCCATACTAAAAACTTCTCTGGCTTAAAGACTAATTCAAGCAATTTAAATGTGTGAGTTGATGGAGTTCCCTGACAATGTCATTTACCAGGGAGGCATGCCAGGAGTATGCAGCAGAGATGGTAAAGCTGGGCTACAAATTTATGGAACTAATCGCCCTGACCCTAGGCTTGCCGGCAGATAAGTTCAGTGGCTTTTTCAAAGACCACACTAGCTTTATCCGGCTGAACCACTATCCACCTTGCCCTTCCCCTGACTTGACGCTTGGTGTTGGTCGCCATAAGGATGGCGGCTGCTTAACTGTCCTTTACCAAGATGAGGTCGGAGGATTGGAGGTCAAGCGGAAAACAGATGGAGAATGGGTCCGTGTCAAACCCACACCAGATGCTTTTATCATCAATGTTGAAGACATCATTCAGGAACCATTTTCAATCTGTAAATCAACTTTTTAAACAAAATTGTCCTTATTGGTCAGTTTCACTTACAGAAAGGAACCTTTTCATACTTATTAGTTATAAGATCAAGAACTTATTTTCATACTTATGAGGCAATATCTGCCTTTAATAATTACTTAAGCAAATTAAAAAATTTTAAAAAATTTCATCAAGTTCAAAGTCCACACTGCTAAAGAAAAGGGATACAAAATCAACTATGGCCCAAACACTCCAATCCGGGCTCAACCTTGTCAACCCAAGCCAACATGCTCTCTTAGCCCAACTTGGTGCTCTCCTCCCCTCTTCTATTCCACCCACGAGAACCAAAAGACAAGGGCGGCTGCGACCTCGTTCTCCGGCCTTGAAGGTAAGTTGAATGACTATACACTGAGGGCTCCAAGTGACACAAGATGCGAGCCGACTAAGCCCACAGGAATGATTTAAATTTTCTATGTTCATATTCAAAATCAACTAAAAGATCTTACAAAAGCTTTATGCAAGAAGCATCATTATGTGTTAATTGTCTATAACCTATTGCCTTTAACAAATAACTTGAGAATCAGATTTTGATATTCAAAGTAACCATTCATTTGTTAAGAGTTATATTCTAGTTAATCTCCAATTCTTAAGAATCTGTATTGTACTTAATCTTCAATTGTCAACAGTTTCATTCTAGTTATTTTTTCAGATTTTGTATTGTAATAGAATTTTGTCGATAGGTCTTTTATATATCAAGTAACAATACAGTGTTTTTTAAAGATTAAATATAAATTATTCAATTTTCAAATTTATTTTTTGACATGATATCTAAATGTAATCACCTACCGATATTCGATTTGCAATATAGTATAATATCATACTTTCTTATCTAATAAACTTTTAAAACTGATTAATAAATTTTGCTTGGCAGTGATTCGACATTATAGATTAACTTGACAACCTCCTCTTTCGATTCTAACATTGTTTGCATTTAAGAATTTTTTTTTTGTTGTTGTGGAAATTGTATTAATACAAATTAGAGTAGAAAAGTAAAGAAACATATTTCAACATTATAAATGTTATTACAATTACAAAAAAAAAAATGAAGTTAAAAGCCTCTAAGTTTCACTTAAAATGATTTTTATGCAAATATTTTATATTTTCAAACAAAGAAGCTTTTTAGAATTGGGATGTTAATGATTTATTTTCTTCCTAAAAAGTATAGTATGTTTTCTTCCATCTATATATAATAAATATAAGTTAAAAAAGATATTATAAGAATTATCTTAGATAGATATTTGCATCTAAGATTTGTTTTCTTTTTATAACGTTCAGTACCCTGGAACTACTGATTTCATTGTACTTAGGATACTTAATAAAAATGATTATCATTTCGAATCATAAAACTCTTTGACAATTGTGTTGCGGATGAGGGAGCCAGCTGAAGCTCGTGAAACGGCAGTTATGAAACATTATTCTTGTTTACTGTTTTCCTTTTCGAAGGTGACACTGAACTTCGTGGCAGCAATCCTTTAAATAAACCTGCATGTAGTAGTTGCTGTGTAATGTTATACCTGGACGGGCCCTCGCATGGCTTTTCTTTTCTCGAAGGTCGTCAATGAACTTGGCGACAACGCTTTAAATAAACTAGCAAGTAAGAGGGTTGCTCCTGGATAAAGTGTTAGTTCAGCCGGTCAGAAGTAAAAGTAATTCCTTTAAAGAAGCTTTATGATCTCTCAATGGAATAAAAATATTGGAAGTGGGATTCAAATGAAAGAAATTTCTTATTAAAATGTATCTTAAAATCAATTTGCATTCAAAACGTTCATAAAGCAAACATGATTATACTAGAATAATAAATGACCGAAATTCAAATATAATTTTATCCTCCCAAAGTCCTCTAATCTCTCCATTCAAGGAAAAACCTTAAAATATTAAATAAAACCACCTTAGATTTGGAAGGATTGTTAAAGCAAACAAAATGTCGAAAAGAAGAAGAAGATTACCATCAAGCCTAATGTTATTGGCTAAGAATCTCATTATCCCCATTTCAAGGATATATATTAGATGCGTTTTGAAAGTAGCATTTCTCTCTAATATATATAATAGAGTCACCTTTGACTTGAAAGGACAATTATAGAAAACTTATTTGTTGTCATAAAAGATCAAATTCCAATTCTTATTTTGTTCTCTAAGAGTTTCCTAATCTCTTTGTCTAAGTTAAAACATCGAAAGTGTGTTGGGTAGGTTAGGTTTATGCCTTGCTTGCCTTTGAATAAATAAAATAATAATAATTAAGAAAAAAGAAGCAAAACCACATTTTATCTTGAAATGTATTTTAAAATAAGCATGATTTGGAAGAATAGTAAATTATCAAAGTATTTTGGTTTCTAAAATATTTTAATCTGGTCATAAGAAAATTAGAAACATACTGGGATTGGTCCTCAAGACTTTTCTTTTAGACTGAAATAAAAAAATAAAAAAAATAATTTTTATTTAAAAATACAATTAAAAGAAATCCATTTTAAGGTAATAAATGACCATAATTCAACTTATATCTCCATATCTTTTCCTTCTTCAGATCCCTCTTCCCATTTCTCATTATCTAATCACCCCTCCCGTCGAAACCTTTTTTTGTCATCCTATTTATACTCTATTTCACTTCTAGTCCTACATTTATGCAATATTCAGTGTATTTTTTAGTAAAATAAAATAAACTTATTCAGCTTTCATGTGCTTTTTTAACATGCTATCAAACTATAACGTCTAATCTTCTAATGTATATTGAATTTTTAATATTATAGTAGATCATAATCTCTAATCTTCTACCCTTTCAAGTGCCTCAAGTACAAAACGACAAAGACTTTGGCGAGAAAATGACAAAACAAAAAGATTAGCTTAGCAATATAAGATTAAATCCAAAGACTAAAAAAGGAACACCTGAAAGTGGTGTCGAAAGAAGTCCTCGTTAACTGTAAAAAATATGGATTTGTTGGCACTTCCGTCGAAGATCGGGGAATGATTGAACTAATGACTATAAAAATTACGAGGACAGGTTGGAAGGCATGCAGTTGGTCGTCCTTCCGAGGATAGGTCAGAAAGCAAGCACATTAAAAATATTATTTCTTTATTGGTAAGCTTTCTAATTCATTATTAAGCCATGATGAGAAACAAAAGTAGTTCCATATTTAATATGGATATCATCAAAGCTTCAAATTATTCCATCCACTATTTTTACCTTTTGATTAAACAAAACTAGTTCCACCTTTGTTCCATTTACTCATTTTATTGAATAATGTTTTAGCCCACTTGATGGTGTTTCCTTAAAAGTGCGTAATGTTTGAACACAATGACAACTAAAACCAAGAGGATAGGCCGGAAAGCTTGAAAATCCAAAAAATATTCTTTCATTCCTTTTAGTGTTTCATTGTTCACCAGCTTTTTATTTGATATGGATGGCTCTTTATCAGTAAGTACAAGGCTTGAATATATATATATATATATGTATATTTTTTGGATTACACTTGAAATGATAAAAATTTAAAGGGCCAAGTCAAAAACTAACTCAAAAATTTAAGAGACACTTCTTTTATTTAATATTCACCACAAAAAATTACACTTGCATCCTACATACAAGAAAGTCATCAATGATATTTTGCAAAACACTCCGATTGTCCATCTGGTTTTAAGAGGAAATACCTTTAAGCTTTAGAGAATAAGAAGGTGAGACAGCGGAGCACTAGCTCAGAGTGGGCGTCCTCTTTTTTCAGTGGCAGATTAGAATATGCGACCTGAGTAAACCCAAACAAACACCTAATTAGAACACGCTGCATTCGACTTCGGACTGTGACGGTTCCCATCTTTGTAAATTACTCAGTGTTTGACTAAAGTATCCGCTGCCGGCCCGCTTTCGTTTCTCTTGCTGCCTCTTTTGTGTTGAACTTTCCAACTACCACAATTCGAATATCAATTTTTAGCAAGAAGGTGAAGGTGAAGGCAAACATACAGTGGGATGATGGGACACTAATTTGTCCTTTATCAAATGCAGAATCCAATGTTGAGGGCAGCTGCATAATTATGAACCCCCATTTCTTGTCACTGATACCGTACGAGGAGGCTTATCATTATTTTGTTTGTGATAACAAACTAAAGGCTAAATTGATGAAATAGTCTTTGGTTCTTTGAAAAATTGTTTAATTTCATAATGAAGAATACAATGAATTTTCACGTAAGAGACAAGGCTGTTATTTTGCTGCCACATCAAATACTAGTAATTTTCCAACCAGTAAAGCAATTTTGTTGGAAATTTCAGTAAAAAAGTATCCTAATAAATAACAATTCTTTTTTATATAAATTTTCAAAGTTTATATTTTACCTTTTTGTAAGAATTAGAATATGACCAAAACGGTCCCAAATAAATAGCATTTTAAAAGTTAGCTATTTGAAAAACTGAAACAGTTTGTAATTCAAGCTCCACAAAACTTTACACATATTTTATTTACATGGACTAATTTGACCAAAAATTCCTAAATGAAAATGTAGTTTTAAATGACTTCAATGCAAATATGTACACTATATTTTATTAATGTAAGCTTACTTTTCCTCAAAAATAAAAACCTAGTTTAACATTTATCAACTTCAAAAGCTGTAAAATTTTAGAGTCCATAGTCTACAACGATACAAACATTTATTTTAGAGATATAATATAAGTGTGAGCTGTCCAAAAAGCCTTAAATGAAAACAGTAGTTTAAAGTTTAGTACTTCGAAAAAATTTAACATTTCGTAGTCCGAGATCTATAAAGCATACAAGCATTTTATTTGGATACATAGCATAATAGGGAGCTGACTGGAAACCCCAAATGAAAACAAAAGTTCAAAGTTTAACAGCTTGAAAAGCTTTACAGTCTGAAGTCCACAAAGCTTACAAACATTTTATTTAGATATATAGGACAACCCATCATTCATCTCAATTCATTTGTTCTGGCTTGGCTCCTGCATCATATGAACGAATTCATCGTAAGCAAATTAGAAGAACAAGATAAAATTAACAAACAAATAGGAGAGAGGGCAAGAGGGAAGCGCTCATTCAAATAAAGCTTGCCAAAAGTCCGTTTCATGATATGCAAAGGGTGGTCCTATTTAGTTCCATCGTAAGTATTGTGGACTGCAAACTTTCAAACCCAATCTCCAAAGGTTGTTGAAATGAAGAGTTTTGAAAGATGAATCGAGATGGAAATTAACATTTGTTTCCTATTATCTAATAAACAATGGTATAGAAAGAAAGAACAGGAAGAAGAAGAAAATAAAGAAATGCAAATCAGATGATAAATGGAATATAAGAGAAAGACAGTAAAGACCACCTCGGAAAATCGAGTATTAACTACGAAACAGGCATCTACTTGTCCTTTTCCATGCAATATTTCCCACATAGCTTTCAGTGTATTAGGTCCAATTTTCTGGCTTCCATTAAGAGGCACTTCTTCAAACACCTTTTCCAGAATGCCTTTCAATTCTTCTGCTTTCTGTTCAGCATTCTTAACCTAAGTGCACAAAACAGGGAGATAAAAAGTCTACCAATACGAGTAATAGTTTTGATATTTAGAAGAGGAACGACAAAAGTCGACCTCAAGCACCGCTACGCTTTTCAAACAACAAGAAAACTGAATATTGCAAGCTTGCATGTAAGAATTTAATCAGATTCATAATATGCTCCCTCCCTCTCTGTCTAACTCAGCATGCTTTTATCTGTTTAGACCTGTTTGTGAACGTGTACTCACCAGTTCACAAATCTTCATTAACACAGAATTCACATCGGGGGCAAAACCAGAGTTCTAACAGCACAAGAGGAAGAGATATTAGTTATGTCACAGACAGAAGCATGCCAGAAGATCAAGTATTTAATAGGAAACAAAAATCTACCCCATGTCCTCCTCTAGCTTTAACCTCACAAGCGTTCTGTTAACACAAATGAAAAGGTTTAGCATTGAGAAGAGTCAAGACAAAAGTCAACGTCAAGCATTGCTATGCCTAAGAAACCAGTATATGCTTTCAACTAAAAAATTATTCAGACTCATAACTCTCCCTCCCCCCCTGCCTGACTCGGTTATGCTTTGATCTCTGAAGATCAAGCACGTGTACTTGCTTGGGTTTGGTTGTACTGCCCACTAATACCTGTCCCGGTGATTTTTTCTCCTTTTTTGCTCATGATGCAACACTGAGAATTCAGCCAGATCACGCTAGGAGAACGATACTTGTTGGAAGGCGCTGGTTTACTCTTGTACTGTAGAAATATCGAGGAAGCAAGAAGAAAGAAGGAAAAGGAGGAGGAAAAGAAAAACAATATGTCGAATTATTAAGATATTATTTTTGCTTAACAGAAAGTTGTACATGAGTTGTGTTTATAAAGAAATACAGGGATTCAAATAAAAAAATGTTGGAGCCTAGAACAATTTTGAGAAATACTTACAAGACCTATTATCAAGAAAGAAAATTTTGAAACCCACTACAATTAAGGGGGAAAAAAGTATTATAGTATTGAAGAACTAACCTAATGGGTCATAATACTCTAATAAATTGGATATCTAAGTCTATGAGTATATTCTCCACAATCCTCTCAAGTTGATGTTTTGTTTCTATAAAATCAAGTTTGCAAAATAAATGTTAGTGGATCAAAGGCCTGTTTGAAAATTTGGCATTAAGCCAATTCGGCTTTCAGGCATGATAACCTATATCCTTTTAGTTTTTAGAGGAAAAGTCATTTTTTTAATTACTAGATGAAAATCTTCTGGATCACCTTTTTTCCTAACATTTTTTTTTTTTGCTTCAATAGGCTATAAAATTATTGAGGAAGCAAGAACAAAGAAGAAGTAGGAAACAAGGAAAAGAAAAACAATATATGGAAGCATTGGTAGTATTATTCTTGTTTAAAGGAAAACTGTACATGAACTCTACATATATAAAGAAACTATAGGAACTAAACAAAAAATTTATGGCATCTACTAAAATAAAACAATGAAATTGTAAAGCTACAAAGTTAGGAAAGAAAATTGTGAAACCTACTATAATCAAGAAAGAAAAAAAAACAGTCTTCCTCACATGAGAAGAATTCATAATATAACTGACCTAATGGATTAACAAGCTCCAATAGGCTGAATAGCTAAACCAATAAGTGTTTTTGAACATATACTGGTGAGGGATGAGAATGGCCATGGGAACACGACTATTTATAGAGGCAAGTCAGTAAACAGGTACATGCTTTTACTACGGTGAAGATTTAAGTTGCTAAGAGTTTGTTTAATGAGGGAATCTTTCCCCAACCACTCCTACATGCATATAAAAAATGTTTGTCCACATTTGACCACATGACATTACTTTCTGACCGGGATATATAAAAATGTTTGTCTAAAACTGTTTTTTTTAAGATAGTTCACCACATTCTTGTCATCTAGACATCATTGGCAAGAACATTAGAATTGATGGGAGGGTTGGATCCAAACGCAACATTCGCTATTGTGATGAGACCTGGGTCGTGGTAAGTGACACTCAAGAAAGCAACCACATTGGTATTTTCGACATCAAATTGGAAGTGAGTGAGACCAACCAAGAACACAAAGCCACCTCCTACAATGACTAAAATTTCGGTGCCATGAGGATGATATGAGGATGATTGAAGCAATATGGTGCAATCACCACGGGTTAAATATATGCTCGATGTGTTCAGACCTGGTATCCGCCCGCATTCAAAAGAGAGACATTTGATGGGAGTGGATATGGGTGTGGAATGCTCAGTCCCGATAATAAAAAATCATTGGCAGCAACGAGGCTTGGGTCCTTGCAGAGCATTCCGTTGCAAAAGGAAAGAATTTTATGCTGCAAACAAAGCATGAGATATTGGCCCTTGATTGCGTAGACAAAGCACTTGAGATACTAGTGCTTGATCACGTAAACAAAGCACTTCAAATACAAATGATTGATTACCTGCAAGGAAGAAGTGGTATGACTCTAAAAGGTCACTCAAATGCAATTACCCTCGCCAACCACCACAAACCACCCGCACGCCCCGCCCACCCTCGTGCCCCAACCCCCCACCATGTATTCATGCATATTGTCTTAATTGTCTACCAAGGGAGACTTCCATAGCAAAATGACAAAACAAAAGAGTTTGCTTAATAAGATGAGATAAAAAATAAAAAAATAAAAATAAAAAAATAAAAAAATAAAAAAATAAAAAAATAAAAAAATAAAAATTTGATTGGAAGCTTTGTGGAAAGAGCAGAGCAGCTGCTTGTAATTTAAGCATGTGCATTGACTAAGAAGACTAACAATCATCATTCAACTAATTAATAGTTGATTCTTATCCAAGATTTTTTAATAATATTGTTAACATAATTTAAAAAATATGGAAATTTTACACAATTCTTAATGTGGACTTCGTGTTCTATCTTAGGAATTCAAAAATCCTTTCCAAAACACTTTAGGCTACAGGTGTTAACTCCCGTGACACCCTCTGGGATTATTATTTTTTAAATCAATGTGTTGATTTAGACGAAAATTCTGTTCATAGAGAAAGAAACCCAAAAGCTATGAGAAAATCACACAGGAACTTTCTCAGGAGCCAACACAACCCAGAAGAACAACTGCATAATAGAAGAGATTGCACTGTTTCTCGATGATCAAAGTACAATGGAATCGCAGCGTATTTATAGGCCTAAGCTAGTCGAATTCATAAGAAAAAGTAATCCGTATATTAATATAAAAAATCGAAAACAATCGGTCTATTACCCCTTTACCTTTGCATCCCTAGAATTGGTGTTAAGGGGGCAAAAGAAATCATGCAATTTGTTGTATTTCTGCAGTACTCAAGTAGTCAACTTCATCATTTTTGACCTTTTGTTTTAATGATTGGTCAACGAGAGGTGAATTTCAGCAAGATTTGGGGAAAAAGTGGCCAAGAATATGAGTGAGATGACGGAACGAAGTTGAGAATAATTTGGAGAAGGCCCTTGATAATTTGTTTGTTTTAAGGCACATAAGCATTTATGCCAATTTTTTTCCCTACTTTTGCAAAAGTTGCTTATCTCAAAAATTTCACAAGGATGATCAATAGGTTGAGAGTATAAATTGAGACCATAATATAAGTTTTACTAAACCTTGGATGGGTGTTTTCGGTAATTTAGTAAACACAGTATAAATTTAGACTAATGTTTTAGAATATGAAACACACTTAGAGGGAGTTCCGGAAATGTTTTGAGAATAAAACTTTCCCATTAACTCTAATGTTTCCAACAATAATTCCCAAGTGGGAAAAATGTTAGTGACTATCTTTAGAAACAATTCACTTGAGAGAACAATTGGGAAATATTTGTTTTATTAAATAATAAGCCATTAGAGGAATCAAATAATGCTTCCCTCGGCGCCTTTATTGTCAAAATATAACAAAGAAAGCATGCAAATAAATGAGGTAAATAGCTTTGGGGACTGAACCTTTTGGATTTACGTTTTATTTATATTGATGGATTAGCTTTTAAGTGATTATTTTCCTTTAAGATATTATCACATGCCAGGTAGTGGTAGTTGTTAACACTGGAAGACAATTTATCTACCTTTTCAAATATCTTAATTGCCAACCAATGGAGACTTCCATAGCAAAATGACAAAACAAAAAAGTTGGCTTAATAAGATGAGATAAAATAAATTGATTGGAAGCTATGAGGAAGGAGCAGGGCAGCTATTTGTAATTTAACCATTGCATTGACTAAGAGGACTAACAATTATCAAGCAATTAAATAAAAGTTCGTTCGTATCCAAGAGTTTTAAATAATATTGTTAACATAAATTAAAAAAAATATGAAATTTTTACCACACAATTCTTAATGTGGACTTCATGTTGTATCTTAAGAATTCAAAGATCCTTTGCAAAACACTTTAGGATACAGGTTTTTCTAGGAGGTGTTATCTCCCAAATCTAACTTTGATAATATCTTTAAAAATTTATCAAAATTTTCAAGTTATTAAATCTTACGCTAATGTTTTTATTTGGGGGGATTTTTGGTCTTTACATATAACAGTGAAAGGGAAAACTTAAAAAACGTAATATGAACCTTGAAAATGTGAAAGAAGTGTTAAGCATTACCTGCAATTGTTTGCTGAAACTTCTAGCAACTTACTTGCATTTGGTGTAGTCGGGTGTCAAGACTACACCAATTTCTTATTATGAAATTGAAAATCCAATTCTTTAATGGATCAAGACCACCAATTTCAGGATCTTGGCCTTTTAGTTTCTTATCGCTCATTATCGCCCCAGCAGAGCATCGTTAAGCCACGTGGCAAAGAGTGTCACTTTCAAAACAAAAGCGGCCATCTACACAAAAGGACAATCGGGGCAGCTGTTGTTAGCTGACTCACACCCACAGTCTCCATCAGTACAGCACGTCAGCCACAGTACTAGGCGTGACAGCTTAGACTAACACTTGAGTATATTATGTATAGGGTTACCGTCTACACACACCTTGTTTTGAATCTATATACGTGTAGAATACTTGAACATCATAAGCTCATGAACAGAAATACATTGAAAGAAGTTCTTCCTCCTGGTTCATCTCTATCTCCTTCTACATTGTTCAACTGCTGTTCTAGTAAATGCGTGCGATAGAAGGTGGGAACCATCAATAATGTAACTCCCAGAGCCTGCGGGGTTCTAAGCCTTCCGAGTCTCAACGATCAACGCTTTTTAAAACCAATGTTTCGATTTAGACGAAAATTCTGTTCATAGAGAAAGAAACCCAAAAGCTACGAGAAAATCACAGAGGAATTTTCTCAGGAGCCAGACACAACCTACAAAAACAACTGCACAATAGAGGAGAATGCACTATTTCTCGATGATTAAAATACAATGGAATCGCAGCCTCGAATTCATAAGAAAAGGTAATCTGTATATTAATCTCGAAAATCGAAAACAGTCGGTCTATAGCCGACAGCGTTCCATGAATGCCTCTGTTCTGCCTTTGATGACTGTTTGACAAATTAACTTAGACCGGATTTACGTCTATAGTCGACGGAGAACCAAAGTGCCTTTCAAGTGATGCCGACTGCAATAATTGTTAAGCCAATAAAGTGAAGGCAACCATAAAATGGATAATGGGATCATGATTTGTGCTTTGCCAAATTCAAATTCAGAGCCTAAAGGGAACTGCATATTGTGACAATTATGATCTCCATCATTCTAGAAGCAGCCACAAGGCTCGTACGAGGAAGGCAGCTACGTCTTGGAGTCGTCGTCGTCGTCATCGTCACGTACAAAATAATAGAGGGCAGCTGTATGGAGTCATAGAGCAAGGGTAAATATAGATATATACTTTTGTTAATATGCATGAATACATGGTGGTGGGTTGGGGCACGAGGGTGGGCGGGGCGTGGGGGTGGTTTGTGGTGGTTGGCGAGGGTAATTGCATTTGAGTGACCTTTTAGAGTCATATGCCACTTCTTCCTTACGCGTAATCAATCATTTGTATTTCAAGTGCTTTGTTTACGTAATCAAGCACTAGTATCTCAAGTGCTTTGTTTACGCAATCAAGGACCAAGATCTTGAATGCTTTGTTTGCAATATAAAATTCTTTTCTTTTGCAACGGAATGCTCTGCAGGGACCCAAGCCTCGTTGCTGCCAATGATTTCTTATTATCTGGGACTGAGCATTCCACACCCAAATCCACTCCCATCAAATGTCTCTCTTATGAATGCGGGCAGATGCCAGGTCTCAACACATTGGACATAGATTTAACTCGTAGTCATTGCACCATATCGCCTCAATCATCCTCATACTCATCCTTATGGCACCGAAATTTTAGTCATTGTAGGAGATAACTTTGTGTACTTAGTTGGTCCCTTTCAGTTCCAATTTAATGTCAAAAATACCAGTGTGGTTGCTTTTTTGAGTATCGCTAGCCAGGACCCAGGTCTCATCACAACAGCGAATACTGTGTTTGGATCCAACCCTCCCATCATTCCTAATGTTCTTGCCAAGGACTTCTAGGTGAACAAGAATGTGGTGAACTATCTTAAAAAATAGTTCTAGACAAACAATGTATAGTTATACCTTTCAAATGAAGATTATGATTATTTCCCTTGTAATAACATCATAGCAATAGTAATCGCAAGTAATTGTACTTCTTCGATATATTTTTATATTTGCTGGTCACAAAGTAATGCGATTAGGGTCAAATTTGGACGAATGTTTAATATATGCGTATGGAGTGGTTAAGGAAAGATTCCCTCATTAAACAAACTCTTAGACACCCGAATCTTCACCGTAGTAAAGGCATGTACCTTTTTACTGACTTGCCTCTATAAATAGTCGTGTTCCCATGGCCATTCTCATCCCTCACCAGTATATGTTAGAAACACTTATTGATTTAGCTATTCAACCTATTGGAGCTTGTTGATCCATTAGGTCAGTTATATTATGAATTCTTCTCATGTGAGGAAGACTGTTTTTTTTTTCTTGATTATAGTAGGTTCCACAATTTTCTTTCCTAACTTTGTAGCTTTACAATTTCATTTTTTAATTTTAGTAGATGCCATAAATTTTTTGTTTAGTTCCTATAGTTTCTTTATATATGTAGAGTTCATGTACAGTTTTCCTTTAAACAAGAATAATACTACCAATGCTTCCATATATTGTTTTTCTTTTCCTTGTTTCCTACTTCTTCTTTGTTCTTGCTTCCTCAATAATTTTATAGCCTATTGAAGCAAAAAAAAAAAAATGTTAGGAAAAAAGGTGATCCAGAAGATTTTCATCTAGTAATTAAAAAAATGACTTTTCCTCTAAAAACTAAAAGGATATGGGTTATTATGCCTGAAATCTGAATTGGCTTAATGCCAAATTTTCAAACAGGCCTTTGATCCACTAACATTTATTTTGCAAACTTGATTTTTGTAGAAACAAAACATCAACTTGAGAGGATTGTGGAGAATATACTCATAGACTTAGATATCCAATTTATTAGAGTATTATGACCCATTAGGTTAGTTCTTCAATACTATAATACTTTTTTCCGCCTTAATTGTAGTGGGTTTCAAAATTTTCTTTCTTGATAATAGGTCTTGTAAGTATTTCTCAAAATTGTTCTAGGCTCCAGCATTTTTTTATTTGAATCCCTGTATTTCTTTATAAACACAACTCATGTACAACTTTCTGTTAAGCAAAAATAATATCTTAATAATTCGACATATTGTTTTTCTTTTCCTCCTCCTTTTCCTTCTTTCTTCTTGCTTCCTCGATATTTCTACAGTACAAGAGTAAAACAGCGCCTTCCAACAAGTATCGTTCTCCTAGCGTGATCTGGCTGAATTCTCAGTGTTGCATCATGAGCAAAAAAGGGGAAAAAATCACCGGGACAGGTATTAGTGGGCAGCACAACCAAACCCAGGCAAGTACACGTGCTTGATCTTCAGAGACCAAAGCATAACCGAGTCAGGCAGGGGGGGAGGGAGAGTTATGAGTCTGAATAATTTTTTAGTTGAAAGCATATACTGGTTTCTTAGGCATAGCAATGCTTGACGTTGACTTTTGTCTTGACTCTTCTCAATGCTAAACCTTTTCATTTGTGTTAACAGAATGAAGGTGAGACTAAACCTAAAGGAACACCTAAGGTGGATTTTTGTTTCTTATTAAATACTTGATCTTCTGGCGTGATATTCCTCTAGATACCGAATCTTTTTATTCCTCTAATATCTCTCTTTTGTGCTATCAGAAACCAAGTGATCCCACTGATGTTGCCATCGATGCTGATTATGTGTTATAGATGATTGGTTCTCTGATGAGTAATATGAACCTTACTAAACTTGTACATGCAGGATTGTACCATTCAGTTTTGCGTTTGTTTGAAAAGCGTAGTGGTGCTTGACGCTGACAATTGTCGTTCCCCTTCTAAATATCAAATCTATTATTCGTATTGATGGACCTTTTATCTCCCTCTTTTGTGCTGTTAGGCAAATGGGAAAATGGTTGCTAAAACGGATGATGAGAAAATAAAAATTTTGAAAAAGGTCTTTGGAAAATTGCCTGACCAAAGGAACGGGAAAAATGAAATTGGATGTATTGAAAGCTATGTT
The DNA here is from genome assembly GCA_028551475.1 of Casuarina equisetifolia. Lineage (NCBI taxonomy): Eukaryota > Viridiplantae > Streptophyta > Magnoliopsida > Fagales > Casuarinaceae > Casuarina > Casuarina equisetifolia. Next base: position 21,657,964 of record CM052360.1, read on the forward strand.
GGCAACTTTAAAGTCTGAAATACGCAAGCTGCAAGGAGAACAAGAGGTAGGTGTTTGTTTCGTAGTTAATACTCGAATTTCCGGGGTGTTGTTTATTTTCTCTCTCTTATATTCTATTATCATCAAATTTTCTTTTGTTCATATTCTCTGTGTTTTTTTTCTTCTTCTCGATTCAGTGGTGCTCATTTTTTATTTTTGCTTCAATTAACTGCTCCATTTCTACCATACTTGAATGCATGATTGCTATGGCTTTATATGAGTCAGATGTATTACACTTCTGGTAGCTAATGTTGCCCAATTTAGGATATTTGAATCCACATCATTTACTATTGTCGCTTCTCCAACATTCACTGTTTAATGGAGATGACAAACCGCAGATGACATGTTGGAAGAGGAGTTTTGAAAATTCTGTTAGGCCAAAATAGATCTTAAGGTTTATTTCGTTAATATTATGAACTTACAGTCGTAATAGAGGAATCAGATACTTTCGTTTGTTGCATTTTCGTTTTCGATTAACGTGATTAGTTGTTTTTCAAAGGTGACGGTATATGTGAAATTTCTTTTTTAAGTTCAACTGAAAATGCATATTTTTCTTATTTCACTATATTATTCTTTAATAGTTTACCATTTTCTGTATTAATAATACATATGAAGCTTTTTATTTAAGCAGGTGTAGAAAAATGGAGAATTATCCAATGCTTTCTATAAGATAATTTTTGGACGTGGAGGCATTAGTATTGTTCAAGCTAATGATGACTTCTGGCAAGCTTGTGAAAAAGATATTGTGAGTGATAATTTAATTACAGAAGTTAATCAAGAGAATAAAAGTCACATAAATATGTTTCCTTTAGGTAAATTCCTTCAACGGGCAAGCCTTTTTGAACATTCATATAACTCTTTAAATGATTTTACGTCTTAAGCCATTGATTTTGAAATGTCTTTTCTTTGTTAGGTCAATTTAAGTTTCTATTTGAATGAAAAGATATAATATAGGCAATAGCATCTTTTTTTTCCTACATAATGCAAAGCAAATGTTAATTTCCTTCTCGACTCATCTTTCAAAAGTCCACATATCAACAACCTTTGGAGATTAGGCTTAAGAGTTTGCAGTCTAAAACACTTGCGACGGAACTAAGTAGGGACATCAATCGCATATCCTAGAATGGATTTTGGCAAGCTTTATTTGAATGGGGATTTTCCCCCTTGTCCTCGCTCCTATTTGTTTATTAATTTTATCTTTTTCTTCTAATTCGCTTATGATGAATTTGTTGATATGATGCAGCAGGTTAATGCTGGAAAGAAGAATGAAAGGAGCAAAACTAGCAATTCTGATGCGGCATCCGCATCAAATTCTAAAAATATAAATGGGCCACTCCCTCGTTAGCTCCCATTATCCTATATGTTTAAATAAAACGTTCGTAAGCTTTGCAGACTTCGGACTGTAAAATATTACAGTTTTTCAAGCTGTTAAACTTTAAGCTCCCAATTATGTTATATCTTTAAGTAAAATGTTCGTACGTTTGTGAGTTTGGAGTCACGGCTTTCCCAGCAGCTAACGTTAAACTATTGTTTTCGTTTGCGGCTTTCTCGTCAAATTAGGTTATATGCCTTAATTAAATGTCTGTAAGCTTTGTAGACCTTCGACTGCAAAATATTTCAGCCTTTCAAGTTGCTAAATCCGAAACTGTTATTTTATTTTTGGGGATTTTAAGTCATATTCTAATTATTACAAATATATTCGATCGTTTAATATAACAATTGAAGGGAAAAAAATGACAAATACTAACTTTGAAAATGTAAATACGATACTAACTTTGACAACTGTTCGGTGAATTTTAAATACAAGTGAACATGTCGAACAAGTAATATAATGATAAGAAAAGTATCGTCCCACGAAGATTGGTGAATACTAAACTAATTAAATACTAATGATGAATAAATCCTAAAATTTATCTAGCAAATCAAAATATTGTTGATGATGAATTAAAATTTAAAACTTTCAAAACGAAAACTCAAGACTAATTAAAATTGAATCCAAGTAAGAAAAATCAAGATGAGAAACATGTTAGAGCTTCCGATTTCACCATAACTACTAGATATGAATTTTTATAGTTTATGCCTACAAGAATGATATTACCCATGTGATGGCGGAACTTCCTAATTTATTTACTATCCTATGTCTAGGTATAGCAAACCTATTTAGTTCATTAATTCACTATATCTCTATATGTGAATTGAAACAAACCAAATGCATTAGGATTTGTGAATATTCCTGGTTTACAATAAATCTTTCGATCATCTTATCACCAAAAGCCACACAAATAACATTGTATATGTCTATCCACTTTTAATTCATGGTTATATATTATAAGAAGCAATTGCATATTATTACCTTTCAGTCTCTAACATGCACATCATATCATTCAAGTGGTGGCCAATCACTTAAAAGCATTAAGAATAAATAATATATAACTCACATAAATAAAATATCTTGCAAAACATAAAAACTTATGAAATTCACATCATCATAGTTAGGCTACATCTTCGCTCTAACAAAAGAAATTTAGAACATAATGAAATAACAAACCAAAGCAATAGTAGAAATTAAGCAAAACATCTTAAATAGAAAAACAGGAAAGTTGTCACCACACTGTCTTCTCTTTAAGAATTCCTCACAGAATTCCTACAATTCAAGAATGATAAGAAGTAGAGGGAAGCTTTCGCGCCTCTATTTCTCTTTTTCTTTCTTGGTTTTCTCTTTCTTCTCTCACTTTTTCTCTCTTCCTTGGTTGATTTCGGCGGCAACACACGGCTTCTTCTTCTTTTCTCTCTCTTCTCTCTCTTCTCTCTCCTATTCTCCTCTACTCTTGTGCGGCGCCTTCTCCTCCCCTTTTAATTCATGTTCCTTTGCCTTTTTATTCTATCTTGGGATGCGTGCCCTAAGATTCTCCCTTAATAATTCACTTTTTTTGCCCCTTTTCCTTTATTTCCTTTCTTATCCTTTTCCTCCTCTTTTGCTGCTTTACACGTTGCCTCCTCTTTTCTTCTTTTGACTTCTTTGTTTTTCCTTGTCTTCTTCACGTGCCTTTTTGTAACTTTCTCTTCCTTTATTTCTTTTGCTCTTTTGGGGTTTGCTGCATAAATAACACCAATTTACATAAATATATCAAAGCTTAAATATTATCTTATAAAACTTGTATTATTTATATCCTAAAATAGTCAAAATAACTCTATAAAAATAGAGTTATCAAAACTCCCAAACTTGACATTTTGCTAATCCTCGAGCAAAAGTAAGAGATAATAGTTTCAGACAAAACCCTTTCTTGAAATTCACTCAAAATTGCTCAACTTAACAATTCAAAGAAAAAATATAGCTTTCATGCAAACACAACAATTGTTCATAAGATAAGATAGACTCTTAACTATGTTGACCATGTTCGTATGTGTGAGTGTGAGTCCTTATCTTTTCAACTATATGCACTCTAAATAGATCCACATTAATATGTAATCTCTCAAAATCTTTAACCAAACCTCATAGGTTTGCTTTTCATTCCTCTCTCCACTAATGTAGGCCAATCATCTAACCAAGAATCAATAGGACTTTTATAAGCTTGTAATGTAAGGCTGGGCTAGGGGTAAGATGAAAGTCATTTAGGCTAAATTCACCCATGAACACATTGCTTTCTAGGATCTAATTTAAGCTTTTGTCACTTCCTTTCTTTGCTTTCTTCTTCTTCTTCTTCTTCTTTTTTTTTTTTTTGCAAATGATCTCTCTATCACAAATTCTCTCATTTATTTCTTCCCAAAAATACTTGATTTCACTTGGATTTCGACACTCACAAAAGTCACAATCATGCTTGCAATCATAAAGCAAGTAGTAGGACTAGAAATGTAATCATTATAATCTTATCTTGTTGATGACATCCAACTACTGTGCAAAAGTCAATTTCTAAACCTTTAGTTGCTTGAATTTGACAATAAGCAATAAGAGAATTCCATTCTTAGACAAATGTTGCATTTCCTTTTTTTTTTTTTTTGCATTCACAAAAGCAACATATTATGCTACATAATCATTGCAATTAATATCCTTCCTATATAACATCCTTCCTTTCGACTTCTCTTTCACTCAAAATCAACATGTTCAAGGGTGCGGGACGAAAAGATAATTTATCAAAGGCTCAAAGGTATATATATGTGGGTGTCAAAATAAAAAATGGATATAAATCAAGGCTCAGCGGGGTGACTGGTGATAAATAAATAAGGTTGGCTTGAAAGGCTCAAACGATCCAAAGAATGGCCTAAATCATTTTCTCAATTAGATGCAGCCTAGGATTTCGCCTCAAGAGAAAATCAAACAAATTCTAAGATTCAGGTGAGATCTAAGAAAATCACATCACATGAATGTTCTCTAGAGATACACACAATTTAAAAAAATGAAGGACTTTTGGTGCTTAATAAATGAATTAACATAATCAGAATCACACTTAACTCACATCACAATTGTAGGTTTAAACAGAATCTACATCTTCCTAAGAATCGCTAAGAATTCAAAACAAAGGGTTTAATCATGACATGAGAAAAATTCAATTAGATTTAGCAAGAAAAGATTTATTTTCCCACCCCCAAACTTGAATGGAGCATTGTCCTCAATGTAAAAAGAAATAAAGCAAAAATAAAGGTAAAATAGGAATGAGAAAACTCCCCTGATTGTAGGTGATAGCCATAGAAAGCTTTGAGGAGATGGTGGTGACAAAATTTTCAACAAAAGAACCAATAAAATGCTTGGGTTGCCTCCCAAGAAGCGTTTGCTTTATAGTTTTCAGCCAAACTATCTTCAATGTTGCTACTCAAGGAGGAAGAAGATCAATGGTAGTCTTCTGCATATTGACTCCCTCAAAGTAGGGCTTCAAACCCTGACCATTCACCTTAAACGTGCCTTGGGTGTCATTTGCAACTTCTATTGCTCCATATGGGAATACCTTAGTGACTATGAAAGGGCCAGACCATCGAGACCGCAATTTACCTGGAAACAATTTAAGACGAGAATGATAAAGTAATACTTTTTGGCCAACCACAAACTCTCTCCTTAATATGTGTTTGTCATGCCATCTTTTTGTCCGCTCCTTGTATATTTTGGTATTTTCGTAGGCCTCATCTCGTAATTCCTGCAATTCATTCAGCTGCAACAATCGAGTTTCACCTGCAGACTGCATATCAAAGTTCAAAAATTTCAAAGCCCAATATGCTTTATGCTCTAATTCTACTGGTAGATGACAAGCCTTCCCAAACACTAGCCTAAAAGGAGACATTCCAATTGGTGTTTTGAATGTTGTTCTATAGGCCCAAAGTGCATCATCAAGTTTCATTGACCAATCTTTCCTTGAGGCATTCACAGTTTTTTCCAAAATTCTCTTAATTTCCTTATTTGATATCTTAACTTGACCACTAGTCTGAGGGTGATAAGAGGTAGCAATCTTATGGGTAACCCCATACTTACCCAAAAGTGCTTCAAATTGTTTGTTGCAAAAATGGGTCCCTCTATCACTTATGATTGCCCTAGGAGTGCCAAAACGGGTAAAAATATTTTTCTTTAAGAATTTAACCACAACTTTAGCATCATTTATAGGCAATGCTACTGCTTCTACCCACTTAGACACATACTCAACAGCCACCAAAATATACATATTTCCATAAGAAGGTGGAAAGGGTCCCATGAAGTCAATACCCCAAACATCAAATAACTCACACACAACAACATTGTTTAGAGGCATCTCATGTTTCCTAGAAATATTCTCAGTTCTTTGACATTGATCACATGCAACTACATATGAATATGCATCTCTAAAAAGTGTAGGCCAATAAAATCCAGACTGTAAAACCTTAGCTGCAGTTCTGGTGGCACCAAAATGACCACCAGCTTCTCTAGCATGACAATGGTGTAGGATACTAGCCATCTCTTCCTCAGGAACACATCTCCTTATAACCTGGTCTACACATACTTTAAACAAGAAAGGCTCTTCCCAAAAATAATGTTTGAGGTCAGAAAAGAATTTTTTTCTTTGTTGATATGACATTTCAGGAGGAAGAACATTACTTACCAAATAATTGACAAAATCAGCATACCAGGGAATTTAGATGGATTGGAGCACAAAAATGTTTTCATTAGGAAATTCTTCCATAATAAGTTGATCTTCTTCCTTCAGATTGGGAATTCTGGACAAATGATCTGCAACTAGATTTTCGGTCCCCTTCTTATCCTTGATCTCCAAATCAAACTCTTGTAGCAATAGAATCCACCTGATTAACCTAGGTTTTGATTCTTTCTTTTCAAGTAGATGCTTAAGAGCAGAGTGGTCAGAATAAACAATAACTTTTGAACCAATTAGATAAGAACGAAATTTATCAAAAGCAAATACTACTGCCAAAAGTTCTTTTTCTGTTGTTGAATAATTCAATTGTGCACCTGACAAGGTTCGACTGGCATAGTGATTGGTCTGAAAAACTCTATTCTTCTGTTGTCCCAAAACAGCTCCTACTGCAAAATCACTAGCATCACACATTAGCTCAAAAGGTAAGTCCCATTCTGGTGCTGCCATGATTGGTGCTGATATTAACTTTTCTTTTAAAGTGTTAAAAGCCTGCAAGCATTCATCAGAAAAGTTATATTTCACATCTTTAACCAACAAACTTGAAAGAGGTCTAGCGATTTTAGAAAAATCTTTTATGAATCGCCTATAGAATCCTGCATGCCCTAAAAAGCCTCTAACAAGTTTCACTGATGTTGGTGGGGGCAGTTTTGCAATGACCTCCACTTTAGCTCGATCAACCTCTAATCCTTTTTTAGATATCTTATGCCCAAGCACTATTCCTTCCTGCACCATAAAATGACACTTCTCCCAATTCAAAACAAGGTTAGTCTCCTCACACCTTTGTAAGACCCTTGCTAAATTATCTAAACAAATGTCAAATGATGAACCAAATACAGAAAAATCATCCATGAAAATTTCAATGAATTTTTCAACCATATTAGAAAAAATGGCCATCATGCATCTCTGAAAAGTGGCTGGTGCATTACAAAGACCGAAGGGCATTCTTCTAAAAGCAAAGGTACCATAAGGACAAGTGAAAGTGGTTTTCTCTTAATCTTCTGGTGCAATGTGAATTTGATTATACCCTGAATACCCATCCAGAAAGCAATAAAATTCATGTCCTGCAAGTCTTTCTAACATTTGATCAATAAATGGTAAAGGGAAATGATCTTTTCTAGTGGCATCATTTAGTTTTCTATAATCTATACACACACGCTATCCAGTAACTGTCCTAGTTGGAATCAATTCATTATTATCATTTCTTTGAACAGTCATACCTCCCTTCTTTGGCATAACTTGCACAGGACTTACCCAGGGACTATCAGAGATAGGATAAATGATCCCTGCATCAAGCAACTTGATTACCTCAGCCTTCACCACTTCTTGCATCTTTGGATTTAATCGCCTTTGAGGTTGAACAGTAGCTTTGTACTGCTCTTCCATCAAAATCTTGTGCATGCAAAGTGAAGGACTAATTCCCTTGATGTCAGCTATTTTCCATCCAATTGCTCCTTTATGCTCTCTCAACACCTGAAGTAATTTCTCTTCCATTGATTTTGTCAAAGAAGAAGATATAATTATTGGCAAAGTAGAAACTTCATCTAAATAAACATATTTCAAATGAGAAGGTAAGGGCTTGAGTTCAAGAGTTGGGGGCTCTTCAATTGATGGCTTAGGTTTTGTCATATGTTATCCCAACTCCTCAAACTTTGTTGCCTTTTGCTATGAATATGGTGGATTTGCTTCCATGAGATTGGCATAATCCTGTATTTCTTCACTTTCAATTTCCTCATTCTTTGGGTGAACCAAGCATGCTTCAAGTGGATCCTTGAAAACCTTTTCTTGAAAAATCTTATTCACAAACTTATCAATTGTCTCAACCCTAAAGCAAGAACTATCATCAGATGGATGTTTCATAACAGTAAAAACATTAAAAGTGACAGAATCATTTTGAACTCTTAATATTAACTTCCCTTGTTGTACATCAATCAAAGCTCTTCCTGTTGCTAGAAAAGGTCGACCTAAGATAAGTGGTACCTCAAAGTCTTCCTCCATGTCAAGTACTATAAAATCTATAGGAAAAATGAATTTGTCAACTTTTACCAATACATCTTCTACAATGCCCCTCGGATATTTAATTGATCGATCAGCCAATTGTAGGGACACTGTGGTTGGCTTCACTTCACCCAATCCTAATTTCCTGAAAACAGAAAAAGGCATTAGATTAATACTAGCTCCTAAATCACATAATGCCTTATCAAAGTGAGAATCTCCAATAGTACAAGGAATAGTAAAACTCCCTGGATCTTTTAATTTTGGAGGCAGTTTGTTTTGTAAGATGGCTGAGCATTCTTCAGTTAGCTTCACAGTTTCATACTCTTCCAGCTTCCTTTTGTTTTTCAATATCTCCTTAAGAAATTTTGCATAACTGGGCATTTGAGCTAATGCATCTGCAAAAGGAATGTTAATATGCAATTTTTTAAATACATCAAGAAATTTAGAAAACTGCTTATCTATTTTATGTTGCTGGAGTCTCTGAGGAAATGGAACTGGAGGCACATAAGGCTTGGGATTACCAGGGAATAATGTCCTCTTGGTTGCCTCCTCAGGCTGCGTGCTAACATCATCTTCCTTATCCCTGACATTTTCCTTCTCAACATCATCTTTTCCCACTTGTTTGCCATTTCTCAAGGTTATTACCTTTGCATCTTCTATAGGATTCTTCTCTGTGCTACTTGGCAATGAACCTTGTTGTCTTCCAGAAATCATATTAGCCAACTGACCTATTTGCACCTCTAAATTTCGAATTGAAGCTTCTTGGTTTTGCATTCTTGTTTCGTTGTTCTGTAACATTTTGGCAACCATTTCCTCTAAGTTAGGCTTCTTTTTTTTTCTGGTTGCCTGAACCCTGGTGGTGGCCTCATTGCATTAGAATTACTCCATGAAAAATTTGGGTGGTTACGCCATCCCGGATTGTAAGTGTTGGAGTATGGATTATTTTGTGGCCTATTTGAATTTCCAACATAATTAGCATCTTTGCTACCCTGTGCAAAGGTGTTACCTACTTGGCACTCTATGCTTGCATGTCCTCCACCACAATGATCACATAATATGTTCTGAATCCTCATGACTGGAGCACTCAGGTTATCTATTTTCTTGTTGAGTTTTTCAATTTGTGCATACATTGCAGTGTAAGCATCTACTTCATGAATTCCACTAGCTTTCCTCACTGATGACCTCTCAGTAGGCCGTTGATAACTATTATTTGTCATTTCCTCCAAAAGATCATATGCTTCTTCTGGTGTCTTATTGTTCAAAGCCCCTCCTGCAGCTGCATCAAGCATAAAACGAAGATTTGTACTAGACCCATTATAGAAAGTTTGTACTTGTAACCATATGGGTAGTCCATGTTATGGACATCTTCTTAAAAGCTCTTTGAATCTTTCCCAAGCTTCATATAATGATTCATTGTCCATCTGCATAAAAGCGGTAATATCGTTACGCATTTTGGCAGATTTTGCTGGAGGAAAGAACTTACTAAGAAATTTTTGAGCCAAATCATCCCATGTTGTAATTGATCCTGCAGGAAGAGAAGAAAGCCAACTTTTAGCTTTGTCTTTTAAAGAAAATGGGAATAGCCTTAATCTAACAGCATCATCTGTGACTCCATTGTATTTAATCATGTCACAGATTTCAAGAAAAGCATCAATGTGAGCATTTGGATCATCGTTTGGTAGCCCACTAAATTGCACAGAATTTTGAAGCATCTGAATGAGTGCTGGCTTGATTTCAAAATTGTTTGCTTGAATTGCAGGCCTTTTAATGCTTGATGTGGCACCCTGAACTGTTGGTGCAACATATTCTTTTAGAAGCTTGTGTGCATCATCATTCTCCGCCATTTTTCTAACTTCACTTCTTTGTTCTCTTAACTCTTTTCGTTGCCTTCTAACTATGCGTTCAATTTCTGGGTCAAGATTAACAAGTTGTTCTTTTTGGCTATGGGTCATACACGTCAGCAACACTCCTGAAAAGTAACAACTAAAACAAATGATTAAAATTTTGTTTTTAAAGGAAAAATAACAATAATAAAGCAAAAGAAAAATAAAATCTAACAAAACAAAACGAAAGAAAAAAAATTGTTTTTTTTTTAACAAAATAAAAACTAGATTAAACTTAGAATTATTCGGTATTAATATTAATCAGTAGTAAAACAACCAATCCCCGGCAACGGTGCCAAAAACTTGTTCGGTGAATTTTAAATACAAGTGAACATGTCGAACAAGTAATATAATGATAAGAAAAGTATCGTCCCACGAAGATTGGTGAATACTAAACTAATTAAATACTAATGATGAATAAATCCTAAAATTTATCTAGCAAATCAAAATATTGTTGATGATGAATTAAAATTTAAAACTTTCAAAACGAAAACTCAAGACTAATTAAAATTGAATCCAAGTAAGAAAAATCAAGATGAGAAACATGTTAGAGCTTCCGATTTCACCATAACTACTAGATATGAATTTTTATAGTTTATGCCTACAAGAATGATATTACCCATGTGATGGCGGAACTTCCTAATTTATTTACTATCCTATGTCTAGGTATAGCAAACCTATTTAGTTCATTAATTCACTATATCTCTATATGTGAATTGAAACAAACCAAATGCATTAGGATTTGTGAATATTCCTGGTTTACAATAAATCTTTCGATCATCTTATCACCAAAAGCCACACAAATAACATTGTATATGTCTATCCACTTTTAATTCATGGTTATATATTATAAGAAGCAATTGCATATTATTACCTTTCAGTTTCTAACATGCACATCATATCATTCAAGTGGTGGCCAATCACTTAAAAGCATTAAGAATAAATAATATATAACTCACATAAATAAAATATCTTGCAAAACATAAAAACTTATGAAATTCACATCATCATAGTTAGGCTACATCTTCGCTCTAACAAAAGAAATTTAGAACATAATGAAATAACAAACCAAAGCAATAGTAGAAATTAAGCAAAACATCTTAAATAGAAAAACAGGAAAGTTGTCACCACACTGTCTTCTCTTTAAGAATTCCTCACAGAATTCCTACAATTCAAGAATGATAAGAAGTAGAGGGAAGCTTTCGCGCCTCTATTTCTCTTTTTCTTTCTTGGTTTTCTCTTTCTTCTCTCACTTTTTCTCTCTTCCTTGGTTGATTTCGGCGGCAACACACGGCTTCTTCTTCTTTTCTCTCTCTTCTCTCTCTTCTCTCTCCTATTCTCCTCTACTCTTGTGCGGCGCCTTCTCCTCCCCTTTTAATTCATGTTCCTTTGCCTTTTTATTCTATCTTGGGATGCGTGCCCTAAGATTCTCCCTTAATAATTCACTTTTTTTGCCCCTTTTCCTTTATTTCCTTTCTTGTCCTTTTCCTCCTCTTTTGCTGCTTTACACGTTGCCTCCTCTTTTCTTCTTTTGACTTCTTTTTCTTTCCTTGTCTTCTTCACGTGCCTTTTTGTAACTTTCTCTTCCTTTATTTCTTTTGCTCTTTTGGGGTTTGCTGCATAAATAACACCAGTTTACATAAATATATCAAAGCTTAAATATTATCTTATAAAACTTGTATTATTTATATCCTAAAATAGTCAAAATAACTCTATAAAAATAGAGTTATCAACAACAAATAGGTGGTTGAAATTCTCTACTTTTGCTGGAAAGGGTCTTAAAATAAGACAGATAAAACAAAACTACCGGGGAAAGGGAGGACAGGATTCGAACCCACGAGTGGGATGACCGGGCAAGATTTGGCTCAAAAAATGCCACTAAGCCAGAACATCACCCTTGAGAGTTTGTTTGTTAGTTTGAATCTCTTTCTTTCTTGTTAATATGCAAGAATAGTAAGAGAGGGAGAGAGATGGGTGGAGGGCTAGTGCATTTTTATTAAAGACTTCTTGAAGTCATGTAGAAAAGTTAAATTTTTGTTGTCCTCAGCACGCACCATATAAATATATGCATTTGGTAATATCTTGATCTGCTCGTGCATGGGTAGGCAGGCAGAGCGAAGGAGAGGGAGAGAGAAGTGCAGGTGCATTATTAAACAAAATAATATGAATCCATCTATTCCATGAGAATAGAACTTTTTCTTTTGTGCTGTTAGGACTCTGTGCCGAAGTCTAGCCGATGGTGAGTACACGCGCACAAACAGATCTAAACGGATAAAAGCATACTGGGTGACAGGGAGGGACGGAAATTACGTTATTTCAGAGTCTGTTTGTTTGAAAAGCGTAGTGATGCTTGACGTGCACTTTTGTCGTTCCCCTTCTAAGTACTGATATACCTTTTATCTCGATGTTTTGTGCTGTTAGGTAAATGCTAAAACAGAAAAAAAAAAAAAAGAAGAAACCGACAAAATAAAAGTTCTAAAAGAGGTGTTTTCAAACGTGGTTGCCCATAGTAACGGGAAAATTAGATCAGGTGCACTGGAAGCTATGGCGAAAAAATTAGACTCTGAAATATACAATCGTGAAGGGGACAGGAGGTTGATGTTTTTTTGCTAGTTAACACTTGATTTTCTTAGGTAGTATATGTAAAGTTTCTGTTTTAATTTTAACAAAAATTATATGTTTTACTTCTTAGTAGTTTAACATATTCTTTGTGTGAATAATACTTATGAAGCTTTTTTATTTAAACATTTGTAGAAAAATGGATAATTATCAAACTCTTTTTATCAGATAATTTGGGATGTGGAGAAATTAGTAGTGTTCAAGCTGATGATGGCTCCTGGCAAGCCTTTGAAAAATATATTATGAATAACGATTTAATTGGAGAAGTTAATCAAGATACTAGAAGTCACATGAATATGTTCCCTTTAAGTAAATTTCTTCAATTGGCAAGCATTTTTAAAAATTACTATAACTCTTTAAATGATTTTACGCATTAAGTCATTAATTTTGAAACATATTTTCTTTTTTTTTTAAGTCAAATTAAGTATTTATTTGAATGAAAAGATATAGTGTAAGTAATAGAATCTTTGTTTCTATATGATTGTTTGTTAGATAATAGGAAACAAATGTTAATCCCATCTGGATTCATCTTTCAAAAGTCTACATATCAACACGGAAATGGGGCTTAAAAATTCCTAGTCCATAACACTTACTACGAACTAAGTAGGAACACTAATTTATTAATTTAGTTATTATTAACTAACTCACTTACTCATGCATTCTAGGGTGTCAAACTTAAAGCTTTGATCCCAGACAACTTCTACTAACCACTAAATTAGGTGCTTATTGATAAATAAGAACACCAATTGCACAACATAAAATGCACTTTTGGCAAGCTTTATTTGAATAAGGTTTTCCCACTTATGCTCTCTCCTATTTGTTTGTTAATTTTATCTTGTTCTTTTAATTTGCATATGATGAACTCATTTGTGTTAGGTTTAGAGTAAATATGTAACTATCGTGTTTATGTTGTGGGTAGTTTATAGAGTTTCATAATCCTATTCAGTTTGGGTTTCCTTGGTACTAGTATAGAAGGAAACATTATGAGAAAACCTAGTTATAAGGTTGAAGAGATTAGTGTGAGAGATATAGAGAAAATAAAGGGTTTTCTATATACATTATACCTTCCTCATCATAGTGAAGAATTGTTCTTTAGGGGGAAGATGTAAGGATTATCCTGAACCTCATAATTTTTGTGTGTTTTTTATACTATTATTCTTTTTATGTGTGCAGTTTGAGATTCACGGGTTTGTTTATAACAAACTAACATTGGTGCCTAGGTTCCTATCTAGCAGTTAGCGGAAGAATAACTATTTTGATGTGTACTTAGCAGACCGCATACAAAAGAGAAGTTGTTAACAAAGGTCTTGTTCAAACAAACCTTTTATTGAACACTCAGTGGGAAAAGCCAAAATCGGCGATTGAGGTATGGATTCTCTTCCTTGGACTTTCTTTGTGTGATTTTTGACTTCTCTATAGTGGAAACACCAAGATTTGGTCAGAAAATCCATCAGAGTGCTATAGGTTACATTAAACCCGAGTAGTCAAAAAAGGGATTCGCAATTCCTCTTTCAGTTGGCTGTTTCATGGAGTGAAGGGGCGTCCTATAGATTCAATGGAAGCCGATCTATTGATTGGCATTCTTGTTTTGTTAGAAACTACCATGGAATGGTAAAAATCAGTAGAGAAAAATGGTAATAGCAAATGGGTTTGTTGACTCATGACTCAACCTGAGTTGACCCGTTAACCCAATTTCAAGTTAACCCACTTACCCAGTTTCAAGTTAACTTGCTGACTTGGATTATAAGTTGACCTGAAATCCATTAACCCAAGCTTGTACACTGGATCCAAAGGCCTAGTCCAACCCAAGATCCAAATCTGACCCATTTGGTGACTATTGACCATTGACTATGAACATTAACCATTGACTTTGACTTGTTGATTGTGCACGTGAGTTGCACACGCCAGACCAAATTTTTAGGTGATTTCTATGCTAATTCTTGCAGTATTTTCTATGATTCTTTGGGATATTTTTTTAATTTTTTTTAGGCATAATCAAAGGGGTATTTTGGTTAATTTGGTTGGCATTTATTGAGGGGTATTTGGTAATTTTATATTTTATATTTTTATTTTAAGGGAAAGTCAAAAGGGAGTTTATTTATTGTAATGGACGATGAGTGTTTGGTGAAATTTTAAATGCAAGTGAACATGTCAAACAAGTAATATAATGATAAGAAAGATATCGTCCCACAGAGATTGGTGTTTACTAGACTAATTAATTACTAATGGTGAATAACTCCTAGAACTTATCTAGCAAATCAAATTGATAGATGATAGATTAACTAACTAAATCTAAGAAAACTAAATACAAGAAATATGTTAAAGCATATGATTTCACCATAATTATTAGGTATTAATATTGATTATTTATGCTTGCAAGAGGGATAATATCTATGTGATGGTGGAACTTCCTAATTTATTTACTATCTTATGTCTAGGTATAGCAAATCTACTTAGTTCATTAATTCACTATATCTCTATATATGAATTGAAACAAACCAAATGCATTAGAATCTATGAACATTTCCAGTTTATACCGAAAGCCACACAAATAAGATGGTATATGTCTATCCATATTTAATTTATGGTTATACATTACAAGAAACAACTGCATATCATCTCCTGTCGGTCTCAAATATCCAAATCAGATCATTCAAGTGATAGCTAATCACTTAAAAGCATTAAACACAGTAATATGTAACTTCACATAAATAAAATATCTTGCAAAACATAATAATCATAAGATTCATACTATTATAATTAGGTTATATCGTAGCTCTAATAAAAATAAACTAAAACATAAAGAAATAATGAGGAAGAATAGTAATAAGAGATAAAGAAGGCATTTTGAATCCAAGAATAAGAAGTCTGTCACCATTTTTGTCTTCTTTTCAAGAAAACCTTAAATTTTTGGCCTCTCTCTAGAGTCGTGCTCAATTTCCTCCTCCCCTTTCTTTTGCCTTTTCTCTTCTTTTAAATAGGGTTTAGGTTTAGACCTACTCTTATCCTAGTAGAATTGGGTTTTAGAGATCTAAAACAATTGGGTTTTGAACTCTTAATTTAATTAGGTTTTGAACTCCTGATTTAATTAGGCTTTGCACTCCTAATATGATTAGGTTTTCTAATTATTTAGAAAACCCAACAACAATAAAATCTAATAACAATCATTCAAAGCCCAAGCCCATCTTGACTCTCTTGATCTTGATATTACAATTTTGTCACACAATAAGCATCAGGCTCTCCATGTTCATCCCTTTTCTCCTTGACTCCTTGTGCTACATAAATAAGATAAATTTAGGTAAATAAAGAGGAGTTCAAATGTTTTCTCACAATTATTAAAGTTATTTATTGCCTAAAATAGATAAAATAACTCTATAAAAATAGAGTTATCAATTAGTACTTTTGGTAAAGGTGTGATAATGTTAAAAGGTTAATTAACTTGGGTTTAATTCTTTAGTGAACTAGTTGGCGACAATAAAGATTGTTCTAGAAAATGAATTACAAGCAATATTACTATTAAGTAACTTACCTAATAGTTGGCAAACATTAGTAGTCACTCTTATAAACACAACTCTGGGTGGTGTTTTGAGTATGAAGATAGTCCATGAAAGTTTGCTTAATGAAGAAATTAGAGTAAATGAGCAAGGAGCATCTGGATATACAAAAGTTTTGATTATAGAAAGGAAAGGGAAAAGTAGACATGTAGACAAAAATAGAGATAAAAACAAGAGCAGAAGTAGAAGCAAGAGTAAAGCACCAAATTCTAATAGATCATGCGGAGTGTCATGTTTGAGGAAAGATGTCAAGTACTATTATTATGGTAAGCCTGGCCATTATGAAAGAGACTATAAAAGGCTTAAGGAAGAATAATTAAGGAGTGAAGAAAAGGAAGTTGAAAAGGATATTTGGATTGTCAACATAGGTGCCTTTTTTCATGTTATCACACATGAAAGATTCTTCGCATCTTATACAAGTGGTGATTTTGGGTGTGTTAGCTTGGGAATAATGCACAACCAAAGATAGTTAGCATTGGAGATGTAGTTTTGGAGATTAGTTTTAGATGTAAGCTAGTGGTGAATAATGTTAGACATATTCCTGAGATTTATTTCAACTTGATTTCTACTTGCGTCCTCGATGAAAGGTTGAAATGATAATTACTTTGGTGGAGGTAAATGGAAATTGAATAAAGGTTTTCTCATACTTGCAAAAGGGTAGAAAGTTAGTACTCTCTACAAGACTAAAGCTAGTATTTAGAAAGGCAAGGTAAATATGGTGGAAGATAACCACATGGAGTTATGGCACAAATGACTTGGACATTTAAATGAAAAGGGATTTTAGTATTTGATAAAGAACAAAATCATATCAAGAGTTAGTGGTGTTGATTTGCAATTGAAACCTTGTGATCATTACTTAGTTGGAAAGCAACATAGAGTCTTATTTCAAAAAAGACTCGTATCCAAAAGAAAACATCTTCTCGATTTGATTCATTCAGATGTGTGTATGTTAAAGGTGAAAACTCTTGGTGGTGTTATGTATTTTGTTACCTTTATTGATGATCATTCTAAAAAGGTATAAGCTTATGCACTAAAGACTAAGGATTAAATTTTAGAGATCTTTAAATAGTTTCAGGCTATGAGTGAGAGCACAACTAGAAGGAAACTAAAATGTGTTCGTATAGATAATGGAGATGAATACAAAGGGTTGTTTGAAAAATATTATAGAACTTAGGGTATCAAGATTGAAAAGATAGTTCTTAAAACTTCAAAACATAATGGTGTTTCAAAACAGATGAATGGAAGTATTGTTGAGAGGATCAAATGTATGCTTTCACATTTTAGATTATCTTAGTCATTATAGGGTGAAGCTATATGTACTAGATCTTATTTACTTGTTTTCTTTAGTTGCACTAGAAGGTAATCTATCTAAAAGAACATAGATTGGAAAGGAGGTTTCTTTTAAGCACTTAAGAGTATTGGTTACAGGGCTTTTGTTCACAATCCTAAGGATGAAAGGAACAAGATTGATGATAAAGCTTAAGATTGCATCTTCTTATATTATGGACATGAGTTTGCAAATTGTGGGATCCAATTACAAAGAACCTAATAAGAAGCTATGGTCTTATTTTCTTTAAAGATTAGACTATTGATGATCTTAAGATGATTAAAAAAGCCAAGAGTTAATAATGAAAGTCTTAAGGATATAACTCTACCTTTTTCTTCCCAAGTAAATGCACATGAAAGGGGAACTACATAAGAAGAGCCACTTAAGGATGTAACAAGTGAAGAAGTTTAAACAACAATTACTAAAACATTTTGAGTACATGCTGATAATCATCCAATTGAGTCATTAACCCAACCCTCAGTGAGAAGATTTAGCAAAGAGTGTCAGCCTTTGTTAAAATATCCACCACATAAGTACTTGATACTAACTGATGGAGGAGAACTGCAATGCTTTGAGGAAGCTAATGAATGAGAGCATTAAAAAAAGTGGAAGAAAGGAATTCCTTGTTAGAAAATCACGCTTATGAGTTGTGACATTGCCTAAAGGTAGGAGAGCACTTAAAGATAAGTAGGTGTACAAGCTAAAGTCACAAGAGAACAATCCACTACTAAGGTATAAGGCACGATTGGTTGTGAATGGTTATGATAAAAAAAAATGTATTGACTTTAAGAAGATTTTCTCTCTTGTGGTGAAGATGTCATTAATTAGAGTTATTCTTAATTTAGCTACTGGATTGAACTTGGAGATAGAACAACTTGATGTGAAGACTACATTCCTTTATGGAGACTTAGAGGAAAAGATTTATATAGAGTAGCTTGAAGGCTTCATAGAGAAAGGGAAGGAGAATATTGTATGGTCTAAAACAAGCACCTCGTTAGTGGTATAAAAAGTTTAAGTCATTAATGTTACAGTATGGTTATAAAAAGACCAACTCAGATTATTGTGTGTCTGTGAAGCACTTTGCAGGTGGTGATTCTGTCATCCTACTCTTATATGTTGATGATATGTTAATTATTGATCAAGACATTAAGAAGATTGTTAAGCTAAAAAAGGATTTAAACAAGCTTTTTGCGATGAAAGATTTAGGACCAACAAAGTAAATCCTTAGTTTAGAAGTTAAATGTGATAGAGAACATAGAAAGTTATGGCTATCTCAAAAGAAATATATAGAGAAGATACTATGAAGATTTGTCATGGACAAGACAAAAGCAATAAGTACATTACTTGTAAGTCATTTCAAGCTGAGTAAGGAGCAAAAGCCTAAAAATAAAAGTGAGATTGAATATATGAATAAAACACCTTACGCATTTACGATTAGTAGCTTGATATTGATATATGCTTTAGTAAGCATTAGATCATATATTGCTTAGGCAATTGGAGTTACCAGTTGTTTTCTTACAAATTCTGGTAAAATGCATTAGGTAGTTATGAAATGGTTTACTTAGGTACCTTAAAGGAACTTCTAAGTTATGTTTGTTGTTTGGTAATGATGAGCATATATTGGTTAGATACATAGATGTAAATATGGCTGACCATGATAGGAGGAAATCTACAACAAGGTACATGCTCACATTTATAAAGGGAGGAGTTTCATGATAATCTAAACAACAAGATTGTATTGCTTTGGCAATAAAAGCAGAGTATATAGCAATCATTAAGGACAAAAAAGAAGTTTTATGGATTAAGATATTTCTTCAGGAACTTGGTATAAAATAAGAAATTGTTATCCTTTATAGTGACAACTAAAGCTCCATTTGCCTCTATAAGAATTTGCTTGATTCAAGTATACTAAAAAAAGCAAGTATGACTAACTTTCAAATTAAGAATGTATTCTAATTTTTTTTCCTTAAATGAACTTATATTACTAGGATATGCCTTTTAAATTTTATATTTTAATCTGCCTTTATAAAAGGAGGACGCTAACTTTGTCATTTGTGAACTAGTGCTCCACATTCTCACCTACTTTGTCTCTAAAGCTTTAAGGTGTTTTCTTTTAAAATTTGATGAACAATCACAGTATTTTGCAAAATATCTTTGATAACTTCCTTGTTTTTAGGATGAAAGTTTAATACAAAAATGTGATATTTTGTAATGAAAAATAAATAAAATATTATTAAAATTTTTAGTTAATTTTTAAATTAGGTTTTTAAGCTTTAATACATTCCTAAATATAGCCCAAGAAAAAAAATATTAAAGCCTTGTATTCATTTGAATCGTCAAGCTTTCCAGTGTGTCCTCATGAAATTATAACATGTGTTATTTTTAAACGACCACTTGTATACTTTTTAGCCTATCCTTTTAGTTTTAGTTGTCATTGAGATCAAAGATTTGACCTTTTAACAATTCAAAGAAAAAAATATAGCTTTCATCCAAAAACAACAATTGTTTCATAAGATAAAATAGACTCTTGACTATGTTGACCACGTGCATGTGTGTAAGTATGAGTCCTTATCTTTTCAACAATATGCACTCTAAATAGATCTACACTAATATGCAATCTCTCAAAATCTTTAACCAAACCTTATAAGTTTGCTTTTCATTCTTCTCTCCACTAATGTAAGCCAATCATCTAACCAAGAATCAATAGGACTTTTATAAGCTTGTAATGTAAGGTTGGGCTAGAGGTAAGATAAAAGTCATTTAAGCTTAATTCACCCATAGATCTAATTTGAGCTTTTAATACTTTTTACCTTTTTGCTCCTCACAAACAATCTTTCTATCACAATTTCTCCTCTCATTCTTTTAAATCCAAAAATGCTTGATTGATCTTGGATTTTTACACTCACAAAAGCCACAATTATGCTTGCATTAATAAAGCAAGTAAAAGTACTAGAAATGTAGCCACCATAATCTTATCTTGCCAATAATATTCCATTGCTATGCTTTGTAGCCTATTTCAAAAAATTGAGTGGCTTAAATAAGATAAATAATGATAAGATCATCCCATTCTAAAGCAAATGATGTATTTCTTTCTTTTTTTCTTTTTTTTTTTGGCATTTACAAAAGTAACATATTATGCTACATAATCATTGCAATTAACTTCTTCCTATATTACATCCTTCCCCTCAACTTCTCTTATGCTTAAATACTTGTAACCAAAAGTTAATATGTTCATGGGAATGAGACAATAGGATAAATTGATAAAAAAGGCTCAAGGGTATATATATGTGGTTGTCATATGAAAAAATAAATATAAATCAAGGCTCAGTCGGGTGACTGGTGATAAATAAATATGGTTGGCTTGAAAGGCTTAAATGATCCAAAGATGGCCTAAATCATTTTCTTAGTTAGATGTAGCTTAGGATTTCACCTCAAGAGAAAATCAAGCAAATTCTAAGATCTAAGGGAGATTTAACATAATTACATACTTCACATGAATGTTCTGTAGAGTATGAATGAAAGACTTTTAGTATTCAATAAATGGATCAACATAATCAGAATCATACTTAACTCACACCATAATTGCAAGTTTGAGCAAAATCTACATCTTCCTAAGAATCAGAATCATAATTAATGACATGAGAAAAATTTTCAATTAGATCTAGTAAGAAAAATTTTATTTTCCCATTCTCAAAATTTAATGAAGTATTGTCCTTAATGCAAAAAGAAAAGAAAGTAATAATAAAGAAGGAATAAGGAAACTCCCTTGATTGTAGGTTATGATAATGTAAAGCTGTGAGGAAAATATGGTAATAAACTTCCAATAAAAGACTAAAATGAAAATGCATAAGTTGCCTCCCAAGAAGTGCTTGCTTTATAGTTTTCAGCCAAACTATCCATGATATTGTTGCTCAAGAAGCATGAAATTCTAACAATTTAGGAGACAACTTGTGTTGTAGAACGGTTGAACACTTTTCGGCTAACCTCATTGTCTTATATACTTCTAGCTTCCATTTGTTTTCTAGTATCTCTTTCAAAAATTCTGCATAATTAGGTATTTGAATTGGTTTATCTACAAAAGGAATGTTAATTTTCAGTTTTGAAGATATATTAAGGAATTCTAAAAACTGCTTATCTCTTTCATGTTGTTGGAATCTTAGGAGAGATGGAGCTGAAGGTATAAAGGGTATCAAATTTTCTAGAAATAGTTTACTCCTAGTTGCCTCCTCAGGCTGTATGCTGACATTCTTATTTGTTTCATTGAAAATGTCCTTGTCAGCATCATCTTCTCCCATTTGGTTGGCACTTGTTAGGGTTACTTCCACTATAGTATTTGTAGGGCTTTTTTCCATATTGCTAGGCAAAGGACCTTCCTCTTTCTTTGAGATCATATTAATCAATTGACTTATCCATACCTCCAAATTTATAATTGAAGCTTCTTGTTTATGGAATCTTGCTTCATTGTTCTGTATTATCTTGGCAAACATGTCTTCTAAACTAGGCTTCTCCTCTTCTGTTTGCGTAAATGTTAGTGGTAGTCTCATCTCATTTAGGTTATTCCATGAAAAATTTTGATGTCTATGCCATCTTGGATTATACATGTTGGAGTAAGGATCATTTTATGACTTGTTCAGAATCTTAACAAAATTAACATATTCATTATATTAAGTATAAGGGTTACCTATTGTACATTCCATGCTCACATGTCCTCCATTACAAAATTCACATTCTTTGCTTTGAATTTTCACAATTGGAGGACTTAAGTTGTTTATCTTCTTATTAAGTACTTCCAATTGTGCACATATTGTGGTGAAGATATCTACTTCATGGACTCCACTTGCTTAATGCATTGGTAGTCTCTCAATAGACCATTGATAGCTATTGGCTAACATTTCCTCCAAAAGGTTATATGTCTCTTCTGCTATTTTTTTGTGCAAAGCCCCTCTTACAGCTGCATCCATTATAAAACAGAGATTTGTATTAGACCAATCATAAAAATTTTGTACTTATAACCATATGGGTAGTCCATGATGTGGACATCTCCTTAGAAGCTCCTTGAATCTTTTCCAAGCTTTATACAATGATTCATTATCCTTCTATACAAAAGTGAAAATATCGTTACACATTTTTGTCGATTTCACAAAAGGAAAGAATTTACCAAGAAATTTTTTAGCCAAATTATCCAATGTAGTAATTGATCCTGCAAGAAGAGAAGAGAGCCAATTTTTAGCTTTATCTCTAAGAGAAAATGGAAATCGCTTTAACCTAATAGTGTTATTTGTGACTCCATCATATCTAATCATATTACAAAATTCAAGGAAGGCTTCAATGTGAGCATTTGGATCCTCATTTGATAGCCCACTAAATTGCATGGAGTTTTGAAGCATATGGATGAGAACTAGCTTGATCTCAAAGTGGTTTGCTTAATTTACAGGCCTAATGCTTAATGTGGCATTCCAAAATGTTGGTGCAACATAGTCCTTTACAAGTCCACATATACCATCATATCTCTCCATCCTTGTTCTTAATCTTTCTACAATAACAATTTAACAAAGACTTTTTTTTTCTTTTTTTTCTCAACAACTAAAAAAAATGATTTTTTTAAAGAATTAAAAGAAAGATTTTTTTTTCTAGAATTAAAAAAATGATTTCTTTTAAAAGAAAATACAAGCTAGATTAAATTTAGAAATCATTTGATATTAATATTAATTAGCAATAAAACAACCAATCCCTGGCAATGGCGCCAAAAACTTGTTTGGTGAAATTTAGATGCAAGTGAATATGTCGAACAAGTAATATAATGATAAGAAAAATTTCATCTCACAAAGATTGGTGAATACTAAACTAATTAAGTACTAACAATGAATTAATCCTAAAATTTATCTAGCAAATCAAAATATTGTTGATGATGAATTAAAATTTAAAATTTCTAAAACGAAAACTCAAGACTAATTAAAATTGAATCCAAATAAGAAAAATCAAGATGAGAAACATGTTAGAGCTTTCAATTACATAATTACTAATATGAATTTCCATAGTTTATGTCTACAAGAATGATAATACTTATGTAATGATGAAATTTTCTAATTTATTTAGTATCCTATGTCTAGGTATAGTAAACCTATTTAGTTCATTAATTCACTAGATTTTTATATGTGAATTGAAATAAACTAAATGCATTAGGATATGTGAATATTCCTGGTTTACAATAAATCTTTTGATTATCTTATCACCAAATGTCACACAAATAATATGGTATATGTCTATCCATATTTAATTTATGGTTATATAATATAAGAAGCAATTGCATATTATTACCTCTCAGTCTCAAACATGCACATCAAATCATTTAAGTGGTGGCCAAATACTTAAAAGTATTCAGCATGATAATATATAACTCACATAAATAAAATATTTAGTAGAACATAAAAACTTATAAAGTTCGCATCATCATAGTTAGGTTACATCTTTGCTCTAACAAAATAAGTTTAGAACATAATGAAATAATAAACCAAAGTAATTGATAACTTTATTTTTATAGAGTTATTTTAACTATTTTAGGATATAAATAATACAAGTTTTACCATATAATATTTAAGCTTTTATATATTTATGTAAATTTGTGTTATTTATGCAGAAAACCCTAAAAGGAGATGAAAAGCAAAGGAAACATGAAGAAAAGAAGCTAGGTATGTGGGGAATAAAAGAAAAAAAAATAGGAGAAGGAAATCTGTAAAAGAGAAGCAAAACGGCAATAAGGATAAAAAAAGTAAGAGGAGAAGAGAGAGGCATCAATTGTAAGGGAGAATCTTAGGGCACGTCTCCCAAGACAGTATAAAGAGAGAAAAGCGTGAATTAGGAAGAGGCGCTACAAAAGAGAAAATAAGAGAGAGAAAGGAAAAGAGAAAGGTGCCGGCGGAACCAAGACCAAGAGATGAAAAAGAAAAAAAAAAGAAGAAAAAGAAAGAAGAGGCACGACAACTTACCTCTATTTCATGCCATTCTTGATGTTGGTTTAATTTGTAGGAATTTTGCAAAGAATTCTTAAAGAGAAGACAATGTGGTGACAACTTTCTTGTTTTTATTTAAGATGTTTTGCTTAATTTCTACTATTGTTTTGGTTTGTTATTCTCTTATGTTCTAAACTTCTTTTGTTAGTGTGAAAATGTAGTCTAACTATAATGATGTGAATTTTATAAGTTTCTATGCTTTACAAGATATTTTATTTATATGAGTTATATATTATCATGCTTAATGCTTTTAAATGATTGGCCATCACTTAAATGATTTGATGTGTATGTTTGAGACTGAGAGGTAATAATATGCAATTACTTCTTATAATATATAACCATGAATTAAATGTGGATAGACATATACCATGTTATTTGTGTGGCTTTTGATTATAAGATAATCGAAAGATTTATTGTTAACTAGGAATGTTCACAGATCCTAATGCATTTAATTTGTTTCAATTCACATATATAGATATAGTGAATTAATGAACTAAAATAGGTTTACTATACCTAGACATAGGATAGTAAATAAATTAGAAAGTTCTGCCATCACATAGGTAATATCATTCTTGTAAACATAAACTATGGAAATTCATATTTAGTAGTTATAGTGAAATCAGATGCTCTAACATGTTTCTCATCTTGATTTTTCCTACTTGGATTCAATTTAAATTAGTCTTGAGTTTTCATTTTAGAAATTTTAAATTTTAATTCATCATCAACAATCTTTTGATTTGCTAGATAAATTTTAGGATTAATTCATCGTTAGTACTTAATTAGTTTAGTATTCACCAATCTTTGTAGGACGATACTTTTCCTATCATTATATTACTAGTTCAACATGTTTACTTGCATATAAATTTCACCGAATAGTAATAATAGAAATTAAGCAAAACATCTTAAATAAAAAAAAAAAGTTGTCACTACACTGTTTTCTCTTTAAGAATTCTTTACAGAATTTCTACAAATTTAACCAACTTAAAAAATGGCATGAAATAAAGGTAAGCTGTTGCGCATCTTCTTTCTTTTTCTTTTTTTTTCTTTTCTTTTTCATCTCTTGTCTTGGTTTCAGTGGCACACACTTTTTCTCCCTCTTTTTCTCTTCTCTCTCTCTTTCTCTTGTGAGGCGCCCCCTCTCTCTTTATGCTCTCTTGGAAGGTGTAACCTAAGATTCTCCCTTGATAATTCACTTTCTATCCTTTTCCTTTATTTTCTTTCTTGTCCTTTTTGTCCTTTTCCTCCTCTTTTTACACGTTGCCTTCTTTTTTTTTTTCTTTTATTCCTCACTTGCTTTGCTTATTTTCTTCATGTTTCATTTGTTTTTCATTTAAGCCATAAAAAATAAAGATTTGAATAAATATATGAAAAATCAAGTATTATCTCACAAAATTATATTATTTATATTCTAAAATAATCATAATAACTCTATAAAAATAGAGTAATCACCTTTTTACAAGCATTGGGCTAAAAAATTTTTCAGTAAAATGAGTAAATGGAAAGAAGCTGTAGTCAAAAGGTAAAACTAGTCGACGAAAATAATTTGAATCTTTGATGACATCCACATTAAAGACGGAGCTACTTTTGACTCATCGTGGCTTAATTATGAAATAAAAAGCTTACCATAAAGAAACAAACAAAAGACGGAAATAATATTTTTTAATGTGCTTGCTTTCTAGCTTATCATCGGAAGGAATACCAACTGTACGCTTTCCAACCTGTCATCGTAGTTTTTGTCGACATTAGTTCAGTCATTTACCGATCTTCCACGAGAGTGCCAACGGACCCATTTTTTTTACAGTTAATGATGACTTTTTTTAGACACCACTTTCAGGTGTTTCTTTTCAAGGCTTTTGATTTAATCTTATATTGTTAAGCTAATTTTTTTGTTTTTTCATTTTGTTGCCGAAGTCTTTGTTGTTTTGTACATAAAACACTTGAACGGGCAGATAAATTGTTTCTAAAAATTTAATATGATTTAGAGATTATGATCTACAATCATATTAAACATTCGGTATAATTAAAAGCTACAGTTTGATAGTATTAAAAATAGAAATGAAAGCTGAATAAGTTTATTCTAGTATATTAAAATTTTCACTGAATATTGAGAGAAGGGTTTTCTTTCCTTCTCAAGTGACAGAGAATAGAGAAACGCTCCCTCTCTTTCTCTCTCTCTCAATTTTATACCAGCTTGTTAATGAGCTTGCCACCTCACTATTATGGCAC
The DNA here is from genome assembly GCA_028551475.1 of Casuarina equisetifolia. Taxonomy (NCBI): domain Eukaryota; kingdom Viridiplantae; phylum Streptophyta; class Magnoliopsida; order Fagales; family Casuarinaceae; genus Casuarina; species Casuarina equisetifolia. The sequence continues at coordinate 21,684,727 of CM052360.1, forward strand.
TTGGTATTTATGAATCACAATCTCATATAATTTCAGCTTTATGTACACAACCATATATAAATGAACAATCATATATAAATTTGCACATACCAAGATTTTGTCATAAAGATTTTTGTAAAACCCATTTGGTATATGGGAACTATGTAACTCAAAGAAATAATTATTAACTTTCTTAGAAATTAATGAAATAAAGGTTGTTGTTTATATAATGCATCTTTGAATTCTTTTTTCTTCTTTTCTTTTTTCTTTTCTTTTTTAGGGCACAATGATGGTAGCTTGATTCTATACTCACCTATTGAAGTTTAAGATCACCTTTTCTTTGATACTCAATTGTAGTCTGGACACAATTGGAGATTGTACTTAATCTAACACTATCATACTTATTATGGTATTCAAATATCAATTGACTCCTTTACCATGCAAAAAAGGAAAAAAAATCTTTAAGACATGTATTTTTAATCTATGTATGAATTGCTTATTTATATTATTTGGAATGAAATGAAACTAGGATTTTAGAGACATTGTGGACTATGAATGTGTAACTTTAAAGCCATTAAAAGACTTGTAAGAGATGAATTTTATAATGTAAAAATGACCCGTAAAATAACTAAGCAACCTATTTATAATACATGCTTGGAGACCTAAGAAGCTTTTTTTGTGACATGTGTATGGTCCCATTATAATGTTTACTCATAACCGTCTTGTATTGATAATTATTACATATAAAAAAGTTTCTTAACCAAAAAAATGTTGTTGCATTGTCCAGTTTTGATAGGCACCTATTGTGTTAGGTTAGAAGCGTTGCATTGCATCACACACAAATCAAGTAATAGAGGCATGCAAGATTTAAAATTTAGAGTGGTTTAGACAAATCTTATCTTACTTGCTATAGCTTGACTATTTGGTTAAGGACCACCTGCCACCTAGCCTTTAATTGTTGTTAGGTCATCTTGGATCCTATCTCTCCTCCTCCTCCTCCTCCTCTCTCTCTCTCTCTCTCATGTTTAGGTTGGTAGATCAAGAAACAAGATAAGGTTAAGAGAGTCTATTCCCATATTTATAATTGTACAAGGGGAACTCGAAGGGTCACCCCAATTCATGAATACATGGCCACCCATGACCACTTACCCCTTATAACTCACCATATATAAATGGGTGGGGGAATAGTCTCTAAATATTTGTTTGTCCATTCACTCTTCCAAAGGTTCCCATTTATGGAATGTCCTTAGTACTATCCTCATCAATAAGTCTAATTCCAAATACATCATAGGGTGTTAAAAGACACTATTGTCTTCATTAATTATGACAAATCACAAAACAAAGATTGTCTTCATAAGGATGGAGACTTTGGATCTAATTCCTCCCATCAATCCCGGTGCTCTTATAGCCATACCGACACATAGGTTCACCAATTTTGACTTTTTGTTTTAATGATAGATCAACTAGAGGTGAATTTCAGCAATATTATCCTACTTAAGATTCTGGGAAAAAGTAAGCCATGAAGAATGAGTGATATGTAGAATTCAGTTGAGAATAATTTGGAGAAGGCCCTTGGATGATTAGTTTATTTAGTTAGTTTAAGGTAATATATGCATTTTTGTCACGTTGTTTTTCTTACTTTTGCAAAAGCTTATCTCAAAATTTTCACAACAATGATCAAGATTTTTAAAGTACAAATTGGGACCCAAATATAAGTTTTGCTAAAAGTTAGATGGGTGTTTTGGGTAATTCGGTAAACATAGTATAAAGTGAGGCTAATGTTTCAGAATATAAAATATACTTAGAGGGGGTTTCGGAAATATTTTTTGAATATAACTTTCACATTAACTCTAATGTTTCCAACAAAAACTCCCAAGTGGGCAAAAGTGTTACTAGAGAAACAAACAATGGACGGAAATAATATTTTTTAATGTGCTTGCTTTCTAACCTATCATTGGAAGGAAAACCAACTGCATGCTTTCCAACCTGTCATCGTAGTTTGTCGACATTAGTTCAGTCATTTACCGATCTTCCACAGGAGTGCCAACCCACCCATTTTTTTTATAGTTAACGATGACCTTTTCTGGACACCACTTTCAGGTGTTTCTTTTCTAGGCTTATGATTTGATCCTATATTGTTAAGCTAATCTCTTTATTTTTTCATTTTGTCGCCGAAGTCTTTGTTGTTTTGTAACCTAAACACTTTAAAGGGCAGATAAATTATTTTTAAAAGTTTAGTATGATTCAGAGATTATGATCTACAATCATATTAAACATTCAATATAATTAGAAGCTATAGTTTGATAGTATTAATGAAAGCTGAATTAGTTTATTCTAGTATATTAAAACTTTCACTGAATATTGCACAAATGTAGCATTAAGAAATTGAAATTGGCCATAATACAAACTATAAGACTAAAAGTCAACTAAAGTATAAATTTATTTTTTATTAATATATGAGTTTATTTATCACAAAATAAGAGAATACAAAAACTTAGGAACATATTCCTACATTACAATTCATATAAGAGAAAATCAAGTTTGGAATGTTCCAACTATAACACAGCAAAATATTCACCTAAGAAAATTTAATATTTTTAAATAGAGATGTTTTCTTACATACTACTTTTTTAATTTTAGCCAATAGAATTAATATCTTAACAATCTCATTTTGAAAACATTTATGATTTCATTCAAATCATATACAATATAGACATACTAAGAAAGAAAATTTAAGAAGTTTCACAACCAAACCCTTTCCTTTAATGGTTATAATCATCTATTGCAATTCAAAGTTCTACTCACTAATGATCCTATGAAAGCTTTGTTTTGTAAGAATACTTCCACAAATGTGTCTAATTTAAGTACATTGCAAAAATAGGTAGACTTGCTTTTTACTTGAGAATCACATAAATTACAATATATGTCAATTGAAGGGAGTCATTGGGATATTATTTCTGTCACAAGAAATTTGTCCTTACATATGAGTCATCCAATAAAGTTGTATTTACTATTTTAACTAACCATATCAAGTCATACCATTAAGCCTTAATATTAACATGACACAATTCTTTGTATGTCACTTTACAATAATAAAGAGCATAAATGTGAGAATTTATCATAACTTCAAAAGAACTCTCTAATTCCATGACATATTTTCTTTAATATCAAGATGTATAACCAAACTTCTCTTGTATTTAGTACTATGAATCTATCTATTCTATAAGAATAAACTTGGATAATTAATAAGATTTTAAAGTGACTGTCTACATAGAATCTTATTCCACACTTTGAAGTCTATTAGTGAAAGTCCTTTTTCTTTTTTAGATAAGCAAACAAGCTATAAGCAACCTTATCAATTTTATGATATTTCAAATTACCTACCCACAAAAAATCAATAATCTTCCTATATCCAAAAGGTACAAATAGAGATAAGAACTAATTTTGGTAATTGTAATATTCGTCATAATTGAAATGTCTCATTCTCTATTCATTATCAAGAGATTTTTGAAGCATTCATGATCAAGCATGTGTATTGCAAAAGCTTTTATGACAGTTGTGTTTATTAGAGGCAAGTGGCTGATGGTTCTAGCATATATCTACTTATCTTTGTAGATGATATACTTATTGCAATAAGGAATTCAATGGAAATTGAAAAGCTTAAATCTTTATTGAAGAAAGAATTTGAGATGAAAGACCTTGAAGTTGCAAAGAAGATACTTGGAATGGAGATTGACCATGATAGATGTAGAGAAATTGTGAAGCTCACTCAAAAAAGATATACTGAGAAGATATTTCAACGGTTTAATACAGATGATGCAAAACCTATAAGTACTCCCTTAACTGCACACTTTAAATTATCTTAGGATTTATCTCTAAATTTTGAAGAGGAAAAGGAAGCTATGGAGAATGTTCCTTGTAATAGTGTAGTAGGTAGCACTATGTATGGTATGGTGTGTACAAGACTTGATTTATGCCATGCTATGAGTCTAGTGAGTAGATTGATGAGTGTTATTGGGAGAGGTCATTAGTTAGTAGTGAAATGGATCTTGAGATACTTAAAAGGAACATCTGATTCTGGCTTGACATTTAATAAAGTGAAGAGAAGAAAGTTATGGGTTATGTTGACTTAGATTATGCTGGAGACCTTGAAGATAGAAGGTCACTTTCAAGTTATGTATTTGTCTTGGCAAGTGGAGGAATTAGTTGGAAAGCCACATTGTAACCCATAGTGGCTTTGTGTACAACAAAAGCCGAGTACATGGCTATTGTTGAAGGGATCAATGAAGTTATTTGGCTATAAGGATTGGTGACAGAGTTAGGAATAAAGTAGGAGAAGAATGAAATCTTTTGTGATAGTCAAAGTCCAAGCACATTGATATTAAATATCACTTTATAAGAGAGATTTTATGTGAAAGAAAGGTAAAGGGGTTAAAGATATCAACTTTATGCAATCCTACTGACATGGTCACCAAGGTGATCCTTACTATCAAGTTCAATAATTGTATAGACTTGATAAGTTTGTGCAATGATGAATGAAAATGTTGAAATGGTAAAGTTAAGGAGAGTTATGAAGATACTACTTGCTAATTATTCACCAAGGTGGAGGATTGTTGGATGTGGCTCATAATTAGCATATTTCCACTCCTTAAATGTCTTTTCCTTATCATAGGTGGTTAGTGGGATATAGCGAGTTTGTTTCTCAACCATTAACACCAATTGCTATTCTTAAGAAAGAATGGTTACACTTGGGAGTGGTTTTAAGTTTTGAAACTGGAAAAAGATATTGTGATTATGTGAGCATCATGTGACACAAGACAAAAAAAAGAGAGAAAATAAAGAAAGATAGGGAGCGTGAAAGAGAAACATTAAGAAAGAGTTATGTAGCCAGATTTGTGTAGATCTGAATGTACATTGTAGTGCAACTTTCAGTGTAGTGCAAATTAGTGTATGGCATATGCAAAACAACGAAGAAAGAAATCTATAAGTCATTCTTGTTTAACTCTTGTGCACTTCCTTTTATCCTTAAAGAAGTACTTGAAAAGTGTATTTGGTGGAGAATTCCTGTGAAAACTTTTATATTGTTGATTGGAAGTAGTGAAAGAAATGTTTCCTAGCTTTATCCATGGATGTAGGCAATTATTGGCCAAACCATGTAAATTTGTGTGTTATGTTGTGTGATTTAATATTTCTCATTTAATTCCACATTTAGCCAACATCCAAAATAATATCTTAAGCTTGGAGAATAATATGTTTGATAAGTAATTTGAGCTTAATTAGAATACATCACTTACATTCTTACTACGTTTTACACACCAATTTGTTATTTTACACAACAATATCAATGAGACATAACCCTGAATCAATATCCCCATGTGCCAAAAAAGATAAATCATCTACAAAGCAAAGGTGAGTGATTTTCCCCCGTTTGCAATACCAATGAAATTTGAAATTAAAAGTAGAAGTTTTATCAATAATAATCTTGTTAACAATATTCATAGAAAGAACAAGTAAATAAGGAGACAAGGGATCATCTTGCCCTAACCCATTGGTGCCCTTAAAATAGCCAACATGATTACCAGTAAAGTTTACAAAAATATTTAAAGAGTATTAATGGGTTGGAAGAACCATATCATAAGCTTTCATAAGATCAATTTTAATGGTAACATACTTATCTTTATTTCCCTTGTGATAATTATAAAGCAACTCTTGACAAAACATAATATTTTCATATATCTGATGACCTTTGATAAAAGTAGTATGATTTTGGCTAACCATGATAAGGATAATAAGGTTATCCTTTTTTAAAGGAGTTTAGAAATCAATTTATATAGAACATTACAACAAGCAATTATTTAGAAATACTTTATGTAGTTAAGATTGGAGGTTCTTGGAACTAAGTACAATAAAGTAGCATTAATACCTTTTTAATAATTTCTTGGATAACAAAAAATTAGCATTGCATCTTCTATATCATGTCTGAGAGTAAGCCAAACTTTCTTGTAAAACAAATTATTGTAGCAATTAGGACCATGAGTTTTGAAATCATAAAACCTCCATATAACTCTCACCATACTTGATCATTCAAAAATAGGTAGATTCAACAAGTTACTTACACTTTCATGAAATAAGGAAACATAACTTTCAATGTGAATGTTATTAGTAGAAGAACTATTAAGTATAGATTTATAATACCTAATGATAGTATTACATTAGACATCATTATCATAAATAGTAGAACTAGCTTCTTATACTAGACAAGTCATCTTGTTCTAGGCTCTTCTACACACAAAGATGAAAAGAACATTTTATAACTATTACCTTCCTCTTTTAACCATAGGTTCCTTGAATTTTGTTTTAAAAGAGTTTCCATATATTTATTCAATGTAAGTAATTGCTTCATTTTAAGCCTTTTCTAGAGTGCATAACTATGTTAAAAGGGTTAAATTATAGATTAAGTTGAACTTGTTGCAATTGTTTTCTAGTAGCTTTTATCTTCTAGTGTAAATCACCACATTAGGTAGAGTTAAGATTCTTAGGTTGTGCCTTAAGTGCTTTTAAGTTCCTCATAACTTCAATTATTTTGGTACAATTGACTTTTTGCTACCAAACAAAGTTAATAGTATCGATAAAATGAAGTCTATTAAAGAATATGAAATGTTCTTTTCTCCTTCTATGAGTAGTATCTAACTTAATTAACAAACCAAAATAATTTAACACCAAGGGAAGCAAGAACTTAATAGAAAATCTATCAAATTTTAGAATTCAATTTGCATTGATTAATGCTTTATTAATCATGCTAGGTCTAAGATTTTGTGTTGAGGTTTTATTAGACTAAGTGAAGAAATAACTAATAAAGGAGGGTTCCAACAATTTTTAATTTTCCAATCATATCATAAAGATCCTTCATGCCCTTCATCCATCTAACATTTGGACTAATGCACTCATTTATGTGTTGAATTTTACTAAACACACCTATTTGTAGGTAAGGAATATTTTTAACATTTTGGGATGAAAAAAGTTTGATATTTAGTCATAACTCCTTATGTTTAGATTCTAAATTGCTTTCATAGATAGCAAATAGTAAGAAAGATGACAAACTTGACTTATTAATGTAGTAATAAATAGCTTGGGATGAAGTTCATTGAATTGAAAGTTATAACATATGATCTTCGTAAAATTCATATTCTTCCAGTTATGGAATTCAAGTAACTATGAGAGTAATTTCCACCAATAAATATATTGTTGATGACAAAATTCATATGTTATTCTTTTACCCTATGTTCTATCAAAATAATAACATGTAGAGCTTGAGAAAAAAAAAGTATAAAGTCAACAATTTTTTTTTTAGGGCATTTGTTGAGGACTTTCACTTTGCAAGATAAAACATTCATTTATTTAGAAATGTTTCCCTTTCTTTACCATACCAAAGTTATCAAGAAAATTTAAAAGCTCTAGAATGTCATTAGCAAGTTGAGTAAACTTATTTTTTGATATGGTTACACGATTATTGTCCTTTTTCTTTTAAAGAATGCTCCTTTTACTAATAATAGGAAGAAATTTTGAGTTTGTATCAAGGTTATTGCCTTAGGTAGTATAGGAAGCAACACTTGCTTGATAGTCTTCATATCAATAGCTTAAGTAACACTATCTTCCCTAACTACATGAGTATTAACTTGAGTCACTAAAATTGTAAGCGGAACTTGAACCTCACTATTTTGATTTGTTACTGTGACTAGAACTTGGAAAGGGTCATATTTTTCTTTGAAATCCATACTTTTTTTTTCTAATAGTGTAATCCCTATGAACAAAGTAATTACCTTTCTTACATTTAGTAGCAGTTCAACCATTCTCCACAATAACCTTAAACACCTTATTGTTCCCCATATCAACATCAAATTTTTAAGAAAAATCATTGTTAATATCTATCAAAATACATACTTTAGTATATGATAATTAGACCTTTTGTTTATTAGCTTTGTCCATGTATAGAAGTTTACCCAACATATTACTAATATGGTTCACATCAATATTGTTCCATAATACATGAGGGACATTAAACAATTTAACCTAAATGCGAATAATAGATATCTTGGGCTTTTCTAATCTAATAGAAGGATGCCATTTTTGAAAAAATAAAGATTTACCAGTTATGTCCCATACTCCAATTTCGATTAATCATTTTAGCTTCCAAACCATAGAAAATTGGAAGAAAAATAACCAATCTTTAGTAGTGGTAACATCTAATAGGTTATCCTTACCAGTAAATTTTTAATAATTTCTTTTACTACATATTATGAAATATTAACATTTAGAAAATAACCCACAAGAAAATTACCAATATTCTTATTCCATTGAGGGATCATAAGGATCTCTAAGAATAAAATAAAGCTCTCTAAGAACTTTGTTGAAATCCGGATTAACAATGGAATTACTTTTACTTTGTCTAGGAGCAACCTCTTACTTGCCTAGCTTGCCACTTTCTAGTTTATTTAAAGGTTGCTCTTGCAAAGTCCACTTGCCGTTTATTTAAAGGGTTGTCGTCAAGTTCAGTGACGACCTTCGAGAAAAGAAAAGCCATACGAAGGCCCGTCCAAGTATAACATTGTCCACATCAACTACAGCTTGCGGGTTCATTCAAAGGATTGCTGCCGTGAAGTTGAAAGTGGCCTTCGAAAAGGAAAACAGAAAACAAGAATAATTTTTCTTAACTGCCATTTCACGACCTTTAGCTGACTCCCTCATCCACAACACAATTGTCAAAGAGTTTTATGATTTGAAATGATAATCATTTTTATTAAGTATCCAAGTACAACGAAACCAATAGTTACAGGGTGCTGAACGTATAAAACGAAAACAGATTTTAGATGAAAATATCTAATTTTAGCTTGTATTTATTATATAAGGTTTGCACAAAATAAAAGATGTTTTAAAAAAAAATCCCAATTTTGTTGACAAAAATAAAGAAAATTGTATGAGAAAAAATTTCTTTATTTGAAAATATAAAATCATCCTATGAAAATCTCATTTTAGTGAGATTTAAAGGTTTTCAAATTTTATTTTTTCTTACTTGCAGTAACATTTATAATGCTAAAATATGTTTCTTTATTTCTATACTCTAAGTTTTATTAATACAATTTATTAATCCACAAAAAAATATTAAATGTAAACGGTGTTGAAATTGAAATAGGAGGTTGTCAAGTTAACATATAATGTTGAATCACTACAAGAAACACCTATTAACTGGTTTTCAAAATGAATTAAACAATAATTATGATATTATACGATTTTTTTAACATTATCCCATATTGAAAATCGAATATCAATAAATGGTTATGTTTAGATATCATGTCAAAAAATAAATTCGAAAATTGAATAATTTATATTTAATCTTTAAAATAAATTTAATTGTTACTTGATATATGAAGGACCTAGTAACAAAATTTGACTACAATACAAAATCTACCAAACTAAAAATTAACTACAATATAACCTCTTGAGAATTGAAGAGTAACTTGAATATAATTCGTAAGAAATGAATAATAATCAACTTATACTTTGAATATCAAAATCTTATCCTCAATTTCAATATTAAAGGCAACATGTTACACTTTGAATATCAAAATCTTATCCTTAATTTATACATTAAAGGCAATATGTTATACTTGGATTATCCAACTGCTTAATGACGAAAACACGGGTGGTCTCTTTGTTATAGAGGGTGGAATAGAAGAGGAGAGCACCAAGTTGAGCTAAGAGAGAATGTTGGCTTGACTTGACAAGGTTGAGCCTGGATTGGAGTAATTGGGTCATATTTGATTTTGTATTCTTTTTTTTTTGTAGCATGTACTTTGAAAGGGATGGCTGAATATTGTTTCTTAAATACATAACACTGCTTCCAATCACCTTCTGCTCTTAGATCCTAAAATGATAGATTTGGAATTTTTCTTCTTTCAGCTTTTGTAAGTTATTGCGCTTCCCATGAGTTATGAACATTCCCCAGCTATATGGCCTGTATTTTGCAGGGCTTTGCTCATTTGTCAGCTCCTCTAAGGGCTTAAATGTGGTGCAGTATGCTGGGTTGAAGAAGAATGGAATGGAAAGCCTATCCCTCTCTGAGTTTGTTAAGTTTATATTTGGGTCGTATAACAGCCCAACATATTTTTCGTTTAGGTGCCGAGTTTAGGCCTGTCCAACCCGGCCCAAGGTCACGTCGTGTTTGTGTGTCACATCTCCAACCTATATCTTTACCAGACTAGGTTTATTTTTCTTTAATCGAGTTTATGAGTAAAGTCTTGATTTCTGTATTCCATCATCTAGTTTGGTTTCCTTAGAAGATTTCTAATTCATAGATGGTACCAGACCTTTCTTAAGGATTCTATTTTTGTTTAGTAAGCTTTCTTTTCTCATTTTTCCAGCCTATTTTTTTCTATACACCATTTAAAGCTCAAGTAGGTTGTTTTTTTATCTTGATTCTTTGTTAGAAGCACCACTCCATGTTTAGATCATGTTTTCTCAGTTGTCTTTTGCTAGTCCTCAAGTAAAAGCAATAAACAACATATGTTTTAGACAAAACCCCTTTATGAAATTTTCTCATATTTGCTCAAACTCAACAATTCAAAGAAAAATATAATTTTCATCCAAACACCACAATTGTTTAATAAGATAAGATAGACTCTTAACTATGTTAACCATATGTGTGTGTTGGTCTTTATCTTTTCAACTATATGCACTCCAAATAGATGCACATTCATATGCAATCTTTCAAAATCTTTAACCAAATCTCATAGGTTTGCTTTTCATTCCTATCTCCACTAATGTAAGCCAATCATCTAATCAAAAATCAATAGGACTTTTATAAGGTTGTAATGTAAGGCTGGGCTAAGAGTAAGATGAAAGTCATTTAGGCTTAATTCACCCATGAACACATTGCTTTTTAGGATTTAATTTGAGTTTTTGTCACTTTCTTCCTTCTTGCTCCTCATAAACAATCTTTCTACCATCATTTCTTTCATTCTTTTCCATCCATAAATGCTTGATTTCACTTAGATTTTGACACTCACAAAATCCACAATCATGCTTGCAACAATAAAGCAAGTAGTAGGACTAGAAATGTAACCATTATAATCTTATCTTGCTAATGATATCCAATTACTATGCTTAAGCCAATTTTTGAACCTTGAGTAGCTTGAATTTAACAATGAATGATAAGAGAATTCCATTCTTGGGCAAATGTTGCACTTCTTTTTTCTGTTTTTTTTTTTTAAGAAATGAGATACTATGCCTCATATAATCATTACGATCAATTTCTTCTTATGCTCTATCTTCCTTTCAACTTTTATTCAACTTAAATAAACTTGCATCCTAAAAATCAACATGTTCATAGGTGTGGGACAATAGGATGATTTGTCAAAGGCTCAAGGGTATATACATGTGGGTGTCATTAAAAAAATGGATAAGAATCAAGGCTCCGTGGGGTGACTAGTGATAAATAAATAAGGTTGGCTTGAAAGGCTCAAAAGATCCAAAGATGGCCTAAATCATTTTCTCAATTTGATGCAGCCTAGGATTTCACCTTAAGAGAAAATCAAACAAATTCTAAGATTTGAGTGAGGTCTAAGAAAATCACATACTTCACATGAATGTTCTCTAGAGATATAAATAATTTAAAAAATTAAGGACTTTTAATGCACAATAAGTGGATCAACATAATCAGAATCACACTCAACTCACACCACAATTGCAAGTTTGAATAAAATTTACACCTTCCTAAGAACTACTAAGAATTTACAACAAGGAATTCAATCATGACATAAGAAAATTTTCAAAATCAAATGTTAAAATCAAATTTAGCAAAAAATTTCTTTTTTTACCCCCAAACTTGAATGAAGCATTGTCCTCAATGCGAAAGGAAGGAAAGCAAAAATAAAGGTGAAATAGGAATGAGAAAACTCCTCTGATTGTAGGTCACATCATGAAAGCTTTAAAGAGATGGTGGTGATAAAACTTCTAATGAAAAGATAAAAAATACTTGGGTTGCCTCCCAAGAAGCACTTGCTTTATAGTTATTAGTCAAACTATCTTAGATGTTGTTGCTCAAGGAGGATGAAACTGTAATAATTTCAAAGACAGCTTATGTTGTAAAACAGTTGAGCATTCTTCAATCAACCTTATTATCTTATACATTTCCAACTTCCTTTTGTTGTCTAATATCTCTTTTAAAAAATTTTCATAACTGAACATTTGAATTGAAGTATCTACAAAAGGAATGTTAATGTGCAATTTTAAAGATATATCAAGAGATTCCAAAAACTGCTTATCACTTTTATGTTGTTGGAATCTTTGGGGAGATAAAGTTGGAAGCATAAAAGGCTTAGGATTGTCAAGAAATAGTTTGCTCCTAGGTGCCTCCTCAAGTTGTATGCTGAAATTCTTATTTGTTTCATTGAAAATGTCCTTGTCAACATCATTTTCTCCCACTTGGTTGCCCTTTGTTAAGGTTACTACCTCTACGGTATTTGTAAGGCTTTTCTCCATGATCTAAGGCAAAGGACCTTCCTCTCTCTTTGAGATCATATTGATTAATTTACTCATTTGCACCTTTAAATTTTTAATTGAAGCTTGTTGATTTTGAAGGCTCACCTCTTGGTTCAAAATTCTTACTTCGATACTCTCCATAAAATTCTGTGTGGTGATGGCTAGGTTGGTGACTATATTATCTTTAGGGCTTTTCTCTATATTGTTAGGCAAAAGACCCTTTTGTCTCTCTAAAAGCATGTTAACCAACTAAACCATTTGCAACACCAATTTTTTTATTAAAGCTTCTTGATTCTGAAATCTTCCTTCAGTCCTTTCCATAAAGTTTTGTGTGATGATGGCTAGTTTGGTAACTTTAGCCTCCAAATTAGGCTTTTCCTCTTCTGTTTGCTTAAATGTTGGTTGCGGTCTCATCTCATTTGGGTTACTCCATAAAAACTTTTGGTGGTACCATCCCAAATTATACATGTTAGAGTAAGGATCATTTTGTGACCTACTTAGAATCTCAACAAAATTAGCATATTCATTACATTGAGCATAAGGGTTACCTACTTGACATTTTGTACTCACTTTTTCTCCACCATAAAATTCATGTTCTCTACTCTAAATTCTCACAACTGGAGTACTTAGGTTATCAGTCTTCTTATTGAGCACTTCTAATTTTGCGCACATTATGGTGAAGATATTTACTTCATGGACTCCACTTGCTTGCTGCATTGGTAGCCTCTTAGTAGACTATTGATAGCTATTAAATGCCATCTCTTCTAAAAGGCCATATGCTTCTCCTAGTGTTTTGTTATGCAATGACCCTTCTGTAGTTGCATCAATTATGAAACGAAGATTTGGACTAGACCCATCATAAAAAGTTTGTATCTGTAACCATGTAGGTAGTCCATGATGTGGACATCTCCTTAAAAGTTCCTTAAATCTTTCCCAAGCTTTATATAGTGATTCATTATTCATCTATGCAAAAGGAAAGAACTTACGAAGAAATTTCTAAGCCAAATCATTATATGTAGTAATTGATCCTGTAGGAAGAAAAGAGAGCTAACCTTTAGCTTTGTCCTTAAGAGAAAATGGAAATAGTCTTAACCTGATAGTATCATCTATGACTCCATTGTATTTAACTAGGTCATAGATTTCAAGGAAGGCTTCAATGTGAGCAATTGGATCATCGTTTGGTAGCCCACTAAATTGTAAGGAGTTTTGAAGCATCTGGATGAATGTTGGCTTGATCTCAAAGTTGTTTGCCTGAATTTCATGCCTCTTAATGCTTAATGTGGCATTCTAAAATGTTGGTGCAACATAGTCTTTTAAAACTCTATGTACTATCATTTTTCTATATCCTTTTTACTTAATCTTTCAGCAATTACAACTTAACAAGGAATTTGTTTTTTTTTTCAAAATAAAAATAATAAATCAAAATAAAAATAAAACAAAAAAATGATTTTTTTTCAACAATTAAAAAAAATGAGTTTTTTTTTCTTTTAAAGAAAATAAAAGCTAGATTAAACCTAAAAATTATTCAGTATTAATATTAGTTAGCAGTTAAATAACCAATCCCCGACCACGACACCAAAAACTTGTTTGATAAAATTCTAAATGCAAGTGAACATGTCGAACAAGTAATATAATGATAAGAAAGATATTATCCCATAAAGATTGGTGATTACTAGACCAACTAATTACTAATGGTAAATAACTCCTAAAATTTATCTAACAAATCTAAATAATAGATGATAGATTAACCAACTAAATCTAAGAAAACTAAATATACAAAATATGTTAAAGCATATGATTCCACCATAACTATTAGGTATTACTATTGATTATTTATGCTTGCAAGAGGGATAATATCTATGTGATGGCAGAACTTATGTCTAGGTATAGCAAACCTGTTTAGCTCATTAATTCACTATATCTCTATATATGAATTGAAACAAACCAAATGCTTTAGAATCTATGAATATTTCTTATTTACATAAAAAGCTACATAAATAATATGGTATATGTCTATCCATATTTAATTTATTGTTACACATTACAAGAAGTAACTGCATGTCATCTTTTATTGGTCTCAAATATGCAAATAAGATCATTCAAGTGGTAGATAATCATTTAAAAGCATTAAACACAATAACATATAACTTCACATAAATAAAATATTTTACAAAACATAATAATTCTAAGATTCATACCATCATAATTAGGTTACATTGTAGCTTTAACAATAGTAAACTAAAACATAAAGAAATAATGAGGAAGAACTATAATAGGAAGTAAAGAATGTATCATGAATCCAAGAACAAGAAGTATGTCACCTTTATTGTCTTCTCTTTAAGCAAACCTTGAATTTCTAGCATCTCTTTTAAGTTATGCTTAATTTCCTCCTCCTCCTTTCTTTTGCCTCTTCTCGTCTCTTAAGTGGGGTTTAGATTTAGACTTATCTCCTATTCTAGTAAAATTAGGTTTTAGAGACCTAAAACAATTGGGTTTTGAATTCCTTACATGATTAGGTTTTCTATTTATTTAGAAAGCCCAATAACAATAGAAAATCTAATAACAATCATCTAAAGCCCAAGCCCATCTTGACTCTCTTGATCTTGATATTACGATTTAGCCATACAATAAGCATTAGGTTCTCCATGTTCATCTCTTTTCTCCTTGCCTCCTTATGCTACATAAACAAGATAAATTTAAGAAAATAAAAAAGAGTTCAAATGTTTTCTCATAATTATTAAAGTTATTTATTGCCTAAAATAAGTAAAATAACTCTATAAAAATAGAGTTATCATCTTTCAATCGTTTGGCTTCTTTTCCGATCATTTTTTCATCCATATCATTTTCCACTGCCACTATTGATCGGAATAGTGGCCACTACTCTAAACGGTGCATTTTAATTTAGCATAGGTTAACATACCTAAATGCCCCATTTGACTTTAGGGTTAGGGTTCCCTTTGTCCCTTTTTTTCGACACTCACTGTTTTGTCCTACACGGTGCGTTTTGTCTTAAGGTTCAGTTTTCCACAACTAAATGCTCCATTTCACTTAACACTGACACACACCATTTTGCTTTCAGTTAAGCGCACCATTTTAACGATTAGGGTTAGGGTTTCATCACTCATCCTAAATGCACCGTTTCATTACATGGTTCGGCACACTGTTTTGGTGATTAGGGTTAGGTTTCTCTCACCCCTCCTAAACGCACCATTTCACTACACGGTCCGACGCATGGTTTTGGCTTAGGGTTAGGGTTTCTCTGCCCATCCTAACTGCACCATTTTTCATAGTCCTTTTGCACACCATTTTGACGTCTTATCGAAATGCACTGTTTAATTCACAAAGAGTGTACCATTTTATTACACGGTTTCAATGCACTATTTTCATTTGGTTCAAGCTCCTAGTTGGGTCACAAATTTGGATCCTTTTTCTTGGATCCTTACTCGGTTTGGTGACTCGGGTCACATATTCTCGACCGTCTCTCACTGCTGCCGCCGCCTATTCACCATTGTTTTTCACCACTGTTTCTTTTTAGTTGCCACCGCCTATTCACCATCAGAGCGCACCATTTCATCATCATTCTGACCGGCTTTCACCATCGTTTTCATCGCCTCTTCTCGATCGCCGTTCTCCACTGTCATCGTTGGTTGTCTACCACCATTTGTGGCCATTTTCTACCACTACTTCTTTTCGACTGTCGTTGCCGCTGTTGTCACCGCCACCAAAATTTTTTTATTTTTGCCAGTTTTTTGCTGTAGTTTGCACTTGCTACAACATCACTCACTATGACGCCACCCACTGTGGCGTCACCCCTGCGACATCACCCATTGTGTCGTCACCCATTGTGGCATCAAATCTTGTAGACTCATCTTTCCTAGTGTTGCCTGTCATTCCTATTTCTCTTATCCAACGTTCTTAATGTACATCCAAACCACCCATTCGGACCCAAGATTATCATTGTAACTCTGTAGTCCTCGTGACATTCCATATTCCATTTCACAATTTGTGACTCTTGGTAATTTATCTCCCACAAATCGAGCATTTATTGCCTCCATATCCGCCATTAGTAAGCCACTCTACTATCATAAGGCTGTTAGGGATCCTAAGTGGGTGGATGCTATTTCTAGTGAACTTTGTGCATTATAGGAAAATTATACGTGGAAGTTGGTCGACTTGCCCCCAGGTTGTAAGCTAATTGGATGTAAGTGGGTTTACAAAGTAAAGTATTGTGTAGATGATTCCATTGAGTGCTATAAAGCTCAGCTTGTAACTAAAGGCTTCACTCAATGCCATGGCATTGATTATGAAAAGACTTTCTCTCCTATGGTCAAGATGGTGATTGTCAGATGCATCATGGCCATAACCTCTATGTTTTGTTGGCCGCTTCACTAAATGAATGTTCATAATGCCTTTTATCATGGTGACTTGCATGAGGAGGTATACATGTCTTTATCACCCAAGATTTGGAATTCCTTTACAAGTTTGCCAAAAGTTTGTCATCTTCTTAAATCCATTTATAGACTTAAGTAGGCATCTCAACAATGGTATGCCAAATTTACTTATGCTCTTCTTGATGCTAGTTTTAAGCAATCCTGACATAATTATGCATTATTTACAGTTCGACATGGTTCTACCATCGTTGTTGTTTTGCTTTACGTTGACGATATGCTTATCATTGGTAATAATGAAGAGGTTATCGCTTAGGTTAAGTCTCATCTTTGCTATCGATTTTACATGAAAAATTTAGGACAAGCTAAATTCTTTCTTGGGATCAAAATTGCTCGTTTAGCACGTGGTATTTGCCTTAGTCAATGCAAATATGCATTGGAGTTAGTCTCTGAAGTTGGCCTCTCTGGTGCATACCCATGTAAGATTCCCATGGATCAGAATCTAAAGCTTTCCTCTTTGGACTACGATGCTAGTGCTTCAATTCCAATTGATGATCCTTCATTAGTTGACCCTACTTCGTATCAATAACTTCTTGGGCGGTTGATCTATCTCACACATACTTGACCTAATATTAACTAACTCCAAATATACATTAGAGTTAGTCTCTGAAGCTGGCCTCTCTGGTGCATGCCCATGTAAGATTCCCATGGATTAGAATCTAAAGTTTACCTCTTTGGACTATGATGCCAGTGCTCCAATTTCAATTGATGATCCTCCATTAGCTGACCTTACTCCGTATTAGCGACCTCTTGGGCAGTTGATCTATCTCACACATACTTGATCTGATATTAACTATCCGGTTCATGTCCTCAACCAGTTCATGCATTCTCCCAAAGTTTCTCACATGGATATGGCTCTAAAGGTTGTTAAGTACTTGAACGGCACTTCCAGCTTTTAGTTGACTAGTTTTTGTGACTCTGACTGGACGGTTTGTCCCATGTCTTGCCATTCTTTCATAGGTTTTTATATCAAGCTAGGAAGTTCTTTGATCTATCTCACACATACTTGTAATTCATTCTTAAATATTTTGATTTGTTAGATAAGTTTTAGAATATTAGTATTTAATTAGTTTAGTATTCATCAATCTTTGCCAAATAATATATTTTTTTATTATTATATTACTTATTCGGTATGTTTACTTACATTTAAAATTCTATGAACACTTGCAACTAATATGACCTTCACATTTCATCTCAAGGATATAGTTTGTATGTTTTTTGCAAGGGTTGTTGCCTTCTTAATGTAAATCTAATATTATGTTATAAAGTTTATTTTTTTCCAAAAATTAACTGAAGAGGAGAACAGTTTTCTTTCTCATAAAAAAAGTTATAGCTTTTGAAGTTGCTAAACTTTAAAGTGCTACTTTCTAATGGGGCCTTGTGGTCAAGTCCCAGTTATGCTATATGACTAAATATAATGTCTGTAAATGTGGGAGACTTTGAACGACAAAATTTTACAGCTTTTCGAGTTGTTAAATCTTAAAATTGCTGCTTTCATTTGGAGCTTTTGGTTATACTTCAATTAATACAGATATGGTCTTCGGTCATTGAATATAATAATGGAAGCAAAAACATAAGCGTATGACATTAACCATCGAACGTTAAGGAAATGTTAATCCTTATCAATAATTGTTAGTGAAATTTCCAACAATACTGCAAATTACTTGCAGTTGATAGAGCGGTCGGATGACAGCGTTGTCCTTTAGTTCCTTGTTCTTTTTATTATGAAATTAAAAAATCAATTCCTTAAAAGCTTGCTATTGCAAACAATCGCCCCACCATGACATCATTAAGGCACATGGTAAAGAGGGTGACTTTCTACAAAGTCTTTCGTTCCAGAACAAGAGCCGCCGCCTCCAACAAAGAACAACCAGACTAAGTTTTCTAGTAAATGCGCGGAAGAAAAGGTCGGACCCCATCAGCCCCCCCAACTCCAGCAAGTACTCTGCGGTCTTTCGTTCTGAGACTCCATCCATGGCAGTGCCCTGGCACCAGTGTCCTCGTACTGATAACTCTCGCCCTATGTCTTCTGACTCTCTGAGAACAAAATCCTGTTCATGGAATGTCGTGGTCCATTGTCAGAGGACGGGATATTATGATTATTGCATAATCATATGCTATGTGAAGGATTTTGAGGTGCTGTCACTTTCTTACGTTTCTCAACGTCGAAGAGAAGGGCCTTCCTTGTCTTGCGCTTTCGTTTTCTGTAGTGACTACTAGAATGGTTTTCAAGTAAAAAACTGAAGGCAACCGTAAAAATGGGGGGATGGGATCGTGATTTGTGTTTTATCAAATTTAGAACGCAAAAGGCTCAGAACTGCACATTTTGACAATTATAATGTGGGTACTTTCACGAGCTAGAAAGTTATCTTGAGAGAAGGCAGCAACGAGGCCCATTAATGCAGCCCGTATCATATTATTGGTGACTTTTTATGGAGCCCTTGTCATCAGTGCGTATCATATAAATATATCCATTTGTCAGTATGCATGGATAGATAAAGAGAGAGAGAGTAGAGAGAGAGGAGAGAGAGAGGGGGACCGAGACGTTCAAGTACGGTGCATCATTATTAGTGACTTTTTGATTCAGATAGCGAAGGCTCATTGTAAATTAAGCCGTTGTCGTCAGTGTCTACAAGATAAATAAATGAATATGTTAAAATATATATCTGCACATGGATTAAAAGAAAAAGAGAGCAAGAGAGAAAAAAGGCCTTGGCCTTATAAGTGTTGATATTTTCCTATTTAATGTTTTAAAAATTTAAAATTAATTATTATAATTTAATATAATATTAGAATCAAAAATGAATCTTCTCTTTGTATAACACTCATGTCAACATGCACATGAGAAGAAATATTATAGGTGGGTATTGTCATACATCAAAAATGAAAAAATGAACCTTTGACTTTATAAATATTGAAATTTTGTTACTTAATGCTTTAAAATTTTAGAATAAATTCTCATACTTTTTTATAATTATGTTTATATCTTTGATAGTATCTTAAATCGAAAGAGGAAGAGACATAGAGACCAATGGAGGTAAACAGTGCAAAGGAGAGAAAAGAGGGTGGGAATTATATTATATCAAACCTTTTGCCAATCTTATTTTAAGATACTTTCACTAGAGGGAAATAATTTCTAACCCCCATTAGAGCGAAGTTGTTGAGAGTTACGAATTTAAATAAAATTTATTATCAAAAAGCTGCAAATGAAAACACATGTTTAAGATTTAGTAACTTTAAAAGCACTACGTTTTCCAGTTCGAGATCTACAAGGGTTTACAAACATTTTATTTAAACATATAGCATAATTGGGAGCTAAGCAAGAAGCCCAAAATGAAAACAACAGTTTAAAGTTTGACAGCTTGAAAAGTGACAACATTTCGCAATCCCAAGTCTACAAAGCTTATTGACATTTTATTTAGATATATAGCATAACAGGAGCTAATGTGGACCAAGCCAATCATTTATGGTCTAGGTTTTTTTTTTTTCATTGTTGCCCGTTCCCCTGACTGCTGCTTTGCCGTTCCCTTCAGCATTTTCAGTTTCAAACTTTTGCATTTTATCAACAAGTTTATCATAAGCGCATTGGGAGTACAAGATAACAATCAGCAAAAAACTTTTAAATAAATAGTAAGATGCTGTTTTTTGTTCAAGCATTCACACAAACTTACACATCTAAGTGTCAAACTCGAAACCAAGAAATAGTAGACAACACCTACTCTTAATTGAATTAAGTATTTTTCAACCAAATAGTAATATTGTGAAATGAGTAAAACATACACTTCTAATTAAATTAATAAACCAACTTCACAAATAACTTCGCCTTTGAAAAACTGCTAACTACGTTTAATCAAAACCCTACAAACTAAAATATCTGCAACGTTGTATTACAACCACAAGTTCATAACACTAATGAAATAACACTTTTAAAGTCTACTTTAGCTAAATATGAGTTTCCAAAATCTCTTATTTGACGTGGTGGAACCAAATTTACCATTTCTATAAAACTTTGGATGCTGATCAACGAAAAACAGAATAATCATGTGCATTCGAATATCTTAAATCAAGTAATATTAGCTAGTGGACATGTAGTATATCTGTTTGAGATAAGGAGATATACACATGCATTCAATATATGATGGAATGGAGAAAGTAACTGAAACAAAAATGAAAGGAAACAATATAAAATCGAGAAGAAAAAAAACGTTATGAAGAAGAGGAATTTTTGCGTGCTTATATGCAGCACTCACCTTGAGCATTTCCTCTAATTGTTTCGACACATCAACCAGTGATTTCTTTCTCCTTTCCATATTTTCACCGGTATACAATTGTTCAAGCACCTTTCTCAGATGTTTAATGGGTTCTTCAGCAAGCACCTAACAGCATATAAGAGAGAGATAAAATTATATCAATATGAATCACGTCCTGAGAAGATTTGGCATTTGGAAAGAGAAATACAAAAGTCAACGTAGAACATAACCACGCTTTTCGAATAAACAGAAATTTTGATATGGTTCAAATTTAAATTTCTCATAAATAAGTTGTATTGTTAAAGTATGTTCTTAAACTTTTGTATTTTTTTTCTTAAAACTCACATATTTAATAACAAAGAAATGACATGGTGCAATCTTGCATCTAAAAGTTTGATCAGATTCATCACACACTCCCTTTCTCCCTCTCCGTCTGACTCAGAACGCTTTTATTTTTCAGACCTGTGTTGTGCGATTGTACTTACCAGTTTTTTAATCTGCTGTAGCACAGAACCAGCGTTCACATGTTCCTAAGAGCACAAAACAGAAGAATTAGTTAAGTCACCGGGAGTAAAAAGATCTGGTATTTGGAGGGATTAAAACTATAGAAAATAAAAGAACAAAAGAAAATTAGAGGATAAACATCACCAACAGAAAATCAAGTATTAACTGCGAAACAAAAATCTACCTTATGCTCTTTTTCAAGTTCAGGCTTGCCGTTCGATGTTCCGCCTTTGTTACTCGATTTTTCCGCATGCTATGGGAACAAATGAAAAGATTTAGTACTGAGAAGGGACAGGACAGAAGTCAACGTCAAGCATCACCATGCTCAAGAGATCAGTAGGATTTCAGCTAAAGGATTACGGAGACTCATAACTCTCCCTCCCTCTCTGCCTTACTCAGAACCTTTTCGTTTCTTTAGATATGTCTCAAGCACTTGTACTTACCGCAAGGAAACTATTGTCGCCTCCAGCATCTTTTGCTGTTAAGTGCGCCATGGCGATTTTGACCTTCCACGAGGCAACACAGAATTCAGCTAAAGCACGTTGGGAGAACAAACACCTGCAGGGAAGGCACTCAAAGGACGACTCTTATAGTGTAAAACGATTGAGGAAGTAAGAAGGTGAAAAAAAAATGCAAAAGTTATACTAGTATCATTATTATAAATATTAAGTGGTCTCATAATTATTCCTAAGTGGCTTCCCCTTTTAGGAAGAAAGGGGAAGCCACCAGGTTTATATGCTTTCCTCCTAATGAGGGGCAAATACAAGCATCCTCAACAATTATTTTTTAAAGAAAACTTGTATATGAGTTTTATATATAAAGAAATATCATAAACTAAAGATAAGGAAATTTTTATGGGCAGATAATATAGATATGCATTGTTCTCACAAAGTAACTTGGCAAATTGTTTGTTCACCGAAGAAGGAAGGGGGATTAGGTTTACTGAACCTCAAAATTTGGAATAAAGTCCTTTTAGGACGTATGCTTTGGAATCTCATTAATCTCCCAGAAGGCTCATTATGGAGTAAATGAATTCATAATACAAAGTGTAAAAGAACCCCAGTAATGCAGTTGGACATAAAAGGTACCATGGCTTGGAGTTGGCGGGGTCTCCTCAAGTTAAGACCTACACTTACCTTTGTTCTCTCAAGTCTTACATATTGTTGCCAAAAGATTTATAATGATCTTTGGCAAGTTGGAGAAATGGTTGATTGGTATAATTTAATTTGGACAGGTGGCATTAGCAAACATAATTTCATTAGATGGCTTGTTTGTAGGGATAGACTTTCTATAGCAACAGAAATTATATGATAGCTTCCTTCGGAAAACATATATTGTGATTTTTGTCAATCTCATTTAGAAAATAGAAGTCATCTTTTTTTTGAATGTGCATTGACAAGGATGATTTGGAAAAGTATTCTTGCTCAGAATGGAATCCGACGTTACATTGGAGGATGGAATGAAGAACTACAATAGATGATCAAAGCAATAAAAGGAAGGGATTTAGTTGCCAAACTTCTCAAGATATCTTTCTTAGCTTATATTTATTGTATATGGGCTGAACGAAATAGAAGATGTTTTCAAGGGAAAACAATGGATATCCCTATTCTCTTAGCAAAAATAAAGAAGATAATACGAGGGAGAGCTTCTTTGTTTAGAAATATAAAATCTTCTCAATGCAATGTTATTTTGAGTGAGATTTAGAGACTTCTAACTTTCATCTTTTCATAGATATGGTGACTTTTGTAATACTGGGGTATGCCCCTGTGTTTTTGTACTTTAATATGTATTAATACAATTTACCTTTTCACAAAAAAAAAATCATAAACTGAATAAGAAAATTATAAATCCTATTATAATTAATAAATGAAAGTACAAAGCCTACTAAAATCAGAAAATAAAATTATAAAACCTAGGATAATCAAAAAAATGTAGAACCTTTGATGGGCTCGGTAAAAAACTGTATATGAACTCTATATATTAATAATAATAAACATTTTAACATGTCTTTAATTGATTGATGACTTATAGCATTCTCGGGAATACGGATGTTTAACATTATAAACAGAAAATCAACTTCATGCATGAGGCTTTTAATCAACTGATTTGATCTTATCTTGTTAAGCATATCTTTTCATTGTGTCGTTTTCTAAGGAACATCTTAGGTTAGTTGATACCTAAGACATTTGAAAGAAAAGATAAGTTGTCTTCTAGTTTAACAACTTCCACTCATAGACATTTGGTAAGATCATGAAGGAAAAATAACGCTTAAAAGTTTGTTTATTAAGAAAAATAAGTGTGTAAAGGAAGCAGAAAGGCGCGAGGAAAAATTCAACGTAAATGCAGAGTTCTGTAGCATTCCGCCAAACGCATTGAACTCTGAATAGAACTGCTTATTACAATTTTTTTTTTCTTTGCCGTTCTAGATGCTGGTTGATCGTATGTTAATAAGATAATAAATGAAATCCGTTTTCAATTCCCCTTTTCCCTTCTATATGTTTACCCCATAGAGATATTGAATAAAACAAATTATTTGTTTTGCCGCTATAATTTTAAAAATGAACATTTAAATATCCCTCAAAAGCACATTAATAGTTGTATTGACAGTTATTTATTCTGTTATAAAAAAAATAGTAGAACAAATATTAATCCTTTCCTCGAGATAATCTACCGAAAAGGGGAGGCTCCTAGCATAGTTTTTTCCAATGCAATAAAGTTACATAGTGTCTATTTTTCGTTGATAAAGGGGAATTTCCATGGGTTTGCCTTGGTATCGTGTTCATACTGTCGTATTGAATGATCCCGGTCTATTTACATAGAAAAATGGAAGATGTTGTCGAAATCTTTGTTAACGATTTTCGGGGCATCTTATGCTTCCTCAAGGATCCTTTCATTCATTTTGTTAGATATCAAGGAAAATCCATTCTGGCTTCAAAGGATACGCCTCTTTTGATGAATAAATGTAAATATTACCTTGTCTATTTATGGCAATGTTATTTTTATGTGTGGGCGCACCCGGGAAAGATCTATATAAACCAATTATCCAAGCATTCCCTCGACTGGGCTCACCTGGGAAAGATCTATATAAACCAATTATCCAAGCATTCCCTCGACTTTTTGGGTTATTTTTCAAGTGTGCGGCTAAATCCTTCAATGGTGTGGAGTCAAATGCTAGAAAATTCATTTTTAATAAACAATGCTCCCAAGAAGCTCGATACAATAGCTCCAATTATTCCTCTAATTGCATCATTGGCTAAAGCGAAATTTTGTAACGCATCAGGCCATCCCGTTAGTAAGCCGACTTGGGCTGATTTATCGGATTTTGATATTATTAATCGATTTGTGCGTATATGCAAAAATCTTTCTCATTATTACAGCGGATCCTCAAAAAAAAAGAGTATGTACCGAGTAAAATATATACTTCGACTTTCGTGTGTTAAAACTTTGGCACGTAAACACAAAAGTACTATACGTACTTTTTTAAAAAGATTAGGTTCGGAATTATTCGAAGAATTCTTTACCGAAGAAGAAGAGTATTTTTGCAATAATAGCTTTTTTTATAGCAAGCTTAACTGCATTTTACATGTTTTGGATCTATTTAAATGTTCATTTTTAAAATTATAGAGGTAAAACAAATAATTCATTTTATTCAATATCTCTATGGGGTAAACATAAAGAAGGCAAAAGGGGAATTAAAAACGGATTCTTTTATTATCTTTATTAACAATGAATAATAATGAAAGGATTTATTTTTTTCCAAAGTCAAAGAAAACATATCTAATCAATAGTAATGTAAAAAGGATGAGATGATCCTTCATTACTATTAAGAATTTTGGCATTAAAAAACACTTTGTCATATCGCCACGAATCGAGTACTACTATGCTATTTCCTATGTTTGTATTAGGCATATTTACTTTGTTCGTTAGAGCCATAGGAATTCCTTTCAATCAACAAGGAATGAATTTGGATATATTAAGCAAATTTTTGCACAGCAGGGTTATGAGAATCCACGCAAAGCGACTGGCCGGATTGTATGTGCCAATTGCCATTTAGCTAATAAACCCGTGGATATCGAGGTTCCACAAGCGGTACTTCCTGATACTGTATTTGAAGCAGTTGTTCGAATTCCTTATGATATACAGCTGAAACAAGTTCTTGCTAATGGAAAAAAGGGATCTTTGAATGTGGGAGCTGTTCTTATTTTACCCGAGGGGTTTGAATTAGCCCCCCCTGATCGTATTTCGCCCGAAATTAAGGAAAAGATAGGCAATCTGTCTTTTCAGAACTATCGCCCTAATAAAAAGAATATTCTTGTGATAGGTCCTGTTCCTGGTCAGAAATATAGCGAAGTCACCTTTCCCATTCTTTCCCCAGACCCCGCTACTAAGAAAGATATTCACTTCTTAAAATATCCCATATACGTAGGCGGGAACAGGGGAAGGGGTCAGATTTATCCCGACGGTAACAAGAGTAACAATAATGTTTATAATGCTACAGCAGCGGGTATAGTAAACAAAATTATACGAAAAGAAAAAGGAGGATATGAGATAACCATAATGGATGCGTCGGATGGACGTCAAGTGGTTGATATTATCCCCCCGGGACCAGAACTTCTTGTTTCAGAGGGCGAATCTATCAAACTTGATCAACCATTAACGAATAATCCCAATGTAGGTGGATTTGGTCAGGGGGATGCGGAAATTGTGCTTCAAGATCCTCCCCTTCTTTATTGTAATTTGTAATACATATATGATCAGACGTATATGTAATTAATGATCACTTGTATTTGTACGCGGAATCCCTAATTCAAATTGAAATGTACAACAATTTAGTAGCTATTTTTTTTCTTAAAAAGGATACGCCCTTTTCTGTCCCGGCATTCCAAAAAAATATTATATTCATTTTGATTACAATTACAGCCGGTTTAATTATACGTAACATATATAAGTCTTTTATTATAATTACTTATATGTTATATGAGAAGAAATGACAAGATAATTTTTGTATATGAATGGATAAAAAAAAGATGTGGAAAACAAGACAGGTATTCTCTACAATGAGACTGTCGACCAATGGAAAGGGATGTAGCGCAGCTTGGTAGCGCGTTTGTTTTGGGTACAAAATGTCACGGGTTCAAATCCTGTCATCCCTACCTATTACTTATTTTATGAGTCATAACGAGAGATAATTGAAATTGATTCAAATTGTGTATGATCAATCTTTCATTTTACAATATTCTATATAATACTAAAACACTAGGAAAAGCCCACGTGCGAGAAGATTTTTTGTTGCCTTGGGGAATAGAAGAAGTCCCACACCTATTAACATAGGAATTATAACTGGAATAAAAGGTATAATCCATGAAGGGAATCAATTAACATAAAAATGACCTCTTAATTAACTATTTCCGATCCAACAGCTTTTTTTGAAGAGAATCTGTTAATAAAAAAAATAATAATAAGATATATAAAAGTAAAATAATTTTCATTTTTTTAATTATTCTAAATATTTTACAAAGATTAAAAAAAATATTTCAAATAAAAAGTTAGAATTGTTCAAATGAGATGATCAACTTAACATTGAAAAACAAATACTAACTTTAAAAAATGCAAGTGCAGCCGCCTCCAGAAAAGAACTACCAGGGTAGGTGTTCTAGTAAGTGTGTGGCACAAAAGCTGGAATCCCATCAGCCCCATCTATTAATAAAAGTTATGACTGAAATCTCAAGCAATTGGCCCACAAGGGCATCCTGAGGCCACGTAGTAAAGAGGGTGACTTCTACGTATTTGTCCTCATTATGAATCAGGAGCAGCCGCCTTTAGAAAAGAACAACCCTGTAGGTGTTCTAGTAAATGCGTGGGTCAAAAGCTGGAATCGCATCAGCCCCGTCAATAATGTCGTAGCAAGACTCTGCAGTCTCTCTTTATAGAACTTCATCTATGGCAATGCTCCATATGTATAACTCGCAGAGCCTATAGGGTTCCAAGCCTTCTGGGTCCCTGAGATGAATGCTTTTTAAATTGAGTCTCTAAGCATGTGATCTGATGTTAGGAAGGATTAAATGGCGTTTGATACATCATCTCCCACAGTATTCTATGAGGCTTTGAAGAAGCTAACATTATAACCATTAAGACCAAGGGCTTACCATTTTTCATCGAGCACATAGCATTTTGATTTTTAGTGAAGTAAAAATAGAATTAAGGTTGTCCATGAAGAGGGACGAGACTCTCTTATTTACATCTAGCACACGATCTATGACAAAGTGAGGAAGACTACCTTTTCTAACCATCTTCCATGTAGCCTCTTAGCCTCTCTGTGTTGCATGTGCTTCAACATTTGATACTAACAATCCTGGTGAAGGATTGCATCCCTGTGATTTTTGAGTATATTCTCATTGTCTCTCATTGTCCTTATAAATTGAAAGGTTTATTGTACATTTGATAAGTTTGTCTCAAAAAATAAACCTGTTTTCAAAAATTTACCCTCCGATTTTATTGTTTACGTCCTGATTACTTCAGATATAAGAAGGGAAGAAATGAACTTATTTTCTTACTTAAGAAAAATGTCCATGTAAAAATGTCCAGTGCTCCTCTTTTTCTTTTCTTTTTTTTTTCCTCAAATCTGTTAACTTTTCTCTTTGGAGAACGTTCTAGAACCATCCTACCATCAATCCTGAGGCTCTTGCCAAGGCATTTCAGTTGGACAAGAATACGGTGGGCTATATTTAGAAACAATCCTGGACGTAAAATAATTAGAGAACCATATGCATCGAATCATTAGAGATGCCGCATGAATGTTGTGATTGCCTCTCTTATTGTGGCATCACAACAATAATATTATGGAATATAGCGGCTGCTCATTGACCTTTTTATATACTTCGATGGCAGAGTAATACCGGAAATAATAGAAGTGGAGAAATAAATTTAACGACATTTTATTTCTAAAAGTTTTGAGACAGTACTCCTAAAATCTCTTGATCCATGCCATCATTCTTATCTTTAAGACCATAAATGAAAACACAAAAAGGGAAAAAAAATTTAGAATAACAAATGAACGAAGAGGCATACCTGAGTTTAAAATGAGGCTGATTATAGAAAAAGCAAATATGTGTACTCATCCTTTTTGTCCATCTAAAGAAGCAATCTTGTGGTTTTGATCCTTTGTCCCTTTACCTCTGCAACATCGGAATTAGTTGCTTAGATAATAAAGGAAAAAAATCTATTAAAAAATCATGCAAGTGATATTTGTGTGATATTTAGTAGTAAACTTCGTGGTTTTGCTAAACTATTTGAGCTTACAGCCATATCATGGGAACGGTAGCATATGGTTTTTTTTCTGTTTTGACATTTTGCGTTAACGATGGATCGAGGAGAGGCTAGTCTCAGCAAGGTCATGGTGTTGTTTACATCGTCTTGGTCTGCACTTTGCGAGTTCAAATGAAAAAGATAGGCGCAACATGGGGGAGAGGGTATAATGAACTTGTGTGCGATTCTTAGAGAAAATCTAGTTTTTTATTCATTTTTGTTTTTGCTACGTAGATTTTAGTTTATACCAATTATCATTACATGATAGCTAGAAACACTTCCCTCTGATGAAGAAGTTTTGTGGGGAAATTTTGCTTCACCAATTTTTCTGTAGGATAGATCAAGTACACTTAAAAAAAACTTCGTAGTTATGATTCATGATTAGAGGACTTCACGGAAATCTGAAGGAAACAATTATCAACTATAATATAGTCATGTGGCTGTGTAATTGGGTCGTCAACACACCGAGGGAAGGGAATGACTAGTGGCACCGTCGAAGATCTCTTTCGTGTCAATCCAATGTCGTAAGCAAACTCGTGAAATCTCCGTTTTGACCCAAGTGCATTCACCTTGCTAACCATAGGGTTCCCTGCGCACATATGATATTAACCCCTGGGATAAGGGGTTTGTAATTCTAATCTAGTGACAAAGTCACATCAAGCGACTACAGTATGTTTTCATTGTCAACACTAGGCTTCCAAGGATGATAGGTAAGGGCCTAAGAAGACAAGTGGCCATACCAAGAGTGATGAGGAGGTGGAGAGTGTCACATGTTTATTTGTCATAATAAGTGATTTTTCTAAGGTGATTCTTTTCCTTTAAGATCATACCACATATCATGTGATGGTAGTAGTTAAACTACAAGACAATTTACCTACACTTTCACATGTTTTAAGTACCAACCAACTAAGACTTTCATACAAAAGTAACAAAACAAAAAGGTTGTTTAATTGGGCATGATCAAATCAATCAACTTGAATCCTTAGCAACAAGTAGAGTCATTTGTCATGTTTCACAAAATAAACTTTTCAATGACAGGATTTGTTCCATATTGAAAAAGTAAGTAATGATAAAGGGTTTGGTAATCTATCCAGTAGGTATATTGAAGAAGTTTATCTAGAAGTTGATACAAAAAGTCAAAAAACTTATTTCTTTTAAAGAGTACTTTTAAACATGATTTACTAAATATGAGATGTTCATCACATGTTTCTTAACATGATATAGGCTTTCCTGATAATATTTTGCTTACAACTAATATGTGCTTCACACTTATCTCAAAGATGTTGGTTGTAGGTTTTCTAGTGAGGGCGTTGTCTTCTCAATGTAACTTTAACATTATATTATAAAGTTCATTTTTGTCCAAAACATAACTTTAAGGTCGAAGACTTCTTCTTCCTTAGAGAAAATATTACAGCTTTTGAAGTTGCTAAACTTTAAACTGCTATTTTCTATTGGGGCCTTGTGGTCAACTCCCAATTATGATATATGACTGAATAAATTGACTTTAAGCGTTGGAGATTTTGAACTACAAAATTTTACAGCTTTTTAAGTTGTTAAATCTTAAAGTTGATGCTTTCATTTGGAGCTTTTGGTTATACTTCAATTAATAAACCTTGGAAGCGTGAAGGAAGTGTTAATCCTTACCAATAATTGTTCCAGAAATTTCCAACAATACTGCAAATTACTTGCAGTTTATGGAGCAGTCGGATGACAGCGTTGTCCTTTAGTTTCATTGTTCCTTTTATTGTGAAGTTAAAAATCCATTTCCCAAAAACTACTTCATCAATTTCAACTTGGGTTTTAAGTTTGCTATTACAAACAATCGCCGCACCATGACATCATTAAGCCACGTGGTCAAGAGGGTGACTTCCTACGAAGTCTTTTATTACGAAACAAGAGTAGCCGCCTCCAACAAAGAACAACCAGGGTAAGTTTTCTAGTGAATGCGCGGAACAAAAGGTGGAACCCCGTCACCCCACCCTATCAACCCCAGCAGGTGCTCTGCAGTCTTGCATTCTAGAACTCCATCTATGGCAGTAACCTAGCACCAGTGTCCTCGTTCGTATAACTCGAGCTCTAAGGTTTCCGACTCTCTGAGATCAAGGTTTTGATTTACATCAAAATCCTGTTCCTAGGATGTCATGGTCCAGTCTTTGAGGGCCAGATACGATGATCATTGCATAATCATATGCTATGGGAAGGATTTTGAGTTGCTGTCACTTTCTTACCTGAGATATGCTATTGGCCAAATTATGCTGATAAATTAACTTTGACCGGAATTACGTTTCTCGACGTCGAAGCGAAGGGCCTTCCGTGTCTTGCGCTATCGTTTTCTTGTAATGACAATTAGAATAGTTTCAAGTCCAAAAACTGAAGGCAACACTAAAATGGGGGGATGGGATCATGATTTGTGCTTTATCAAATTTAGAACCCAGAAAGCTCAGAACTGCACATTTTGACAATTATAATATGCATAATTTCAAGAGCGAGAAAGTTACCTTTGGAGAAAGAAGCACCGGGGTCCATATAAGTAGAAGGGCAGTGCATTATTGTTAGTGACTTTTTATGGAGCCCTCGTCATCCGCACGTGTCATATAAATATATCCATTTGTCAGTATGCAAGGATAGAGAGAGTGAGAGAGAGAGAGGAGGACGGGGATGTCGGGGTCAGGATCATCAGTATTAGTGACTCTTTTATTCAAATAGCAAAAGGTTCATTGTTAATTCAGCCATTGTCACCAGCGCCAACAGTACAAGTATATAAATATGTTAACATATAGGTCTGCACATGCATTAAGAGAGAGAAGAGTGAGAGAAGGGCAAGTGTAATATTTTTTTACAATGAAAGTAAAAGGATAAATTTTTAGCTTTTTAAGTATTGAGCTTTTTTCACTTAATACTTAAGGTTTCAAGATAAACTCTTATATCTTAATATGATAGCAAAATTAAGGGTGAGTCTCTATTTTATAATCCGCCATATTTGAAACTTAGGTTTCTTTCTATGTATAATACTTATATCAATATACATATAAGGGAAAATATTAAAGGTAAATATTATCATATATTAAAAGTGAAAAGATGACCTTAAACCATATAAATATTAAGGTTTTTTTTTTCATTTAATACTTTAAGATTTTAGAATAAATCCTCACCCTTTCTTATAATTATTAGTGTTTTTTTAGTTTTATCTTAAATTAAAAGAGGGAGAGACAAAGACCAATGGAGAGAAATAGTGCAAGATAGAGAAAGAAGGTGGGAATTATATTATATAAGACCTTTTGTGAGTCTTATTTTAAGATCCTTCCACTAAAGGGAAAGAATTTCTCACCCCCATTTATTGTCATCAATCTTATACAATTAATTAAGGTTAACATTATTTTTTTCGTGATAACAAACTAAAAAGCCAAGTTATTGAAGATTATGAATTAAAATGAAATTTATGATCAGAAAGCTCCAAATGAAAACACTTGTTTAAGGCTTAGCAACTTGAAAAATGACAACATTTTGCAGTCCAAAGTCTACAAAAGCTTACAAACATTTTATTTAGACATATAGCATAATTGGGAGCTAAGCAAGAAGCCCCAAATAAGAACAATAGTTTAAAGTTTGATAGCTTGAAAAGCGATAAAATTTTGCATTCCCAAGTCTACAAAGCTTACTGACATTTTATTTAGATAAAATATTTTTCCTCCTAAGATAACATTATTTTGAGTAAGACTTAATGACTTTTAACTTCTATCTTTCCATAAATGTAGTAGTTTTCATAATGTTGGGTATGTCCTTATACTTATATATTCTAACTTTTATTAGTATGATTTATCATTTTGCAAAGAAAAAGTTCAAGGTCTAAAGATCAAGTGTTTAATAATTAAAATACCAGAAAGCACTAGATGAGAACAACACTTTAGGATTTAGTAATTTCAAAAGCTGTTACATTTTACAGTCCGATGTCTACAAAGTACACACATTTTATTTTAAGCATAACGGGAACTTACCAAAGATCCCCAAACGAAAATAGCATCTTAAAGTTTAGCACCTCCAAAAGCGTTAAAATATTACAATATTATGTCTACAAAGCTCCCGCACATTTTATGAGACAAAAGCTGAACGGAAGATAACGAAGGCATGTCCCATCATTAATTTACACCATTAAGCCACTGCATGATATCAACAAATTCAGCATAACCGTGTTAGGAGAAGAAGATAAACTCAACAAACAAGTAGTAGAGAGAACAAGCGGAGAAATCGTCATTTAAATAAACTTAACAAGAATTGAGATAAATTCGTGTGACTATTTTCAATCTTCTTCAACTATTTGTCCCTACTATTTAGCATGATATTGTAGTGATAATTTGACAACTATGGAGCGAATGAAAAGCATCATTTAAGTCATTTAATTCTTTATTATTTAATAACACACATCATTTTCCAATTATTCTTTTTTTGTTTTGGTGAAAAGGTAAATTATATTAATAAAAATTAAAATACGAAAAAGGGAATTTTTTTCCAATTATTCTCTTAATAAAACTACTTTGGAATAGTCATATCGCCGTGTAAGTGGCTCGCCTACGTATCTCAATGCCAAGGGGAGGGAATGACTAGTGCTTCCATCTAAAATCTCTTTCATGCCAATCCAATCTTGTAAGCGAATGCGTGACATCCCCGTTTTGAACCAGGCGCTTTCACCTTGCTAAGATAGAGTTCTCATTGTTAACCTCTTTTGAGATTTTTCCAAAATTTGAGCTCATTTTACTTAACAATAAACTCTAGATGTATATATAGGCTAAAAGAAATAGAAGACATTGGGACTAATATTTTTATTCTACTGGTAAAAGTAAAGAAAATAATACAAAGAAGAGGTTACTTGTTTTCAAATATCATCCTAAAGTCAACACTATTTGAATTCTGAATATTTTTATATCTCAATTGGAATCCAAGAATCATCAAGACAAATATTTTCTTGATTATACATTAAAAGATACTTTAGCACTAAATGAAGATAATTTCTCTACACTTTCAAATTTTTGAAGTACCAACCAATGGAAGCTTTCATAAGAAAATGATGGCATGAAAAGCTTGTTCAAAGAGGCACAATGAAATCAATTAATTGAAACTCTTATCACTAAATGAAGTTGTTTGTCACATTTTAGGGAATGAACACTTCATTGTAAGAATCTTATCCCACATTGAAAAAGTAAGGATAATGGTTTTGTTACTTTAATCAAGTGAAAAAGTAGTATTTAAGTACTTAAAACCTGTTTTCACTATCACCACTAGGCTCTATGAAGAATAGGTAAGGGGACCAAAAAGGACAAGTGTCACGATGATCTGGAGTTGGGTCGGGAAGAGTGTCATATATTTATTTATTATAATAAATGAGTTTTTTTTTCCTTTAAGATCGTACCATATACCATGTAGTGGTAGTAGTTAATACTAGAAGACGAGTTATTTGATCTTTCAAATATTTTAAGCACCAACTAACATATTTTTACAACAACAATTACAAAACAAAGAGATATTTTAACAAGGTATGATTAAATCAATGGATTCAAGACCTTATTACATAGTGGAGTTGTTTGTCATGTCCTAAAAAATGAATACTTTGATGAGAAAATCTTGTCCCACATTAAAAAAGTAAGGATAAGGGTTTTGGTGACTTCAATATAGTAACAAAATGGTATTAAGCAACTAAAAGTTGTTTTCATTGTCAACACTAGGCCTCTAAGGATGATAAGTGAAGGGCCCTAAGAGGACAAGTGGCCATGTCAAGGGGATGTGGAGTTGAGGTGGGAAAGTGTCACATATTTATTTATTATAATAAATGAGTTTTTTTTAAGGTGATTCTTTTCCTTTGAGATCATACAACAAACCATGTAGTGGTAGTAGTTAAGGCTTAAAGAAAATTTATCTACACTTTCAAATGTTTTAAGTATCAACCAACAAAGACTTTCATAGGAAGATAACAAAACAAAAAGGTTTTTTAGTTAGGCATGATGAAATCAATCAATTTGAATCCTTTGCACCAAACAAAGTTTTTTCTCACATTTCACAAAATGAATAGTTCAATAACAAAATTTGTCCCATAATGAAAAAGCAAATAATGATAAAAGGTTTGGTAACTCTAGCTAATAGACATATCTTTTGGTTTGGAGCACTAACCCAATGACAAAGTGGTGTTTGAGCAACCACAACCTATTTTTGTTGTTAGCACTAGGCCTATACTATGGTAGGTTAGGGCCCCTAAAAGGACAAGTAGCCATGTTAAGGACGATGTGGATTTGCGTTTTGGAAACTATCACATTTCACAGAGGGAATACTTTAATGGAGAGAACTTATACCCACAATGGATAGGCAAGTAAGGGATTTGGTAACTTCACTTAACAAATATGTCAGTGAACAAAAACATTTTGAAAAATTTATTTGTATTCAGAAGTTGACTCAAGCAGTCAAAATTTTTCTTCTTTTTAAATAATAATTTTATAAAAGATTTACATAATATGAGACTTTTATCATATGGTTCTTGTATGACATAGGTTTTCTTGATAATATTTTTGCTTAGTGATAACTCTATTTTTGTATAATTATTTTGATTATTTTAGAGAACAAATAATGTATTTTGTGGGGCAACATTTTAATTTTTTATTTTTTTATTGTTTATGCAATCCTAAGGTATTATTAGAAAAGAAGGAAACGAAGGAAAACATATGCACGTGAGAAGGAAAAGAAAGACAAATGACAAAGGCAGCACGCAAAAATAAGAAAAGAGATAAAAGAAATGTGGAAGACAATTAAGGGCGCGCGGCACAACGAGAAAGGATTATATAAAAAAGCAACAAAAGCAAGGCAGGGCGCGCCTCGAGAGAGAGGGAAAAAGAGAGAGGAAAGAGTTGAGCGCCGTCCGGGAGAAAATCAAAAAGAAAAAGAAAAGGAGAAAAAACGTGAAAAGCAAAGAGAGGCGCTTCAGTATATTTATGCTTTGTATAATTCTTGATTTTATTCTAATTTATAAAAAATTTATAAAAATTTATTAAAGAGAAGATAGTATAGTGATAACTTTATTGTTTTTCATTTAAGATACATTGTTTAACTTCTATCATTTTTTTGTTTGTTATTATATTATGTTTTAATTTTACTACAATATAACTTAACTATGATAATATGAATTTTATGATTTTCTGTATTTTGTAAGAGATTTTTTTTTATATGAGTTATATGTTATTTTACTTAATACTTTTAGGTGATTGACTATCATTTGAATGACTTAATATACATATTTGAAACTAAAAAGGATAATATGCAAATACCTTTTATGATATAAAACTATAAATTAAATATGAATATATATAAATCATATTATTTGTGTGGCATTTGATAATAAGATGATCAAAAATTTTATTGTTAACCAGAAATATTCATAAATATTTAGTAAATTAATAAACTAAGTAAATTTGTTATACTTAGACATAAATGAGTTAATAAATTAAAAAAAATCATCATATAAATATTATCATTCTTACAAACATAAACTTTTAAAATTCATATTTAATAGTTATGGAAAAATTGAATGTTTTAGCACCAGTGTCTCCGTACGGATAACTCTCGCCCTATGTCTTATGACTCTCTAAGAACAAAATTCTGGTCCTGGGATGCCGTGGTCTAGTGTTAGATGACGGGATATTATGATTATTGCATAATTGTATGATATGTGAAGGATTTTGAGGTGCTGTCACTTTCTCACGTTTTTCAACGTCGAAGAGAAGGGCTTTCGGTGTCTTGCGCTATCGTTTTCTTGTAATGACAATTAGAATAGTTTTCAAGTCAAAAAACTGAAGGCAACCGTAAAATGGGGGGATGGGATCGTGATTTATGTTTTATCCAATTTAGAACCCAAAAAGGCTCTGAACTGAACATTTTGACAATTATAATGTGCGTGCTTTCACAAGCGAGAAAGTTATCTTGAGATTGTTAGAAATCAAAGGGAACCGCCAACCGAACCTACGACCCACATCTGAATTAAAAACGGAAAATTAACAAAAACTGGGATTCAAT
Source organism: Casuarina equisetifolia (assembly GCA_028551475.1). Lineage (NCBI taxonomy): Eukaryota > Viridiplantae > Streptophyta > Magnoliopsida > Fagales > Casuarinaceae > Casuarina > Casuarina equisetifolia. The sequence goes on from CM052360.1 coordinate 21,721,799, forward strand.
ACGTTGGCTATATCTGAAGCAGAAGCAACGGTCATTAAAGTTAAAGCTGGCGCGTATAACACAAGCGCCACTCCACCAAAGTAACCCATGGACAGCATGAAGACGTGCGTGTGTACCTCGTGCGCATCATCTTCTTCTTCCTCACGCCTGCGCAAGAACAAATTTTCATCTCCTTCGTCTGAGAGTTATGCAAAAGGATCGAAGATAAAATAAGAGATGTTTAAATAAAAATAAAAACAACCTTTTTATTGTAATAAAAAATAAAAAAGAATCATCAATTCTATTGATGAAATTTTTTGCTTAAAATTTAAAAGGTCTTAGAATTCTTCATGGCTTTAGTTTTTATAATTAATTTTGTATTAATTATCATCATTAAGAGATGATTTATATATGTTTTTTAACCATAATCAGAATGTACTCAAAGTTCATCTAAGAAATACAAATTAATTTTTTTATATTTTTTTTTATTTTTATTTTTATAAAAATTTCTATAATATATTGTAACAACTCTTATTTTACCTTAGATAAAGCAGCAACGAGGTCCATAACGGCAGTGCATTATTGTTGGTGACTTTTTATGGAGCCCTTGTCATCAGCACGTATCATATAAATATATCCATTTGTCAATATGCATGCACAGAGAGACAGGACGATGGGGACGTTCAGGTCAGGTGCATCATTACTAGTGACTTTTTGATTCGGCATTTCACTCTGTGAACTAAATAGAACCAATAAATTTCATTTCACTGTGTGAATTTGTGGACGGACTTACTGCGGAAACGTTAAACTTCAGACCTCATGCAGTCAAAATGGCGAGTTTCAAATATTGTGAATTAGCCCGGGGAATGGGCGCGTTTTACAGCGTGAAAAAGTGTTCAAATGACGTTTGACCAAAAGAAAGACCTTTTTGGGAAAAAAATTTATTGCTGCCTTTTGCTCCGCGGATCAAATGTTTTCCGACGGTCTAAATTTAAGGGGCAGAAGAGTACTGAAATCGAAAAATCTGGGTTTGAGCTTTAAAAAATGGTAAACGACTTATTTTGAGAAAGAAAGAGGTAACTCGAGAAAAAGAGTTGTTTTGCATCATAGAATTATGAAGACTTTTCGGTTAAATATAGTTATATATATTTTTTATTATTTTTTCAATTCTATCCTTCTATTTAAGATTTTAATGCAAGATGGAAGCAGATGAATCATAAACAAGGCAAGGCTACCAAAAAGTCCCAAATTAAAGCAGCAGTTTAAGGTCTAGCAGCATTTAAAGTCGAAACATTTTACAGCCCGTAATCCGTATACGTTACAGACATTTTATTCAGTCGAAAAGCAACATAAAGTCCGCTTATTGGGAGCTAATGAGGACCAGGTCCGTCCCTCATGCTCAATTCTAACGGTCGTGGCTGGTTCATTTTTCTCCAATTTTAACTTGTTTCCTGCATCATAGCAACAATTAGTCATAACGGAGAGAAAGTCAGCAAACAAAAAGTAGAGTCAATCCGGCCTCTTACATCTTGCTAACGGCCTTTGCGAGACGAGTGACATCAGCAACAGCTCCCTTTGTACGAATCCATTCATGGTCTAAACAGACAATTAAGAACGATGAACTCCAGTTGTTCTCAAGATTATTTCAAGAAACAAAAAAATGCGACAAGGTAGTGAATTTCACTATCAAACAGTCAATGAAAACTTTTGGCAATATTTATTTGTTATCCTTTTTTAAAAAAGAACAAAAATCTTACGAAAGAAACATAATAATTGCTCAATCTTTTTAAGAGTTGTAAGAAGAAATTTAAACAGTAAATTGCTCGTACTCTGTATGTTAGTTTTGGCCAATCTAGCATAAGAACATTTGTTGAAGACAAGAAGACAAAGTAGAAACTGCGAGCCTTTAAACACTGACTGCGCAGATAGCGTAGGAGTTCCTTCAAAACTGGAGAACAGTAAGTCACGTGTGCAGTGATAATGTGATACCGAGCAAATATGAATGAATTCATTTTATCCTCCCATTAGATACTTTAAATTATGCTCATAAAGAAACTAACGGGGGGTTAATCATACCTAAAACTTGTTCGGCAGTCAAAGATTCTCCGAGCATTTTCCGGATTATGTCCTTTGCTCCCTTAGGTGCTTCGAGCCATTCGGATGAGTTCAGCACTTCATTCTTTATTTTCTTTATATCATCTGAATTGAAAATAGAAAAAGCTTTCAAAAGAAGATTCAGTGATAAAAATTTAGATAATTTAATTATTATTGTAAAAATTAAGAAATTCTATGAGAGAGAAAGTTTATTAAATTGTAATAAATTTTTGTAAGAATTTTAAAATTTATCAAATGTAATATTTGAGTCTAAATGAGAATATTTATAATTCTTTTATAATAATATTTAATTCCTGTAAAAAAAATCATAATAAAAAACTTTCAGCTATTTGAGTAGTATACCAAATCACACATACCTGCCGACATTTCTTCCTTACCAGTGACCAACAGGTATAGTATATCCCCTGCTAACAGTACGTCTTCTTTTTTCTGCTTCTCCTTTTTGTCTTCCTTGGCTGTTGTAAAGTACCAATGCAAAGAAGGGGTGAGAAATTTCTTAGTACTTGCAACATACATGTCTGCCAGTGAGGCTATTGAATGCATTTATTTACTACAGAGTGCATTTTCCGTTTTATTTCACATGAGAATATTAAGCTCATGAGTTCAATCTTTTCTTTCCTTAGGCATGCACGTAACTGGAATGTAAACTAAATAAATCAAATATTCTTTCAAATCTGTTCTTATAATTATTTCCTCTTCATCATTAAGACGATACCTATATTAACAAAAATACTGCGATGCACATAAAACACAAATGTACGAAGTGAATTAATTCAGGTGCTTTGGCTTCTTAATTTTGACCAATCAATTCCTCTTAATAGACAAATTGAGAAGTGAAAATAGCCTGGGTACATTCTTTTAAGTCACCTGGTATGTCAGCGTTTTTAAAGCACAAGGCTTTTAGAGAAGAATCATCATTCTTGTCAGCAAAAACGAGGTTCTCTTTTAGATTTCCAAGTGTAACTCCTACTGAGTGGCAGGTCTTAATAACCTTAACAATGATCTCTGTCAACTTGGCAGTGATAACTCTATTTTTATAGAGTTATTTTACCTATTTTAGGCAATAAATAACTTTAATAATTGTGAGAAAATATTTGAACTCCTCTTTATTTATCTAAATTTATCTTGTTTATGTAGCACAAGGAGACAAGGAGAAAAAGGATGAACATGGAGAGCCTGATGCTTATTGTGTAGCAAAATCATAATATCAAGATCAAGAGAGTCAAGATGAGTTTGGGCTTTCAATGATTGTTATTAGATTTTATTTTTATTGGGTTTTCTAAATAATTAGAAAACCTAATCATATTAGGAGTTCAAAACCTAATTAAATTAAGAGTTCAAAACCCAATTGTTTTAGATCTCTAAAACCCAATTTTACTAGGATGAGAATAGGTCTAAACCTAAACCCTATTTAAGAGAAGAGAAGAGGCAAAAGGAGGAGGAGGAGAAAATTGAGCACAACTCAAGAAAGAGCCCAAGAATTCAAGGTTTTCTTGAAGAGAAGACAACAAGGGTGACAGACTTCTTGTTCTTGGATTCAAGATTCCTTCTTTATTTCTTATTACCATTCTTCCTCATTATTTCTTTATGTTTTAGTTTATATTTGTTAGAGCTACGATGTAACCTAGTTATGATGGTATGAATCTTATGATTATTATGTTTTGCAAGATATTTTATTTATGTGAAGTTACTTATTACGGAGTTTAATGCTTTTAGGTGATTAGCTACCACTTAGATGACTTGATTTGCATGTTAGAGACCGACAGGAAATAGCATGCAGGTGCTTCTTGTAATATGCAACCATAGATTAAATATGGATAGACATATACCATATTATTTGTGTGGCTTTCGGTGTAAACTGAGAATGTTCATAGATCTTAATGCATTTGGTTTGTTTCAATTTACATATAGAGATATAGTGAATTAATGAACTAAGTAGGTTTGCTATACCTAAACATAGGATAGTAAATAAATTAGGAAGTTCCGCCATCACATAGATATTGTCTTTCTTGCAAGCATAAATAATCAATATTAATACCTAGTAATTATGGTGAAATCGGATGCTCTAACATATTTCTTGCATTTAGTTTTCTTAGACTTAGTTAATCTATCATCTATCATTTGGTTTGCTAGATAAATTTTAGGATTAATTCATCATTAGTACTTAATTAGTTTAGTATTCACCAATCTTCGTGGGACGATACTTTTCTTATTATTATATTACTTGTTCGACATGTTCACTTGCATATAAATTTCACCGAATAGGCAGCGTCACTCCAAAAGTGTTTTTCCTTCGTTTTGATGCGTGCAAACAAAACCTCGCCGACACAGGGCTCCATGAGAATTTTCACACCATTTTCATCCTCATAAACATCCTTGATGCCAATGTTCTCCTTCCCCTTCAAACGCTTCATTATGTCAATCTGCTTCTTATCAAGCTGCTTGTTCAGGATTGACTTACAAACATAATGTTCCTTGGTTCCCTTGCGGACGTAAGCATCCCAACCATTTTCTAATCCAGAAACATCAACCTTATCGTAAAAATAAGAATAGAACCAGCTTTCTGTCCAACACGAAAAAGATATTTGGTAGTTACAGGAGTACAAAGAAAATGAACAAAAGAAAATCAGATGATAAGGCTTTATAAAACAGATACAATAAACACCACATCAGAAAATCGATGGTGACGTATGCACCACCATGCTTAAGAAATCAGTAAGCTTTCAGCTAAAGGATTATGGGGACTCATAATTCTCCCTCCTGTCCGCTTAACTCAGTATGTTTTCATCTCTTTAGATATGTGTCAAGCACTTGTACTAACCGCAGCCAACTTTCCGCTGCCCCCAGCCGCTCTTGGGTCGTTGTATGCACCAGCCATGAGGCAACACAGAATTCAGCGAAAGCACGTTGGGAGAACAAACACCTTCAGGGAAGGCACTCAAAGGACGATTCTTATAGTGTAAAACTATCTCTGGAAGTGAGAAGAAAAAAGAAGAAAAATAAGATGCGAGAGTTTTAGTAATATTATTCTCATATAATGAATTTTGTATAAAAATAAATATCATAAACTGAATAAGAAATTTATTAAACCTATTATAATTAAGAAATGAAATTACGAAGCCTATAAAATCAGAAAATAAAATTATAAAACCTAGGATAAATAAGAAAAGAAATCAGTCTTTTCTACATAAGAAAAATCCATTATAAAATTAACATAATGGATCTATTATAAAATCTCAACTGTCTCCCTCAAGTTGATATTTTGGAAAACAAGAGATCGAACTTGTATTTGAACCTTAACGGACCATAGGCTCATTCAAAAATTTCGGCAATAAGTTTCTTCAACTTTTGAGACACTTTTTCTGATTTTTTATTCTTAAATAAAAGTAAAACTCACGTTCTCTTTAATGAAGACATTTGAAACAATAGATAAGTTGATTTTTTAAATTACATTTTCTCTTTAATGAACTTGTACTGTTAAAATATGTCTTTAAACCTTTTATAGTGTTTTATTTTTAGATAAATAAATTTACATATTTATTAAAATAAAATAAAATAAAAATTATCTTCTAGTTTTAACAACTTCCACTCACATTTGACATAATTTTGAAAGAAAAGAACTAAAGTTTATTTATTAAGGTAAATAAATATGTAAATTCAAAGGTGCCCTCTAATCATTGAAGACAATCTTTCACTCTCCCCAAGGTCTTTGTCTCATTTATTTTGATGTAGTGCTTTTCTTCATTTTTTAGGATATCTCTACCTTTCGGTATGCTGAGAAATGTTGCCGGAAACGGCGATAGATGGTGGCGAATCACTGAACGGGTCTATGGTTTAATTTCCGCGGTAAATTCCACTTTGTAAGAGTCTAGTTGATCGGGAGTCCCCCTTTATCCACTACACCAAGCACATGGCAAACTGTCAACAAGTTCGACCATTTCAATTGCGTGTCGGAAGTCATTTATAGCAAGGGGTTCCTGGGAGCCACAGCAACGAAGAGGATGCAGAAAGACGCCAGGAAAATTCAACGGTAAATGCAGGGTTCTGCAGCATCCCACCAAACGCATTGAACTGGGAATAAAACTGCTTATTACAATTTTGTTTTTCGTTGCCATTCTTGAAGCTTTTCCGTTACATTACAGCCTTGGGAATTCGTTAAAGCGACTCTATATATAGGGTGTATGTGCTTTTACATTCATCATAAATTTTGGAAATTAATACACGGAAAAGCTTCCAGAACTCCCCACTTCATTTTATCTAGATTTTTTCTCTGTTTTCTCATCTTCTCCTCCAACATGGGTGACACATCCATGTACTCATTTCCAAGCAATGTAAATGTAGTCAATTTTTTCAGTTTCAAACAAAATCACTCATCCTCAGCATCTAGTTTTAATAGATGGTGTAAAGAAAGCTAATCTAGAGCATGAACACGGTGACAGTCTCGTCTTTAGTCCTTGATCACAAGCTCAAGATTCTTGGTCATGTGCTTTCTAATCGTTTTGCGAGGAGGAAGGTTCACCAATTCGAGCTTCTTTTTAGCTTCACATTTATAAGAATTAATAAGTCTCTTACTTAACTGTAAGTCTTAAGTTTTATTATTAATCTTAAAAACATTACATTTCTAACAGTACAACTATTTGTAAAAAGGAAAATGAGAAAAGTACAGACAATTGCCCCACAAGGTACCACTAGGCCACGTGATAAAGAGGGTGACTTACTTACTACGTATTTGTCCTTCCTTACAGAGCAATAGCAGCCGCCCCCAAAAAAGAACTGGGTAGGTTGTGTTCTACCCAAAAAAAAACAACTGGGTATGTTGTTCTAGTAAATGCGTGGGACGAAAGCTGGAATCCATCAGCCCCATCACTAATGTCGTAGAGTAAATGCGTGGGACTAAATCTAGGATCTCATCGGCCCCATCAATTAATAGAAGTTGACTGAAATCTCAATCAATTGCCTCCTCACTAGGGCATCATTAGGCCACGTATTAAAACGGGTGACTTACTACGTATTTGTCTTTAATTGAGCAGCCGCCTCCAGAAAAGAACAAGCAGGGCAGGTGTTCTAGTTAATGTGTGGGGCAAAAGCTGGAATCCCGTCGGCACCATCAATAATGTCGTAGCGAGTAATCTGCCGTCTCTCAAACAACTGGCTCACAAGGGCGTCATTAGGTGACGCCTCCAGAACACAACAAGCAGCTGGGAAATGCGTGGGACAAAGGCTGGAATCGTATCAGCCCCATCAATAATGTCGTAGCAAGCACTCGGCGGTCTTTCCTTATAGAACTTCATCTATGGTAGTGCCTTCGTGCCTGTGTCTGCATACATATAACTCACGGAGCCTACAGACTTCTAAGCCTTCTGGGTATCTGACATCAGCGTTTTCTAAATCAAGTTTTTGATCTAGACCAAAATCCTGATCATAGGATGCCGTGGTCCGATGGTATTTTTTTATTAGTAAATAAAATTTAATATAGCAAAGATCATTATAAGAGGGTTAGGGGCATCCCCTGTAATAAGACCATAGATCATCACATCAAATAAAAAATAGTCTGTTCAAGTCCTTGAGCATGCTAAATATCAAATAATTCAATGCTTTCCTGAACCAATTCGCAGATAATCAAATACCCTAGGAAGAGCACGAAGAATAGTATACACTTAAGAATGTACTCATAAAATTCGATGCGCAAAACTGCACAATGTTTTTATAATTTTTACTAGTAAATTTTCGTTTGACTTAAATGGCTTATAAATGATAACTTTAAAAAGAGTGACTACAACATTTATAAGTAAAGTGGGTTTCTCTTATTATTTTTCATACACAGAGGCATTTACATGAGTATTATTGACATTTGAAGCTTCTAAACCTGCAATGACTACACGTCATACATTGTGTTAAGTTGCTTTCACACACAAAATACAAGAAAACAAGATCAACAACTCTTACATAAATTTCAAATACCAAGGTACATTAGTTTCAAGCCTCAAGTTTTGATTAAAAGAAAATGAAAAGTTTAAATATGCAAGATTATCAAGTCTAGCAATACGAGATCTTTAAAAACATAAAACACACTATTAATGACGATGAGCAATCGAGAAAAGATAACAAGCAAAGTTTAACCCTTGCATCAACCTTGAGTGGCTCCCAGTTGAAATCTAAAGTACTAAGGGGCCATAATTATGAAGTGCAATAAATAAATTAATTTATAATGAAAAGGGTGGAAAAGCATACTTGTTATTAAATGAACGGAGGAATCGCATCATAATAAAAATAACATTAATGTACAACAAAAAGATGAGGAAGTAAACGTCAAAGCTTATTGTAACTGTGGTTCAATTAGACATATATAACTACTAAGTACCCATAACAATTAAGTAAGTATGTTTATCAAACTATCATAAGATAGTTCCAAATTTAGTAATCTCACATGCTTTCATGAACCATTCTCTCTCTCTATATACTTGTAGGCATTAAAATCATTGAAAATATTTTAAATTAATATCTAGAAATTAGTGAGTATCAAATTGAAGCATGAATGAAGATTCATGTGAGAAGAAACAAATTTTCAATATTTAGGATGAATAAATTGAAATTATTCTTAGAATTTTTTTAATTGATACGATATAAAAAGCATGGTGTTAAAGAATTTTCTTTTAGAATTTTTAAAAAGCGAATAAGTATTTTTTGTACATCGACATATATTCATGCATTTCTTGGTTCTCACAATAAAGAAAGTGACAAAAAGAGAAAAGCTAGGCAACTCTTAGTGCCAAAAGATTTGGAGCTTATGGATCTAGCATCACAAAGAGATCTAAAGGTTCTTGCGATTGCAGCACTTCTTTAGACAACGTGGAAAATGACCTCTTTCGTTTGCTCTTTCAATGCAAAAACGTGCACAGTCCTCAGCAGTTCCAACATCTCCATCATGAATTTGTACACACTTCCAAAAGCCAAGAACAACACACATCACAAAAGGAAAATTCTCGGAAGCATGTGGCCATCTGTTTTCCCAGCAAGCTTCTTCTTGTGCTTCAAAACAAGTAAAACAATGCCTCGGTAGTTTCGCCAAGGTCATTAGCTTTCACTTCAATCTAAGGATAACTAATACAGTCACCGCGGCCATGAATCTCTTAGTATGTTTTGTAGTCATTGATTTTCTCTTCCTTCATAAACTTTTTGTGTTTGAATTTATTTTATGCTGGGCTTAAACTCCTACATAGACACATTTTCTCTAAATATAGTAAAGATCTATGAACTATTTTATTTTGAAGATAATACTGGTTGAATAAATCTTACTCAATGGTTCCTATCTATGAGATCATGAGGTTTCAGAGTTATGTGACTTTTTCTCTAAGTGATGTCTTTTTGGCTAAGTTAAAAGGCTTCCAACTTGTTTCCACCAAGACTCTTAAAGCCATTCAAAATATGGTTGTCATTAGATGTTGCTAATTTACTATTTCTAATAAGTTGTGGTTGTTTATAAATTAATTAAATGAGTATTTTAACTGTGAATTCATAAATCTGTTATTTTTACTAAGCATTTGTTGTTTACAAAATAATTTTCTTTCCCTTAAGATGTTCATTTTCAAGTTTAATATAGATTATAATTTAGCTTTAAACCCTTATATTTTCTATTGAATTGAATGATTAGGAACATTTTCTCCAAAAAGATAATTTATAATCTATGACTTCTCCTATAAAGTTTAGTTTGATTAAATTAGTGTTACTTAATAACTATGACTTATGCAGATTTTTTAGCTTCATACTTAGTGACTTTACTTTAAATTGTGTCATTTGACCATAGTGAAAAGATTTCAAATTATTTGTTAATGAAGGTTTGGTTGTTTAGAGAGCATTAACTACATGACTAGGAGATTTAATTTCAAACCAACAACTACAATGGATGATGAAATAATTTCAAAACTAGAGAGGGTTAGTTTTTTAGAAAACCTCTCTCTCTCTCCCTCTCTCCCCCCCCCCCCCCCACCCTAACCACCCAAAACCCCCCATTTTAAGTCATGCTAATCTAAACCAATCAAATGGAAAAGCTAAATTTGATACCTTTTCTTCTTACAACTTATTTGACACGTTAGAAAAAATTGGGAATGCATCTCTTTGCATTCTTGCTCAAATCTTTTTTACTTCGGGCATTTCATATGATCACCAATGTTTCTCCTGTTCATGCAGAAGCTTTTAGATTGTCTTTTATGATAAATCTTTCTTGGCACATTTTTATGCGTTATATGGTTTCTTATTCGTTTTCTATCATAAATGACTCTATCAAAGATTTTAACGCATTTATATTTGTAGGAGAAATTATTTGACTCCTTAAGTTTTATGTTATGGTCGAAGGAGTTTTAGGCTTTGAAATTGGAACCTCTTCGTCCAAAACAAGATTCTTATTTTGGTTTAAACTCATTATAATGTAATGGACACCATGTAGTGATATATATGTCTATAAATAATATAAACTATTATGTAGACTACTATCCAAGAGCTAAGAACCTAAATGTTTTTGAAGCAACACCCGATCCATCTTGCAATAAACATATTGCCATGGACATGAGTATTATTGACATCTGAAGCTTCTAAAACTTACCATGACTACACATCATAGATTGTGTGAAATTGCAAGCACACTTGAAATACAAGAAAACAAGATCAACAACTCTTATATAAATTTCAAATACCAAGGTATTTGTGTGATATTTAAAAAATCTATTAAAAAATCATGCAAGTGTGATATTTAAAAAAGCTATTAAAAAATTATGCAAGTGTGATATTTAAAAAAGCTATTAAAAAATCATGCAAGTGTGATATTTGTGTGATATTTAAAAAATCTATTAAAAAATCATGCAAGTGTGATATTTGTGTGATATTTAAAAAATCTATTAAAAAATCATGCAAGTGTGATATTTGTGTGATATTTAGTAGTAAACTTCGTGGTTTTGCTAAACTATTTGAGCTTACAGCCATATCATGGAAACGGTGGCATATGGTTTTTTTTTCTGTTTTGACCTTTTACGAGGAGAGGCTAATCTCAGCAAGGTCATGGTGTTATTTACATCGTCTTGGTCTGCACTTTGTGAGTTCAAATAAATAGGATAGGCGCAACATGGGGGAGAGGGTATAATGAACTTGCGTGCGATTCTTAGGGAAAATCTAGTTTTTTATTCATTTTTGTTTTTGCTACATAGATTTTAGTTTATACCAATGATCATCACATGATAGCTAGAAACATTTCCCTCTGATGAAGAAGTTTTGTGGGGAAATTTTGCTTCACCAATTTTTCTGAAGGATAGATCAAGTACACTTAAAAACAACCTCGTAGTTATGATTCATGATTAGAGGACTCCACAGAAATCTGAAGGAAACAGTTATCAACTTTAATATAGTCATGTAGCCGTGTAATTGGGTCGTCAACACACCGAGGGGAGGGAATGACTACTGGCTCCGTCGAAGATCTCTTTCGTGTCAATCCAATCCCGTAAGCAAATTCGTGAAATCCACGTTTTGACCCAAGTGTATTCACCTTGCTAACATAGAGTTCCCTGCGCACATATGATATTAACCCCTGGGATAAGGGGTTTGTAATTCCAATCTAGTGACAAAGTCACATCAAGCAACTACAATATGTTTTCATTGTCAACACTAGGCTTCCAAGGATGATAGGTAAGGGGCATAAGAAGACAAGTGGCCATACCAAGAGTGATTTGGAGGTGGGGTGAGAGAGTGTCACATGTTTATTTATCAAAATAAGTGATTTTTCTAAGGTGATTCTTTTCCTTTAAGATCATACCACATACCATGTGATGGTAGTAGTTAAACTACAAGACAATTTACCTACACTTTCACATGTTTTAAGTACCAACCAAGGAAGACTTTCACACAAAAGTAACAAAACAAAAAGGTTGTTTAATTGGGCATGATCAAATCAATCAATTTGAATCCTTAGCAACAAGTAGAGTCATTTGTCATATTTCACAAAATAAACTTTTCAACGACAAGATTTGTCCCATATTGAAAAAGTAAGTAATGATAAAGGGTTTGGTAACTCTACCTAACAGGTATATTGAAAAAGTTTATCCAGAAATTGATACAAAAAGTCAAAAAATTTATTCCTTTTAAAGAATACTTTTAAACATGATTTACTAAATATGAGATGTTCGTCACGTGGTTCTTAACACGATATAAGCTTTCATGATAATATTTTGCTTACAACTAATATGTGCTTCACACTTATCTCAAAGATATTGGTTGTACGTTTTCTACTAGGGGCGTTGTCTTCTCAATGTAACTTTAACATTATATTATAAAGTTCATTTTTGTCCAAAGATTAACCACAGAGTCGAAAAGTTCTTCTTCCTTGTAGAAAATATTACAGCTTTTGAAGTTGCTAAACTTTAAACCGTTGTTTTCTGCTGGGGCCTTGTGGTCAACTCCCAATTATGATATATGACTGAATAAAATGACTGTAAGCGTTGGAGACTTTGAACTACAAAATTTGACAGCTTTTTAAGTTGTTAAATCTTAAAGTTGATGCTTTCATTTGGAGCTTTTGGTTATACTTCAATTAATAAACCTTGGAAGCGTGAAGGAAGTGTTAATCCTTACCAGTAATTGTTCGTGAAGTTTCCAACAATACTGCAAATTATTTGCAGTTTATGGAGCAGTCGGATGACAGCGTTGTCCTTTAGTTCATTGTTCCTTTTATTTATGAAATTAAAAAAACAAAATTCCCAAAAACTACTTCATCAATTTCAACTTGGGTTTTAAGCCACGTGATCAAGAGCGTGACTTTTTACGAAGTCTTTTATTACGAAATAGAGTAGCCGCCTCCAACAAAGAACAACCAGGGTAAGTTTTCTAGTGAATGCGTGGAACAAAAGGTGGAGCCCCGTTACCCCACCCCCATCAACCCCAGCAAGTGCTCTGCGGTCTTTCATTCTAGAACTCCATCTACGGCAGTAACCTAGTACCAATGTCCTCGTACGTATAACTCGCGCCCTATGGTTTCCGACTCTCTGAGATCAAGGTTTTGATTTAGATCAAAATCCTGTTCCTAGGATGCCATGGTCCAGTTTTTGAGGGCCAGAAACGATGATCATTGCATAATCATATGCTATGTGAAGGATTTTGAGTTGCTGTCACTTTCTTACCTGAGATATGCTAGTGGCCAAATTATGCTGATAAATTCACTTTGACCGGAATTACGTTTCTCGACGTCGAAGCGAAGGGCCTTCCGTGTCTTGCGCTATCGTTTTCTTGTAATGACAATTAGAATAGTTTTCAAGTCCAAAAACTGAAGGCAACAATAAAATGGGGGGATGGGATCCTGATTTATGCTTTATCAAATTCAGAACCCCAAAAGCTCGGAACTCAAAAAGCTGAGAACTGCACATTTTGACAATTATAATGTGCATAATTTCAAGAGCGAGAAAGTTACCTTTGGAGAAAGAAGCACCGGGGCCCATATAAGTAGAGAGAGCAGTGCATTATTGTTAGTGACTTTTTATGGAGCCCTCGTCATCCGCACGGGTCATATAAATATATTCATTTGTCAGAGTTAAACAATAAAATCCTTGAGAAATTAATTTAATTTCTCAAGTACATGAAGAACATGAAGAACCCTAAATAATATGTGAAATTGTGTATTTAGAATTCAATGAAAAGATTGTACAAAATGATGTCTAATTTATAGACATTTCGGTGCTATATACAAGAGGAAATATAAACCCTATATCAATCTAGTCTAATTACATGATTAAGAATCATCTAGGTTTTGGAAAGAATTGAAAATCCTATTTGAATGTTTTGCTATCGTGGTTGGTGTGTTATGAACCTGGCCATGATTGGATAGCTTGGAGGAGGTGTGCGATCTTGGATGAGAAATGAAACATTTTTGATGAGGTTTTCCCAGCCAGCAATGTGTAGATTTGGTAAGAGTTTTCGGAGAGAAAAGCTACGCATCAGGGAAGCAAGGTGCAGGGCTGACATGGCCTTGAGCTGCCATGTGGTCTTGTGACTATTTAGTTAGTGTTAGCATGGTGACATGTGGTGCTGACGTGGTGACATTGACATGGATGGCTAACGTGTCTCTTAACACCCCCTTGCAAGCTAAAGGATCGCAACAAACTGTAAGCTTGTTTTGAAGAGTGGCGAAACGAAAGGATGACAAACCTTTGGTAAAGATGTTAGCAGGTTAATCCACAAATGAGATAAAATGGATATGAAGTTTGTGATTCTTAACTCTTTCACGAACGAAATGAAAGTCAATTTCCACATGTTTGGTGTAGGTGTGAAAAACAGGATTTGTGGATAGATAGAGTGCAAAAAGGTTGTCACACCATAAGGTTGGAGAAGTAGAGAGAGGATGCTTCAAGTCTCTTAGAAACACTTCAATCTAGATAAGTTCAGCAACAATGTCAGCCAAAGATTTGAATTTAGCTTCGGTGCTAGAGCGAGCAATAATTTTCTGCTTGAGTGAAATCCATGAGATGAGGTTGGATCCAAGGAAGGTATAGAATCTGCCTATGGATCGGCAGTCGTCACAATCTCCTGCCCATCCAGCATTAGAGTATGCATGAAGTTGAGGAGAGGAGGATTTGGTAAGGAGAATCCCATAAAGAGGTGTATCTGCAAGAAATCTTAAAATACATTTGACAAAAATCCAATGAGTGCTTATGGGTGCATGCATATATTGACAAGCAGTATTAACCACATAAGCAATGTTGGGGGGGGGGGGTAAGTGTGAGATATTGAAGGGTGGCTACAATACTATGATATTAAGTAGGTTTGAGCATCAGCTTACCATCATGAATAGATGGTGGGGAGCAAGTGGTGCATGGAGTTAATACACCACGAGCATCACTCATGTTAGCACAGTTGAGAATTTCATGTACAAATTTGGCCTGATGTAAAAGAAGGCCAGTAGGGGTGGTGAAAGCTTTTATGCCATGGAGCTTATTACAGCTTACGATCATTCAATTCACCATTTTCTGGGGATTATGCAAAATGTTCCCTCCTGTGAGAAAAGCTCTAAAGATGAAAATGATCATTCAACCAGTTCGTCCATTAGAATGGGACACCACACGTCCGAAAGAATCCTTGTGACAACCTAGGATCGTGTGCTCTAGGGCAAGCCAATATACGACTCACACAAGGATGCTTTGGCCATATTTGCCAACATGTTGAGATAGTTGTGTGGGAGTGCATAGAAGGTAGAGAAGAAGCAACAGACCCAACGTGCACAAACAATAGTACAGGAGTTTTCCCATTTAATTATAGACCTCAAATGGGAAAATAGGGACAGGTATATCAGGTTTTGATCAAATTATCATGTCTTTGGATTATACTTAGTGTTTTTTGTTACTGTCAATGTTTTAGTAGGACATCTTTGTTGAATGTGGATATATTTTCTTCTTTTAATAATCAAGTTTAAGTAAAAGAACATATCTTTGCAGCAAGATAACAAAAATTTAAATTTATATGTGATATTGCCATTAATTTGATTTTTATGACTTACATATACTTAAGAGTAATGAAATATAACAAAAAGGATGGTTGTTTTTTATTATTAGCTTATCATCTTTATATATATATATATATATGTTTAAATGATTCATTTTTTAATACATAATTTATAAGAGAAAGTAAAAATGAGAAATGGGGACTAGTGTAATGAATTTTAAACTTTGGAATAAAGTACTTTTAGGATGTATGTTTTAGAATCTTATTAATCTTCTAGACTCTTCTTTATAAAGTAAATGGATTTATAATACAAAATATTGAACAAAAAAAATCCAATAATGTAGCCTGATATAAAAGGTTTTATTGTTTGGAGTTAAAGAAGTCTCATCAAATTAAGGCCTATACTTACCTTAATTTTTTATAAGTCTATATATTACTGCAAAGAAATTTATAAAGAGGGCACAAAATAGGATCAACAAACTAGTATTGGAAGATGGATTAGTTATCACAGAAGAAGAAGACTTGAGAACTGCTATTATTTCATATTATAAGTGTATTCTTAGTAATGCTAGAAGTACCTTCACTGACTTTGAAAGGTACACATCCTTGTTCCATGATGATGTAAGTGCACTTCTTACTCCAATAAGTTTTGAACGTTCAGATGTCATTAAAACTTTTTTGGGAATTCATAATTTTAAATCTCCTGGACTAGATGGATATAATAGCTTATTCTATAAGAAAGCTTGGCCTATCATTGGAAGAGATGTAGAGGATGCTATACTAGAGTTTTTCTCCTTTAGAAAGTTGTTGAAGGCTATCAATTCTACATTGTTATCTTTAATACCTAAGGTGCCCAATCTTAATTGTAATAAAGATTACCAACCCATCGCATGTTGCAATGTTATCTACAAAATTATATCCAAGATGTTAGTTGAAAAGTTGAGTGTCATTCACCCTACAATGATAAGCCAAAACCAAACTACTTTCATTAAAGGACGTCAACTTTTTGAGAATATTATACTTTGTTAGGAACTACTTCATAATTATCACAAGAGTGACAAAGATAAGTGTGTGGCCATGAAAATTAATCTTATGAAAGCATATGATATGGTTAAGTGGGAAGCGATATTAGGAGTGTTGAAAGCTATTAATACTCCCCACTACTTCGTTGATCTTATCGGTGAGTGTATTACTATAACAAGATTTTCAGTAAATTTCGATGAAGAACATGTAGGTTACTTTAAAGGTACCAATGGATTAAGACAAGGGGACCCATTATCCCCATATTTATTTGTACTGGTTATGGAGATACTTAATAAGATTATTATTGCAAAGACCTCTATATTAACTTTTAAGTTTCATTGGCACTGCAAGCATGAAAGAATCACTTATTTGTGCTTTGCTGATGATTTATTCCTTTTCTGCCATGGAGATATAGAGTTAGTGATTTGTCTTGTAGAAGCTTTAGAGAAATTTGCTAAACTCACTGGTTTACGTTTCAATCCAAGTAAATGCCAAATGTACTTCTTAGGGTTATCAGAATAAGAACAACTTCTTATCCTAGATCACATACCTTTCCCTATGGGTACACTCCCTATTCGATATCTTGGAGTTCTTTTGATTACAAAAAGACTCACTCATGCTGATTGTAAAAGTCTAACAGATAAAATATTTGAAAGAATAGAAGGTTGGGGACTGAAACATCTTAGCTTTGCAGGAAGGTTACAATTGGCAAAATCAGTCTTAATTTCCACATGTACATTTTAGATGCAAGTTTTCTTACTGCTGAAGCAAAAAATTTATGAGATTAAGAAAAGAATTAGGAACTTTCTATGGGCAAGTACTACAGATACAAAACACTCCTACAAAGTTGTTTGGCAAATAGTTTGCTCACCAAAGAAGGAAGGGGGATTAGGATTACCAAATCTGAAACTTTGGAATAAAGTCCTTTTGGGACATATGCTTTGGAAACTCATCCATCTTCCAAACACTTCATTATGGAGTAAATAGATCCATAGTACAAAATGTAAAAGAATTTCGGTAATGCAGCTTAATATCAAAGGCACCATGGCATGGAGTTGGAAAGGCCTTCTCAAACTTAGGCCTACACTTACTCAGATTATTTATACGTCTACTTATTGTTGTAAATAAATTTATCAAGACCTTCAACCAGTCATTGAAAAAGTAGATTGGTATGATTTAATTTGGATAGGGGGCGTTTGCAAATATAATTTTATTGGATGGCTAGTTTGTCAAGATCGACTCTCTACAACAGAAAGAATGGTATTATGACTTCCTTTAGTTAACTTATATTGTGACTTTTGTCAGTCCCATGTTGAAAATAGGAGTCATCTCTTTTTTGAATGTCCATGGACAATGATGGTTTGGAAGACTATCCTTGCTCCGAATGGAATTTGACGTCATATTGGAGGATGGAATGAAAAACTGCAATGGATGATTAGAGCAACTAAAGGAAAGGATTTGGCTACAAAGCTTCTTAAAATATTATTTTTAGCTTGTATTTATTACATATGGACAGAACAAAATAGAAGACGATTTCAACATAGAATAGTCGACATTCCGATCCTTTTGGCTAAAGTATGGAAAACTATACGAAAGAGCTTCTTTATTTCAAAATGTAAAATCCTCACAGGGAAATGTCATTTTGAGTGAGATTTGGAGGTTTCCAGAATCCATCTTTTCATAGTTGTTGAAAATTGTAATGCTGGGATATGTCCCTTTGCTTTTGTACACTACTTTATATTAATGCAAACTTACATTTCAACCAAAAAAAAGAAATTTATAAAACCATTAGTTAGTTAATAAAGAAGTGGAATAGTATAATCTAATTTGGATTGGTGGGATTAATAAACATAATTTCATTTAATTGTTAGTTTGTCAAGATTGACTTTCTATAATAAAAGAAATGATACAATAACACCTTTTTAGTTAACTTATATTAAAATTTCTGCCAAACCCATATTGAAAATAGTCATTATCTTTTTTTTTAATGTATATGAATAAGAATTATTTGGAATACTATCTTTGTTCATAATGGAATTTGACATCATATTAGAGAATAAAAGAAAAAACTATAATGGGTGGTTAAAGTAATTAAATGAAAGGATTTGTGTTCAAAACCTTTTAAGATGTTTTTTTTTAATTTGCATTTACTATATATGAGCAAAATGAAATAAAAGAAAAATTCAAAACAAAATAGTAGACACGTCAATCCTAGTGGCTAAAGTAAGAAACATTATACCAAGGAGAACTTTTTTATTTCAAGATATTAAATCTTTATAGGAAAATATCATTTTGAATTAGATTTAAAGGCTTCTAACCTCCTTTTTATAGTTTTTGTAATCTTTGTTATGTTGAGATAAATCCTTACACTTTTATACATTATTTTTTTTATTAATACAAGCTTATATTTCTACCAAAAAAAATGTAAACATTTTGAACAATTTGGTTATAACTAAATTTTGTTGCCTTTACAATATTAGCCAAACTTAATGAGCACCTTAGCCTAATCAATTAGCTTAGAAGTTATGTTAAAGGCATATGTCACTTCAATAATTCTAGGAACATTGTCAAGGTCGAAAATCTCAACTTTTTGAACAATTAGTTACCAAATTCTATAACTGGAAGCTAAGGGTTTTTTTTTTATTTTAAATTATGTATTTTTCCTGTAATTATGACATTGAGTTACTTTAGTTTTTTATTAGTATGGTTCTCCTTAGAGAAATGGTGATTGCAAGACAAGCACAATAAGGCGCGGTGGGCAAACAAAGAAAGCTTGCTTTTTCTAAAACCTTTTAAAAAAAAAAACCAAAAAACAAAAAGACAAAAAGGAAAAAAAAAATACAACGACAACAACAAAAGAGAATAACCCCTTCTTTTTGTGCTCTATCTTTTCATACCCCGACAATAAGGAAAACTTTAAGCATCGGCGTGATCATTCAACCACTGAGTAACTGCGTTTCCATTGACACGGGACGCCACCCACTGGAACACAGCCCAAGAATGCTCGTAACAAGCTCGGATTGGGATTTGAACTGTTCGATATACCTTTTCACATCTACATGTAAAAGACAAAAATGCCAGATAAAGTATGATAAAAATTTACTTATTACTAGCGTCACTAGGCTTTTTGAATCCCAAGTCTCCCAAAGGGCAATGTTGCAGTAGTAGAAAAGTTGTAAGAGAAAATCTCTTGATTTATTGATAGTTTCCATTTATAATTTTATCTTGATTAAGCAAATCATATCTTGAAACGAGGGCTACTTGACTTGTGACAAATTGTTTATCTTCCAAATGATATCTTGCTACCGCAGGGCATATTTGTGAATGACTATTGTTTAAATAAAAATTACCTCATGAGAATACTTAAATGTATCCAACTATTCTTAATTATTATTAATGTTAAAACTAAATAAAAAAATGGGACATCTAAGATGAACATGCTAAAATGTATAAAGTACTTGTAAATCACAAAATATAATTAGTTATTTTGCATGGTCATTTCGTTGTAAGTTACATTGTTTTCAAGTTATAATGTAGTGGTTTACGTAATAAAAATAATCGTCATGTTCTAATTTTGAAATAAACCTGAAAATATTTTACTTTTAAAAGAAAGTAAAAGAAAGAAGATAATAGAAAAAGAAAATAAAAAAGAAAGAAGGTTAAAGTGTTGCTCAATTATCCATGGAAGGATAGTTTTAATACCATATCCACGGGGGGGACTGATCGCCAGACCGAGGCCAGGCAAGAGTTCTTATCATGAGAGCACGGGATCTCCAATCGATATGAAGTAGTAAAGACCTAATGGGCCAGGTGATTTTCCTCGTGGAAATACCATACTTACTGGCAGCTCAAAACTCTAGCCCGGAACCAGAGCCCTTACTTCTATTTTTACTTTACTAAAAATCAAAATGCCATGTGCTCAATGAAAACTGGGAAAGCCCTTGGTCCTAATGATTATAACGTTAGCTTCTTCAAAGTCTCATAGAATATTGTGGGAGATGATGTATTGAACGTCATCTAATCCTTCTTAACATCAGATCACATGCTTAGAGACTTGACTTAAAAAACCTTGATCTCAGGGAACCAGAAGGCTTAGAAGCCTATAGGCTCTGCGAGTTATACATATGGAGCATTGCCATAGATGAAGTTCTATAAAGAGAGACCACAGAGTCTTGCCACGACATTATTGATGGGTGTCACGAACCTAGGTCTAAAATCGTGCTCTTGCAACACAAAATAATCACGGATGAACACAAAATACTAAATTATATTAAAAAGCAAGCTGAATAACAACATACAAGAAAAAAGTAATATACAACTAGCTTCCCAATTGACTAGGTTTTAGATATTTTTCAAAATTACTTAATTTTTTTAATTAAAATAATTTAAAAAATATACCATTATCAATTAAGACTAAATATCTTATTTAGCATACCCAAGCTGACAAGGGGCTGATGCGATTCCAGCTTTTGTCCCACGCATTTACTAGAACACCTAACCTGTCGTTCTTTTCTGGAGGCGGCTGCTCCTGCACCGTAACGAGGACAAATATGTAGTAAGTCGCCCTCTTTACTACGTGGCCCAAAGATGCCCTCGTGGGCCAATTGTTTGAGATTTCGGTCATAACTTTTATTAACTGATGGGGTTGATGGGATTCCAGGTTTTGTGCCACGCATTTTCTAGAACACCTACCCTGGTAGTTCTTTTGTGGAGGCGGCTGCGCTTGCTCTGTAATGAAGGCCAAGTACGTAGCGAGTCACCTCTTTTGCTACATGGGTTGATGATGCCTGGTGGGGCCATTGGTTGTACCCTTCTTTTTTTGCTTTTCACAAATAGTTGTACAGATAAGAAATATAATTTTTTTTTAGGATCAATAATAAAAATTAAGACTAATAGTTAAGTAAGAGAATTATTAACTTTTATAAATGTAAAGCTAGAAAGAAGGTTGAATTCGCGAGTCTTCCTCCACGCAAAAAGATGAGAAAGCATTATCCAAACTTCTGCAGGGAGAATCAAGTTAACACGCATGACCAAGATCTTTGAGCTTGTGATCAAAGACCATAAAGACAAGAGTATCATTATGCTTCCAATGTCCATACTCTGGATTAGCCTTCTCTACACCATTTATTTAAATGAGATGCCAAGGATGTGTGATTTTACCCATGAGAAAAGTGAACAGTCTTTGAATTTGCACTGGAGATTTAACTTGAGAAACTCATGAAAGATAGTTGTTCTTGTTTGATTTGCATAAATGACTTGCTTAGCCTGCATTAGCTCTCGTAAGTTTTGTAGACTTAGGATTGCAAAATGTTATCGCTTTTCAAGCTGTCAAACTTTAAACTGTTGTTTTCATTTGGGGCTTCTTGCTTAGCTCCCCATTATGCTATATGTCTAAATAAAATGTCTATAAGCTTTTGTAGACTTTGGACTGCAAAATGTTGTCATTTTTCAAGTTGCTAAACCTTAGACAGGTGTTTTCATTTGGAGCTTTCTAATCATAAATTTTATTTAAATAATTTTCAATAACTTGGCATTTTAGTTTGTTATAACGAAAAAAATAATAAGAAGCTTCATTGTATAAGATCGATGACAATAAATGGGGTTGAGAAACCCTTTCCTTCTAGTGGAAGAATCTTAAAATAAGACTCCCAAAAGGTTTGATACAATATAATTCCCACGTTTTCTATCTCGCACTATTTCTCTCCATTGGTCTTTGTCTCTCCCTCTTTTGATTTAAAATATAATTAAAAAACTATTAATAATTATAAAAAAGGGTGAGGATTCATTCTAAAATCTTTAAGTATTAAGTGAAAGAAAAAACCTTTATATTTATAAGGTTGAAGGCCTTCTTTTCACTTTTAATGTATGATAATATTCACCTTTAAAATTTTTCCTCGTATGTATACTAGCATAAATATTGTACATGGAAAGAAGCTTAAGTTTCAGATATGAAGGATTATAAAATAGAGACTCATTTTTTTCTTTAATATCATATTAAAGCATAAGAGTTTATCCTAAAACATTAAGTATAAGTGAAAAAGTTTCAATACTTAAAAGGCTAAAAGTTTTTCTTTTTACTTTTACTGTAAAAAAATATCTACCTTTGAAAATAATATTTCACTTGCCCTTCTCTCTCTCTCTCAATGCATGTGCAGACCTATATGTTAACATATTTATATACTTATACTGTTGGCGCTGGTGACAACCGCAGAATTAACAATGAACCTTTTGCTATTTGAATAAAAAAGTCACTAATAATGATGTACCATTTTTATTATTATTGATATACGGAGTTCTTATACAATTTTTTACTAAGCCCATCAAAAGTTTTACATTTTTTTCTCCTTCTATTTCTTCTTCTTTTTCCACCATCTCAGTGTGATATCAAAATAGACAAAAGTTTAGTAACAAGATGATTTAAAGACTTTTTCATTTAAGCGCCTGTCCCATCAATTTGGCTTTAGTCTTTCATTAAGAAGGCAATATTGGTTTATCCCAATATCTATTCTTTGAAGGGAAAAAAAAAAAAACACTATTTTTCCTTATTGTTGAACATAGAATGTGTTCACCTATATTTTTCATTCTATTCTTTTATAAATTTCCTTTCAACATTTTGTTTTTGGCTAAAAGGGTCAAGAACGTGAGTTTTACTTTTATTTAAAAACAAAGAATCTAAAATGAGGATGTGGACTGTCATGCTTGAAAGTTAAAAGTGACTTAAAAATTGAACGACCGTAGTGCCCAAATTTTCGAATGAGTCTACGGTCCATTAAGGTTCAGTTACAAGTTTGATGCTTTGTTTTGCAAAATTTTTCAACCTGAAGAGGATTGTTGAGATTTTACTACAGACCTATTCTGTTAATTTTATAATGGATTCTTCTTATGTGGGAAAGACTATATTTCTTTTGTTGATTATCCTAGGTTTTATAATTTTATTTTCTAGTTGTAGTAGGCTTCGTATTCTCATTTCTTAATTATAATAAGATTTATAATTTTCTTATTCAATTTATGATATTTCTTTATATATATAACTCATAGACAAGTTTTCATTAAATAAGAATAATACTACTAAAACTTTCGCTCATGGAGATATTGAGTTTATATTATGTTTATTAGATGCTATGTAAGAGTTTGAGGGTATCATTGATTTGAAAATGCATCCACAAAAGTGTCAAATTTTATTTTTAGGCTTGTCTGAACAAGAAAAGACTTTAATACTTGATCATATTTTTATCCAAGAAGGCCAACTTCCTATGAAATACTTAGGAGTTCCATTAATTACTAAAAGACTTTCCAAATTAGATTGTACAATCTTGACAGAAAAGATATTAAGGCGAATTGAAAGTTAGGAGTCTAAGCATATTAGTTATAAGGGGAGATTGCAACTAACAAAAAGTGTTCTATTTTCCTTGCAAACATATTGGATGCAAATATTTCTACAGCCAAAATAGACACTTTATGAAATTGAAAAAAGGATTAGAATCTTCCTTTGGGTAGGTAAATCTAATGAATGATGTATAGTGAAAGTGGCATGGAAAGAAGTTTGTTGGCTTAAAATTTCTAGAGGATTGGGTTTGATAGACATTTATACATGGAATAAGGCGGTAGTTGGAAAACTTTTATGGTCTCTTGTACATAGTAACTCAAACTCCTTATGGGTTAAATGGATGATAACAAAAAATTTGAAGGGAAGAAATGTATTAGAAGTTGAGATGAAAGAATCACTAGCTTAGAGTTTTAGGAATATTTTACAAATAAAAAGTAAACTCACACAACTAGTGATGGGCTCAAAATACACTATTGTCAAAAGTTATGTAATATTAAGAGAGCATAGAGAACATACTGAATGGGTAAAACTTGTATGGAAAGAAGGTATACCAAAGCATAATTTTATATGTTGGATCATTTTGAAAGGCAAACTATCAACAATAGATTGTGTGACTATATAGAATAGCTTAGTGGACCTATAATGCAACTTTTGCCAACAAAGAGAAGAATCACAAGAACATTTATTTTTTGAATGCAGGTTCACAAATTACATATGGAAGACTTTGTTAAGTATAAATGAATTAACTCGAAGAATTGAACATTAGAGAACTGAAATATGTTAAATGACCATAGCTGTCAAGAGTAAGAGTTCTGCAGGAACCATGTTTAGTATATCTTTCAAGACTGTATTGTATTACATTTGGAGGGAAAGAGATAAAAGAAGATTCAATAATAAAAGCCTAGACAATTCAACCATTATTGCTAAAATCAAGAAGAACGTGAGAGAGAAGATTTCATCTACCAGAAGAGTAAAGCCTATAAATTGTAATAAATTCTTACAAGAGCTTTGGAATTTACCAAACTTAGTGTTTAAGCTTAAATGATGATGATGTAATTGAACAATCTTTTAATTCTTTATGGTGATATCTAATTCTTGACCTTTCACCAAAAAAAAAAAAAAACTTTCACATCTTTCCTTTTTTCTTCTTCCTCAATGGTTTTATAGTATAAGAATCGTCCTTTGAGTGACTTCCATGCAGGTGTTTGTTCTCCCAACGTGCTTTGGCAGAATTATGTGTTACCTCATAGCGGGTAATCACCCTAGTGCACTTGGCGGCGTAAGAACAACTGGGGGCAACGGAAAGTTAGCTTCGGTGTGTCAGACGGAGAGCAGGGAAGGAATGATGAATCTGTTCAAACCTTTAGATGGAAGATTGGAATATGTCCTGAGTCAATTTTTTTTTGTTTTTTAAATATGTAAATTTATTTATCTAAGAAAAGAATTACAAAGATTTAAGAGGCATACTTCAACATTACAACCCATTTAAAAGAAAATCAAGTTTGAACTACGTTCACATTTCTATTTGTTTCAAAAGTATAATTATGCTTCACGTTGACTGTTGTCTTTCCCTTTCTAAATGCCAAATCTTCTGAGGATGTGATCCATATTGATATAATTTTATCTCTCTCTTATATGCTGTTGGGTGCTTGTTGGGGAGCCTATTAATGATCTAAAAGAGGTGCTTCGAAAATTGCAAACTGGTGACAATGGGAAAATTACAGTCTTGACTGGCTACTGTGTCGAAAAAATTAGAGAAAATGCTCAAGGCGAGTGCTGCGTATAAGCATGCAAAAATTACTCTTCTTCATCACCTTTTTTTTCTTCTCAACGTTATAGTGTTCCCTTTCATTTTTGTTTCTGTTACTTTCCCCATTCCATCATAATTTGAGTGCATGTGCATATCTTCTTATCTGAAACAGACATAGTACATGTCTATTAGTTGATATTACAGACAACAAATTCGGTGCCACAACGTCGAACAAGAAATTTTGAAAAATCATATTTAGCTAGAGTAGACTTCAAAAGGTTATTTTGTTAGAGTTATGAACTTATGGTTGTAATACAAGGATGAAGATATTAACGTTGTCGTGTTTTGATTAAATGCTATTTTTGTGTAGTTGCTCTATAAGTTTAACTAAAATTGTATGTTTTACTTAATTAACTATATTACTATTTACTAAACAAGTGTTTGGCTCAATTATGAGTAAGTACTGTATGAAAAATGTTAGTCTTATGTTTGATACCTAAGTATTTAAGTTCGTATGCATATGTTTGAAAAAAAACACTATATTACTATTTAATAGCTTTACCCTATTCTTTGCGTGAATACTACATATTAAAAAGTTTCAACATTTTAAAATTTTATTTAAAATGTTTTTGTTAATTGTTATCTTGTTCTCCTAATGTGCTTATGATAAATTTGTTGATATAATTCAGAAGTTGAAACTGAAAATACTAATGGGAACGGCAAAGCAGCAGGCGGGCCAACAGGCAACAATCCAAGGATACAGATTACCAACAAAAACAAACAAACAGGAACAACCAAAAACTAGAGCATAAATGATTGGCTTAGCCCACATTAGCTCATGTTATGCTATATATCTAAAGAAAATGTCAGTAAGCTTTGTAGACTCAGGATTGTTAAATGTTGTCCCTTTTCAAGCTGTCAAACCTTAAACAGTTGTTTTCACTTGGGGCTTCTTGCTTTGCTCCCAATTATGCTTTATGTCTAAATAAAATGTTTGTAAACTTTTGTAGACTTCAGACTGCAATGTTGTCGTTTTTCAAGTTGCTAAACCTTAAATAGGTGTTTTTATTTGTAGCTTTCTGATCATAAACTTCATTTAAATTCATAACTTTCAATAATTTGGCTTTTTATTTAGTTTGTTATCACGAAAAGAAATAATGATAAGCGTCATTGTATAAGATCGATGATAATAAATGGCTGCTCATTTTTACATTTGCTGGCGACTCCCCCTGGCCCAGTTACCATTGGGCCAGGATCCCTAACCGGCCCAGTGAAGTTTGAATCCCCTCCCCCTCCCCTTCCCGTGTGAGTTGTAATAAAAAAAAAGATTTTTTTTAAAATGACAATAAATGGGTGTGAGAAATTCTTTTCTTCTAGGTGAAGGATCTTAAAATAAGATTGACAAAAGGTATGATATAATATAATTTCTACCTTCCTTGCTCTATCTCCTACTATTTCTCTCCATTGGTCTTTGTTTTTGTCTCTTTAAATTTAAGTCAAAATTAAAAAAAAACTAATAACTATAAGAAAGAGTGAAGAATAATTTCAAAATCTTAAAATATTAAATGAAAAAAAATTAATACTTATAAGGTCAAAGGCCATCTTTTCACTTTAAATACATGATAATATTTATCTTTAATACATCTTCTCATATGCATATTAACATAAGTATTATACATGGAAAGAAGCCTAAGTTTGGAATATGTGAAATTACAAAATGGAGACTCATCCCTCACTTTAATATCCTATTAAAATATAAAAGTTGATCCTAAAACCTTAAGTATTAATTGATAAAGCCTCAATACTTAAAAAGTTTATATTTTCTAAAATTTTATCCCTTTACTTTATTTTAAAATAATATCTACCTTTAACAATAATATTACACTTGCCCCTTTCTCTCTCTCTCCCTCTCCTCTCTCTTGCTCTCTTTTTCTCTCTCTCTCTTTTAATGCATGTGTAGACCTACATGTTAACGTATCTATATATTTACAAGGTAGGCTCTAGTGACAACGGCTGAATTAACAATGAACCTATCATAGACCTACCACTGAGCCAAATGGAGAACTCCTTCTTGGCGTGGCATCCACAATTCCCCTAATACCATCCCCCATTAGCCCCCATAAGCCAATGTGACACAGGCCCCCATAAGCCCATGACAACTCCACCACGCTCCGTGTCGATGCCCTGACAGCTCACATTCTAGCCTACTCGCATAGGTAGCCCTTTCCACAAGTTACCCTCTCTAGGATTCAAACGCATGACGTAGGGAACTTGGCTTTGATACCAGTTGTCACGTGCAACCACTGAGCCAAAAAGGAAAACTCCTCCTAGGTGTGGCACCCATAATTCCCTTAATACCATCCCCTACCAGCCCCTATACACTAATGTGACATGGGCCCCCATAAGTCCATGACAGAACCTTTGCTATTTGAATAAAAAAGTCACTAACAATGATGCACCTGACCTAGACATCACCATCCTCCTCTTTCTCTCTCTCCCTCTCTCTCTTTATCCATGCATATTGATTGTTAAGAGACACGTCAGCCATCCACACCAGCGTCACCACATCAGCAGCACATGTCACCATGTTAGCACTCATTAAACAATCACCACACCACATGGCAACTTAAGGCCACGTCAGCCCTGCACCTTGCTTCCCTGATACATAGCTTTCCTCTCCGAAAACTCCAACCAAATCTGCACATTATTGGTTAGGAAAACCTCACCAATAATGTCTCCTTTCTTGTCCAAGATCGCACACCTCTTCCAAGCTATCCGGTCATGACCAGGTTCATAACTCACCAACCACGATAGCAAAACATTTAAATAGGATTTTCAATTCTTTCCAAAATGTAGATGATTCTCAATTATGTAATTAGACTAGATTGATATAAGGTTTATATTTCCTTTTGTATATAGCACCAAAATGTCTATAAATTAGATATCATTTTGTACATCTTTTCATTGAATTCTAAATACATAATTTTGCATATTGTTTAGAGTTCTTCGTGTGCTTCATGTTCTTGAGAAATTAAATTAATTTTTCAAGGATTTTATTGTTTAACTTGGTATCCAGAGCCACAAGCTGACACCTTAATTTGATCCTCTTCAATTTTGACCCCAATGGCACAATCTTAACCCAATTTTGTTCCCTCCCTGATGACCGCTACTGTGAATTTCGACAACATCTCCATTCCGGCCACTTTTATGCAACTTCAAGGTCCCAATTACCTTGTTTGGAAGGCTCAGATCCCTCCTTATCTTTAAGCGACAGAGTTGTTGCCCATCATCGATGGATCGGTACCTTGTCTGCCAACCCATGTTGCTCTTACCGACTCTAACGACACCACTACTCAGGTCTTGAATCCTGACCAACTCAAATGGTAGAAACGAGACCAGACTACTCTTAGGCTTCTCCTAAACGCTTGCTCGGACAAAATTGTCAACCAATTGATGAAACAAGACACCTTTGTCGATGTTTGGTGGCTTTGGCAGCTAAATTTGCTGCTCAAAGCTCTACTGGAGCCTCAAATCTTCGGCTTTGTCTCCAGGCTACCTCCAAAGGCCACTGCACCATGTTTGAATTTTTCCACGAGATTATTGCTTTCATGGAGGAGCTTAACAGTGTGGGTGAGGTAATCTTTGACAACGAGTACCTCACCTACCTCTTTTAAGGCCTCAGAACGCCGTTCACACCATTGGTAATGGCGATTTCGATCTATACCCGAACCCAAGGCCTTACCCATGAAGACCTCTGCGGCCTCCTCCTCACCCAAGAAGCCTAACTGGATTTGGTGGAGCAAGAATGGCCATCGACAGTCATGATCCCCTTCCTCGTGGCTGTATCGGGACCTTAATCCACTCTCTGACACCACAACAGAACATGGCGGTCAACACCTAGTCTTTTCCACCTCTAGCTAGTGGCCAGTTTCTTCCTACTACCAACAACTG
Source organism: Casuarina equisetifolia (assembly GCA_028551475.1). Taxonomy (NCBI): domain Eukaryota; kingdom Viridiplantae; phylum Streptophyta; class Magnoliopsida; order Fagales; family Casuarinaceae; genus Casuarina; species Casuarina equisetifolia. Next base: position 21,751,414 of record CM052360.1, read on the forward strand.
CCGTTGTGCTCCCCGCTGCCAAATCTATTGTAGATCTAGCCATTGGGCCACCACCTATTGGGCCCGTTACACTCAGCCTAACTCACCCTAGGCCTACACACCCCAGGTATATCAGCTAGCCCGCTTTGACTTTGCAGGCTCCTACCTAGCTTCTTCCTCCTCGGCCCAAACCTTGATAGATTAGTTCCCTGACTCTGGGGCCACTAATCATGTCTCTCCAGACCCAATGGGCCTGGATTCTCTACTGCCCTACTAGGGAGAGGACCAAGTAACTGTTGGTGATGGGGTGGGCCTCCCTATCACCCATACCAGTAATTTATCTAACTTTTTCAATTTTAAAATTAATAATGTTTTAGTGGTACCAAATATTTCAAAACAATTATTATCTATTTCACAATTTACCAAGGACAATAACTATGCGTTTATTTTTTAACTTAATTTTTGTAATGTTCATCATCTGGCTTTAGGCCGGACTTTGCTTAAGGGACCACTAGATTGTGGGCTCTATCACCTTTAATTGAATAAATTGAAGCCCAAGCCCATTGCATTCAATGTCTCTCAAAATATGCCTGAAAAATGGCATCTTCGACTAGGCATGCCCATTACCATATTGTACTCAAAGTGCTTTAAAGAAATAAAATAAATTTTGAAGGCAATTTTAATTCTATTTGTCATGCTTGCTGTCTAAGTAAAAGTGTGAAACACGCTTATCCTATTACCAATAATACGTCAAAAGCCCTACTTGACCTTATTCATTTTGACATCTGGGGACTTGCCCTAATTATTTCTCATTCAGGCAATAAATATTATATTGCCTTTATTGATGATTATTCTAAATTTTCTTGGATCTATGCCTTCCAATCCCACACTTAATTTCTTTCTATTTTTGAAAAATTTTGAATATTTACAGAATTTCAATGTCAAAGTCATATTAAAACTATTCAATGTGATGGCACTTTTGAATTTACTTCCTACACCTTCACTACTATGCTCTTTGATTTAGGCATTCATCAATGGATCTCTAGTCCTTATGCACATTTTCAAAATGGATCTACTGAACGAAAACACCACCATATGGTGGAAACCGGGCTCTCTATGATTCATCGCGCATAGGTCCCACTTCCTTATTGGGATCTTGCCTTTGAAACTATAGTGCACATTATTAATCGCCTCCCTAGTCCCGTCATTAAAAACCAATCTCCGTAGAACTTATTTTTTGGACACTAACCCTCTGTGTCCCACCTTAAGGTTTTTGGGTGTCTTGTATACCCTAATTTACGTCCTTATGCTCAACATAAATTGGAGCCTTGTTCTTACCCATGTGTTTTCTTAGGCTACCCACCAGGTTACAAAGACAATCGATGCCTTTGTCTTACCTCCAAACATTTCTACTTAGTAATAGATGCCTCTTTTGATAAAAATACTTTTCCCTTTCACAAGGCATCCAAGACTCTCAGTAATAATGAGACATCTAATATTCCTCTTCAAATATCTATTCCCTCGTCATCTAGGCCCTTGGTTCCCTCAAAACTTACAAACTCTTCATCAGCCTCTTCTATATCTCTCCCACCTACCCAACCCAAGGACTTACCTCCCTCTTCTAACTCCTCTACTCATCCAATGACAACACATCTCAAAGGTGGTACTATACCTCGACACAACATTAACATGACAACAAACTTATGCTTTGACAGTTGCGTCTCATCCTATTAAGGAACCCACTTGCTTCACTGAAGCCAACAAATGTTTTGAATGGCGCCAAGCAATGGTTCAAGAATACACTGCCTTAATTAAAAATCAAACTTGGGAACTTGTCCTTTCTTCTCCAACATTAAACCCATCAATTGCAAATGGGTTTATAAAATTAAACATCACTCTGATGGGACTCTTGAACGATATAAAGCACGTTTAGTTGCAAAAAGATTCCATCAACATTCTGGTATTGATTATACCAAAACCTTTAGTTCGGTTGCTAAACCTGTGACAATACATACTCTTTTATCCCTTGAATTTAGCGATGGTTGGACTATTCGTCAATTAGATGTCAAAAATGCCTTTCTCCATGGACATCTTAACGAAGAAGTATTCAGACAACAACCCTAAGGCTTCATTGATCCCCTAACACCCTAATCATATATGTCGCCTTCATCGTTCCTTCTATGGACTTAAACAAGCCCCTCGTGCTTGGAATCATCGATTATCTCAATTCTTACAGTGCTTTGGATTTTCTATCTCCAATGCTAACTCTTCCTTCCTTCTTGTATATGTAGATGACATTATTTTTACTAGAAGCTCTAATGCCCCACTTTCCAATATTCTGCATCAACTATAAACCGAATTTGACATTAAAGTCCTTGATAATCTCCACTATTTTCTTGGCATAGAAGGCTTTAGCTTGAGAGGGTGTTGGTATTTGTTGCGACGAAAGACCACTTGGAGTGGTCTGTTGGTGCTTTCACGAGGAATTCAAGAAAAGTGGATTCGATGGTATCATATGATCATTATAAGCAAAGGGGAATAGCCCTGTTTCCGCTTGGTTGAATTAGTGTTAAAAGTCGTTACTCATAAAAGGATTCGCTTTCTTCCTCAAGGTCTACCCTTTGTGGATAAAATGCTGGTATATGAGGTAAAGGTGGTTATGTCACTATATCTGCATTGAGCTTGTGCTAGCATAGACGAAATGTTGGTAAATATAGTATATGTTTTAATTAATAACCTAAACTTTTAGTTAGTTGTACATTTGAGGATTTTGATAATTAGTAACAAAGACGGTTATCGTTCAAGATTACCGAAAGTGGAATTGTTGGTACATGTTATAGTGCAAAGTTACCCGATTAACATGGCTAACAAACAAAAACTAGTTTTCACAGCTTTAATGTTCTTTTTTTGTTAGTTTAAATGATATATAATATAACTTTATACTAGAAAAATTTTATTTAAACTAGAATGGTTTATAAATGGTAACATTAGATAGAATGACCACAATGATCATAAGGTAAGTGGGTTTCACATATTATATTTCATTTAAGACAACATTATCCTTTGGTAAACATCTAAATTGTGAAATAATTATCAAGTAGATTCTCTCTTCTTGCAAATTTTGGGGACATATTAGAAGAATTTTTTAAATGCATCTCTTTGCATCATAACCCAATTATTTTTTTATTTTTCCAGGTATCATGCATCTTCCTCCTATTCATGAAGTATGCTTCAAGTTATCTTTTATAATAAATCATCTTGGGCATTTCTTGTGCGTTATTAAAGTTTCATCTCCCTTTTCTAATTTAAGTACCTCTATGAAAAATTTAAACCATTTATATATTTTTTCTTTTTGTGTGTATGAGAAGTAAATTGGTCTCCTTAAGTTGTATGATTCACTTGAAGGAGTCTTAATTGTTTTTAGCTTCGAAATTGGTCTGCTTTTTGTGGAATTAGCCTCAAATTTTATTTCCAAATTAGAACGTTCTTGTCATTTTTGCTATATAAACTATTTCATTATAAGTTGAAAAATGGTATAACTTATGATGAAATGACCATTCAAAATAACTAATTACATTCTAAGATGATCAAGATGAAGTTATAAATGGTAACTATCGATAAATCAAGTAATTTTCTCTTACAACTTTTCTTCTACCGCAACATTGCCCTTTTGAAGGCTTTGGTTCAGGAAGCTTTGTTACGTAAGTTATAAGTAATTTTTGTCGTAATTTATGTAACGTTTTTGTTGTTTAGATGTAGATGTGAAAAGGTGTTTTGAACGATTCAAAATATACTAGGGTTCGGTTGGCTCTTACTCTCTTCCACCCTTTTTCACACACAGAATTCGAACAGGCGAAGATGAGTAACCAAGTGGCGCCTCCAGGGCCGAGGAGGAACAGTGCTAGCCATAAACAACGCGGCCTCTCCACCTTCAAGAAACCCGCGCCTCCTGAGGACGGAAATGCTTGAATGTCCTCTTCTGCTCCTGCTCCCCAGTCGTCTGTGGGAGGGGAAAGGACGGTGAAGGAGCTCAAGTTATCCAAAGCTCTGACCATTCCCGAAGGCACCACTGTTTCCCATGCCTGTAGGCGTATGGCAACTCGCCGTATCGACGCTGTTCTCTTGACTGATGCCAATGCCTTGCTTTCTGGAATTGTTACTGATAAGGACATCGCCACGAGGGTACTAGGTTTGAGGCCGGAGTAGACGATAGTGTCCAAAATCATTTTTGTTACTTCGGATTCTTTAACTATCGAAGCTTTTCAGAAGATGGTTTACGGGAAATTCAGACACCTCCTTGTTGTAGAAAATGGTGAAGTTATTGCATTGCTATGTATTACAAACTGTTTTTAGGATGCTATCTTTAAAATGGAGAAGGCTGCGGAACAGGGTACTGCAATTGCTGCTGCGGTTCAAGGTGTGACGCCGCAGTGGGGAACCAATTTCTCTGCTCCATATCCATTTAAAGAGACACTGGGGCAGCGGATGTTCAAGCCTTCTTTGTCCACTATCATTGCTGAAAACACCAAGGTTGCAATTGTACCACCATCAGACCCTGTATACGTTGCTGCAAAAAAGATGCGGGAGCTGCAGGTGAACTCGGTTGTTGCTATGACGGGGAGCCACATTGTGAGGATACTTACTTCAAATGACATCTTTATGCGAGTGGTGGCACAGAACCTCTCTCCTGATTTGACTCTGGTGGAAAAGGTGATGACGCCACATCCTGAATGTGCAACGTCGGATACAACAATTCTTGATGTTCTACATATAATGCATGATGGGAAGTTTCTTCATCTTCCTGTTTTAGACAGAGATGGTTCTGTGGCTGCCTGTGTAGATGTTTTCCAGATAACTCATGCCGCAATCTCTATGGCCGATAGTGGCTCCGGTGTTTTTTGTGACATGGTGAACTTCATGATGCAAAAGTTTTGGGACTCGAGGCCCCACGACTAGTGGCATTCACAACTATTTTCGCTGCAAAGATCCCTGAATCCATTGTTTTCCCCACAAGCCCTTTACGATATTCAGCTTTGCTGGTTAGAGAGAGAGCCTTCTTGATGTTGGAAAGTAGTTGCATCATCAAAATCTACTCCTTCATAGTGCTATAACAGTCATCCAAGCCACAAGGAAACTGAAAAAGTTTCATTTGTTCCTCATGGGCTTTCTAAGGCTCTGTGGTTACCATTAATGGAGAATGGGGCTCCATTTGCATACTAATAATTCTTTAAGTTGACTGAAATGCTTTGAAACACCGTTCCCACCATGTTTGGCCCCACTGAGTGCATCTAAGACAACATAAAGGTGGCTAGCATCCACCAAATTGTAGAGGTCATAAAGCTCTTCCCATAACTTAGCAACATTGATAGTGTATATAAGGCCTTTATGTAGTTGCTCCAAAAAGGAATTAAGGATCCGTGTAAAGCAAACAGCATTGGACCCGTTTCCCAATAAGGGAAAAGAGGTGAGTTTTTGCTCAGTTTTTGCTCAGTTATTACCTAACTTGTTTACGCTCAAAAGACTTGTTCACATCATATGGCTCCAAACCAAAAAATTACCTAGCCCTGTGAGTTTAAATGAAAGTAGCGAAGGGGTATTAGAGTCGCTACTGGGGAGATGTAAGGAATTGGATGGGTCGGAAATAACACGGATAGAAGGAGGTTAAGATTTCTCAATGCACTCAATGTGGGTGTTTGAGGTATTGTGGCCTCCTTTCTTCCTATCATGAGAAGGGATGTAGGGCATTTTGATTATGGAGGACGGTGACCCACTTGGAGACATGGTTAGGACAAAAAGACAAGACTTTTTGGTGGTGTGAGAACAGGGGAGGCAATGTGTGGCTGTAAAGCAAATATAATATTAGAAGGATAAGGAAAGATAAAATAGATACTTGGAAGAGGCTCTTGTAGAGCTTGCTAGTTGCGAAAACATGAGTGGCAGAGTCACAGAAAAATAGCTGGAAGCAATGAAAGAACAAACACGTTAGCCATTTGCCAGGAAAAAAATAAATAAATCAAAGATTGCCCAAATAGAATAATCCACTTAAAACAGAGTAAAGGGAACTCTGTCAAGGATACACAAAGGTGCGGCCAGAACCAACGGGAGCTGAACCTTCCTGGAGAATTAGACAACTTTTGGCTAGGAACAAGACGGCTAAAAGCAATGGGAGCTAACTTTCCTTGAGAAAAAGACAAACTTTCCGTGGGAACAAGAAACTTAATGAGAGCAAGAAATACCTTTGTTTAGTGCACAAAAGGTGAACCCAACAAGATTGTTAGGCTCTCAATACTACAAAGAATTTGACAAACTCTTGTATATAATTGAAAAAAAAAGTTTGTTTATTGATCAAGCAAAATCAAAACTAGTTACAAGATAATATAAAGTTGTAGAAAAAGTGAACTCTCAGTGTGGCTGCAATCATAAACATTTTAATCTAATAAACAATTGTAGTATTAACATCTTATAAAGATTGACAAAAAAGGAAAGACTTGCACCAACATATAAGAAAGAAAGGCAATACGCCAGTGCATTGCCTTATAAGTTGGTGAATATCCCAATATCTTACTCCTTCAACTTCTCTTTGTTGTGAGAGATTAAGAAATTGGTTGGCTTGGAATTTAGCGTTTTGAACCTTTGTCAAGTCATATTCGAATTAGTGTTTGTGCCAAGTTAGATAAATGTTACTCTTTTATTATAATTGATCATTTTTTCATTTTTATTTTCTACACTTTTTTGTTCTTGAGACTGAATACGAGGATTCCCCGATATTTGGTAAACATTCTACACCGAGTTTTTTGGCCAATTAATTGCTTCATAAAAAGGATTCTTTTCTTGCTGCAGTTCTCCTATTTCACAGTCTCGTTACTGTATGCGGCTATAAGTAAAGGTATATTTATTATGTCCAGGTTTATTATTAATACAATTAATCAGATACTATCTTTTTTTTTTCTTTGAGAAAACCATGGCTCACAACGCAAATCATGCTTTCCTAACCTTTTCTTTCACTAACCAAACGAATCGTACGGAGTAGACGCACAATTTACAGGTACATAAACAACATTTCCGAACACTACGAGTTACCAACTAAGCTGGAGCACCACTTTTTTTCAGAATTAAACGCACGACCAATGAATATGATTTCTAGACAAGTGACGGAACACTACGAATTGTCTTGTCTACTTTTTGTGGATGAAGTGACGGAACCGCATGCTGGCCTCACGGACCGACGCAACCCATATGACTTTCCGACAAGTAATATTTCGCCCCTCCAACAAAAATCTTGTCTCCAATACAGGAAGCCAATAAATAAACTTACGAAAGGGACGTATAAAAAAAAGCATCCAACAATCTACTTATTTAATTATGACAGGTTTACGTGTAATTACCCTTTTTGTGTGTTCAAAACAGTGGTTGGAGATCAGTTTCCGGTGTCACCAGTGGCTGAGAAGTAGCCCAACGGTCGGAAGGCTGTTAAAATCCGGCGGTCGTCCGTCCCTTGTAGTGCCTATGCCAATTCATGGCCCGTCTGCTGTTATAGGCGTAGGAGGCCTCATAATAGGCATTAGCTTATGGAAGTCCAAGTTAATAATCTCATTAAAAAAAAGTAATAAATCTTTTGACAAATGACAAATTTTAAAAATTTAATTTTGTTTCTATGGTCAGATTGTAGAGATACACAATATTCTTACAAAGTAATTTAGTAAATAGTTTGTTTATCAAAAAAGAAAGGAGAAGTAGAATTGTTGAATCTTAAACCTTGGAATAAAATTCGTTTGAAATGTATGTTTTAAAATTTGATTAATCTTTTGGACTCTTCCTAATAGAGTAAGTGGATTCATAGTATAAAGTATAAAAGAATTCTAGTAATATAGTTTAATATAAACGGTTCTATGACATAGAATTAGAGAAGTTTTCATAAACCAAAATCCATTGTTACCTCATTTTTTTTTAGTTTGGCTATTACTGCAAAAGGGTTAACAACAACCTTTAACCAATTAATAAAGAAGTGGATTGATATGATTTAATTTGGACTAATGATGTTAATAAACATAATTTCATTGACTAGCTAGTTTGTCAATATCAACTTTCTATACTAGAAGAAATTGTATAATGACTTCAATTAATTTATACTGTGATTTTTGTCAGTTTTAAATTAAAAATAAAAGTTATTTCTTTTTCTTCATGTACATAAACAAGGATAATTTGAAAAACTATCATCGCTTATAATATATTAGAGAATAAAATAAAAAATTACAATAGATAGTTAATGCAACTAAAGGAAGAGATTTAACCAAAAAAATTTTTAAGATGTCATTTTTATCTTACATTTATTGTATATGAGCTTAATGCAATGCAAGATAATTTCATAACAAAGTAATTGACATCTCAATTGTATTGGCAAAAGTAAAGAAATTTGTTTAAGAAAGAGTTTTTTGTTTTAAATATAAATTATTTCTAAGAAAATATAATTTTGAATGAAATCTAAAGATTTTCAACCTCCGTCTTTTGATATCTTTTATAAGGTTTATAATAATGAAGTATGTTTCTCCGTTTCTATTCATTAATGTGTATTAATACAAACTCACATTTTTTTTTAAATGAAGGGCAAGTACTAACATAACTTAAGAAAGACATCACTTTCAAAAGAACTCGTATCTCAAATTTGGGACCAGGTCTTTGATCCTTGCATAAAAGCAGAGAGGCAGCTTCCATCTTTTGGTTGAGTGGCAGAACTGCTTTTTATCCAGGAAAAAGCAAAAGATATTCGCAGCTTTTCTGCTTTATCTATTAGGGCAAAACGAAGTCACATGTGCAGCAGGTGGTGGAGCACCTTTTTCCCTTTTCTTTTTTCTTCTCTCCCTTTGTTGGGGTTATTTCTTTCTGTGGCCTCGTACCACTCAGGTTTCTATGATTTGACATACACTGTACCCTTTCCGTTGGAGCTCAAAGTTAGTCGTGATTATTATACAGGTGATTTTTGGTTATGTGAAAACATTTGTGTTAGAGACGATAAGTTGTATTAGATTTGACAATTTTTTTTCAACGGGAATTTTATTTTTTCTAAAAATAAAACAATTATTGTGTTAGGATTTAAAGTAAAAATTAATAAGTTTAGATATATTTTATTTATATTTTTGAAATATTCTAAAGTTATTTTTTTCTATATTAGTAGAAATCCTTAATAGTATCTAACTAGAATTCTTAACAATATTCCACTAAGATTTCCTTTAATGTTAATATAAAAAGGAAAAATTATAGGAAGACTTAATAAAGGATAAAAGTGTGTATAAAAAAGGTTACGCCACTTATGAGAGTGGTAACTAGAGAATGCTACTTTGAATAGCAAGCACTAGCCAAGAGAAAATCTAATATATTATTTTAAGTGCTAAGAAAGCTTTGTGAAAGTTATGAGTAAATCTTATAATCAATACTTTTATATGTTTTTTAAGAAACCTAATAAAAGAAGAAAGGGTTAATAGTTGAGTTAGTGACAAGAGATGTAGGACATTATGTTGGTCTAAATTTTCTAATCATTATGTCTCTTGTATGCTTGTGATTTGATTTATATGTCTACATGTTTGTTTGATGGGTTGTTCTCACAATATATTGATATGATAGGCTTTAAGTATCTAGATTTGAATGAACATAGTTATATGACATTTGATATTCAATAGATTGAGAAAATATAACAAAGAGTACTTTAATGATAAAAGAACATGTGTATCTAAATCTAAAATTGTTGGCTTCTTTTGCTCTTGAGCAAAATAAATAATTTTTTAGAAAAGACTAATGAGTGAGAAAAAAGCAAGTTGAGGGAAATTTATCTTAAATTCCAGCATACCAATATTCTTTCATAATTGAGCAAAATAAACAATTTTTTAGAAAAGACTAATGAGTGAGAAAAAGCAAATTGGATTCTTGAAGCAAGTTGAGGGAAATTTATCTTAAATTCTAGCCTACCAATATTCTTTCATAACTACTATCTAAGTGATTATCATAATGGATCCAATCCCTATAAATGGAATTTTTAACCCTCAAGTTATTTGCTAACTTGACTTTATTGTTTAACAAAGTAATAATAAATAGCTTGTATTGCCTATAAGTAGCTTGACTTCCTTATGCTTAAAGGGCCATTTAATTGTCTAGTATTCTATGAAGTAATAATCATTAGGCTATCTTGTAAGTGTTTCCATTCCGAGTGAGCTTCTTCATTTCCTTGATTGCACTTTCTATACTTACATCTCTTTTATTAACCTTGCCATCCTTTTGTGACGCTTTAATAGAATCCTTAACCCTTTTATTCCACGAGGCAAGTCGTGAGGATTGATTTCCTTCTCACTTGGACTACTCTTGACTTTTTTTTTGGTTAGATTTGTAGTAATAACCTAAGGTTGGGTAGGATCAGTTACGGGACTATTATTTGGATTGATATCTTCAACAATTTTATCTCCTTGAGTAATGTCACTTGATGTTAGAACCCCCTCCTTAGATGCTTCTAGAGGAAGATGGCTTGATTGATTTCTTCCCAGTAACTATCTATACATCCATACCCTCTTTTATTAGCTCATTTTGTGAAATAATGTAATGTAAGCTTATATCAATTATCATAAACTAATTCTTTTGTAAAGGTATATTGATATAAATAATGTTGGTCTAGTTGAATAAGACAAATTTTGCCCTTAATTGTGAATATGGTACCAGCTAGCTAGTACTGGCTATAATACTTCTTATAAAACTATGATAAGTTAGAACTATTTAATTAAGCACATTATAAGTTAAATTGGTTAAGTCCCCTTTTAGCTCAATATATGCATATTGGAATTTGCATGTATTAAAATCAAGATCATGATAGATCATTGAAAGGATTTAGAGCATAATGGTTAATTTACCATAACCAATATTTTTCCCTATTTTATGAAACATTACATACATTTTCGGGATGGTTTCTTAATAGTTCATAAAATAGATAACTTCTTACAAAACTTTTTTTTCTCTTTACCAACAAGTGTTACTTGTCACTAATTTTAGTGCAATTTTCTTGTTTTTTATTGGCTAGTGCAATAATGGCATATTAGAGGGAAAATTTTTGGCCAAAGATCATACAAAATACAAGTGCAATTAGGTAAGTAAACCTCATTCTAGTTTTATATATAAAATCTATTTTCAATCTATTATTAATGTTTAGATTCTAGCTTAATGCCCCATTTAAGGCTCTTATATTTCTAACACCTTTTGTCTACTTGTCCACTTTCTTACGCTCTTTAGTCCTCTTAGTCATCTTTGGGCATGTCATATCTAAGTTACCAAACACCCCCCATTCCTTACGCAGTTTTGGTTTCTATTGATACTCTACATTTATAGAAATCATTTCCTCCTTGTTGAAGATGTCAAATGCATTAATGAATACTTTTTTAGTATCCATTTCAATACAACTTCGTTCGTAATTCAAATTTATTTCTTCAATCATATTATTAGCATACAACGGTCTAACAATTATAATGATTTCTAAGGATTACTTTTCGATATTTGATGGAAAAAGTACGGGTCTCCTTGCGGTCAGAAAAGTAACAAAGAAAATAGCGAATAATGTCCTAGTTTCGTGATTTTAAAGTGACTTTGATGGAAAAAGTACGTGTCGCCTTGATTTTGATGGAAAAAGTACGGGTCTCCTTGATGTCTTGTCTCTCTGAAGTCTGCGCCACCCACAAAAATCTAAAGCAAAAGGCAAGTAAAGATATACATGTCTCTGTCAAGTTTGCTAGGACCCGTGTGGTTGTAAAACATTAGCTGTGCTGTTGCGGGGACTAGCGAAGAAATTAATTTGGGACCGTTCATGGAAATAGAATTGAAGAACGAACTTTACTTTCAGAGGAACTTGTACCTTACATCTGGGATGAAGGACTTTGATCCTTATAAACAGAGAGACAGCTCCCATCCTTCGGTGGAATAGCAAAACTACCTCTTATCCAGAGAGTGAAAGGTATTTGCAGATCTTCTCCTTGGTCTAAGACGGAAAACAAAGTCACATCTTCATGGCAGGTAGAGCACCCTATTTTTCTCTCTCTCTCTCTCTCTCTTATTCTTTCTTGGGATTACATATCTTTCTATTGTCTCATGTTAGCTAGGTTTCTAAGTTTTGACGTTTACCATACCCCTTCTGTTAGAGCCCAAAGTTACTCATATTATTACAATGGTGATTTTTGGTTATTACGGAACATCTGTGTGATGGATACAATAAGTTGTACTAGTTTTGACATCCTTTTCTGCTATGGCCATCTTTTGTTTTTTCTACAAGTAGAAGTAACTCTTAATATGATAGGCTTCAAGTATCCGGATTTGAATGAGCATAGTTATATGACGTTTGACACTCCATAGATTGAATAAATATAGCAGAGAACACTTCAACAACAAGACAAAATGCGTACCTAAAAATATGATTTTTGATTTCTTTTTGCTCTTGGGCAACATAAATGATTTTTTAGAAAAGACCAAGGAATGACAAAAGGAAAGATTTGGCACCACAAAATAACTGAATTTGCACTTCTGATTTTACCTCTTTTTCTACGATAGTTTTCATTGCATTGCCTTAATAAACTATTCATTTTCTGTTTTATTCAATCCATAGTTTGTGTTAACGTACTTTTCCGTGGCACTATAATTAGTGTTAAATGTATTACATTTTAGTAGCAAACCCAAATTTTGATCCTTAAAAGAAAACCGAAAGTACTACAAAAAAACTAATACCCTATAATTGGGTTTTTCTTTCTACTTTTGCATATACATGCAATAAAACATAAAACTCATACATCCATAAAGTGGATGGCAAAGAAACTCAAGTACGAAAAGTGGTCGAATGTATATAAAGTAATTTTCGGATATATATGTGTTCCTAAATTATCCTTTTTCATTGTAATTAATGAAACATGTGCATGGGTGTCTCTAGTGACCCGTATTGTAATTAGGGCAATGTATGTAGATGATATCTCTTGTTTGTTCACATTACCCTGAATTTTCCTGGTTCAGTAGACATAAAAATTTTGAATGGTGAAATGGAGGAGGAGTTATCCGGCTTGCCCACCTTGTCCTCTACATGCTGTATTTATAGAGCTCCTGAGCGACTACGTCATGGCAATGAAAAATCCTATACACCGAAAGTAGTCTCAATTGGCCCGTTTCATCATGGTGGCGAAGGATTACAAGCCATGGGAGAACATAAAAAAAGGTACCTAGACTTTCTTATTAAAACAAGAAATTTGAGTTTGGAGTGCTGTATCGATGTTATAAAGCGAAAGGAAGAAGAGCTGCGGGCGTGTTATGCTGAAGCGATGAATTTTAGCAGTAACGAATTTGTCAAAATCATTCTAGTGGATGCTACCTTCATCATTGCTTTCTTACTCAAGTTTGAATTTCAAGAGGTGCGAGATGAAAATCATGACCGCATATTTGGAAAACCGTGGATGATACAGAACAAATGGCTTGACATGCTGTTACTTGAAAATCAGCTTCCTTTCTTCATTCTTCGGGATCTTTTCGACCTTCTCGGGCCACCCACATCCGAGGGTAAAGTTGTCACCATATCTGACCTCTTATTCACCTTCTTCAAAAAGCGAATGCATTTGGAGGATGACGGAACAAAATGGAAAACAATCTGTTCTGACGGAACCGAGCATTTTGTTGATCTCCTAAGATGCTTATATCTACCTTTGAGCAAGCCACGTGGAGGGAACGGGCAGGGCGGAGGGAATGCGCGAGGTGGAGTTAGTGGGCAAGGTGCAGGGAACCGGCAACGTGGAGGAACCGCGCAAGGTGGAAGAAAAGGAGCCACACCGCGTACGCCCAGCATAACAGAGTTAGATCTTTCTGGAGCCACATTTGAAGTTTTGTCAGGTGAAAACCTACTTGGCCTTGATTTCGAGAATGGAGTTCTAAAGATTCCAAAACTTATTATAAGTGAGGAAACAGAAATCCTAATCCGTAACATACTTGCTTTTGAGCAATGTCATTGCAAGGAATATAGGATCAATGAATATGTGTTCATCATGAATCGCCTTGTTAATACTCAAAACGATGTGGACATTATGGTCAAGCACGGGATTGTGGAGAAAAGGCTTGCTAATAATAATAAGCGAGGCTCATTTCTCATGAACAATCTTATAGATGGGGTTAGGGTGAAGTTTGATGAACTCTATTTTGCTGGTCTTTGTGAAAAGTTGAACAAGTACTACAAAAAACCATGGCACAAGTGGATAGTCGACTTGAGACAAAAACATTTCAAAACACCATGGACTATAATATCTTTAGTTGCGGCTGCAACCCTACTTATCCTCACTTTCATACAAACGGTGTACTCCACAAGGTCTTCCAAATGGACATAGGCCCTAAAATGTCACCGTTTCACCATTCCATGGCAGTTGTTTCTCATTTTGGTGTAGCTATACCTGTTTTTGTGCTTATATCCTGTTAAATGTAAACATTGCCAGTGCTTCGTTGTTGTGTTAAAAACTGTTTTTCTTCTAAAACCGGTATGCTAAGCTGTGTATTTTTCTAAAGCAATATATACTGTTATGTTTGTATTGTCTTTGTATCAATTAAATGATCATAGTTGAGTGCTTAATGATAATAAACTCTGCCTCATCCTAGTTAAAATTTCCTTTTTGTACTTCATAGACTTTTCAGTTTGTGTCGTAAGTAATCTGGGTAGACTTTGGAGGCTGAATGCACCCCGGGTGCTTGTCCTTGTTGGTCTAAGAAGTAGAACCAAGAACACAAAGTATGTGATAAGGAAACTGAGAAGCACATCAGAGTTTGTGCGATCTTCAAAGCTCTAGACATAAAGCTTGTGATGGTAAGCGAACTAAAAGTAAATGTTGAAGTACTGGGTTTTCGTATCTATCCAGTGAAAAATTAGGCATCACTCTCATCGACAGCCATTATATCTACTCTTCCCTAAGCAGCAATGAGAACATATAACTAGTTGAAACTAAATCCAAACTACACTTGGAGGCAGCGGACAAGGTTGTAATTCTAAATGATCATAAAAAAGTATTGTATAACTTTTTGAAGGTAAAAGCTTCTTTCTCGTTTTCTAAAGTAAAATAATATTTAGGGGGTGTTTATTATAACAAAAACTGAAATTCAAAGTTTTGAATCAAAAGTTATATTCAACGTGTTAAACATAAATAATAGAGACCAAACCTTTTGAATTTTCCATGATTTCTGAGAATTATTCTTGAACAACAATACCTTTGTTAACATTGGTCCACATTTACGCCATTGACATCTTTGAGTGCCATCAAGCCCCTCTTTTGAAAAAAGAGCAAAAAATTGATTTTGGTAAAAAAAAAAAGTTTGAAACTGCTTCGATAAACAAAGGATGAGCTCCTGATGGGTGTTGTTCAAGCGGATTCAAAAACCTTGGTTACTCTTCTGGAGACCTTTCAAAGAAAAGGTTAAATATAAACCATTTGGGAACACATTATAATGCTGAGAATAAGTTTCCACGAGTTATACTTAATCGGATTTTGTAACTTTAGTTAAGAAACCTACACCTTAAAGGAGAAGTATGATCGTTTCTACCTAGATTGTTTGGTTACTATGCTATCAGTCATCTTTTACTGATAGAATTCATTACTTTACATCAGAGAAAGGTTACCTTCACGCCTTGATGTTTCCAGAAAAGGCTATTGGAAATAGGCGTAGAGAAGGTAAATTGTCGATCAGCTGTTGCTAATAAATGTTGGAAACTTGCATTCTGTGTAACGCAACTAGGACGGACAGATCAAGTTCAAAGGAAAAACAGAAGAGTCGCTTATACTTAGAATTGGCTGAAATTCCTTATATAATAAAACAAGCAAAGTAGAGGAAACTGTTAGTAAGTGCTTAGTTTAGTTGGGAGTAAATATTGTTTAGAATCAAAATATCTCAAGTTTGACATCTAAATATATAATTTGGGTGCATATTTTTCAAAAAAAAAAATTCAAGTTGGAGTCACGTATAAATTTGGGTCAAGTGAAAACTTATTTAACCCTTAATTCAATAATGAATTTCTAGGAATTCCAAAGCTCATCACAGGTCGGGAAACATAATGCTCCCATAATTTAATTGCTTTCTAGCAATGATATTAAAAAGGTGATTGTGTCAATGAATATGTTTTCATCATGAATCGCCTTGTTGATACTTGCAACTATGTTGACTTAAGGTCCAAGTACGGAACTGTGGAGAATAGGCTTGGCAATAAAAATGACGGGTCATCTCTTACTAACAAACACGCTTGGGCTTACTGGACATAAAGCTTGTAATGGTAAGCGAACAAAAAGTAATCGCTCGAGCACTACATTATCTCTGAATTTTAGCTCTTCGTTGAAATCGTAGAATATCAAATTGCAGAAGGTCATCACCCTATTTATCAAATATACTTTCCCAATTGACAAGAGAGAGAGAGAGCAGCGAGAATGGACTGAGACCTCAACGTCGGCGACTGCATGGCCACCGGCTGGACCTCCTAGCCCTCAGCGGGAGGTCAGAAACTTCCGTCTACATCATCTTTTGGTCTAGGACACAAGAAATCATCTCAAAGCAACCACTCAGAACACACGAAAACATCCCGAAACAACCACACGCACAACCTTCTCCGTCATAAATCGTACAAGAGTGCTACTAATAGAACTCTGTCGAAGTCCTATGTGGCGGCGACAGATTTACCTAGCAGTCCGAAGGTGTAGATGGCACCTCATGAACCAGCCCGATGTAGTCTTCTTGGATGCAAAATGGGATGAGGCTTTTGCAGCCCATCGCCGTACTCTTATAGCCAAATTTAGTGGGATTCGTCTGCCAGCCGACGTTTTTGAACGTTTCATGAATACCACTTGGGGGCTTGGACAACCAGCAATTGTTGGATTCAGATCGAACAAACAGATAATTATTCATCTCTAATTGGACAAAGACTTTGCGTGAGCATGGTCAAGGGACAATAAGGTCTTTGAAGAA
The DNA here is from genome assembly GCA_028551475.1 of Casuarina equisetifolia. Classification (NCBI taxonomy): domain Eukaryota; kingdom Viridiplantae; phylum Streptophyta; class Magnoliopsida; order Fagales; family Casuarinaceae; genus Casuarina; species Casuarina equisetifolia. The sequence continues at coordinate 21,768,379 of CM052360.1, forward strand.
TCAAGATTTCTTCTGTTTCGTTGGGATGAAACACGCCTTGGAGACCGCACGACACTGGCGCTGTGGCTGAGACTTCCCAATCTGCCTCCAACCGGCCATAATCCAGGAGCCTTGGAAAAGCTTTGCAACCAGCTTGGTAAATTTCTGTGTGCAGATCTGCGTACACAAAAGTTCAAACACCCGGCATACACTCAGGTGTGCATAGGACTAGAACTTGCCAAACCCTTGTCTGAGAATTTCAGGATTGCGTCTGGATCACGCAGGGATCTCCTCAACCACCTATCCTCAAAGACATTCAATACGAAGAAAAGATAGGTTGCTGCTCTCATTGTCATGTTCAAGGCCACGAACGTCATCTGTGTCACAAGCTCCAGACAGAGCAGTTATTTTCAAAAGGACACTCAAGCTATCGTGGCAGTCATCCCAAAGCCAGAAGTCCAACAGCTCACTGGGAAAGCATTGAAGAAGCAGAAAAAATCCCAACAAAAGATGTCAGTATCGGGATAGAATCACCAAATTTGGCAGCAAAAACAGACTTCCACAGTCAGCTCACCACCTGTTTGTCAACCTGTCTCAACGGACAAAGGCAAAGGCAACTGGGGGAAATCCCTTCGGCTATCTCTTCTTCGAATGGAAACACGACAACTGCTACACAGCCCCCAATAGCATCATCCCAGAAAAGCATGCCACTCGAGAATTAAAGACAAGACTCAAGTGAACGCTCCTCCATGCCTCAGCGGAATGAAGTTTTTGCCATAAACAATCTGATAAAGGGGGATTCAGCACAAGATTCTTTTCCAGGTTCTTCAGCCACAACAGTAAAGAAAATCTATAAAAGGAAGAAATCATACACAGCTGAAGGCAGTAGGAGTAGGAGTAGGCATAGATACTAACAAACAAGGTTTACATTAAACTAAAAAATAAGAACAACAGTAGTAGTTTAATGAAACCATTATCATGGGCCAATGGCCCTGCTATAGCACTACATAGAACAGAGCATAGCTGTGGCAGACTATTCTTCAAAGGGTTTCTCTCAACTGCCAGTTCTGGTTGAGTACATAGCTTTATTTAAGTTTTGGTTGAGTGATTGCTTAATAAATCCATCAGCAATCAGGCATGCTCGGTCAGAGGGAATTCACGCCAGTTAAACTTTGTGTTACCAGATGGATCCTGCACCGATGATGTTGACATTTTGGGTTCGATGGCAGTGTATTTCCATGAGGAGCTCCTATCTTCTCCTTCTACAACAAGCTTGTTATGATCGCAACTATCGTCATCAGATGTTCGGCTATCGTCAGATCCATTAAGTCATGTTCCTAGGATAGTTACAGACGCACAAAATGCCATGCTTTGTAGACTGCTAGATTTGGAGGAAATTCAACAAGCAATAAGAAAGTCTGATCCAAATAGAGTTCTAGGTCCTAATGGAATCACTGACCATTTGTTTTCCACTGCAAAAGATATCGTAAGGGAGAATATGATGGCTGCCATTGAGGATTTTTTAAGGGAAGGCCAGATACCTTGAAGCACTATAGCAATGATGCTAGCCTTAATCCCCAAAGTCTCTCAATTGAGTAGCTTTGTAGACTTAACGCCAACCATTTTATTCACTTTTTGTTAAAAAGTTCTAGCGGAGATCCTAAATGGCTACTTAGCTCAGGTGCTTCCTTGTATGATTTTTTTGGAGCAATTGGACTTTGTCAAGAATATATCCATCTAAGAAAATATAGTGTTGGTGCAAGAAATGGTTCATGAAATTAACCAAATATTCTAGGTGGAAATGTGATAATTAAATTGGACACGTCCAAAGCTTTTGATGGATTGGAGTGATGTTTTTTGTTAAACGTCATGTTGAGGTTTGGGTTTTCAGTTACAAGGGAAGAAGTTTGGATTTTTCAATTCCACTAAAGGTTTAACATAGGGGAATCCTTTTTCACCAAGCTTATTTATTATCGCTCAAAAAGCTCTCAATGGATAATTAAAGTTTATGGTACATAATGGGTTTATTGGAAGATAAAAAGGTACAAATGCATTTGGGTACATTTGACATTTACTTTATGCTAGTGACATGATTATTTTTCTTAATGGTTGGAAGAGATCAATATCCTACTTCATGGAACTTTTAAGAGAATACGAACATCATAGTGAGTAGTAAGTTAATGTGCGAAAATGCAACTTTACTTGGAAAGACAGCTCCTGTGTACAAGAAGCACCACCTCAGATGTTGGACAAGCTTTTCTCATGCGGATCTTCATTGGAAATATTCGGGAGTTCCATTATTTAAAGGAAGGGTTAAGCAAATTTATTTTCAAGAGTTATTGACAAAGATCATAGGACGTATTAGCAATTGGAAGAACATGTTCCTCTCTCATGGGGGAAAGATTGACCTAGTCCAAAATATACTATCTTCCCTACCATTACACTCAGTTTCCAAAGCTGCAAATGTTGTCTTGAGAAAGATCAACAAGAAAATGTCTGAATTCTGATGGAGTATCCGTGGGGTTCATAGACCTGATTGTGTAAGTTGGGAAAAAGGTTGTAGACCTACTGATGAGGGGGAATTGGGTATTCAAGACCTAACAATTGTCATGAAAAGCTTTCGTACGAAGACGGCATGTAACTATCTCAAGGGTGACTGTTTATGGGTGCAATTGATGCAACAAAAGTATGGCATTGCTATGGAAGTTCTTCACTACCAAGGCACATTCCAGCCTCTCATTGCTGGACTACTATAAGTTCTCATGCTTCATTGTTATCCAGCAAAGCAGATGGTTAGTAAATGATGCTTCTAGGTGAGATAGAGTATTTAGTGAGATAGGGGTTACTAATTTGACATTTGAGTACTTAGTGAGATAGAGGTGATCTGAAATATTAGAGTTCTATCTTCAGTACTAGATAATGATAATGATAAATTATCATCCATTTTTAAAGGTGGTACAGTTCAATGTTTTTTATCTTATTTTAAAGACATCTTTTTCTCCTTGTTGAGGGTATGTAATGTTGGGTTTGGATTAGGCTTTTCCGCCTATCCTTTTATCCAATAAGCTATACTATTTCAGCCAGCCTTTGTTAATAAAACAAATTCAGTTAGAAAAATGATTATTTCATAATCATATGATATGTGAGCGATTTTGAGTTGCTGTCACTTCCTTAACTCAGTACCAGAAAATATTTTGCGCTATCGTTTTCTTGCAATGACGACTGGAATAGTTATCAACTTAAAAAACTGAAGGCAACCATAAAATGGGAGGATGGGATCGTGATTTGTGCTTTATCAAATTCAGAAGCTGATGACTGAACTAGGAGAAGAACGAAGCAACGAGGGAGGGAGAGACAGAGAGGAAGACGGAGGTGTTCAGGTCAGTTGCATCATTATTAGTGACTTTTAATTCAGATAGCAAAGGTTCATTCTTAATTCAGCTGTTGTAATCAGCGCCTACAATAATAAAATATAAATATGTTAACATAATAGATCTGCACTTGCACAAAAAGTGAGATAGAGCAAGAGAGGGAGAAAGGGAGAGGGAACGGCAAGTGCATTACTTTTAGTATTTTTTAATAGTAACAATATTTATCTTAAATCGAAAGAGGGAGAAAGAGACAGAGACCGATGGAAAGGAACAGTGCGAAGGAGAGAAGAGGAGGTGGGAATTCAGACCTTTCGTCAGTCTTATTTTAAGATCCTTCCACTAGGAAAGAATTTCTAAGCTTCAGTTGTTGTCATCAATACTATACAATGAAGCTTGTCATTATTTTGTTTGTGACAACAAACTAAAAACCCAAGTTGTTGAAATTAACGAATTAGAATAAAATTTATGATCAGAGAGCTCCGAATGAAAACACTAGTTTAAGGTTTCTCAACTTGAAAAACTACAAAAGTTCAGGCATTTTATTTAGCGAAATAGCATAATTGGGAGCTGTGCATGAAGCGTCAATTGAAAACTACAGTTTAAAGTTTAACAGCTTGAAAAGCTGTAATTGAAATACCAAGTCTACAAAGCTTATTGACATTTTATTTAGATGTATAGCATAACGGGAGCTAATGTGGACCAAACTCATCATTTATGCTCTAATTTTTGTTGGTTTTCCTCTTGTTCTCCATTGCTGCCCGTTCGCCCAACTGCTGCTTTGCCATTTCCATTGTTATTTCCAGTTTCATCCTGATGCATTATATCAATTAATTTATCATAACCACACTAGAAGAACAAGAGGAAAACCAACTAATAAATATGAGCCAATTCGAGGTTGAAACCCTCTTTATATAAACTCAACAAGAGTCGAGATAAATCTGCTTGTCAAAAGTTCAATTTTTATCACAGGCAATTGATGTCATAGTTAACTTGGGTAGTAAAATGTAGATGACTAAACTTTTGAAAGAAGAGTCGAAATGTAAATTAACAATTGTTTCCTTATATCTAATTAACAATGGTATAGAATGAAAGATTGCCTATATTCATAATATCTTCACATTCAAATAAATACTTAAATGCACTTAAAATGGAAAGGCATTTGAGAATCAATCGTTCGAGATATAGAACCATTTAAAGATTTATATTAATCTACTTGATATATTTTTCACAAGCTTGCTGGAATTCATCATCAACTTGAACACTACTAAAGGCTCCATATTCAAGAAATCATCTTCTAAAATTCATTTAATAATTATCTATTTTTCTACAAATGTTGTTAAATAAAAAAATTTAATATTAGTATCCACGCAAAGAATATGGTAAGCTATTAAATAGTAATATTGTTTTTACTTTTTATTTTTATGTATGCACAAAAGCTTACATACCTAAGTGTTAAATCTGAACCAAAAAATTCTAGGTATTACTTACTCTAAATTGAGTCAAACACTTGTCAATTAAATATTAATGTAATGAATTAAGTAGAACATATAATTTTACTTAGACTTATAAAGTAACTTCACAAGTATCTTCGCTTTTGGAAAACAGATAATTGTGTTTAATCAAAATGCTAAAAACGTAAATATCTGCGTCCTTGTATTATAACCATAAGGTCATAACATTATCGAAATAATCATTTTAAAGTCTACTTTAGCTAAATATGATTTTCCTAAATTTCTTATTTGACGTGGTGGCACCAAATTTATCATTTCTATAAAACTGTGAATGTTTATCAACGAAAAAAAGAAAAATTATGTGCATTCCAATATCTTAAATCAGGTAATATCAGGTAATGGATATGTAGTATGTCTATTTGAGATAAGGAGATATACACATGCATTCAAATTTTGATGGAATGGAGAAAGTAATTGAAACAAAAATGAAAGGGAACAATATAAAATCGAGAAGAAGAAAAAAAAGGTTATAAATTAGAGGAATATTTGCGTGCTCATATGCAGCACTCGCCTTGAGCATTTTCTCTAATATTTTCGACACAGCATCCAGTGATGCCTGTGTAATTTTTCCATTATCACCATTCCAACTTTCGCAGCGATTCTTTCAGATCATGAAGAGGTTCTCCAGCAACCACCTGAGAGCACGAAAGAGAGATAAAATTCTATCAATACGAAGCACATCCTACCGAGATTTTTTTTTTCTTCAAACATCCTCTGGAGATTTGGGATTTAGAAAGGGTAAGAGAAAGTTTACCGTGAAGCATAACTACGCTTTTCATACAAACATAAATTTTGACATAAATGAACTCTTGCATCTAAAATGTTGATCAGATTCATAATACCCTCCCTCCCTCTCCGTCTGACTCAGAACGCTTTTATCTGTTTAGATCTATGTTGTGCGATTGTACTCACCAGGTTTTTCAATCTTCCGTAACACAGAATCAGCATTCACAGGTTCCTAAGAGCACAAAACAGAAGACGTTAGTATTTAGAGGGATAAAGAAGGTAAAAAATAAAAGAGCAAAAGAAAATTAGATGACTTCAGTAATTCAGTTGGATGTAAAAGGAACCATAGGTTGGAGTTGGTTGAGTTTCCTCGAGTTAAAGCTCACATTTATCTTTGTTCTCTTGAGTCTTATATATTGCTATCAAAAGATTTATAACAATCTTCATAAAGTTGATGAAACAGTAGATTTGAATGATTTAATTTAAACTGATGACATTACCAAACATAATTTTATTGGATGACTTGTTTGTAAAGACATATTTTTTATAGTAATAAAAATTGTGTAATGGCTTCCTTTAGTAAACATATATTGTGATTTATGTTAATCTCATATTAAAATAGAAGTCATCTCTTTTTTGAATGTGCATCGAGAAGGATAATTTGGAAAGCACTCTTACTCATAATAGAATCTAACATGACATTAGTAGGTGGAATAAAGAATTATATTGGATGATCAAAGTAATTAAAGAAAAGGATTTTGTTGTTAAACTTTTTAAAATATCTTTCTTAACTTGTATTTATTATATATGAGTTGAACAAAATAGGAGACATTTTCAGAATTTTTTTTTAATTTATTAGTTAAAGTAAAAAAAAGTAGTATGATAGAGAACTTTTTTATTTAAAAATATAAAATCCTTCTAGAGACATTGTTATTTTGAGTGACATTTGAAGGTTTTTAACTTTTATCTTTTCATATATATAGTAACTTTTATAATGCTAGAGTATGCTCATGTGTTTTTATATTTTAATATTTATTCATACAATTTACCTTTCTAGTAAAAAAAAAGAAAATTAGATGATAACAAAGATTAAAGAAAAAGACAATAAACGCCACCAACAGAAAATCAAGTATTAACTACGAAACAAAAATCCGCTTATGCTTTTTTTCAAGTTTAGGCTCAGGATTCGTATCTTTGCCATCCGTTTCTCGGTTCTTCCGCACGATTTGTCGCAGTATGCTATCGGCACAAATGAAAAGATTTAGTATTAAGAAGGGGCACATCAAAAGGCAACGTCAAGGTCAAGCATCTCCATCCTTAAGAAATCAGTAAGCTTTCAGCTAAGGATTATCGAGATCATAACTCTCCCTCCCTCTCGGCCTAATTCAGTATGCTTTCGTCCCTTTAGATATGTGCCAAGCACTTATCGAGGCAAACTTTCCACTGACCCAGCTGTTCTTACATCGTTAAATGCAACCAGAGTGATTAATGCGAAAGTTTTAGTAGTATTATTTTCTTTTTTATTGGATGAAAAGGTAAGTTTTTATTAATATAATATAATATGCAAAAGTAAATTGGGAATATTTCAATATTAAAAAAGTAACTAAATTAACCAAAAAATAGAGGTTGAAAATCTTTAAATTTCACTTAAAATGATATTTCTCAAAAAAAATTTTATATTTCAAAACAAAGTTTAGAAGATTAATGAGATTCTAAAATATATATCCTAGAAGGACTCTATTCTAAAATTTAAAATTCAGTAACCTATTTTATTTATTTTTAAAAAAGACCCAATCGAAATTTGGATTCTCAAAATGACAAACTCTTTCCTTCATACTCCTTTCGAAAGAAGAAAGCTTTCTTCCTTTTTTTTTCTGTTTTATTTTATACAAAATTAATAATTCCATTGATAAAAGAATTGGGCCAAGCCCTTATACGTATAAGCTATAATGCCGTCCTTACAAAATATGGGACTTAAACTCAATTACATAAGATAATTAACCCTACAACCAAACTAAAGATCTTCACTTTTAACGCCGTCGAAAAAGATTGACCATGGTAGGCATCAACTGCATGCTTGCTTAGATGAATGCGTAAAAACGCCATATTCTTTTAAGATCTAAGATTCCATGGCAAAAAAACCATCTAATTAAGCATTGGACTCAGTTTCAACATGCACAAATCCCCTTAAATTATTTGGGAGTGCCATTATACAAAGGAAGAGGTAACAGGCGGTATTTTGATGAATTAGTAGGAAAAATCATTAGCAGAATTCAAAACTAGAAAAATAAATTTCTCTCTCATGGACTAACATTGGTGGCAGTTTATATATTGTCAAGCACAAAGGTTACAAAATATGTGTTACAAAAGATTAATAGGAAGATGGCAACTTTCCTATAGGATATACGTGGAGAACCAAGGGCTCACTGGGTCAGTTGGAGTAAAGCATGTTATTCACCAGGAGGATTGGGTGTTAGAGATTTGGAAATGGCAATGAAATCAAGCCAAGTCAAGATTGCACGGAAGTTTGAAAGGGGAGTCCTTGTGGGCTACCTTTATGAGAAAAAAATATGGAGATCTAGGTGAGTTATTGAGTTCGGAAGTTGCATGGTAAGTTCTTATTGTTGGGGCTCCATATGTAGTTAATTACAATATGTAGTACAACATAGTAGATGGCTTATTAATGAAGGGAAGGCGTGGTTCTAGTCGGATAAATGGCTAAACAATTTGTTATGGCATTTTGAATGTCCAAATGAATATGTAACAGTAAAGGAAGCTTTCAAAATACATTTTTTCTAGAAGCTCATTGATAACTCTATTTTCTTAGACTTATTTTGTCTATTTTTAGGAATAAATAATGCATTTTTTTGAGACAATATTTCAACTTTCTTATATTTATTTTAAATTTTTATTGTTTATGTAGGAAGTCTTAAAGGAGCATTAGAAAAGAAAAAAGGAGCACAAAAGGACAAAATAGAGGGACAAGAAAGTCAAAAGAAAAAAGGAAAAAACGTGAATTGTGCAGGGCATGCCGCTCAAGACATTGAAAAGAGAAAACATGAATTGTGAAAAAAACGAAAGAAAAAAGGGTGCCGCTGGAACCAAGAGAGCAAAAAACAAAAAAAACAAAAAAGAAAAGAAAAAAGAGGCGGGATAGCTTACCTCGACTTTATACAATTTTTTATTTTGGTAAGATTTCTAGGAGTTTTGTAAAGAATTCTTGAAGAGAAGACAATGTAGTGACAATTTTCTATTTTTCATTTAAGATGTTCTATTTAATTTCTACCTTTTCTTGGTTTATTATTTTATTATTTTTAATTTCCTTTTGTTAGAGCTATGATATAGCATAACTATAATGATATGAATTTTATAAGTTTTTATGTTTTGTAAGATATTTTATTAATGTAAGTTATATATTATTGTGTTTGATGCTTTTAAGTGATTAATTACAACTTAAATGATCTAATTTGCATATTTGAGACTAAAAAGAGATAATATATAGTTGCTTCTTGTAATATATTATCATGAATTAAATATGGATAGATATCATATTATTTGTATGGCTTTTGATGATAAGATGATCGAAAAATTTATTGTAAATTAAGAATGTTCATAAATCATAATATATTTTATTTATTTTAATTCACATAAAGATATAGTAAATTAATAAATGAAGTAAGTTTACTATATCAAGACATAAAATAGTAAAATTGGACACTCTAACATTTTTTTTCATATTGAGCTTTATTACTTGGATTTAATTTCATTTAGTCTTGAAATTTTGTTTTGCAAATTTTAAATTTTAATTCATCATCAACTTTTTTTTGATTTGCTAAATAAATTTTAAAATTAGTTCATTGTTAGTACTTAATTAGTTTAATAATTACTAATCTTTGTGATACAATACTCTTTTTTCATTATTATATTATTTGTTCAACATATTCACTTGCATTTAGAATTTTACTAAAGACTCATTTATCACTAGCATAGCAAGAAGACATAATTTATTACTCTTAATTATAATTAAGATGAAATGGTATTTAAGTTAAATGCAAATGATTTATTCTCGACTAGAGTAGTTTATGATAACTTGAGAACAACATAGCCATTAATGGATAAGGCTAAATATATTTGGCAAAAAGCTACTAGTTAAAATAAGTTGTTCTATGTGGAGAGTAATGCACAAGGGACTCCTAGTAGAGGTCAATATTCAAAGGAGAGGTGTTCTTTTAGCCTTCAAATGTGTTTGTTGCGATAGGTCTCAAATTGAATCATTTGACCTTTAATTTCTCCACAGTGACGGGCACAACATCTATGGATAGCATATGCTTCATTGCTCAATCTTGAGGTAACATACATTGATGTGCATGATTTTATTGGTGATTAGTTTCATACTTCCAATAGTTCTACACAAGTTGTTTGTATAAAAATTGCCATTTGTATGTTGGCTTGTTTTTGTGGTTGGAAAGATGCGGATGTAAATATAGTAGTGGAACATATTCTAAAGATCATATTTAGGCAAAAATATATAAATAATTGCTTCAATTTAACACTAAGCTAAAATAGGGTCTAAGCTGTATGGGCAAAAGACAAGGACATTCTTTAGAAGTTACAGCTGCCTACTCATCTAGTACACAAAACTTGGCAGACTGATCAAATGGGAGCCACCACATGTAGGTACACTAAAACTAAACTTATAGAGAAGGTAACTTTCTTACTAATAGGCTTATAAATCATGGCCACTCTCATGAAGGAACTTGTATATTTGATCAGCTAGGGTCACTTCCTACAACATGTTTACAAGCCTGCCAAGGCGATTAGGTTGGATTAGCACACTATAGACCTCTCTGAAGGTGTTGTTGACTATTGTTTGTTTGAGTAATTGTGGTTTGATTGTATTCCAAGGGAAGATATGTTTTGCAAAGGTTAGGTTCTATCCTACCTTATGTGTAATGTTTCAAGGCATGGCTCACATCCAATCTCCTGTTACTCAATAAAAGTAATTAGGGTACCGACCCCCTTTTAAGAGTGGGGGAAAAAAAAAAAACGCGCTCGCTTGGGTTCCATCGAGCCAAATTTGGCAAGGAATGTCTAGGAAGACTTCTCATCAGCTCGCTCAGACCTTGCCTTGTCTCCATGGAGAAGGAAGGACCGAGGGCGCCCTCATCTTGGCTTACTCGGACTTCACTTCGATGACATTGAGAAGGAATAACCAGAGATTGGTCCACCAGGCTCGCTCAGAATTTAACATGACAAAATAAAGAGGGAATGGCCATGGATAAAGCTAAAATCCACGAGATTCACTCAGACCACGTCCAAAGCTAGGACATTTCTTCCTTGACCATTTTGATTTCTTACCTTTGATTCTCCTTTTCGCAGCCAATAGAGACAAAATGCTTTGTGGTATGGGAAGAAACAGAGATGGCCGGATTGGAGGAATCGATGTGTCGTTTCTTATTGTATCGTATACATAGAACGCTTTCAAGGAGGTTCTCTAATATGTAGGTCAATGTTCGTTTTTCCTGGCTCTTTTCAGGACAATGATAAACAATCTAGCTTGCCTCCATGTGCATCACAGAAGACAAATTAACGATCTGAGTCAAGAGCAGGACTTGCAGAAGATAGAAAGGGGAAGGCACCGAGTAACCAATCATATCTAGGCAAGAATTCTGGAAAAATAATAACAATTTGCACCCAAATAAAATACTTCTATTCATTCGCACCCAGCACCTAATTCCGCTTAGGAATTATTTTAGTCCTCCTAATCTTCGTGAAGAACAGAATAGTTTTCCTCCGTGCGTTTCAAATATTGCTAAAAGAACAACTATTGTCTCCCGAGTGGAGGATTAATCTCATATTTACTGTCATAAAAACATCAGTTTGAGGTATAGCGACTTGAAAAATTATAACATTTTGCTGTCTGAAGTGTACGGACATCTTATTTAAAAATATAGCATAATTCGGAGCTGAGCAAGTAGGCAGCGCCAAATGGAAATGGAAACAGTAGTTTAAAGTTTAGCAGCTTGAAAAGCTGTAATATTTTGCAATCCCAAGTTTACAAAGCTTACAGACATCTTACTTAGATATATAGCATCATTGGGAGCTATGCAAGAAGCTCCAAATGAAAAGAGAAGATTAAAGTTTAGCTGCTTGAAAAGCCGTAACATTTTGCAATTGCAAGTTAGAAAGCTAGCAGACATTTTATTTAGATATATAGCGTAGTAGGAACTAATGAGAGCCAGGCCCATCATTTACGCATTATTACGGTTTTTTGGATTGCTGGGTCGAACGTCCCCTGGATTGTTGGTTTTCCCGTCTGTCTTTCCTGTTACTGGTTTGCCCACTATGGGGTCCGAATTTTGGTATTTCCAGTTTTGACCAGCTGCAATATATCAACAAATTTGTCATAATCACATTGGAAGAACCAGATATAATTAACGAAATATTATGATAGTGGACATGGGTGAAATCCTCATTTGGATATACTCAACAAGAAATGAGATAAATCTGCTTGTCATAAGTTTAATTTTTATTATATGCAATTGATGTCACGATTTAGTTGCATAGTAAATGTAATGGCCTGCAAACTTATAAACCCCTTCTTAGGCGTTTCTAATATCTTTTTAAAAAAGAATCTGGGTAGAGCTTCCTATTATGTCGAAACATAAACAAAGATATAGAGAGAAAGATGCTATTGCCTATATTCATAATATCTTCTCATTCAAATAAATACTTAAATAGACTTAAAAAAGAAAGGCATCTGAAAATAAACGGTGTATAATATAAAATCATTTAAAGAGTTATATTAACCTAATTGATATATTTTGCACAAGCTTGTTGGAAGTCATCATCAGCTTGAACATTATTAATGCTCCAATATCCAAAAGTATTATGGAAAATGCATTTGGTAATTCCCCATTTGAAGTCTACTTAGATATATATGATTTTTCTTATTCACCAAATTTGGCACCTTTATTGTATAGGATGAGAGTCCTATATAAGAAGAAAAATTCATGAAATAAAGCTTAAAGCTTAATTCTTATACTAACTTTTAGACTGGGTCTTTGACCTTTTGACATGATATTTGAACTCAAATTAAATCTTCTTTATCTTATATAATTTTGAGCTCAATGATACTTACTATGCAAAGCAAGGTGTATTGGATGAAAGTTCTATATCAGGAAAACTAAAGCTTTTTTAACCCTTTAACTAGATTTTGATTTGAATCTTCAAGTCTTCTGACATCTATAAACTATGAATGTTGGCCAACCAAAAACAGAGAAATAATATGGATTCCAGTATCTTAAATCAAGTAGTATCAGCTAATGGAACAAAAAAATATCTCTGCCTAAGATAAGGCGATAATGGACATGCATTCAAATTATGATGGAATACAGGTCATTGAAAAAAAAGCGAAAGGGAACGCTTTAAATCGAGAGGAAGAAACCTTTTATATAGAAAGGAGGAAGGAGGAATTTTTTCATGATGCACTCGCCTGGAGTTTTCCATCTAATTTTTCCGACATAGCATTCAGTGAAGCCTGTGTAATTTTCTTGTCATCAATTTCCATTGCTCCAAGCACCTCTTTCAGATCAGCAGTACAATTTCCATCAAACACCTAACAGCACAAAAGAGAAGATCAAAAGCGATCAATACGAATCACATCGTCAGGAGATTTGGCATTTAGAAGGGGAAAGACAAAAGTAAACGTCAAGCGTAACTACGCTTTTCAAATAAACTGAAATTGACACAGTACAATATTGCATCTAAAAGTTTGATCAGATTCATGAGACCTCCCTCGCTCTCCCCATTGGATGCGACGGGTACCCTTACATGAGAAGGAAAAGCTTGTGATTAAATTTAAATAAATATAATTTTTTACCTTTAAATTAAAGTTTAGATTAATTTTTATGCCTTTTAACATGGTATGAAAATTTAGGTCTCTTTTGACATTCTTATAGATTTAAATAAATTAAATCCACATAAATAACCACACTATAGTATAGATGTCCAAGCACACATTAGTAAGATGCACAGTTGTATGCCAATTAGATGTGATGTTTTCCCTTCATGAGCCAATTTTTTAGGTAGATTTGGGCCTTCCTAACATGGTTCAAACCTTAGATTACATCCTACTCTTACACATCGCCCTCAGAGCATCATTTCTAACAAGATAACACCTTGTTTGTCTAGGGGATGTTGGAGGCCACAGATTCTACACTGTGAGGAGAAAACACATAGTTAAATAAACTAAAGAATTTTCCTCAATTCTTGAACTAATTTTTAGATTAAATTTTAAGCCTTTTAATACTCTATTTGATAATCAAAATGCTTTTATCAGTTTAGATATGTGGTGTGCGTTTGCACTCACCAGTTGTTTAATCTTCTGTAACACAGAATCAGCATCAGCAGGCCCGGGGTCCTAACAGGACAAAACGGAGAGTTATAAAACAAATGAAGTATTGACTCTGAAACAAGCATTACTATGCTTAAGCAAACAGAAAGCAAGATTATCGAGGGTTATAACTCTCCCTGCCTTTGGCTGACTCACTTGTACCACCGGATCCAATTTTCTGCCGCTCCCTGGATCTCTTGCGTCGTCGCACGCCATGAGGCAATAAAGAATCCAGCCAAATCACGTTGGGAGAACAAATACCTGCAGGAAGGCACTCAAGGTCGACTCTTATAGGGTAAAACTATTGAGTAAGTAAAAAGAAAAAAAGAAGAAAACACAGAAGGAAGAAAAAAAAGAAAAAAGAAAAAGAAAACATAAGATGCGAAAGTTTTCGTAGTATAATTTTTATTTAATAAAAACTCGTATATGAATTTTATATATAAATTAATATCTTATAGAAATAAGAAAATAATAAAACCTATTATAATTAACAAATGAAATTACGAAGCCTACTACAACTAGAAAATAAAATTATAGAACCTACGCTAATCAAAAAAAAAAAATCATAGTCTTCTCCACATAAGAAGAATCCATCATAAAAATAACGTAATGGGTGTATTGTAAAACCTCAACAGTCTCCCTCAGGTTGATATTTTGCAAGACAAAACATCGAACTTGTAACTGAACCTTAATGGAGCATAGGCTCGTTCAATTTTTTAAGTGACTTTTAACTTTCAATCATGACATCCACGTCTCATTTTAGATTTTTTGTTCTTAAATGAAAGGAAAAGTCACGTTCTTGATCCTTTTAGCCAAAACAAACGTTGAAAGGAAATTTATAAAAGAATAGAATGAAAAATTTAAGTGAACAAATTCTTTGTTCAACAATAAGGTAAAAAAGTTTTTTCCCCTTCAGAGAACAGATATTGGAATAAACCAATATTGTCTTCATAACAAAAGATTAAAGCTGAATTGAATCGAGAGGAGAATAACTGAAAAGAAACAAAACGCCTAAATCATCTTGTTACCAAACGTTTATCTACTTTATATTATATTAAAATAGTGGAGAAAGAAGAAGAGGAAGACGGGGAACAAAAAAAAATTGTAGAACCTTTGATGGGCTCAATAAAAAAATGTATATGAACTTTGTATGTCAATAATAAATAAACATTTTAACATGTCTTTAATTGGTTGATGACTTGTAGCATTCTCAGGAATATGGATGTTTAACATTACAAGCAGCAAATCAAATTTATGCCTGAGCCTTTCAATCAATTGATTTGATCTTATCTTGTTAAGCATATCATTCCATTTTGTCATTTTGTTGAAAAAGTTTCATGTTACTTGATAGTTAAGACATTTGAAAGAATAGATAAGTTGATTTTTCAAATTTGATTTTATCTTAGATGAACTTGTCATGTTGGGATATACCTATAAATCTTTATAATCTCTTGTTTTCAAATGAATAAATTTATGTATTGATTAAAAAGAAAAGAAAAATACATAAGTTGTCTTCTAGCTTTAGCAACTTCCAATAGTAGACATGTGATATGATCTTGAAGGAAAAGAATCACCTAAAAGTCTCTTTATTAAGATAAATTTGTAAATTCAAAGGTGCCCTCTTAGACACTCAGGTCAATTTTTCACTCTCTCCAAGGTCTTTGTCTCATTTATTTCATGTTTTCATTGTTATAATCTTTCCTAGCTACCAGGTTCAACCACGAATCCGAACATTGACCACTTGGAAGGCCTTGATAAAACTTTAGATTTGATGAGATAATTAGTTCCAAAGACTGCATTTGCATTTGTTATGGTGACGACCCTGGCTACTAAAACCGGACAAGGCAGCTCCGTTAGTCTCTCCTATAGTAGGTTTGAAGTGATCGATAGGAGGCCACTATCCGGGTTGGATGTGACGAAGCCAGGGTAGAAAGTACCCAAGCTGTTAGAATTTCGGTGCTAAGAAAGGAAGGAGGATTTACACCCTTTGGGTCATTGTCAACACGCGCGTGGGAGAGGCCCCATGTATAAGGCACAAAAATTTGTCTACATTAATGAGAGTGACAACAGACCCAACTAGTTTAACCCAGATAAGCACAAATAATTGGTGGTGATGAGCTTTGGACCCTTGCAGAATTTGCCATTTACAAATACCGAAAAGGATAAAAAAAAAAGGGTGTCGTACCATCAGACACCAAAAATATTTAACGTACATAAAAAATTTTAGTATGTAGAGTTATCTCGGCAGAAAAAGTCTCACTACGGACTGGCATCCAAGGCATAGGGAAGAGAGCATGCAAAAGCCAATAGTGCTACAGTTACATGATACTTTGTAGTGGTTTTCTTCATTTTTTAGGATATCTCCACCTCAGTATGCTGAAAAGTGTTGTCCGGAAACACGACGACATATGGTGGCGAATCACTGAACGGGTCTATGGTTGAATTTCCATGGCAAATATTTTACTTTGTAAGAGTTTAGTTCATGGGTGAAGGACCCTTTATCCACTAGGGCTAGCGCATGGCAAATCGTCAGCAATTTCGACCATTTCAGTTGAGTGTCAGAAGTCACTTACAGCACGGGGGTCCAGGCAGCCATAGCGACGTAAAGGATGCAGAAAGACACAAGGAAAATTCAACGGTAAATGCGGAGTTCCGTAGCATTCCGCCAAACGCATTGAACTGTGGATAAAACTGCTTATTACTATTTATTTAGTTTTCTTTGCCATTCTAGAAGCTTTTCCATTAGATTCCAGCCTTGGGAATTCGTTAAAGCAACCCTATACGGAGGGTGTATGCGCCGTTACATTGATCATAAATTTTGGAGATTAATACACGTAAAAGCTTCCACAACTTTCCACTTCATTTTATTTATATTTTTCCTCTATTTTCTCATCATCTCCTCAAACATGACTGAGAAATCTATGTACCCATTTCCAAGCAATGTGAATGTGTCTAATTTTGTCACTCTCAAGCAAAATCACTGATCCTCAGCATTTTGTTTAAATAGATGGTGTAGAGAAAGCTAATCTAGAGTATGAACATCCGAAGCACAGTGATAGTCTCGTTTTTAGTCATTGATCACAAGCTCAGGATTTTTGGTCATACTTTAGAAGTTTGGATAATGGTTTCTAATCTCTTTTCGAGGAGAGGCTCACAAATTCAATCTTCTTTCTGGTTTCAGATTTATAAAAATTAACAATTCTCTTACTTCACGATAAGTCTTATTATTAATCCTAAAAACATTATATTTCTAACAGTACGACTATTTGTAAAAAGGAAAATGAGAAAAGTACAGAGGGTGACTTTCTACGTATTTGTGGGGCAACAAGGTTTCATTAGGTCACGTGGTAAAGAGGGTGACTTTCTACGTATTTGTGGGGCAACAAGGTTTCATTAGGCCACGTGGTAAAGAGGGTGACTTTCTACGTATTTATCCTTCCTTACAGGGCAACAGCAGCCACCCCCAGAAAAGAACAACTGGGTAGGTTGTTCTAGTAAATGCGCAGGACAAAAGCTTGAATTAATCAGCCCCATCAATATTGTCGTAGAGTAAATGTGTGAGACAAATCTAGAATTCCATCGGCCCCATCCATTAATAAATGATATGACTGAAATCTCAATCAGTTGCCCCACAAGAGCATCATTAGGCCACGTATTAAAGAGGTTGACTACGTATTTGTCCTTCATCAGAGAGCAAGAGTAGCCGCCTCCCGAAAAGAACAAGTAGGGCAGTGTTCTATCTAGTAAATGCGTGGGCCAAAAGCTGGAATCCCATCAGCTCCATCAATTATATCGTAGCAAGTACTCTGCGATCTCTCAAACGACTTCCTCACAAGGGCGTCATTAGGCGACATAGTAAAGAGGGTGACTTCCCATGTTCTTGTCCTTCGTCACCGAGTAAGAGGAGCCGCCTCCAGAGAAGAACAAGGAGGGCGGCTGTTCTAGTAAATGAGTGGGACAAAAGCTGGATTCCCATCAGCCCCATCAATAATGTCGTAGCAAGGACTTTGCGGTCTCTCAAACAACAGCTTCAACTGGGCGTCACTAGGCGACGTGGAAAATACGGTGACTACTACGTATTTGTCTTTAATTAGAGAGCAAGAGCAGCCGCCTCCAGAAAAGAACAAGCAGGGCAGTGTTCAAGTACATGCGTGGGCCAAAAGCTGGCGTCCGCCCCATCGATAATGTCGTAGCAAGTACTTTGCGTTCTCTCAAACAACAGCTTCAACTGGGCGTCACTAGGCGACGTGGAAAATACGGTGACTACTACGTATTTGTCTTTAATTAGAGAGCAAGAGCAGCCGCCTCCAGAAAAGAACAAGCAGGGCGGTGTTCAAGTACATGCGTGGGCCAAAAGCTGGCATCCGCCCCATCAATAATGTCGTAGCAAGTACTTTGCGTTCTCTCAAACAACTGCCTCTCAGGGGCGTCATTAGGCGACGTAGTAAAGAGGGTGACTTCCTACGTATTTGTCCTTCATCACAGGGCAAGAAAAGACACCTCCAGAGAAGAACATCCGCAGCGGGTGTCATAGTAAATGCGTGGGCTAAAAGCTGAATCCCACCATCCCCATCAATTATGTCGTAGCAAGTACTCTGCGGTCTCTCTTTCAAGAGCTTCATCTATGGCGGTGCCCTAGTACCTGTGTCTGTGTCAGCGCATATATAACTCACAGAGCCTGTAGGATTCTAAGCCTTCCAGGTATCTGACATCAAGGTTTTTTAAATCAAGTTTTTGATTTAGACCAAAATCCTGATCATAGCATGCCGTGGTCCAACGGTATTTTTTTATAAGTAAATAAAATTTAATATAGCAAAGATCATTATATGAGGGTTAAGGGCATTGCCCTCTAATAAGACCATAGAACATCACATCAAATGATAATTTGTTCAAGTCCTTAAGCATGCTAAATATCAAATAATTTAATGCTTTTTTGAACCAATTTGCAAGAACACGAAGAACAGTATTCACTTAAGAATATACTCATAGAATTCGATGCTCAAACTGCAAAATATCGTTGCAATTTTTCGGAAAAGTGAAGATGCAGTATAAAGTAAATAAACGGATTTCATGACAATCGGAATTAAAGCCGATTTTCCATGAATGCTCGTCGATTTAGAAAAGAGTGAAAGTATTTGAAATCTTTTTTTTTTTTTTACTTAAGAGGCCCTATCAACTAGTAAATGGTGGGCTGTGGTTCCCAATGATACACTAATTGGATATTGGCCGAAGGAGATATCCACCTATTTACCTACAGGAGCCTCCTCTGTTCGATATGGTCGGAGCTTTCTTATCCGTATAATGTCAAAACTAAGAGATCATTTAAAAAAGTTTATCTTCATTATGTTAAGAACAAGGGTCACTCAACAAATATGTGTATGCCAGCTTGAATCTTTGATTTAACATGCTTTGGTTCTTGGGGTATTTAAAATCTTGATTCACATGCAAAACCAATGTTGATTGTGTTTGGTGAACTCCCGAGTCAGGTTGGATTGACGACAAGCTTGATTTGTACGTGTAAAGCCGTTCCTTCCCTAGTCGATTGATTGATGCAAATGAAAAAAATTCTGGTTTGATGTGCGTTAGCGCAGTTAGGAACGAGGTTGGGGGTGATGTTCAAGTTGGGATCCGCAGGGCTAATGCGGCGCCCTGCACTGACTACGCTGTTCACATATGCAAGTCAGGCCAACATGGCTTCAACACGGTGCCGCTATGGATTGGTGATATGGAATGTTGACGTGGGGGGCATCTGTTTTTAACGTTTTTAATAGGAATGTCAAAAAATATGGTATATGCTCAGACTAATAATTTAGAATTCACGTTTGATAGTCTCACTCGAGGATCCAAATAATTAATATCAAAGTAGGTTATAGCTTTAACATTGTCAAAGGTAAAATTATTTGTACATATAAGGGAAAGAAATCTTATAATGCTAGAGTATGCCTTAATGTTTCTGTATTTTTTTGCTGAATATATAAGTTTATTCATCAAAGAATGCGAGAGCACAAAAGCTCAGGGGAGAATCTTAACATTACAATTCATTTAAGAAAAAATTAAATTTGGAATCCACCAATTATGACACAATAAAATATTTGTCTAAGACTGTTTAATGTTTTTAAATAGAGATGCTTTGCCATGAACTACTTTTCTTATTCTAACTGATAAAATTTATATTTCAAGAATCTTATTTTGAAAATGTTTATGATTTCATTCAAATTATATACAATATATGCAAGCTAAAAAAGGAACATTTACATCCAAAAGGTATAGATAAGAGTAAGAACTAATTTTACCAACTATAGTCTTTTGACATAACTTAGATGTCTTATTCCCCAACCATTAATTCTTCCTATGATTTTCTCAGTCAAAACCTAAAAATTAGCATGAGTAAGTTTTTTATAATAAAGGAAACATTGAGATACCTAATTACCTTATTAGGAGAGTTCCTTCAAAGAAGAGAGTATTATCCAAAATCAAATGCTTTTCTTGCTTAATAACCCTTGAAAAGAATATCTAGCATATGCTAAGACTAAAATGTAAACTTATGAGTACTACAAAGTCCTTGAAAACATCAATGAGATATAACATTAAATTAACATCCTTATATGCAAGTAAAAATAAGTCATCAGCAAAGCAAAGGTGAGTGATTTTCTCCTTGTTACATCACCAATGATATTTAAAAGTAGAAGTAAAAGTTTTCTCAATAACAAGCCTATTAAAAATCTCTATGAGAAGGACAAATAAATAAGGAGACAAAGGATCTCTTGCCTTAATACATTGATTCCCTAAAAGTAGCCAACATGCTTACCATTGAAGTTCACAAAAAACCTAGTAGTAGTAATGCATTGGCTAATCAAATCAGTCAACAATTGATAAGTATGAATAACTTTTAAAACTCCTAATACCACATCCCATTTAATCATGTCATAAGCTTTCATGAAGTCAATTTTAATGACAACATGCTTACCTTTTCCTCCTTTGTGATAATTATGGAGCAACTCTTAACAAAGTATAATATTTTCAAATATCTAATGACCCCTAATAAAAACAGTTTGGTTTTGGCTAACCACAATAAGGAGAATAAGGCTTATTCTTTCTGCAAGCAATTTAGAGATTAGTTTATAATGATCATTACAACAAGTAATTGGTTTGAAATCCTTTATGTAACTAGGCTTAAAGGTTTTTAGAACTAAGCACAATAAAGTAACATTAATAGCTTTCAGTAATTTTTTAGTTGACAAAAAATCTAGCACAACATCTTCTATGTCAGGACCAATAATAGGCCAAACTTTTTTGTAAAACAGACTATTATAGTCATTAGAACTAGGAGCTTTAAAATCATGAAATCTTCAAATAACTCTCACAACATCTAAGCATTCAAAAGCAGGTAGATTTAATACATCATTCACATTCTCATAAAATAAGGAAACATACCTTTCATTATGCATATTATTAGAAGAACTACTAAGAATGTTTGATAATATATAACAATAGCACTATGCAAGGCCACATCATCAAAAATAAATGATCCATCTTCTTGTACTAGGTGAGTAATTTTGTTTGGAGCTCTTCTACGTATTATGGATGAGAATAATATTCTATTATTATTATCTTCCTCTTTTAACCAAAGATTCTACAATTTTTGTTTTAAAAGAGCTTTCGCATGTTTACTTAGTGCAATTATTAACTCCATTTAAAACCTTTCCTCAGAGCACATAGCATTATCAAAGGGGTCAAGTTGTAAATTGAGCTAAACCTATTGCAATTGTTCTTTAGCAACCTTTACCTTCTGATGTAAATCACAAAATTGAGCAGGGTTTAAATATTTAAGCTATGCCTTAAGTATTATTAGCTTTTTCACAACTTTGAACATTTTGGTGCTATTATCCATAAAATCATGACTATCGGTCCAAAAATTAAAAAATCTAAAAGGTGTTTTTTTCCTTCTATGAGTAACATCAAACTTAACTAAGGTAGGAGAATGATTTGATATCAATGGAGGTAAGAACTTAATAGAAAACCTATCAAATCTATGAATCCATTCTACATTATTTAATGTTCTATCAATCTTGTTAGCTTTGAGATTTTATGTTGAGCTTTTATTAGACCAAGTAAAGAAAGCCAATAAAAGAGGGTTCCATTAATCCTAGTTTCTCAATCATATCATTAAAATCTCCACGCCCCTTACTCGTTTGACATTTGGACTAATGTGTTCATTTACATATCAAATTTCATTAAAATCACCCATTAGTAGCCAGGGAACATTTACAACATTTTAAGATGAAAAAAAAACCAATATTTGTCCATAACTCCATACATTCAGATTCCAAGTTGCTTGCATAGATAATAGTCAAAAAGAAATATGGCAAACCTAACTTATCAATGCAGTAATGAATAGCTTAGGAGGAAATGCCTTGAATTCTAAGTTGTAACTCAAATAATTTTCATAAAATTCATATTCTTGGAATCACAAAATACAAGTAATTATGAGATTAATTCCAACTAGTAAACAAACTATTGATAATAAAATTCATATTTTTTTTCCTTTACTCTATGTTTTGTCAAAATGATAACATGTGGAGCTTATGATAATACAAATTTAACAACTTCTCTTTGTTTCGGGCATTTATTGAGACCCTTTACATTCCAAGATAAGGCAATCATTGATCTGGAGGTTTTTTCCCCTTTTCCACTACATCAAAGTTATCAAGAAGTTTTGAAGGCTCATTGTAAATGGGTTGGATGTCATAAGCAAGTTGAGCAAACTTATTTTCTAAGATGATTACATGATCATTGTCCTTTTTCTTCCCAAGAGTCCTTTTACTATTAATAGGAATAAATTATGTACTTGTATGAGGTTTATTACTTAGGGTAGTAGAAGTCACATCAAGCTTAATAGTACTTGTCTCAATAGCCTGAGCAACAACACCATTTTCCTTAACTACATGAGATACATGAGTCATTATACTTGTAAATAGGACTTGACCTTTTTCTTTTTTATTGACATGAGCAATTGGAACTTGGGAAGGGGCAACATTCGTTTTAGAAATCCATATATCTTTCTTGATAGTACAATCCTTATAACCAAAGTAATTACATTTCTTACATTTAGGAGGAATCTAACCACACTTACAATGACATCAAACACCTCATGGTTACATATATCAATATCAAAATTTTAAGGGAATTCTCTTTTAATATCCATCAAAATATATACTTAAGCATATGATAATTAAAGCTTTTATTTAGTGGTTTTATCCATATATAGAGGTTTACCTAGCACATTGCTACTATGACTCACACCAATCTTATTCCATAATGCATAAGGGACATTAAACAACTTAATCCAATAGAGAATAATAGATACAGAGGTTCCATTTTTTAAAGAAATAAAGGTTTACCAACTATGTCTCATACTCCAATTTCCATTACTTCTTATAACTTTTGTATATTAGAAAACCAAAAGAAAAAGAAGCAATAATATCTAGTAAATTATCCTTACCCAACATCTTTTCAACAATTCCTTTCACTAGCATTCAAAGAATAACCAACAAGAGAATTAACAAAATGGCTTTTACTAGCCTCAATAACTTCTAAAATGGGTTTGACAACAATTCTCTTCACATTTTTAGTAAGGGGCTAGTAATCTAATTTAGTAGTTTGATTTATTGTTCCCATCACTACTAATTTCCAAGGTGTTACAACATTACCAACAGATGCTACAAATTTTGAACAATTCACAATGGGTGTGATATCTTGCTCTTGATTCTTATCAACTTTGTCTATTTTACCATTTATGGCTGCTTGAGAAGCAATAAACAAGCATCAAAGGTACTTGATTTCAAGACATCCAATGGTTCTAATGTAGTCCTTTTGTTGCACAATTAGGGCATAGACATTCTAATTTCTACCTTAGATTTCGAAGATGTGGTTTGCATTTTTCCACTCCTAGCACCTAACATTAAACCTAAGCCAAGGGAGCGAAGGGCTCATCTTCAAGTAGATACAGGTTTTAGACAAATTCATCTAAGAACTTTAGAGAGTCTAATTGATGTATGAAGGTGAGAGCAATGTGACCTTGACTCACTGTCTCCCACATGTAATCCCACTAGCAGGACTAGTTATGTTGTGCTAATACACACGAGAGAATGACTAGTATGGAGAGTGGAACATGGGGGAGCTTTGGAAAGAAAAGGGAAGGAGGTGAGTGGAGACGGGGAGGTGTGGGGAAAAGGAGTCTAGAACAAAAGGAGATTGAAAAAAGAAATCGGGAAAAGGGAAGAAGGAAAAGGGGAGAGGGAGGGGAAAAGGAAGGTAAGAGTTTGGGGGCGGGGATGGATGGGGAAAGAAAAATCTGGAGCAAAAGAAGACGAAATTAGGGAGAAGGGTGAAGGAGATAGGGTGGGGCAGGAGTATTCGGGTTGGCCATGGGGAAGATGTAGAGGGTGGAGAGAGAGAGAGAGAAAAGAGGGGGGAGCGGGAGTGGGATTAGGCCAACAAAAACTGGGGAGACCCAAAGCCTTCAATGACTGAGGTGGTGAATGCTCTGGTGGTAGATTTTCAGCTAGAGAGGCGCCGGCGGTGGGTCTATGTTAAGGACAAAGTCACGGCGGCAGGACTCTCACGGGTTGGGTTTTGTGTAGCTAGATAACATGGTCCTTCTTGATGTTTTTGTATTTTAATATACTTTATATTTTCACAAAGAAATGAAAAAAATAAAGGAAGGAAATCGTTGAGTAACAAGGCTTGTAAACTATGGGTGCTGCTAAGTATTATGAAATAATTTAAGCTTTTGGCCTATAATAGAACATGAGGATCATAACAAGGGGAAAAAAGTTTTGTTACACCTTTAATCTTCCTTATGTATGAGTCTAATACTATATACTATAATTTTTATAATTTTTCATTTAACTTAAATGGTTTATAAATGGCAACTTTAAAAAGAATAACTACATTGTTATTTGGTATCCATCCAAGTTTGAGATAATCAAGTTTATTATATCTCTCCCCGCTCTGTCCTCTACTTCAAATCATTGTAATCTACACTGATAAATGGCAAAGCGAAATTTGTTACCTCTTCTTCTTGCAATTTATTTGCCATTTTAGAAAAAATTAGGAATGCATCTCTTTGCATTATTGCCTGAATCTTTTTTTTTCTTCAAGTGTCTTGCATGATCTCCAATGTTACTCCGATTCATGAAGTAGCTTTTAGATTATCTTTTATAATAAACCTTTTTTGGCACATTTTATGCACTATTATGGTTTCTTATTCCTTTTCTATCATAAATACCTCTATCAAAGATTTTAAAGTATTTATATCCTTCTTTTGTAGGAGAAATAAATTGACTCCTTAAGTTTTATGGTATGCTTAAGGGAGTCTCTAATGTTTTTTGCTTCAAAATTGGAAACTTTTGGTCTACCGTAAGATTCTTACTTTGGTTTAAGCTCATTATAATGCAGTGGACACCATATGAAGTTATACACCTCTATAAATAAATATAAACCGTTATGTAGACTACTATCCAAGAGCTAAGAACGCAAACACTTTTTACGCATCACCTTATCCATCTTGCAATAAACATATTGCCGAGCATATGAGTATTATCGACATTTGAAGCTTCTAAAACTTACTATGACTACACATCATATATTGTGTTAAATTGTATGCACGCTTGAAATACAAGGAAACAAGATCAACAATTTTTTCATAAATTCCAAATATCAAGCTACATTAGTTTCAAGCCCCCAGATTTAATCAACAGAAAATAAAAGTTTAAATATGCAACAGTATCAAGTATAGTGATACAGGATCTCTAAAAATCTAAAACACACTATTCAAGACACCGAACAATCGAGACAAGACAAGAACCAAGTTTTACTCCTGCATCAACCTTAAGTGGCTTCGAATTGAAATCTAAAACATTAAGAGACCATAACTATGAAGTGCAATAAATAAATTAATTTATTTCTAAAAAGGTGGAAAAGCGTACTTGTTATTAAATGAATGGAACAATTGCACCATAATAAAAATAAAATTAATGTACACTAGATGAGGAAGTAAACCTAAAAACTTATTGTAATTGTTGTACAATTAGGCATATATGACTAATGAACACCCATAACCATTAAGCATGTTTATCAAACCATCGTAAGATAGTTCCAAATTTAGTCATCCGCTTTTATAAACCATTCCCTCTATGTATGATTATAGGCACTAAAAACATTCACAAAGTTTTAAAATAATATCCAGTAAAAGGCTTCCAAGTTGTTTCCACCGAGACTCTAAAAGCCATTCATAACACGATTGTCATTAGATGTTGCTTCCAAGTTATGATTGCTTACAAATTAATTAAATAAGTATTATTAATTGTGAATTATTAAATCTATTATGTTTACTAACCAATGGTTGTTTAGAAAGTAATTTTCTTTCCATTAAGATATTCATTTTGAAGTTTAATTTAGATAATAAATTAGGTTTTAAACCTTATATTTTCTATTGAATTAAATGGTTAGGCACATTTCTCTATAAAGACAATTTATAATCTACGAGTTCACCCTTAACATTTAGTTTGACTAAATTGTTGTTAATAATTATGACTTATGGAGATTACAGAGTTTCATAGTTAGGTGAATTTAATTTAAATGTGTCTTCCGACCTTAGCAAAAGGATTGCAAATTATTTGTTAACAAAGGTTTGGTTATTTAGAGAACATTAACTACATGAGTAGGAGATTTAATTTCAAAGCAACTACTATAGATGGTGATGAAATAACAAGTTGTATATCATCACCAATTGCCTAACTCACTTAGTATTTTGCACTACTTAGAACCAAAGAGGTCTTAGGTTTAATACACAATCCCCTCCTCCTTTCCCTACCCAAAGAAAAAAAAATGGTTATATGTCAAGAGTTTATGTTATAAGTATAGAATTCAAACCATATAGTTACTAATCTATGAAAGAACAGAATAACTAAATAATTTGTATTTATTGAAAAAAAGTATCAAAAAAATGAGGAGTTATAGATTGAATAGCTATTTGATGAAAATAAAATATACTACCCACATTACATGCAACTATATGACTTCAAATAAGAATATGCCTTATCAATACAAAGTATTGCATCATATAGTATTATCTTAAAGAAACATTGATTCTTGCAGAGCTATTTATGGTTTTAATAAATTATATTAACTTTGTGGCATTGAGTCAAATGACTTGAAAAGGAATAATGTATATTGATTTAATGGCTAATCAACCCAAACGACATACTATATAATGATATTTTATTTAAACAAAAGTAGTTACAAACTCCTCTACGAGTGAAAAAAATCAAGATTGGAAGCCTTTAATTGTGAGACAACTACAAATATTCATTTAGGAGAATTTAAACAAAACATTCACCGAGGAAGTTTAACATTAACTTATTTTCTTACTTAGAAAAATATTTAGGTGTGTGCATAAGAATTAACTCATGTTTTGATTTTCTTTCTCATTCTATATTTATGGGGTTGGCAAGCTGCCCTATCTACTTTCCTACCAAAAGCTAAGTTAAGCTACTCCATTGATTGGAAAATAAAAAGGGAAAAAAAGGCAATTTGCTTCTTAGAATTGTTTCCTTTAGTTTTGTTTTTTTATGGAAAGTTAAATTGCATTAATAAATTTTAAAATATAGATGCATAGGGGCATACCTCAATATTATAGAAGTTATCATATCTATGAAAATATAGAAGTTAGAAGCCTCCAAATTTTACTCAAAATAACATTTCCTCGAAAGAATTTTATATTTCTAAACAAATAAGCTCTCCCATATATTACATTCTTTACTTGGCTAAGAGAATAAGGATATCAATTACTTTTTCCTAAAAACATCTTCTATTTTGTTTAGTTCATATACAATAAATGCAAGTTAAGAAAGATAGCTTAATAAGTTTAGCAGCTAAATCCTTTTCTTTAATTGTTTGATCATCCACTATAGCTCTTCATTCCATCCTCCAATCTTACATCAGATTCCATTTTAGGTGGGAATATTTTTCCAAATCATGCTTATCCATGCACATTCAAAAAATAAATAATTGCTATTTTCTATATAAGACTGACAAATTCACGA
The DNA here is from genome assembly GCA_028551475.1 of Casuarina equisetifolia. NCBI lineage: Eukaryota > Viridiplantae > Streptophyta > Magnoliopsida > Fagales > Casuarinaceae > Casuarina > Casuarina equisetifolia. Next base: position 21,796,469 of record CM052360.1, read on the forward strand.
TATATATTTACTAAATGAAGCAATCGTACAATTTCTATTGTAGTCGAAAATTTTTCCTTACAAATAAGCCATCCAATGAAATTATGTTTGCAAATGTCACTAGTCCAAATTAAATTATACCAATCTGCAGTTGCATAAACTTTCCAAAGATCATTATAAATCTTTTGCCAACACTATATAGAACTAGAGAGAACATAAGCAAGTATATGCCTTAATTTGAGAAAACCCCTGCCAACCCTAAGCTATGATACCTTTTATGTCTAACTACATTACTAAAGTTCTTCTACACTTTGTATTGTGAATCCATTTACTCCACAATCAAACTTCTGAGAAATTTATGAGATTCTAGAGCATACGTCCCAAAAGAACTTTATTTCAGATTTTGAGATTCAGTAAACCTAATCCCCCTTCTTTCTTTGGCAAACAAATAGTTTGCCAAACTACCTTATGAGACCGATGCACATTTATATTACCTGCCCATATGAACTTCCTTATCTTTTTTTAAATCTCATAAATTGTTTGCTTTAGTAGCAAGAATACTTGCATCTAAAACGTACATATGGAAATGAAATGAAATTTTTCCATTTGTAATCTTCCTACATCACTAAGATATTTCATTCCCTAACCTTCTATTCTTTCAATGATTTTATTTGTTAAACCTTTACAATAAGCTTGAGTTAGTCTTTTGTATGATTCTAAGATATTTGATAACAAATGAACCATTAGGGAAAAAGTATGATCAAGGATAAGAAGTTATTCTTGCTTTGAGAACCCTAAAAAGAAAATTTGACATTTTTTGGGTTGTACTTTAAACCTATAAGGTTAGTAAATTCTTTTAAAGCTTCTATAAAACATAGAACTGAGTTCACATTACCATGAGAGAAGAGAAATAAATTATTAGCCAAACAAAAACAAGTGATTTTTTTGTATTTGTAGTGCCAATGAAATTTAAATGCCATTGTGGAGGTCTTCATAATAATGATCTTGTTAAGTATCTCCATGACTAATACAAATAAATATGAGTATTGGGATCACTTGTCATAATCTATTAGTACCTTTAAAGTATCCCGCATGTTCTTCATTGAAGTTTAACAAAAATCTTATTATATTGATACATTCACCTACAAGATCAACCAAGTACGGGGGAGTGCTAATGGCATTCAAAACTCTTAATACCACATCCCATTTGACCATGTCATATGCTTTAGTAAGATCATTTTTTATAGTCGCATGTTTACCTTTGTCTCTGTTGTGATAGTTGTACAAAAGTTCTTAACAAAGCATAATATTCTTCAAAATCTATCATCTTTTAATAAAGGTTATTTGATTTTGGCTGACCATTGAAGGTAAAATGAGGCTTGTCCTTTCAACAAGCATCTTAGAGATGATTTTATATAGAACATTACAACATGCTATTGGTTTGTAATCCTTGGTGCAACTTGGATTGAGAACTATAGGGACTAAGGAAAGTAATGTAAAATTTGTAGCTTTCAAGAAATTCCTAGAAGAGAAAAACTCTAGTACAACATCTTCTATATTCTTTCCAATGATAAGCCATGCTTTCTTATAAAATAGATTGTCATATCCATTAAGCTCATGAGCTTTAAAATCATGAATTCCTAAAACTACTTTAATAACATAAGAATGTTCAAAATTTAGCGAATGAAGTAATACACTAATGTCCTTATGGAATAGAGAAGTGAATCTCTCATAGTAGGTAGGAATACTTCTAGAGTTGCCAAGGATTGACTGATAATAGGAAATAATAGCAAAGTTCAATTCCTCCCTATCTGTAATAATTAAGCTATCATCTAGTACCAGTTTATTGATTTTGTTTTAAGCTCTCCTTTGCATTAATGATGCAAAGAAAATCTTACTATTGTTATCCCCTTCTTTTAATCATATGTTCCTTGATTTTTGTTTCTAAAGGATTTCTTTATGTTTGCTGATAACAAGAAGTTACTCAAGTTGTGATTTCTCCTTAGAATGTGCATATGGACTATAAGGATTAATCTCTAACTTGCTTTGAATTTGCTTTAAATTTTCTCTTACATCTTTCACCTTTTGGTGCAAATTTCCAAAATGGATAACACTAAGTTTCTTAAGAGGAGTCTTTAGAGCTTTCAATTTTTACACAACTTGAAACATTTTTTAGCCATCTATTTTTTATTGCCATACTAAACATACTATATCCATAAAATTTGAGCAATTAATCCAAAAAATAAAGAATTTGAATGAAGATTTCTTCTTGCTTGTAGGATTTTTAAATTTTTACTATCCATGGAGAATGATCCAAGACACCAAGAAGTAACAAGTCAATTGTAAATCTATTAAAATTAAGCATCCACTCTTCGTTGTTAAGGATCTTATCAATTTTGCTAGCTCGAAGACTAGTTCTTGAGCTTTTATTTGTCCATGTTCATTAAAGACCACAAAAAAGAGGTTCAACCAATGTTATATTCTTAATCATTTCATTCAAATTCTCCATTTCTTATGTCCATCTAACATTTAGACTAATGCACTCATTTATACTTCGTATTTCATTAAAATCTTTCATGAGTAACCAAGGAACATTGTTTATAATAAGATTAGAGATGCTTGTAAGGTCAACTCATAACTCTCTACGTTCAACTTCCAAGTTACTTGCATAAATAGCAGACAACAAGTAAGGGTGCATACTTGGCTTTTCAATTAAGCAATGGATGACTTGACATGAGGAACCTTTAATTGTAATTTATAGTTCTAAGGCTTTCCAAAGAATCTAAATTCTATCAAAACTACTAGAATTATAGTTATGAATATACTTCTAACCTATAACTCCAAACTTCAAGAATGCATCTACATTTTCTTCCTTAAATCTATGCTCAATCAAAATAATAATATAAGAGGCATGGAACAAAACAAATTTTACTACTTTCCTTATTCTAGGGCTTTTATTTAAGCCCCTTATATTTCATGAAAGTACTTTTATTTATTTGGAGGCTTATTCTATTCTCCCATCAACCTAGAATCTCCAATAGAAAAGGGTATGTCATTTATTAGTATCATAAACTTACTTCCAAAGATGATCTTTTACTCCTTTTCATTTTTATTTCCAAAAGATTTTGACTTTGTAGTACCTAGGGAAAAATTAAAGATTCCTACTATTTCCTTTGGTTGAACAATAATGCATGCTGGAATATCTTTTGTAGTAAAAGTTGGCCTCATTTCTAGAGAATCATTTTAAATGATCTAGGCAACCTTTGCAAGAACCTTCGTATTAGGCATCACATCTTAAGTTTCTCTCTAAGTAGCTTGAACATTCACATTCCTTTTAGGAACCTAAACTTCTTTTGTTTTTAAAGTACATTCTTTGTGTTTAAAAAAATTATAGACTTTACATTTCATAAAGATCCAACAATAATCAACGTATACTTCATATGGTTCCTTTTCACCCATGTCTATTTCAAATTTGTTAGGAAATTCACCATTAATATCCATTAAAATATATACTTTGCATACGATAATTGAAGCTTTTGTTATATTTTTTCTATCCATATATAACAATTTACCCAAAATATTTCTCACATAGCTTATTCTTGTATTGGTCCATAGCACATAAGGGACATTATCTAACTGCACCCAATGGGAATTGCAAAGATTTTTGCTTTTTCCAATCTAATGAAAGGATGCCATTTTTGAAGGAAAAGTGGTCGGCCTACAATATACCATAGTCCTACTTCCATAATCTCCTCCATTTTCTTAATATTTGAAAAGTGAAAGAAAAAGAAACCTTTATCAATCACTACAATTTCAAATAAGTTTTCTTTCTCCCACAATTTTTCTATAGGTCCTTTCACTAAATAATAAGAGATATTTTCTATTGAGAAATAACCTATAACACAATTTTCAAAGTGGCTTTTACCTTTATCAATAGCTTCTAGGAAAGGTATTGCAACAAGCTTATTTCCATTTTTGGAAAAAGGATGATAATCTACTTTAATTGCCTTCATAAGATTTTCCATTGTAATATATTTCCAAGACAACCCAACTCCACTAATAAGTGCATTACTATTTTGAATATTCGTTACAACTATAGGCATATGCTCTTGAACTTTGTCAACAACATTAACAATTTTTGCTTGAGATAATCCTTTACTAGTTTCAATTTTACCAATTTTGTCTAAAGAATGAGTATTAGTAATTTTACCTGAATCATCCATACTTGATTTGACAAGTGATGCTACAATTTCAGTTGCCAAATATGACTTTGTAGTGTTCGAGGCAATTTAGCTAGTTTTCATAGGAACTTTACCACTTCGAGTATATGCCATCAATTCTATATTTATAGAATCAAGTGTTTGGAAAACTTGTCTTTGGTTAATAGAAAGTAACTCATGATTAATATAGTCCACCAATCTTACTATATATAGATTTAAAAAGAAGACTAAATTGATGTCTGCAATCACCTTCTCTTACTTTCTTCTACCTCTAGTCTTTGTGGGCTCTTTTGCCTTCTATTACCTCTTTTTTCCTCCTTGTAACATTTAAATCAATAAGCTTTGACAACACCAAAATTAGAAAAAATGTCCCTCTTTTAATTTTCCAAAACCAAACTGTACGGAAAGGGGAGGAAGTCTTAACTCCATCCTACCTAAATTCCAGCACCATTTTTTTTTCCTCTAATGAAAGAGAAAAATTGCATTCAGTTTTCTCTCCCAATCTCATGTGGGACTCCAACTAAAGACACTCATTCAACCTAGCACCACCATGGCTCATAACCGCGTGCCACCACTCATTGCTGTTCACCACCAAGTTCACATGGGTTTCCCAGAGATGTTAGTTCATAGCAACTCATAGATTTTCTTCCCCATAGAGATGTTGATATGGCTTTAGAGTAGCAAAGGCTGTGGTCACTTGCAACCATGTGCTTACACATGCCACCAATCACCGGCTTGGCATCCTAATGTTTTCACAGTTTCATTCCTTCTCTGGCTCTCTGTTCGGTGAAATTTATATGCAAGTGAACATGTCGAACAAGTAATATAATAATAAGAAAAGTATTGTCCCATGAAGATTGGTGAATACTAAACTAATTAAGTACTAATGATGAATTAATCCTAAAATTTATCTAGCAAACCAAATTGATAGATGATAGATTAACTAACGAAGTCTAAGAAAACTAAATGCAAGAAATATGTTAGAGCATCTGATTTCACCATAATTACTAGGTATTAATATTGATTATTTATGCTTGCAAGAAAGACAATATCTATCTGATGGCAGAACTTCCTAATTTATTTACTATCCTATGTCTAGGTATAGCAAACCTACTTAGTTCATTAATTCACTATATCTCTATATGTGAATTGAAACAAACCAAATGCATTAGGATCTATGAACATTCCCAGTTTACACCGAAAGCCACATAAATAATATGGTATATGTCTATCCATATTTAATCTATGGTTGCATATTACAAGAAGCAACTGCATGCTATTTCTTGTCGGTCTCTAACATGCAAATCAAGTCATCTAAGTGGTAGCTAATCACCTAAAAGCATTAAACTCCGTAATATGTAACTTCACATAAATAAAATATCTTGCAAAACATAATAATCATAAGATTCATACCATCATAATTAGGTTACATCGTAGCTCTAACAAAGATAAACTAAAACATAAAGAAATAATGAGGAAGAATGGTAATAAGAAATAAAGAAGGCATCTTGAATCCAAGAACAAGAAGTCTGTCACCCTTTTTGTCTTCTCTTCAAGAAAACCTTGAATTATTGGCCTCTTTCTTGAGTTGTGCTCAATTTCCTCCTCCTTTTCTCTTCTCTTATATAGGGTTAGGTTTAGACCTACTCTTATCCTAGTAGAATTGGGTTTTAGAGATCTAAAATAATTGGGTTTTGAACTCTTAATTTAATTAGGTTTTGAACTCCTAATTTAATTAGGCTTTAAACTCCTAATTTAATTAGGTTTTGAACTTCTAAATTAATTAGGATTTGAATTCCTAACATGACTGGGTTTTCTAAATAAATAGAAAACCCAATAACAATAGAAAATCTAATAACAATCATCCAAAGTCCAAGCCCATCTTAACTCTCTTGATCTTGATATTACGATTTTGCCACACAATAAGTATCAGGTTCTCCATGTTCATTCCTTTTCTCCTTGCCTCCTTGTGCTACATAAACAAGATAAATATAGGTAAATAAAAAGGAGTTCAAATGTTTTCTCACAATTATTAAAGTTATTTATTGCCTAAAATAGGTAAAATAACTCTATAAAAATAGAGTTATCACTCTCTCTTGTGCCCTTTTTTTTTTCTAATCATTCTTTTTATGTTTCCTTTAGTTTATATGAAGTCTCTAACCATTAATTCCATCCATAAAATTGTAAAGTGTACTATGAGCTTTCCTTAGTCATAGAAGAGCATTTTATCCTAATAAGGCTTTGAAGTAAAGTTTCCAAATATACATAGAAATGACATTAATTTTAGCTTTATCCAATAATAAATTTAGTGTTTGACATCTTAACAACCTATTTGATTTTGCATAGGTAAAGGCCGGTTGGAAGGATCAACATCGTCAAATGGTGGTTCTAGCTGGAAACAACGATTACAGACATTTGATAGATTCACTCACTGATAACTCTATTTTTATAGAGTTATTTTACCTATTTTTTAGGCAATAAATAATACAATGTTTATGAGAAAATATTTGAACTCCTCTTATTTATTTGAATTTGTCTTGTTTTTGTAGCACAAGGAGAAAAGGGATGAATATGGAGAACCTGATGCTTATTGTGTGGCAAAATTGTAATATCAAGATCAAGAAAGTCAAGATGGGCTTAGGCTTTGGATAATTGTTACTAGATTTTCTATTGTTATTGGATTTTCTATTTAAATAGAAAACCCAGTCATGTTAGGAATTCAAGTCTTAATTAATTTAGGAGTTCAAAACCCAATTGTTTTAGGTCTCTAAAACCCAATTGTTTTAGGTCTCTAAAACCCAATTGTTTTAAGTCTCTAAAACCTAATTCTACTAGGATAGGAGATAGGTCTAAACCTAAACCCTATTTAAGAGAAGAGAAGAGGCCGCTGAAACCAAGGAGGAAATTGAGCACAACTCAAGAGAGAGGCCAAGAATTCAAGGTTTTCTTGAAGAGAAGACAAAAAGGGTGACAGACTTCTTGTTCTTGGATTCAAGATGCCTTCTTTATTTCTTATTACCATTCTTCCTTATTATTTCTTTATGTTTTAGTTTATTTTTGTTAGAGCTATGATGTAACCTAATTATGATGGTATGAATCTTATGATTATTATGTTTTGTAAGATATTTTATTAATGTGAAGTTACATATTACGGAGTTTAATGCTTTTAGGTGATTAGCTACCATTTAGATGAGTTGATTTGTATGTTAAAGACCGACAGGAAATAGCATACAGTTGCTTCTTGTAATATGTAACCATAAATTAAATATGGATAGACATATACCATATTGTTTGTGTGGCTTTTGGTGTAAACTGGGAATATTCATAGATCCTAATGCATTTGGTTTGTTTCAATTCACATATAGAGATATAGTGAATTAATGAACTAAGTAGGTTTGCTATACCTAGACATAGGATAGTAAATAAATTAGGAAATTTCGCTATCACATAGATATTATCTCTTTTGCAAGCATAAATAATCAATATTAGTACCTAGTAATTATGGTGAAGTCATATGCTCTAACATATTTCTTTTATTAATTTTTCTTAGACTTAGTTAGTTAATCTATCATCCATCAATTTAGTTTGCTAGATAAATTCTAGGAGTTATTCACCATTAGTAATTAGTTGGTCTAGTAATCACCAATCTCTGTGGGACGATATCTTTCTTATCATTATATTACTTGTTCGACATGTTCACTTGCATTTAGATTTCACCGAACACTCACCAACCAAACTCATTAACCAAGTCAATGGCTAAGAATGATTCACTCATTAACCAGACTCTTACCAAGTAGAATCTTTGCTATATAATCAAAAAATATGTAGACTAGTTCAATGCCTCACCACTCTAAGTACTTGTGATCCCATGTAATACTTCTCACTCCTCACCTAAAGAGTAAGAATACACGACAGCTAAAAAGGTATAGATAGCCTTTAAGATGTTGAGCACAATAACACCATTGACATTAAGATGGAATTACATCCCAATATCTTGTATTTGTCCAACAAGTTCTGTATAAACTTCAATAGAGGGATGAAAATTCCTCCTTAAGTCTATAAAGCTTCCAGCTTGAGAAATAGCTTCATGGATCCCATATCTTTCATTTCAAAAGCTTCCATCATATCCTTCTTAAACTTGTAAGATTAATAATATTTCTAGTGAATATTAAATCATCCATGTAAATATGCACAAGCAGCAATGAGTTACCTTCTCAAGTGATGAATAACATGGCTTACTTAGACTCCTTGTGAAGCCATTTTCAAAAAAGTAACCTTCAATCTTGTTGTAGCACACTCTTGGTGCCTACCTTAGTCTATATAGTGCCTTTTTAAGCTTGTGCACATTTCCTTCGACACCACCTTCCTCATAACCTACCAGTTGTTCCACATATATTTCTTTTTCCACTTCTCTATTTTGAAAGGTAGCTTTAACACCTAGCAACCACAACTTCCACCTGTGTTATGGTACTATAACTAAAACAATTCTAATGGTTTCTAGTTGTGTAACTAAAGAAAATATTTCTCCAAAATTTTTGCGAGGCATTTGGGAATACCTTTTAGCCATAAACTTATTTTTTTACTTAACTATCAACCATTTACTATTGATTTTTGTTTTGAAAATCCCTTTCAACACCACTAGTTCCTTTCTTGTAGGAAGATTAGTACTACTTATGTATAGTTTCTCCCAATGGTGTTAATTTTTTATTACATTACTATCAACCATTCTTCCTCTTGCACGGCTTCTTTGTATGTTTCAAGTTCTCAAAGAGCTAGATTACAACTTTCATACATGACCTCGAGGATTCTAATCTAGACTGGAGACATATTAAAGAATTCTTTCTCCATTTCCTTATTTTCCTAGGTTGTTTCAATTAAAGATGGTTCAATATTGCTACAACATTGTGGAGTGCATGGAGAAGTTGTCTCCCCTTTTAACATATCAACTTGCTCAACTAACACGTTTCTTAGTGCAAAGACACACAACACAAACATGTCATGAACATGTTTTTCCTTTGTTTCCCAATTCCACACAACTCCTTTATCCACCATTACATCACAGCAAACCACCAATTTGTTAGTAATTAAATCAAATACTTGAGAAGCCTTGAACATTTGTTTTATCTTTGAACATTTCTATTCTAGAACCTGATGTAATAGAAGCTTTTGAAAATTCTCAGTTGTTAGACTGAAGGCTTTCTTATAGGCCATGCTTCACACGGTGTGACCCTTTTGAATGCTACAATGGGAATCTTGTTAAGGTATGCATAGTCATTTTTAGTGCTTCCCCTTAGAGGTCCTTTGGGGTTATCTTTCCTTCAACATACCTCTTGTCATGGCTAGGACTACGCATTTTTTTCCACTTAGCTACTTCATTCTACTGTGGTGAGTAGCTAGCAGTTAGTTGGTTTCTTATTCCTTGCTGTACATAATACTCTCCAAACTTTGATGACTGGTATTCACCAACTTGATCAGATAGACCAAATGCTTTGATTTTCCTACCACTCTCCTTGGTTACTACTTGGAATTGTTTGAATGCTTGGAACACAACCTTTTTTTTTTCCAAGTAAACCTAATAGAATCTAAAATTGTCATCAATAAAGAGAACAAAGAATCTATTACCTTCCTTGGTGATTGATCTTATAGGATTGCAAACATCAATGTGTATAAGCTCTAACAACCTTGTATGATTCTCCTTGGCTTTTGTTTGGAATGTTTTTTAGGGCCTTTTCCAAACCAACAAACTTCATAAATATTTCTTCCTCGTTTATTAGTAGTAGTCCTTCTACCATTCCTTCCTTGTGAAGTTCTTTAAAAGACTCGAAATTACGGTACCTGAACCTGCAATGATGCAACCAACTTTTGTCTTTATCTATACACAAGTAGCCTAATCAGCATACTTAAAGGAAATTGGAAAGTTCATTGTATTCTTCATGTTGATGGTGGCTCTCTCTAGCCATGCTTGACTCATCAAAGATCCCGCAAGAACTTTCTTTGAATAGTAAGACATACTTACTCTCGATCATCTACCCCATGCTCAACAAAATTAAGTCCAGAGTAGGTATAAACAAAACTTCCTTGATTGTTTTCACTCGTGGGGTTACAACAACTTTCTTAGAATAGGGTTGCTTCTTCCAACATTTCTTCTTATTCTGCCAACTTTGCTTATTGTATCTCCTTGAGCCTAAAATTATTTCCAACATGGCCAAACTTTTGGAAATTTCTACATCAAGGTTTACCTCTAACCAACAATACTTCTCTATGTTGTTGGATTGGATTTCTTACTTGCCTTACATGGTGGATATTTTGATCCACCCTCAAAGGTTGTTCAACTCATGATGCATTTTCCTCTCTGGTTTTGGACTTTATAACAGAAGTAGATTATGGGTTAGAGGTTCTTGATAAGGAAGCACAGAGAAGGACTAAAGGTCATTTTTGAAATCGATGAAGATTTTCAAACAATATTAGGCACCTTTAGAAAAAGCACACATATTTACTGATCCTTTTTGTCCTTCTAAAGAAGCAATCTTGTTGTTTTGATCCTTTATCCCTTTACCTCCGCAACATCGGAATTGGTTTCTTAGATAAGAAAGGAAAACAATCTATTAAAAATCAGGCAAGTGTGATATTTCTGTAATGTTTAGTGGTAAACTTCATGGCTTTGCTAAACTACTTAACCTTATAGCCATATCATGGGAACGCTAGCGTATGTTTTTTCTTTTTTTTTTTCAGTTTTAACTTTTGCGTTAACTATGGAAAGAGCAGAGGCCAATATCAGCAAGCTCATGGTGTTTACATCGTCTTGGTCTCCACTATATGAGTTCAAATAAAAAAGATAGGCACAACATGGGGGTGAGGGTATAATGAATTTGTGTACGAGTCTTAGAGATTATTTAGTTTTTTTCTTTTTTTTTTGGTGCAAATTAAGTGGATTTTAGTATATACCAGTTATCATTGCATAATAGTTAGAAACATTTACCTGTGATGAAGAAGTTTTGTGGGGAAATTTTGCTTCTCCAAATTTTCTCAATGATAGATCAAGTACACTTAAAACAACTTTGTAGTTATGATTCATGATTAGAAGACTTCACAGATTTTTTATCTGAAGGAAACAATTATCATTATGATATGGTCTTTTCATCAGCGGATTGGATGAGTTCAGCTTTTGGAAGGAAAGCAAAGGGCTCAGCATGCGGGCCCCATGATTTTTGGCTGGGTTTTTAATCTCCTTCAGATGAATTTCCTAACCCTTCAAACAGGCTGGGGCAGGATGGTTCGAGTAGTTTCTCCAAACCGGAAAGTGAGCAGATTTGAGAATAAAGAAAAAAGAGTCCACTCTTTCTTGGTCAATCGAATCAGAAAGAAAATCAAAGATGATATGATTGTTTGATGCTGAGATTTATCTTAACCATTTTCTAAGTAAGAAAAAAACAAGTCAATTTCTTCCCTTGTTATTTTTGTAATATTCACATCGTAAACAATCTGATGTATCGTTAGCGTTGAGAGTCTGGGCGTGGTAGTTGTTAATATTTCAAAACCATTATTCTGTCCTTTAAAATGTCTTGAGGACAAACCAACGGATGCTTGCCCCAGTACAGCGAAGACAGAACGAAAAACAAAGACTATCCGTAAGACAAGGCTAAGGCATCAAGTTATTGGCTGGTAACTTTAAGCCTACGTATTTTATGCATTCAACGTCATCGGCGTCGTCCCTGCAGCCACATTTCTGTGCTTAAGAAGTTAGATTTATTTCCTGCCAGCTTCAGCGATATCAATTTTAATATAGTCATGTAGCCGTGTAATTGGTCGTCTACACACCGAGGGAAGGGAATGACTAGTGGCTCCGTCGAAGATCTCTTTCGTCTCAATCCAATCTCGTAAGCAAATGTGTGACATCCCCGTTTTGACCCAAACGTGTTCCCCTTGCTAAGATAGAGCTCCCTGCGCACACATGATGTTAAACTCCTTCGAGATTTATCCAAAATTTGAGTTCTTTTTTACTTCATAATAAAGTCTAAATTTGTATATGGGCTAAACGAAATTAGATAACCAAAATACTGATACCCCTAACGAAATTAATCTTGGTCCTTTAAGGATTTCAAGCACACAACATAAATTGGTAAGGCCAGACCCTATAATACGGATGTCAACGTATAACTCATTAATTTGACCAAAATATCATTTTTCAATTTTATAATTTAGAGCAATATTGTGGCGTATACCATTTTGATTGAATACACTATTGTTACATGATTAAAACACACAAGTTATCAAGTCTGAAGATTTAACCCAAATTTGAATTCTAAGTTTAAAAAATCATTTTGTTTATTTAAATTTTCCATTAGGAATCTTATTTTTCAAAGTAAAACTTATATCCTGCACACACTTTTTCAAACACTGGGTATCATTAAGCTCAATAACACATGAGGAAGAGCAATGGTACTTACTTAGAAGGTATCAAAACTTAATCTAAAAACTAGCTTATGGACCTTATGGATCTTACCTTTTAATGTAAAATTATTATCTTATACATAACAATCAAGAGGGCTTTTGAACACTATGTCAATTCCGATTATCATGCAGCTTGTGGCCCTGCCCACTGCCACCAAAGTCTAGCATTTTTAGGCTAGTTTTTGTGCATCTCATAGCTACCTTGAACTACAATCTTTCTGCTAAAGAACCAAACTGTAATGAAATTCTCCAAACTGCAAATTCCATAACGGATTAGCTTATTCCAATAACCAAGAAGGTGACGGAAAATAGATATCAAATCTTGGTATTTGGAGGATTAAGGCCAAAGTTTTCTGTCTTGGTGGTAGCTATCTCCATCCAAACCCGCAAAATCCCTTTCTCTCGTGAGATCGGCATATGCCATGAAAGAAACTAAAATGAACACATTCAACATTCAAGCATTCAAATAGGGAGGAGAAATGAAAATCTCCTATAAAATCTCAAGAAGTGAAATACGCATGCACAAAGAATATATAGACAAATTTGAATAGTTAGGCAATTTAGATGCATAGCAAGCAATTTCCTTAGAATGTGCACGAAGTGATTTCCTAGGGATGCATGATGCGTGGTGGTAATAATAACATATTCTTAATACCCATTCAAATTGGTGATTTATACAAATAAAATACACTGAGCTTGTAGAAAAGGTAAGTATCTTGCCTACTAGATAAAACTTTAGTGAGAAGATTAGTAGGCTACTCATGAGTCTAAATGTCATAAGTCTAAATCAAGACTTATTTCATTTTTCCTATTCTCATTCAATGAAAATTGTACATGCTTTAAAAGTTAGGTCCATACCTTACTCTTTGTACTTATCTAAGTTATGATCATACCATATACCATGTAGTAGTAGTAGTTAACACTAGACGATGATTTATGTACCCTTTTAATTGTTAGGGAGGGTATCACATATTTATTTATCATAACAAATTAGCTTTCTTAGGTGATTCTTTTCCTTTTAAAATCACAACACATATAATGTAGTAGTAGCAGCAACACTAGAAGATAGTTTATCTACCGTTTCAAATGTTTTAACTACCAACCAATGGAAACTTTTATTGAAAAATGACAACATGAAAAGGTTGTTTAATGAGGAATAATGAAATCAATTAATTCAAACCCTTAGGATTAAGCAAGAAATGAACACTTTAATGCGAGAATCTTGTCCTGCACTAAAAAAGCAAGGATAAGGGATTTGGTAACTCCAATCGAGTGACAAAGCGGTATTAAGTACTTACAACTTTTTTTTCATTATCAAAGCTAGGCTCTTAGAAAGTTAGGTAAAGGGACCAAAGAGGACAAGTGGCCACTTCAAAAGTGATCTAGAGTTGGGTTTGAGAGAGTGTTACACACTTATTTATCATAATAAATAAGTTCTTTTGTGAGATTCTTTTCCTTTGAGACCATACCACAAACCATCTAATGATAGTAGTTAAACTAGAAGACAATATATCTACCTTTCGAATGTTTTAAGTTCCAACGAAGAATTTTACAACAAAATTACAAAACAAAGATGTTGTATAGCAAGGTATGATTAAATCAATGGATTTAGAACTTATTACATAGCAGAGTTTTTTCAGGTCCCAAGAAATGATGAGTTTGATAAGAAAATCATGTCCCACACTAGAAAATTAAGGATAAGGGGTTTGTAATTCCAATATAGTGACAAAGTCACATCAAGCATCTATAATATGTTTTCATTATCAACACTAGGCTTCCAAGGATGATAGGTAAAAGGCCTAAGAGGACAGTTGGGCATGCCAAGAGTGATGTGGAGGTGTGGTGAGAAGAGTGTCACATGTATATTTATCATATTAAGGGATTTTTCTAAGTTGATTCTTTTCCTTTAAGATCATACTATGTACCATGTAGTGGTAGTAGTTAACACTACAAGACAATTTACCTACAATTTAACATGATTTAAGTACCAACCAACAAAGACTTTCATAGAAAAGTATCAAAACAAAAAGTTTGTTTTTGGAGCGAAAGGAATAGAAGAAGATTCAGCAATACAAGTCTAGAAAACTCAACCATTATTGCCAAAATCAAGAAGGACGTGAGAGGCAAGATTTCATCTACTAGAGGAGTTAAGTTTACAAATTGTAATAAATTTTTACAAGAGCTTTGGAATTTGCCAAGTGCAATATTTGAGCTTAGATGATGATATTTTGTAATCGAACAATCTTGTAAATTTTTTATGAGTGATATATAATTTGACCTTTCACCAAAAAAAAAAAAAAAAAAAAAAAAAAAAAGTTTGTTTAATTGGGCATGAAGAAATTAATCAATTTGAATCCTTAGTAGCAAGTAGAGTTGTTTGCCACGTTTCAAAAAATAAACTTTTCAATGATTGGATTTGTCCCATATTAAAAAAGCAAGTACTAATAATAGATATATTATTATTACTTAACAAATATCTTGAAGAAGTTGATCCAAAAGTTGATACAAAAAGTCTTTTTTTTTTTGAACAAGTGAGTTTATTTATTGAAAAATAAGAGAATACTAAAGCTTAAAGATATAACCTAATATTACAATTCATTTAAGAAAAGATTAAATTTGAAATTTACCAATTATGATACATTAAAGCATTAACTTGAGAATATTTAATATTCCTAAATAAAGATGTTTAAGTCAAAAAATTTATTCCTTTTAAAGAATACCTTTAAACACAATTTACTAAATATGAGATGTTTGTCATGTGGTTCTTAACATGATGTAGGCTTTCATGATAATATTCTGCTTACAACTAATATGAACTTCACATTTCATCTCAAGGATATTTGGTTGTAGGTTCTCTACTAGGGGAGTTGTCTTCTCAATGTACTTTTAACATTATATTGTAAAGTCTATTATTGTCCAAAAGTTAACTAAAGAGGAGAAGAGTTCTTCTTCCGTATAGAAAATGTAACAGCTTTTGAAGTTGATAAACTTTAAACTGCTGTTTTTTGTTGGGGCCTTGTGGTCAACTCCTAATTATGCTATATGACTGAATAAAATGACTGTAAGCATTGGAGACTTTGAACTATAAAATTTTACAGCTTTTCAATTTGTTAAATCTTAAAGTTGATGATTTTATTTGGAGCTCTTGTTTATACTTCAACTAATAAACCTTGGAAGCGTGAAGGAAGTGTTAATCCTTACCATGAAATTTCCAACGATACTGCAAATTACTTGCAGTTTATGGAGCAGTCGGATGACAGCGTTATCCTTTAGTTCATTATTCTTTTTATTATGAAATTAAAAATTCAATTCCTTAAAACTACATCAATTTCAACAACTTGGGTTTTCTAGTACAAACAATCATTAAGCCACGTGGTAAAGAGGGTGACTTTATATAAAGTCTTCTATTACAAAACAAGAGTAGCCGCCTCCAACAAAGAACAACTAAGGTAAGTTTTCTAGTGAATGCGTGAAACAAAATGTGGAACCCCGCCACCTGACCCCCATCAACCCCAGCAATCATTCTAGACCTCCATCTATGGCAGTAACCTAGCACCAGTGTCCACGTACGTATAACTCGCGCCCTATGCCTTCCAACTCTCTGTGATCAAGGTTTTGATTTGGCTCAAAATCCTGTTCCTGGGATGCCATGGTCCAGTCTTTGAGGGTCAGATACGATGATCATTGTAAAATCATATGCTATGTGAAGGATTTTAAGTTGCTGTCACTTTCTTACTTGAGATATGCTATTGGCAAAATTATGCTCATAAATTTACGTTTCCGGACGTCGAAGCGAAGGGCCTTCCGTGTCTTGCGCTATCGTTTTCTTGTAGTGGCAACTAGAATAGTTTTCAAGTCCAAAAACTGAAGGCAACAATAAAATGGGGGGATGGGATCGTGCATAATTTGACAATTATAATGTGCATAATTTCAAGAGCGAGAAAGTTACCATTGGAGAAAGAAGCACCGGGGCCCATATAAGCAGAGAGAGCGTTGCATTATTGTTAGTGACTTTTTATGGAGCCCTCGTCATCCGCACGGGTCATATGAATATATTCATTTTTCAGTATGCATGGATAGAGAGAGAGAGGACGGCGATGTCCAGGTCAGGTACATCATTAATAGTGACCTTTTTATTCAATTAGCAAAAGGTTCATTGTTAATTCAGCCGTTGTCACCAGCGTCAACAGTATGAGTATATAAATATGTTAAGATATAGGTCTGCAAATCCATTAAGAGAGAGAGAGAAAGAGAGAGAGAAGGGCAAGTGAAATATTATTTTTAAAGGTAGATAGTTTTTTTACAATAAAAGTAAAAGGATAAACTTTTAGCCTTTTAAGTATTGAAACTTTTTCACTTATACTTAAGGTTTCAGGATAAACTCTTATATCTAATATAATATCAAAGTCAAAGATGAGTCTCTATTTTATAATCCTTCATATATGAAACTTAAGCTTTTTTCTATGTATAATACTTATGCTAGTATACATATGAGGAAAAATCTTAAAAGTGAGTATTATCATACATTAAAAGTGAAAAGATGGCCTTAAACCTTATAAATATAAAGGTTTTTTTTTTAATTTAATACTTTAATATTTTGAGATAAATTCTCACCCTTTTTTATAATTATTTGTAATTTTAAATTGTATTTTAAATCAAAAGAGGGAGAGATAGAGACCAATGGAGAGAAATAGTGGGATTATATTATATTAGACCTTTTGTGAGTCTTCTTTTAAGATTCTTCCACTGGAAGGAAAGAATTTCTCACCCCCATTTATTGTCATCGATCTTATACAATGAAGCATCTCATTATTTTTTTCATTATAACAAACTAAAAAGCCAAGTTATTGAAAATTATGAATTTAAATAAAATTTATGATCAGAAAGCTCCTAATGAAAATACTTGTTTAAGGTTTAGCAACTTAAAAAACAACAACATTTTGCAATCCGAAGTCTACAAAAGCTTACAGATATTTTATTTAGCCATATAGCATAATGAGGAGCTAAGCAAGAAGCCCCAAATGAAAGCAATAGTTTAAAGTTTGACAGCTTGAAAAGCAATAACATTTTGCAGTCCCAAGTCTACAAAGCTTACGTGAGCTAATGCGGGCCAAGCAAATCATTTATGCTCAAGTTTTTGGTTGTTCCTTGTTAAGTGTTTTTGTTGGTAATCTGTATCCCTGGATTGCTGCCCGTTCCCCCGCCTGCTGCTTCTGCATTATATCAACAAATTTATCATAAGCATATTAGAAGAACAACATAACGATCAACAAAAAAAACTTTAAATAAAAATTTAAAAATGTTCTTAAATAATGTTTTTTTAAATATGTATTATTTATGCAAAGAATATGGTAAAGATGTTAAATAGTAATATAGTTTTCTTTTTTAACACACACAAACTCACATGCTTAGATATCAAACATAGGATTAAGATTTTTCAAATAGTACTTATTCCTAATTGAGCCAAGCACTTGTCTACTAAATAGTAATATAATTAATTAAGTAAAACATATAGTTTTAGTTAAAATTATAAAGCAGCTACACAAAAACAGCTAACTGCATTTAATCAAAACACGACAACGTAAATATCTGCACCCTTGTGTTACAACCATAAGTTCATAACACTAACGAAATAACCTTTTGAAGTCTACTCTAGGTGAATATGATTTTTCAAAATTTCTTGTATGACGTGGTGGCACCAAATTTATTATTTCTTTAAACCTGTGAATGTTCATCAACGAAAAAATCAGATAATATCAGCTAATGGACATGTAGTATGTCTATTTCAGATAAGGAGATATACACATGCACTCAAATTATGATGGAATGGAGAAAGTAATAGGAACAAAAATGAAAGGGAACACTATAACCTCGAGAAGAAGAAAAAAAGTGATGAAGAAGAGGAATTTTTGCATGCTTATATGCAGAACTCGCCTTGAGCATTTTCTCTAATTTTTTCAAGACAGTAGCCAGTGAAGACTCTGTAATTTTTCCATTGTCACCAGTTTTCAATTTTCCAAGCACCTCTTTCAGATTATTAATGGGCTCTCCAACAAGCACCTAACAACATATAAGAGAGAGATAAAATTATATCAATACAAATCACATCTTCAGAAGATTTGGCATTTAGAAAGGAAAAGACAATAGTCAACGTAAACCATAACTATGCTTTTTAAACAAACAGAAATTTAGACTCTTTTAAATGGGTTGTAATGCTAAGGTATTTGTCTTAAGCCTTTATAATTTTTTTAAAAAATAAATAAACTCACATTTTTTTTTGGTGGAAATGTAAGTGTGCATTAATAAGAAGTAGTGTACAAAAGCATAGGGGGCATACCCTAGAATTACAAGAATTATGAAAATATAGAGGTTGGAAGCCTCCAAATCTTACTCAAAATGACATTTTCCTGTGAGGATTTAATATTTTTAAACAAAGAAGCTCTCTCTCGTACAATTTTCCTTACTTTAGCTATCATGATTGAAATGTCTTCTATTACGTTTTGCCCATATACAATAAATGCAAGCTAAAATAGATAACCTAAGAAGTTTGGCAGCCAAATCCTTTTCTTTAGTTGCTTTGATCATCCATTGCAATTCCTCATTCCATCCTCTAATATCACGTCTAATTTCATTTTGAGTAAGGATAGTTTTCCAAATCTTCATTGTCCATGGACATTTAAAAAAAAGATGATTCCTGTTTTCAACATGGGACTGACAAAAATCACAATATAAGTTAATTGAAGGGAGTCATTGTACCATTCCTTCTGCTGTAGAAAGTCGATCTTGACACACTAACCATCCAATGAAATTATGTTTGCTGATGCCACCAGTCCAAATGAGGTTATATCAATTCACTTTTTCATTTATTGGTCGAAGGTGCTGATAAATTTTTTTGCAACAATAGGTAGATTGGTTAAGAATCGAGGTAAGTGCAGGCCTTAATTTAAGAATACCTCTCCAACTCCATGCCATGGAACCTTTGATATCAAGTTGCATTATTGAAGTTTGTCTACATTTGGTACTGTGGATCCATTGACTCCATAGAGAAGCATCTAGAAGATTTATAAGGTTCCAAAGCATACGTCCCAAAAGGACTTTATTTCAAAGTTTAAGATTTGGTAATCCCAATCCTCCTTCCTTCTTGGGTGAACAAACTATTTACCACACTACTTTGTGAGAGCGTCGTATATCTGTACTACCTGCCCAAAGAAAGTTCTTGATCTTTTTCTCAATCTTATAAATTGTTTGCTTTGGCAATAAGAAAACTTGCATCTAAAATGTACATGTGGAAATTAGGACTGATTTTGCCAATTGTAACCTTCCTGCATAGCTAATATGTTTCATTCCCCAACCGTCTATTCTACCAAATATCTTATCCGTTAAACCCTTGCAATCAGCATGAGTAAGTCTTTTTGTAATCAAAGGAACTCCAAGATATCGAATAGGGAGTGTACCCATAGGGAAAGGTGAATGATCTAGAATAAGAAGTTGCTCTTGTTCTGATAACCTTGAGAAAAATATTTGGCATTTACTAGGGTTGTAATGTAAACCTGTGAGTTCAGCAAATTCCTCCAAAGCTTCTAGAAGACAGAGCATTGAAGCTACATCACCATGAGAGAAAAGGAACAAATCATCAACAAAACACAAATGAGTGATTTTCCCAAGCTTGCATCGCCAATGGAACTTAAAAGTTGATGATGGGGTCTTTTCAATAATAATTTTATTTAGTATCTCCATAACCAATACAAATAAATATGAGAATAATTATTTATTCCCATTGGTACCTTCAAAGTCACCTGCATGCTCTCCATTGAAATTTATTGAAAATCTTGGTGTAGTAATACACTCACCAATAAGATTAATTAGATACTGGGAAGTATTAATAGCTTTCAAGACTCTTAATATTGCTTCCCACTTGACCATATCATATGCTTTCATGAGATCAATTTTTATAGCCACACGTTTACCTTTATCAGCTTTGTGATAGTTGTGAAGTAGTTCTTGGCAAAGTGGAATATTCTTAGAGATCTGACATCCCTTAATGAAAGCAATTTGGTTTTGGCTTACCACTACAGGGAGAATAACACTCAATTTTCCAACCAACATCTTGGAAATGATTTTGTAGAGAACATTGCAACATGCTATTGGTCTGTAGTCTTTATTGCAACAAGGATTAGGGACCTTAGGAACTAATGATAACAATGTAGAGTTTATAGCCTTCAGTAGCTTCCTAGAGGAGAAAAATTCTAGTATAGCATCCTCTATATCTCTTCTAATGATAGGCCAAGCTCTCTTATAAAATAAGCTATTATATCCATCTGGACCAAGGGCTTTAAAATCATGAATTTCCCAAAGAGCTTTAATAACATCTGAACGCTCAAAACTTATAGGATTAAGAAGTGCACTTACATCATCATGAAATAGAGAAGCATATCTCTCAAAGTTGGTGAAGGTATTTCTAGATTAACCAAGAATAGACTGATAATTGAAATAATAGCAGTTCTTAAGTCGTCTTCTTTTGTAATTACTGAGCTATCTTTCAATTCTAGCTTATTGATCCTATTCTGTGCTTTCCTCCACATCAATGATGCAAAGAAGATCTTACTATTATTATCCCCTTCTTTCAACCAAAGGTTTTTGGATTTTTGTTTGAGTAGAATTCCTTCATGTTTACTCATTGCAAGTAGTAACTCTAGTTGAATCTTTTCCTCAGAACGGGTATCAGGACAATGAGGGTTAAGTTCTAATCTGTACTGCACTTGTTGTAAATTTTCTCTAGCATCCTTTATCTTCTGATGTAGGTCACCAAACTAAGTTGCATTAAGCTTCTTGAGAGAAAGTTTCAAAGCTTTTAGTTTCTGCATCACTTGAAACATTTTTGAACCTACTATTTCTTGTTGCCATATTAAACTAACTATATCCATGAAATCTGAGCAATCAACCCAAAAATTAAAAAACCTGAATGAAGAATTTTTTCTGCATGTGGCATTACCAAACTTAACAAAACATGAAGAGTGATATGATACATTAGGGAGTAAAAATTCAATAGAAAAATTTTCAAATTTGAGAATCCATTCTCCATTGGTAAAAGCTCTATCAATTTTACCTGCTCTAAGATCAGTACCCAAACCTTTATTTGTCCATGTGAATGATGGACCAAAATAAGGAGGTTCAATCAATGCTATAGTCTCAATCATTTCATTCAAGTCTTTCGTTCCTTATGTCCATCTAACATTAGAGCCAATGCGTTCACTTGTATTTCGTATTTCATTGAAATCCCCCATAATTAACCAAGGAACATCATTAACATTAAGATTAGAGAAGCTAGTAAGGTTGGCCCATAATTCTCTACGTTCAATCTCCAAGTTACTAGCATAAACAGCAGATAACAAATATGAGTGCATACCTAGCTTTTTAATTAAGCAATGGATGACTTGAAAAGAAGACTCTTTAATTGTAAGTTGAATATCAGAAGCTTTCCAAAGGATCCATATTCTACCAATACTACTAAACCTGTAACTATGGATATAATTCCAACCTGTGAACCCATTCTTTACAATCACATCAGCATTTTCTGCTTTGACTCTATGTTCAAACAAAATAATAACTTGGAGGTCATGGATCAAAACAAACTCAGCTATCTCCCTTAATTTAAGACTTTTATTTAAGCCCCTAACATTCCATGATAGTACTTTCATTTATTAAGAGGTTTATTTTCTGCCACCGTTATCCCAATCTCTACAATAGGATCAATGAATGAGTTCTCTTCTAATACTGCAAACTTATTCTCAGATATGGCTTTTTGCTCCTTGTCTTTTTTTTTTCCCGAAGATCGATTCTCTTTGGTACTTGAGAAAGATTTAGTATTTGCAACTACAGCTTTAGATGGAATAGAAAAAACTTCAGTCTCAGATGAATTTGGAGCTGACCCTATTACTGGGGGATCCTTCATAGGAATCAAAATTTGACTATCTTAAGTAATATCATTTTTAGAGTTCTGAGCTAATGAAGTTATAGACTTTTTGGGTACCTATATTTCTTTTTTCTTGATAGTACATTCTTTATGCCTAAAACAATTGCATGCCTTACATTTCTGAGGAATCCAACAATATTCAACATGTACTTTATATGGTTCTTTTCCTCCCATATCAATATCAAACTTTTCAGGAAATTCACTATTAATATCCATCAAAATACATACTTTAGCATATGATAACCGAAGCTTTTGTTCAATGGCTTTATCCATGTATAAAGGTTTGCCCAACACACTACTCACATAACTTATACCCTTAGTGGTCCAAAGCACATGTGGAACATTATATAAGCGCACCCAAATAGGAATTGTAGAAATTTTTGCTTTTTCCAATCTAATAAGAAGATGCCATTTTTGAATAAAAAGTGGCCGACCCGCAATATCCCATACTCCAACTTCTATAACTTCTTCCATTTTCTTCATACTTGAAAAACGAAAGGAAAAAAACCCTTCATCAGTTGCTAACACTTCTGATAAGTTTTCTTTTTCCCATAATTTTTCCACAATACCTTTCACCAAATAATAAGAAATATTTTTAGTTAAAAAATATCCCACAAGGCAATTTTCAAAATGATTTTTCCCTTCTTCAATAGCCTCTAGTGGCGGTTTTACAACAAGCTTATTTCCTTCTTTGGTAGGAGGATGATAATCTAATTTGGCGTCTTCATAAGATTATCTATAGCAATATGTTTCCAAGACACCTCAGAGTTTCCAACAAATGAATTAATCTTTTGGCCAACTATTGCACTCAAAGAGATATTCTCTTTATTTTTTCCTCCCACACCAACATTTTCTCCTGAAAACATTACTTTACTAGTTGCAAGTTCATTAGTAATATCCAAAGTTTGAGTGTCCATTATTTTACCTAAACCATCCAAGCTTGACTTGAAAAGTGATGCTGCAGTTTCAGTTGCAATTTCAAAGTTTGTAGGACTTGAGACTTTAGCAACATTTTCTGTTGTCCCACTTCGAGTACGTGCCATTAGTTCAATATTTATTGAATTTAGCGTGCGTAAGTTGCGTCTTCGGTTGACAGAAAAAGCTTCAGGATTTATTTGATCTACCAACTTTACCATAGGCAGGCCGTAGGAAAGCTAAATTGATGTTTGAGAGTTAGAAAACTCTGTACCACCTTTTTCTAATGTAAGACCTCCAATGGTGTTTCTGAGTTGAATTTCCCCCTCACGCCTTCATCTCCTTTCTCTCTCTCTTTGTTTTCCTCCAAACCGTCACACCAACACCCAAACTAGAGAAAGTAGAACCTTTTTCCGTCACCACATAAACACCAAATCCACCTGCAGGGAAGGCACTCAAAGGACGACTCTTGTAGTGTTAAACTATTGAGGAAGCAAGAAGAAAAAAACAAAGATGCGAAAGTTATAGTAGTATTATTCTTATTCAATGAAAAGTTGTATATGAATTTATATATAAAGAGAATTATAAGTCCTATTATAATTAAGAAATGAAAGTATGAAAGCCTACTGCAATCAGAAAATAAAATTATAAAACCTAGGATAATCAAAAAAAGAAGTATAGTCTTTTCCACATAAGAAGAATCCACTGTAAAATTAACAGACCGTATCTATAGTAAAATCTCAATAGTCTTCTTTAGGTTGATATTTTGCAAAAGAAAAAAAAAAGAAAAATACCAAACTTGTAACTGAACCTTAATGGACCATAGACTCGTTCGACCCCTCCATTAAACATTTACCGTTGCCGTCTGACTAGAAAGTCACAAATGATAATGCACCTGCCCTCTACGCACGAGCCTATCGGCAGCTTCTCTCATCCTAACTTTCTGGTTCTTGAAAGGACGTGCATCAGAATTGTCACAATAATGCAGTCCTGGGCTTTTGGTTCTGAATTTGATGACGCACAAGTCACGATCCCATCATTTCACTTTATGGCTGCATTCACTTTTTTGACCCAAAAATTGTTTTAGTCGCCATCATAGATAGCGCAAGCCACAGAAGCACTTCTCTTCTTCGAGAAACAAAAATCCGGTCACAGTTAATTTATCCTCACAATTTGGTTTTTCCGAGGTAAGAAAACGACAGCAATTCAGAACGCTTCACGTAGCACATGATTATGCAATAATCAACAGTTATAATTCCACTTCACCTTTTCAGTTATCTCTTTTAATCAAGGATCATCATATCCCGGTCTCTAACACTGCGCCACGGCATCCTACGAACAGGATTTTGGTCTAAATCAAGGCCTTGATTTCAGAGACTCGGATGGGCTAGAACCCTGTGGGCTCTGCGAGTTATATTTTCGGAGATACTGCTGCTAAGTCATTCCCATAGATGGAATTCTAGAAGAGAAACCTCTGAGTAGTTGCTCCGATGTTGCTGACGTGGCTGACGGGGTTCCAGCTTTCGTCCCACGCATTTACAAGAACACATACCCTGGTCGTTCTTTACCACGTCAATTAATACTGCCTTTGTGGGATGATATTCCGAAGCGTACAAAACTTATGAAACGTTTTATTTAGCCATATAGAGTAATTGGGAACCGATAGAATACTTTCAAAAGCTGTAACACTTTTATAAAGAATAAAGACTCCTTTATTCCACGGTCAACTTTTAAAAACCAGCAACTCAAAGTGCTTTGTAAAGGATATATGTAACTTTCCAAGGAAGCCTGAAGTCCATATTTGTTGTGAAGAGGCATGTAAAAGATTATGCTCGATTTAAAAATATTATGTAAGGAAGTTCTTCTTTTTGAAATTACTTTTGAATAATTATGAACTTTCTAGGATGCCTTAAATAGCTTAAATGACGTCGAGCATTTTGGATTGGTACGGATACTTAACATCACGAGCAACAGATATGAGTCGTGCCGAAGGCTTCTTAATCAATTGTGTTAATCTTATCTTGTTAAGCTAACCCTTTTGTTTTTTCATTTTGCTATGAAAGTCTCCGTTGGTTGGTACTAAAGACAATTAAAAGGGTGGATGAGTTGTCTTTTAGTGTTAACAACTACCACTACCTAGCATGTGATGTGATGTTGAAAAAAAGAATCATCCGAAGCCTATTCATTTAGACAAAGAAATATGTAACACCGAAAGGTCCCTTAAAATAATCGATGTCTATTTTCAATCTCCTTGAGCCATTTGACTCATTTATTTAGCGTGCTATCATTATGATAATTTGACAACAAAGGAGCGAATAAAAAGCATTATTTGTTATTTAATAACATGTATCATTTTACAATTATTACCTCAACAGAACTATTTCTGGTGATAATTAATAACATTCTTGCCCATCTGGTAAAAATATTAGAGTTGCTGAAAAAACTTATATTCAAGGAAATTTTCCAAAAGCCTCCTCTATATGGTGCCCTGGCATATCTCTTAGTCTAAAACATTAGCCCCTATTTACACTACGCTTCTTGAGTGATCCAAAAACCCATCTAAGTTCTCCTAAAAATTATATTTTGGATTCTAATCTTAAATATCTTGATCATCCTTGTGAAAATTTTAAGATGAGCAAAATTTTTTACTTTTAAAAAGACAAAATGTGATAACAGGTATCAAGAGAAGTTAGAACAAATATCTCTAACGTGTATCAAGAAACAAAGATTGAATACATATATTAGAGTTTTGTCCCACTTTGTAATTGAAATATATGAAAATATCCATAAGAAACACATTTATTTCATAGAAGGATATTTATTCACAGATTTATTAGTCACTATTACATATACTTCTCAAATCATTTTTCTGCAGCAACTGTTTCTCAAGATAGTTAATCATTTCTTGTCCTCTTTTCTGTCATTGGGATCCGTGTTTTTTTTAATCTTGAAAAGGCATGTCATATCTGTTTAAGGGAGGATGCCTTTATCAATGCAATACATTTTTAAGGAGAGACCCCATATGTGTTGCATCATCTGATAATGCATCGCAGTGACCGAAGAGCGAAAGAGCCGCTAGGGAAATTTCACTTATGTGTAGGGAAATTCTCAAATAGTGACAGATTATATATCTCGTAGGCTTGGGAATTGATTTACAAAGAAACCCATCAAAGAAAATAGAGGATTTCTTCTTTTTGAATTCTCCTATACTTACGGAAGTTTCTAAATAGTGATAGGTTACATTTCTTGCGAATCTACCGATAGGTTTACCTCAAACAATATGCTTGCTATTCAATCCAGATCCATTCCTAACATTTATCTTTGAATTAGATGTTATAGTATCAAAGTTTCTAATTTCTATTTGAAAAATAAAAGCGACGTGGTTACTTGAGGTCAAAAATTTAATGGTATAGTTGCAATGTTTAGTCACGATTGCTTTCAGATAATACCTGCAATGAATACTAGACTCCTTTCACTTTACAAAAGGCTAATGTATATTGTAACTTATGTTTTATTTCTATCGAATGAGCTCACTGCCTCAATCTTGTGTTTCTGCAGCTAGACATGATCAATTGGGACTTGGGAACTACATGCGTCCAAAGATTTAAATCTATATGTTACCCTTTGTAAATATTTAGGTACTTTCAATTTCTGTTTCTTTTATGATTTTGCAGCTCAACTATTTTAGACAATCACACTTTTGTAAGGGTCAAGTTTATGCCCTATCCATTGTGTAGTTACATGGTATGGTTATTGTGTTCAACCTTGTTTTTATAATAATATATGACAAGGTATCAATTCCATTTAATTAAAAAAAATGGTAATGGCGGTAGTTGTGATATTTTGTAAGGACTTTTTTTTATATTGTTTGCAAAAAGTAGGGGACTTCTCTCACTTTACATGTTAACTAGTCTTTTATTTCCATTACTCAAAAGGCGGTGTTTAATAACTAATCACTGTCCATTTCAACTATGGAAGGAACATTTTCGACTCATATTGCTGTAAGATTGTACAGTTCTTTCCCTAGCAATGAATTTGAAAAATAAAAGTAACCTCGTTAGTTGAGTCCAAAATGTTAATGGTAGTAGTTGCAATGTTTGGTAACGATTGCTTTACAATATTATATGAAATGAATCCTGGCCTCCTCTCACTTTACAAAAAGCTAGTGTACATGGGAACTTATATTTTATTTCCATCACGAAGAAAGGTAGCGTTTAGTAACTAATTGTTGCCCTCTCTAATTGCTTTAATGCATATTTAGTTTTTCCAAAAGCCTCCTCTATATTGTGCCTTGTCATGTCTCATAGTCTAAAACATTAGCCCCAATTTACACACTGTTTCTTGAATGACTAAAAACGTCCAACTACATTCTCGTTAAACTTATATTTTGGAAGGAATGCAGAGGGCTTAGCATGCGGGCCTCATGTTTTTTAGCCGTGGTTTTAATCTCCTTCAGATCAATTTCCGAACCCTTCATCAAACCCATCTGGGGTAGGACTGTTCTAGTAGGTTCTCCAAAACGAAAAGTTAGCAGATATGAGAATAAAGAAAAAACAAAACCCACACATTCTTGGTTAATAGTATGTGAAAGAAACTCAAAAATGATATGATTCCTTGATGCTGAGTTCTATCTTTACCTTTTCTAAGCCAGAAACGAAGTCAATTTCTTCCCTTCTTATATTTGAAATATTCACATCGTAAAAAATTTGATTGGATTACTCAATAAGAACATCAGATGTATCGGG
Source organism: Casuarina equisetifolia (assembly GCA_028551475.1). Taxonomy (NCBI): domain Eukaryota; kingdom Viridiplantae; phylum Streptophyta; class Magnoliopsida; order Fagales; family Casuarinaceae; genus Casuarina; species Casuarina equisetifolia. The sequence continues at coordinate 21,824,752 of CM052360.1, forward strand.
AGCGTCGAGAGTCTCGGCGTGGTAGTTGTTAATACTTCAAAACCATTAATCTACCCTTTAAAATGTCTTGAAGACCGACCAACCACCGGACGGTTGCCCAAGCATAGCGAAGACAGGAAGAAAAGAAATGATTATCTGTAAGACAAGGCTAAGTAATCAAGTTACTGGCTTGTAACTTTAAGATACGTACTTTCTACTTTTACCGTCATCGGCGTCATCCCTGCTGCTACATTTCCGGGCTTCAAAAGTATAGTCATACGGTTATTTCCTGACAGCTTCAGCGATATCAATTTTCATATAGTCATAAAGGCGTGTAAGTGGGTCACCTCATATCTCAACGCCAAGGGGAGGGAATGACTAGTGGTTCCGTCAAAGATCTCTTTCATGCCAATCCAAACTTGTAAGCCATTGCGTGACATCCCCGTTTTGAACCAAACGCTTTCACCTTGCTAAGATAGAGTTCTCATTGTTAACCTCTTTTGAGATTTGTCCACAATTTGAGCTCATTTTACCTGATAATAAAGTCTAGATTCATATATGGGCTAAGAAATAGAAGACATAGGAAAAAGAAATTAATAATTTTTATTATATTGGTAAAAGTAAAGAAAGTAATACAAAAAAGAGTTTATTCATTTTGAAATATAAAATCGTCCTAAAGACAACAATAATGGTTTTGTTACTTTAATCAAGTGACAAAGTGATATTCAAGTACTTAAAACTTGTTTTCACCATCAACACTAGGCTCTATGGAGAATAGGTAAGGGGACCAAAGAGTACAAGTGTCACGGTGATGTGGAGTTGGGGTGGGAAGAGTGTCATATATTTATTTATCATAATAAATGAGTTTTATTTTCCTTTAAGATTATACCACATACCATGTAGTGGTAGTAGTTAATATTAGAAGACAAGCTATCTACTCTTTCAAATATTTTAAGCACCAACTATCAAACCTTGTATAACAAAATTATAAAACAAAGAAATAGTTTAACAAGGTATGATTAAATCAATGGATTCAAGACCTTATTAGATAGTGAAGTTGTTTGTCATGTCCTAAGAAATGAATACTTTGATGAGAAAATCTTGTCTCACATTGAAAAAACTAGGATAAGGGTTTTGGTAACTCCAATATAGTGACAAAGTGGTATTAAGCAACTAAAACATGTTTTCATTGTCAACACTAGGCCTCTAAGGATGATAAGTGGGGAGCCTTAAAAGGACAAGTGGGCATGTTAAGGTGATGTGGAGTTGGGGTGGGAAATGTCACATATTTATTTATTATAATAAATGAGTTTTTTTTTAGGTGATTCTTTTCCTTTAAGATCATACAACAAACCATGTAGTGGTAGTAGTTAAGACTAGAAGATAATTTATGTACACTTTCAAATGTTTTAAGTACTAACCAACAAAGACTTTCATAGGAAGATAACAAAACAAAAAGGTTTTTTAATTAGGCATGATGAGATCAATCAATTTCAATCCTTAGCACCAAGTAGAGTTTTTTTGTCACGTTTCACAAAATGAGCACTTCAATGACAAAATTTGATCCATATTGAAAAAGCAACTAATGATAAAAGGTTTGGTAACTCTAGCTAATACACATATATTTTGGTTTGGAGCACTAACCCAATGACAAAGTAGCTTTTGAACAACCACAATTTATTTTTATTGTCAATACTAGGACTCCAATATGGTAGGTAAGGGGGCCCTAAAAGGACAAGTGGCCATGTTGAGGATGAGGTGGATTTGGGTTTTAAGAACTATCACATTCAAGAAAGGAATACTCCAATGGAGATAAATTATACCCACAATAGATAGGCAAGTAAAGGATCTTGACTTTATAATGGATTTGGTAACTTCACTTAACAAATATGTAAGCAAAAAAAACATTTTGAAAATTTTTTTTGTATTCAAAAGTTGACTTAAAAAATCTAAATTTTTTTCTTTAACTAATATTTTATACAAGATTTATAGAATATGAGACTTTTATCATATGGTTCTTACATGACATAGGTTTTCTTGATAATATTTTGCTTACTGATAACATTTGAATTTTATTACATTTATTTAAATTTTTATTGTTTATTTAACAAATCCTAAGATAGTATGAGAAAAGAAGGAAAACATATGCACATGAGAAGGAAAAGAAAGATAAATGACAAAGGCAGCACACAAAAATAAGAAAAGAAATAAAAGAAATGTGGAAGACAATTGAGGGCGAGTTCATAAAAAAGTAACAAAAGCAAAGGAGGGCACGTTGCACGAGAGAGGGAAAAAGAGAGAGGAAAGAGTATAGCGCCTCTAGGGAGAAAAGAAAATTGACAAAAAAAATAAATAAAAACCAAAGAGAGGCGCTACAATATATTTTTGCTTCATATAATTCTTGATTTTACTTTGACTTATAAATATTTCTTGAAGAGAAAATAGTATGGTGATAAATTTCTTGTTTTTCATTTAAGATACATTATTGAATTTCTATCATTTTTCTTTTGTTATTATATTTTGCTTTAATTTTTTTTTGTTAAAGCTACGACGTAACCTAACTATGATAATATAAATTTTATAATTTTTTATATTTTGGAAGATATTTTATTTATATGAGTTATATGTTATGATACTTAATACTTTTAGGTAATTAACTATCACTTGAATAACTTAATGTACATATTTGAAATTGAGAAATGATAACAAATACCTTTTATAATATAAAATTATAAATTAAATATGAATAGATATATATCATATTATTTATGTAGCATTTGGTAATAAGATGATTGAAAAATCTATTGTTAACTAGAATATTCATAAATATATTGTGAATTAATAAATTAAGTAGATTTGCTATGCTTAAACATAAAAAAGTAAATAAATTAAGAAATTTTGATATCACATAGATATTATTATTTTATGGGCATAAACCTTTGAAATTCATATTTAATAGTTATGGTAAAATCAAATGTTTTAGCATATTTTTCTATTGGGTCACTTATTTAAATTTAGTTGTTTTTAGTTCTAAAATTCTCTTTTAGAGAATATTACTTGTAATCCATTCTCAAATATTTTGATTTTCTACATAAGTTTTAGAACTAATTTACTATTAGTATTTAATTAGTTTCGTATTTATCAATCTTTGTAAAACAATATACTTTTTCATTATTATACTACTTATTCAATATGTTTACTTGCATTAAAATTCTACAAACACTTGCAACTAATATGACCTTCACATTTCATCTCAAGGATATAGGTTGTATGTTTTTTGCAAGGGTTGTTGCCTTCTTAATGTAAATATAATATTATGTTATAAAGTTTATTTTTTTCCTAAAAATTAACTGAAGAGGAGAAAAGTTTTCTTTCTTATAAAAAATGTTACAGCTTTAGAAGTTGCTAAACTTTAAAGTATTACTTTTTGATGAGGCCTAGTGGTCAACTTTCAATTATGCTTATATGACTAAATAAAATGTCTGTAAATGTGGGAGACTTCGAAGTACAAATTTTACAGCTTCTCGAGTTGTTAAATCTTAAAATTGCTCCTTTGATTTGGAGCTTTTGATTATACTTCAATTAATACAAATATGGTCCTCGGTCATTGAGTATAATAATGGAAGCAAAAACAAAAGCGTATGACTAGTAAATGAGAAAGTGGATTGGTATAATCTAATTTGGACTGGTGGCATTTGTAAGCATAACTTCATTGGATGGCTAGTCTATCATGACCAACTTTCTACAACAGAAAGAATGGTACATTGGCTCCCTACAATTAATATATACTGTGACTTTTGTTAGTCTAAAGTAGAAAACAAGAGTCATCTTTTTTTTGGTGAAAGGTCAAATTATATATCACCCGTAAAAAAGTTTACAAATTATTCGATTACAAAATATCATCATTTATGTTCAAATATTGCACTTGGAAAATTCCAAAGCTCTTGTAAAAATTTATTACAATTTATAAACTTGACTCCACTGGTAGATGAAATCTTCCCTCTCACATCCTTTTTGATTTTAGCAATAATGGTTGAATTATCTAGACTTGTATCGCTGAATCTTCTTCTATTCTTTTCTCTCCAATTGTGATACAATATGGCCTTGAAAGATATACTAAGCAAAGTTGCTGCAAAGCTCTTCCTCTTAACAGTCTTGATCATCCAACATATTTCAACTCTCTAGTGTTCAATTCTTCAAGTTAATCCATTCATGCCTAGCAAAGCCTTCTAGATGTAGTTTGTAAACCTGCACTTAAAAAATAAATGTTCTTGTGATTCTTCTTCTTGTTGACAGAAGTTGCATTGTAGATCCACTGAACTATTTCATTTAGCCACCCTATCTACTATGGATAGTTTGTCTTTCAAAGTGATCCAGCAGACAAAATTATGTTTTCGTACTCCTTCTTTCTAGACAAGTCTTGCCCATTTAGTATCTTCTTTGTACTCTCTTAGTGCTACATAACTTTTGGTAATATTGTATTCTGAGTCTGTCACTTGTTGCGTAAGTTCACTTCTTACTTGTAAAATATTCCTAAAGCTCCAAGCTAGTGATCCTTTCATCTCAACTTTTAATACATTCCTTTCTTTCAAATTTTCTATTATCATCCATTTAACCCATAAAGAGTTTGTGTTGGGGTGCACAAGAGACCATAAGAGTTTTTCAATTGTTGCCTTATTCCAAGTATGAATGTCTATCAAACCTAGTCTTCCAGAAATTTTAGGCCAATAAACTTCTTTCCATACCACTTTCGCCACACATCGTCCATTAGATTTACCTGCCTAAAGGAAGGTTCTAATCCTTTTTTCAATTTCATAAAGACAGGAGTAATCTTTTCTTTGAATGTCCAAACACAATGTTGATTTGGAAGAGTATCCTTGCTCAAAATGAAATTCGACACCACATTGGAGGATGGAATGAAGAATTACAATGGATGATCAAAGCAACTAAAGGTAAAGATTTGGCTGCTAAGCTTCTTAAAATATCATTTTTAGTGTGTATTTATTGCTTATGGGTAGAATGAAATAGAAGAAGATTTCAGAGTAAACTAGTTGATATTCTAATATTGTTGGTTAGAATAAGGAAAATTATACGAGAGAAAGCTTCTTTACTTTAAAATATTAAACCCTCATAAGGAAATATTTTTCTAAGTGAGATTTGGAGACTTCAAACCTCTATTTTCTCTTACTCTTAGTTTTTTTGGGAATTTGTTGTAATACTGGGATATGCTCCTATGCTCTTGTACATTACATTTTATTAATGCAACTTACCTTAAAACCAAAAAAAAAAAAAAGCGTATGACATTAACCATCGAAAGGTGAAGAAGTGTTAATCCTTACCAAGAATTGTTCGTGAAATCTCCAATAATACTGCATATTACTTGCAGTTGATAGAGAGGTCGAATGACAGTGTTGTCCTTTAGTTCCTTGTTCATTTTATTATGAAATTTAAAAACCAATTCTTTGAAAGCTTTCTATTGCAAACAATCGACCCACCATGAGATCATTAAGCCACGTTGTAAAGAGGGTGACTTTCTACGAAGTCTTTCGTTCCAGAACAAGAGCAGCTACCTCCAACAAAGAACAACCAGACTAAGTTTTCTAGTAAACGCGTGGAAGAAAAGGTCGGACCCCATCAGCACCCCAACTCCAGCAAGTACTCTGCGTTCTTTCATTCTGGGACTCCATCTATGGCAGTGCCCTGGTGCCAGTGTCTCCGTACTGATAACTCTTGCCTTATGTCTTCTGACTCTCTGATAACAAAATACTGTTCATGGGATGCCGTGGTCCAGTGTCAGAGGACGGGATATTATGACTATTGCATAATCATATGCTATGTAAAGGAATTTGAGGTGCTGTCACTTTCTTACGTTTCTCAACGTCGAAGAGGAGGGCCTTCCGTGTCTTGCGCTTTCGTCTTCTTGTAATGAGAGAAGAGAGAGAAGAGAGAGAGAGGGGGACCGGGACGTTCAGGTATGGTGCATCATTATTAGTGACCTTTTGATTCAGACAGCGAAGGTTCATTCTAAATTAAGCCGTTGTCGTCAGTGCCTACAACATAAATATATGAATATGTTAACATATAGATCTGCACATTCATCAAAAGAAAGAGAGAGCATGAGAGAGAAAACGGGGAGGGGAGATGTACTCTCGGCCTTATAAGTGTTAATATTTTCTTGTTTAATGTTTTAAAATTTTAGAATTAATTATTATAATCTAATATAATATTAAAGTCAGAGATGAATATTCTTTTTACATAACACTCATATCAACATGCATATAAGAAAAAATATTATAAGTGGGTATTGTCATATATCAAAAATGAAAAAATAAACCTTTGATTTTTTATATATTGAAATTTTGTCACCTTTAAAATTTTGGAATAAACTCTCACACTTTTTTATAATTATTTATATATCTTTAATAGCATCTTAAATCAAAAGAGGAAGAGACATAGAGACTGATGGAGGTAAACAGTGCAAACGAGAGAAAAGAGGGTGGAAATTATATTATATCAGACCTTTTGTCAATCTTATTTTAAGATACTTCTACTAGAGGGAAAGAATTTCTAACCCCCATTTGTTGTGATCGATACTATACAATAAAGCTTATCATTATTTTGTTTGTGGTAACAAACTAAAAAGCGGAGTTGTTGAAAGTTACGAATTTAAATAAAATTTATGATCAGAAAGTTCCAAATGAAAACACATATTTAAGGTTTAACAACTTGAAAAGCACTACATTTTCCAGTCCGAGATCTACAAGGGTTTACAGACATTTTATTTAAACATATAGCATAATTGAGAGCTGAGCAATAAGCCCCATATGAAAACAATAGTTTAAAGTTTGACCGGTTGAAAAGCAACAACATTTCGCAATCCTTAGTCTACAAAGCTTACTGATATATAGCAGAACAGGAGCTAATGTGGACGAAGCCAATCATTTATGGTCTAGTTTTTTTTGTTTGTTTTCGTTGGTTATCTATTTCCCATTGTTGCCCGTTCCCCCGACTGCCGCTTTGCCGTTCCCATTAGTATTTTCAGTTTCAAACTTCTGCATTTTATCAACAAATTTATCATAAGCGCATTAGGAGTACAATATAACAATCAGCAAAAAACACTTAAATAAATAGTAAAGACACTGTTTTTTGTTCAAGCATTCACCCAAACTTACACATCCAAGTTTCAAACTTGAAACCAAGAGATAGCAGACAGCACCTACTCCTAATTGAATTAAGCATTTCTCAGCCAAATAATAATACTGTGAAATGAGTAAAACATAAACTTTTAATTAAATTTATAAAGTAATTTCACAAATACCTTCGCCTTTGAAAAACTGCTAACTTCGTTTAATCGAAACGCTACAAACTAAAATATCTGCAACGTTGTATTACAACCACAAGTTCGCAACACTAACGAAATAACACTTTTAAAGTCTACTTTAGCTAAATATGATTTTCCAAAATTTCTTATTTGACGTGGTGGCACCACATTTATCATTCCATAAAACTGTGAATGTTGATCAACGAAAAACATAATAATCATGTGCATTCGAATATCTTAAATCAGGTAATATAAGCTCATGGACATGTAGTTTATCTGTTTGAGATAAGGAGATATACACATGCATTCAATCTATGATGGAATGGAGAAAGTAACTGAAGCAAAAATGAAAGGGAACAATATAAAATCGAGAAGAAAAAGAAACGTGATGAGTAAGAGGAATTTCTGTGTGCTTATATGGAGGCACTCACCTTGAGCAATTCCTCTAATTGTTTCGACACATCAACCAGTGATTTCTTTCTCCTTTCCATATTTGCATCGGTATATAATTGTTCAAGCACCTTTTTCAGATGTATAATGGGTTCTTCAGCAAGCACCTAAGAGCATATAAGAGAGATAAATTATATCAATACGAATCACATCCTGAGAAGATTTGGGATTTGGAAAGAGAAGTACAAAAGCCAACGTGGAGCATAACCACACTTTTCAAGTAAACAGAAATTTTGATATAGTTCAAATTTAAATTTCTCTTCAATAAGTTGTAATGCTAAAGTATGTTATTAAACTTTTTTATTTTTTTTTCTTAAAACTCGCATATTTAAAACAAAAAAAATGACATGATGCAATCTTGCATCTAAAAGTTTGATCAGATTCATCACACCCTCCCTTTCTCCCTTTCGGTCTGACTCATAACGCTTTCATTTTTTCAGACCTGTGTTGTGCGATTGTACTTACCAGTTTTTTAATCTGCTGTACCACAGAACCGGCATTCACATGTTCCTGAGAGCACAAAACAGAAGACGTTAGTTATGTCACCGGGAGTAAAAAGATCTGGTATTTGGAGGGATTAAAACTATAGAAAATAAAAGAACAAAAGAAAATTAGAGGATAAACACCACCAACAGAAAATCAAGTATTAACTGCGACACAAAAATCTACCTTATGCTCTTTTTCAAGTTCAGGCTTGGCGTTCGATGTTCCGCCCTTGCGACTCGGTTTTTCCGCATGCTATGGGAACAAATGAAAAGATTTAGTACTGAGAAGGGACAGGACAGAAGTCAACGTCAAGCATCACCATGCTCAAGAAATCAGTAAGATTTCAGCTAAAGGATTACGTTGACTCATAACTCTCCCTCCCTCTCTGCCTGACTCAGAACCTTTTCGTCTCTTTAGATATGTCTCAAGCACTTGCACTTACCGCAAGGAAACTATTGTCGCCTCCAGCATCTTTTGCACTGTTAAGTGCGCCAGGGCGATTTTGACCTTTCATGAGGCAACACAGAATTCAGCTAAAGCACGTTGGGAGAACAAACACCTGCAGGGAAGGCACTCAAAAGACGACTGTTCTAGTGTAAAACTATTGAGAAAGTAAGAAAGAAAAAAGAAATATGTGAAAGTTATGCTAGTATTATTATTAAGAATATTAAGTGGTCCCGTAATCATCTTCAAAAGACGTTTTTAGGTGGAAAGGGGAAGCCACCACTTATAAGGCCCAAATTTATATGCTCTTTTCCTAATGAGGGATAAATCTAAGCATCCTCAATAATTATTATTTAAAGAAAACTTGTATATGAGTTTTATATATAAAGAAATATCATAAACTGAGTAAGAAAATTATAAATCCTATTATAATTAATAAATGAAAGTACAAAGCCTACTAAAATCAGAAAATAAAATTATAAAGCCTAGGATAATCAAAAAAATGTAGAACCTTTGATGGGCTCAATAAAAAACTGTATATGAACTCTATATATTAATAATAATAAACATTTTAACATGTCTTTAATTGATTGATGACATATAGGATTCTCAGGAATACGGATGTTTAACATTACAAGCAGAAAATCTACTTCATGCCTAAGGCTTTCAATCAATTGGTTTGATCTTATCTTGTTAAGCATATCTTTTCATTGTGTTGTTTTCTAGGGAAAGTCTTAGGTTAGTTGATACTTAAGACATTTAAAAGAATAGATAAGCTTTCTAGTTTAACAACTATCACTCATAGACATTCGGTAAGATCTTGAAGGAAAAAAATCACTTAAAAGTTTGTTTATTAAGAAAAATAAGTGTGTAAAGGAAGCAGAAGGACACGTCAACGTAAATGCAGAGTTCTGCAGCAATCCGCCAAACGCATTGAACTGTGAATAGAACTGCTTATTACAATTTTCTTTTTCTTCGCCGTTCTAGATGCTTTTTCTATTAGATTACAGACTGGGGAATTCGTTAAAGCAACCCTTTACATAGGGTGTATGTGCCTTTACATTCATCATAAAATTTGGAGAACAATACACGGAAAAGCTTCCACAACTCTCCACCTCATTTTATCTATGTTTTCCTCTATTTTCTCATCTTCTCCTCAAATGTGGCAACAAAGGATTAAGGGCACTATAATGTATAGAACAATTATAAAGTTGAAGGAAATGAAAAAGAAGTTGAGAAAGCTAAATAGAGAGGAATTTGGAGAATTACCAAAGAAAATAGAGATAGCAAGGAAACAACTACAAATAGCACAAGGAAAGCTTTTTTATGACCCTTCAAATACCCAATTGCGCAATGAAGAAAATAAGTGGTTAGAAAAGTTACTAATACATAGCAAGCATGAAAAAATACTTTTGAAGCAAAAATCAAGAAATACTTGGCTAAAAAAGGGAGATTGTAATAGTACAGTTTTTTTTAGAAGCATGATGAAGAAGAGAGCAAAGCATCACATTGTCAAGCTGGAAATAGACGATGGGCAACTTACTGAAGATCTTGAAATTATAAAGAACAAAATTCTAAGTTACTATCAAAACTTGCTAGGGAGGGCAAACCAACTTCAACCACCAAAAGCAAAATTAAGAGAGTTATTTCTCATGGAAATTTCAGAAGAGATAAAGAGAAATCTTATAGCAGATGTTCAAAGAGAAGAGATACAAAAGGTCTTTAATACTATTGGTGATTACAAAGCTCCAGGTCCTGATGGATATAATAGCTTCTTTTTCAAGAAAGCTTGGAGTATTATAGAGAGTGACATAGAAGATGCAGTTATAGCTTTCTTTCAGAAGAGACAGCTACTCTAAAGCATAAATTCAACAGTAATATCCCTTGTCCCTAAGAAACTTAATGCCACTAATATAAAAGATTTTAGACCAATCTCCTATTGCAATGTGTTGTACAAGATCATTTCTAAAATTATGGTAGGAAGATTAAGTATAGCTTTGCCTCATTTCATACATCCTTATCAAACAACTTTTGTGCTAGGAAGGAATATTAAAGAAAATATTTTATTATGTCAAGAGTTAATACACAATTATCATAAAGGTATTCATGGGAAAAGGGTAGCAATTAAGGTTGATATTATCAAAGCATATGATTCAATAAACTAGAATGCTATCCTGAATACTCTAAAAGTTTTAAAGTTCCAAGACAAATTTAGATTGTTGATTGAAAGCTGCATTACTACTATTGGATAGTCTGTGAACATCAATGGCTTTTATACAGGTTTTTTTAAAGGGGCAAAGGGACATAGACAAGGAAACCTTCTCTTTCCTTTTCTCTTTGTTATTGTGATGGAAATTCTTAACAGAATTATACAAAAGAAAGTATCTTCTAGAAGGTTTAAATTTCACTGGAAAAGCTCTAAAGAGAAGATCACTCATCTATGCTTTGCTAATGATCTTTTTCTGTTTGCTCATAGAGATATTGAGTTTATATTATGTTTACTATATGCTATGCAAGAGTTTGAAGATATAACAGGTTTGAAGATGTATCTAGAAAAGTGCCAAATTTTCTTTTCAAGCTTGTCTGGACAAGAAAAGACTTTAATACTTGATCATATTCCTATCCGAGAAGGTTAACTTCCCATAAAATACTTGAGAGTTCCATTAATTACTAAAAGACTCTCTAACCTAGATTGTACTATCCTGACAGAAAAGATATTGAGGAGAATTGAAGGATGAGAGTCTAAGCATATTAGTTATGAGAGGAGACTGCAACTAGCACAAAGTGTTCTATTTTCATTGCAAACAATTGGATGCAAATTTTTCTATTGCCAAAACAGACTCTTTATGAAATTGAAAAAAGGATTAGAACCTTTCTTTAGGCAGGTAAATCTAAGGGACGATGTGTAGCGAAAGTGGCATGGAAAGAAGTTTGTTGGCCTAAAATTTTTGGAGGATTAAGTTTGATAGACATTCATACTTGGAATAAGGTGGTAATTGAAAAACTCTTATGGTTTCTTGTGCACCCCAACACAAACTCTTATGGGTTAAATGGATGATAACAGAAAATTTGAAGGAAAGGAATGTATTAGAAGTTAAGATGAAAGGATCATTAGTTTGGAGTTTTGGGAATATTTTACAAGTAAGAAGTGAACTTACGCAACAGGCGACGGACTCAGAATACAATATTGCCAAAAGTTATGTAGCACTAAGAGAGAACAAAGAAGATACTGAATGGGCAAGACTTGTATGGAAAGAAAGAGTACTAAAGCATAATTTTATCTACTAGACCACTTTGAAAGACAAACTATCCACAACAGATAGGGTGGCTAAATGGAATAGTTCAATGGATCTACAATGCAACCTTTGCCAACAAGAAGAAGAATCACAAGAACATTTATTTTTTAAGTGTAAGTTTACAAACTACATTTGAAAGGCTTTGTTAGGCATGAATGGATTAACTCGAAGAATTGAACACTAAAAAGTTGAAATATGTTGAATGATCAAGACTGTTAAGAGAAAGAGCTTTGCAGCAACTTTGCTTAATATATCTTTCAAGGCCTTATTGTATCACATTTAGAGAGAAAGGAATAGAAAAAGATTCAACGATACAAGTCTAGATAACTCAACCATTATTGCTAAAATAAAAAATGATGTGAGAGGGAAAATTTCATCTACCAGAGGAGTCAAGCTTACAAATTGTAATAAATTTTTACAAGAACTTTGAAATTTTGCCAAGTGCAATATTTGAACTTAGATGATAATATTTTGTAATCAAACAATCTTGTAATTTTTTTACGGGTGATATATAATTTGACCTTTCACAAAAAAAAAACCCACTATAGCAACGGATGGGAGGCCTAACTCCATATTTACATTTTTATCGAAGAAATCTATAAGAGCTGGTGAGGAATGGTTTTACTCGAACACAGGGCTGTGGTTTTGAGCCAGAGTTTTGAGCTGCCACGAGGAAAACCACCTGGCCATTGGACGGGGGATCCTGTGCTTTCATGAACAAAACCTTGCATGGCCTCACTTTGCCGATGGGTTCCCCCGTGCAACATGGAGGGCGGTCATTTGAAACTACCATTTAGTAGACCCAGTCCAACTACATTGGATAGGTTTAGCATTGGTTAGTTCATATCCGAGCCTGAAAAGTGCTTAAACACGGCAACGAAAAGGGGCAGGAACAAAAGTTTCAAAAGTTTCTGAAAAATCGAGAGCATTTTTCGAGGAGAGAGAAAATCAGGCCCCCCAATTCCTCTAGACCCCTGTGGTTAGGTCAAAATGTATTCGGGTCTCACGAAGTCAGTTAGATCATTGGTCTGACTAGGAGATTGGACCTTTCGACCTATCTAGGCCTATATGGCAAAATGATGTGTTCTTAAGCTTAGTCTTTGTGTTGGATTGGCACCAAGTATATTGTTCTTAAGCCTAGCCCATGTTTTGGATTAGCCCTAGTTACCGTAATGTTAGGCCTACAGGGCCCCATGGTGTAAGGGCTTAGCTCACTTTATTTGTTAAAGAAATTATTAGTGTACCAAAAAGAGAAAGCACGTGACACAGAAAGCGGAACGATGGCCAATGCAAAATCTTAGAAAGCATATTCTTACTAGGGCCTTCATCGGTTCTCTTCAGTTGTAATGATTTCTAATGATCAGGTTTTGATATTTACTGGAAAGAGTCATACAGAAAAATATAAAAAAATGATTTACTTGGTAACTAATCTTTATTTTCTAATGAGAGAATAGTGGGCCTAAAGAAGATAATAAATAAGACCTAGTTGCAAGCTTTAAAGTGGCTTAAAGATGCCTTCTCTCTGTGTGAGTCTGCACCACCACGTAAATCTTAAGTGGTTTTCGTTAGCTGTGCTGTTGCGGTAGCCTGTAGTGCAGAATTTAATTTGGGATTGTTTGTGGATATAGAGTTGAAGAACGACTTTAGTTCTCAGGGGAACTTGTATCTTACATCTGCGGAGAGGGTCTGGTGGACTGAGTTACTTCATTAGTATCATCTACTAACACGTTACACGTTATACGCTACAACCACGCGAAAACCCACTGCAACCCTAAACACGTGATGGCTCCTAAGGAAGATGTGAGACACGACCGGAATCTTGCAATTTGCTCATCGTGAATCGCCTGCCGGTGAACCACTGCACGAACTCCCCTCTCTTTCCGCTAACCATACGAATCCACGGAGTTGACGCACTACCGGAGCCCCCTCCCACTCAACTGAAAGCGCAATTTACTGCTACACAAACTACATTTTCGCGCACTTGGAAAGGCAAATGGTCACGAACTAGGCTGAAGCAATCCTTTTCCACAATTAGACGCACGAACTAGACCTTTGGTGGCCTTACGGGCTTTACCCAGCGCATATAATCTCTAGACAAGTCCCTCAAAATTTGAACCTAGTCAATAAGTTTAGCGGGTTACGCAGAATTGTCATTTTTGTATTTTCAAGATAGTTGGCAGAGAGTAGTTTTCCGACAGTTGTCCCAGAGGCTGAAGAGTGACCTGATGACCATCGGAAAGCTGTTGAAATCCAACGGTTGTCCTCCACTTGAAGCGTCGATGCCAGGTCATGGCTGGCAGATGCTCTGATGTTTACAGGCTTGGTTTCTTCAGTTTTCTTTTCAATTGTAATGATCTCTAAAGATTGCTTTTTGATATTTGATCAAAAGAGCACCGACCTCTTCGCACTCAAAAAGAAGAAAGAGGATAACAAATAATGACCTAGTTGCACGCTTTTAAAGTGGCTTAATGATGCCTTGTGTCTTTGGAGCCTGTATACAATGCGCCTTGGTCATTAAATTAAGAGGTTTAGGACTAAAAGGTTAGTTTCGACATATTTCAGTTAAATATTATTCTTAACTTAAGTCTTTATAAGCTTAAGCTTGTTATTGGTTTCCATAAGTGCATGATGAACTGCCACACTTTTTAAGTGCTGGTCACACACTAAGTAATTCACCTAATGTAAGTATCCTTTTTTTAAGTAACCCTTTCTATAAATTGTCTTATTTTTAGTTTGAACTTAGGAAATAGTGCTAGCGCTAATATTATTTGTTATATATTTCAATCATTAAGGTAGGAAAAAAAAAAGAAATAAGTTTTAGGACTAATTTCGTCGTACTTCATTTAAATAGCATTCCTAACTAAGCTTCCTATAAGCCTAAATCTGCTAGACTTCTCATAAGCCCGTAATGCTCTACCAATGAAAAGAGGTTGTGAAAAGTGCCGCTGTCCGACACCGAGCAAAGCTGAAATATCAGACTTCTTTCATGTTATTGTGCTGCGAATTTCCCACAAAAATAAATTTTGGAAAATTTAATTTTGTTTCTTCAAAATCAGTTGTTTCACCAATACATCGGGGTGCTTCAAGAGAAAGTTGATACAGAAAATGAAATGTAGGGAAAATGAAAAATTTTTGAAAGCAGAGATTCCTAATAAGGCTTTCTTTGATTATCTTTAGTTGCAATGTTTTCGAAAAATTTCTTTTCGGTATTTTATGGAAAGAGTACTGGGCTCCTCACATTTGACAAAAATTTAACTTGGTAACTTATCTTTTATATATTAATGAGACACAGTCCGCTTAAAGATATTAAGGAAGAAAGAAGGTAATAAACGAAGATCTAGTTGCATGCTTTTTAGAGTGGCTTAATGATGCCTTGTCCCTCTGGAGCCTGCACCACCCACGAAAGCCTTAACTAAAGGGCAACTAAAGATATACAGTTTCTGTCTTTTGAACCCAAGTGGTTGCAATTATTAGCTGTGCTCTTGTGGGGGCTGTAGTGTAGAATTCAATTTGGGATTGTTTGCAGAAATATAATTGAAGGAAGGCTTCACTTTCAGAAGAATTTTATTGAAGTCTAGATATTGATTGAAAATTTTGAAAATCTACCATGAGGCTTTAGATAGATTTTTTTTTTTTGTTGAAATATAAGTTTGCATTAATATAAAGTAGTGTACAAAAGTAGAGGGGCATACCCTAGCATTACAATTTTCAACAACTAAATAGATCTTTTCTCTCCTCTACTAAAAATAAAAAGGTCATTAGCAAAGCTAAAATACATCACTCGTTCAATAAAACTCATTAGAAAGCCCATTTGCTTCCATTACCATTTGTGAAAATTATATCTAGGTAAGTGCTCTTGAGTCAAAAAAAATTGTTCGTTATCTTTCTCCCTTTCATAAAAGCAAATTGGCTGCTGGAACTAATGCTTGGGAGGATGATTGTTAACTTGTTGGATAGGAATTTGTCACACATTTGTATATAATATTGCAGCATGAAACTAGTCTATATGTGCCATTGGATCTTTATGCATACGTCTTGAGGTGAAGAAAGATTGGATGGCCTATGAAGTGTCTTGTCCACTTTGTTCCATGAAGCTTTAAAGAAATTAGTATTACAACTATCTAGACTAGGTGCTTTATCACTCTTCATTGAGAATACAACATTTTTGATTTCTTGGTAACGTAGGAACAAATATGATATTGTTCATGAAGTAGGATTGTACATCTTGTTTACACTTTTCTCAATAAATATCTCATTGATAGGCTCTTGAGGTGGCTTGTAGCTAGAAAGGTACTTATAGTATTTGATAAATGTATCCTTGATCATGGGGCAAGATCATCTCATATAATTTCATCTTATAATGCAACAAAGAATATCTTGGAACTAGTTCTTCGTGACTGAATGGTCTTTAAGAACTAGTTCTTCTTAATCCACTAGTTGTAACTATTAGACCTTGGATTTTTGCTTTAGTAAGCTTTCTTTTGTTTTTAGGATATTAACATGTCTCTTTGCCATTTTAATCTCTTCTATAATAATAGTTTCCTTTGAAGCCTAAGGTATTTCTAGTTTCTTAGACCTACATGCTCACACTATTGAAATGTTGCCTATTCAGTTCATGAACATGCATGCTCATGCTATTAAAGGAAATCCCACCACTTTTGCTGCATGCCCCATTTCATCTTCCAAAGGGAGGAAATATAAAATTGACTAATCTACATATCAAAGAACTTGAAAGGTTTTTTAGTTTTAGGAGCTCTTGAGTTAATCTTGGTTATGGTTAGTGCATGGTTTGAAGTTCCAAAGCATAGGAATTAGGCTTGAGCATTAGAAAAAAGTTGATTCCAATAATCATTAACCGTGATCCTATCTCAATTCTCTCAATTCTCTCAATTCTCATGTCTATCAAATAGTGGTCCAAAGTATGTTACATCTTCTAGGCTGGCTTCTTGCAAACATTGGACTAGATCCTATATCTTTGAGTTACAACCTTTCATCCTTCCTTTTCTTTCCTACGGGCATGTAATGGCATTGAAATTTCCACTAATTGTCTATCAATGGCTTTTGTAACTACTCACTTGTCTTTCAACATCTTTCCAAAGCCTGTCTTTCAATTGAATTATTTGAACTATAAACAAGGAAAGAAAGCTCCTTGTTGCATATGTAGTAGATTCTAATCCAAAGTGCATTGTTTGGTTAGATTGTTGAAGCAAGTTGAAAGAAACTTATCCTAGACTCCACCCTATCAATATTCTTCAACAACTACCATCTAGTTATTATCACATTATGTCCAATCCCTGTGAATAGCATCTTGAACCCTCCTTTTATTTATTGACTTTACTCTTTAACAAAGCAATAATAGACAATTTGTATTCTCCAATAAGTAGTGTAACTTACTTATGCTTAGAGGGGTCATGTAACATTTTATTATACTATGAAGCAACAATCATTGGACTATTTTAGAAGTGGTTCCATTGGCTATGAGCTTCTTCTTTTTATTGGTTAGACTTTTCATACTTATATCTCCTTTGTTAACCTTGCCATCCTTCTCTGACGTTTCAATAGAATCTTTAACCTTTTTATTGCACGAGGAAAGTGGTAAGGACTCATCTCCTTCCAAACTAGATGAGTCTTGACTTTGTCTTCTAGTTGGAGTTGTAGAAATAACTTGAGGTTGGATAGGTTTAGTAATAGCATTATTATTTGGATTGATATCTTCAACAACTTGATTCCTTTCAGTAGTGTCACTTAGGAGCTTTCTTCTTAGATACTTTAAGGGGAGATGTCTTGATTGCATTCTTCCTAATAACAACTTTTCATATGTCCTTAGCCTCTTTTGTTCTTGATAACTCTATTTTTATAGAGTTATTTTACCTATTTTAGGCAATAAATAACTTTAATAATTGTGTGAAAACATTTGAACTCCTCTTTATTTACCTAAATTTATCTTGTTTACGTAGAACAAGAAGCCAAGGATAAAAGAGATGAACATGGAGAGCCTGATACTTATTGTGTGGCAAAATCGTAATATCATGATCAAGAGAGTCAAGATGGGCTTGGGCTTTGAATGATTGTTATTAGATTTTATTGTTATTGGGTTTTCTAAATAATTAGAAAACCTAATCATATTAGGAGTTCAAAGCCTAATTAAATTAGAAGTTCAAAACTTAATTAAATTAAGAGTTCAAAACCCAATTGTTTTAGATCTCTAAGACCCAATTCTACTAGGATAAGAATAGGTCTAAACCTAAACCCTATTTAAGAGAAGAGAAGAGACAAAAGAAGGGAGGAGGAGGAAATTGAGCACAACTCAAGAGAGAGGCCAATAATTCAAGGTTTTCTTAAAGAGAAGACAAAAAGGGTGACAGACTTCTTGTTCTTAGATTCAAGATGCTTTCTTTATTTCTTATTACCATTCTTCCTTATTATTTCTTTATGTTTTAGTTTATTTTTGTTAGAGCTATGATGTAACCTAATTATGATGGTATGAATCTTATGATTATTATGTTTTGCAAGATATTTTATTTATGTGAAGTTACATATTACAGAGTTTAATGCTTTTAGGTGATTAGCTACCACTTAGATGAGTTGATTTGTATGTTAAAGACCGACAGGAAATAGCATGCAGTTGCTTCTTGTAATATGTAACCATAGATTAAATATGGATAGACATATACCATATTGTTTGTGTGGCTTTCGGTGTAAACTGGGAATATTCATAGATCCTAATGCATTTGGTTTGTTTCAATTCACATATAGAGATATAGTGAATTAATGAACTAAGTAGGTTTGCTATATCTAGACATAGGATAGTAAATAAATTAAGAAATTCCGCCATCACATAGATATTATCTCTTTTGCAAGCATAAATAATCAATATTAGTACCTAGTAATTATGGTGAAGTCATATGCTCTAACATATTTCTTTTATTAAGTTTTCTTAGACTTAGTTAGTTAATCTATCATCCATCAATTTGGTTTGCTAGATAAATTCTAGGAGTTATTCACTATTAGTAATTAGTTAGTTTAATAATCACCAATCTCTGTGGGACAATATCTTTCTTATCATTATATTACTTGTTTGATATGTTCACTTGCATATAAAGTTCACCGAATAGTTCTCTTCACTTCCATTTCCTAGTCATCTTGGTTTTCTATGGGCATGTCATTGCTAAGTGGCCAAATAGTTTTCATTGCTTTCATACTTCACATTTCATTGGTACTCTACCTTTACAGATATCATCCATGCCTTCTTGTCTAAGAGGTCAATTGCATCTACGAATGGTTTTGTAGCATCCACTTCAATACAAATTCATGTAGAATTCAATTTCTTCGTTTGTTCAGTAAGGTTATTTGCAGCAACAGTCAACCAATTGTAACGATTTCTAAAGATTGGTTTTTGATATTTTATGGAAGTAGCACCGGGTTCCTCGCACTCAAAAAAGGAAGAAAGAAGATAACGAATAATGACCTGTTTCATGTTTTTTAAAGTAGCTTAATGACGCCTTGTCCCCCTGGGGTCTGCACCACCCTCGAAAATCTAAAGCAAAAGGCGGCAAGTAAAGCTATACACGTTTCTGTCAAGGTTGCCGAGAACCTGCGTGGTTGCAATTATTAACTGCACTGTTGCGGGGTCTGTAGCAAAGAATTTAATAGAATTGAAGAACGACTTCACTTTCAGAGGAACTTGTATCATATATCTGGGGTGAGGGACTTTCTTGCTTATAAACAGAGAGGCAGCTCCCTTCTTTTGGTGGGAAAGCAAAACTGCTTGATATCCAAAATAGAGCCAGAGGTCTTTGCAGCTCTTCTCCTTGATCGGCCTAGGCAAAAGAAAGTCACATCTTCATGGCAGGTGGAGTACCCTTCTTTATTTGTCTTTCTTTATCTCTTCCTTGGGATCACAGATCTTTCTGTTGTATGATATCACTTAGGTTTCTAGGTTGGGACTATTCTATACCCTTTCTGTTAGAGCTTAAAGTTACTTATGATTATTATTCCAGTGATTTTGGGTTATTACGGAACATTTGTATTGGATACAATTAGTTGTACTAGTTTTGACATTTTTTCCTCTCATGAGCATCTTGTGCTTTTTCTAAAAGTAGCACTATTCTGGACGTGATAGGCTTCAAGTATCCGGTTTTGAATAAGCATAATTATATGACATTTGATACTCTATAGATTCAATAGGTATAACAAAGAGTACTTTAACAAGTAAAAATGATTAACTAAACATATAATTCTTTGTTTCTTTTTGCTCTTGGGCAGCAAAATGAGTTTTTACGAAGGACCAATGAATGACAAAAGGGAACATTTATGCCACAAAATAAGTTAGTTTGCACTTCTCATTTTACGCCTCCTTGTACGATAGTTTTCATCCTCAAGGCTCTGGCATCGCCATAATATACTTTTCATTTTTTATTTATTTAATACATAGGTTATATTAACATAGTCTATTCAATACATAGTACTTTTCGGTGGCTCTTTGATTAGTGTTAAATGTATCACTTTTCGTGGCAAACTCCAATTTTAATCCTTTAAACAAAACCAAAAGTACTATAAACAACTAATATTGTATAATTGTGTCTTCTTTCCAGTTTTGCATATGCATGCAGTACTTGTGAAATCTCATACGTGTATAAAGTGGATAGCAAAGAAACTCAAATGAGAAAAGTGGTCAAATCTATATAAAGTATTTTTCAGACATATATGTCCGTCTAAGTTATCATATTTTATTGAAATTAATGTAATGTATGTGGATGGCGTCTCTTGTGATCCGCACTGTAATTAAGGAAATGTATGTAGATGATGTCTCTTGTGATCCTTACCTCTCGTTTGGTCATATTATTCGAGTTTTCTGAAACAGGAAAAGGAAAAAATGGGGAAATGGATAGAAATACTTCAGGTTCGGTAGAGAAAAACAACCATCATGCTCACTTGGTAAATGAAATGAACCAGGAGTTGTCTAGCTTGCCCCCGTTGTCCTCTACGTGCAGTATTTATAGAGCTCCTGGGCGACTACGTCATGGCAATGAAAAGTCTTATATACCCAAAGTAGTTTCTATTGGCCCGTTTCATCATGGCGGGAAAGAATTACAAGCCATGGAAGAACATAAAAGAAGGTACCTTGACTATCTTATTCACCTAAGAAAAGTGAGTTTGGGAGACTATCAATGTTATAAAGCAAACGAAAAAGAGTTGCGTGATTGTTATGCTGAAGCCATTAAGTTTAGCAGTGATGAATTTGTAAAAATCATTCTAGTGGATGCCGCCTTCATCATTGTTTTCTTAGTCATGTTTGAATTTCGTGAGATACGAGATGAAAAGGACCGCATATATGGAAAACCATGGATGATACAGGACATATGGCTTGACATGCTGTTACTTGAAAATCAGCTTCCCTTCTTCATTCTTCAGGATCTTTTGGACCATGGTGAGCCACTCATATCCATCACTGGAAAGGTTGACATATTTGGTCTTTCGTTTACCTTCTTCAAACAGCTAATGCATTTGGGGGTTAGCGAAAGCAAATCACAAACAATCCGTGATTCTACAATTCAACATTTTGTTGATCTCCTAAGGCACTTATATCTACCTTTGAACTGGCCGCCTAGAGGGGAACTTGAAACACTAACTACTCCCAGCATAACAGAGTTACATCTAGCCGGAGTCACATTTAAAGTTGGGTCAGGTGAAAACTTATTCGGCCTTCACTTCGAGAATGGGCTTCTAGAAATTCCGAAACTTATAATAAGTGAGGAAACAGAAATCTCAATCCGTAATGTACTTGCCTTTGAGCAACGCTATTACGAAGATAATTGTGTGAAAGAATATGTTTTCATCATGAATCGCCTTGTTAATACCCAAAAGGATGTGAACATTACGGTCAAGTACGGAAATGTGGAGAATAGGCTTGGTAACAATAAGCGAGGATCATTTCTCATCAACAATCTTATAGATGGGCTTGTGGTGAATTTTGGTGATTTCCGTTTTGCTGGTCTTTCTAAAGATTTGAATGAGTACTACAAAAAACCATGGCACAAGTGGATGGTGGACTTGAAACAAAAATATTTCAATTCACCATGGACCATACTATCTTTACTCGCAGGTGCAACCATCCTTATCCTCACTTTCATACAGACAGTGTACTCCACACAGTCTTCCGATCCCAATGGAAATAGGCCTTGAAATGTCACCATTTCATCTTTTTTCCGTGGCGGTTGTTTCTCATCTTCGTGCAGTTGTACTTGTTGTGCTTGTATCCTGTTAAATGTAAACATTGACAATGCTTTGATATTGTGTTAAAAACTATTTTTATTCTAAAACGATATGATAAGGTGTGTACTTTTATAAAGCAATATCTACTGCTATGTTTGTACTATCTTTCTATCAATTAAATGGTCATACTTGAGTGCTTACGCTATTAAGCTCCGCTTCAACCTAGTTAAATTTTCCTTTCTGTAGTTCATAGACTTTCACTTTGTCTCATAAGTAATTTAGACTGACTTCAAAGGCTATAAGCACCCCACGGTGCTTGGCCATGTTGGTCTAAAATAGTAGAACTAAGAACACAAAGTATGTTATTAAGGAAACTGAAAAGCACAACAGGGCATATGTTATCTTCAATGCTCTAGAGGTAGAGCCTGTGATGGTGAGGGAGCTAAAGGTAAATGTTTATGTACTGGATTTCAGTTGTTCAACTGCTATTTATTGTTGAGCTTTCTAGACATTCTATCTCACTTGGAGCTTTTCTTATAATTCATAAAATATCATGTTGCAAAAGGCCATAATCTATGTAACGTGAAATTACGCCATCACACTCTTTTGTAAGACTATGCTTGAGTTCTAAGGGAGTAAATAACTAGTTGAATCTTAATCCAAACTACAATGGGAGATAGCTATCTAGGTCGTAAATATAAATAACCATAAAAAGGGTTATACAATCCTTTTGAATGTAGTAGCTTCTTTCTCATTTTCGAAAGCTAAGTAAATAATTAAGTAGTATTTATCAATTGTTATAAAAAGCCTGAAATTCAAAATTTTGAATCAAAAGTTATATACAACCTATTAAAAATAAATAATTGAGACTGAAGCTTTTGGACTTTCCATGATTTCCGAGATTCATTCTTCAATAGCAACACCTTTCTTAACAATGATCCACTGCTATGTGAATGACTCCTTTGGGTGCCTTCAAGCCCTTTTTCTGCTAATTTTGTACTTATTGGTTTTCAAACTAAGGCTTGTAACTGCTTAAATAAACAATGCAATGAGCTCTTAACGGGTGTTGTTTAAGCGGATTCAAAAAACTAGGTTACTCTCTGAACAATGTCGACTTTTCAAAGCAAAGGTTAAATAAATATGGGAACACATGATAATGCTGAGAATCAGCTTCCAAAGTTTTTGCTTAATTGGATTTCTTGACTTTAGTTAGAAACCTAGACCATAAAGGGCAGTATCATCGCTAATACTCTGATTGTTTGATTACTAGTGTTGACTTATCAACCACCTCTTACTGATGGAATCAACATTAGCCTTTCCTCAGACGAGATGACCTTCACCACGTTGATGTTTTCAACAAAAGGTTATCGGAAATAAGCATATGACAAGGTAAACTGTAGATCAGCTGCTACTACCAAATGTTGGGAACTTTATTTGTTGAGTAACAAAACTAGGAAGGACAGAATCAATTCAAGGAAAAGAAGAAGAGTCGCTTTTTTCTAGAATTGGCAGAGAGCCCTTTTTTTTAGAATTGAACCTTTGACCTGGCAAAGTAGAGGGAAACTTCAAACACTAACCACACGAAACATAGCAGAGTTACACCATGCCAGGAGTAACATTTAAAGTTGAGTCAACTATAAACTTATTGACCTTCGATTCAACAATTGACCTCCAGAAATTTTGCAACTTATTAGAGGTGAAATCTCCCATAATTTACTTGCCTTTCGTAAATGCTATTATAAAGATAATTGTGTTAATGAATATGTTTTCATCATGAATAGACTTGTTAATACACAAAACTATGTGTACTTAATGTTCAGGTAAAGAATTGTGGAGGATAGTCTTGGGAATAATAAGACTGCTCATTTCTTATTACACATGGGCTTACTTCCGACTTTATTAAATTCTATTTTGCTGGTATTTGTAACGAGTGGAGCAAGCATTATAGAGAACCAAGGCACAAAGGGGTGACAAACTTATCGTCACTTTCACTAAAACTTAAAGATTATTTTATTCAGATGGACATTCTAATGCACTACATAAAATAGGGGTAGATAGGCAAAAGATTATGAGAACTCCATCCTTTCTTTTTTTTTTTCTTAAAAAAAAAGAAGATGAATTTGTGAGTTTATTCATCTACAAATATATAAAAATAAAAAAATACAAAAATTTAGGAGTATACCTCATCATTATAATTTATCTAAGAGAAAATCAATTCATCTATAAGAGCTTTATCTTCTTTTGGGAAGCTTAAATAAAAAAATGTCCACTCTATACAGGCTTAGTACATCTTGATTGAGTTTGTAGACAAAAAGGTGATATTCGAATATTAATGAATACGAATGACACTGGGAAGCTGCTGTAATCATTCACGAGGGGTAGGCTTGCTGGCCCTGAGCGTGTTATAAAACCCTTAGTACATCTTGATTGAGTTTATAGATGAAAAGATGATATTCGAATATTATTGAATTCAAATGACACTGGGAAGCTGCTGTAATCATTCACGAGGGGTAGGCTTGCTGGCCTTAACATGTTATAACACATCTAGTGTTGATTTTGTAACAATTACGGTGTAAAAAGATGTAGTTTCATACGGAGGGTAAAATGATGTCATTTTGTTATCCGTCAGTGCATGAAGGGATTTTTGGCCTGAACCCCATTTCCCGTGTGCTGTGTGATCGTTTGGTAATTTTGTTTGTTTTCCTCTCAAAACCCAAAACGCTAACCCAAACTCCCAAGACCCTAATTTCATATCAGATGCCACATCGTGGTAATTGTTAACAGAATAAGGCTACTTTCTAGGATCTGAAATGTACTGAGTCCATCAAGAGGAGGCTTTTCCCAGCAAGTGAGAAAACGAAAAAAGTCAGCTTAACGAGGTAAGAGCAAATCAATCGATTGAGCCTTAGGCATGAAGCAGAGCTGTTGTCTGTAGCGTAATCGCCATCCATCCTGAATGATACAAATCATCAAACAATTGACAGGGAGAACTACTGCATTTTCTGAAATGTCGGCACGCAATCGGCGTTGCACATGTCAACCAACAGCCTTGCTACGACCAGATTTCCATGCTTAAAATTTTGTATAAACACGTATCAGTATTGACCAAAGGATGAAGCACCTGACAGCTTGGAACATTTCAATTAGGAACATATTCTTATGTATGATTCATTTGGTAATGGGCCAAAGTAACCGCAGAACAGCAGTCTCTCCTTAACTGAAGTTGTCAAATTTGGATGAATGTTTAATATGTGCTTCCAAGAGTAGTTAAAGAATTACTGACTCCTTAGCCAAACCGTATCCATCTCTTTACCAAAGTTTTAAACGCTGGAGATTTCTTTATTTTCCCAATTGGTATCACTCACCTCCAATTCAACACCTGAAATACTAATGTTGTTGCTTTCTCTGGTCTTAGTAGCAAGGAACCCAGGGGTCATCACCATGGCAAGTGTTGTGTTCGGATCTAATCCTCCCATCAATCTTGTTGCTGCTCTCAAGGCCTTCCAAGTGGACAAGAATGTGGTGAACTATCTTCAAAAATAATTTTGGATGCATTGTAACTAGAAAAAAAAAAGATTTATGCAATAGCCAAAATGAATCATTAGGCCTTCCAATTGACCTTCAAATATTAGAATTCTCGATTGTACTGAATTATAACTGAAAGAGTGCCTAATATTTATGAGTATACAGACTTAGTAAAGGGATAAGTACATTAAAGCACAACAGTTTTGGTCTTGTTAGCAGGTTAGAGATATATTTGTAACTTTGATGTCTTTAGTGTCTTTTTATTAACAAAGATGCACCTTCACAATTAAAAAATATCCAATTTTACAAAAAGGCTTTTTCACTACTTAGCATTCTTATTCTAACAAGCACGAAATCATAATTATCCATCATTTGATTATGAAAATTAGATTATATTTTTGTAACAATTGCTATACTTGAACTATCGATCGTATCATAGAAACTAATAGCCTAATAGGTGAAATACAAACACATCTAATAGCCTAATAGGTGAGCTACTAAAACATCTAATACCTAAATGGTGAGCTACAAAAACACCTAGTAGCCTAGTACATTTGCATCCTACTTGAGCATCCCCGGTAACAAATAAATCCAGAAATTCTTCTAAATTAATAGTTAGGCATTAGCTGACAGGAATAAATTCCTTCATTTTCTTTCACCTTCCATGTATGATTATCCCCTTCTACGACTTACTCAAATACTTCACACATAAAATTACATCGTAGAAACTATGCATAAGCAATTTAGTTCAAAACAGTCTAAGAATATGTCATCTACAGTTGATGATGGGTGATGAAAGACAAAGAAAATACAAAAGCCTACAAGCTAGTGCCTCTTTTATGACCATAATGTCAAGTACAGCTAACAGTAATTACCATACTAAAATGTCACGACCAGATTGTTTAATGGTAATTCTTCTTTTTGTTGCTAGCATCATTTTGTACTTGTGTCACTATCTATCTTTCTACTGATCGACTTCTCTATCACTATATGTAGTTTGTCATTTAATTTGATAGAAGAGACAATGCAAAAGCCTTCTATCAAAACTAGCTCTAAATGATGCCTAGAAAATTGTAAATCTAAAATTCATCTTTCCTTAAATAACCATTTTCGAATTAGTTGGAGACCAAAATATGGGAAAATATCACTTCAGAATTTTATATTGCTATTACATGATGTTACAACATGCAAACTAATTGTAACTTCATTTGAAATGTCTAATTATTCATGATACGTTATAACAGTATTTCTCTAATTATTATCTCTCTAGAACTGCTTTTGAAGATAGTTCACCGCATTCTTGTCTACCTAAAAGGCCTTGGTACGATCGTTAATATTGATGGGATTATTAAATCCAAATATCGCATTTGCTATGGTGATGACCTCTAAGTTCTAGCTATTAAGACCAACGAAGGTAACCGCATTGGTATTTCTAATGTTAAATTAGAAGTGCATGAGACCAATTTGGAGACAAACACACCCCTGAGTTCTAGCTACTAAGACCAGCGAAGGTCCTCCCATGCATATTTTGAAGAACCCTTTGTTATCTTTGATGCTATGTTTACCTCTCAGTATATTGTTTATTCTTGCTTATTGGGTAAGGGGTGTAAAAATATGCATTGGAACACAACTATTTGTAGAGGCAAACTCTTAAGTTGCTGAAATGAATGTTCTAAGTGGGAAAGAAATGATCTTTGAATAACATTTAAATGTTAAAGTTGCACCGTTAATGAATGTTCTAAGTGGGAAAGAAACGATTTTTGAATAACATTTAAATGTTAAAGCTATTCTCTCAGCTTATGGGCTAACTTATGGAATAAATCATTGGACTTTTTAATGTAGTATTGAAATCCAAGTTGATTTCTTCAATTCTCATTAACTTCAAACCTATATAATTTGATAAATGTGTAAGGGCACAAGTGACTATTAAAAAAAAAAAGTAACCATTATTTTTTTAATTCATAAACTAACTTTTAGATTGAATTATGAATTTTCTAACAAATGAATCCATGTTCTTACCTAACTTGATAAGTGCATACTTGATGCTTGAATCGTTCCTTTAACCACTCCTAATCCCACATACAAAACCTTCAAC
Source organism: Casuarina equisetifolia (assembly GCA_028551475.1). Taxonomy (NCBI): domain Eukaryota; kingdom Viridiplantae; phylum Streptophyta; class Magnoliopsida; order Fagales; family Casuarinaceae; genus Casuarina; species Casuarina equisetifolia. The sequence goes on from CM052360.1 coordinate 21,852,563, forward strand.
CAAACTCGACCCATTCACTTAACTGTAGCTTTGGCAGTCCCAAATAAACTAAAATTAACGTGTTAAAAATGAAGTCGCTGAAGCGGTTAGGTGGCTGATCCTGTCTTCAACTGTAACGATGCCCTATCTAGAATTTTTAGATATGAAATATGGTAGATGCAGCGCGATCAATTGACGGCTTTTAATCAAATAATTGACAGGTCAGTTATTTGACGACTTAAGCATTCTAGTAACTTAGTGTTGTTAATAATGAAGTAAAGTCAACTGTTAGATAGTATTTTAAATAATTTGAGATTGTAAAGGGAATTAGTATACAAGGCAATTGTAACTAGTGAGTTACAGAAAGCATCCATTACAAACCCCAACAATCTAAAACTCATATAGTAGAAACCTAAACAATCTTAATACCATAATTAAAGCAAAACGTTTTTTTTAGAACTAAATTAATATTTATTATTGACAAGGATGGAACAAGGTTCAAAAACACTAATAGCAAATAAATATGAGATGTGGGAAAACTAAAAGAATAAGCATGAAATTTAGAAAGCCAGAGCCGCCATGATGCTCAAGGCACTCAACAGGACCTGAGCCCCGTATTTGGAATTCGAACCCGATTCATCGCCAATTGGTGCTTGTGAAGTTTCGGAGTATGAGCTTGCCGTCGCCGGACTGGGAGGGCTACCACTTGATGGGACTGTTGCGGGGGCCTGGGACGGTGTTGCCGAACTCGATGGGATGCTCGCTGAAGCCTCGGGAGTAGCAGAAGTCGCTGGGACCGGAGCCACTGTTGAGGCGCTCACCGGAGGCGAAACTGGAGAAGACACATTCGTGGACGGTCTGGGGGCCGGAGAAACAGTCCTGGTTGGGGGATTTGGCCGGGGAAAGGGAGGGAGATTTCGCCGGTGGTGAAACGGACGGGGATTTCTCCGGTGGGGTCGACACCGACGGAGAAACGGCAAGAGCGGACGAAGGCGGCGAAGTAGTCGGAGACTGTGCAGGGGGTGTCGAATTAGTCGCCGGAGAGATGTCAGGAGAAGACGACGGAGAAGTCGCCGAAGAGGGTTACTTTTTTGGCGTTGGAGTTGGATTTGGCGAAGGAGCGGGCGCATTGTCTGCTCGAACCACACCGGAGAGTGCGAAGCACAAAGCGAGCACTACCGCAAGCCTAAACATCTTCGGAAAACTAAGCAAGCGTAAAGACTCTGACTAAGAAATCGATGAATATATAATTAAAGCAAAACGTCAAAAGTGAAAAACCTATATGTCATCATTGTCGTGATATGGCTGTAAGGTTAAGTAGTCCAGCAAAACGACGAAGAAATATAATAAAAATATCACACTCGCGTGTTTCTTGGTAGGTTTTTTTTTTTTTTTCCTTTTTGTCTAAGCAATCAATTCCGATGTTTAGAAGGAAATAGATGAGTACAATTGTTTGCTTTTTTGTAATCAGCGTCATATAGAACTCACGTGCGCAACTTCTTTTATTTGTTATTCTATGTTGTTTTTAGTTGTGCCACTTTAATTGTCCACTTCTCTTATCTTTGTTTTAACTTTGCGACCAAAATATATAGAAATATATTTCATGTTGTTGTTGTGGCGATGGTACAATAGGAAAGATAATCACAACATTTATTTTGAATTTCTAAAGATTAAATACATATAGTTTTCTAATTATTGTCCACCTAGAACTGTTTCTGAAGATATTCAACGACATTCTTGTCTACCTGGAAAGCCTTGACAAGAACATCAAGATTGATAGGGGGATTGGATCTGAAAACAGCATTTGCTATGGTGATGACCCCTGGGTTTTGTCTACTAAGAGCAGAAAAGGCAACCGCATTAGAAATTCCAATGTCAAATTGGAAGTGAATGAGACCAATTGGGAAGACACAAGACATCTCCTGGCTTTAGAAATTTAGTGATGAGACGGTTAGGGTTGGACGAAACGAACCCAACATAAACAGTGCCCTCTAAGACGACCAGAATCTCAATGCCACGAGAATGAATGTGGGGAGGATTGAGAGCACATGGGGCAAAGTCCATGCGAGCCGAAGATATACCCAATGTGTTGAGGCCCAGTATTCTATCCACTTTCAAAGGAATGACATTTGAACCTAGTGGATTGTCGGTGCTTCTTGGAAGGTTCAGTCCCGAGAAGAAGAAATCGTCCGCAGTGACAGCATTTGGGTTCTTGCGAAACATTCCATTCACAAATGCTGCAGTGCAAAAGATTGCATCCATGATATCCTAAATATGGTCGCCAAACGTAAATAATATTAGTATATAGAACTCTATCATGAGAAAGAAGACACCCCAAGATGTGACAGAAAAAACTGCGTACCATCAGAAAGTGAAGTGTTAGTTGAAACACAGAAATCTTGCAGAGGACTGGGCTCATCAGCCAAGGCAAGGGAGCAGGCGAAGGCCAACAGGGCCACAGCGACTAGAATCCTCGAGGCAAATTTCATCAGTTTTTTAGGCTGCCTCTACCTTTCAAGATGCTATGTATTCAGGCTTTCTGGGTAAGGGGTGAGGAATGTTGCATGGAAGGACGAGTATTTATAGAGGTAAGGGACTGAACGAGTCCATGTATTTTTCACTTCCACTGTGAAAATCCGACTTGGTATAAATTTGGTTTATGAGTGACTCGTTTTCTAACCAGTCCTGCACGCACATACTAAACATTTATCCAAATTTGATAGCTTCAGCAGTTGCTTTGGTCCATTCCCAAAGTAATTGAACATAGGAATATGTTCCGAGTTGAAATGCCTCAAGGGATCAGGTGGTTGATTGATCCTTTGGTTAATACGCATGTCTGTCTATCCAAATGTTAAGCCTCGAAATCTAGTCGGAGCATGGCTGCCGGTGTGCACTGCCGATTAAGCACGCCCATTTCAGAAAATGCAGTAGTTGTCCCAGTCAACTGTTCGATGACTTCTATCATTCTGGATAAATGGGGATGTTTAACACTACAAGCAACAGCTCTGCGTTCGTCCCCAAGGCCCAAGATCAATTGATTTGGTCTTACCACGTTAAGCTGACCTTCTTGGTTTTTAGGCTTTATGGTGAAAGTCCGCCTCGATTTGGACTTTAGACATCACAAAGGGTAGAAAAATGGCCTGGTAGTGTTAAGAACTACTACGACTTCCATTTGAAATGATCCTGTCTTGGTTTTCCTTTATTTTTCTGAGTTTTTTTTTTAGGATTTCGAGACAAAAACAACCAAGAAATGGTGGTTCGGGCCAAAAAGCCCTTCATCCAACAGCAGATAACAAATCGATGCAATTTTGCTATTATTTTATGCAGTGCATCGGATTGTCTATCTACATAAAATGCCCCTAAGTTTCATTGAAGCCTACATTTTGGCCATCTAAATCTAAAATCTCCACATACATCCTTGCTAAAATAATAAGACCCACATCTTCTCAAAAATGGAAAGAAAAAAAAAAGAATTGCTGAATGAAAAGTCTCTAGAATATTTTAGAAGCGTATTTTCTCTCTACCACACTATTTTTCATCCTGATTTTTTATGTTGCTACTTTTATAATTTTACCACAAAGGAATTAGTGGAGAACATTATCTTAATCATATAGTTGAACATTGTTATAATTTTTTTTTTATTGTTATTTTCAAGTAAAGGATAGTGTGGGGGATTTGGGTGTTTCACCTAGGATCTTTTTAATCACAAGCAACATTAGTCACATAGGTCCCAAGCGACATGAGCTGCACGCCTGGGACAAAAATCACACCTCCTTGATCCATCATTCAAGCAAAAAGTTTAAAACAGTGAAACCGTGTGCTGGCATACTTAAGATATTGTAAAAAAAAGTTTAAAGAAAAAATACTAGATAGCATGCGCCAAAAGAAGCTAGGAATGATACCTCAAACATTATCAAGAAAGAAAATATATACAAATAACCAGAAGAAGCACCTTTATTTCAATTTTTTTTTCTTTTGTTATGATGTTACAACAAAGGAAACAATCACAACCTTTATTTCATATTTGCAGGCTTATTCACGATCACACATCTTTCTCTAATCTTCGTAAAACCAAAATTGCTTCTGAAGATACTGAACCACCTTCCTGTCCACTTGGAAGGATTTGGTAAGTACATTAGGATCGATGGGAGGATTAGATCCAAAGATTGCATTTGCCGTGGTGACAACACCTGGGTTCTGGCTACTGAAAGCGGACAAAGCAACCGCATCAGTCTTTCCTACATTACGTTCGAAGTGAATGAGACCAATTGGGAAGACAATAACATCTCCTGCTGTTAGAACTTTGGTGAAGAGGCGGTTCTCTGGGTTCGATGTGACAAAGCCAGCGTACAAAGTACCCTCTAAAACGGTCAGAACCTCAGTACCAAGAGGGTGATTGTGGGGAGCATTTACGCCTCCTGGTGCAAAATCAAGACGAGCCAAGGATATGCCCAATGTGTTCAGGCCTAAAAAGTTCAAAACATTAACGCGAGTTACAATGGATCCGAGCTGATTCGAGGTGTTTCCACGAATGTTTAACCCGTGAAAGACGAAATCATCGGCTGTGACAAGCTTTCGATCCTTGCAGAACTTCCCGTTTACAAATACTGCAAAAGAAAAAATGAACTTTATATTCTGGACGCGACACAAACAATACTGGTATGTAGAGTTCTATCATGAAGACAACCGAAAACCCAGATGTTTCATATGATTTCATACCACCATCACTAGAACCGTTAGTGGAAACACAGAAGTCTTGTAGAGGACTGGGGTCAAAGGCAGAGGCAATGGAGCATGCCACGGCCAACAGGGCGACAGTTACGAAACACTTAGTAGCGCTTTTCATCATTTTTGAGGCTGTCGCTTGTTTTTAGTATGTGAGAAATGTTGCATGAAGGCAAGACTACTTATAGGGATAAGTCACTGAACAAGCCCATGGTTTAACTTCCATGGCTAAGACTCGACTTGGTAAGAGTTTGTTGATGTGTCACTCATTCTTTATCTGCAACTCTAAGCAAATGCTAAAAATTCAATTATTCCTTTGCGTTGAAGTTAATTCAAACCCTTTTCTTAATATTTTTGTCACGTCGGGCAAATCCCAGGTGAGCATCGTATCTCCTTAACATTGACGTTGCCGAAGCTGTCGATAGGTTGATCAAGTGGTCCGTAGAGAACCGTGTTACCTAGATTTTTAAGTTCTGAAATCTAGCAACATAGACTGGAGGTAGACATGTGGGACCCCAATTAGGCAAAAATAGTCGAGGACTTTCATTCTTTTAGATAATGCGTACGTTTAACGGTACATGCAATACGCTATTGACTTAGCCTTAACTCTTCAATATAATATTCTCATTCTCTTCTCCTGGCTTCGTCTTGCTAGGGTAAGGGTCTATGGGTGTTCCTCAAGGGCAAATGCTTTTCTAGTGTTAATGATTGTACTTTTGACAAATTGTAATTGTCCAATTCCACTTGAAAGAAGAACTAGGTACTGTTGATAAGTTTCTTTGAAAAGATCTTATCTTTTTCTTTTTTTTAAAAAAAGATTTTGTCCTTCAATCTGATTGTTACGTCATGAACATCTAAAACATAAGAAGGGATTGTCTTCTTTTCTTACTTAGAGAGGTGTTTAGGTAAATGTCGGTATAAAAGAATCATGTCATCCATTGATTTTCGTTCTAATCTATTGACCGGGAAAGATTGGGCCTATTTTTCTTTTCCCTTAAATATTTTGAACATTTTCTTTTTAGAGAACGTATTAGAACCATCCTCCCCCAAATAGGTTCGAAGAGTTCGGAAATTCATCTGAAGGAGATGAAGAATCTGCACAAGTTCAAGAAGTTGAATGCTTGTGTTAAATCATACATGAAAAATAAAAAGCTTAAAAAGTAATTAAACATAATATTAGAGTCCAAGTTTTTTCATATTATCCTTATCGTTAAATTCATCATGGAAAAAATAGAAACTTAAAAAGGTAATTTAAAAAGAGATAGATTCTTCCACTTAATATCATAAGATTTTAAGTTGGATATAAATATTTCTTTATACAATTTCATATGGTATCAAGAGCCTAAGTTCTACCTTATGCACTCTTACAAATACAAGTAAGTCTAGAAGCTGTGCAAAAAAGTAGTACTCATGAAATTATTTGAATTTGACCATTGTGGTAATAATAATATGTCCAATAAATAATGCAAAATTGTTCTATGTCACTAATAAGTATGTTGGAAATGTTTCACTTGTGGATAAAAATCCTCATGGAAAGTATTACCTCATGCTTAAGATGAGAGAACTTTTTAAGTCTCATATGAGAAAATAAAAACTTGAAAGACTAACTTTAAAAAATAGGTTTATCTACTTAATGCCTTAAGATTTTAAGTTTAATATAAATCTTTCTTTGTAAAATCTAATAACTATAAAGAAGGGTAAGTTTGAAGTTTAGAAAAAAGTGACATTGAAAGCTGGCTTGAGTTGGACTATTGCAGTGAAAAGACATCTTAAAAAAAATGTTGAATTACCTTATATTGCTAAGAATTCATTGAAAATCCAATTTCAATCTTTCAATCCTTCACTTGTAGACAAAAATTTACATATAAGATATTTCTCTATATTTAGAGCAAAGGGTATAATAAGTTCCACATATGAAATGTAAAACTTTAAAATTTAATTTACAATAAAATAAAATTTTCACTTAATGCCTTAAAATTTTAAATTAAATACAAATTTTTCTCTAAAACTTTTAACAGTCCACAGCTCAAAACGCTGGTGCAGTCAAAGTGGTCCGTAAGGGACGGCGGGACCAACCAGTGAAAATGATTGAGGAATTACAAGTGGGCTCTATTAATGTGTAGCGGGATTCTAGAACATTGGATTATGATGCTGATTGTGAAGTAGTTGTACCTAAGCAAATATGCGTAACTGACTGAAAATCCAAGATTGATTGTGAGACAACTACCCCAAACCTTAGACGACGCTAAGCTGATGGTTTTCATGAAAACAACATTGTGATGGTTGGTGGTGTGGTATCCCAAGAGATCCTCCTCATTCTTATCTTTGTACATTAGTCTAGCTGGTGGTCCGTCATCACTCCTCATGGAGACCGTGCAGGTGGGAGGGTTTTTCTACCTTAGTAGGTCACGTGTGGAATTCAACTATTGAGGTCTTCCTGAGTTTGCCCCCCAAATTTTGGCCCATCAGATCCTCCTCCAAGCCCAGGTACAGGTGTATTAATATAAGTCTCATATTACCAACGTATAGACGTGTGTGGTAAATATGGATATAACTCTTAATTTATTTTGAGTAAATTTTTTTTTGCAATAATAGGCTTTTTTCCATAATCTTCCTATTCATATAAATAGATTCAAAATTCATGCAAGATTGAATTTTAGCTATATCCCTTCTCTGTGCAAAGAAGTCAAATCTTGGTTGACTTACTCCGTGATGTTGGCGGCGAATACTAGCGCCACCCACTTCAGTTCTCCCCCTCATTTTTTCTCCGGAACTCTGCTATGGAACCGCGTTCATCCGACCCGTCGACCACAGGCCCAAGCTCAAACCCACCAGGGGTGTTGACGAAATCCCAGTCATCGACCTGGCCAATATCTTCAACTCTCCGAACGAGAAGACACAAGAAGTCATTTACAAGACCCAAAGTGCATGCGAGACCTGGGTGGTGAACCCCTGGGTCCCGCCGGACTTCCCAAGAAAACTGGAGGCCGTGCTAAACAATTCTTCGATGGATCTGTAGAGGAGAAGAGGAAGATGAGAGTTAGGACCAAGCCCTATACCAACACAAAATACCGGAACATAAGAAATCTCAATGAAATAATTGCCTCGTTTATTAGCTCAATTCAATTGATATTCCTTCCAGACCTCCCAGCTTAACGCTTTATTCACACGTATTCGCCGTTGACGACATCCGACCGCTTCAGCCATTTCAACTCAAAGCATGTACTATGTTCAGTTTACTTAGGAAAGGGTTAAAGCTAAAGTAGGACGACACTCCTTCCTTAACCGAAGTGGTCAGATTTGGATGAATATGTAGTATTTGCGTGTAGCAGTAGTTAGAGGCCAATTCACTCATCTTACCAGGTCTAATTTCCGCCATGGAAATAAAAGACACGTTCGGGGTCCCCTCCATAAATACTCGTCTTCCCATGCAACGCTTCTTACCATTCACCCACAAAGCATAGATTAAATAGCATCCTGAAAGGTAGAGACAGCAGCAAAAACGTTGATAGCCGCTTCAAGACTTCTACGTTTTGGCCCTCGCATGCCACCTTGTCTTTACTTATGTCCCAAGTCCTCTACAAGACTCGTGTTTAAACTAACACTTCTCTTTCTTGTGGTACGCAGTTTTTGGGAAACATCTGGGTTTGCCTTTTTCTATCATGCTAGAACTCTACTTACTAATGATACCTATACTTGGAGAAAACATTTACGTGACAATCTTCCAGAAGTGTTTTGTCCCTTACATCCTGTCTTCCCCTCTGCAGTATTTGTGAATCGAATGTTCTGTAAGGACCCAAATGTCGTTACCGCCGACTATTTCTCCTTCCAAGAAGCACCAAAAATCCACTTGGTTCAAACATTACACTCTTGAATTTGGACCAAAAATACCGGGCCTCAAATGTTGTAGCAGCGATGGTGTGAAGTAAAATGATTTCTCTTTTTTATTTTCTTTTTCATTCATGCACTAGCAAAAAATATAGACCAAGTACATGATTAAAGTTAATTTCACTTTATAGCCATAATGTTAGATATCACTAAACTTTCCCTAATACATAATATTTTTTTTTTCTTTTTCCCTTTTGCAAAATTATTTGTAAGAACAAATAATAAACTAGTAAAGCAATAATAAAGAAACAAAAGAGACAAGTGGGAGGCATATGATATGATTAAGTGAGAAGTGGTATTAAGAGTTTTAAAAGCTATTAGTACGTCTCAGTATTTAGTTGATCTTATAAGTGTATTATTATGACAAGATTTTCAATAAATTTTAATGGAGAGTATGCAAATTACTTTGAAAGTACTAATGGACTAAAACAAGGGGACCTATTATTTATATATTTATTTGTACTAATTATAGAGATACTTAATAGAATTATTATTATTATTATAAAGACTTACAAATCAGCTTTTAAGTTCCACTGGTGATGTAAACCTAAAAAAATTACTCATTCGTATTTTGCTAATGATTTGTTTCTTTCTTCTTATGGTGATATAACTTCAATACCTTGTATTTTAAAAGTTTTACAAGAATTTGCTCAACTCACAACTTTACATTACAACCCAAGTAAATGTCAATTATTCTTCTTAAGATTATCAAAGCATGAGCAACTTCTTAATTTATATCACTTATCTTTTCCTATGAGTACACTCCTTATTTGATATTTTGGAGTTCCTTTAATTATGAAAAGACTTATTCATGCTAATTGCAAGGGTTTGATGGATAAAAATATTTGAAAGAATAGAAGGTTAAAAAATAAAACATCTTAGTCATACAAGAAGGTTATAGTTAGCAAAATGAGTTTTCATTTCCACATGTACATTTTGGATGTAAGTTTTTATACTACTAAAACAAACAAGTTATAAGATTGAGAAATAAATTAGGAACTTTCTATGAACAAGTAGTATAGGTACACAATGCTCTCACAAAGTAATTTGGCAAATAATCTATTCACTAAAGAAGGAAGAGGGGTTGAGGTTATTGAATCTTAAACTTTAGAATAAAGTTCTCTTCGGATGTATGTTTTGAAATCTTATTAATCCTTCATACCTTTTCTTAGGAAGTAAGTGAATTTATAGTACAAAAGATAAAACAACTTAAGTAATGTAGTTTGATATAAAAGATTCTATGGCATGGAGTTGGAGAGGTATTCTTAAATTAAGGCTCACACTTACCATAGTTCTTTATAGATCTACTTATTACTGTAAAAAAATTTATCAAAACCTTTGATCAGTTAATGAAAAAATAAATTGGTATAATCTAATTTGGCCTAGTAGTATCAACAAATATAATTTCATTGGATGGAGTTAGAGATTGACTTTCTACAATAGAAGGAATAGTATGATGGCTCTCTTTAGTTAATTTATATTCTAATTTTTGTCATTCCTATATTGAAAAATAGGAATCATCCTTTTTTTAAATGTACATGGAAAAATATGGTTTGAAAGACTATCCTTGCTTAAAATGAAATTTGATGTCATATTGAAAGATAGAATGAAGAATTGCAATAGATAATCAGAGTAATTAAAGGAAAAAATTTGACTACAAAGTTTCTTAAAATATCTTTTTTAACTTGCATTTATTGTATATAGGTATAATAAAATAAAAGACAATTTCATAATAGAGTAGTTGGCATTCTAATCATATTGACTAAAGCAAGAAAATTTGTACAAAGAAAAGTTACTTTGGTTTAAAATATATAACTTCCATAGGAAAATTTCATTTTGACTAAGATTAGAAGCTTGTAACTTACACTAATTTTTGTAATGTTAAGATATATTCCTATGTTTTTATATACTATCTTTTTTTATTAATGTAAACTTATATTTCTACCAAAAAAAAAAGAGACAAGTGAGTTGAAAAGGATTCTACGTTTCAAATAATCCACCACATTTACATGTCACTATTTCCTTCCAATGATGCATCCCATTGCCTTGATCAATTTTCTCTTCATCTTTGGAACATTTAAGGAGTATTCGGTTTTTAGTCTGCTGCATTAGTAAGCCATAAAGCCATATTAAAAGCATGCTGGCGCGTTATTTTTATATTTCAACTTCTTGCTCCAACCATTGGATTGTGGAGAGTCTAATTTCAAGAACGTTACGGTGTTGGGTTCTCGGGTATTCATTGTACAAGTTCATAGGAAAAGAGAGATGCTAAGAAAATGGGAAGAGAGGAGAATGACATTGAGAGTGATTGGTGAGGTCTATTTAATTTATTCTCATGGCGGTTTGAATGTTTTGTCCCATAACTTTTTTGTGGATATATAAAGAGCCTTAAAATTTTAATTCGAACAAAATATTGTTTGTTAATTCTAAAACTGAGTTAGAAATCTTATTCTCAATCTAATAGTGTCATTTTTGGATATCAAACAGCATTATCATTCTACAAATTTGAAAATACCAACCCCCGAAGCTAAATAGGAAATAGACGTGTTCAAACCATTTTCGTATAGTTATTTAGTCCCTTTATCCTAAAATATCTCTCATTGTCTACCTTTACTTAAAACATGTGCACAGATGTTTTATTGAAATATGAGAATGACCTTTACGTGATAATTGTTATGACAAGAAGAGCGTAAGATCGAACCGAGTTTTAAATGTTTGAAGTACCCATCCGCATAACAAAAGAGGGAGAAGAAAAGATTAGTTACGGGATAAGGTCAACCCCTTTGATAAAGAGCTTTTGGGAGGACGACTATACATTCGCCGTATCTTTGGACATCAGCATTTATATGGAACGCCTAGCACTAATTTCATTGCTTAGTAGAAAGGAATATGCCTCTCAATTGTCATGGCTCTTATAGGTTTCCGGCTTGAAATTAAGCTCTTGTTATCTTTAGTTTTCTTGGACTCATTCTATATCGTACACTCGCATGTCTTATACTGCAGAACATTAACATGAATTTGTATTGTAATTACTTTTTCTTTGACTAAGATGTTACCCAGGTGCTAGCATGTTAAAGGACAAGGCAGCGACCAATCAACAGTCAGCATCCATGTCAATGCCTACATCAGGCTCCATGCCACATCAGCCCTAACTTGACTGGTGCCGTGCAACCCGACGCGACTCGATGGACCCACTAAGGGATCCGACAGCAACCTATGATCCCGTCCCTCATGGTCACCCAACTTTCTTGCCGTCACTGTCACCAAAATTCTTATCATATCAAATGATTCGATTGTGCATTATTTTCGTTTGTAGATTCTGTATAGGTTTACATACTCAATTGTATCTATTTTTATAATTATCAGGAAAATCAATCAATCAAAATTTCACAGAAATTAGGGTTTCCAATTCTTCCCTCTTCTTCTTCTTCCTCACTAAATTCCGTATTCCGATGACCTAATTTCTGGCTTTTCCTCCTTCATTCACAACAATTTTGTTCTACTCTATGTAATTAATATACATTTCACACAAAACTAAACCATACCATTTAACCTTCAAATATTAGAATTCTCAATTGTGTAGGACTATAACTTCATGAGTACCAAGTATTTATCACTACACACACTCAATAAAGGATAAGTACACGAAAAGTACAATAGTTTTAGTTTTGTTAGTAGGTTGGTGAAATAGTTGTAATTTTGATGGTTTGAGTGTTTCTTTATCAACAAAAATGCACCTTCATGATTAACAAATTTCCAGAGAGTTTTTCATTACATATCATTTTTATTCTAACAAGTACTAAATCATAATTATCAATCATTTAGTTATGACCATTGGATTATGTACTATACTTGAACTAATAATGGAATCATATAAAGGCTACCGAAGATTTACAAAAACATCTACTAGCCTAGTTGATATGCATCCCACTCGAGCATGCCCACTAGCATATAAATCCGCAAATTCTTCTTAAAGTACTATACTTGAACTGACGATCGTATCACATAAAGGTAACCGATGATCTACAAAAGATCTAATAGCCTAGTAATATGCATCCGTCTTGAGCTTGCCCACTAACATAGAGATTTCCAAATACTTGTAAGCTAATAGTTCGACGTTACTTGATGGCAATATTTTCTTTCATTTTCTTCTCACTTTCCCTTGTACGATTCTATGCATATCCGACAGAAACATTCTAAGAATCCATCATCCATAACTGGAAGCGGTTGATGAAAACGAAGAGAAGACGAAAGCCAACAACCTTGTGTGCTTCTAACTTGGCAACAGGTGGACGACAACTAAACAGTAAGTACCATGCGCAAATATCACGTGCATGCTTGTTTAATAGGAGCTCTTCTTTTATTTTCCAATATCATGCTGCAAATAAGAAAAAATGGAAAAATGGATCAACACAACAATATAGCTCTTTTCTAGAAGGAAACAAAGATTACATATAGATGTTTGACATTTTGCAGCTCGCATCATTTTGTTCTCACTTGTCTCACTGATTGTCTTTTCAATTGATCAACTTCTTTATTATATATTGTTTCTCATTTAATTAGATGGAAGAAAACCATGTATCAAAATGAGCTGTAAATGGGATATGAAAAATTTTGAATTTAAAATTTAAGATTTTAAGATTTTGGAATAAATTCTCGCCCTTTCTTATAGTTATTAGTATTTTTTAATTGTATCTTAAATAAAAAAAGGGAGAGATAGAGACCAATGGAAAGAAATAGTGCAAGATAGAGAAAAGAAGGTGGGAATTATATTATATCAGACCTTTTGTGAGTCTTATTTTAAGATCCTTTCACTAGAGGGAAAGAATTTCTCACCCCCATTTATTGTCATTGATCTTATACAATGAAGCGTATCATTAGTTTTTTTCGTGATAACAAACTAAAAAGTCAAGTTATTGAAAATTATGAATTTAAATAAAATTTATGATCAGAAAACTCCAAATGAAAACACCTGTTTAAGGTTTAGCAACTTGAAAAACGACAACATTTTCCAGTCTAAAGTCTACAAGAACTTACAGACATTTTGTTTAGACATATAGTATGATTGGGAGCTAAGCAAGAAGCCCCAAATGAAAACAACAGTTTAAAGTTTGACAGCTTGAATAGTGATAACATTTTGCCATCCCAAGTCTACAAAGCTTACTGACATTTTATTTAGATATATAGCATAAAGCGAGCCAATATGGGCCAAGCCAATCATTTGGAGCTTTGTAAATGTTTGACAGTTTGACAAATTATTGTTGTGATAGTTTGACAACTATGGAGCTAACGAAAAGCATCATTTGAGAGATTTAATTCTTTATTACTTAATAACAAATATCATTTTCCAATTATTCTTTTTCTGTTTTGCTGAAAAGGTAAACTATATCAATAAATATTAAAATACAAAAAAAGGCATTTCTTTTTCAATTATTCTCTCAACAAAACTATTTTTAAAGATAGTTAATAATATTATTGACCATCTAGGATTTTTAGCTGAAAATATTATAGTTGTTGAAAAAAACATATATACCAGAAAATTTTCCAAAAGCCTCCTCTATATTATGCCTTGTCATGTCTCATAGTCTAAAACATTGGCCTTAATTTACACACTATTTCTTGAATGACCAAGAACGTCCATCTACGTTCTCGTAAAACTTATATTTTGGAAGGAAAGCAGAGGACTTAGCATGCGGCCTCATGATTTTTAGCCGGGGTTTTAATCTCCTTCAGATCAATTTCCGAACCCTTCATCAAACCCATCTGGGGTAGGACTATTCTAGTAGGTTCTCCAAAACGAAAAGTTAGCAGATATGAGAATAAAGAAAAAACAAAACCCACATATTCTTGGTTAATAGTATGAGAAAGAAACACAAAGATGAGATAATTCCTTCATGCTGAGATTTTCTTTTTTTGGTTTTTAATGTAAGTTACATTAATAGAAATTAATGTACCAAGGCACAGGGGCATACCCCAGTATTACAACAATTTTCAAACGTAAACTAAGAATAAGAAAAAATAGAGGTTGGAAGCCTCCAAATGTCACTCAAACATACATTACCTTGTGAGGGTTTGATATTGTGAAGCAGAGAAGCTCTTCCTCGTACAATTTTTCGTACTTTAGCCATCAAGATTAGAATGTCAACAATTGTATTTTGAAATCTTCTTCTATTCCTTTATGCCCAAATGCAATAAATACAAGCTAAAAAAATATTTTAAGAAGTTTTGCAGTTAGATCTTTACCTATAAATGCTTTAATCATCCAATTTAATTCTTCATTCCATCCTTTGATGTGACATCGAATTCTATTTTGAGTAAGGATATTTTTTCAAATCAACATTGTATAAAGGCATTCAAAAAATAGATGACTCCTATTTTCTACTTGAGTTTGACAAAAATTACAATATTGGTTAATTGTAGGAAGCCATTGTACCATTCTTTCTGTTGTAGAAAGTTGATCATGGCAAACTAGCCATTCAATGAAGTTATGCTTACAAATCCCACCAGTCCAAATTAGATCATACCAATCTACTTTTTCATTTATTAGTTATAGGTCTTGATAAGTAGGTTTGCAACAGTAGGCAAGGTTGGAAAGAATTAAGGTAAGCATGGGCCTTAACTTGAGAAGACCTCTCCAACTCTAAATCATTGGACCTTTGATTTGAATCTACATTACTGAAATTCTTTTACATTTAGTGCTATGTATCCACTTACTTCATAATGATTCATTTGGATGATTTATGAGAGTCCAAAGTATACATCCTAAAAGAATTTTATTCCAAAGTTTAAGTTTCGGCAAGCACAATCTCCCTTCTTTTTTTAGTGAGCAAACTTTTTGCCAAGCAATTTTGTGGGAACGTTGCATCCAAAATGTACATGTGAAAATTAGAATTGATTTAGATAACTGCAATCTTCCAGCAAAGCTTAGATGCTTCATTCTCCAACCTTCTATTCTGGTAAATATTTTATCTATCAAACCTTTGCAATCAGCATGAGTAAGCCTTTTTGTAATCAACGGAACTCCAAGATATTGAATGAGGAATGCACCCATGGGGAAAGGTGTGTGATCTAAGATGAAAAGCTATTCTTGATATGATAATCCTAAGAAGAATATTTGACATTTACTTGGATTATAATGAAGACTTGTAAGTTCACCAAACTCCTCCAAAGCTTTTATAAAACAAAGCACTAAATTTATATCTCCATAAGAAAAAAGAAACAGATCATCAGCAAAACGCAAATGGGCAATTTTCTCAGTTTTGCATCGCTAATGGAATTTAAAAGCTATTGTAGAGGTTTTTGTAATAACAATTCTGAATCGATAAAGGGATAATGGATCACCTTGTCTCAATCTATTGGTACCTTCAAAGTAACCTGCATGCTCTCCATTGAAATTTACTGAGAACCTTGTTGTAGAAATGCATTCTCCTATCAAATTAACTACATGCTGAGGAGTATTAATAGCATTCAGAACCCTTAATATAGCTTCCACTTAACCATATCATATGCTTTCATGAGATCAATTTTTATGGCCACACACTTACCTTTATCATCTTTATGATAATTGTGAAGTAATTCCTGACATAGCATAATATTCTTAAAAATCTGGCTTCCTTTAATGAAAGTTTGGTTTTGGCTTACTACTGATGGGATAATCACATTCAACTTCTCAACTAACATCTTGGATATAATCTTGTAGAGAACATTACAACATGCTATTGGTCTATAATCTTTATTGCCAGAAAAATTAGGAACCTTTGGAACTAAGGATAATAATGTAGAGTTGATAACCTTCAACATCTTCCTAGATGAGAAGAACTCTAGTATAACATCTTCTATATCTCTTCTAATGATAGGCCAAACTTTCTTATAGAAGAAACTATTATACCCATCTGGTCCAAGAGCTTTAATAACAACTGAACGTTCAAATCTTATTGTACTAAAAAATATACTTACATCATCACCATGAAATAAAGATGTGTACCTTTCACAGTTGGTGAAGTTCCTTCTAGCATTACCAAGAATAGACTTATAATATGCAATAATAGCAGTTTTCAAGCCCTTTTCTTCTGTGATAACTGATTCATCTTCTAGAACTTGTCTGTAGATTCTATTTTGTACTCTCCTTCTCATCAATGACGCAAAGAAAATTTTGCTACTATTATCCCCTTTTTTAACCATAAGTTCCTTGATTTTTGTTTAAGAAGGATTTCTTCATGTTTACTCATTGCAACTAACTTCTCTAATTGTGACTTTTCCTTAGCACGAGTATCAAGACAATAAAGATTAAACTCTAATCTATGTTGCAATAGTTGTAAGTTTTCTCTAGCATTCTTTATTTTCTTATTCAAATTACCAAATTATGCTGCATTCAACTTCTTGAGAGGGATCTTTAAAACTTTTAGTTTCTGCACCACTTGAAACATTTTTTAGCCTATTATATCTCATTGCCATATTGATCCAACTGTATCCATGAAATCTGGGCAAGTAGTCTAGAATATAAAGAATCTGAATGAAGAATTCTTCCTGTGTTTAGTGTTGCCAAATTTAACTAGACATGGAGAATGATATGATACACCAGGGAGAAAAAATTCAATAGCAAAGTTTCCAAATTTGCGAATCCATTCCCCATTAGTAAAAGCTCTATCAATTTTACAAGCTCTAAGACTAGTTCCTGATCCTTTATTCATCCATGTGAATAGTGGACCTGAATAAGAGGGTTCAATCAATGCCATATTCTCAATTATTTCATTCAATTCTGTCATTCCTTGTGTCCATTTGACATTAGGCCCAATGCATTCACTTGTATTCCTTATTTCATTGAAATCACCCATAATTAACTAAGGAACATCATTCATATAAAGATTATAAAAGCTAGTAAGATTAGCCCATAAGTTTCTACGTTCAATCTTTAGATTATTTGCATAAAAAGTAGATCTTTCAATATAGCAATGGATGACTTGAGATGAATAATCTCTAACTGTAAGTTGAAAATCAAAAGCTTTCCAGAGGATCCAAATTCTACCAAGACTACTAGACCTATAATTATGGACATAATTCCAATTTGCAAATCCTTCCTTCATAATTATATCAGCATTTCCTTCTTTGACTCTATGTTCAATCAAGATAATAATTTAGGGGCAATGGGACTTAACAAAATCAACAACCTTCTTTAATCTAGAGCTTTTGTTTAAGCCCTTGACATTCCATGATAGTACTTTCATTTATTGGATGATTATCCTTTTCCTCAATTCCCACTTGCTCTATAATAGGATCAGTCATTGTGTCCTCTTCTAGTAATGCAAATTTATTATGAGATATGACATTTTGTACCTAATCCTTTTTCCCCCAGATGTTCTAATTTTTTTTTGTGCTTGTAGTAGATTTAGGATATGTAACTATGTCCTTCCGTAAAACTTTGACATTCTCTATCCCAATTGTATTTGAATTTGGCTCAGTTGCAATGATCTAGACAGGATGTTCCTTGGTAGTACTCAAGAGCTGACTATCTTGATTATTAACAATCTGAGGGTTCTAGGTTAAAGGAGCTACATTCTTTTTAGGTACCCAAACTTCTTTCTTTGTTGTAGTAGATTCTTTGTGTCCAAAGCTATTACATACCTTACATTTCTTAGGAATCTAACAATATTCAACATGTACTTCATATGATTCATCTCCTCCCATATCAATATCAAACTTTTTAGGGAATTCACTATTGATATCCATCATAAGGTTTACCCAACACGCTACTCACATAGCTCATACCTTTATTAGTCCAAAGTACATGAGGTACATTATATAAACACACCCAAATGGGAACTACAGAGATTTTTGTCTTTTCCAATCTAATAAGGGGATGCCATTTTTGAATGAAAAGTGGTCTACTTGCAATATCCCATATTCCAACTTCCATAACCTCCTCCATTTTCTTCATATTTGAAAAACAAAAGAAAAAAAACCCTTCATTAGTAGCTAAGACTTCTGATAGATTCTCTTTTCCCCATAATTTTTCTACAATACCCTTCACTAAATAATATGAAATATTTTCAGTTAAAAAATATCCCACAAGACAATTTGCAAAGTGACTTTTCCCTTCCTCAAGAGCTTTTGGCAATGGTTTAACAATAAGTTTTTTCCTTCCTTGGAAGGAGGATGATAATTTAACTTTGTTGTCTTCATAAGATTATCCATTTCAATATGTTTCCAAGACAACCTAGAGTTCCTAATAGTTGAATTGATCTTTTGGCCGACTACTTCATTTAGTGAGCTGTTTTCTCGAACTTTGTCTCCCACACTAACATTTTCATCAACAGTATCACTATCATCAACAATTTCAGTAGTATGAGTGTTCACAAGTTTACCTAAAGCATCCAAACTTGACTTGAAAAGTAAAGTTGCAATTTCAGCTGCAATCTTAGAGTTTAAGGTGTTTGAGGCTTTAGTAACATTTGTCATTTTTCCACTACGTGTACGTACCATCAATTCAAATAAGTTTTGCCTTCGATTGATAGAACGAGCTTCAAGTTCTACCAACTTTACCATAAGCAGGTTGTAGGAATACTAATTGATGTTTGAGAGAACGACTCTGCATCCACCTTTTCCCAACTCAATCCCTACTACGGTAAAGTCCGAGTATGCTGCCCTTCGCCTGTCCTCTTTGTTTTAATACGTCATACCGTGATCGCCATCACTTGCTTCACCATCTTAGACCTAATCCATCTCTAGATCTGGCTACAACAACGCTTTCTCTGTCACATAATGTTCGATCTGCGCCAAATCAAGTGAAGTGCCAAGGGCCCGTGAGGCTATTTAGTATGGCTATGAAGGTGGAAGGGGTATTTATGGAGTCGGCGGTTATGGAGGCTGCAGGTATGGATGTGGTTGGAGATCACGTGGAAAAAGAGGTGGAGGCGGCGGTTATGAAAGCGACGGGAATGAAGGTAGTGGGTATGTAGGCTGTGGTGGTGGGTATTTGGGCCGACTAGATCAGTGGGTGACGGAGATTAGGGAGGCAGCTGGTTAAGGGAGTTTGGGGTCTGGGAGGAGGCGAGTTGAGGCGTCGAGTTCTGGGTGAGGCCGGCGGTTTGAGGGCTTAAAGATTAAGCTCCTTTATGCTGAGATTTATCTTTACCTTTTTCTATGTCAGAAAAGAAGTCAATTTCTTCCCTTCTTATATTTGAAATATTCACATCATAAACAACTTGATTGGATTAGTTAATAAGAACATCAGATGTATCAAAAGCATCGAGAGTCCCGGCGTGGTAGTTGTTAATACTTCAAAACCATTAATCTATCCTTTAAAATGTCTTGAGGACCAACCACTGGATGCTTGCCCAAGCACCGCGAAGACAGGAAGAAAAAAAATGATTATCTATAAGACAAGGCTAAGTGATCAAGTTATTGGCTTGTAACTTTAAGACTACGTTTTTTCTACTTTTACCGTCATCGGCGTCGTCCCTGCTGCTACATTTCCGGGCTTAAAAAGTATAGTCAAACGGATTATTTCCTGACAGCTTCAGAGAAATAACTAGGCTCGCCTACATATCTCAACGCTAAGGGGAAGGAATGACTAGTGGTTCCGTCAAAGATCTCTATCATGCCAACCCAATCTTGTAAGCCATTGCATGACATCCCCATTTTGAACCTGACGCTTTCACCTTGCTAAGATAGAATTCTAATTGTTAACCTCTTTCAAGATTTGTCCAAAATTTGAGCTCATTTTACTTAATAATAAAGTCTAGATTCATATATGGGCTAAAAGAAATAGAAGACATAGGGAAAAGCAATTAATAGTTTTATTATATAGGTAAAAGCAAAGAAAAGTAATACAAAGAAGAGCTTATTTGTTTTGAAATATAAAATCATCCTAAAGTCTACAATATTTGAATTCTGAATATTTTTATATCTTGATTGGAATCCAACAATCATCAAGAAAAATACTTTCCTTGATTGTACATTAAAAGATACTTCAGCACTAAATGGAGATAATTTCTCTACACTTTCAAAATTTTGAAGTACCAACCAATGGAAGCTTTCATAAGAAAATGATAGCGTGAAAAGCTTGTTTATTGAGGCACAATGAAATCAATTAATTGAGACTCTCAGCACTAAATGAAGTTGTTTTTCACATTTTAGGGAATGAGCACTTCATTGCAAGAATCTTGTCCCACATTGAAAAAGTAAGGATAATGGTTTTGTTACTTTAATCGAGTGACAAAGTGGTATTCAAGTACTTAAAACTTGTTTCCACTATCAACACTAGGCTCTATGGAGGATAGGTAAGGGGACCAAAGATGACAAGTGTCATGGTGATGTGGAGTTAGGGTGGGAAAAGTGACATATATTTATTTATCATAATAAATGAGTTTTCTTTTCCTTTAAGATCATACCATGTAGCAGTAGTAGTTAATACTAGAAAACAAGTTATCTGATCTTTCAAATATTTTAAGCACCAACTAATAGATTTTTAAAACAAAATTACAAACAAAGAAATAGTTTAACAGGCATGATTAAATCAATAGATTCAAGACCTTATTACATAGTGGAGTTGTTTGTCATGTCCTAAGAAATGAATACTTTGATGAGAAAATCTTGTCCAGCACTAAAAAAGCAAGGATAAGGGTTTTGGTAACTTCAATATAGTGATAAAGTGGTATTAAGCAACTAAAAATTGTTTTCATTGCCAACACTAGGCCTCTAAGCATGATAAGTAAGGGGCCCTAAAAGGACAAATGGCCATGTCAAAGGGATGTGGAGTTGAGGTGGGAAAGTGTCACATATTTATTTATTATAATAAATGAGTTTTCTTTTTTTAAGGTGATTCTTTTCCTTTAAGATCATACAACAAACCATGTAGTGGTAATAGTTAAGACTAGAAGACAATTTATCTACACTTTCAAATGTTTTAAGTACCAACCAACGAAGACTTTAAAGAAGAGAACAAAACAAAAAAGATTTTTAGTTAGGCATGATGAAATCAATCAATTTGAATCCTTAGCACTAAGTAGAGTTTTTTGTCACGTTTCACAAAATGAACACTTCAATGACAAAATTTTTCCCATATTGAAAAAGCAAGTAATGATAAAAAGTTTGGTAACTTTAGCTAATAGACATATCTTTTGGTTTGGAGCACCAGCCTAATGACAAAGTGGTGTTTAAGCAACCACAACCTATTTTTGTTGTAAGCACTAGGCCTTTAATATGGTAGGTTAAGGTCCCTAAAAGGACAAGTGGCCCTATTGAGGAAGATGTGGATTTGCATTTTGGAAACGATAACATTTTAAGAAAGGAATACTTTAATGGAGAGAACTTATACCCATAATAGATAGGGAAGTAAAGGATCTTGGCTTTATAAGGGATTTGATAACTTCACTTAACAAATATGTTAGTGAACAAAAGTATTTTTGAAAAATTTATTTGTATTTAAAAGTCAATTCAAGAAGTAAAAATTTTTCTTCCTTTTAAATAATATTTTTATACAAGACTTATAGAATATGAGACTTTTATCATATGGTTCTTGCATGACATAGGCTTTCTTGATAATATTTTGCTTACTAATAACTCTATTTTTACATAATTATTTCAATTATGTTAAGGAAAAAATAATGTATTTTGTGAGACAACATTTGAATTTTTTATATTTATTTAAATTTTTATTGTTTATGCAACAAATCCTAAGATAGTATGAGAAAAGAAGGAAACGAAGGAAAACATATGAACGTGTGAAGGAAAAGAAAGACAAATGACAAAGGCAGCACACAAAAATAAGAAAAGAAATAAAAGAAATGTGGAAGACAATTGAGGCCGCGCCGCACAGGAAGGAAGGATAAAAAAGCAACAAAAGCAAAGGAGGGCGCGCCGCACGAGAGAGGGAAAAAGAGAGAAGAAAGAGTAGAATGCTGTCCTGGAGAAAAAGAAAAAGAGAAAAAAAACATGAAAAACAAAGAGAGGCACTAAAGTATATTTTTGCTTTGTATAATTCTTAATTTTACTCTAATTTATAAAAATTTTATAAAAATTTATTGAAGAGAAAAACTTTTTTATTTTTCATTTAAGATACATTGTTTAATTTTTATTTTTTTTGTTAAAATATAAGTTTGCATTAATAAAAAATATTGTACAAAAACATAAGGTTATACTCTAGTAATACAAAATTATAAAAATTACGAAAAGATAAAAGTTGAAAGTCTCTAAATCTCACTCAAAATAATATTTTTCTATAAGAATTTTATATTTTGAAATAAAGAAGCTCTTCCTTATATAATTCTCCTTATTTTAGCCAATCAAATGGGAATGTCTATAATTTTTTTGTTTGTTATTATATTATTCTTTAATTTTCCTATAATATAATTTAACTATGATAATATGAATTTTATGATTTTCTATGTCTTGCAAAAGATTTTATTTATATGAGTTATATGTTATTGTACTTAATACTTTTAGGTGATTGATTACCACTTGAATGACTTAATGTACATATTTGAAACTGAGAAATGATAATATGAAAATGCTTTTTATGATAACAAAATATAAGTTAAATATGAATATATATAAATCATATTATTTGTGTGGCATTTGGTAATAAGATGATCAAAAACTTTATTATTAACTAAAAATATTCATAAATATATAGTAAATTAATAAATTAAGTCAATTTACTATACTTAGACATAAAAGAGTAAATAAATTAGAAATTTTTTCATCACATAGGCATTATCATTCTTACAAGCATAAACCTTTGAAATTCATATTTAATAATTATGGTAAAATCGAATTTTTTAGCATTTTTTTTATAATGGATCACTTATTTAGGTTTACTTGTTTTTAGTTGTGAAATGATGTTTTAAAGAATATTACTTTTAATCTATTCTCATATATTTTGATTTGCTAGATAAGTTTTAAAATTAATTTACTTTTAGTATTTAATTAGTTTAGTATTCACCAATCTTTGTAAAACAATATACTTTTTCATTATTATATTACTTATTTGACATGTTTACTTGTATTTAAAATTCTACAAATACTTGCAACTAATATAACCTTCACATTACATCTTAAGGATATAGGCTATATGTTTTATTTTTTATTTTTTATTTTTTTGTGAAGGGTCAAGAATTAGGCTGTATGTTTTTTGCAAGGGTTGTTTCCTTCTTAGTGTAAATCTAATATTATGTTATAAAATTTATTTTTTCTCAAAAATTAACTGAACAGGAGAAAAGTTTTCTTTCTTATAAAAAATGTTACAGCTTTTGAAGTTGCCAAACTATACTGTGCTACTTTTTGATGGGACCCTGTGGCCAACTCCAACCTATGCTATATAACTAAATAAAATGTTTGTAAATGTGGGAGACTTCGGACAAAAAAATTTTACAACTTTTCGAGTTGTTAAATCTTAAAATTGCTGCTTTCATTTGGAGCTTTTGGTTATACTTCAATTAATTTAGATATGGTCTTCAGTCATTGAATATAATAATGGAAGCAAAAACAAAAGCGTATTACATTAACCAGCGAAATGTCAAGGAAGTG
This sequence comes from Casuarina equisetifolia, assembly GCA_028551475.1. NCBI lineage: Eukaryota > Viridiplantae > Streptophyta > Magnoliopsida > Fagales > Casuarinaceae > Casuarina > Casuarina equisetifolia. Next base: position 21,876,680 of record CM052360.1, read on the forward strand.
TTAATCCTTACCAATAATTGTTCGTGAAATTTCCAACAATACTGCAAATTACTTGCAGTTGAGAGAGCGGTCGGATGAGAGCATTGTTCTTTAGTTCCTTGCTCTTTTTATTATGAAATTAAAAAAATCAATTCTTTAAAACCTTGCTATTGCAAACAATCGCCCCACCATGACATCATTAAGCCACATGGTAAAGAGGTGACTTTCTACAGTCTTTTGTTCCAGAACAAGAGCAGCCGCCTCCGACAAAGAACAACCAGACTAAGTTTTCTAGTAAATGCGTGGAAGAAAAGTGTTGAGAAAATGGATGCTACACACACTTGTACATTGTGTAATGCTATTATACAGGTCACATTATGGACCTTCGAACAATAGAATGTAGTTGTTCTAAGTCCTTGTATATTTACCTTCCATAGTTGGTTTTGCTTGCTTCTTGTAACATTGAACATAGATGATAATACAAGATTCATTCTTCCAGTCCATCGTGTTCTTCTTATCAAAAAGGTCAGACCCCATCAGGCCCTGAACTCCAGCAAGTACTCTGCGGTCTTTCATTCTGGGACTCCATCTATGGCAGTGCCCTGGCACCAGTATCTCCGTACTGATAACTCTTGCCCAATGTCTTCTGACTCTCTGAGAACAAAATCCTGTTCATGGGATGCCGTGGTCTAGTGTCAGAGGACGGGATATTATGATTATTACATAATCATATGCTATGTGAAGGATTTTGAGGTGTTGTCACTTTCTTACGTTTCTCAATGTTGAAGAGAAGGGCCTTCCGTGTCTTGCGCTTTCGTTTTCTTGTAGTGACTACTAGAATAGTTTTCAAGTAAAAAAACTGAAGCCAACCGTAAAATGGGGGGGGTGGGATCGTGATTTGTGTTTTATCAAATTCAGAACCCAAAAGGCTCAGAACTGCACATTTTGACAATTATATGTTGAGATTGGGTGACGTGACTACCGTTTATAAGAGAAAACTGTATGCTGAATAGGACAAAAGATGTAGGCTCATTAAGACAAAGGAGCTGTCTCACTGAGAGGTGCAGAGAATAGCCTGTGACTCTAGCATGCAGCCTATGAAGAAAAAGAAAAGGGAGACCAAGCGTGCTGTAAGAGATGGTGCGGACTGGAGAATCAAAGGAAGACTTTTTTTTTTGTTGAATCTGAAAAAGTAGCTCTTGTATTTTCAGTATCGGGGACTGGCTTTGTTTAAGTGTGTTGCTTGTAGTTGTTTCTAGGGAACGTTTTGAACATTATCTGAAGTTTTGTAGGATTTCTTATGTTGTGAGCATTTTCGTTGGGTGCTTTTATAATATCTTGAAACTGTTCTTTGGTTCAATCTGTTCTTTTTTTCATTCTAAAACTCATCAGTGGCATCAAGAGCCAGGTTACGACATCTACTTAGGATTCTTTTTCATGGCAACTCCTTCTTCCTCCGCAGGAGCCTCACAACCTCAACCAACAATACCCAACTCATAGATTCCGCTGTCGGTGTTTAATGGCGTGAACTATTCTGCTTGGGCCAACCACATAACAACGTATCTGAAGGTTCAAGGCATGTGGGATATAGTGGAGAATGGAATTCTGAAAATGGAAGATGAAGGTGCTCTCATTCCAACAGAACGTGAGAGGCATAGGAAAAATCAAGAAAAGGAGTTGAAGACTCTCATGGTGGTACAGCTCTCTATTTCTGACTCAATTTTCAACCAGATCTCTTATGCAGCCACTCTTCAACAGATCTGGACATTTCTTAAGAATGAGTTCCTAGGAACTTCTAAGGTACGTGCAGTTCGCTTTCAATCACTTAAATGTGATTTAGAACTAATGCAAATGCAAGAGGGAGAGTTGATTGCAGACTACTATGCTCGTGTAAATGATATAGTTTGTCAAATTAGAGCTTTGGGTGAGGAATGGCCTGACTCACGAGTTGTTGAAAACCTTCTCATTAGTCTTACAGAAAAGTTTGACTCAACTGTGACAGCATTTAAAGCAAAATTGTCAATAGAACCAAAAACCCCTAAAGTGAATACTAGATCTGGGGAGAAGCCAACTGAAGGAAGGAGAAAATTTCCACCATGTAGGGTGTGTAAGAGAACAAATCATCTAGAAAAGTTTTGTTGGTATAAAGGAAAAGTGCAATGTAGATTCTGCCAAAGATTTGGCCATATAGAGAGAAATTGTAGAGCCAAAAGTAGACAACAGGCAAACTATGTTAAAAAAGAAGAAAGTTGTGAAGAAGCTACATTATTCTTTGCTAGTATGTCTGTGGCATGTGCTGATCCAAATTTGTGGTTCTTGGATAGTGGGTGTACAAACCACATGATCCCATATGACAATATATTCAGCAACCTTGATAGAACTTTCAAGTCAAGAGTTAGGTTGGGTGACAATAGATACATAGATATTGCTGAAAAAGGGATAATTTCTGTGAGAACCTCTTCAAGTGTGAGAGAGATTAGAAAAGTATTGTGGGTACCCTCCTTAGCTTCTAACTTGCTGAGTGTAGGGCAGATGATGGAGAAAAATTATGTGTTGCTATTTAAAGGACGTTTTTACCACATATTTAAGGATGAAAGTATGGCTAGAGAGAAGTGATAAGAGTTGATATGAGAAATGTAAGAAATTTTCCATTGAGATTGGAATATGTTGATCATGCTGCAATGAGTATTGCTGAAGATAAAAATTGGCTTTGGCATAGAAGATTTGGTCATTTGAACTTTCAATCACTTGAGGAGCTACACAACCAGAAAATGGTAGAGGGACTCCCTTCAGTGAAGCATGTTGGGCAGATGTGTGAGTGCTGTCAACTTGGAAAAAGCTCTCGACAACCATTTGTGTCAACAGGAAAAGAAAAACAAACTGATCTACTAGAGTTAATTCATACAAACATTTGTGGGCCAATGAGGGTTCACTCTAAAGAAGGAAATAGGTACTTCATTCTATTCATTGATCATGCATTCAGATATTGTTGGGTTGATTTTTTAAAGAACAAATCTGAAGCATTTCGATCCTTCTTGAAGTTTAAAGTTACTGTTGAGAAAGAAAGTGGGAAGGAAGTGAAAACTATTTGGTCAGACTGGGGAGGAGAGTACTTATCAGCAGAATTCAATAATTTTTGTGAAGAACAAGGGATCAAACATTAGTTCACAGCTAGTTTTTCTCCCCAACAAAATGGAGTGGCAAAAAGGAAGAACCGAACAATAATGGGGATAGCAAGAAGTATGCTAGAAGAGAAGAATGTTCCAAAAGAGTTTTGGGAAGAGGCAGTAAACACTGTTGTTTACATACTTAATAGAAGCCCTACATCAGTGTTAAAGGGTGTCACACCAGTGCAAGCTTGGACAGGAAGGAAGCCATCTGTGGATCATTTTAAAGTGTTTGGACCACTATGCTATGTGCACATACCAGAGCAGAATCGTCACAAACTTGAACAAACAGCAGAAAAAGGAGTATTTCTTGGATATAGCACACTGTCAAAAGCATATCGGGTGTATAATCTAGTGAGTAATAAGCTGGTTATTACAAGAGATGTTGTAGTAGATGAGAACATGTCTTGAAATTGGGAAATGAAACTAGAAGAAAGTAAAAATGTGTCTATTCCATGTACTATAAAGGGTAGTGAAGATTGGTTAATGTGTAGTGATGAAGAATCAAAAGAGAGCCTTGAAGTGTCTAACTCTAGCCCGAATGATAGGATCACTCCAAGTCCAATGGAACAAGATTTAGTGCAATCATCAGAAGTAAGAAGAGACTTTTCTGACATGAGTCCAGTTCGCATGAGATGCTTGGAAGAAATCTATGAAAGCTATAACATGGCATTTTCTGAGCCAGTATCATTTGAAGAAGCTGTTGGAGAAAAAGAATGGAAGGAAGCTATGGATGAGGAGATGCGAACCATTGAAAAGAATAATACATGGACTATTGTTGATCTTCCAAAAGGAAAGAAAACTGTAGGATTAAAATGGATATTCAAAAGAAAGACTGATGCAGAAGGCAAAACAGTGAGATGCAAGGCAAGACTTGTAGCTAAAGGATATACACAAATTCCTAGAACAGATTTTCATGAAGCCTTTTCACCAATTGCTCAAATGGAGACTATAAGAATGCTTTTGGCAATTGCTACACAACATGGATGGGAAGTCCTACAACTTGATGTGAAGGCTGCTTTTTTAAATGGGGTGATTGATGAAGAAGTTTATGCAGAACAACCAAGAGGCTATGAGATCCAAGGGTCTGAAACCAAAGTGCTGAAACTTCACAAAGCTCTTTATGGTTTACGTCAAGCACCACGTGCATGGTACAGTCGAATATGCAACTTCTTTCTAGAGAAAGGGTTCTTACGAAGCCCAAGTGAACCAACACTATTTGTATCCCAAGTAAGTGATTCTATACTGTTTGTGTCCATATATGTGGATGATTTATTATTTACTGGGAATAAAGTAATAGATTTGAGAAAGTTTAAAGAGGAGATGTTGCAATCTTTTGAAATGAATGATATGGGAGTTATGGAGTATTTTCTTGGCCTGGAGGTGTCTCAATTGAAGGAAGGGATTTTTGTGTCACAAGCCAAGTTTGTTAAGAACCTGTTGGAGAAGTACAATCTGTTCAATTCTAATCCAGTTTCCACTCCTCTTGTGGCTAGTGAGAAAATATGTTTGAAGACAATTCCGGTGAAGCAAATGGAACTAATTTTCGAAGCTTAGTGGGGAGTTTGTTGTATCTAACAGCAACTCATCCAGATATATTATATCCAGTGTCCTTACTTTCACAGTGCATGCAAAAACCATCAAGAATACATTTCAGCAAGCTCAAAAGAATACTTCGTTACATCAAAGGAACACAAGACTTTGGGTTGTTCTATGGTCGCTCTGAAGATTTTAAACTTGTTGGTTTTAGTGACAGTGATTGGGGAGGTAACACTAAAGATAGCAAAAGTACCAGTGGGTTCATTTTCAATCTTGGAACAACTGCCTTCTCATGGTGCTCAAAGAAACAAGAATCAGTATCTCTATCGACAGATGAATCTGAATATGTAGCAGCTGCTTCTGCAGTATGTCAAGTAGTGTGGCTGCGTAGACTGCTTCAAGAGATTGGCTTGGAGCAAAATGGAGAAACGGTAATTTATAGTGATAGTAAGTCTGCCATAGCAATGACTAAGAACCCAAGCCATCATTCACGTACAAAACACATTTCTATCAAGGTCTATTATGTGCATGAGCTTGTTAAATATAAGGAAGTCAAGTTTGAGTTTTGTTTAAGTGGAGAGCAGATGGCAGATATATTAAAGAAGAATCTTCCTTATGCACCATTTAAGAAATTTAGAGCTCTCATCGGGGTAACTGGCAACCCCGTCAAGGAAGGGTGTTGAGATTGGGTGACGTGGCTGTCGTTTATAAGAGAAAACTGTGTGCTGAATAGGACAAAAGATGTAGGCTCATTAAGACAAAGGAGCTGTCTCACTGAGAGGTGTAGAGAATAGCCTATGACTCTAGCATGCAGCCTATGAAGAAAAAGAAAAGGGAGACCAAGCGTGCTGTAAGAGATGGTGCAGACTGGAGAATTAGAGGAAGACTTTCTTTTTTGTTGAATTTGAAAAAGTAGCTCTTGTATTTTCAGTATTGGGGACTGGCTTTGTTTAAGTGTGTTGCTTGTAGTTTTTTCTAGGGAACGTTTTGAACATTATCTGAAGTTCTATAGGATTTCTTGTGTTGTGAGCATTTTTGTTGGGTGCTTTTATAATATCTTGAAATTGTTCTTTGGTTCAATCCGTTCTTTTTTTCATTCTAAAACTCATCATTATAATGTGGGTACTTTCACGAGCTAGAAAGTCATCTTCAGAGAAGGCAGCAATGAGTTCCATATATGCAGCGTGTATCATATTATTGGTGACTTTTTATGAAGCCCTTATCATTAGCACGTATCATATAAATATATCCATTTGTCAGTTCGCATGGACAGAGAGACAGGGCGATGGGGACGTTCAGGTCAGGTGCATCATTATTAGTGACTTTTTGATTCGACATTTCACTCTGTCAACTAAATAGAAACAATAAATTTCATTTCACTATGTGAATTTGTGGACGGACTTACTGCGGAAACGTTAAACTTCAGACCCTCATGCAGTCAAAATGGAGAGTTTCAAATATTATGAATTAGCTCGGTGAATGGGTGCGTTTTATAGAGTGAAAAAGTGTTCAAATGAGGTTTGACCAAAAGAAAGAGCTTTTGGGAAAAAAAGTTTATTGCTGCCTTTTGTTACGCGGATCAAATGTTTTCCAACGGCCAAAATTTAAGGGGCAGAAGAGTTCTGAAATCAAAAAATCTGGGTCTGAGCTATAAAATTTTTTAAACGACTAATTTGGAGAAAGAAAGAGGTAACTTGAGAAGAAGTCTTATTTTGCATCATAGATTTATGAAGACTTTTCAGTTAAATATAGTTATATATTTTCTTATTATTTTTGAAATTCTATCCTACAATTTAAGATTTTAATACAATATGAAAGCAGATGAATCGTAAACAAGGCAAGACGACCAAAAAGTCCCAAATTAAAGCAGCAGTTTAAGGTCTAGGAGCATTTAAAGTTGAAACATTTTACACCCCGTAATCCATATACATTACAAACATTTTATTCAGTCGAAAAGCAACATAAACTCTGCTTATTGAGAGCTAATGAGGACCAAGTCCGTCCCTCATGCTCAATTCTAATGGCCATGGCTGGCTCGTTTTTCGCCAATTTTAACTTGTTTCCTGCATCATAGCAACAATTACTTCATAACAGAGAGAAAGTCATCGAACAAAAAGAAGAGTCAATCTGGCCTTTTACATTTTGCTAACGGCCTTTGCGAGATGAGTGACATCAGCACCATTAAGAACGATGTACGAATCCATTCATGGTCTAAACAGACAATTAAGAACGATGAACTCCAGTTGTTCTCAAGATTATTTCAAGAAACAAAAAAATGCCTCAAGGTAGTGAATTTCACTATCACACAGTCAATGAAAACTTTTGGAAAATTTTATTTGGTTCTCCTTTTTTAAAAAAGAACAAAAATCTTACGAAAGAAACATAATAATTGCTCAACCTTTTTAAGAGTTGTAAGATGAAATTTAAATAGTAAATTGCACGTACTCAGTATGTTAGTTTTGGACAATCTAGTATAAGAACATTTGTTGAAGATAAAAAGACAAAGTAGCAACTACGAGCCTTTAAACACTGGAGAACAGTAAGTGATGTGTGCAGTGATAATGTGATACTGAAGAATTTGATGAACTCTTGTATGTTTGGAACAAAAGCTTGTTTACTGATCAAGCAAAACCAAAACTAGTTACAAGAGAAAACAAAGCCGTAGAGAAAAGAACTCTTAATGTGCGGCTATTATGATTTACATGTTAACCTAAGAGGCTATATATAAACATAAATGAGGCTTATACAAGGGAAACCCTAATATCTCATAATATAAGAAAATATATTGGGCCTTATTCTAGGCGCAATATATGGTAACATAAATATAAAATCTTCAACCTTCAACACCCCCCTTCAAGCTAAGGGTCGAAAGAAGTCCAAGACCCCAAGCTTGCTAAGGAGATGATAGTGTTGATTTGTCCCTAAAGCCTTGGTCAGAATATCTGCAGGTTGGTCACCACTCCCAACATGTGTTGTGCTAATTAAACCATGACGTATTTTTTCTCGAATAAAATGACAAGAAACATCTATATGCTTGGTCTTCTGATGAAAGACTGGGTTTTCTACCAATTTTTGCGCTGCTTCATTATCACAATATAACAACACTGGCTGTGAAACATTAATTCCCATATCTTTTAATAGACCAACCACCCAAACGATCTCACAAGTAGTGGTTGCCATGGCCCTGTATTCAGCCTCTGTTGAAGAAAGAGTCACAACTAGTTGCTTTTTACTTTTCCAAGAAATTACTGAATGTTCAAGTGTAAGACAGAAGCTAGTAGTGGATCGACGTGTCATAGGGCATTTTGCATAGCTAGCATCACAGAAAGCTTGCAAGAGAAAATCACCATCTGAAGGAAAGAATAAACCAAGCCCTATTGTTCCTTTAAGATACTTGACAATGCGGAGAGCTACCTCCCAATGGGATTGCTTGGGAGCATGCATGAATTGACTTAAGAGGTGTACGGGAAAAGCAATGTCAGGGCGTGTCATATCAAGATAATTCAGCTTACCAATCAATTGCTGATAACTCAAGATGTTCTCAAATGGTGGATCATCTATTTGTGGACGAACTTGCTCACCATATTTCAAGCTAGTAAATAAGACATTTGTCTCCATAGGATTTCCAACAGGCTTTACAGCTGATAGTCCCAATTCAGAGATCAATTCTAAGATATATTTACGTTGACTAAGATGCATGCCATTTGAATCTCGAAGGATCTCAACTCCAAGAAAATACTTGAGTTCTCCCAAATCCTTGATTCGAAATGTAGAATGAAGATAGGCTTGTAAAGCCTCAATTTCTTGTGTGTTATCACCAGTAATTAAGATGTCATCCACATATATGAGCACTAAAACAATATTATTATCTTGTCCTTTAGTGAAAAGAGAATAGTCATATAGTGACTGTCGATAGCCAGCAGATACTAAAGCTTCTATAAACTTCTCATTCCATTGTCGTGAAGCTTGCTTTAACCCATACAAAGATTTCTTCAATCGACATACTTTGGACCCCCCTTCAAAAGGACTCCCAGGTGGTGGTTTCATATATACTTCCTCATCTAAATCTCCTTGTAGAAATGTATTATGGACATCCATTTGTCGAATAGTCCATTTACGTTGTAAAGCAATAGATAATGCACTTCTAATTGTCACAGATTTTACTGTAGGAGAGAAAGTCTCATGATAATCGATGCCTTCTGTTTGACTATAACCCTTCGCTACTAGACGAGCCTTAAACCACTCAATACTCCCATCGGCATGATACTTAATCTTGTATACCCATTTACATCCTATGGGTTTTCTTTGTGGTGGTAGGTCTACTAGTTCTCATGTTCCATTCGATTCTAATGCTTTCATTTCCTGATCCATGGCATTTCGCCATCTAGAATCCTTAATTGCCTCATGGTAGAACAAGGGTTCTATCTCAGGTGAAATGGCTGCTATGAAGTGTTGATGTGGAATGGGTAAATGTGTATAAGATACATAGTCAGATATGGGATATTGTATGGATAAGCCAACATTGTTGCAAACATAATCTTGAGTCCATATGGGTGGCTTGGAAATTCTAGTAGATCGTCTAGGAGGTGATGAAAGGACTGTGGGATTATGCATGGTTGGTGAGAAAGAATCATCCTCTGTCTCATCATAAGTGAAAACAAGAGGTGATGTAGAAGGAGGATCTATAATCTCCAAGGTAGAATCATTGGGTTGGTTGCCTGAGATATTGGAAGTGGTAATATCTGGTGTAGTATGAATGGTTGTATCAGGAATGGAATTTGATTGGGTAGGAGAGATTACCTGAGTATCCGAATTAGGGTTAACTCTGATAACTTGTTGTGCAGGTTCCTCATCTTGAGATGACATCATAGGGAATTCTAAGGAATGGGAACATTCTTTATGTTTGTAAAAGGGAAAACATTTTCATGAAAATGAACATCATGACTCACAAAAAATTTCTTTCTTTCAATGTCATAAATTTTATACCCTTTTTGCCCAAAAGGGTATCCCATAAAAATGCTAGGAATAGCTCGAGGGGCAAATTTATCTTTATGCCCCACCACTAAAGCATAGCAAAGACAACTGAAGACTCGAAGTCTAGAAAGGTCAGGAGCTTTCCCATAAATCATCTCATAAGGAGATTTTCCATGTAAGACTGAAGAAGGAATGCGATTAATAATGTATGTGGCAGTGAGTATACACTCACCCCAAAAACATGTAGGCATGTGACTTTGAAATTTTAATGCCCGTGCAACATCTAATAAGTGACGATGTTTACGTTCTACCACACCATTCTGTTGTGGGGTATATACACATGAACTTTCATGCATTATACCCCGTGATGAAAATAATTTGTCACATGAGGAATTAAAGAAATCAGTTGCATTATCAGAACGAATGCGTTCGATTCCAATGCTAAAATGATTTTGAATTGTGTTAAAGAAACGTTCCAAATGTGATACTGTTTCAGTCTTATGTTTCATGAGGAAAGTCCAAGTTCCTCGTGAAAAATCATCAACAATGGTTAGAAAATATTTCAAACCATCATAATTTAGGGCATGATATGGTCCCCAAATGTCCACATGGATTAAATCAAAAAGATTTTTGACATTTTCAGTGTGAACAGTGAATGAATCACGTGTTTTCTTAGCAAGAGGGCAAACTGAGCAATGAAAATCAGAAGATGGAAAATCTTTGAAATCATTCAAAAATTTAAATTTAGATAAAGACATGTGACCAAGTTTTGAATGCTATAAATGAAAATTAAGGTCATTACATGCTGAAGTAATTGAAAGGGCCGGTGCAATACCAGAAAATTTGCTAACATGCTTATTCCTAGGGTGCAAGAAAAAATAAAGTTCATGTCGCATTCTACCAATTCCCTTGACATCACCCATCGAGAGGTCCTGAAACACACATAAATCAGCATAGAAAACCACTAAACAGTTATTCTCAACAGTGAATTTAGCTACGGACAACAAATTATATTTGAAATCATGAGAATAAAGAACAGTATGTAATTTTAAACTATCAACTAGGGTTATGGAACCAGTGTGGGTGACTTGGGTTAATTCCCCATTTGGCAGTTTAACAGATCTAGACTTAGTCATGCATTTAATAGGAAATTCTAAGCAATTAAAATCAGCAGTAATATGATCACTGGCCCCACTATCTATAATCCAAATGTAAGGAAAAGATTCTGAAATACCTGCTCCATTAGCATGAGAGGTCCTACCATAGTCTTCCTTGATCAAATGGATAATGCGCTCATACTGCTCTGGTGTAAAAGTGCAATGACTAGGCTCAATAGTGGCCAAATTGACAATAGAATTACTAGTAAAATTCTTGTGACCTGGGGGATAGCCATTAAGCTTGTAACAAGCTTCCTTCTTATGTCCAAAAAGCTGACAATGCTCACATTGTGGTCCTTTAAGACGATAACAACTTTCCTTGCGGTGCCCCTTTCGTCCACAATGCTTACATTTGGGTTTGCCAGAAACCCTAGATGATGTATCATTTTGCCTTACTTTGAGCGAAAACGATGTGTCATTTTCGTTATGCAGAAGTGTTGTCCCAGTTGATCGCTTAGGCCCTGGTGTTGCAACAAGTGGCTCAAATGCGGACCAACTTGTTGCGCCGGTCCCATATGTCGACGTAAAAGCCTGAGAATCACCAATTGTCTTCTCTGGACCTCCATACCGGTATTCGGCATTGTTGGCGATGGAGTAAGCTTGCAAAACATCAGGAAGTGGCCTCATGAGCAAAATCTGGTCTCTAAGATGAGAAAAGCGATCATCTAGTCCTTTCAAGAATTGATAAAACTTCATGCGTTCTTGATGAAGTTTCTAACCGTCAGTTTTGGACACTTTCGGTGAATCCAGAGCCATCAATGCTGCATACTCATCCCATAGTGCTCTCAAGCGATGAAAATAAAAAGCAATTAATCCACCCGATTGCTTCGTGGAGCTTAATTCATTCAAAATGTCATAGATTCGAGTCGGGTCGACCTAGCTGTAACGAGTATAGAGCTCCTTCCAGAGATCAGCAGCACTAACTGTGTAGATTAAGCCCTCATGAAGTTGCCCAGATAGCGAGTTAAGGATCCAAGAAAGACAAATTGCATTACAATGCTCCCAGATAGGCAAATAAGGCAAATTTTCAGCCGAAGAAGGGTATTTGCCATCCACAAATACCAACTTGTTCTTAGAGAGAAAAGCAAGTTTCATAGCACGACTCCAAACAGCATAATTACTAGAGCCATTGAGTTTAAAACCAACCAAAGGAGCTCCACTAGTATCACCGAGTGGTAGATATAGGGGATCATTCAGGTCTGTGATGATCGGAATTGAGGAAACATAATCCTCATGATGATCTGATTTAGAACCTGATTGATTCCCCTTCTCTTGGTGAGTTTTTCGAGCATGAGGAGCAACATATGGAGTAACCGGTGGTTGAAGAGGATCTAACTCAGTAGCCATGATGAAACCAAAGAAGTCTCCAAACTACTCGTACTAGGAAATATCCAAGAGAAAAACAAATATTTGACAAAGTATCCAAACTACAACAGCAAACCAAAATAGTCACAAAGTGCGGAAGCAAGGAGGAAAAAATACCAAAGATCATGTGGCTGCTTGGTGTAGTCGATAAAGTCAAATTTGTTTGATCCAGTGTAGTGCCGAAGAGACAAAAAACCCACAAAGCAAAAGACAAAACTAGACGGCGGCAAAGTGTACCCTTTTGGAGAGAGAAAACCAAGTGTACCTTTTTTTGGAGAAAGCCAATCCCGCACCTTTTGCTTTATTGTGGAGAGAGAAAACCAAGTGCACCTTTTCTTGAAATCGGAGAGAGAAAAGGTATGAAGAAAAATAAAGGCAGCCAAGTCTTCACTCACGGCACCCTTCTCTTTAGTTTGGAGAGAGAAAGCCGTATAACAAAGACAAAGCACTAGAAATCCAAAATTGTTTGCTCGGCACCGTGAACAAAAACTAACCAAAGAATCCAACAAAATCGTTGGCTCTCGATACCATGAAGAATTTGATGAACTCTTGTATGTTTGGAATAAAAGCTTGTTTACTGATCAAGCAAAACCAAAACTAGTTACAAGAGAAAACAAAGCCGTAGAGAGAAGAACTCTTAATGTACGGCTATTATGATTTACATGTTAACCTAAGAGGCTATATATAAACATAAATGAGGCTTATACAAGAGAAACCCTAATATTTCATAATATAGGAAAATATATTGGGCCTTATTCTAGGCGCAATATATGGTAACATAAATATAAAATCTTCAACCTTCAACAGATACTGAGCAAATATGAACGAATTCATTTATCCTCACACTAGACAGTTTGAAGTATGCTCATAAAGAATTTAACGGGTAGGTTAAACATACCTAAAACTTGTTCGGCAGTCAAAGATTCTCCGACCATTTTCCGAATTAGGTCCTTTGCTCCCTCAGGTGCTTCGAGCCATTCGGATGAGTTCAGCGATTTATTCTTTATTTTCTTTATATCATCTGAATTGAAAACAGAAAAATCTTTCAGTAAATAGAATCAGAATAAAAAACAAAGCTGTTTGAGTAGTATACCAAATCACACATACCTGCCGACATTTCTTCCTTACCAGTGACCAACAGGTATAGTATCTCCCCTGCTAACCGTACGTCTTCTTTTTTCTGATTCTCCTTTTTGTCTTCCTTGGCTGTTGAAAAGTAGCAATGCAAAGAAGGGGTGAGAAATTACTTAGTACTTGCAACATACATGTCTGCCAGTGGGCTATTGAATGCAATTATTTACTACAAGTGCATTTTCCGTTTTAGTTCACGATGAGAATATTACGCTCATTGAGTTCAATCTTTTCTTTCCCTAGGCATGCACGTAACTGGAATGTAAACTAAATAAATCAAATATTCTTTCAAATCTGTTCTTATAATTATTTCCTCTTCATCATTAAGACGATACCTATATTAACAAAAATACTGCGATGCACATAAAACACAAATGTACAAAGTGAACTAATTCAGGTACTTTGGCTTCTTAATTTTGACGAATCAATTCCTCTTAATAGACAAATTGAAAAGTGAAAATAGCCTGGGTACATTCTTTTAAGTCACCTGGTATGTCGGCGTTTTTAAAGAACAGGGCTTTCAGAGAAGAATCATCATTCTTGTCAGCAAAAACGAGGTTCTCTTTTAGATTTCCAAGTGTAACTCCAACTGAGTGGCAGGTCTTAATAACCTTAACAATGATCTCTGCCAACTTAGCAGCCTCGCTAGAAAAGTGTTTTTCCTTCGTTTTGATGCGTGCAAACAAAGCCTCGCCGACACAGGGCTCCATGAGAATTTTCACACTATTTTCGTACTCATAAACATCCTTGATGCCAATGTTCTCCTTCCCCTTCAAACGCTTCATTATGTTAATCTCATTCTTATCAAGCTGCTTGTTTAGGATTGACTTACAAACATAATATTCCTGGGTTCCCCTGCGGACGTAAGCATCCCAACCATGTTCTAATCCAGAAACATCAACCTTATGGTAAAGATCACGAATAGAACCAGCTTCCTGTCCCACACGAAAAAGATATTTGGTAGTTACAGGGGTAAAAGGAAAATGAACGAAAGAAAATCAGATGATAATGCTAGAAAAACAGATACAATAAACACCACATCAGAAAATCGATGGTGACGTATGCACCACCATGCTTAAGAAATCAGTAAGCTTTCAGCTAAAGGATTATGGAGACTCATAATTCTCCCTCCTCTCTGCCTAACTCAGTATGTTTTTGTCTCTTTAGATATGTGTCAAGCACTTGAACTTACCCCAAGAAACCGTCCGCTGCCCCCAGCAGTTTTTGCGCTGTTACGTGCACCCTGGTGGCTTTGAGTTTCTGACATGAGGCAACGCAGAATTCAGCCTGTTGGGAGAACAAACACCAGCAGGGAAGGCGCTTAAAGAACGACTCTTATAGCGTAAAACTATTGACGAAGAAGAAAGAAGGAAAGATGCGAAAGAAATATCATAAACTAAATAAGAACATTATAAAACCTATTATAATTAATAAATGAAACTACGAAGCCTACTACAATCAGAAATAAAATTATAAAACCTAGGATAATAAAAAATATATATATATGGAACCTTTGATGGCTTAATAGAAAAGTGTAAATGATTGATGACTTATGGCATTCTCGGGAATATAGATATTTAATATTACAAGCAGCAAATCTAGTTTATGCTAGAGGCTTTCAATCAATTGATTTGATCTTTTCTTGTTAAGCATATCTTTTCATTGTGTCATTTTGTTGGAAAAGTCTCAGGTTAGTTGATACTTAAGACATTTCAAAGAATAGATAAGTTGTCTTTTAGTTTAACAACTTTCACTCACGGACATTTGGTAAGATCTTGAAGGAAAAAAATCACTTAAAAGTTTATTTATTAAGAAAAATAAGTGTGTAAACCAAAAGTGCCCCCCGAATCATCCAAGTCAATTTTTCACTCTCCCCGGGGTATTTGTCTCATTTATTTTCTTGTTTTCATTTTTGTAAATTTTTCCTGCTGCCACGTCCAACAACAAATCCGAACATTGACCTCTTGGAAAGCCTTGATAAAAGATTTAGAATTGATGAGAGGATTAGATCCAAAGACTGCATATGTTATGGTGACGACCCTGGCTACTAAAACCGGACAAGGCAACGGCATTAGTCTCTCCTATAGTAGGTTTGAAGTGAATGATAAGAGGCCGCTATCTGGGTTGGATGCGATGAAGTCAGTATGTTTTAATCGCTTTAGATTTGTGTCAAGCCCTTGTACGTACCGCAGGTAACTGTCCGCTGCCCCCAGCCTTTGTTGCGTTCGATTGTGCAGCAGGGTGATTTCCCGCCATGAGGCAACACAGAATTCAGCCAAAGTAGGTTGGAAGAACAAACACCAGCAGGGAAGGCACTCAAAGAACGACTCTTATAGTGTAAAACTATTGAGGAAGAAGAAAGAAGGAAAGATGCGAAAGTTTTAGAAGTATTATTCTTATTTAATGAAAACTTGTTTATGAGTTTTATATATGCAGCGCGTATCATATAAATATATCCATTTGTCAGTGTGCATGGATAGATAGAGAGAGAGAGAGAGGGGGGGACGGGGACGTTCAGGTATCGTGCACATTATTAGTGACCTTTTGATTCAGACAGCGAAGGTTCATTCTAAATTAAGCCGTTGTCGTCAGTGCCTACAACATAAATATATGAATATGTTAACATATAGATCTGCACATGCATTAAAAGCAAGAGAGATAAAAGGGAGAGGGAGAAGTATCTTGGCCTTATAAGTGATGATATTTTCCTGTTTTAATGTTTTAAAATTTTGAAATTAATCACTATAATTTAATATAATATTAGAGTCAGAGATGAATCTTCTCTTTATAGAACATTCATGTCAACATACACATGAGAAGAAATATTATAGGTGGGTATTGTTATACATCAAAAATAAAAAGATGAACATTTGACTTTATAAATATTGAAATTTTGTCACTTAATACTTTAAAATTTTGAAATAAACCTTCACACTTTCTTATAATTATTTGTATATCTTTAATAGTATCTTAAATCAAAAGAGGGAGAGACATAGAGACCGATGGAGGGAAACAGTGCAAAGAAAAGAAAAAAGGGTGGGAATTATATTATATGACACCTTTTATCAATCTTATTTTAAGATACTTCCATTGTAGGGAAAGAATTTCTAACCCCCATTTGTTGTCATCGATACTATACAATGAGGCTTATCATTGTTTTGTTTGTGACAAACTCAAAAACGGAGTTGTTGAAAGTTACGAATTTAAAAAAAAATATTTATGATCAGAAAGCTCCAAATGAAAACAGCTGTTAAGGTTGAGCAACTTGAAATGTGACTACATTTTCTAGTCCGACAACATTTCACAATCCTAAGTCTACGAAGCTTACTGACATTTTATTTAGATATATAGCATAACAGGAGCTAATGTGGACCAAGCCAATCATTTATACTCTAGTTTTTTGTTTTTTTTTTTTCGTTGGTTATCTGTTTCCCATTGTTGCCCGTTCCCCCGAGTGCTGCTTTGCTGTTCCCATTACCATTTTCAGTTTCAAACTTCTGCATTTTATCAACAAATTTATCATAAGCACATTAGGAGTACAAGATAACAATCAGCAAAATTTTTTCACATAAATAGTAAGACTGTTTTTTGTTCAAGCACTCACACAAACTTACACATCCAAGTGTCAAACTTGGAACCAAGAGATAGCAGACAACACCTACTCCTAATTGAATTGAGCATTTTTCAACCAAATAATAATATTGTTAAATTAGTAAAACATACACTTTTAGTTAAATTTATAAAGCAACTTCACAAATACCTTCGCCTTTGAAAAACTCCTAACTATGTTTAATCGAAACGCCACAAACTAAAATATCTGCAACGTTGTATTACAACCACAAGTTTATAACGCTAACGAAATAACACTTTTAAAGTCTACTTTAGCTAAATATGATTTTCCAAAATTTCTTATTTGACGTGGCGGCACCACATTTATCATTTCCATAAAACTGTGAATGTTGATCAATGAAAAACAGAATAATCATGTGCATTTGAATATCTTAAATCAGGTAATATCAGCTAATGGACTTGTAGTATATCTGTTTAAGATAAGGAGATATACACATGCATTCAATTTATGATGGAATGGAGAAAGTAACTGAAACAAAAATGAAAGGAAACAATATAAAATCGAGAAGAAAAAAAAAACGTGATGAAGAAGAGGAATTTTTGCGTGCTTATATGCAGCACTCATCTTGAGCATTTCCTCTAATTGTTTCGACACATCAACCAGTGATTTCTTTCTCCTTTCCATAGTTTCACCGGTATACAATTGTTCAAGCACCTTTTTCAGATGTTTAATGGGTTCTTCAGCAAGCACCTAACAGCATATAAGAGAGAGATAAAATTATATCAATACAAATCACATCCTGAGAAGATTTGGCATTTAGAAAGAGAAATACAAAAGTCAACGTAGAGCATAACCACGCTTTTCAAATATTCAGAAATTTTGATATAGTTCAAATTTGAATTTCTCTTAAATAAGTTGTAATACTAAAATATATCTTTAAATTTTTATATTTTTTTTCTTAAAACTCACATATTTAAAAACAAAAAAAATGACATGGTGCAATCTTGCATCTAGAAGTTTGATCAGATTCATCACACCCTCCCTTTCTCCCTCTCCGTCTGACTCAGAACGCTTTTATTCTTTCAGACCTGTGTTGTGCGATTGTACTTACCAGTTTTTTAATCTGCTGTAACACAGAACCGGCATTCACATGTTCCTAAGAGCACAAAACAGAAGACATTAGTTATGTCACCGGGAGTAAAAAGATCTGGTATTTAGAGGGATTAAAAGTATAGAAAATAAAAGAACAAAAGAAAATTAGAGGATAAACACCACCAACAGAAAATCAAGTATTAACTGCAAAACCAAAATCTACCTTATGCTTTTTTTCAAGTCCAGGCTTGGCGTTGGATGTTCCGCCTTTGTTACTCCGTTTTTCCGCATGCTATGGGAACAAATGAAAAGATTTAGTACTGAGAAGGGACAGGACAAAAGTCAACGTCAAGCATCACCATGCTCAAGAAATCAGTAAGCTTTCAGCTAAAGGATTATCGAGACTCATAACTCTCCCTCCCTCTCTGCCTAACTCAGTATGTTTCCATCTCTTTAGATATGTGTCAAGCACTTGTACTTACCGCAGCAAACTGTCCGCTGCCCCCAGCCGTTCTTTGGTCGTCAAGTGCACCAGTGTGATTTTTTTTATTTTATTTTTTTATTTCTGCCATGAGGCAACACAGAATTCAGCCAAAGCACGTTGGGAGAACAAACACATGCAGGGAAGGCACTCAAAGGACGACTTCTATAGTGTAAAACTATTGAGGAAGTAAGACGGAAAAAAGAAAGATGCCAAAGTTATGCTAATATTATTATTAAGAATATTTAATAGTCTCATAATCATTCTCAAAAGGCGTCTCAAGAGGAAAGGGAAAGCCACCACTTATAAGGCCCAGGTTTATATACTTTCTTTCTTATGAGAGACAAATCCAAGCATTCTCAACAATTATTATTTAAAGAAAACTTGTATATGAGTTTTATATATAAAGAAATATCATAAACTAAATAAGAAAATTATAAATCCTATTATAATTAATAAATGAAAGTACGAAGCCTACTAAAATCAGAAAATAAAATTATAAAGCCTAGGATAATCACAAAAATGTAGAACCTTTGATGGGCTCAATAAAAAACTACATATGAACTCTATATATTAATAATAATAAACATTTTAACATGTCTTTAATTGATTGATGACTTATAGCATTCTCGGGAATACGGATGTTTAACATTACAAGCAGAAAATCTACTTCATGCCTGAGGTTTTCAATCAATTTATTTGATCTTATCTTGTTAAGCATATATTTTTATTGTGTCGTTTTCTAAGGAAAGTCTTAGGTTAATTGATACCTAAGACATTTGAAAGAATAGATAAGTTGTCTTCTAGTTTAACAACTATCACTCATAGACATTCGGTAAGATCTTGAAGGAAAAAATTCACTTAAAAGTTTGTTTATTAATAAAAGTAAGAGTGTAAAGGAAGTAGAAAGATGCGAGGAAAAATTCAGCGTAAATGCAGAGTTCTGCAGCATTCCGCCAAATGCATTGAACTGTGAATAGAACTGCTTATTACCATTTTCTTTTTCTTCGCCGTTCTAGATGCTTTTTCTATTAGATCACAGACTGGGGAATTCGTCAAAGCAACCCTTTACATAAGATGTATGCACCTTTACATTCATCATAAAATTTGCAGATCAATACACGGAAAAGCTTCCATGACTCTCTGCCTCATTTTATCTATATTTTCCTCTATTTTCTCATCTCTCCTCAAATGTGGCTGAAAAATCCATATACTTGTTTCCAAGCAATGTGAATGTCGCCAATTTTGTTACTCTCAAACAAACATGAACAACTATCTTTCATGAGTTTCTCAAGTTAAATCTCTGGTGCATATTCAAAGACTGTTCACTTTTCTTATGGTTAAAATCACACATCCTCAACATCTGTTTAAATAGATGGTGTAAAGAAGGCTAATCCAGAGTATGAACATTGGAAGCATAGTGATACTCTTGTCTTTATGGGCTTTGATCACAAGCTCAACATTCTTGGTCATGCGTGTTAACTTGATTCTCCCTCCAGAAGTTTGGATAATGCTTTCTAATCTTTTTGCCTGGAGGAGGACTTGCGAATTCAACATTCTTTCTAGCTTCACATTTATAAAAATTAATAATTCTCTTACTTAGCTATTATTCTTAATTTTTATTATTGATCCTAAAAAAATTATATTTCTCATCTGTACTTGTGAAAAGGAAAAAAGAAGAGTACAAACAATGGCCCCACCAGGTATCATCAAGCCATGTAGCAAAGAGGGTGACGTTCTACGTACTTGCCCTTCATTACAGAGCAAGTGCAGCCGCCTTCAGAAAAAAACTACCAGGGTAGGTGTTCTAGTAAGTGTGTGGCACAAAAGCTGGAATCTCATCAGCCCCATGATAATGTCGTGGAGTAAATCCGTGGGGCAAAAGCTGGAATCCCGTCCAGCCCCATCAATTAATAAAAGTTATGACTGAAATCTCAAGCTATTGGCCCACAAGGGCATCCTTAGGCCACGTAGTAAAGAGGGTGAGTTACTACGTATTTGTCCTCATTATGAAGCAGGAGCAGCCGCCTCCAGAAAAGAACAACACGGTAGGTGTTCTAGTAAATGCGCGGGTCAAAAGCTGGAATCGCATCAGCCCCATCAATAATGTCGTTGCAAGACTCTGCAGTCTCTCTTTCTAAAACTTTATCTATGGCAATGCTCCATATGTATAACTCGCAGAGCGTATAGTTTTCTAAGCCTTCTGGGTCCCTGAGATCAAGGCTTTTTAAATCCAGTCTCTAAGCATGTGATCTGATGTTAAGAAGGATTAGATGGCGTTTGATACATCGTCTCCCACAGTATTCTATGAGGCTTTGAAGAAACTAACATTATAACCATTGGGACCAAGGGCTTACCATTTTTCATTGAGCACATGGCATTTTGATTTTTAGCGAAGTAAAAATAAAAGTAAGGTTGTCCATGAAGAGGGACGAGACTCTCTTATTTATATCTAGCACATGATCTATGACAAAGTGAGGAAGAATACCTTGTCTAACCATCTTCCATGTAGCCTCTTAGCCTCTCTGTGTTGCATGTGCTTCAACATTATGGAATATACTCCCCAATCCTGGTGAAGGGTTGCATCCCTGTGATTTTTTAGTATATTCTCATTGTCTCTCATTGTTCTTATAAATTGAAAGGTTTCTTGTACATTTGAATCACCGAATCTTATTAAAAATTTCCATACAGCTTCTTTTTGGTGTCCTAGGATCATTGTCTGTGGAATTTGACTTTCTAACAAATATTGCTGCAAGAAGTTCCTCAATCCGCACAACCCCATTCCGAATAAAGATGGGGCTTTCTTGCACTTCTTCAAAATCTTTCACGGGACCATATTGATATCCCCATGACCCGATTCTGGAAGGGGCCAAGCCGATGTCCTTAGATCTGGAAGGGCCCAACATATCTCATGGATTGTCGGTCCGGTTTGTTAACATCCATGGCCACTCAAATCTTGGCCATTATCAGATATTTTAATGTAGCTTTGCTTGCATCGACGGCCAAATATTTACCTAATCGATTTCCACTTGATCTTAATACCCCCGGACTGTGAATGCCAGTTGGCAAGCCAAGGACCGTAGCCCAAACAGCTATTTTCACAGGTTTCTTTTCAATATCAAAGGACGGCAACCAATGAAATAGTAGAAATTTACTTGGTCCGTAAGTCGGGGTGGTTTTTCGTGTCTAAGCCGTGACAAAATCCTCCTCGATTGAAGTCGGAGAAGTACATGTTTCGGCTCAATAAAACCCACTATAGCAACGCATGGGAGGCCCAACTCCATATTTACATTTTTATCAAAGAAACCTATAAGGGGCTTGTAATCTAGAAATTTAACAATGAGCGAGAGCTGGTGAGGAATGGTTCCGGGCTAGAGTTTTGAGTTGGCACGAGGCAAATCACCTGGCCCATTGGACGGGGGATCCGGTGCTTTCATGATCAGAACTCTTGCCTGAAAAGCGGTTAATGACGGCAACGAAAAGGGGCAGGAACAAAAGTTTCTGAAAAATCGAGAGCTTTTTTTTTAGGAGAGAGAAAATCGGGCCCCTAGGTTCCTCTAGCCCCAAAGTTTTTAGGTCAAAATGTTTTCGAGTCTCACGAAGGCAGTTAGATCATTGGGCTGACTGGGAGATTGAACCTTTCGACCCATCTAGGCCTATATGGCAGAATGATGTGTTCTTAAGCTTACTCTTAATGTTGGATTGGCACCAAGTATATTGTTCTTAAGCTTACTCTTTGTGTTGGATTGGCTCCAAGTATATTGTTCTTAAGTGTAACCCATGTTTTGGATTAGCCATAGCTACCGTAATGTTAGGCCTGCAGGGCCCCATGGTGTAAGGGCCTAGCTCACTTTATTTGTTAAAGAAATTATTACTGTACCAGAAAGAGAAAGAACGTGACACAGAAAGCGGAACGACGGCCAATGCAAAATCTTAGAAAGCAAATTCTTCCTAGGGCCTTCATGGTTCTCTTCAGTTGTAATGATTTCTAATGATCGGGTTTTAATATTTACTGGAAAGAGTCATACATAAAAATATAAAAAAAATGATTTACTTGGTAACTAATCTTTTATTTTCTCATGAGAGAATAGTCGGCCTAAAGAAGATAATAAATAAGACCTAGTTGCAAGCTTTAAAGTGGCTTAAAGATGCCTTCTCTCTGTGTGAGTCTGCACCACCACGAAAATCTTAAGTGTTTTTCGTTAGCTGTGCTGTTGAGGGAGCCTGTAGTGCAGAATTTAATTTGGGATTGTCTGTGGAAATGGAATTGAAGAACGACTTTAGTTCTCAGAGGAGCTTGTATCTTACATCTGCAGAGAGGGTCTGGTGGACTGAGTTACTTCATTAGTATCATCTACTAAAACGTTACACGTTACACTTTACACGCTACAACCACACGAAAACCCACTGCAACCCTAAACACATGATGGCTCCTAAGGAAGATGTGAGACACGACCGCAATCTTGCAATTTGCTCATCGTGAATCGCCTGCCGCTGAACCACTGCACGAACTCCTCTCTCTTTCCGCTAACCATACATATCCACGGAGTTGACGCACTACCGAAGCCCCCTCCCACTCAACTGAAAGCGCAATTTACTGCTACACAAACTACATTTTAGCACACTTGGAAATGCAAATGGTCACAAACTAGGCTGAAGCAACTCCTTTTCCACAATTAGACGCACGAACTAGACCTTTGGTGGCCTTACGGGCTTTACCCAGCGCATATAATCTCTAGACAAGTAAGTCCCTCCTACAAAAATTTGAACCTAGTCAATAAGTTTAGAGGGTTACGCAGAATTGTCATTTTTTGTGTTTTCAAGATAGTTGCCAGAGAGTAGTTTCCCGACAGTTGTCCCAGAGGCTGAAGAGTGACGTGATGACCATCGGAAAGCTGTTGAAATCCAACGGTCGTCCTCCACTTGAAGTGTCGATGCCAGTTCGTGGCTGGCAGATGCTCTGATGTTTACAGGCTTATGAGGGATGGTTAAGGGCTTTGTTTCTTCAGTTTTCTTTTCAATTGTAATGATTTCTAAAGAATGCTTTTTGATATTTGTCAAAAGAGCACTGGGCCCCTCGCACTTAAAAAAGGAAGAAAGGGGATAACAAATAATGACCCAGTTGCACGCTTTTAAAGTGGCTTATTGATGCCTTGTGTCTTTGAAGCCTGTATATAATGCGCCTTGGTCATTAAATTAAGAAGTTTAGGATTGAAAGGTTAGTTTTGACATATTTTGTTTAAATATTATTCTCAACTTAAGTCTATATAAGCCTAAGCTTGTTATTGGTTTCCATAAGTGCATAATGAACTGCCACACTTTTTGAATGCTGGTCACACACTAGGTAATTCATCCAACATAAGTATCCTTTTTTTAAGTAACCCTTTCTATAAATTGTCTCATTTTTTAGTTTGAACTTAGGAAATAGGGCTAGCCATAATTTTATTTGTTATATATCTCAATCATTAAGCTAGGAAAAAAAAAACTAAGTTTTAGGACTAATTTCTTCATACTTCATTTAAATAGCATTCCTAACTAAGATTCTTATAAGCCTAAATCTGCTAGACTTCTCATAAGCCCTTAATGCTCCACCAATGAAGTACAACCAATGAAAAGAGGTTGTCAAAAGTGCCGCTGTCCGACACCTAGCAAAGCTGAAATATAAGACTTCTTTCATGTTATTGTGTTCCAAATTTCATGTAAAACATGCATGTTCATGCCATTAAAGGAAATCCCACCACTTTTGTTGCATGCCACATTTCATCTTCCAAAGGGAGGAAATATAAAATTGACTAATCTACATATCACAAAACTTGAAAGGTTTTTTAGTTTTAGGAGCTCTTGAGTTAATCTTGGTTATGGTTAGTGCATAGTTTGAAGTTCCAGAGCATAGGAATCAGGCTTAAGCATTAGAAAAAACTTGATTCCAACAATCATTAACCATGATCCTATCTCAATTCTCTCAATTCTCTCAATTCTCTCAATTCTCATATCTATCAAATAGTGGTCCAAAGTATGTTACATCTTCTAGGTTGGCTTCTTGCAAACATTGGACTAGATCCTATATCTTTGAGTTGCAACCTTTCATCCTTTGCTTTTTTTCCTAGGGGCATGTAATGGCATTGAAATTTCCACTAATTATCTATGGATGGCTTTTGTAACTACTCACTTGTCTTTCAACATCTTTCCAAAGCTCTTGTCTTTCAATTGGATTATTTGAACTATAAACAAGGAAAGAAAGCTCCTTGTTCCATATGCAGTAGATTCTAATCCAAAGTGCATTGTTTGGTTAGATTGTTGAAGCAAGTTGAGAGAAACTTATCCTAGACTCCACCTTATCAATATTCTTCAACAACTACCATCTAGTTATTATCACATTATGTCCAATCCCTATGAATAGCATCTTGAAGCCTCCTTTTATTTATTGACTTTACTCTTTAACAAGCCAATAATAGACAATTTGTATTCTCCAATAAGTAGCATAACTTACTTATGCTTAGAGCGGTCATGTAATACTTTAGTATTCTATGAAGCAATAATCATTAGGCTATTTTGGAAGTGGTTCCATTGCCTATGAGCTTTTTCTTTTTCTTGGTTAGACTTTTCATACTTATATCTCCTTTGTTAACCTTACCATCCTTCTTTGATGTTTCAATAGAATCTTTAACCTTTTTATTGCACGACGAAAGTGGTAAGGACTCATCTCCTTCCAAACTTGACGAGTCTTGACTTTGTCTTCTAGTTGGAGTTGTAGAAATAACTTGAGGTTGGATAGGTTTAGTAATAGAATTATTATTTGGATTGACATCTTCAACAACTTGATTCCTTTCAGTAGTGTCACTTAGCAGCTTTCTTCTTAGATACTTTAGGGGGTGATGTCTTGATTGCTTTCTTCCTAATAACAACTTTTCGTACGTCCTTAGCCTCTTTTATTCTCTTGACTTCCGTTTCCTAGTTATCTTGGTTTTCTATGGGCATGTCATTGCTAAATGGCCAAATAGTTTTCATTGCTTTCATACTTCACATTTCATTGGTACTCTACCTTTACAGATATCATCCTTACCTTCTTGTCTAAGAGGTCAATTGCATCTATGAATGGTTTTGTAGCATCCACTTCAATACAAATTCATGCATAATTCAATTTCTTCGTTTGTTCAGTAAGGTTATTTGCAGCAACAGTCAAAAAATTGTAACGATTTCTAAAGATTGGTTTTTGATATTTTATGGAAGTAGCACCGGGTTCCTCGCACTCAAAAAAGGAAGAAAGAAGATAACGAATAATGACCTGTTTCATGTTTTCTAAAGTAGCTTAATGACGCCTTGTCCCCCTAGGGTCTGCACCACCCACGAAAATCTAAAGCAAAAGGCGGCAAGTAAAGATATACACGTTTCTGTCAAGGTTGCTGAGAACCTGCGTGGTAGCAATTATTAATTGCGCTGTTGCGGGGTCTGTTGCAAATAATTTAATAGAATTGAAGAACGACTTCACTTTCAGAGAAACTTGTATCATATATCTGGGGTGAGGGACTTTCTTGCTTAGAAACAGAGAGGCAACTCCCTTCTTTTGGTGGGAAAGCAAAACTGCTTGATATCCAAAATAGAGCCAGAGGTCTTTGCAGCTCTTCTCCTTGATCTGCCTAGGCAAAAGAAAGTCACATCTCCATGGCAGGTGGAGTACCCTTCTTTATTTGTCTCTCTTTATATCTTCCTTGGGATCACAGATCTTTCTGTTGTATCATATCACTTAGGTTTCTAGGTTTGGAGTATTCTATACCCTTTCTGTTAGAGCTTAAAGTTACTTATGATTATTATTCCAGTGATTTTGGGTTATTACGGAACATCTATGTTGGATACAATTAGTTGTACTAGTTTTGACATTTTTTCCTCTCATGAGCATCTTTTGCTTTTTCTAAAAGTAGAAGTAATTCTGGACATGATAGGCTTCAAGTATCCGGATTTGAATAAGCATAATTATATGACATTTGATACTCTGTAGATTCAATAGGTATAACAAAGAGTACTTTAACAAGTGAAAATGTTTTACTAAACATATAATTCTTTGTTTCTTTTTGCTCTTGGGCAACAAAATGAGTTTTTAGAAAGGACCTATGAATGAAAAAAAGGGAACATTATGCCACAAAATAAGTTAGTTTGCACTTCTAATTTTACCCCTTCTTGTGTGATAGTTTTCATTCTCAAGGCTCTAGCATCGCCATAATGTACTTTTCATTTTTTGTTTTATTTAATACATAGGTTATATTAACATAGTCTATTCAATACATAGTACTTTTCCGTGGCTCTTTGATTAGTGTTAAATGTATCACTTTTAGTGGCAAACTCCAATTTTAATCCTTAAAACAAAAACAAAAGTACTATAAACAACTAATATTCTATAATTGTGTCTTCTTTCTAGTTTTGCATATGCATGCAGTACATGTCAAATCTCATACGTCAATAAAGTGGATAGCAAAGAAACTCAAATGAGAAAAGTTGTCAAATCTATATAAAGTATTTTTCAGATATATATGTCCTCTAAGTTATCATATTTTATTGAAATTAATGAAATGTATATGGATGGCGTCTCTAGTGATCCGTTCTGTAATTAAGGAAATGTATGTAGATGATGTCTCTTGTGATCCTTACCTCTCGTTTGATCACATTATTCGAGTTTTCTGAAACAGGAAAAGGAAAACATGTGGAAATGGATAGAAATACTTCTGGTTCGGTAGACAAAAACAACCATCATGCTCACTTGGTAAATGAAATGAATCTGGAGTTGTCTAGCTTGCCGCCGTTGTCCTCTATGTGCAGTCTTTATGGAGCTCCTGGGCGACTACGTCATGGCAATGAAAAGTCTTATATACCCAAAATAGTTTCTATTGGCCCGTTTCATCATGGAGGGAAAGAATTACAAGGCATGGAAAAGCATAAAAGAAAGTATCTTGACTATCTTATTTACCTAAGAAAAATGAGTTTGGGAGACGATATTGATGTTATAAAGCAAAACGAAAAAGAGTTACGTGATTGTTATGCTGAAGCCATTGAGTTTAGCAGTGATGAATTTGTAAAAATCATTCTAGTGGATGCTGCCTTCATTATTGTTTTCTTACTCATGTTTGAATTTCGTGGGATACGAGATGAAAAGGACCGCATATTTGGAAAACCATGGATGATACAGGACATATGGCTTGACATGCTGTTACTTGAAAATCAGCTTCCCTTCTTCATTCTTCAGGATCTTTTGGACCATGGTGAGCCCCTCATATCCATCACTGGAAAGGTTGACATATTTGATCTCTTGTTTACCTTCTTCAAACAGCTAATGCAGTTAGAGGTTAGCGAAAGCAAATCACAAAGAATCCGTGATTCTAAAATTCAACATTTTGTCGATCTCCGAAGGCACTTATATCTACCTTTGAACTGGCAGCCTAGAGGGGGGGAACTTGAGACACTAACTACTCCCAGCATAACAGAGTTACATCTAGCCGGAGTCACATTTAAAGTTGGGTCAGGTGAAAATTTATTCGGCCTTCATTTCAAGAATGGGCTTCTTGTTTGGTGAAATTTATATGCAAGTGAACATGTCGAACAAGTATTATAATGATAAGAAAGATATCGTCCCACAGAGATTGGTGATTACTAAACTAACTAATTACTAACAGTGAACAACTCCTAGAATTTATCTAGTAAATCAAATTAATAAATGATAGATTAACTAACTAAGTCTAAGAAAACTTAATAAAATAAATATGTTAGAGCATATGACTTCACCATAATTAATAGGTACTAATATTGATTATTTATGCTTGCAAGAGAGATAATATCTATGTGATGGCGAAATTTCCTAATTTATTTACTATCCTATGTCTAGGTATAGCAAACCTACTTAGTTCATTAATTCACTATATCTCTATATGTGAATTGAAACAAACCAAATGCATTAGGATCTATGAATATTCCCAGTTTACACCAAAAGCCACACAAACAATATGGTATATGTCTATCCATATTTAATTTATGGTTACATATTACAAGAAACAACTGTATGCTATTTCCTGTCGGTCTTTAACACGCAAATCAAGTCATCTAAGTGGTAGCTAATCACCTAAAAGCATTAAACTCCGTAATATGTAACTTCACATAAATAAAATATCTTGCAAAACATAATAATCATAAGATTCATACCATCATAATTAGGTTACATCGTAGCTCTAACAAAAATAAACTAAAATATAAAGAAATAATGAAGAAGAATGGTAATAAGAAATAAAGAAGGCATCTTGAATCCAAGAACAAGAAGTCTATCACTCTTTTTGTCTTCTCTTCAAGAAAACCTTGAATTCTTGGCCTCTTTCTTGAGTTGTGCTCAATTTCTTCCTCCTCTTCTCTTTTGCCTCTTCTCTTCTCTTATATAGGGTTAGGTTTAGACCTACTCTTATCCTAGTAGAATTGGGTTTTAGAGATCTAAAATAATTGGGTTTTGAACTCTTAATTTAATTAGGTTTTGAACTCTTAATTTAATTAGGTTTTGAACTCTTAATTTAATTAGGTTTTGAACTTCTAAATTAATTAGGATTTGAATTTCTAATATGACTGGGTTTTCTAAATAAATAGAAAACCCAATAACAATAGAAAATCTAATAACAATCATCCAAAGCCTAAGCCCATCTTAACTCTCTTGATCTTGATATTATGATTTTGCCACACAATAAGTATCAAGTTCTCCATGTTCATTCCTTTTCTCCTTGCCTCCTTGTGCTACATAAACAAGATAAATATAGGTAAATAAAGAGGAGTTCAAATGTTTTCTCACAATTATTAAAGTTATTTATTGCCTAAAATAGGTAAAATAACTCTATAAAAATAGAGTTATCACTTCTAGAAATTCCGAAACTTATAATAAGTGAGGAAACAGAAATCTCAATCCGTAATGTACTTGCCTTTGTGCAATGCTATTACGAAGATAATTGTGTGAATGAATATGTTTTTATCATGAATCGCCTTATTAATACCTAAAAGGATGTGAACATTATGGTCAAGTACGGAATTGTGGAGAATAGGCTTGGTAACAACAAGTGAGGCTCATTTCTCATGAACAATCTTATAGATGGGCTTGTGGTGAATTTTGGTGATTTCCATTTTGCTAGTCTTTCTAAAGAATTGAATGAGTACTACAAAAAAACCATGGCACAAGTGGATGGTGGACTTGAAACAAAAATATTTCAAATCACCATGGACCATACTATCTTTACTCGTAGGTGCAACCATCCTTATCCTCACTGTCATACAGATGGTGTACTCCACAAAGTCTTCAATCCCAATGGAAATAGGCCTTGAAATGTCACAATTTTACCATTCCATGGCAGTTGTTTCTCATTTTGGTGTAGTTGTACCTATTGTGCTTACATCCTGTTAAATACAAACATTGTTAATGCTCTAATATTGTGTTAAAAACTACTTTTATTGTAAAACGATATAATAAGGTGTTTACATTTATAAAGCAATATATATTGCTATGTTTGTACTATCTTTCTATCAATTTAATGGTCATACTTAGGTGCTTAATGCTAATAAGCTCGGCTTCAACCTAGTTAAATTTTCCTTTTCGTAGTTCATAGCCTTTCAGTTTGTCTCTTAAGTAATTTAGGCTGACTTCAAAGGCTATAAGCACCCTGCAGTGCTTGGCCATGCTGGTTTAAAGTAGTAGAACTAAGAACATAAAGTATGTTGTTAAGGAAACTGAAAAGCACAACAGGGCATATGTGGTCTTCAATGCTCTAAAGGCAGAGCCTGTGATGGTAAGCGAGCATTGAAGATCACATATGCCCTGTTGTGCTTTTCAATTTCCTTAATAACACATTGAAGATCACATATGCCCTGTGATGGTAAGCGAGCTAAGGGTAAATGTTTATGAAATAGGTTTTAGTTGTTCAACTACTATTTATTGTTAAGCTTTCTAGACATTCTCTCTTAATTAGAGCTTTTCTTAGAATTCATAAAATATCATATTGCGAAAGGTCATC
This sequence comes from Casuarina equisetifolia, assembly GCA_028551475.1. Classification (NCBI taxonomy): domain Eukaryota; kingdom Viridiplantae; phylum Streptophyta; class Magnoliopsida; order Fagales; family Casuarinaceae; genus Casuarina; species Casuarina equisetifolia. The sequence continues at coordinate 21,907,159 of CM052360.1, forward strand.
ATCTATCTAATGTGAAATTAGGCCATCACACTCTTTGGTAAGACTATGCTTGAGTTCAAAGGGAGTAAATAACTAGTTGAATCTTAATACAAACTACAATGGGAGATAGCTAACTAGGTTGTAAATATAAATGACCATAAAAAAGATTATACAATCCTTTTGAATGTACTAGCTTCTTTCTCATTTTCAAAACCTAAGTAAATAATTAGGTAGTATTTATCAATTATTATAAGAAATCTAAAAGTCAAAATTTTGAATCAAAAGTTTTATACAACCTATTAAAAATAAATAATCAAGACTAAAGCTTTAGGATTTTCCATGATCTCCAAGATTGATTCTTCAATAGCAACACCTTTCTTAACAATGATCCATAGCTATGTGAATGACTCCTTTGAGTGCCTTGAAGCCCATTTTTTGCTAGTTTTGTATTTATTGATTTTCAAAAAACGGCTTGTAACTACTTCAATAAGCAATGCAATGAGCTCTTAACGGGTGTTGTTTATGCGGATTCAAAAAATTAGGATACTCTCTAAACAATCTCGACCTTTCAAAGCAAAGGTTAAATAAATATGGGAACACATGATAATGCTAAGTATCAGCCTCCACAATTTTTGCTTAATTGGATTTCGTGACTTTAGTTGAGAAACCCTTTTTTTTTTTTGGTGAAAACTCAAATTATATATCACCCGTAAAAAAATTTACAAGATTGTTCGACTACAAAATATCATCATCTAAGTTCAAATATTGCACTTGGTAAATTCCAAAGCTCTTGTAAAAATTTATTACAATTTGTAAGCTTGACTTCTCTAGTAGATGAAATATTCCCTTTCACATTCTTTTTTATTTTAGCAATAATGGTTGAGTTATCTAGACTTGTATCACTGAATCTTCTTTTATTCCTTTTCTCTAAATGTAATACAATACGGCCTTGAAAGATATACTAAGCAAAGTTGTTACAAAGCTCTTTCTCTTAACAGTCTTGATCATCCAACATATTTCAGTTCTTTAGTATTCAATTCTTTGAGTTAATCCATTCATGCCTAGGAAAGCCTTCCAAATGTAGTTTAAAACTTGCACTTAAAAATAATAGTTGAGAAACCTAGACCATAAAGGAAAGGTATCATCGCTAATACTCTGATTGTTTGATTACTAGTGTTAACTTTTCAATCACCTCTCATTGGTGGAATCAACATTAGCCTTTCCTCATACTAAAGGACCTTCACCACATTGATGTTTTCAACAAAAGGTCAATGGAAATAAGCATATGAGAATGTAAACTGTAGATCAGCTGCTACTAACAAATGTTGGAAACTTGTCTATTGAGTAACAAAACTAGGAAGCACAGAATCAAGTTCAAGGAAAAGAAGAAGAGTCGCTATTTTCTAGAATTGAACCTTTTGTTGATCACCTAAGACGCTTATATCTACCTTGGGACGGGCAAAGTAGAGGGAAACTTCAAACACTAACCACACGAAACATAACGCAATTACACCATGCTAAGAGTAACATTTAAAGTTGGGTCAACTATAAACTTATAAACCTTCGATTCAACAATGGACCTTCGTTTTCAAGTTGTGTTGAGTAACAAAACTAGAAATTTAGAAACTTGTTAGAGGTGGAATCTCCCGCAATTTACTTACCTTTCAGAAATGCTATCATAAAGATAATTGTGTTAATGAATATCTTTTCATCGTGAATCTACTTATTAATACACAAAACTATGTGTGCTTAATGTTCAGATAAAGAATTGTGGATAATAGTCTTGGCAATAATAAGACTGCTCATTTCTTATTACACGTGGGCGTACTTCCGACTTTATTTAATTCTATTTTGCTGGTATTTGTAAAGAGTGGAGCAAGCACTATAGAACCAAAGCACAAATGAATGGCAAACTTATAGTTACTTTCACTAAAACTTAAAGAGTATTTTATTTAGATAAACATTATAATGTAATACATAAAACAGGCATAGATAAGCAAAATATTATGAGAGCTCTATCTTTTCTCTTCTTTTTTAAAATAAATATGTGAGCTTATTCATCTAAAAAAAAATGCGAAAACCTAGAGGCTTATCTCACCATTCCAATTTATCTAAAAGAAAATCAATTCATCTGTAACAGTTCTATCCTCTTTTGGGAAGCTTATCAAAAGAAAAAGGAAAAAAGTCCACTCTATAACGGGCTTACGACATCTTGATTGAGTTTGTAGACAAAAAGGTGACATTCGAATATTATTGAATACGAAGGACACTGGGAAGCTGCTGTAATCATTCACGAGGGGTTGGATTGCTGGCCTTGAGCGTGTTATAAAACCCTTTGTAAGAACCATACAAATCTAATGTTGATTTTGTAACAATTACGGTGTAAAAAGATGTACTTTCATACGGAGGGTAAAATGATGTCATTTTGTTATCCGTCGGTGCATGAAGGGATTTTTGGCCTGAACCCCATTTCCCGTGTGCTGTGTGATCGTTTGGTAATTTTGTTTGTTTTTCTCTCAAAACCCAAAACGCTAACCCAAACTCCCAAGACCCTAATTTCATCTCAAATGTCAAGTCGTGGTAATTGTTAACGGAACATGGCCATTTTCTAGGATTTGAAATGTATTGAGTCCATCAAGAGGAGGCTTTCCCCAGGAGAAAACGAAAAATGTCAGCTTAAGGAGGTAAGACCAAATCAATCGATTGAGAGCCTTAGGCATGAAGCAGAGTTGTTGTCTGTAGTAATAAAAATCCCCATCCATCCAGAATGGTACAAGTCATCAAACAATTGACAGGGACGACTAGTGCATTTTCTGAAATGTCGGTGCGCAATCAACGTTGCACATGTCAACCAACAGCCTTATTACAACCAGATTTCCAAGCTTAAAATTTTGTATAGACACATATCAGGATTGACCAAAGGATGATAGTTTGAATCATTTTTATTATAGTATGAAGATTCATCCTAAAATTTTAAGGCATTAAGTGGAGAATTTTCATTACTTATAAGACTTCAAGTCCATTCTCTCACTACCAATGTGGGACAACACTCACCTTCAGTACTCTCCCTCACTTGCATGTTGACATAAGTATTACAAGTAGACTAAAGCTCAACTTTAAAATATAAGGGTTTATGAATTAGAGACCCATCCTTGACTTTGATACTATATTAAAGTGTGAGAGTTCATCTCAAAACATTAAGGTATTAGGTGAAAATTTTTTATCACTTATAAGACCACAGGCCCATCCTTTTTTTTTTTTTCAATGTGGGACAACACCTACCTTCTACAATTTCAATTAGGAACATATTCATCTGGTAATGGACCAAAGTTACTCAAAACAGTAGTCTCTCCTTAACTGAAGTTGTCCAATTTGGATGAATGTTTAATAGGTGCTTCCAAGCGCAGTTCAAGGATGCTTGACTCCTTAACCAAACAGTATCCATCTCTTTACCAAAGTTCTAAACGCTGGAGATTTCTTTATCTTCCCAATAGGTCACATTCACCCCCAATTCAACACCGGAAATACTAATGTGGTTGCTTTTGCTGGTCTCAGTGGCAAGGAACCCAGGCTTCATCACCATAGCAAGTGTTGTCATCGGCCCTGCTGGTCTCAGAAGCAAGGAACCCGGGGTTCATCACAATAGCCAATAATGAATCATTAGGCCTTCCAATTGACCTTCAAATATTATAATTCTAGATTCTACTGAATTATAACTTAAAGAGTACCTAATATTTATGACTATACAGACATAGTAAAGGGATAAGTACATTAAAGCACAATAGTTTTGGTTTTGTTAGCAGGTTAGCGACATATTTGTAACTTTGATGTTTTTAGTGTCGTTTTATTAACAAAGATGCACCTTCATAATTAAAAAATATCCAATGTTACAGAAAGGATTTTTCACTACTTAGCATTCTTATTCTAACAAGCACGAAATCATAATTATCCATCATGTGGTTTTGAAAATTAGATTATATTTTTGCAAAAATTACTATACTTGAATTATCGATCGTATCATAGAAACTAATAGCCTAATAGGTGAGCTACAAACACATCTAATAGCCTAATAGGTGAGCTATAAACACATCTAATAGCCTAATAGGTGAGCTACGAAAACATCTAATACCTAAATGGTGAGCTACAAAAACACCTATTAGCCTAGTACATTTGCATCCTACTTGAGAATCCCCGGTAACAAAAAAATCCACAAATTCTTTTAAATTAATAGTTAGGCATTAGCTGATAGGAATAAATTCCTTCATTTTTTTCTTTTCACCTTCCATTTATGATTATCCCCTTCTATGACTTACTCAAATATTTCACACATAAAATTACATCGTAGAAACTATGCATAAGCAATTTAGTTCAAAACAGTCTAAGAATATTTCATCTACAGTTGATGATGGGTGATGAGAGACAAAGAAAATACAAAAGCCTACAAGCTAGTGTGCCTCTTTTATGGCCATAATGTCAACTACAGCTAAACAGTAATTACCATACTAAAATGTCACGAACAGATTGTTTAATGGTAATTCTTCTTTTTGTTGCTAGCATCATTTTGTACTTGTGTCACTATCTATCTTTTCTACTTATCGACTTCTCTATTACTATATGTAGTTTGTCATTTAATTTGATAGAAGATACAACACAAAAGCCTTCTATCAAAATTAGCTCTAAATGATGCTTGGAAAATTGTAAATCTAAAATTCATCTTTCCTTAACTAACCATTTTTGAATTAGTTGGAGACCAAAATATAGGAAAATATCAGTCAGAATTTTATATTACTATTACGTGATGTTACAACTTGCAAACTAATTGTAACTTCATTTGAAATGTCTAATTATTCATGATACGCTATAACAATATTTCTCTAATTATTATCTCTCTAGAACTGCTTTTGAAGATAGTTCACCGCATTCTTGTCTACCTAAAAGGCCCTGGTAAGATCATTAATATTGATGGGATTATTAAGTCCAAATACCCCATTTGCTATGATGATGACCTCTATGTTCTAGCTACTAAGACCAACGAAGGTAACCGCATTGGTATTTCTAATGTTGAAGTAGAAGTGCATGAGACCAATTTGGAGACAAACACACCCCTGAGTTCTAGCTACTAAGACTAGCGAAGGTCCTCCCGTGCATATTTTGAAGAACCCTTTGTTATCTTTGAGGCTATGTTTACCTTTCAGTATATTGTGTATTCTCGCTTATTGGGTAAGGGGTGTAAAAATATGCATGGGAACACAACTATTTGCAGAGGCAAACTCTTAACTGTACTGAAATGAACGTTCTAAGTGGGAAAGAAACGATCTTTGAATAACATTTAAATGTTAAAAGTTATTCTTTTAGCTTATGGGCTAACCTATGGAATAGATTATGGGACTTTTTAATGTAAAATTAAAATCCAAGTTGATTTCTTCAATTCTCATTAACTTTGAACCTATATAATTTGATGAATGTATAAGGGCACAAGTGAGTATTAAAAAAAAAATCTACCACGAGAAAAAAATTATCAATAGATAATATTAAATATAAATATTATTTTTTAATTCATAAGCTAACTTTTAGATTGAATTATGAATTTTCTAATAAATGAATCCATGTACTTACCTAACTTAATAAGTGCATACTCGATGCTTGAAGCGTTCCTTTAACCACTCCTACTCCCACATACTAACATTCAACCAAACTTGACCCATTCACTTAACTGTAGCTTTGGCAGTCCCAAATAAACTAAAATTGACGTGTTGAAAATGAAGTCGCTGAAGCGGTTAGGTGGCTGATCCTGTCTTCAACTATAACAATGCCCTATCTAGAATTTTTAGATATGAAATTTGGTAGATGCAGCACGATCAATTGACGGCTTTTGATCAAATAATTTACAGGTCAGTTATTTGACGACTTAAGCATTCTAGTAACTTAGTGTTGTTAATAATGAAGTAAAGTCAACTGTTAGATAGTATTTTAAATAATTTGAGGTTGTTAAGGGAATTAGTAAAGGCAATTGTAACTAGTGAGTTACAGAAAGCATCCATTACAAACCCCAAAATCTAAAACTCATATAGTAGAAACCTAAACAATCTTAATACCATAATTAAAGCAAAACGTTTTTTTAGAACTAAATTAATATTTATTATTGACAAGAATGCAACAAGGTTCAAATATACTAATAACAAATAAATATGAATCATGTGGGAAAACTAAAAGAATAAGCATGAAATTTAGAAAGCCAGAGCCGCCATGATGCTCAAGGCACTCAACAGGACCTGAGCCCCGTATTTGGAATTCGAACCCGATTCATCGCAAACTGGTGCTTGTGAAGTCTCGGGGGATGAGCTCGCCGTCGCCGGACTGGGAGGGCGGCCACTTGATGGGACTGTTGCGGGGGCCTGGGACGGTATCGCCGAACTCGATGGGATGCTCGCTGAAGCCTCGGGAGTGGTGGAAGTTGCTGGGACCGGAGCCACTGTTTAGGCGATCACCGGAGGTGAAACTGGAGAATACACATTCGTGGACGGGCTTGGGGCCGGAGAAACAGTCGTGGTTAGGGGATTTGGCCGGGGAAAGGGAGGGAGATTTCGCCGGTGGGGTCGACAGCGACGGAGAAACTGCTGGAGCGGACGAAGGCGGCGAGGTAGTCGGAGACTGTGCAGGAAGTGTCGGATTAGTCGCCGGAGAGATGGCAGGAGAAGAGGAAGGAGAAGTCGCCGGAGAGGGTTACTTTATCGGCGTTGGAGTTTGATTTTCGCTAAGAAGCGGGCGCATTGTCTGCTGGAACTACACCGGAGAGTGCGAAGCGAACACTACCGCAAGCCTAAACATCTTCGGAAAACTAAGCAAGCGTAAAGACTCTGACTAAGAAATCGATCTCTCTGAATGTTGGTGAATCTCTCAAATACTTGTTCTCCGATGAATATATAAGGAAATTCACTGAGTGAAAAAACTATATGTCATCATTGTCGTGATATGGCTGTAAGGTTAAGTAGTCCAGCAAAACGATGAAGAAATATAACACAAATATCACACTTGCATGTTTCTTAGTAGATTTGTTTTTTCCTTTTTGTTTAAGCAATCAATTCCGATGTTGCAGAGGTAAAGGATTGAAACACAAAGATGGCTTCTTTAGAAGGAAATAGATGAGTACAATTGTTCGCCTTTTTGTAATCAGCGTCATATAGAACTCACGTGTGCAACTTCTTTTATTTGTTATTCTACTTTTTTTTTAGTTGCGCCACTTTAATTGTCCACTTCTCTTATCTTTGTTTTAACTTTGCGACCAAAATATATAGAAATATCTATGACAACCTACTTTATTGCATGTTGTTGTTGTGGCGATGGTACAATGAGAAAGATAATCACAACATTTATTTTGAATTTCTGAAGATTCAATACATATAGTTTTCTAATTATTGTCCATCTAGAACTGTTTCTGAAGATATTCGACGACATTCTTGTCTACTTGGAAAGCCTTGACAAGAACATCAAGATTGATAGGGGGATTGGATCTGGAAACGGCATTTGCTATGGTGATGACCCCTGGATTTTGGCTACTAGAAGCAGAAAAGGCAACCGCATTAGAAATTCCAATGTCAAACTGGAAGTGAATGAGACCAATTGGGAAGACAAAAGACATCTCCTGGCTTTAGAAATTTAGTGATGAGACGGTTAGGGTTGGACGTAACGAACCCAACATAAAGAGTGTCCTCTAAGACGACCAGAGTCTCAGTACCACGAGAATGAGTGTGGGGAGGATTGAGACCATTTGGTGCAAAGTCAATGCGAGCCGAAGATTTACCCAATGTGTTGAGGCCCAGTATTCTACCACTTTCAAAGGAATGACATTTGAACCCAGTGGATTGTCGGTGCTTCTTGGAAGGTTCAGTCCCGTGAAGAAGAAATCGTCCGCAGTGACAGCATTTGGGTCCTTGCGAAACATTCCATTCACAAATGCTGCAGTGCAAAAGATTGCATCCACGATCCCCTAAATATGGTGACCATACGTAAATAATATTAGTAAATAGAACTCTATCATGAGAAAGAAGACACCCCAAGATGTGACAGAAAAAACTGCGTACCATCAGAAATTGAAGTGTTAGTTGAAACACCGAAATCTTGCAGAGGACTGGGCTCATCAGCAAAGGCGAGGGAGCAGGCGAAGGCCAACAGGGCCACAGCGACTAGAATCCTCGAGGCAAATTTCATCATTTTTTTAGGCTGCCTCTACCTTTCAAGATGCTATGTATTCAGGCTTTCTGGGTAAGGGGTGAGGAATGTTGCATGGAAGGACGAGTATTTATAGAGGTAAGGGACTGAACGAGTCCATGTATTTTTCACTTCCACTGTGAAAATCCGACTTGGTATAAATTTGGTTTATGAGTGACTCGTTTTCTAACCAGTCCTGCACGCACATACTAAACATTTATCCAAATTTGATAGCTTCAGCAGTTGCTTTGGTCCATTCCCAAAGTAATTGAACATAGGAATATGTTCCGAGTTGAAATGCCTCAAGGGATCAGGTGGTTGATTGATACTTTGGTTAATACGGATGTCTGTCTATCCAAATGTTAAGCCTCGAAATCTAGTCGGAGCATGGCTGCCGGTGTGCAATGCCGATTAAGCACCCCCATTTCAGAAAATGCAGTATTTGTCCCAGTCAACTGTTCGATGACTTCTATCATACTGGATAAATGGGGATGTTTAACACTACAAGCAACAGCTTTGCGTTCGTCCCCAAGGCCCAAGATCAATTGATTTGGTCTTACCACGTTAAGCTGACCTTCTTGGTTTTTTGGCTTTATGGTGAAAGTCCCCCTCGGTTTGGACTTTAGACATCACAAAGGGTAGAAAAATGGCCTGGTAGTGTTAAGAACTATTACGACTTCCATTTGAAATGATCCTGTGTTTGTTTTCCTTTATTTTTCTGAGTTTGTTTTTTAGGATTTCGAGACAAAAACAACGAAGAAATGGTGGTTCAGGCCAAAAAGCCCTTCATCCAACAGCAGACAACAAATCGATGCGGTTTTGCTATTATTTTATGCAATGCATCGGACTGTCTATCTACATAAAATGCCCCTAAGTTTCATTGAAGCTTGCAATGTGGCCATCTAAATCTAAAATCTCCACATACATCGTTGCTAAAGTAATAAGACCCACATCTTCTCAAAAACGGAAAGAAAAAAGAAAAGAATTGTTGAACGAAAGGTCTCTAGAATATTTTAGAAGCTTATTTTCTCTCCACCACACTATTTTTCATCTTGATTTTTATGTTGCTTTTTTTTTATAATTTTACCACAAAAGAATTAGTGGAAAAAATTATCTTAATCATGTAATTGAATATTGTTACAATTTTTTGTTATTGTTATTTTGAAGTAAAGGAGAGTGTGGGGGATTTGAGTGTTTCACCTAGGATCTTTCTAATCACAAGCAACATTAGTCATAAAGGTCCCAAGCGACATGAGCTGCATGCCTGGGACAAAAATCACACCTCCTTGAGCCATCATTAAAGCAAAAAGTTTAAAACGGTGAAACCGTGTGCTGGTATACTTAAGATATTGGGAAAAAAGGTTTAAAAAAAAAATACTAGATAGCATGCGCCAAAAGAAGCTAGGAATGATACCTCAAACATTATAAAGAAGGAAAGAAATGTGACGTTGGGACTTTGTTACTACTTTGCAAATAAGATATATACAAATAACCAGAAGAAGCACCTTTATTTCACATTTTTTTCTTTTGTTATGATGTTAAAACAAAGGAAGCAATCACTACCTTTATTTCATATTTGCTGGCCTATTCACGATCACACATCTTTCTACCGGAATTGTTTCTGAAGATACTGAACCACCTTCCTGTTCACTTGGAAGGCTTTGGTAAGTACATCAGGATCGATGGGAGGATTAGATCCAAAGATTGCATTTGCCGTGGTGACAACACCTGGGTTCTGGCTACTGAAAGCGGACAAAGCAACCGCATCAGTCTTTCCTACATTACGTTCGAAGTGAATGAGACCAATTGGGAAGACAATAACATCTCCTGCAGTTAGAACTTTGGTGAAGAGGCGGTTCTCTGGGTTCGATGTGACAAGGCCAGCGTACAAAGTACCCTCTAAAAGGGTCAGAACCTCAGTAGCAAGAGGGTGATTGTGGGGAGCATTTACGCCTCCTGGTGCAAAGTCAAGACGAGCCAAGGATATGCCCAATGTGTTCAGGCCTAAAAAGGTTCAAAACATTAATGCGAGTTACAATGGATCCGAGCTGATTCGAGGTGTTTCCACGGATGTTTAACCCGTGAAAGACGAAATCATCGGCTGTGACAAGCTTTCGATCCTTGCAGAACTTCCCGTTTACAAATACTGCAAAAGAAAAAATGAACTTTATATTCTAGATGCGACACAAACAATACTGGTATGTAGAGTTCTATCATGAAGACAACCGAAAACCCAGATGTTTCATATGATCTCAAACCACCATCACTAGAACCGTTAGTGGAAACACAGAAGTCTTGTAGAGGACTGGGGTCAAAGGCAGAGGCAATGGCGCATGCCACAGCCAACAGGGCCACAGTTACGAAACACTTAGTAGCGCTTCTCATCATTTTTGAGTCTATCGCTTCTTTTCAGTATGTAAGAAATGTTGCATGAAGGCAAGACTATTTCTAGGGATAAGTCACTGAACAAGCCCATGGTTTAACTTCCACGGCTAAGACTCGACTTGGTAAGAGTTTGGTTGATGTATCAGTCATTCTTTATCTGCTAATCTACGCAAGTGCTAAACATTCATCAACTTTGTCCACTTCAATTGAGGGAAGAGTGTAATTCATGGATCAGTTTGCGTTGAAGTTAGCTCAAACCCTTTTCTTAATATTTTTGACACGTCGGGCAAATCCCGGATGAGATGAGCATCATATCTCCTTAACATTGACGTTGCCGAAGCTGTCGATGGGTTGATCCAGTGGTCCGTAGAGAACCGTGTTACGTAAATTTTTAAGTTCTGAAATCTAGCAAGATAGACTGGACGTAGACATGTGGGACGCCAATTAGGGAAAAGTAGTTGATGACTTTCAGTCTTTTAGATAATGCTTACGTTTGACGGTACAAGCAATACGCTATTGACTTAGCCTTAACTCTTCAATATAATATTCTCGTTCTCTTCTCCTGGCTTCGTCTTGCCAGGGTAAGGGTCTATGGGTGCTCCTCAAGGGCAAATGCTTTTCTAGTGTTCATGATTGTACTTTTGACAAATTGTAATTGTCCGAGTCCACTTGAAAGAAGAACTAGGTACTTTTGATAAGTTTCTTTGAAAAGATCTTATCTTTTTTGAAAAAAAAAAAGATTTTGTCTTCCAATCAGATTGTTACGTCATGAACATCTAAAACATAAGAAGGGATAGGGTTTGTCTTCTTTTCTTACTTAGAGAGGTGTTTAGGTAAATGTCGGTATAAAAGAATCATGTCATCCTTTGATTTTATTTCTCATCTATTGACCGGAAAGATTGGGCCTATTTTTCTTTTCCCTTAAATCTTTTTAACATTTTCTTTTTGGAGAACGTATCAGAACCATCCTCGCCCAAATGGGTTCGAAGAGTTCGGAAATTCATCTGAAGGAGATGAAGAATCTGCACAAGTTCAAGAAGTTGAATGCTTGTGTTAAATATACAAGAAAAATATAAAAGCTTAAAAAGTAATTAAACATAATATTAGAGTCTAAGTTTTTTTGTATTATCCTTATTGTTAAATTCATCATCAAAAAAATAGAAAGTTAAAAAAGTAATTTGAAAAGAGATAAATTCTTTCACTTAATACCATAAGATTTTAAGTTGGATATAAATCTTTCTTTATACAATTTAATATAGTATTGAGAGCCTAAGTTCTACCTTATGCACTCCTACAAATATAACTAAGTCTAGAAGCCATGCAAAAAGTAGTACTCATGCAATGATTTGAATTTGACCATTGTGGTAATAATAATATGTCAAATAAACAATGCAGAATTGTTCTATGTCACTAATAAGTATGTTGGAAATGTTTCACTTGTGGATAAAAATCCTCATGGAAAGTATGGCCACATACTTAAGATAAGAGAGCTTTTTAAGTCTCATATGAGAAAATAAAAACTTAAAAGAATAACTTAAAAAATAGATTTATCTATTTAATGTCTTAAGATTTTAAGTTGAATATAAGTCTTTCTTTGTAAAATCTAATAACTATAAAGATAGGTAAGTTTGAAGTTTAAAAAAAAAAAATAGCATTGAAAGGTGGCTTGAGTTTAACCATTGCGGTGACAAGATGTTTTAAAAAAAATGTTGAATTATCTCATATTACTAAGAATCTATTGAAAATCCATTGAAAATTCAATTTCAATGTTTCAATCCTTCACTTGTGGACAAAAATTTACATATAAAAAATTTCTCTATATTTAGAGCAAGGGGCATATTAAGTTCCACATATGAAATATAAAACTTTAAAATCTAATTTATATTAAAATAGATTTTTCACTTAATGCCTTAAAATTTTAAATTAAATACAAATTTTTCTCTAACACTTAAAACGCTGGAGCAGTCAAAGTGGTCCGTAAGGGATGGCGGGACCAACCAGTGAAAATGATTGAGGAATCACAAGTGGGATCTATTAATGTGTAACGGGATTCTAGAACATTGGATTATGATGGTCATTGTGGAGTAGTTGTACCTAAACAACTATGAGTAACTGACTGAAAATCCAAGATTGATTGTGAGACAACTACCCCAAACCTTGACGGCAACAGGGAGTCTCCGGCCAATAAGAAGGTCGCCAGGACGCTCAACTGCTACGTCCCTGCCCAAAAACACTTCTACATTCAATGAATCCAGAAAGTGTAGAGTAGGAAACCTAGTAAATTATGCATAAAATCCTGCCTTCTGGAACACGTACAAATATTGCAGTGAGATGTCTAAGTAAATAAAATTTTGGTAATCTATATGAAAAGAAGTGGGAGTGAGGTGAAATGCAGGAAAGCACCGACGTAAATTATACGTAAAGACAACTAGAAGAGCATTACAATAGGACGAAAGTCATGATGACAATGAGACAAAACACAATAACTAAAGGACAACTAACTTAATGACACAATAGACAAATCATATCAACGCCCAAAATGGCCCGCGACCATAACACAAACAAGACTCTCATGGTCCACCTTCTTCGTGACCATAATTTCAGGACTCTCGTGTATCTGACAGATTTTCACATGGCACATAACCAGAATCCGCATAACTTTCACTGTCTTCTGTATTAGCCGACGCTAAGCTGATGGTTTTCATGAAAACAACATTGTGATGGTTGGCGGTGCCGTATCCCAAGAGATCCTCCTCATTTTCATGTTTGTACATCAGTCTAGCTGGTGTAAGTCCGTCATCACTCCTCATGGAGACCGTGGAGGTGGGAGCGTTTTTCTACCTTCGTAGGTCACGTGTGTGGAATTCAACTATTGAGGTCTTCCTGAGCTTGCCCCCCAAATATTGGCCCATCAGATCCTCCTCCAAGCCCAGGTACAAGTGTATTAATATAAGTCTCATATTACCAACGTATAGACGTGTGTGGTTAAATATGGATATAACTCTTAATTTATTTTGTGTCAATTTTTTTGCGAAAATAGGCTTTTTTCCTTAATCTTCCTATTCATATAGATAGATTCAATATTCATGCAAGATTGAATTTAGGTATATCCCTTCTCCGTGCAAAGAAGTCAATCTTGGTTGACGTACTCCGTGATGTTGGCAGCAAATACTAGCGCCACCCACTTCAGCTCTCCCCCTCATTTTTTCTCTGGAACTCTGCTACGGAACCGCGTTCATCCGACCCGTCGACCACAGGTCCAATCTCAAATCCACCAGGGGTGTTGACGAAATCCCAGTCATCGACCTGGCCAATATCTTCAACTCTCCCAATGAGAACACACAAGAAGTCATTTACGAGACCCAGAGTGCATGCGAGACCTGGGTGGTGAACCCCTGGGTCCCGCGGACTTCCCAAGAAAACAGGAGGCCGTGCTAAACAATGCGTCGATGGATCGGTAGAGGGGAAGAGGCAGATGAGAGTTAGGACCAAGCCCTATACCAACACAAAATCACGGAACATAAGAAATCTCAATGAAATAATTGCCTCGTTTATTAGCTCAATTCAATTGATATTCCTTCCAGACCTCCCAGCTTAACGCTTTATTGACACGTATTCGCCGTTGACGACATCCGACCGCTTCAGCCATTTCAACTCAAAGCATATACTATGTTCAGTTTACTTAGGAAAGGGTTAAAGCTAAAGTAGGACGACACTCCTTCCTTAACTGAAGTGGTCAGATTTGGATGAACATGTAGTATTTGCGTGTAGCAGTAGATAAAGGCCAATTCACTCATCTTACCAAGTCTAATTTCCGCCATGGAAATAAAAGTCACCGTTCAGGGTCCCCTCCATAAATACTCGTCTTCCCATGCAACGCTTCTTACCATTCACCCACAAAGCATAGAATAAATAGCATCCTGAAAGGTAGAGACAGCAGCAAAAACGATGAATGCCGCTTCAAGACTTCTACTTTTTGGCCCTCGCATGCCCCCTTGTCTTTACTTATGTCCCAAGTCCTCTACAAGACTGTCCTGTTTCAACTAACACTTCTCTTTCTGGTGGTACGCAGTTTTTTGGAAACATCTGGGTTCACCTTTTTCTATCATGATAGAACTCTACATACTAATGATACCTATGCTTGGAGAAAACATTTACGTGACAATCTTCCGGAAGTGTTTTGTCCCTTACATCCTGTCTTTACCTCTGCAGGATTTGTGAATGGAATGTTCTGCAAGGACCCATATGTCGTTCCGCCGACTATTTCTCCTTCTCTGGACTCAACATTCCAAGAAGCACCAAAAATCCACTCGGTTCAAATGTTACTCTTGAACATGGACAAAAAATACCAGGCCTCAAATATTGTTGCAGCGATGGTGTGAAGTAAAATGATTTCTCTTTTTTATTTTCATTTTCATCCATGGACTAGCAATAAATATAGACCAAGTACATGATTAAAGTTAATTTCACTTTATAGCCATAATGTCAGATATCACTAAACTTTCGCTAATACATAATCTTTTTTTTTTCTTTTTCTCTTTTACAAAATTATATGTAAGAATAAAATAATAAAGTAGTAAAGCAATAATAAAGAAACAAAAAGAGACAAGTGGGAGGCATATGATATGATTAACTAAGAAGTGGTATTAAGAGTTTTAAAAGTTATTAATACTTCTCAGTATTTAGTTAATCTTATAGTAAGTGTATTATTATGACAAGATTTTCAATAAATTTTAATGGAGAGCATATAGATTACTTTGAAAGTACCAATGGATTGAAACAAGGATACCCATTATTTACATATTTATTTATACTAATTATAGAGATACTTAACAAAATTATTATTATAAAGACCTCCAAACTGGCTTTTAGGTTCCACTAGTAATGTAAACCTAAAACAATTACTCATTTGTATTTTGCTAATGATTTTTTTCTTTCCTCTTATGGTGATATAACTTTTAGAAGTTTTGGAGGACTTTTCTCAATTCACAAGTCTACAATACAACCCAAGTAAATGATAATTATTCTTCTCAAGATTATCAAAGCAAGAGCAATTTCTTAATTTATATCACTCACCTTTTCGTATGGGTATACTCATTATTTGATATTTTAGAGTTCTCTTTAACTATGAAAAGACTTGTTCATGCTCATTGCAAGGGTCTAATAGAAGGTTGGAAAATAAAACATCTTAGCTATACAAGAAGATTACAGTTAGCAAAATTAATTTTAATTTCCACATGTATGTTTTAGGTGCAATTTTTTACACTACTAAAACAAACAATTTATAAGATTGAGAAATAGATTAGGAACTTTAAATGAACAATTAGTATAGATACACAATGCTCTCACAAAGTAATTTGGCAAATAATCTATTCACTAAATAAGGAAGAAGGATTAAGGTTATTGAATATCAAACTTTGGAAAAAAGTTCTCTTGGGATGTATGCTTTAAAATCTCATTAATCATTCAGACCTTTTTTATGGAGTAAGTGAATTCATAGTATAAAAGATAAAAAAAAAAACTTAAATAATGCAGTTTGATTTAAAAGATTTAAAAAACTTAAATAATGCAATTCGATTTAAAAGATTTTATAGTATGGAGTTGGAGAGGTATTCTTAAATTAAGGCTCACACTTACCATGGTTTTTTGGAGATCTACTTATTGTTGTAAAGAAATTTATCAGAAATTTTCACCAATTAATTAAAAAATAAATTGGTATAATCTAAGTTGGACTAATAGCATCAACAAATATAATTTCATTGGATGGAGTTGGAGATTGACTTTCTACAATAGAAGGAATAGTATGATGGATCTCTTCAATTAATTTATAATCTAATTTTTGTCAATCCCATATTAAAAATAGAAGTCATCTTTTTCTTAAATGTATATGTACAAATATGGTTTAAAAGACTATCCTTGCTCATAATGAAATTTAACATCATATTGAAGGATAAAATGAAGAATTGCAATAGATAATTAGAGTAATTAAAGAAAAAAATTTGGCTACAAAGTTTTTTAAGATATCTTTTTTAGCTTACATTTATTGTATATGGATAGAACGAAATAGAAGATAATTTCATAATAAAGCAGTTAGCATTCTAATAATGTTGGCTAAAGTAAGAAAAAATGTACAAAGAAAAGTTACTTTGTTTTAAAATATAAAACTCTCACAGAAAATGTTATTTTGATTAAGATTAGAAGCTTATAACTTGCAATAATTTTTGAAATGTTAAAATATACTCCTATGGTTTTATATATTGCTCTTTTTATTAATGTAAACTTACATTTCTATCAAAAAAAAAAAGACGAGTTGAAAAGGATTCTAAGTTTCAAATAATCCCCCTCATTTACATATCACTATTTCCTTCCAATGATGAATCTTATTGCCTTGATTAATTTTCCCTTCATCTTTGGAACATTTAAGGAGTATTCGGTTTTTAACCATATTAGTCTGATGCATTAGTGAGCCATAGAACCATATCAAAAGCATTTTGGCACGTTATTTTTATATTTCAACTTCTTGCTCCAACCACTGGATTGTGGAGATTCTAAGTTCAAGAACGTTACGGTGTCGGGTTCTAGGGTGTTTATTGTACAAGTTCAGAGGAGAATGACCTTGAGAGTGATTGGTGAGGCCCATTTAATTATTTCTCATGGAAGTCATTTTTTTGAATATTTTGTCCCATAACTTTCTTATGGATATATAAAGAACCTTAAAATTTTAATTCGAAGAAAATATCGTTTGTTAATTCTCAAAGTGTCATTTTTGAATATCAAACAGCATTACCATTCTACAAATTTTAAAACACCAACCCCCCAAGGTAAATAGAAGGACCTGTTCAACCCATTCTCGTATAGTTATTTAGTCCCTTGATCCTAAATATCTCTCCTTGTCTGCCTTTACTTAAAACATGTGCACAGATGTTTTATTGAAATATGAGAATGGCCTCTACGAGATAATTGTTATTACAAGAGGACCGTAAGATCGAACCGAGTTTTAAATGTCTGAAGTACCCATCAGCATAACAAAAGAGGGAAAGCAAAATATTAGTAAACGAGATAAGGTCAACCCCTTTGATAAAGAGCTTTTGGGAGGACGACTACAGATTCGCCATATCTTTGGACATCAGCATTTATATGGAACGCCTAGCACTAATTTCAATGCTTAGTAGAAAGGAATATGCCTCGCGTTTGTCATGGCTCTTGTAGGTTTCCGGAAAGAAATTAAGCTCTTGTTATCTTTGGTTTTCTTGGATTTATTCTATATCGTACACTCGCATATCTTATATTCTGGAACATTAACATGAATCTATATTGTAATTGCTTTTTCTCTCACTAATGGCAATTCTAATCAGGAACATCAATCAATCAAAATTTCATAGAAATTAGGGTTTCCAGTTCTTCCCTCTTCTTCATCTTCCTCACTGGATTCCATGTTTTGGTGACCTAATTTCTAGCTTTTTCTTCTTCATTAACGGCAATTCTATTCTACTCTATGTATTTAATATACATTTCACACAAAACTAAATCATACCATTTGACCTTCAAATATTAGAATTCTCAATTGTGTAGAACTATGACTTAATGAGTAGCAAGTATTAATCTCTACACAGACTTCGTAAAGGATAAGTACACGAAAAGTACAACAGTTTTAGTTTTCTTAGCGGGTCGGTGAAATACTTGTAATTTTGACGGTTTGAGTGTCTCTTTATCAACAAAAATGCACCTTTATGATTAATAAATTTCCAATATGATAAAGAGGGTTTTTATTACATATCATTTTTATTCTAACAAGCACTAAATCATAATTATCAATCATTTAGTTATGCCCATTGGATTATGTACTATACTTGAACTAATGATCAAAACATATCAAGGCCACCGAAGATCTACAAAAACATCTACTAGCCTAGTTCATATGCATCCCACTCAAGCATGCCCACTAACATATAAATCCACAAATTCTTCTTAGAGTACCAGACTTGAACTGACGATCGTATCATATAAAGGTAACCGATGAGCTACAAAAGATCTAATAGCCTAGTAATATGCATAGGTCTTGAGCTTGCCCTCTAACATAGAGATTTCCAAATTCTTGTAAACTAATAGTTCGTCGTTACTTAATGGCAATATTTTCTTTCATTTTCTTCTCACTTTCCCTTGTACGATACTATGCATATGCAATTTATTTGAAACATTCTAAGAATCCATCATCCATAACTGAAACTGGTTGTTGTTAAAACGAAGAGAAGACGAAAGGCCAAAAAGCTTGTGTGCCCTAACTTGGCAACAGGTTGACGACAACCAAACAGTAAGTACCATCCGAAAATGTCACGTGCATGCTTGTTTAGTAGGAGCGCTTATTTTATTTTCCAATACGATGCTGCAAATAAAAGAAATGGATCAACACAACAATATAGCTCTTTTCTAGAAGGAAACAAAGATTACATATAGTTGTTGGACATTTTGCAGCTGGCATAATTTTGTTCTCACTTGTCTCACGGATTGTCTTTTCTATTGATCAACTTCTTTATTATATATTGTTTCTCATTTAATTTGATGGAAGAAAGTCACGTATCAAAATGAGGCAGTTAGGCTTGGACGTAAGAAACCTAACATAAAGTATTTAGACAATATTTAGACATAAATTCCTCTTTTCTACCTCTTTTCTTCTACATAAATTTCTCTTCATGTTCTTGCCTTTACAAAGTACATTTGACTTTGAAATCCTAAGTATCTTAGCCATAAAGCAGAATTCTGTTCAACACTTTCTGTTCTTGTAATCTCTCAAATTTGTGTTGATAGAATGTATCAACCCCACAGAGTTCCCTCTATTAGAGAATTGTACAAAATATGACATAAAATCAGACTCCCTCTTTTCTTCTTCCATAGAAATTACAATAATGAGTTGGAGAATTCATACTTGTGAAGATTTCTTGTTCAGAAATTTAGAAACTCCTTGCTTTGGAAATTTGAATCTTTTCAACATTTCCAAATCGGCGTCCTTCCATTCCTTTTTCATTTTTCTCTATTTTGAGCTCCTTTTTGAATTCCAAATAATGATTTCCTTTTGTAAGCATATTTCTCCCATATTCCATTAATTACCCCCACAAATCGTGCTCAAATCTTCTTCTTTAGAATCTGATTTTCCTTCTATAAAAACCCTAGCCTTTTTCTCCAATCTTGTTGTTCAAACTGATTGGAAGCTATTGTATGTGGAAGAGAAAATGGTAATCAAAACGGTGCGTCCTATCCATGTAGGCAAACAATTGTTTGCGTTTTTGCATTTTGAACCCATGTGTGCTCTTCGTTTATTTGTTATTGTACGTTTTTTAATTTATGTTTTAATCTTGGTCTGAAATAGAAGAATAATAGCGTGGATCAAGAGAAGTTAGGAATTATATCTCACAACATTCACAATAAAATGTGCTAACTTTACTTGTCCGCTTCTCTTATCTTTGATTTTACCTTGCGATGAAAAAGACAAAGAAATATCCATGAGAAGTCACTTTATTTCATATTATTATTGATGTGATGCTACAATTAGAAAGAAAATCACAAAATGTATTTGGAATGTGTAACAATCCAATACAATTATTGTCCATCCAAAACTGTTTCTGAAGATAGTCCACGATTCTTACCTACCTAGAAGGCCTTGACAAGAACATTAGGATTGATAAAAGGATTGGATCCAAAAACAGCATTTGCTATGGTGATGACCCCTGGGTTCTCGCTACTGAGACTGAAAAAAGCAACTGCATTAGTATTTCCAATGTCAAATTGGAAGTGAATTAGACCAATTGAGAACACAAAGGCATCTCGTGCCTTTAAAACTTTAGTGATGAGACAGTTAGGGTTAAATGTGACAAACCTAATGTAACGTGTATCATCTAAGACGACCAGAATCTCAGTTCCACGAGGGTGAGTTTGGGGAGGATTAAGATCGCGTGGTGCAAAGTAAATGTGAGCCAAAGATATGCCAAATGCATTTAGGCCTAGCATTTTGCCCACATTCAAAAGAGTGACATTTGAACCTAGTGGATTGTTGGTGCTTCTCGGAATGTTCAGCCCCAAGAAGAAGAAATCATCAACAGTGACAGTATTCGGGTCCTTGCAAAACATTCCATTCACAAATACTGCAAAAAAATAGATTGCATCTTATGAACAAGTCAATTTTAAAATATGATCACCTAAATATCGTCTCCAAGCATACACAATACTAGTATGTATAGTTATATCATCGGAAAAATGAAGCCTTAGGCCCTGCAAATAAAAAAACATCTATGTACTGTTAGAATCCTAAATCGACTAAACAAACGGAGAAGAGAGTGGCCGGAATTTTTAGAAAATGGGAAGAACAGCGAAGAACAACGAAGAACAGAATTCCTAGGTTTGCTTCAACGTGATTTTTCCGATTCAATCCATTATGTGAATAATAATTACAATATATAAACAAGAAACAATAAATGAAATCAGGAAAAGGATCAATTACAGTGATTTACAAGGCAAATAAGGAAAGAATTGCCGGAAAGGAAGATCTGCAGCGGCTAGGGTTGCACAGAGGCATCGGGGACGAACTGAGTCATCTCACGATGGAGATTGGATCCGGGCGCGGGTCGCGGGTCTCCATCAGGTCGTACCTGCTGACGTGGTGCTGACGTGGCAGGCGCGTGTTGTACACGCGCCGAGGGGGAGGAGGCACTCTGTTTGTCTAACATGCCCCCGCAAGCTGAAGGGGCAGAATGAACCTGAAGCTTGGACCGAAGAGTGTGGAAGTGAGCAGAAGAGAGACCTCTGGTGAAGATATCCGCCGGTTGATCAACAGTAGAAATGAACTGGAGATAGAGTTGACCGCGACCGAGGCGTTCCCGAACAAAGTGAAAGTCGATCTCAATGTGTTTGGTGCGAGCATGAAAGACCGGATTGGCCGTCAAATAGAGAGCGAAAAGATTGTCACACCAGAGTGTTAGCGGGAGTGGAGGGAGAGCACGAAGATCACGAAGTAGGTATTCAATCCACATAAGTTCAGCAGTGGTGTCAGCCAGGGACTTATACTCAGCTTCAGTGCTAGATCGAGCAACAATGCGTTGTTTGCGGGAACTCCAGGAGATAAGATTGCGTCCAAGGAAGATGCAAAAGCCTCCAACAGAACGTCGATCATCACGGTCGCCTACCCAGCCAACATTAGAGAAGGTATGAAGTTCAGTGGACGAGTTGCGGGTGAGAAGAAGACCAAGGCGAGGAGTAGCAGCAAGATAGCGGAGGATACGTTTGACAGATTGCCAATGTGCAGTGGTAGGGCGGTGAAGAAACTGACAGGCAGTGTTGACCGCGTAAGCAATATCGAGGCGGGTGAGAGTGAGGTACTAGAGGGCACCAACAATGCTACGGTAAAGGACATAGTCTTCAAGGGGTTCACCAGTCTAGATAGACAGAGGCTCATCTGTAGTACAAGGAGTGGAGACAACTTTAGCATCAACCATCTTGGCACGAGACAAAATGTCTTGAGTGAATTTCCCTTGATGTAGAATAAGACCACTAGAGGTAGGTTGGACCTCAACACCAAGGAAGTAATGAAGAGGGCCAAGATCCTTGAGCGCAAACTCCGTCTGAAGAACCTGCAGGAGGCGAGAGAAGGGTGCAAGCGGAGAGCCGATGAGAATAATATCATCCACATACACAAGGAGAATCAGACTGTAGTGAGGTGTATGGAAAGTGAACAGGGAGGTATCCGCAACAGAGATGATGAAACCTAGGGACATCAGAAAGATACTGAGTCGATGATACCAAGCCCGGGGAGCCTGCTTCAAGCCATATAGGGAGCGATGGAGGCAACAGACATGAGAAGGCCGAGCAGAGTCCACAAAACCAGGGGGCTGAACCATGTAGACCACCTTAGATAGATAACCGTGAAGGAAGGCATTGGAGACATCCAGTTGGCGAATGGGCCAGCCACGGGAATAAGCAAGGGAGATGACAGTGCAAACGGTTATTGGTTTGGCAACGGGACTGAATGTCTCAGTGAAGTCAATACCTTATTGTTGGTGAAAACCTTTTGCGACAAGGCGAGCCTTGTAACGTTCAAGAGAGCCATCTGCCTTGAGTTTGACCTTGTAGACCTACTTGCAGCCAATAGGACGAGCACCATGCGGGAGAGAAACGAGAGATCAAGTACCATTGCGAATCAAAGCAGTATATTCAGCTGCCATGGCCTCACGCCAGTGAGCATCCCGAATGGCTTGAGAGAAGCAGGTGGGTTCAAGGGAATGGGAAGTGGAGGTAGCAGCAAGGGCATAAGTATGATCACGGGTAATAGTACGGCGGGATATGGTACCATCCTGTAGACGAGTCACAGGGCGAGGGGGAAGAGGAGGTGGGGGGTTGGAAGATAGTACAGCAGAAGTGGGAGGGACGGGAGAATGCTCAGGACTAAGGGTGTTTGAGGGGGTCAGAGAGGGGTTGGGAAGGGATGTCGGTGGGGGGGAATAGTAAGGTGAGGTATAAAAGGTGTGGGGGATAGTTGGGGAGATACTGGTAGTAAAGGTGGGTGGGCAAGGGTAGTGTGATAGGGGAAGACATCTTCATGAAAAACAGCATCAGCAACAGTGAAGCATTTCTGTGTGATAGTGCAGTAGCAGTGGTAGCCACGATAACCAGGAGGATATCCCAGAAAGATGCAAGCTCGGGAACACCGAGCTAGCTTGTGTGGAGCATAAGGCAGAAGATAAGGGAACACTACACAGCCAAACACACGTAGGTGAGAAAGATCAGGAGGACGGTGAAATAGCACCTGCCATGGGGAGAGGTGGTCGAGAACCACACTGGGAAGGCGATTGATCAAGGAGATGGCAATCTCAAAAGTAAAATCCTAGAAATGAGCGGGGACCACGGCTTGAGTGAGGAGGGCAAGCCCAGTCTCCACGATATGGCGATGCTTGCGTTCAGCCACCCCATTTTGAAATGGGGAGTAAGGACAAGACACGCTGATGAATGCCATGTTGCTGCAGGTAAGATTGAAAGGTAGTAGATAGAAATTCAGGAGCACCATCACATTGTATAACCTGTAGCTTGCAAAGAAGTTGGGTCTCGACATATTTGTGAAAAATCATAAAAATATTTAGAAATTGAGAGCAAGAGGAAAAGTGATAAAGCCATGAAAATCAAGAAAAATCATCAGTGAAGCAAACATAGTATTTATTGCCGTTCAAAGACACTACAGGAGATGGGCCCCAAATATCAAAATGGACTAACTAAAGAGGGGCAGTAGACCTAGACTCGGACGGGGGGTGGGAGTGGTGATGGGCCTTACTGAGAGCACATGCCGTACAAGGGGGAAACGAGGACGACACAAAACTAGTATTGGTGGAATGCAAAAGACGAACAAGGATGTCAGACGACGGGTGACCAAGGCGATGATGCCACAACAGAAGAGGACTAGATCGAATGGTTGTGAGGGCATGAGGATGACTCGAGGCGCCAGGGGAGGAGACGTGATAGAGGCCACGATCAAAGGTGCCGTGGAGGATGATCTGCCCCGTGTGACAAGAAAGAGCCCAAAAATGAGAAGCAGAAAATAGAAAGTAACAATTGTTAACAACAGAAAACTTAGAGACAGATAAAAGATTTTTGGTAATGGAATGAACAACTAAGACATTTTTAAGTTGAAAGGAAGGAGTGCGAAGAGTACTTGTGTGGGTGATGGGGAGGGAAACACCATCGCCCACAGTGAGCTGCTGGGAACCAGTATATGGAGCAACACTGGAAAGAGTGGAAGTGGAGTCGGTAATGTGGTGGGAGGCACCGGAATTTGGGTGCCAGGATGCTAGGTCAAGAGAGGAGGGGGGGATTGGGGGGGTAATAATGAGAGACAGGGGGGGGGAAGTGTAGCATAGTGGGCTTGAGGGTTATAGGGGAAGGTAGGAGGGGGGTATGTGTATAGGGGGGAATTATAGGCATAATGGGCTTGGGGGGAAAAACGAGAATTTGGGCCTTGGGAAGGTGGCATAAAGGCCGGGTTAAAACGTTCACGGCAATTGGCAACAAAATGGCCAAGTTTGCGGCAAAGGTGGCAATAGGGGCTGCCACGGCGGGGTCCACGATTGTTGGGCCTATTTGGCCAGTTTTGGGCCTACGGGAGGGGTAGGAGGCCGTCTCCTGCGTTTTGGGCCGCGTAGGAGCCCGCGGGTTGGCCTGCGAGATGACCCGCGGGTTGTCCCGTGAGATGACCCGTGGGTTATCCCTCGAGATGACCCACGAGATGACTCACGGGTGGGCTCGTGAGATGACTCACGGGTGGGCTCGTGAGATGACTCGCAGGCTGGCCCGTGAGCTAGTGTGCGTGCGGGTCGGTGAGATGGCCTGCGGACTGACCCGCGAACTGGCCCGTGTAGAGGCTTCCAGAGTTGTATCCAGAACGGGGCGGGCCTGAGTAACCGCCCTAAGACCCATTCGGGTAGGCAGCGAATGTGGCAGCCGCCGTCACGGCGGAGCTACGGCTCTGATTGCGGCGGCTTTCATGAGCAAGGAGGAGGCCGTGGAAGGCCTCCCTACTGAGTGGGCCGGTGGCCAACGCGACGGTGGCGACGAAGGTCGTGAGGTCGTCGAACTTGTCATTGAGGCCTCGAAAGAGCTGAGCACGGTAGTCATCTTCAGAGAGTTTGCCGTCGATCACGTTGAGTTGATCGAGGAGATCGTTCACCTGCGACAGAAATTCCGTCACTGAGCGAGTCCCCTTCGTGATTGATTGAAGTTGCATACGGATTGTTACGGAGCGCGCAGAGGATTGCGCGGTGTACATGCTCTTCAGAAAGGACCAGGCCTCCGCCGAGGTCGACATGTCCGTGAGCTATGTGACAACCACGTTCGTGGAGGTGGCCATAAGCCAGCTAAGAGCGGCTTGATCGCGGCTGAGCTAGGCGGCGAAATCAGGGTTTGGGGTGGTGGCGCCGCTAGAGGAGATTAAGGTTTTGGGGGGTGTGGGCTCGGATCCATCCAAAATTGGGAGGAGTTTCCAAGAGACGAGGAAAGGCATGAGATGAGTCCGCCATAAGACGTAATTTGACCTATCAAAATGGTCGAAGGAGGTGGGGGAAGGGACCGCCGGTGAGGGTGCAAGAGAAAGGGAAAGAGTTGGGACAGAGGAAGAATTGGGGGTTTCGGAATTAGTGGTTGGGGGGATCGGAATTGAGGCATTAGCCGAGGGCTCTAATGATACCATGTTAGAATCCTAAACCGACTAGACAAACGGAGAAGATAGTGGCCGGAATTTTCAGAAAATGGGAAGAATAGCGAAGAACAACGAAGAACAGAATTCCTAGGTTTGCTTCAACGTGATTTTTCCGATTCAATCCATTATGTGAATAATAATTACAATATATAAACAAGAAACAATAAATGAAATCAAGAAAAGGATCAATTACAGTGATTTACAAGGCAAATAAGGAAAGAATTGCCAGAAAGGAAGATCTGTAGCGGCTAGGGTTGCGTAGAGGTGTCGAGGACGAACCGGGTCGTCTCGCGATGGAGATTGGATCCGGGCGCGGGTCACGGGTCTCCATCGGGTCATACCTGCTGACGTGGTGCTGATATGGCAGGCGCGTGTTACACACGCGCCGAGGGGGAGGAGGCACTCTGTTTGTCTAACACGTACCACCAGAAGTGTCGGTTGAAACACAGAAGTCCTGCAGCAGTCTGGGGTCATTGGCGAAGGCCAGGGGGAAGGCGAAGGCCAACCACAGCGGCTAGAATCCTTGGGGCGATTTTCATCAATTTTTAGGCTGCCTTTACCTTTCTGGATGCTACGTGCTCTTGGGTGAGGAATGAGGAGAGTTGCATAGGAACGCAAGTATTTAAAAGGCAAGGCACTGAACGGGTCCATGGTGAAGATTCGGCTTGGTAAGAGTTTGGTTAATGAGTGAATCGTTCTCTAACCACTCCTGTGCACACATAGTAAACATTCATGCAAATTGAGTGTTAAAGTTGGTTGTTGTCTCATGTCAGATATAATTACCTAAGTCTGTAGCCTTATATATGAGTCTTTCCTCCTACCTTCAAAGACATCTTTTGGGGCATCGAAAAATATCCCATTTACAAGTGAATTGAACATCAGAAAATGTTCCGAGTTGAAATGGCTCAAGAGGTCTGGTGGTTTATCCTTCTGTCGATACAGATATGTTTATCCAAAATCTTAAGCCTGGAAATCTGGTCGGATCATATCTGTTTGGACGTGCGAAATGCTCTTTAGGCGCCGCCATTTCAGAAAATGGGGTCCGTTGTCCTCTTCAATTGTTTGATGACTTCTATCCTTCTCGATATATGGGGACCTTAAACACTACAAGCAACGGCTATGCCTTCGTCCCTAAGGCTGTCGGTCAATTGATTTCGTCTTTCCACGTTAAGCTGAGCTTTTTGGTTTCTCGCTTTCATGGGGAAAGTCTCCGTAGGTTTTGCTATCAATACGGAACTATGTTGCTTTTGGTAGTAATTATATTTAAAAACCATTTCCGAAACCCCTTTACATTTGCATTGGTTTGTTTCGTATTCTAAAATATTAGGCTCATTTGATCGTATGTTTACCAACATTAAGAGAACACCATTCAATGTTTTAATAAAACCTATATTCTAGTTTTTTAATATTAAATCTCTTAATCATACCTATGAAAATTTTGAGATACACACCCTAAAAAAAAAAAAAAGTGAAGGTGAGAGAAAACAAAAAGACATAAATGATTCTGCGCCTTAAAATAACTCAAAAAAAAATACAATCAATTTCTTTTTCCGAATCATTCTCCAGTCCGTTATGCATCTCACCTGTATGGTGCTAAGCTGACTTGGTGCACTTTTTTAACCAAAAAAAAAAAAGAAAGAATAGGAATAAATACCCTGATAAGTTTTATTACTATCAAATAATATTAGGGTAGTAACCATATTTCAAATAAGTATAATAGATATAGTATAATCTTAACTCTTAGAAAAAATGAATCGCTTATATATCAAATTGCCAAACACTTGATCGCTCCCGTAGGAAGCACTTTTATTTCTTTTTTTTTTTTTTTGTTATGATGTTACAACAAAGGAAACAATCACAACCTGTATTTCATATTATCAGGCTTATTCACGATCACACATCTTTCTCTAATCTTCGTAGAACCAGAACTGCTTTTGAAGATACTCAACGACGTTCTTGTCCAATTGGAAGGCTTTGGTAAGTACATCACGATCGATGGGAGGATTAGATCCAAAGATTGCATTTGCCGTAGTGACAACACCTGGGTTCTGGCTATTGAAAGCAGACAAAGCAACCGCATCAGTCTCTCCAACATTACGTTCGAAGTGAATGAGACCAACTGGGAAGATAATAACATCTCCTGCAGTTAGAACTTTGGTGAAGAGGCGGTTATCTGGGTTCGATGTGACAAAGCCAGCGAACAAAGTACCCTCTAAAACGGTCAGAACCTCAGTAGCAAGAGGGTGATTGTGGGGAGCATTTACGCCTCCAGGTGCAAAGTCAATACGAGCCAAGGATATGCCCAGTGTGTTCAGGCCTAAAAAGTTCAAAACATTAACGCGAGTTACAATGGACCCGAGCTGATTCGAGGTGTTTCCACGAATGTTTAACCCGTGAAAGACGAAATCATCGGCTGTGACAAGCTTTCGATCCTTGCAAAACTTCCCGTTTACAAATAGTGCAAAAGAAGAAAAAAATGGACTTTATATTACGAACGCGACACTAACAATATTGGTAATAGAGTTCTATCATGAAGAGGACCGAAAACCCAGATGTTTCATATGATTTCATACCACCATAAACAGAACTATTAGTCGAGACACAGAAGTCTTGCAGAGGACTGGGATCAGTGGCCGAGGAAAGGGAGCATGCCAAGGCCAACAAGGCCACTATTGCGAGACACCTAGTAGCGCTTTTCATCATTTTTGAGGCTATCGCTTCCTTTTAGTATGCGAGAAATGTTGCATGAAAGCACAGCTATTTATAGAGGGAAGTCAGGGAATGAGTCGATGGTTTAACTTCCACGGCTAAGACTCGACTTTGTATCGGTCATCGTTTACCTACCACTGCAAGCACATGCTAACTAATCAAATTTGAACACTTCAATTAAGGGAAGAGTGTAATTCATGGATTAGTTTGCTTTATAAATAACACCTTTGCTTAAAATCAACTATTAAGTGAAGCAATATTTGACACTTAAGGCAAATCCCGAATGAGGTGAGCATCATATCTCCCTGCAATTGACATTCGCTGAAGCAGTCGGCAGGTTGATCCAGTCGCCCTTAAAGAATCCGTAGTATATAAATTTTTAAGCCCTCAAATCTAGCAACATAGATCAGAGGGAGACATGTGAGATGCCAATCATTAGCTGATGACTTTCATTTTTTTGGAAATGCGTAGGTTTAAAGGTACGAGCAATACGCTAATGTCGCAGCCCTGCCTCTTCAGGATAATCTTCTCTTTTCTTTTTCTGACTTGGTTTTGCTGGATTAAGCGTCTGCTGGTTGCTTCTCAAGATAAAAGCAAATACTCTAGTGTTAATGATTGTACTATTAACAGATTTCAATGGTCCAACTGCACCCGAAAGAAGAAGTAGGTACTCTTGATAAGGTTTTTTTAGAAAAGATTTTGTCCTCCAACCAGATTGTTACGCCACGAATATCTCAAGTATAAGAAGGGATAGGGATTGTCTTTTTTTCTTGCTTACAGAAATGGTTAGGTAGATGTCATCCCTCGATTTTCTGTCATATATTGACCAGGAAAGATTGGGTATATTTTTCTTCTCCCTCTAATATTTTAAATTTTATGTTTGGACAAAGTCTTAGATAGAACCATCCTCGCCCGGGTTTGAACTAGGTTCGAGTCCCCTCCCCTCCCTTCCCGGATGTGTGTTATTATTTAAAAAGAAAAAAAAAGGGTGGGGGGGGGGGGGGGGGGGGTTGTTTTGAACGGCTAGAAAATTGATCTAAAGGAGATGAAGAGTCTGTAGAAATTTGAGTTCCCTCCCCTCCCTTCCCGCATGTGTGGGTTATTAAAAATAAATAAAAAATAAAAAACGAAGGGGGGAGGGGGGGCGGGGGGGGGGGGGGTTGTGTGTTTGAACTGCTAGAAATTTTTTTTTTTTTTTTTTTTTTTTTTTTTTGGTGAAAGGTCAAATTATATATCACTCATAAAAATTGATCTAAAGGAATAATTTATCTAAAGGAGATGAAGAGTCTATAGAAATTCATGAAGTTAAATGCTCATTTAAGTCCATATGAAAAATATAAAAATTTAAGAAATAATTTATAAAAAAAAGTCTTTATATTTGTTTCCTTTAGATTTTGAATTAGATATGGGTTGTTTTTTATAAAATTTAACATTGCTATTTTGAGTTCAACTTTCTTTTAGTTCCTTTTTGTTAAGTCTCATATGGAAATATGAAAACTTAAAAAGTAACTACCATAAGGTTTAAAGTTGGATATAAATATTTCTCTGTAAAATTTAATATGGTGTCGAGAGCCTAAGTTTTGCCTTATGCACCCTTATAGATATAGGTAAGCCCAAAATCCACACAAAAAGCAGCACCAATGAGATAATTTGAGTTAGACCATTATGGTAACATAGTATGCCAAATAAACAACCTGGAATTGTCTTATATTACTAAGAAGTCCTTTGGAAATGTCTCACTCATGAACAAAGATCCTCATGGAAAATATTGTCCTACACTTAAAATGAGAAAGCTTTTTAAGTCTAATATGAAAAAATAAAAACTTAAAGAGTAACTTATAAAAAGACATGTTCTTCTACTTAATACCTTAAGATTTTAAGTATAATATAAGTATTTATTTATAAAAGTCTAATACATATAAATATGGGTAAGTTTGAAGTTTAGAAAATAATAATAATAATAACATTGAAAGATGGTTTGAGTTGGACCATTACAATGAGAGAATGTATTAAATAAACAATGTTGAATTATCTCATATTACTAAGAAATTCATTGAATATTTCAATCCCTGACTTATAGACAAAGATTTATGTATAAAGTATTTCTCTATGTTTAGAGCACAAGATAGATTAATTCTACATATGAAACATAAAAGCTTTAAAACTTAATTTCCTACTTAAAACCTTAAAATTTTAAGTTAAGTTCAAACTTTTTGCTAAAACTTTAAAAGTCCACAGCTCAAGGCGCTGGTGCAATCAAAGGGGCCTGTAAGGCACGGCGAGACCAACCGGTGAAAATGACAGAGGAATCACAAGGGGAACTATTAATATGTAGCGGGATTCTCCCATTCAAGTGCACTGGAGTTCTAGAATATCGTATTATGACGCTCCTAAAGGACAAGTAACTTTGTACATCACTCCTCATGGAGACCGTGGAGATGGGAGGGTTTTTCTACCTTCGTAGGTCACGCTTGTGGAATTCAACGTAAGGAACAAAAATGGAATGTTCTGCAAGGACCAAAATGCCGTTACTGCCGACGATTTCTCCTTCTCTGGACTCAACATTCCAAGAAGCATAAAAAATCCACTCAGTTCAAATGTTACACTCTTGAATTTGGAAAAAAATACCTGGCCTCAAATATTGTAGCAGCGATGGTGTGAAATAAAATGATTTTTTTATTTTCTTTTTCATTTATGCAATAGCAATAAATATAGACCTAGTACAAGATTAAACTTAATTTCACTTTATAGCCATAATGTTAGATATCACTAAACTTTCGCTTATACATAATCCTTTTTTTCTTTTTCTCTTTTGCAAAATTATTTGTAAGAATAAAAATATAAAGTAGTAAAGCAATAATAAAGAAACAAAAAAGAGACAAGTGCGTTGAAAAAGATTTTAAGTTTCAAATAATCCACCACATTTACATATCAGTATTTTCTTCCAATGATGCATCCCGTTGCTTTGATTAATTCAATTTTCCCTTCATTTTTGGAACATTTTAGAGTATTCGGTTTTTAACCTTATTACTCCGCTGCATTAGTAAGACATATAGCCATATCAAAAGGATAATAACATATGTTAGTAAGCCATATAGCCATATGCCCACTAACATATAAATCCACATCTTCTAAGTATACTATACTTGAACTAACGATCGTATGATACAAAGGTAACCGATGAGCTGCAAAAAATCTAATAGCCTAGTGATATACATCCGTCTTGAGACACTATCATATAATTTCCAAATTATTGTAAGCTAATAGTACGACGTTACTTGATGGAAATATTTTCTTTCATTTACTTCTCACTTTCCCTTGTATGAGTCTATGCATAAGCAATTTATTTGAAAACCTTCTAAGAATCCATCATCCATAGCTGAAAACGGTTGTTGGACATTTTGCAGCTGGCATCATTTGTTCTCACTTGTCTCATTGATTGTCTTTTTAATTGATCAACTTCTTTGTTATTATATATTTTTTCTCATTTAATTTGATGATACCTCAAAAGTTGTGAATTCAAAATTTCATATTTTTATTGATATGTTGTTACATCCAAACCAATTATGAACGTTATTTGAAATGTCTAATTATTCATCATACATTATAATTTGGAAGACAATGATATCTCCTAAGTTCAAAACTTTGTTGATGAGGCGATTAGGGTTGGACGTGAGAAACCTAACATAAAGTGTACCCTCTAAGATCACCAAACTCCTGGTGCTATGAGGGTAAGCATGGGTAGGTTTAAGGCCATATGGTGCAAAGTCAATGGGAGCCAAAGATGTGCTTAGTGTATTGAGGCTTGGTATTTTCATTCGAAAGAGCAACGTCAAACTGAGTTAATTCTTAGTGCTTCTTGAAATGTTTAGACCAATAATTACTACGGCTTGGCAAGCCTTTCATTTTCAAGGCTGTTTTCCTTTTGGTATGTTGATTATTCTTACAAATTGGATGAGCCGCGAACATAAGTACCTATAAAGGCAAAACTTTGGATAGTATCAAAGATGAAAGTTTCATATAAGAAACAAATAAGACTTGGAAAATTAAATCCAAAAATTATCATCCTAACTCACGAATTAACTTTTGAATTGAACTCTAATATTTTTAACATAAAATTAAATCAAATTTTATCATTTCAATTCTTGCTCATTCTATTATGTTTGACCTTAAATCTAAGGTATACCTAATGTGCAAGAGAGTATTAAAATAAAAATCTCACATGAGAAAGAATAATAATTGAAAAATATTTAAAAATTAAAATTATTATTTTAACTCATAAACCAGCTTTTAGACGAAACTATAAGTCTTTTTAATAAACTAGTCTATTTTCTTACATTCACAGCAATGATCTAACTTGATAAGTGTTTAGTTAATGCTTGAATCTTTCTTTAACCACTCCTGCTCTCACATATTAAACGTTCAACCAAACTTGACCCCTTCACTTAAGGTAAGAACTCTGGTTTACTGTAGCTATGACCAATTCCCAAACAAACTGAAATTGAAGTCGCTGAAGCGGTCAGGTGATGTTGATCCTGTCTTCAATGGTGACTACATGCTATCTAGAATTCCAAGATGTGAAATCAGATAGATGCAACGCCGATCACACGCCAGCATTTGATAAAACAATTGTCCTGTCAATTATTGGACGACTTCAAGCGTTCTAGTAACTTGGTGCTGTTAATAATAAGGTAAAGTCTAACCTTCAAATAGTATTTAAAGGCATCGGACGATGTAAAAGAAGTTACTATACTGGGGCAACTAGCAGTTACAAAAAGCATTCAAAACACACTCCAAGAATCCAAACTCGTATCGTAGAGACCCAAACAAGTAAACACCATAACGTTGCTGGAATTAGCCTCTCCCATATGCATCATTAAAGCATAAAATCAATAATAAAAAACCCATATGCCACTATTCTCATGATATGTCTATAGAGTTAAGTGGTCTAGCAAAACGATGAAAAGATATAGCACAAATACTACACTTGCATGATTTCATAATAGATAATTTTCCTTTTTTATCTAAGAAACCACTTACGATGTTGCACAGGTAAACGGGTAAAGGATCGAAAAAATACTTCTTTACAAGGAAATGGAGATGTGCACAGTTGTTTGCTCTTATGCATTTTGAACCCAAGTGTGCTCTTCATTTTGTTATTCTACGTTTTTCATTTAATGTCTTCATCTGTAATCTGAAATAGAAGAATGATAGCGTGGATCAAGCGAAGTTAGGAGTTATACCTCAAAACTTTCAGAATAAAATGTGTTAACTTTAAATGTCCACTATTCTTATCATCAGTTTTACTTTGGGAGCAAAATATATAGAAACATCTATAAGAAGTAACTTTTTTTCATCTTATTATTGATGTGATGCTACAATAAGAAAGGCAATCACAACATTTATTTCGAATGTCTAACCATCCAATACATATAGTTCTCTAATTATTGTCCATCTAAAACTGTTTGTGAAGATATTCCACCACATTCTTGTCCATCTGGAAGGCCTTGACAAGAACATCAGGATTGATAGGAGGATTGGATCCAAAAACAGCATTTGCTATGGTGATGACCCCTGGGTTCTGGCTACTCAGTCCAGAAAAGGCAACTGCATTGGTATTTTCGATGTTAAATTGGAAGTGAATGAGACCAATTGGGAAGACAAAGACATCTCCTGTGTTTAGAACATTGGTGATAAGGCGATTAGGGTTGGAAGTGACAGAACCAACATAGAGAGTACCCTCTAAGCCAACTAGAATCTCGGTGCCACGAGGGTGAGTGTGGGGAGGATTGAGACCATATGGGGCAAAGTCAACGCGAGCCAAAGATACGCCCAAAGTTTTGAGGCCTAGTATTTTGTCCACGTTCAAAAGAGTGACATTTGAACCCAGTGGATTGTCGGTGCTTCTTGGAATGTTCAATCCCGCGAAGTAGAAATCATCCGCAGTGACAGCATTTGGGTCCTTGCGAAACATTCCATTGACAAATACTGAAAGAAGAAAAAGAGAAAAAAAAAAGATTGCATCTAATGAGCAGAAAACTTCAAGATATGATCACCTAAAATATAATCTCTAAACGTAAATAATATTAGTGTGTGAAATTTTATCATGGGAAAAACGAAACCCCAGATGTTTCAGCAAAAGCTGCACACAAAAATCCTGCAGAGGACTGGGGTCATCAGCAAAGGCAAGGGAGCAGGCGAAGGCCAACAGAGCCACGGCGACTATAATCGTCGAATCAACTTTCATCATTTTTTTCGGTTGCCTCTACCTTTGAAGATGCTATGTATTTATGCTTTCTGGGTGAAGGGTGAGTGTTGCATGGACGTACGGCTATTTATAGAGGTAAGGCACCGAAGGAGTCCATTTATTTTTTACTTCCACCGAGTTGGTTAATGAGTGAATCATTCTTTAACCACTCCTGCAATCACATATTAAACATTCATCCAAATTTGACAGCTTCAGCAGTTGCTTTGGCCCATTCCCAAATGAATAGAACATAGGAATATATTCCGAGTGGAAATGGCTCAAGGGCTCAGGTGGTTGATCCCTTGGCCAACACTGATGTGTTGAGCCTGGAAATCTAGTCGGAGCATGACTGGCGGGTGACATGTGCAGTGCCGATTAGTCACCGCTATTTCAGAAAATGTAGTAGTTGTTCCTGTCAACTGTTTGATGGCTTCTATCATTCTGGATAAATGGGGATGTTTAACACCACAAGCAAAAGCTCTGCCTTCGTTCCTAAGGCTTATAATCAATTGATTTGGTCTTATCACGTTAAGCTGACCTTCTTGGTCTTCTCGCTTTATGGAGAAAGTCTCCGGAGGCTTGGACTTTAGACATTACAATGGGTTGAAAAATAGCCTTGTTGTGTTAAAAACTACCACGACTTGCATTTGATATGATCCGGAGGCTTGGACTTTAGACGTTACAATGGGTTGAAAAATAGCCTTGTAGTGTTAAAAACTTCTACGACTTGCATTTGAAATGATCCTATCTTTGCTTACTTTTCTTTTTTTCCCTTTGTTTTTTGGAGTTAATTTTTTAGGATTTCGAGAAAAAAACAAGGAAGAAATGGTAGTTCGGGCCAAAAAGCCCTTCATCCAATAGTAGATAACAAATTCATGTGATTTTGCTATTATTTTATGCTGTACATCGAACTTTCTATCTATATAAAATATCTTTAAGTTTTACTAAAGCCTAAATTTTAGGCCTTCTAAATCTAAAATCTCTGCATACATCATTGCTAAAATTATAAGACCCACATCTTTTAAAAATAAAATAAAAAAATTGCTGAACGAAAGGACACACCTAGAAGCTTATGCGTTAAGACAACTAATTAGGTAAATCCAAAAGGTCTCCAAAAGAAAAGAAAAAAAACACTTTATAAGCTTATTTTTTGTCTCCCCACATTATTTGTCATCCTGATTTTTTATTTTGCTATTGTAATAATTTTACCACAAAGGAATTAATGGAAGACATTACCTTAATCGTCTAATGGAAACATTATCGTAATTTTTTTATGTATTTATTTTTATTTTGAAGTAAAGGAGTGGGGACTTTGGGTGTTTCATCTAGCATCTTTTTGGTCCCCAGCAACATTAATCAAACCGTGTGGCGGTATACTTGATCCGTCATTTAGGCAAAAAGTTTAAAACGGTGAAACCGTGTGGTGGATACTTAAGATATTTTCAAAAAAGTTTAAAGAAAAAGTACTAGATAGCATGCGCCAAAAGAAGCTAGGAATGAAACCTCAAACATCACCAAGAAAGAAAGATACATGAGTTGGATTTTGATACTACTTTGCAAATAAAATATATAAAAATATCCATAAGAAGCACTTTTATTTCATTTTTTTTCCCTCTTTTGCCATGATCTTACAACAAAGGAATCAATCACAACCTTTATTTCATATTGTCTGGCTTATTCACGATCACCCATCTTCCTCTAATCTTCGTAATACCAGAACTGCTTCTGAAGATACTCAACGATGTTCTTGTCCAATTGGAAGGCTTTGGTAAGTACATCAGGATCGATGGGAGGCTTAGATCCAAAGATTGCATTTGCCGTGGTGACAACACCTGGGTTCTGGCTACTGAAAGCGGACAAAGCAACCGCATCAGTCTTTCCTACATTACGTTCGAAGTGAATGAGACCAATTGGGAAGACAATAACATCTCCTGCAGTTAGAACTTTGGTGAAGAGGCGGTTATCTGGGTTCGATGTGACAAAGCCAGCGTATAAAGTACCCTCCAAAACGGTCAGAACCTCAGTAGCAAGAGGGTGAGTGTGGGGAGCATTTACGCCTCCTGGTGCAAAGTCAAGACGAGCCAAGGATATGCCCAATGTGTTCAGGCCTAAAAAGTTCAAAACGTTAACCCGAGTTACAATAGACCCAAGCTGATTTGAGGTGTCTCCACGAATGTTTAACCCGTGAAAGACGAAATCATCGGCTGTGACATGCTTTGGATCCTTGCAAAACTTCCCGTTTACAAATACTGCCAAAAAACAAAAAACAAAAAAGGACGTTATTCTACGAACGCAACATGAATAATATTGGTATGTAGAATTCTATCATGACGAGAAACGAAAACCCAGATGTTTCATAAGATTTCATACCACCATCAAGAGAGCCATTAGTGGAAACGCAGAAGTCTTGCAGAGGACTGGGGTCAAAGGCAGAGGCAAGGGAGCATGCCAAGACCAACAGGGCCACAGATACGAGACACTTAGTAGAGCTTTCCATCATTTTTGAGGCTGTGGCTTCTTTCGGTATGTGAGGAATGTTGCATGAAAGCACGACTATTTATAGAGAAAGTCACTGAACGAGCCCATGGTTTTAACTTCCACGGCTAAGACTCGACTTGGTATGAGTTAGGTTGATGTATCAGTCATCCTTTACCTACTACTGCACGCAAATGCTAAAATTTCATCAAATTTGACCACTTTAATCAAGGGAACAGTGAAATTGCTGGATTAGTTTGCATTGAAAATGTCAAGGCTGCTTATCCCACGTTAGAAATGAAAAGACATGACTTGGGTTTATATTAGACATGACATACCTCTTATTCCTTATGAATTGTAGGATGGCCCTTCTTGCTTTAACGAGAAATAACTTAACTCCGATTCTTAAAATAAACTATGAAGTGAAGCAATACTTTACACTTCGGGCAAATCTCGGGTGAGGTGAGCATCGTATCTTCTTAAAATTGATGTCGTTAAAGCTGTGGGGAGGTTGATCCAGTCGTCCGTAAGAATCCGTATTATCTAATAATTTTTAAGCCCTGAAATCCAGCAGCATAGACTAGAGGAAGACATTGGGACGCCAATTAGGCGAAAGTACTTGATGACTTTCATCCTTTTCGATAATGCGTATGTTTAACGGTACAGGCAATACACTAACGACTCAGCCTTACTTCTACAAGATAATCTTCTCTTTTTCTTCTTCTGGCTTCATCTTGCTGGGATAAGCGTCGGCGCGTGCTCTGCAAGAGCAAATGCTTTTCTAGTGTGAATTATTGTACTCTTGACAGATAGTAATGGTCGGATTCTACCTGAAAGAAGAAGTAGGTACTCTTGATAAGTTTGTTTGAAAAAGTACTAATCTTTTTTTGAAAAGATTTTTCCCTCTAATCAGATTGTTACGTCATGAATATCTCAAATATAAGGGATAGGGATTGTGTTCTTTTCTCACTTAGAAAAATGTTTAGGTAAATGAAGGTATAAAAGAATCATGTCATCTTTTGATTTTCTTTCTCATCCGTTGACCAAGAAAGATTGGGTTTGAAGAGTTAGGAAATTGGTATGAAGGAGATGAAGAATTTGCACAAGTTTGTGAAGTTAAATGCTCATGTTAAGTCTCACATAAAAAATATAAAAGTTTAAAAAGTGTTCTATAAATAGATAAATTTCTCTATAAAATGTTCTAAATTTTAAGTTATAAACGGCTTTTTTGAATTAAATTTAATAAATATTAGAGTTCAAGTTTTTCCTTAGCATCCTTATTGTTAAGTTCTATATGAAAAAAAATAGAAACTTAAAAAGTAATTTATAAAGAGATATGTTTATCTATTTAATGCTTTAGAGTCTTAAGTTTCATCTTCCTTATCCTTCTTTTTCGAATGAAAGAGAAATAGTACCTTGATTAATCTTTTTTGATAATATTAAGGCTAAGTGTAATAATCATACCTTAAATAAGTATAAGGATAGGATATAAACTTAACTCTTACAAAATATTAATTAAAACCAACCTACATCTTATGCTCATTAAAGAGTTAACATACTTAAAACCTATAAAAACTTAAACAAACAATGGGTAGCAAGTAGGATTAATCCTATGAAGACTTATAATTATTTAATCTTAACTAATCATTTCTAATTGCATTCATACTGCCTCGGCAAAAAGCTTGTTTTATCAAAAATTTGTATAGCATGAACCATATGACCTTAATTAGTTAATGTATTCTATTCCTATATATATGTCTAACAATCATTTAGGCATTCAATAAACTTACACACTTCAAATTGTGTACAAAAGATACCGAAATGGTTTCAACTAGGTAAGCGTGGTTTGGACTACATGGTAGAATTTGATTCTGCAATGTGTAGAACCAAAGCGCACTCTTAGATATTTGGAGACCTGCTAAGGCAAGCATAAGCCTCTGCATTTATGTAATTACCTTGGTCAAATTTAGCCACATATGTCTCTTTTTATAAAATTTAATATAGTATCAAAGCTTAGTTTTTGTTTTATACAATTTAATAAATATGGGTAAGTCCAAAAGGCCAATAAGAAGCACTATCCAAAAGATGATTTGGGTTTGATCATTGTGGTAAATAAATGATGTAGAGTTATCTCACATTGCTAAGTAATTCATTGAAGATCTAGGCTTAATCTTCTACCCACACACTTGAGGTAAAGGGACATATTAAATTTTGTATTGAAAAAATAAAAACTTAAAAAGTAACTTATAAAGAAGTGATTCCTCTACTTAACACTTTAAAAGTTTAGGTTAGACATGAGTAATTCTCTATAAAATCTAACATGTAGAAATGGAAGTAAGTTCACAATTCACCCAAAAAAGGGAAAAAAAAAAAAAAAAAGATAGTGGAAGATGTCTTGGGTTGGATTATTATAGTGAGAGGATATGTAAATTGTCCTATATTGCTAAAAAAAATCATTAAGAATTTAAGTTTACTTTTTTGTCTCTTTGCAAGACTTTTCATAAAGGTATTGATCTATATTTGGAGCGAGGGGTATCAAGTTTCATACATAAAAGCATAAAAATTCTAAAAAAATAAGTTCTCCCATTTGATATCTTAAAATTTCAAATTACACACAATTTCTTTTCTAAACATTTGAACGGCCCACAGCTCAAAACGCTGGAGCAATCAAAGAGGCCAGTTAAGCATGGCGGGCCTAATCAGTGAAAATGATTGAGGACTCATAAGTGGGCTCTATTACTGTGTAACGTGGTTCTCTTACTAAACTGCACTGGGTTCTAGAATATTTGATTATGACTCTCATTATGGAGTAGTTGTACCAGCAAAAGACTAAAGATCCACGAAAATAAATATGCATAATTGTGACACTCCAACCACCCCAAAAGATTACAAAGCAAAAGAACAAAAACACGTAGAAGTTGAACATTAGAACAAAACAACCCTCAAAGTCCCGCCAATCAGAAGGTCGCCAGCACGCCCAAAAACACATCTACATTCAATGAAATCTACAGTGACAAGTAGAAAACGAAGTAAATTATACACAAGTTCCTGTCTTGTTTTTTAACCGAACACGTACTCTGTTTTGATATTGTCTAAGAATACCAGCATCGTCCACTTCAGTTCTTCATCTGTTTTGTCGTTGGAGCTCAGCTATGGGAGACGTAGACCCGGCGTTCATTCAACCCGTCGAGCACAAGCCCAAGCTCAAACACACCGAGGTGGTTGATGAAATCCCGGTCATCGACCTGGCCAATATCTTCAACCCCTCGAATGATAACACCCAACAAGTCGTTTCTGAGATCGGAAGTGCATGCCAGACCTGGGGATTCTTCCAGGTGGTGAACCCCGGGGTCCCGCCGGAGTTGCGAAGAAAACTGGAGGCCGTGACCAAGCAATTCTTTGATGGATCACTGGAGGAGAAGAAGAAGGTGAGCCGGGGTGAGGCGAACGCCATGGGGTTCTACGAAAGTGAGCACACTAAAAATGTTAGGGATTGGAAGGAAGTGTTTGATTGTTTTGTTCAAGATCCTACATATGTTCCAGCCTCTCCTGAGCCTGATGACAGGGAATTAAGGACTTTGACCAATCAGTGGCCGCTCTACCCCGCCGATTTCAGGAAATTCAGAGCTATTTATCCACTTTTTTCCGTGATTTGTCGAACCCAAACTTCAGGTTCCATCCTGTAAATGCAGAGTAGGATACAGAGTGGGCTCTGTTCTGTATACAGTGCTATAGGCTCTGCAACCCTGTTGCAGGGGAAGGTTTAGGGAAGAAGGGGAAGATGAATATGGACAAAATTATTGCCAAATTTCTGTCATATATGTCAAATTTTGGAAGATCAATAGACAAATTAGTGACCAACAGACTATTTGTGGCTGAGAGGGTTTCTTAGGACAAGCTGGTGGAGAAACACAACAAAATTGGAAGTTAAGAAAGAGTTTGTTGCAGACAATTATCCATTATCTTTCATTGTGATTATGATTTTCCAGGAAAAATGTTGTTTTTGGATATGGAAATATGGATTCTCCATGTTTTGTGACCACTTTCATGTGTTCTAATTTGACTTTCCAGGGAAGCGTGCCAGGAGTATGCACGAGAAGTGGAAAAACTGGCCTACAAGTTGTTGGAACTTATTTCCCTGAGTTTAGGCTTACCTGCAAATCGTTTGAAGGGCTTCTTCAAAGACCAGCTCAGCATACTCCGGCTCAATCATTATCCTGCATGCCCTGCCCCCCACCTGGCTCTTGGTGTTGGCCACCACAAGGATGGTGGTGCCTTAACTGTGCTTGCTCAGGACGATGTCGGAGGACTGGAAGTGAGACGGAGGTCAGATGGAGAGTGGATTCCAATAAAGCCTATCCCAGATGCCTATATCATTAATCTTGGAGATGTCCTTCATGTATTATCTCAAAATATAATATATATTTCAAATTATAATATACTAATATGTTATGTTCCATTCACTTATTTTACAAACATATTTTCTTTTATAGTATCAAAGTTTAAATTTTAGATGACATATCTCATTGCTTAAGAAAAGAGAATATTAAAAATTAAATTTATATCCTCTAATAATTTTTTTTAACTTACACATGCACTTTACACATCCTTGAGATGTTGAACCTAAGATCAAGAAGTCTCAGGCAATGCATGTTCACTACATGCCTATCGACTATATCCTACAACATTAATATATGAATTTTAGATATTCTAGCATAATTGGATGTATCATACTTCTTTTGTTCCGAATTCATGTGCATGTTTATATAGGTTTGGAGCAATGACAAGTACGAGAGCATGGAGCACAGGGTGGTAGTCAACTCTCAGAAGGAAAGGTTTTCAATTCCATTATTCTTCTTCCCATCCCACTATACCTTTGTAAAGCCTCTGGAGGAGCTGGTAAATGAGCAGAGCCCGGCCAAATACAAGGAATACAACTGGGGAAAGTATTTTGTTACCAGAAACCGCAGTGATTACAAGAAGCGCGATGTGGAGAACATCCAAATTGCTCATTTTAAGGCTTCGGATTGATGGTGTATTGTGAGGTGTCTGTATCTAGTAGATGGGCTCTTTGAGCTGCTTGCAAATGATATACTAATAAAAAGACAGGCTTTGGGAATGTTCATGTTCCTGTCTTTCTTCTTTCTTGCTTCTTTATAACTCCTTTTTTCTTTTTGATAATTTCACAAAGAATCTGCCGTGGAAGCTCCATAAGAAACTGACCCTCTAAACAAGAAAAAGGAATGTCGTGGTTCAAGACCAAGAAAATTCGTTCTACATATATCATTCTGGTAAAATGTTTCCCAAACCCCACTTGATGACCTATGAACTGTTAATTGATGGACTAAGAGGATATAGGAAGTGTTAAAACTAATGAGAACCATCTAAGATGTAATAGAACTATAGTAAAGTTACTTGACAAGTTAGTTAATCTGTTTTGATTAGAACTATCATACACTAAAGGTAGCTTTCAAGTATGGTACTAATTTGATATTTATCAAAATGCTTTATACTACTTTTAACTACAGTAAGTTCTTTTTTCTTTTTTCTTTTTATAAAAGACTTGTCCTTTTTACAAATCAAACTTAAGAATAAAATAATTTTTTTAATATAACATTAGAATATTTAAGTAAATAAAGATACTAAAACTTTTTTTTCATAAATTTGTAACTCATCTCACAATGATTATTAAGATGGTATTAGAATACT
The DNA here is from genome assembly GCA_028551475.1 of Casuarina equisetifolia. NCBI lineage: Eukaryota > Viridiplantae > Streptophyta > Magnoliopsida > Fagales > Casuarinaceae > Casuarina > Casuarina equisetifolia. Next base: position 21,950,097 of record CM052360.1, read on the forward strand.
CCTTGTGTTTACAACTTACTATAAATCATACATTTCTTTCTTTATAAGTCAGTGTAATGTTCCTTGGTAATTGAGAGAATGAAAAAAAATCATATTGTAGTTGAAAAGAATTTCTATACATGAGTTTTAGGCTTGCCCAGCCGTATATATACATACTGCTAACTAAATCCATCTTAATTTGAGTTATTGACTAAACTTCTTGCCGTTCCCAGGAGCTTTTAGGAAACTTCTGTTCTGAGGTTGGTGTTGATAACTTCAAGCAATCCCAACCCATCCCTCTTACCTATTCTTTGAATAATGCATGATAATGACCCAAATACATAAGCAGATCTAACACGAAGTTTAGACAGTATAAACCTCAACTCCATGTTTGAACATCCAACCCAAAATATAAGCAAATTAAAGGGGACATTGAGGAGGTAAATGGTTGATTTACCTGCACAAACATGCTGGAAATTGACCCAGAAAGTGCAAAAAAGAAAATCCAGTAGAGTTTTGAGCATTCCGCCTCTGAATTTCAAACTTTGGAATCATGCCCTGTTATAATGCACTGGAACAATTCAAACTTTTTGTTCTTGTATAGAGAGAGGATATGAAGAGTGGATCTTGAATCAAGGAATGACTGAATCCTTCCTCTGAATTCTCTGAAAAACTTTCTGAAGTTCTGGATTTCTAGAAAACCTCGCTGGCGACAAAGACTTGTCCTGTGGTCACGCTAGTAGGGCTCATAGCTGCCATTTTAACGCATCGACATCAGCCAAATGAAGTATCTATGTCACTCTCTCCCTCCAGGCTGGTCCTGCCAGAAGCAGCATCTAGTTGCTATTTTCGATCATTCTTGGCCCTGATTGAGAAATAATTACTGAGAAAGAAATCTGCAAAGCCTGTGAAATTTCTTCCAAGTTGCTCTTTTGTTCATTCTAACGCCACTCAAATGCAGACACGTTTCTGGGTAATCATCAGATTGGTAAATGCGGGATAACATGATAGATTAACATGCTTTCCCAGAAAATGCGGCATAGCATGTTAGATTAACACGCTTTCCCAAAAAATCAATGATTCATTATTGCGTTAGGTGTGTGGATAATCACAACATAAATGATTGAGATCTGGTTCTCGTACTTCATCTACAACACATGCTTGATTTCAATGGACGATTTGCTTATATTATCTACCAACACATAGCGTCAGACTTCAGTTCTCATCTTCCGTTGACTTTGAAGCTCAGCCATGGGAGAGATAGACGCAGAGTTCATCCAAGCCGTCGAGAACAGGCCCAAGCTCAAACCCACTGAGGTGGTTGATGAAATCCCAGTTATCAACCTCGCCAATGTCCTCAACGCCTCTCACGATAACGCCCAGCAAGTCATTTCGGAGATCGGCCGTGCATGCGAGACTTGGGGTTTCTGTTGGGTTGGTCCAGCCCATATTCGAGGACTTATTATTGGGTCCAATTAGGGTAATGTGGCCCTAAGGTTTAAAAGGAAAAATATAGGGTTTTTTCTTTAAGAGAACGGGTGAATGGCCGTCAAAGAAAAGAGAGAGAGAAAAGAAAAGAGCAGAATTTCGCAGGAATTAGAGGCCCTGCGCAGCAGTTGATCAAACATCTGATCAAGGTCAATCCGTGGTCTGATTGAGCTGATTTTTTGTCAGCAGGTTCAGGATTGGGTGTTCTTCATTGTGAACGGTTGGATCGTCGTTTGGAGCTCTTGAAGTCAGCAGATTGTGGTCGAAAATCTGGGTGATATTTCTCCAACTTTTTCTTGGTTAAGTTGTTGTTTACAACTTGTTTCTTCACTATTTATTGGTGATTCTATTATTGTTGAATCAGTGAATCTTAGTCCTGTTGCTATTGTTAAGGACTTGATTGGGTTGTAACCTAACGATTGATATAGTGGAGATTTGGGTGGACTCCGTGATCGGTCTCGTGTTTTTTTTATCCTTCACATTGGAGGAGTTTTTCCACGTAGAAATTCTTTTGTGTTGATTGTGATTTGCTTATTTTACTTGTGATTCAAATACATCGTTGGTATTTTAGTATTTCCTCATAGGTTCAATCAAAGTGAAAAACTTTATACGTCGTTTTTCCCTTCAGAGTGGTATCAGAGCTTAGGTTGTGGTTGTTTTATCTTTGGATTTGATTGAACGATGGAACTAAGCACTAATAGGATGATTAATTTGAATGGAAGAAACTATCATGTTTGGAAGGGTAAGATGGAAGATTTGCTTTATGTAAAGCGTTGGCACTTACCGGTGTTTAGTGAAACTAGACCAGATAACATGAGTGAGGCCGATTGGACTCTTGAGCATAAAATTGTATGCAGGTTCATTTGACAATTTGTAGATGAGAATGTTTTGAATCACATTAGTAAAGAAACACATGCTCAGACTCTATGGAACAAACTTGAATCTTTGTATGCTCGAAAGACTGGAAATAATAAGATGTATTTGATGAAGTAACTTATTAGCTTGAAATACAAAGATGGGCAATCCATATCTGATCATTTGAATGAGTTTCAGGGAATGTTAGATCAACTTTCAGGCATGAATATGAAGTTTGAAGATGAAGTACAAGGACTTTGGTTACTTGGTACTTTACTAGAATCTTGGGAAACATTTCGTATGTCAGTGAGTAACTTTGCTCCCGATGGTATTGTCACTATGGATTTTGCCAAGACTAGTATTTTGAATGAAGAGATGAGAAGAAAGAGTCAGGGTTCTTTGTCTCATTCTGAAGCTTTGGTTGTTGAAAATAGGGGGAGAAGTCATAGTAGAGGTCTGAAAGGTTATAACAAAAGTCGAAGTAAGTCTAGATCATGGCATAAAAATGTGGAGTGCCATCATTGTGGCAAGATGGGTCATATCAAGAAAAATTGCTTCTAGCTGAAAAATGAAAAGAAAAATGGTTAAGGTAGAAATGAAAAGAAGAAAGTTAATGAAAGTGAGGAGAAGAAGGACAACAATGATAATGATCGAGTTGCAGCAGCTACTAATGAACTTGTTATTGTGTGCTATGATGATAATGTGAATTTTGCAAGCAATGAGACAAGTTGGGTAATTGATAGTGGTGCTTCTCTTCATATTACTTCCAAGAGGGAGTTCTTTACTTCTTATACTCCTGGAAACTTTGGCACATTGAAGATGGGCAATGATTGCTTGGCTAAAGTTGCAGGTATGGGAGATGTATGCTTGGAGACTCGTAATGGATCCAAGTTAGTTCTCAAGAATGTTAGACATGTACCAGAAATTCGCTTGAATTTGATTTTTACCGGACAACTTAATGATGAAGGTTTTTGCAATATCTTCAATAATGGACAATGGAAACTTACTAAGGGTTCATTAGTTATTGCTAGAGGCAAGAAAGAGTCTTCTTTGTATTTATTTCAGGCCAAGATTTCTAAGAACATTTGTAATGTAGTGGAAGATAGGAATGCAAGTGCTTTATGGCACAAAAGGTTAAGTCACATGAGTGAGAAGGGCATGAATATATTGGCAAAGAAGAACTTGTTATCTGGGATTAAGAGTGCAAAACTTGAGAAGTGTGCACATTATTTAGCTAGAAAACATAAAAGAGTTTCATTCTATAGTCACCCTCCTTTAAGAAAATCAGATTTATTGGAGTTAGTACACTTAAATGTTTGTGGCCCAATTAACCCGAGGACGCTTGGTGGAGCACCCTACTTTGTGACCTTTATTGATGACTACTCAAGAAAGGTTTAGGTTTATGTTTTGATGTCAAAAGATCAAGTGCTAGATGTGTTTAAGCAGTTTCAAGTTTCAGTAGAGCGGCAAACTGGAAAGAAGTTGAAATGCATTTGATCAGACAATGGTGGTGAGTACATTGGACCATTTGATGAGTATTGTAGGCAACATGGTATTCGACATCAGAAGAAACCTCCAAAAACACCTCAGTTGAATGGTATAGCAGAACGAATGAACAGGACATTGGTTGAGAGAGTTAGATGCATGATTTCAAATGCTAACCTACCAAAGACATTTTGGGGTGAGGCATTACTTACAGCAGCTTATGTTATCAATCTATCTCCAACTGTTGCTTTAGATGGTGATGTGCCAGATAGAGTTTGGTTTGGCAAGGATGTTTCCTATAACAACCTAAGAGTATTTGGTTACAAAACATTTGTTCATATTCCAAAGGATGAGAGGTCTAAGTTAGATGTCAAGACATGAGAATGTATATTTCTTGGTTATGGTTCTGATGAATTTGGCTACAGGTGTTATGATCAGCTGTGAAGAAAATTGTGGGAGTCGTGATGTTGTATTTTTTGAGAATCAAAATATGACAGATATTGGCCAGAGTGAGAAGAATATGTCACAAGGCTCTAAGATTGGTATTGATATTGATTTAATTCCTTCAAATGATTTACAGTGACAGTTGCCAGAACAAGTTGAGAGTGATATTCAGCATGATGTTCAAGATCAAGTTCAAAATGACCAACATGGTGTAGATAATAGTGACACTCAGACAGATAATGTTGTTGATGTTCAGCAGAATCCATCTTCAGTTCCACCATTGAGGAGGTCTACTAGAGATCGCCATCCATCCTCTAGATACTCTATTGAGGAGTATATATTGTTGACTGATGCAGGTGAGCTTGAGAGCTTTGAAGAAGCAGCAGAGGATGTGGATAAGAAAAAATGGGTTGATGCAATGCAAGATGAGTTGAAATCTTTGCATGATAATCAAACATTTGAGTTGGTGACATTGCCTAAGGGCAAGAAAGCTTTGAAGAATCGTTGAATTTATAGATTGAAGCATGATGAAAATTCTTCACAACCCCGATACAAAGCCAGACTAGTTGTTAAAGGTTTCAGTCAGAAAAAGGGAATTGATTATGATGAGATTTTCTCACCTGTTGTGAAAATGTCCTCAATTCGAGTGGTTTTGGGATTGGCTGCCAGTCTTGATCTTGAAATTGAGCAAATGGATGCAAAGACTGCTTTTCTTCATGGTGACCTAAATGAAGAAATTTATATGGAACAACCAGAGGGTTTTAAAGAAAAAGGTAAAGAGAACTATGTTTGCAAGCTAAAGAAAAGTTTATATGGCTTAAAACAGGCACCGAGACAATAGTATCAAAAATTTGAGTCTTTTATGGGGGAGCAAGCCTATAAGAAGACAAATTCTGATCATTGTGTGTTTGTGCAGAAGTTCTCAGATGATGACTTTGTCATTCTACTACTTTATGTAGATGACATGCTTATAGTTGGTAAGAATGCTGTAAAAATTGAAAAGTTGAAGCAGGAGTTAAGTAAGTCATTCTCAATGAAAGATTTAGGCTTAGTGAAGCAAATTCTTGGTATGAGAGTTAGTCGTGATAGAAAAGCCAAGAAGTTGTGGTTGTCTCAAGAAGAGTATATCAAGAAAGTGCTTCAAAGGTTTTGTATGAATAAAGCTAAAGTGGTGAGCACGCCTCTTGCTACACATTTTAAGCTTAGTAAGAAACAATGTCCTGTAGATGAGGAAAACAGAAAAGATATAGAAAGAGTTCCTTATGCTTTGGCTGTTGGTTGTTTAATGTATGCAATGATTTGTACAAGACTAGATATAGCTCATGCAGTTGGAGTAGTTAGTAGATTTACTTCTAATCCTGGAAAAGAACATTGGAATGCAGTGAAGTGAATTCTAAGGTATCTTCGAGGCACTTCTAGTTTGAAACTTTCATTTGGGAGTGATAAGCCTATTCTTATGGGATATATAGATTCTGATATGGCAGGAGATATTGATAATAGAAGATCTACTTCAAGCTATTTGATTAAGTTTTCAGGGGGAGCTGTGGCATGGCAATCAAGATTACAAAAATGTATTGCTCTATTTACAACGGAAGCAGAATTTATTGCAGTAACAGAAGCATGTAAAGAGTTGCTTTGGATGAAGGAATTCATAAAAGAACTTGGTTTTGTGCAAGAAAGGTATGTGTTATTTTGTGATACTCAAAGTGCTATACGTCTTACTAAGAACTCTACATTTCATCAAAGATCAAAGCATATCGATGTAAGGTATCATTGGATACGAGATATCATGGAAACTAAAGAGGTTGCACTTGAAAAGGTACATACTGAGGATAATGGTTCTGATATGATGACAAAGGCTCTATGGCGAGAAAAGTTTGAGTTTTGTCGGCATGAGGCCGGTTTGGATTGTGCTTGAGAAATGGACATATGGAATCTCCCTCATTTAGGCTGGAGGGGGAGAATTGTTGGGTTGGTCCAACCCATATTCGGGGACTTATTATTGGGTCCAATTAGGGTAATGTGGCCCTAAGGTTTAAAAGGAAAAATATAGGATTTTTTCTTTAAGAGAAGGGGTGAGTGGCCGTCAAAGAAAAGAGAGAGAGAGAGAAAAGAAAAGAGCAGAATTTCGCAGGAATTAGAGGCCCTGCGCAGCAGTTGATCAAACATCTGATCAAGGTCAATCCGTGGTCCGATTGAGCTGATTTTTTGTCAGCAGGTTCGGGATTGGGTGTTCTTCATTGTGAACGGTTGGATCGTCGTTTGGAGCTCTTGAAGTCAGCAGATTATGGTCGAAAATCTGGGTGATATTTCTCTAACTTTTTCTTGGTTAAGTTGTTGTTTACAACTTGTTTCTTCACTATTTATTGGTGATTCTATTATTGTTGAATCAGTGAATCTTAGTCCTGTTGCTATTGTTAAGGACTTGATTGGGTTGTAACCTAACGATTGATATAGTGGAGATTTGGGTGGACTCCGTGATCGGTCTCGTGTTTTTTTTATCCTTCACATTGGAGGAGTTTTTCCACGTAGAAATTCTTTTGTGTTGATTGTGATTTGCTTATTTTACTTGTGATTCAAATACATCGTTGGTGTTTTAGTATTTCCTCATAGGTTCAATCAAAGTGGAAAACTTTATACGTCGTTTTTCCCTTCAGTTTCTTCCAGGTGGTGAACCACGGGGTTCCACCGGAGCTATGCCAAAGAGTGGAGGCCGTGGCTAAGAAATTCTTTGACGGATCGCTGGAGGAGAAGAAGAAGGTCAAGCGGGAAGAGGGGAAGTCCATGGGATACCACGACAGTGAGTACAGTGAGAAAATCAGGGATTGGAAGGAAATGTTTGATTAGTGGCTTCAGGATCCTATATATTTACCGCCCTTGCCCGAATTTGATGACAAGGAAGACAGGAGCTTAACAAACAAGTGGCCATTGTTCCCTGCGGATTTTAGGTAATTTAAAGCTACCTGTCCCTTCTTTTACCTAGGCCAAAAAGGACATATTCCAGACATCGATCACTGCACAGTTAGTTGAAAGGGATAGTGTATAGTCTCCATGGTGCATGATTTGACTCATAGTGTCAATCAGAAGTTGCTAAATTGTGTAGCACATTCAAACTAAAACTTGAATTAAGATGGTGACTTGGAGTTCTTTAACAAATTGAATTCTATAGAGCCATGGGTTCTGCTCTGTAATATAATTTAGATTCTGCAGATTAGGTTCCCTCTCTATTTACCAAATGATTTTTTGGAGGCAACAGTACTTTTAAGTGTGGCTTCATAATGTGTTTAGTCTTATTCTACCATAAAAAGGAATTACCTTGCTAAGCTTACTGATCTCATGAAATTTATTTTAGAAGAAAAAGTTTTCTGCATTTGGGAAACTAGAGGAGTGTCTTGTTAGATGATTGGTTTTGATTTCCTTGGAAAACCTTGTTTGGGGATTAGGTTTTAAAAGATTTTGAGTTGCAAGTTGGGAAATTAAGAGAGGAAATTTTGTCAGCCATGGTTCACTTAGATTCTCTAATGAAACTGAAACTGTTTTCCATCTTGCATGACAAATTCTGGTTTGTCCTAACTTGATTTTCCAGGGAAGCATGCCAAGAGTATGCACGAGAAGTGGAAAAAATGACTTTCAAGGTATTGGGACTCATCTCCCTAAGTTTAGGCTTACCACCTGATCGTTTAAGTGGCTACTTCAAAGACCAATTCAGCCTATTCCGGATCAATCACTATCCTGCATGCCCTTCCCCCCACCTAGCCCTTGGTGTAGGCCCCCACAAGGATATTAGTGCTATAACTGTAATTGCTCAGGATGATGTTGGAGGCCTGGAAGTGAGACGGAAATCAGATGCAGAGTGGGTTCTTGTTAAGCCTATCCCAGATGCCTACATCATTAATCTTGGTGACATCTTTCAGGTATTATTTATGGCCATCATCTTGTATGGCGATCCTTATGATAAACTAGTTATCAGAACAAGAGCTGACGTGATCTTTAAACGATCTGCAGAAGTTTTCTGCTCCAAAGTATTCTACAGCTCTCTGATAGTGACAGAGTTTGCTTGTTTATGTAGGTTTGGAGCAATGATAAGTATGAGAGCGGGGAGCACAGGGTGGTGGTCAATTCCAATAAGGAGAGGTTTTCCATTCCACTTTTCCTCTTCCCATCACAGTACACCATGGTAAAGTCTCTGGAGGAGCTAGTAAATGAGCAGAGCCCTGCTAAATACAGGGAATTCAACTGGGGGAAGTTTTTAGTCGGTAGACACAGTTATTCCAAGAAGCAGGTTGTGGAGAAAGTCCAGATTTGTCAGTTTAGGATATCGGCTTAGTGGTGGTACTATGAAGTTTCTGTATCTAGTTCCAATAATGGACTTTCTTAGCTGCTTACAAGTAACAAGCTAATAAAAAGACAGGCATTGGAAATATCCAGGAAAAGTTTATCTTGCTTCATGGAGATTTACTTACTGAATTCAAATCAGTTTTATGCAGGATAATTAGAAGGGGGACTTCAGTGCATAATGTCCTTTCTGAAGTTGATGTCCATGACTTCAAAGTAATCCCAACCCATCCACTTGCCTATTCTTACATCAATGACGTGAAGTAGCATCCGAGGTGTTGTAGTGTCTGTCCCACCTCAAATATAGTAAAGCATTTTGATGGACGTATAAGGAAAAGGACTTGTCCGTTACCTAAAGTGTCTTTCTTAGCAAATAGCATCATTGGAATAAATTTTATTATAAATTGAAAGTATAGCAGTGTTTATCTCATGTGCTGCAGTTAGAAAACAACTCTAGTTAGTTACCTAGAATATTTTTCTTGATAAGTAGTATCAAAAATAGGTTAGAACAACTTCTATTTTGCTTAGAAAGTTTCACAGTATTAGATAAAAAGTCCAATGACTTAATTCAAAAGCTAACTTAATGGTTAAAGAATTTTTTTTTTAAGTTTATTATAAGAAATTATACTTTTGATATAAGACTTTTATATTATATACATGTTCTCACATACCAAGAACCATTGGACTCAAGATTATATGGGATGAGACAAATTTAATATATGTTTCAATATAAAGTCAAAAGGCCTAAAAAATTAATTCAAAAGTTAGATGGACACTTTTTTTTATTTAAGTTTACTACAACAAATCATTTTGTGAAAATTTTAGTCTAATACAAAACATTTAAATTCTTATTTCTTTACTTAAAAGTCTTTTTCTAACAAATAGTATTAAAGACAAGTTGAAATAAAGTTCATTATACTTGTAAGGTTCATTAATGTCTACGTCATATCATGAAATAACTGGAAAAGCTTATTAACATGAGAACTTTTACTCTTCACAAGGCACGCTCTGAGAGACCCCAATGAGGTCCTTTCCTTAACAAATGAATCCAGAATCTTCTACTTGTTGCGTGAAGAATTCGAACTAGCATACTGAATCTATGTTCAATGACGAGCTAAATACATCAACAAACCCAACACGCAGCTCCAAAAGATAAACAATCTTGCCACCAAGTTTGAACATCCAACCCAAATCGTTAGGGTACAGAAGGGAACATTAGGGCGGCAAATGTTGAATTTAGCTGCTCAAACCCTGCTGATTGAGCTTGAATGGAAACGAAAACTGAGGGAACTCAACAAAATGATAGTTGCAGGGCCTGGCAAACGACGCTGAGAACGGAGACTGCTCTAGTGGTCACATTTTGTGGCCGGCGGCGACTGACACATAGAAATTACAATAACCAGCCTTTTCAGAACTTAGCATCCTGTGTATCCCAACATCCAAGGGGGTAATATCAGGCTGCTGTCCTTCGTCTTCCACCGTTCTCGGCGGTGATCGGGAATGAATTGTTGAGAAAAGAATTATACGTGGCACAACTAATTCTAGTTCACTCTCTTTAACTTCAGCTGTAATAATTTATAATCTAATATTTGGAAAAAGACAATTACGCAAATTCATGTTTCCTCTTAAGGAAAACTGATGTTCTTATTTCCATCTAATTACGCAAATTCACTACTTTTTTCTTAAAATTTGGTCTTTGTAGTTTTTGAAGGGGGAGAAATATTCAAGCTTCAATTATGTGTTCTAATTATCAGAATTACAATAGAATCACAAATCTAATTTTTCTTTAATTAGGAAACGGAAGAAGGAAATTAGTGCCTCAAACCGTGGCCAATTAGGTGAAATTTTCCAGTAACTTCACTTGAAATGGATTCAATCCATGAATGATAGTGTATGTTACATTCTAATTTGGACACACTTTCTATTTTATCATAGCATTGACAAATTCCATGTTAATATGATTATATCTGACACATGAATCCACTCACCCAGTTTCCTCTTGGTTGTGGCCACGTAGTTGTGCAAGTCTACTCATTCTTACAGGTTAATCAAAACAGAACATTAATCTCAGACGTAACAGGCAATTTAACAGGCAAGCGCGGACGTCACACGTACCTATAGAAGCAGGACCATACAAAACATACTTGCCTGGTTATCGTCACCTTGTACAATGCCAAAGACACCGTCCAGGTTCAATATGACTGCAAACTCAATTCCCACCCTATAAAACCAACCATTAAGAGGACAACCCAAGAACAAAACAGGAACAAAAGCAAAATCACTAACCATGGGAGAGGTTGATCCAGCTTTCATCCAAGACCCTGAACACAGACCTAAAGTTGCCTTCACGTTAGCTGAACGCATCCCTGTTGTCGATCTCTCTTCGATCCACTCCAACGATGTGTCCGCCATTGACAGCGTTGTGAGAGAGATCGGTAATGCCTGCAAGGACTGGGGGTTCTTCCAGGTGATCAACCATGGGGTACCGTTGAAGAAGCGCCAGAGGATCGAGGATTTGGCGAGGAAGTTCTTCGCGCAGAGCTTGGAGGACAAGAGGAAGATCAGAAGGAACGCCAAAGACGTGTATGGTTACTTTGACGGTGAACATACCAAGAATGTCAGGGACTGGAAGGAGGTGTTCGATTTCACTGTAGAGGAACCCACTTTGATCCCGGCTTCACATTTGCCTGATGATGAGGAAGTGGCCGAGTGGACAAACCAGTGGCCAGAGTACCCGCCGGATTTAAGGTAATTTAACACTATGTAGAATCTCTTTAGACATAATTCACAATAGAATTCGAGTTATAACAACTGTTGATGCTCTTATGGTGGAGCCTTAGCTCTCAGTAACCTTCTATCTTCTTTTTATTGAATACTTGGTGCTGCTCTTATGGTGAAGCGCCTTGAATACCTTATTATTCAATGAGATCTTTTGGAGAGAGGTGTACCTAAACTTTTAAGATAGTATCAAAATTAGGCCTTCTTCTATATGTGTTAGTACAAATCTCATAATTATACCAATCCTTTGCCTGCTTAATAAAATCGAGATTGGAAAAGAGTATTAAACAAAATGAATAGCATTTATAAAATGCTTAAGTCTTTTTATATTCGTTTATACGTTACTATTGATTCAGAAAAAACAACTACTTAAATAACACGCATAGCAAAATAAATGTCTTAAAAGATTAATTACAATTGATTATCATACCAAAAGCTAGTTCATATCATTGAAGAGATATTTTTTATATTTAATTTTAAAAATAATCTTCTCTTTTCCTTATGTTGTTTTTGTCCCCAACACTCTTTACAGTAAACACTCTTTCCCATACTAAAAACTTCTCTACTTAAAGACTAATTCAAGCAATTTAAATCTGTGAGTTGATGGAGTTCCCTGACAATGTCATTTACCAGGGAGGCGTGCCAGGAATATGCAGCAGAGATGGTAAAACTGGGCTACAAATTGATGGAACTAATTGCCCTGACGCTAGGCTTGCGGGCAGATAAGTTCAGTGGCTTTTTCAAAGACCACACCAGCTTTATCCGGCTGAACCACTATCCACCTTGCCCTTTCCCTGACTTGACGCTTGGTGTTGGTCGCCATAAGGATGGCGGCTGCTTAACTGTCCTTTACCAAGATGAGGTCGGAGGATTGGAGGTCAAGCGGAAAACAGGTGGAGAATGGGTCCGTGTCAAACCCACACCAGATGCTTTTATCATCAATGTTGGAGACATCATTCAGGTACCATTTTCAATCTCTAAATCAACTTTTTGGGCAAAATTGTCCTTATTGGTCAGTTCCACTTACAGAAATGAACTTTCAGGTTTGGAGCAACGACAGGTATGAGAGCGTGGAGCATAGGGTGATGGTGAACTCAGAGAGGGATAGGCTCTCCATTCCATTCTTCTTCAACCCAGCACACTACACAATGGTTAAGCCCTTGGAGGAGCTGACAAATGAGCAAAGTCCTGCGAAATACAGGCCATACAGCTGGGGAAAGTTCATAACTCACAGGAAGCACAGTAACTTCCAGAAGCTGAAAGAAGAAAACGTCCAAATCTATCATTTCAGGATATGAGAGTAGAAGCTGATTGAAAGCAGTGTCATGTATTTAAGCAATAATATTCAGCTTCCTGTAGTGAGCATGATCTGGTTCATCACAGAGATGAGATGTCGAAGTTTTATATAACAATAATGGAGTATGGTTTAATAAAATGTCATGACTACGCTAGGTGGACTCCGTCTCAGTACATGACCTTTTATGGGACTTGTCACGAAGAAGTGGAAATTCCTGAATTTGTTTAAAAATGTCTAATAATGATATTAATGATATTAAACAATAATTATTATTGGAGTGTGAGGCTATCTTAAAACCTGAATATATTATGTGAGAAAATTTTATCATTTATAAGACCAAGAACCTATCCTTATGCATTTGATATGTACATCTTTAACACTCTTTCTAATATACATACTAATACTAGCATTGTATATAAATAAAAGCCTAACTTTTGTGCATAAAGAATTAGAAAACAAATGCTCATTTCTAGTTTTGATTTTATATTAAGATATAAGAGTTTATTCCAAAACTTTAAAAAATTACATAAAACAACCTTTTTAGTTATAAGATCAAGAACTTATTTTCATACTTATGAGACAAAACCCACTTTTAACAATTACTTAAATAAATTAATGAATTTTTAAAAAATTTATTAAGTTCAAAGTCCACGCTACAAAAGAAAAGGGATACAAAATCAACTATGGCCCACACACTCCAATCCGGGCTCAACCTTGTCAACCCAAGCCGACATGCTCTCTTAGCCCAACTTGGTGCTCTCCCTCTTCTATTCCACCCACCGGAACAAAAAGACAAGGGCTCATAGAAACAACCCGTGCTTCAGCTTGGCAGGTCCTTTTTCTCGTCTTGGGTTCGTCTACGACCTCGTTCTCCGGCCTTGAATGTAAGTTGAAAGACTATACACTGAGGGCTCCAAGTGACACAAGATGCGAGCCGACTAAGCCCACAGGAATGATTTATATTTGCTATGTTCATATTCAAAATCAACTAAAAGATCTTACAAAAGCTTTATGCAAGAAGCATCATTATGTGTTAATTGTCTATAACCTATTGCCTTTAACAAATAAGTTGAGAATCAGATTTTGATATCCAAAGTATAAATCGATTACTATTCATTTGTTAAGAGTTATATTCTAGTTAATCTCCAATTCTTAAGAATTTGTATTGTACTTAATCTTCAATTGTCAAGAGTTTACATTCTAGTTACTTTTTCAGATTTTGTATTGTAATAGAATTTTGTCGATAGGTCCTTTATTTATCAAGTAACAATACAGTTTCTTTTAAAGATTAAATATAAATTATTTAATTTTCAAATTTATTTTTTGACATGATATCTAAATGTAATCACTTACCGATATTCGATTTGCAATATAGTATAATATCATGATTTCTTTTCTAATTCATTTTTAAAACTGACTAATAGATTTTGCTTGACAGTGATTCGACATTATAGATTAACTTGACAACCTCCTCTCTCAATTCAACATTATTTGTCTTTAGGAATTTTCTTTTGTGTGAAAATTGTATTAATACAAATTAGAGTATAAAAATAAAGAAGCATACTTCAACATTATAAAAGTTTTATAGATACAAAAAAAAAAGGTTAGAAATCTCTAAATCTCATTTAAAATAACATTTCTATGTTAAGATTTTATATTTTTAAATAAAAAAAAACTTTTTAAAATTGGGATTTTTGTTCTTTTTTTTTTCCCCTAAAAAACATCTTAGCTAGATATTTGCATCTAAGATTTGTTTTCGTTTTATAACGTTCAGTACCCTGGAACTACTGGTTTCATTGTACTTAGGACACTTAATAAAAATGATTATCATTTAAAATCATAAAACTCTTTGACAATTGTGTTGTGGATGAGGGAGCCAGCTGAAGCTCGCGAAATGGCAGTTATGAAACATTATTCTTGTTTACGTTTTTCCTTTTCGAAGGTGACATTGAACTTCGTGGCAGCAATCCTTTAAATAAACCTGCAAGTAGTAGTTGCTGTGGAATGTTATACCTGGACGGGCCCTCTAATGGCTTTTCTTTTCTCGAAGGTCGTCAGTGAACTTGGCGACAACCCTTTAAATAAACAGCAAGTGGACTTTGTGACAGCAACCTTTAAATAAACTAGCAAGTAAGAAGGTTGCTCCTGGATAAAGTGTTAGTTCAGCCGGCCAGAAGTAAAAGTAATTCCTTTAAATAAACTAGCAAGTAAGAAGGTTGCTCCTGGATAAAGTGTTAGTTCAGCCGGCCAGAAGTAAAAGTAATTCCTTTAAATAAACTAGCAAGTAAGTAGTTCTTTTGTTAGACAGCTTCATTTTATTCTTAGAAAGCTTTATGATCCCTCAGTGGAATAAAAATATTGGGAGTGGGATTCAAATGAATAAAATTTCTTATTAAAATGTACAATAAAATCAATTTGTGTTCAAAACGTTCATAAAGCAAACATGATTATACTGGAATAGTAAATGACCGAAATTCAAATACAATTTTATCCTCCAAAAGTCCTCTAATCTCTGCATTCAAGGAAAAACCTTAAAATATTAAATAAAATCACCTTAGATTTGGAAGGATTATTAAAGCAAACAAAATGTCGGAAAAAAGGAAGAAGATTACAATAAGCCTGATGTTATTGGCTAAGAATCTCATTATGCCCATTTCAAGGATATGTATTAGATGCATTTTGGAAGTAGCTTTTATCTCCGGTATATATAATAGTGTTACCTTTGACTTGAAAGGATAGTTATAGAAAACTTATTTGGTGTCATAAAAGATCAAAGTTCAAATTCTTCTTTTATTCTCTAAAAGTTTCTTAATCTCGTTGTCAAAGTTAAAAAATCGAAAGTGCCTTGGAGGTAGCCGATATTTTCTTACTATAATATGAAGTAAAATTACATTTTATCTTGAAATATATTTTAAAATAATCATGATTCGGAATAATAATAAATTATCAAAGTTCAAGTCTTATTTTGGTTTCTTAAATATTTTAATCTGGTCATGAGAAAATTAGAGACATGTTGGGATTGGCCCTCAAGACTTTTCTGTTATACTGAAATAAAATATAAAAAATATAAAAATATTTTTATTTGAAAATACAATTAAAATAAATCCATTTTACAGTAATAAATGACCATAGTTCAACTTATATTTTCTTATTAAGACTCTCCTTATCTCTTCCTTATTCACATCCCTCTTCCCATTTCTCATTATCTAATCACCAATCCCGTCCAAACTTTTTTTTTTGTAATCCTATTTATACTCTAGTTGACTTCTAATCCTGCATTTATGCAATGTTCAGTGTATTTTTTAATGTAATAAAATAAACTAAACTTATTCAGCTTTCATGTGCTTTTTAAATATGCTATCAAACTATAGCTTCTAATGTATATTGAATTTTTAATATTATAGTATATATCATAATCTCTACTTCATATTCCATTTTCTTTAAAAAGAAAATTTATCTAACCTTTCAAGTATCTCAAGTACAAAACAACAAAGACTTTGGAGAGAAAATGACAAAGCAAAAGATTAGCTTAGCAATATAAGATTATATCAAAAGACTAAAAAAGGAACACTTGAAAGTGGTGTCGAAAAGAAGTCATCGTTAACTGTAAAAGGATATGGGTTTTTTGGCACTGCCGTCGAACATCGGAGAATGATGAAATTAATGATTATAAAAATTACGAGGATAGGTTGGAAGGCGTGCAGTTGGTCGTCCTTCCGAGGACAGGCAGAAAGCAAGCACATTGAAAAATATTATTTCTTTTCTTTCATTTGTTTCTTTATTGGTAAGCTTTTTATTTCATAATTAAGCCATGATGAGAAACAAAAGTAGTTCCATCTTTAATATGGATATCATCAAAGCTTCAAATTATTCCATCCACTAGTTTTACCTTTTGATTAAACAAAACTAGTTCCACCTTTGTTCCATTTACTCATTTTATTGAATAATTTTTTAGCCCACTTGATGGTGTTTCCTTAAAAATGCGTAATGTTTGAACACAATGACAACTAAAACTAAGAGGATAGGCCGGAAAGCTTGAAAATTCAAAAAATATTCTTTCATTCCTTTTATTGTTACCTTGTTCACCAGCTTTTTATTTGATGTGGATGGCTCTTTATCAGTAAGTACAAGGCTTGAATTTTTTTTTTTTTTTGGGCTACACTTGAAATGATAAAGTTTTAAAGGTCCAAGTTAAAAACTAACTAAAAACTTTTAGAGATACTTCTTTTATTTAAGATTCACCACAAAAAATTACACTTGTGTCCTACATATATGAAAGTTATCGATGATATATTGCAAAACACTCTGATTGTCCATCAGTTTTTAAGACAAAATGCCTTTAAGCTTTAGAGAAAAAAGAAGGTGAGACAGCAGATTTTCCATAGTTCAAAGTGGGCGTCCTCTTTTTTTATTATCAAAATATGGCAATGACAGCATTCATACACTTATAATTTCTAATAATACTACAAGTACTTGCATTTGACGTAGCAGTCCAATGACAACATTATCCTTTAGCTAGGAACGAAGTGCCTTTAAATCTCGCGCTAACGATTTCTTGCAACGGGGACTAGAAGGAATTTTGAGGAAGCAAGAAGAAAGAAGAAATACGAAAGAAGGGCAAGAAAAACAATGTATTTTAGCATTGGTAGTATTATTCTTGTTTAAAGGAAAATTGTACATGAACTCTAAATATATATAAAGAAACTATAAGAACTAAATAAAAAAAATTATGGCATCAACTAAAATCAAAAAAAGGAAATTATTAAACCTACTAAAATTAGGAAAGAAAATTGTGAAACCTACTATAATCAAGAAAAAAAAAATAGTCCTCTTCACATGAGAAAAATTCATAATATAACTAACCTAATGGATCAATAAGCTCCAGTAGGTCGAATAACTATGTCTATGAGTGTTCCTGAACATATACTAGGTGAGAATGAAAGTGAGAATGGGAACACGACTATTTATAGAGGCAAGTCAGTAAACAGGTACATCCTTTTACTACGGTAAAGATTTAAGCTGGAAAGAGTTTGTTTAATGAGGGAATCTTTCCTCAGCCACTACTACATGCATGTATTAAATGCTCGTCCAAATTTGACCACATGACATTACTTTGTGACCAGGAAATATAAAAATGTTTGTCTAAAAGTGTTTTTTTAAGATAGTTCACCACATTCTTGTTCATCTAGATATCATTGGCAAGAACATTAGAATTAATGGGAGGGTTGAATCCAAACACAACATTCGCTATAGTGATGAGACCTGGGTCGTGGCTAGTGATACTCAAAAAAGCAACCACATTGGTATTTTCGACATCAAATTGGAAGTGAATGAGACCAACCAAGAACACAAAGCCATCTCTTACAATTACTAAAATTTCGGTGCCATGAGGATGAGTATGAGGATGATTGAGGCGAAATGGTTCAATGACTACGTCTTAAATAAATGCTCAATGTGTTGAGACCTGGTATCTGCCTGCATTCAAAAGAGAGACATTTGATGGGAGTGGATTTGGGCGTGGAATGCTCAGTCCCGATAAGAAGAAATCATTGGCAGGAACAAGGCTTGGGTCCTTGCACAGCATTCCGTTGCAAACGGAAAGAATTTTATATTGCAAACAAAGCATTCGAGATATTGGTGCTTGATTACGTAGGCAAAAGCACTTGAGATGCTAGTGCTTGATTAAGTAAACAAAGCACTTGAGATACAAATGATTGATTACGTGTGTGAGGAAGAAGTGGCACGACTCTAAATGGCCACTCAAATGCAATTACCCTCGCCAATCACCGCAAACCACCCCCACGCCCACCCACCCCCCCTTCCTGCCCCAACCCCCCACTATGTATTCATGCATATTAACAAAAGTATATATCTATATTTACCCTTGCTCTATGACTACATACAGCTGCCCTCCATTATTTGGTGCGTTCCGATGACGACGACTCCATTAGGCATTGACGTAGCTGCCTTCCTCGTACGAGCCTTGTGGCTGCTCCTAGAATGTAGATCATAATTGTCACAATATACAGTTCCCTTTAGGTTCTGAATTTGGTAAGGCACAAATCATGATCCCATTATCCATTTTATGGTTGCGTTCACTTATTGGCTTAACAATTATTGCAGTCGGCATCACTTGAAAGGCACTTTGGTTCTCCGTCGACTATAGACGTAAATCCGGTCTAAGTTAATTCGTCAAACAGTCATCAAACGCAGAACAGAGGCATTCATGGAATCCCGTCGACTATAGACCGACTGTTTTCGATTTTTGAGATTAATATACAGATACGTTTTCTTATGAATTCGAGGCTGCGATTCCATTGTATTTTAATCATCGAGAAATAGTGCATTCTCCTCTATTGTGCAGTTGTTTTTGTGGGTTGTGTTAGGCTCCTGAGAAAATTCCTCTGTGATTTTGGGTTTCTTTCTCTATGAACAGAAATTTCGTCTGAATCAAAACATTGATTTTAAAAAGCGTCGATCGTTGAGACTCGGATGGCTTAGAACCCCGCAGGCTTTCAGAGTTATATTATTGATGGGTCCCACGTTCTGTCGCACGCATTTACAACAGTTGCTCCGATTGTTCTTTTCTGAAGATGGCCGCTTTTGTTTTGAAACGGAAGACAAATGCGTCGAAAGTGACACTCTTTACCACGTGGCTTAACGATGCTCTGCTGGGGCGATAGTGAGATAAGAAACTAAAAGGCCAAGATCCTGAAATTGGTGTAGTCTTGATCCATCAAAGAATTGGATTTTTCAATTTCATAATAAAAGGTACAGTAAGCTGACACCCGACTATAACATCAAATGCAAGTTGCTAGAAGTTTCAGCAAACAATTGCCGGTAATGCTTAACACTTCTTTCACATTTTCAAGGTTCATATTACGTTTTTGAAGTTTTCCTTTCCACTGTTATATGTAAAGAGAAAAATCCCCCCAAATAAAAACATTAGTGTAAGATTTAATAACTTGAAAACTTTGATAAATTTTTAAAGATATTATCAAAGTTGGATTTGGGAGATAACACCTCCTACAAAAACCTGTAACCTAAAGTGTTTTGCAAAGGATCTTTGAATTTTTAAGATAGAACATGAAATTCACATTAAGAATTGTGTGGTAAAAGTTTCATATTTTTTTAAAATTATGTTAACAATATTATTTAAAACTCTTGGATATGAACTAACTTTTATTTAATTGCTTGATAATTGTTAGTCTTCTTAGTCAATGCAAATTGTTAAATTACGAGTAGCTGCTCTGCTCCTTCCCCAAAGCTTCCAATCAATTTATTTTATCTCATCTTATTAAGCAAACTTTTTGTTTTATCATTTTGCTATGGAAGTCTCCCTTGGTAGGCAATTAAGATATTTGAAACGGTAGATAAATTGTCTTCTAGTGTTAACAACTACCACTACTTGGCATGCGATATTATCTTGAAGGAAAATAATCACCTAAAAGCTAATCCATCAATATAAATAAAATGTAAATCCAAAAGGTCCCTTAGAATAGTTGTGCTCTATGTTCAGTCCCCCAAAGCTATTTACCTTATTTATTTGCATGCTGTCTTTGTTATATTTGGGCAATAAAGGAGCCGAGGGAAGCATTATTTGATTCCTCTAATGACTTATTATTTAATAAAACAAGTAGTTTTCCAATTGTTCTCTCAACTGAATTGTTTCTAAAGATAGTCAATAACATTTTTCCCACTTGGGAGTTATTGTTGGAAACATTAAAGTTAATGGGAAAGTTGTATTATCAAAAAATTTCCGAAACTCCCTCTAAGTGTGTTTCATATTCTAACATTAGTCTAAATTTATACTGTGTCTACTAAATTACCCAAAACACCCATCCAAGCTTTAGTAAAACTTATACCATGGTCTCGATTTATACTATAAATCTTATGATCATCCTTGTAAAAAATTTGAAATAAGCAACTTTTGCAAAAGTAAGAAAAATAAGGCATAAATACTTATATAACTTAAAATAACTAAATAAAAGAATCATCCAAGGGCCTTCTCCAAATTATTTTAAACTTCATCCCCTCATCTCACTCATATTCTTCATGGCTTACTTTTTCCCAAAATCTAAGCAGGATAATATTGCTGAAATTCACCTCTCTTTGATCAATCTTAAAACAAGAAGTCAAAAATGGTGAAAGTATGTGCCGGTATGGCTATAACGTTAGCTATGAAGCTCAATGAAGTTAACTACTTGAGCACTACAGAAATACAACAAATTGCATGATTTCTTAATAATTGTTTTTTTTTTCCCTTAACACCAATTCTAGAGACGCAAAGGTGAAGTGATAAAGCATCAAGACAACAAAATGGTTCCACCTATAATGAAATAAAGTTATGTACAAACATCACAATTAGGTTAAAAGTCTTCAAATTTCACTCAAAATAATATTTTTTTAGGAAAATCACTTAGAATCTTTAATTCATATTCGATGCTTAACAACAATTTATGTAACTAAGTACCAAACAACAAAGACTTTGGCCACAAATGACAACAAAAAAATCAGCTTAACAATATAAGATCAAATCAAATGACTAAAAGAGGAACACCTGAAAGTGGTGTCGAAAAGAATTCGTCGTTAACCGTAAAAAATATGGGTTTGTTGGCACTCCTGTCGAAGAGCGGGTAGTGATTGAACTAATGACGATAAAAATTACGAGGATAGGTTGGAAAGCGTGCAGTTGGTCGTCCTTCCAAGAACAGGTCGTAAAGCAAGCACATTGAAAAATATTATTTCTTTTCTTCTATTCGATTCTTTATTGGTAAGCTTTTTATTTCATAATTAAGCCATGATGAGAAACAAAAGTAGCTCCGTGTTTAATATGGATATCATCAAAGCTTCACATTATTCCATCCACTAGTTTTACCTTTGATTAAAAAAAACTAGTTCCACATCCGTTCCATTCACTCACTTTATCGAATAATTTCTAAGCGCACTTGATGGTGCTTCCTTGGAAAGGCGTCATGTTTGAACTCAACGACAACTAAAACTAAGAGGATAGGCTGAAAAGTATACAAGTGGTCGTCTAAAAAAACTCATGGTATAAATTTCATGAAAATAGGCTGGAAAGCATGAAGACTCAAAACTATTATTTGTTTCCTTGTTCATCATCTTTCCATTTGATATGGATGGCTCTTTATCAATTAATTCAAGGGCTGAATATTTCTTTTTCAAGCCACACTTAGGAGTGTTAGAAGGCCTAAATGTTCCAAGCTCATAATACAACTCTAGGGTGTTTGAGTGAGTACGAGTCAAACTTTTATGTTCTTGATTGGTAGTATAGGCTAGCAAATTAGTTGTGCATGTTTGAGTTAGCACAACTAGTTTCCTTTTTGTTCAAAGTACTTCCAATTTCTTTCCTTTTGTGACGTAATTACCCTCATTATTGTGGGAACTTTATGTCAATTTTGATTATATTGATGTGTGCATTCAATAAAACTACTATTATGATTCAATTTTTATATTGCAACATTTGTCTTAATTCAAATATCTTCAACTAGAAAAATTAAGTGTTTTGATTTGACATACCTAACTTTAAATCTTTGTATTGGCCACACATTTATAGTTACATTCTAAATGTGTAAATGCTACTATGTTGATTACTCGAGAGAAGAAAGACACCTATATAAAGTGATCTTCTCAAATTACCTTATTCTACACATTCTTCATATTCTCCTAAAATACTCTCATTTACTCTTCCTCTAACCTTCCTCTCATAGTAATCTTGGTTGAAAACTGACTCAATTCTAAGCCAAGAGTTGAGCACTAAATGTGCATACTTTAAGTGCATTACATAAATACCTAACTCAAAAGCTAATTTAAAAATTAAATGACACTTCCTTTATTTAAGCTTTACTATAAGTGATCATGATTTTATATAAGACTTTCATCTTGTATACAAAAAGGTCATTAATGATATTTTGAGGAACACTTTGATTGTCCATCAGATTTTAAGAGGAAACGTGTCTAAGGTTTAGAATGTGACTTCAAGTCATATACTAAAGGTAAATTGTTGATGTAGCGATCATCATCATGGCTCACCATATAAATTTATACAGTTGGTAATTCTAGATATAAGTAGGGAACAGACATACAGACAAAGAGTGAGAAGAGGAGAAAAAGAAGAAGAAAAAGAGAAAAAACAAGACAGCCTGTAAAGAATCTTACGATAAGATTGATCACAAAACTCTGTTGCCTTTCCTTTTCTCTTCTTCTCATCGTTTGTTTGTCTTTGTGTCTGATTACCTCTTTGTCTTCCTTCCTTGATATAATACAAATATTATTATTGTTTAAAAATCACTAATAATAATGCACCGCACTTCTCTCTCCCTCTCCTCCGTTGTGTCTCCCTACCTATGCATGAGCAGATCTAGATACTATCAAATGTATATATTTATATGGTGCGTGCTGAGCACAACAAAAATTTAACTTTTCTATATGACTTCAAGAAGTCTTTAATAAAAGTGCACTAGCCCTCCACCCCTCTCTCTCCCTCTCTTACTATTCTTGCACATTGTCAAGGAAGAAAGAGATAGAAACAAACAGACATACAGGCAAGCAATGAGACGAAGAGCAACAAAGACAGCCTGTAGAACGGATCACAAGATAAGACCTACAACCTGTAGTTTTGTTTTGTCTGTCTTATTTTAAGATCTTTTCCAGCGAAGGTAAGGAATTTCAACCCCCTATTTATTGTCCTTGATACCATACAAGGAGACTTATCATTATTTTGCTTGTAATAACAAAATAAAAGGCCAAATTGGTGAAATAGTCTTGGTCCTTTAAAGAATTGTTTAATTTCATAATGAAGAATACGGTGAGCTTTCACATAAAAGACAAGGTTGTCGTTTGGCTATTACATCAAACACCAGTAATTTTCCAACCACTAAAGCAGTATCGTTGGGAATTTCAGCGAAACAGTATCGTAATGATTGACACTAATTTACATTTTCAAATTCATATTTCACATTTTTTATTTCCCTTCCACAGTTATATTCAAGGACGAAGATCATATTTGTAATAAATTCTAATATAACCAGAAAGCCCCTGAATAAAAATAGCAGTTTAGGATTTAGCAACTTGAAAAGCTGAAATATTTTGCATTCGAAGGTCTTAGAAACATTTAATTAAGACATATAAACTCATTTGACTAGAAAGCCTCAAATAGAAACAGCAGTTTAAGGTTTAGCACTTTGAAAAGCTGTAACACTTTGTAGTACGAAGTCTACAAAGCTTACAGACATTTTATTTAGACATATAGCATAGTAGAGATCTGGCTAGAAAGCCCCAAATGAAAACACTAATTTAAAGTTTAACAGCTTGAAAATCTGTAATATTTTACAGTCCCAAGTCTTCAAAGCTTACAAACATTTTATTTAGATATAAAGGACAATGGGAGCTAATGTAGGAGTGACCCATCATTGACGATTATCCATAAAACTCATAATTTCCTGGCGCCTTTTCCATTTTTAGATGGCTGTTCTGCATCATATCAACAAACTTGTTAGATAAAATTAAAATTTAAAAAGGGGGTGCGGGGGGTGCGGGGGTGCAGAGGGGATACCCTCATTCAAATAAAACTTGGCACAAGTTCATTTTGTGATAGGCAATTGGTATGCCTATTTAGTTCCATAGTAAGTGTTGTGGACTGCAAACTTTTGAGCCCAATCCCCAAAGGTTATTGATAAGTGACTTTTGAAAGATGAATCCAAATGAACATTAACATTTGTCCTATTTCCTAATGGACAATGCTATAGAGAGAAAGATGCTAGTGCCTTTGCAATATCTTATCACTAAGATAAATACTTAATTTGCCTTAAAAAAAAACACGTTCCAAATTTAATGGCTTAAGATGTAAAATCATTAAAAGAGTCATATTAATGTTCAAATGCGAGTAGAAGGAATTTACTTAAAGGGACCATATTCCTGTGGCCTTCATTGTCTTGATCAACTTCTCTAATTAAACTATCATCATTAGCTTGAACACTACTAATGCCTCAACAACCAAAAATTATCTTATGTAAAACATTTGATAATTATCCATTTTTCGACACATGCTTAAATGAAAAGCTTCATATGTATTATTTACACGGGAAATGTAAACTATTAAAGAATACTACAGTGAAATAGGTAAAATATACAATTTCAGGTGAACTTAAAAAAGAAATTTCACGGATAGATTGACCTTCGAAAAACAGCTAACCAGGTTAATGGAAAATGCAACAAACGAACGTAGCTGCATCCTCTATTACAACTATAAGTTCATAACATCAACGAAATAACCCTTTTCAAGATTTATTTTGGCTAACCAAGATTTTCGAAACCCCTCTTCTGACATGGCATCGGCGGTTTATCTTCTCCATCAAACAATGAATGTTGAAAAAGCAAAAATAGTAAATGATGTGGATTCAAATATCCTAAATTGGGCAACATTAGCAACCAGACGTGTAATACATCTGACTCATATAAAGCAATAGCAATCATGCATTCAAGTATGAAACAAATGAAGCAGTTAATTGAAGCAAAAATAAAAGATGAGCACCACTGAATCGGGAAGAAGAAAAAGAAAAAGATGAAAAAATATGAACAAAAGAAAATTTGATGATAATAGAATATAAGAGAAAGAAAATAAACAACACCTCGGAAAATCGAGTATTAACCATGAAACAAATTTCTACCTCTTGTTATCCCTGAAGCTTGCATTTGGTAGTCCAATTCGTCCACCATAGCTTTTGGTACTTCCAATTTAATTTTCTTGCTCGTTTGGTCGGCCAATTTTCCAAACACCTTTTTCAGAATATTTATTATCTCATCTTTCGTTTTTGCACCGTTTTTACCATTTACCTAACAGCACAAAGAGAGAGATAAAAGGTCCATCAGTACGAATAATAGATTTAATATTTTGAAGGGGAGCGACAATAGTCAGCGTCAAGCATCAATACGCTTTTCAAACAAACAGAAAACTGAATGGTGCAATCCTGCACGTAAGAGTTTTGTCAGGTTCATAATATTCTCCCTCCTTCTCTGTCTAGCTCAGTATGCTTTTTATCTTTTAAGATCTGTTTGTGCACTTGTACTCACCAGATCACCCATCTTTTGTAGCATAGAACCATCATCGTTGGCACCAGAAGCACCCCGGGAAACATTAGAGGAAGAAGCAGGGGTATCAGAAGATGTCTAACAACACAAAAGAGAGATATTATTTATGTCAACAGTAATAAAAAGATTCGGTACTTGGAGGAATACAAAATAAAATAAAAATTAGATGATAATGAAATAAAAAACAAAGACAACAAACACCACACCACGTCAAGCAATTGTACTTGCCTTCTTTACCTTTCCTTTGTTCCGCTGATCGGTAGAAATACCGTTTCCGACCATGATGCAGTACAGAGAATTCAGCCAGATCAAGTTGGTAGAACGATATTTGTTGGAAGGCCCTCGTTTACTCTTATACTGTAGAGATATCGAGGAAGCAAGTAGAAAAAGAAAAAAGAGGAGAAAAAGAAAAACAATATGTCAAATTATGAAGATATTATTTTTGCTTAATAGAAAATTGTACATGAATTTTGTTTATAAAGAAATACAAGGATTCAAAGAAAAAAAATGCTGGAACCTAGAACAATTTTGAGAAAAATTACAAGACCTATAATCCAGAAAGAAAATTTTAAAACCTACTACAATTAGGGAAAGAAAAGTATTATAGTATTGTAGAACAAACCTAATGGGGTATAACACCCCAATAAATTTTATATCTACGTCTATGAGTATATTCTCCACAATCCTCTCAAGTTGATGTTTTGTTTTTTCAAAAATCAAGTTTGCAAAATAAATGTTAGTGGATTAAAGGCCTATTTCAAAATTTGGCATTAAGCCAACTAAGATTTCAGGCATAATGACCCATGTAATTCTCGTTTTTAGGGGTAATGTCATTTTTTAATTATTAGTTGAAAAATCTTCTGGATCATCTTCTTTCTTTTCATTTTTTTTGCTTCAATATGCTAAAAATTACAGAGGAAGCAAGAAAAAAGTAGGAAAGAAGGAAAACTATGGTAGCATTGGTAATATTATTCTTGTTTAAAGGAAAACTATACATGAACTCTATATATATATCTTTCACGAAACTATAGGAACTAAATAAAAAAAATTATGTTATCTACTACAATCAAAAAATGAAATTATAAAACCTACAAAAATTAGGAAAGAAAATTGTGAAACCTACTATAATCAAGGCACATATATATATTCTACTCCACATGATAAGAATTCATGATATAACTAACCTAATGGATCATAAAGCTCCAGTAGGTTGAACAACTAAATATATGCGTCTTTCTAAACATATACTAGGTGAGGGATGAGAGTGGTCATGGGAGCATGGCTATTTATAGAGGCAAGATAGTAAACAAGTACATGCTTCCACTATCACGAAGACTTAGTCAGTTTGTTTGAAGAGGGAATCTTTCCTTAACACTCCTATACACATACATTAAATATTTGTCCAAATTTGACCATTTGGCATTGCAAGATAAACAATCATAATCTTCATTTGAAAGGTATACATTATTTGCTTTTACCTATATTTCTGTAATTATTGTTTGCCTAGAATTGTTTCTTAAGATAGTTCACCACATTCTTAGTTAGTACTTAGTAAAAACATTAGGATCTACAGGAGGGTTGGATCCAAACACAACATTCGCTATTGTGATGAGACCTGGGTCCTGGCTATTGATACTCGAAAAGGCAATCGCATTGGTATTTTTGACATTAAATTGGAAGTGAATGAAACCAACTAAGAACACAAAGCTATCTTCTACATTTATAACTTTGGCGATGAGCCGGTTAGGGTTGGATGTGTCGAAACCAAATTAAAAGTATCCCCCACAATGACAAAGATTTCGGTGCTACGAGGGTGAGTACGAGGAGGATTGAGGCAATATGGTGCAATGACTGCGAGTCAAATATATACCCAATATGTTGAGACCTGCTATCTGCCCACGTGACATTCGAATGGAGCGGATTTGGGCGTGGAATGCTCAGCCCCGATAAGAAGAAATCCTTGGCAGCAACGAGGTTTGGGTCCTTGCAGGGCATTCCGTTGAAGGAAAGAATTTTATTTTTAGTGGATAAAATAAAAAAAGGCAATGCATAAGAACGCATATTTATTTATGAACATTAAATTTTTCATATCAATATTTTACTATATTATAATTAGAAGATTCCAAATTTAATCTTTTTAAATGAATTATAGTATTGGATATATCTTTAAATTTTTATATTTTCTTATTTTTAAATGAATAAACATTCATATTTATAAATAATAAAAAAAACCCTAGATATTAGTGCCTGATTACGTAAACAAAGCACTCGAGATATTAGTGCTTGGTTGCGGGTAAGGCAGAAATAATAAATGGCCATGTGGAATGACTCTTAAAAGTCACTCATAATGCACCCACCCTCAACAACTACCATGGCACGTGTATTCATGCATATTAACAAATGTACATTTTATATAGCACGATCCGATAACGGCGACTCCATGATGCATTGACCTAGCTGCCTTCCACGTACGAGCCTTGTGGCTGCTCCTAGAATGATGTAGATTGTAATTGTCACAACATGCAATTGTATTTGGGTTCTGAATTTGGTAACGCAACAAATCATAATTCCATCATCCCACTTTCGGATTGCCCTACTCTATTGACTTAAAAATTATTGCAGTCAGCATTACAAGAACCCAATAGCGCAAGCCATGAAAGGCACTTCGCTTCTCCGTCAAGCAACTTAAATCTGATCTGAATTAATTTAATCGATAGCATTTCTTAGGTAAGAAACTGACAGCAACTCAAAACCTTTCTCATGGCATACGATTACGCTATCTTCAACGGTTATCATTCGGCCTCATCTTTTCAGTTATCTCTTTTGATCAAGTGGTCTTATCTCCTTTGGAAAAATCAGAGGTTAATGGCTTACCTTCTCAGATGATTTGCCAAACATTCGCCAAATACAGAACAGAGGCATTCATGGAATCCCCTCGGCAATAGAGTCATTTTTTGGATTTTTCAGATCAATGCACGGATTACTTTTTCTTATGAATTTGCCTAGCTTAAGACTATAATTAGGCTGAGATTCCATCTTATTTTAATACTCGAGAAACAGTGCAATCTCTCTAATGTGCAGGTTGTTTTTCTGGATTGTGTTTGGCCCTGAGAAAAATCCTGTGTGATATTCTCGGCGCTTTTGGGTTTCTTTCTCTATAGACAGGATCTTCGTCTAAATCAAAACCTTTATTTAAAAAAATTGGATCGTAGAGACTCGGAAGGCTTAGGCTTTGGGAGTTATATTATTGATGGGTCCCACACTCTGTCCCACGCATTTACTAGAACACCACCTACTCCATCGTTCTTTTCTGGAACTGGCTGCTTTTGTTCTGAAATGAAAGACAAAACGCATCAAAAGTCACCGTCTTTAACACGTGGCTTAGTAATGCTCTTCCAGGGCGATAGTATGCGATAAGAACCTAAAAAGCCAAGTTCCCTGAAATTTCTGTAGTCTTGGTCCATCAAAGAATTGGATTTTTAATTTCGTAATAAAAGGTAAAGTAAGCTGACGTTCGACAATAACATCAAATGCAAGTTGCTAGAAATTTCGGCAAACAATTGCCGGTAATGATTAACACTTCTTTCGCATTTTCAAGGTTCATAATATGTTTTTTAAGTTTTCCTCTCCACTGTTATATATAAAGACCAAAATCCCCGCAAATAAAAGCATCACTGTAAGATTTAATAACTTGAAAAGCTCTTAACGTTTTAAAGTTCAGGGACTTCAAACGCTAGAACATTTTTCACTACAAAGAGACAAAGTCAACTTTTGAGTAAAAATATTATCAAAGTCGGATTTGGGAGATTACACCTCCTACAGAAACCCGTAACCTAAAGTGTTTTGCAAAGGATCTTTGAATTGCTATGATAGAACATGAAGCCCAAATTAACTTAAAGAGGTACGTTAAGAATTAAGTGGTAAAAGTCCCATATTTTTAAATTTTGTTAAAAAAATATTATTTAAAACTCTTGGATAAGAACGATCCTTTATTTAATTGCTTAATGATTGTTAGTCTTCTTAGTCAATGCAAATGCTTAAATTACGAGCAGCTGCTCTGCTCCTTCCCCAAAGCTTCCAATCATTTTATTCTATCTCATCTTATTAAGCAAACCTTTTTATTTTGTCATTTTGCCATGGAAGTCTCCCTTGGTAGGCAATTAAGATATTTGAAAGGGTAGATAAATTGTCTTCTAGCGTCAACAACTAACACTACCTGGCATGTGATATTATCTCGAAGGAAAACAATCACCTAAAAGCTAATCCATCAAGATAAATAAAATGTAAATCCAAACGATCCCTTAGAATAATTATGGTCTATGTTCAGTCCCCCAAAGCTGTTTACCTCATTTATTTGCATGCTGTCTTTGTTATATTTTGACAATCAAGGAGCCGAGGGAAGCGTTATTTGATTGGTCTAATGGCTTATTATTTAATAAAACAAATATTTTTGCAATTGTTCTCTCAAACGAGTTGTTTCTAAAGAGAGTCAATAATATTTTTTTCCCACTTGGGAGTTATTGTTAGAAACATTAGAGTTAATGGGAAAGTTGTATTCTCAAAACATTTCCGAAACCCTTCTAAGTGTGTTTCATATTCTAAAACATTAGTCTCAATTTATACTATGTTTACTAAATTACCCAAAACACCCATCCAAGTTTTAGTAAAACTTATACTATGGTCTTAATTTATACTTTAAACCTATTGATTATCCTTGTGAAATTTTTTAGATAAGCAACTTTTGCAAAAGTAAGAAAAAAAAGGTGCAAATGCTTTTATACCTTACAATAACTAAATAAACAAACCATCCAAGGGCCTTCTCCAAATTATTCTCAACTTCATCTCGTCATCTCACTTGTATTCTTCACAACTCACTTTTTCCCAAAATCTAAGCAGGATAATATTGTTGATATCTCAAACATGTATCAAGAAACAAAGAGAAGACACATGTTTTTTTTTTTTAGTGAAAGGTCAAGAATTATATATTACCCTAAAAAATTATAAGATTGTTCAATTATAATATAATCATTTAGGCTTAAACACTGCATTCTCCAAATTTCAAAGCTCTTATAATAATTTATTATAATTTATAGGCTTTACTCTTCTAGTAAATGAAATATTTCCTCTCACATCTTTTTTTATTTTAGTAATAATAGTCAAACTGTCTAGACTTTTTATCTTTGAATCTTCTTTTATTTCTTTCCTTCCAAATATGATACAATATAGCCTTGAAAGATATACTAAGTAAGATTACTACTAAACTCTTACTCTTAATAGCTTGGATTATCAAACATATTTCAGCTCTTCAAAGTTCAATTCTTCGAGTTAATCTATTTATACTTAATAGAGTCTTCCATATGTAATTTATGAACCTACATTTAAAAAATAAATATTCTTGTGACTCTTCTCCTTGGTGGCAAAGCTTGTATTGAAGTTCCACTAAGCTATTTCAAACAACCACACGATTTGCTATGGATAGTTTGTCTTTTAAAATAATCTAACAAATAAAATTATACTTTGGTATTCCTTCTTTCCATACAAGTCTTGCCTAGTTAATATCTTCTCTATTCTCTATTAGTGCTACATAACTTTTAGCAATAATGTATTTTGAGTCAATTATTAGTTGTGTGAGTTTACTTCTTATTTATAAAATATTTCTAAAACTCCAAGCTAGTAATCCTTTCATCTTAACTTCTAATACATTTTTTCCCTTAAACTTTTTTGTCATCATCCATTTAACCTATAAAGAGTTTGAGTTGTTATGCACAAGAGACCATAAGAAATACTTCGTAAATGAAATGTATGGAAATTTTCCTAAGAAGCACTTTTATTTCATAAGAGGAAACACTTTTATAGCCTTTATTTGGAATGTCTAGCAATTCATTAGTAACTATTACATGTTCTTCTCTAATTATTTTTCCACTTGACATGGTTGTCAAGATAGTTAAATTACTTCCTTTTCCACTTGGATGCTCTTGATAGGAGCACTAGGATTGAAAGGAGGATTAGATCCAAAGTTTGCATTCTTATGATGTCCACCTCTGTCATGTGATTTGTTATAATTAGTGGGGGCTATAATATATTTAGAATTATAATTGGTGGTGAGGGAAATCCTAACGGATAGATTTATTTTAAGGATTATGTGAACTTAAGAGATTGCCCTTGGGTTTGGTTGGTTTAGTGCGGCTTAGTAGCTTGGTGCATAAGAGGATGGTACAAGCGATTAGCAAAGCCTTTTATTGCAAAAAAAAAAAAGCCACTATTAGAGTTATTGTAAAATCTAGTAGACAACCTCCTATATAAAGAGAGCAATCAGATCAAGAGAGAAAATGATTATACTTGTAATCCTTTTAAGGATTTGTTAATAAAAAAGGAAAAAAAAGCCAATAAATCTATTGGTGATAATGGAGGTAGGATAAATTTGTTTTAACTACTCTAAATTTTGTGTCTTGTGTGCCTTGGTTTCTTGATCTATGTACCTATTAACGTGGGATGCAACACTTCCACCCCAACTCTCTAAGTGGCTATTGAAATTGGACAATGCAACAACATTTGTTTTTTTTTTCTTAAGAAAAATTTTATATATAATAATTTTCAAGACAAGATGGTTAGGAGTAAACACTATAATGTGATCATAGACATACATCATGAATAATCCTCTTAGGTCTCTAAGCATGCATTATAAATAGGTTTAGTTATTTTAAAGGTCATTTTTACCAATAAAATTCATCTCTTATAAGGGTCTTGATGGCTTCAAAAGTTACACATTCGTAGCTCACAATTTGGAGAAAGCCCTTGGATGAATTGTTTATTTAGTTATTTTAAGGTATATAAGCATTTATGCCATTTGTTTTCCATACTTTTGCAAAAGTTGCTTATCTTAAAATTTTCACAAGAATGATCAAGAGATTTAAAGTATAAATTGAGACCATAATATAAGTATTACTAAAACTTGGATGGGTGTTTAGAGTAAATTAATAAACATAGTATAAATTGAGGCTAATGTTTTAGAATGAAACATACATAGAGGAGGTTTTAGAAATATTTTGAGAATACAACTTTTCCACTAACTAGAATATTTCTAACAATAACTTCCAAGTGGGCAAAAATGTTATTGACTATTTTTATAAACAATTCAATTGAGAGAACAATTGGAAAAAAATTTGTTTTATTAAATAATAAACCATTAGACAAATCAAATAATGCTTCCCTTGCTCCTTTATTGTCAAAATATAACAAAGATAACATGCAAATAGATGAGATAATGTTAGACGTGTCTCATAATTAGCACATTTCCCTTCTCTTTGATTTTCTTGTTATTGAAGTAATGAGATGACACAACTTTTCACTCTTTAAAACTTTCTCCCTTATCATTGGGGAGTTTGTTTCTCAACCACTAGCACCTTTTGCTATTATTTAGAGAGAGTTGTTACGTGTGGGATAGGTTTAGTTTTGAAGCCAAAAGGATACTCTAATTGTGAAAGCATTATGAGACGTAAGACATGAGACAACAAAGAGAAAACAGAGAAAGAGAAGGGGTGTGAGAGAAAAACCAAGAAAGAGTTTGTGCAGCCAAATTTATGTAGATCTAAGTGCAAATTGAGTGTAGTTTTTAGTGCAGTATAGATTGGTTATGCTATGTACATAGAACAACGAAAAAAATAAGAAAATTTGTAAGCCATTCTTATTTAACTCTTATACACTTCCTTGTATCTTTGAAGGAGTGCTCGAAAAGTGTGTTTGGTGGAGAATTCTTATGAGAAAACTTCTATATTGTTGATTACAAGTAGTGAAAAAGATCTCTCTTAATTTCACTCATCGATGTAGGCAATTATTGGTCAAACCACATAAATTTGTGTGTTTTTTTGTGTGATTTTACATTTTCCATTTAATTTCTTATTTAACCAACATTTGAAACAATATCTTAAGCTTGGAGAAAAGTCCTTTCTAATAATTAATTTGGGCTTAATTAGAATACTTTACTAACATTCTTGCTATGCTTGTCACACTACTTTGTTGTTTTACACAACAATAAATAGCTTTGGGGGACCAAAAGTAGAGCATAATTATTCTAAGACCTTTGGGTTTACATTTTATTTATCTTGATGGATTAGCTTTTACGTGATTCTTTTCCTTTAAGATAGTAACACATGTCAGGTGGTGGTGGTTGTTAACACTAGAAGACAATTTATCTACCCTTTCAAATGCCTTAATTGCCTACCAAGGGAGACTTCCATAGCAAAATGACAGGACAAAAAAGTTTGCTTAATAAGATGAGATAAAAAAAAAATGATTGGAAGCTTTGGGGAAGGAGTAGGGCAGCTGCACGTAATTTAAGCCTTTGCATTGACTAAGAAGACTAACAATCATCAAGCAATTAAATAAAAAGTTGGTTCTTATCTAAGATTTTTTAATAATATTGTTAACATAATTTAGAAAATATGAAACTTTTACACAATTCTTAATGTGGACTTCATGTTCTATCTTAGGAATTCAAAAGTCCTTTGCAAAACACTTTAGGCTACAGGTTTTTGTAGGAGGTGCTATCTCCCGTGATAATATCTTAAAGAACTTTTTTTTTTCCTTTTTTTTTTTTTCAATTTATACACACACGGGAGAGGAGGAGGGGATTTTGAACTCCTCACTTGATGAACTCACAAGTCAGGGATCTTTGACTTTTTGCCATTAACCCAAGGGGGACATATGATCAACGTTTTTTAAGTCAACGTCTTGATTTAGGCAAAAATTCTGTTCATAGAGAAAATTACACAGGAATTTTCTTAGGAGCCAAACACAACCCAGAAAAACAACTGCACAATAGAAGAGGTTGCACTGTTTCTCGATGATTAGAATACAATGGAATAGCAGCGTCTTTATAGTCCTAAGCTAGTCGAAATTATAAGAAAAATTATCTGTATAGATCCAAAGTGCCTTTCATGTGATGCCGACTGCAATAATTTTTAAGTCAATAAAGTGAAGTCAATCATAAAGTGGGATGATGGGATCATGATTTGTGCTTTACCAAATTCAGAACCTAAAGGGAACTGCATTTTCTGACCATTCTGATCTACATCTTTCTAGAAGCAGCCACAAGGCTCGTACGAGGAAGCCAACTACGTCAATGCATAATGGAGTCGTCGTCATCGGCACGTACCAAATAATGGAGGGCAGCTGTATGGAGTCATAGAGCAAAGGTAAATGCTTATGCAGCTGGCGAGGGTAAATATAGATATATACTTTTTTTAATATGCATGAATACATGGTGGGGGTTTGGGGCACGAGGGTGGGCGGGGCGTGGGGGTGGTTTGCGGTGGTTGGCGAGGGTAATTGCATTTGAGTGACCTTTTAGAGTTATGCCACTTTCTTCCTTACACGTAATCAATCATTTGTATCTCAAGTGCTTTGTTTACGTAATCAAGCACCAATATCTCGAATGCTTTGATTGCAATATAAAATTCTTTCCTTTTGCAACGGAATGCTCTGCAAGGACCCAAGCCTCGTTGCTGCCAATGATTTCTTCTTGTCGGGACTGAGCATTCCACACTCAAATCCACTCCCATCAAATGTCTCTCTTTTGAATGCGGGCAGATACCAGGTCCCAACACATTAAGCATATATTTAACTCGTAGTCATTGCACCATATCGCCTCAATCATCCACATGCCACCGAAATTTTAGTCATTGTAGGAGATGGCTTTGTGTTCTTAGTTGGTCTCATTCACTTCCAATTTGATGTCGAAAATACCAATGTGTTTGCTTTTTTGAGTATCACTAGCCACGACCCACGTCTCATCACAATAGCGAATGCTGTGTTTGGATCCTACCCTCCCATCAATTCTAATGTTCTTTTCAATGATACCTAGATGAACAAGAATGTGGTGAACTATCTTTAAAAAGAAAAAAGAAAAAAAAAAGCAGTTTTAGACAAACATTTTTATATATCCTGGTCACAAAGTAATGTCATGTGGTCAAATTTGGACGAACATTTAATATATGCATTTAGGAGTGGTTGAGCAAAGATTCCCTCATTAAACAAACTCGTACCAACTTAAATCTTCACCGTAGTAAAAGCATGTACCTATTTACTGACTCGCTTCTATAAATAGTTGTGTTCCCATGACCACTTTCACCCTCACCTAGTATATGTTCAGGAACACTCATAGGCTTAGTTTTTCAACCTATTGGAGCTTATTAATCCATTAGGTCAATTATATTATGAATTTTTCTCATGTGA
The DNA here is from genome assembly GCA_028551475.1 of Casuarina equisetifolia. NCBI lineage: Eukaryota > Viridiplantae > Streptophyta > Magnoliopsida > Fagales > Casuarinaceae > Casuarina > Casuarina equisetifolia. The sequence continues at coordinate 21,986,101 of CM052360.1, forward strand.
AGAGGACTATTTTTTTTCTTGATTATAGTAGGTTTCACAATTTTCTTTCCTAATTTTAGTAGGTTTTATAATTTCATTTTTTTGATTTTAGTAGATATCATAATTTTTTTTTATTTAGATCTTATAGTATCTTTATATATATAGAGTTCATGTACAATTTTCCTTTAAACAAGAATAATACTACCAATGCTTCAATACATTGTTTTTCTTTTCCTTCTTTTCTCTTTCTTCTTTCTTCTTGCTTCCTCGAAAATTTTATAGTGTACTAAAGCAAAAAAATGATAGGAAAAAGAATGATCTAGAAGATATTCATCTAATAATTATAAAATGACTATATCCCTAAAAACGAAAATGATATGGGTCATCATGCCTAAAAGCTCAATTGGCTTAATGCCAAATTTTCAAATAGGCCTTTGATCCACTAACATTTATTTTGCAAACTTGGTTTTTGTATAAAATAAATTATCAACTTGAGAGGATTGGGGATAATATACTCACTCATACACTTAGATATCCGATTTATTGGAGTGTTATGATCCATTAGGTTAGTTCTATAATACTATAATACTTTCTTTCTTTCCTTCTTTTTCCTAATTGTAGTAGGTTTCAAAATTTTCTTTCTTGATTATTGGTCTTGTAATTTTTTCTCAAACTTGTTCTAGGCTCCAGCATTTTTTTTATTTGAATCCTTGTATTTCTTTATAAACAAAACTCATGTACAACTTTCTATTAAGCAAAAATAGTATCTTAATAATTTGACATATTGTTTTTCTTTTCCTCCTCCTTTTTCTTCTTTCTTCTTTCTTCCTCAATATTTCTACAGTATGAGAGTAAACCAGTGCCTTCCAACAAGTACCGTTCTGCTAACGTGATCTGGCTGAATTCTGTGTGTTGCCTCAAGGACAAAAAAGGTCTAATTAGGGAAAGGAAGAGAAACCAGACAAAGGCAAGTTCAGGTGCCTGACACAGTACTTAAGAGATGAAAGCAAACTTAGGCAGAGGGGCAGGGAGAGTTATGAGTCTGAATAATGCTTTAGCTGAAAGCATACTTGTTTCTTAAGCTTAGCGATGCTTGACGTTGACTTTTGTCTTGCCCCTTCTCAATGCGAAATCTTTTCATTTGTGTTAAGAGGGGGTAGTCAAGATGCTCACCAGCATAAGGTGGACTTTTGTTTCATATTTAATTATTGATTTTCTGGCGTCACGTTTATTGTCTTCATCTTATTTCATTATTATATAATTTTCTTTTTCCTTTTTTTTTTGGTTCTCCTCTAAAGACCGAACGTTTTTTTTCCTGTTGACATAGCTAATATCTCTTTCTTTGTGCTGTTAGAACTCTGGTGTTGCCACCGATGCGAATTCTGTGTTAATGAAGATTACTGAAATGGTGAGTACACGTGCACAAACAGTTCTAAACAGAAGAAAGCATACTGAGTTAGACAGAGAAGGGGGAAGAGTATTATGAATCTGATTAAATTCTTACATGCAAGATTGCAATATTTAGTTTTCTTGTTGTTTGAAAAGCGTAGTGGTGCTTAAGGTCAACTTTTGTGGTTCCCCTTCTAAATATCAAAACTATTACTTATATTGATAGACTTTTTACCTCCCTGTTTTGTGCACTTTGGTAAATGCTAAACCGAAATCTGAAGAAATGAAAAAAATTCTGGAAAATGTGTTTGGAAAAGTGCATCCTAATGAAGCGGGTACACTGAATGATATGTGCAATATATTGGACACTGAAATATCCAATCTTCAAAAAGAAGTGTTAATTAGAAAAACTGAATTAACGTATGTCTGCTCAAGACACTTAACGTTCCAAACCAAAGATATTTGAATTAAAACAAATGTTATAATACATAAAGATTGAATCATGACAGTAACTTTATTGAATGCACACAGTAATATAATCAAAACTAACATAAAGTTCCCACAATAAAGAAGGAAATTACATTAGAAAAGGAAATGAATGAGCACCACCTTTAGTGGATGACTCATCAATAAAGAAATTAGGCAAGCTAAACTCATACTCGCATGGCTAGTTAGCCAACACATACTTCAAATCTAGAACATAAAAGTTTGACTTATACTTGTTTGGTCACCTTGAGATGGTATTGTTAGTCTAAAACATTTAGGCCTTCTAACATTCCCAAATGTAACTTGAAAAAGAAATATTCAAACCTTATATTCATTGATAAAGAGCCATCCGTATCAAATCAAAAGATGATGAACAAGGAAACAAATAATAGTTTTGAATCTTCATGCTTTCCAGCCTATTTTCATGAAAGTTATACCATGTGTTGTTTTTGACGACCACTTGCATAATTTTCAGCCTATCCTCTTAGTTAGTTGTTGTTGAGTTCAAACATTACGCCTTTCCAAGGAAGCACCATCAAGTGGGCTAAGAAATTATTCAATAAAATGAGTAAATGGAACGAAGGTGGAACTAGTTTTGTTTAATCAAAAGGTAAAACTAGTGGATAGAATAATTTGAAGCTTTGATGATGTCCATATTAAAGATGGAGCTCTTTTGTTTCTCATCATGGCTTAATTATGAAGTAAAAAGCTTACCAATAAAGAAACAAATAGAAGAAAAGAAATAATACTTTTCAATGTGGTTGTTTTCTGACCTATCCTAGGAAGGACGACCGGTTGCACGCTTTCCAATATCGTCGTTAGTTCAACCACTCCCCGATAATCGACGGGAGTGCCCCCAAACCCATATTTTTTACAGCTAACGATGACTTCTTTTTCGACACCACTTTCGGGTGTTCCTCTTTTAGTCTTCCTTTTTCTTTTTTTTCTTTCTTTTTAATGCACACAAACAGGATGGGAGGGATTTTGAATTCCTAACTTGGTGAACTTGCAAGTCAAGAGCTTCTTTTATAATCTTTTGATTTTATCTTATATTGTTAAACTAATCTTTTTGTTTTGTCATTTTGTGGCCAAAGTCTTTGTTGTTTGATACTTAAAACACTTGAATGGGTATATAAATTGTTGTCAACCGTTGAATATGAATTAGAGATTATAATATGCTATCATCGTAAAAATTCAATATACATTAGAAGCTATAGTTTGATAGCATATTAAAATTACATATGAAAGTTGAATAAGTTTATTTTTTTTTACTAAAAAATACACTGAATATTGCACAAGTTTCGGACTAAGAAACTGAAGTTGGCCACAATACAAACTATTAAACTAAAAGTCAACTAGAGGATAATCCTTGGCAACTGAAGACTAATTACAATATAAATACTTTATAGCTGGAAACTAACAAAAATACAAACTTTTAATCTGGAAATTATAATCAACAGGCAGTTAGATTATCAAAATTTTATTATGTTTAAGGTGATATAATGAGAAATAGGAAGAAGGATGTGAAGAAGGAAGAGATATGAAGACTCCCAATAAGAAAATATAAGTTGACTATGGTCATATATTACTCTAAAATGAATTTATTTTAATTTTATTTTGTATCAACTAGAGTATAATCCTTGGCAACTGAAGACTAATTGAAATATAAATACTTTATATTTGGAAACTAACAAAAATAAAAATTTTTAATCTCAAAATTATAATAAACTAATAGTTAGATTATCAAAATTTTATTACGCTTAAGGTGAGATAATGAGAAATAGGAAGAAGGATGTGAAGAAGGAAGAGATATGAAGACTCCCAACAAGAAAATATTAGTTGACTATGATCATATATTACTCTAAAATGGATTTATTTTTATTTTATTTTCAAATAAAAATATTTTTTTATTTTAGTATAAAAGAAAAGCCTTGAAGACCAATCCCAATATGTTTGTAATTTTCTTATGACCAGATTAAAAGATTTTAGAAACTAAATGAGACTTGAACTTTGATAATTTACTATTCTTCTAAATCATGTTTATTTTAAAACATATTTCAAGATAAAACATGATTTTACTTCATATTATAACAAAAAAGTATCAGAAACCCCCAAGGCAGTTTGATGTTTTCACTTGGATAACTAGGTTAGGAAACTTTAAAGAATAAAATAAGAATTTCAATTTGATCTTTTATGACACCAAATACGTTTTCTATAACTGTCCTTTCAAGTCAAAGGTGATACTATTACATATATTAGAGAGAAATGCTACTTCCAAATGCATCTAATAGTTATCCTTGAAATAAGGATAATGAGAATCTTAACCAATACTATAAGGCTTGATTATAATCTTCATCTTTCCATTTGCTTTAATGATCTTTCCAAATCTAAGTTGATTTTGTTTAGTATTTTAAGGTCTTTTTTTGAATGGAGAGATTATAAGACTTTAGGAGGAAAAAATTAGACTTGAATTTCGGTCATTTATTATTCCCATACAATCATGTTTGTTTTTATCAATACATTTTAATATGAAACTTTTATCAGTTGAATCCCACTCCCAATATTTTTATTCCATTGAGGGATCATAAAGCTCTACAGGAATCATAAAGAGCTGTCTAAGAACATTGTTGAAATCTGCATTAACAATTGAATTACTTTGACTTCTAACCGGCTGAATTAACATGTTGTCCAGTAGCAACCCTCTTACTTGCCTAGCTAGCCACTTGCTAGTTTATTTAAAGGTTGCTGTCACAAAGACCACTTGCTGTTTATTTAAAGGGTTGTCACGGAGTTCATGAACGACCTTATAGAAAAGAAAAGCCATACCTTTGCCCGTCCAGGTCTAACAATGTCCACAGCAACTACTACTGGCAGGTTTATTTAAAGTATTGCTGCCAAAAGGAAAACAGAAAACAATTTATCTTTCCACTTAAAAAATAAAATAAAAAGGAAAACAGAAAAACAAGAATAATGTTTCATAACTGCCATTTCACAAGCTTCAGCTGACTCCCTCATCCACAAGACAATTGTCTTAGAGTTTTATGATTTGAAATGATAATCATTTTTATTAAGAATCCTAAGAACAATGAAACCAGTAATTCCGGGGTACTGAATGTTATAGAACGAAAACAAATCATAGATGCAAATATCTACCTAATATATTTCTTATGATATCCTTTTTAATTTATATTTATTTTATAGGCCTAAAAAAAATATAATACGCTTTTTAGGGGGGGAAAAACAATAAGCATCCCATCTCTAAAAAGCTTCTTTATTTGAAAATATAAAATCTTAGCATAAAAATGTTATTTTAAGTGATATTTGAAAGCTTCTAACCTATATTTTTTCATAACTATAATAACTTTTATAATATTAAAATGTGTTTCTTTACTTTTGTACTCTAATTTGTATTAATATAATTTTCATATGAAAAATTCTAAAATGCAAACAATGTTGGAATTGAAAGAGGAGGTTGTCAAGTTAATATATAATGTCGAATCACTGCCAAGCAAAGTCTATTAATCAGTTCTAAAAATGAATTAGATAAGAAACCATGATATTATACCATATTGCAAATCGAAGTCAATTATTTACCATTTTGAGAAAATCTTGACGATCGTACTAGAATGAACAAGCCTCATGGATACCGATGCACAAAGAAGTCCCTTAAAATTATGAGAGTCTACCCCTGCGATGGTAACACTTGGACAGTAAGTGGGGTTCTTCACCCATCACCCAAACAGGGTTAGCCACGCATGAAAGCCATCCATTACCCGAGGAGCGCCATTGATCGTTCAGTTGATAGTTTCATATACTTAGGAAATTATTGAAGCAATTCTATGTATAAATCTGAATTCTATTATTTATTCCTGTTATTATAATGGGACGCATTATAACAATCCTTCTTTCTTTTTCTGGGGGTAAATCTCAATCCACAATACTAAAAACAATTCAAGTGCCCAAAAAAACATAATTGGCACAATGAGACTCAGACGATGTCATTCCCTCTCCCAATTTAGGCTTTCCATATCAGCAAAGTTACTGGGCACAATGAATGTATCCCAATCCCGAAGATATTGTTACTAAAAGGGTGCAAGTTGATCATTAGATGAATGATTGCTAATTGAATATTCTAGTAGGCAGTCTCCATTAATTGAGGTTGATCTATGCTCTCTTGTTTATACATTCCAAATAAATATTTCCAAATATTGTTCTATGTTTTTGCAAGACTCTTTTACCTTGTAACTTTTCATGGTTATTGCAAAATGCCAAAGCTTTAGATTGAAGTCTTTTTTCACACTAGTCATAAAAGTTAGATGTAGGATCTCTCTGCATCTAACATTGAAATTATTGATGTATGTATGTATCTTTGTATGTATATATAATCCAAATTTGTGGGATCTCTTTGCATCTATTTGCTTATTGCAATTTATTTTAAATCATTATTTCATAGGAGATCCTCATGCCCACCTCGATTCCCATTGTAAACTTAATCCAATCAATGTATATCCGGTTTCCCACAATAAAAGTTGAATGCCACTAAACTTCTATGTTAAGAAAAAGGTTTTTTAATTGTTAGAACTTGTTCAGGAACTAGGCATTCGTACACTGATCATGGATGATAGTGAGTTCATGTAATCCATGCATTAATTGACAAGACCAAGCCTCTTGGAGTCCCTTAGCAAGATCTAGTCTCTAAGATTTTGTTAACAAAATCCTAGTAATGTTTTGAATTTTAATATTATTTATGTCATTTAATAAAGCTTGTGTAGAGATTATTTGTCAATTGCATGGATAATAAGAAATCATGTAATCCATGAGTTAGCTACCAAGATCAACTCATTAGCAATTTGTTTGCAAAACCTAGTCTTTAGGACTTTTTTGTTTTGGAAATGTAAATTTAATTAATAAATATTAAAGTACAAAAATACGTGGGCATACCCAAGCATTATAAAAAATACCATATCTATGAAAAGATGGAAGTTGGAAGCTTCCAAATTTCACTCAAAATTATATTTCCTTGGGATGATTTTATATTTTAAATAAAGAAATTCTTCCTCATACTATTCTCTTTATTTTTGCTAAGAGAATAGAAATAACAATTGCTTTTTCTTAAAAATGTCTTTTATTTCATTCAGCTTATATACAATAAATACAAGCTAAGAAAGATATCTTGAGAAGTTTAGTAACTTAATCCTTACCTTTAGTAGCTTTAATCATCTATTTTAGTTCTTTAGGACTTTATTAACACATTTATGTTATTTGGTAAGATTGTATAGGTGATTGGCTTACTTATACTAGGCCTTTCAAATTAATGAATAGATTACATTGTTGGAAATATTTTTATTATTATTTTGATGATAACAAAAAGGAAAGAGCATATTTTATGAAAATGTATTTTTGATGTAACAAATATTTTGGAGTTAATGCCTAAATGTTTTTCATGATTTATGTGCTATGAAAAATGATGATATGTAAATTATAAAATCAAATAATGATATTATAAAGAAAAAATTATCAATATTTGTCAATTTTTTATGGAAAGAAAATATAACAAATATTGTATTGATTGTTTCAATATAAGAACAATAATGCCTAAATATTTTGTAGGGAACATGGAACACAAAAGGGCAACGCAGCAGCACAACCACTGTGCACGAGCCCAATGTGCGATATCCAACTACTTCCACCTGATCCATGGACAACCCAACCTAAAAGAGAAATCCTGTGCGCAATCCAGTTGCCGTGCGTAGCCCAGTCCAAACCGGAAGTCCAGCCACCATGAGCGACCGAATCAGCTGCGCGACCCGTTTCTTCAGCATGCGACCCGACTGAGGGGGTTTGCTATCCGGAGGCCGTGCGACCTTTTTACATTTCGTTACCCGGTTCGTTAGCCCGTGTACACGGCCCAGTGACCCGCAGTCCAGTGTGCGTGACCCAGCTCCACGACCTGCTCACCCATTGCACAACCCGACTCCGTGTGAAACCGGAGCATGTGTGGACCCGACTCTACGACCGACCTCTGAAATCTGCCGCCGATGAGACTTCCAAGGAAGACAAATGCTACATCTGTTTGAAGAGATCAAGGTTGGGAAGAAATATGTGAACAATTATATGTTATTCAACAAGCTTAAGAAGATCTATGGTGTATAACCCAAAGTGTTCTTTGTGACCCGCGTGACCTGGTTGAAGGAAAAAGAGAGGAGCTACGAATTTGTGAAACCCGGAAGCCAAAAACTTGCCAATCTGCTCTGAACCACTCAATCTACAAATATAAGACACACCCAGAAGGTTTGGTTTAAGATTGAGGAGAGATGGAGAAGATTTGTGGAAAAATCCAGAGCCTAACCCATGAACCAGGAAACGACCCACGAGACCCGAATGACGAAAATAAAAATTCCAGTAAAACGATGGTGTTGTAGTAAGCGGTTTTGAACTGGTCTGAAATAAAAGCTGGCCTCGACAGTGTCCTTCAAGTAGCCTCGACAGCTGACAATTAGTGAACAAGAAGCTTCAACGGCTATACTCTAGTAACAAAAAGGACGTTTTTCTTTTGTTGCTGTGGTGTTGAAAAAGTTAGCGAAGACTCTGGACGGAAATCTAAACGGAAAGGAGAACAGAAAGATTGAAAGAGTTAGCAAAAATCTTGAGAAGCTTAATTTAATATGATACTCTCGGTGAAGTGCTTTGTTGCTCATACGGCTTGTGATATTTGTTGCTTTTCTATCCATATTTGTATTGATATCTAAAGTCACTTAGAGTACCTCTCGAGCCCAAAATTGTAACTAGGTTAAGCTTTTGTTTATCCACCTAGATATTGTTTAGGTACTCTCTACTCTTACAAATTTCCACACAAATTTGTATCTTAAGGGAATTGTTTGAGTTGTAGAAGGTTGAAGAAACCTTCTAAGTTGTAAGTTGTGACAAAGTGGTGTATATTAAGGCACATATTATGTTGTAATCCTCTATTAACACACCAAGACAAGTAGATCAGAAGGTCTAACTATTTTGTGTTATTGTCATTTATCATGCTTATTTACTTTAAGTGACATCATTTGATGATGGTGCTTGTTTAGGCTTTGTTGTCCTTAGTGATGTGCTAATATGTTGGCTATTGTGATATATTATGTTGTCCCCGACTGATATCTTGCTTATAGTGGAGGAGCCTTATGAAAAAGGAAGAACTCAGTAAAATGAATCTTGGCTAGGAGGTGTAGTACTCCATGAAGGCTGGATTACTCCATCATATGGTTCGTAAGCATAGATTCAAGAAGCTCATTTGGAGTTTTTGAAGTTGACTGACCAACCACAAGATCGCATTCCTGAGGTTGTATCAATTTTGTATCGGGGACAACTGGTCCTACAAAATGGGCCTTTCGGTAAAAACTATAGTAGATATGAAGAGCTTCTTCACAAATATGGAAAAGAAGTTAACTCATCAATTGGAGGCCTTGCCTAAGTCCTACAATGAACAAATGGTCGAAAGGTTGGAGACAAGGAAAGTTTCACCAGAAGAACGGGCTGGAGACGAATGGTCGAAACTCATCATCGCAACCAGTAAGGATAATGGTGGTGAACGTGTGATGGCTAACCACTAAAGGAATTTCAAAAACACTGATTTTTCTACAGAAGTTCGAGGCTTATAACACGGAAAATCAATTCGATTTGGATCAAAAAGGGTTTACACGAAGATAAAGAAAATTGCGGATAAAAAAATAAAGAACGGGTTAATCAGTTTGAATGAAAAGGAATGGTGCAATGATTGTCACTTCCCAACGTTCTCCTTACCTTTCTCTTAAAGGTGGCCATGAAGTTTGTAGCACTTGGCCTTTGTAAGACTTAGAATCTCACAAAGCTCACACTTGGTGAGCTTAAGGTTGTCATCAAAATCATGTCCTTTTTGCTGTAATGCGTACGTGTTTCTTTTACAGGTGATCAAGTTAGTGGAGCCCATGTGGGCTTTAGGATTGCAAGGTGAGGAGCTAGTCGCACAGCCATAGGAAAAGGTGTGGTCCAAATCCCAATAAGGAGCATAGCCATGTTCATTGACCCAATAAGCAACGCAACCAACATGTAGATCAGCCCACGTATCAAAGAAGTGAACTAAGCTAGTAGACGTTGGATGCCAGACTTGGCCATGACCTAAGTGAGGATCTGAACTCAGATGGAGCCCCGAGTTGGGTGTGACGATTAAAGAATGAATTCAGTCGTTGCTTGCGGTGGAATGAAGACTAGATTCCTCATCCCTAATCATTCCTCTAGCTTTATAGAGGGAAGGCACGGGTCATGTGTTTTGAATATGAGAACAAGCAGTAGAGTAGAACTCATCTAGGCCACTGAGAAAGTTAATAATCTTCCATCTTCCTGAAATCAGCAAAAAATTGGCTTGTCGACCAATTTTGGGTAGCAAATCACCACAATAAACTCTCAAATTGATTCCATAAGCTATCAAGACAATAAACGTACCAATCAACGGTTTCCCCTTGTTGAATGGTCTTTGGCAACCTTAAAAATTTCTTGATGCCAACCTTGCGAAATTTCTTTTAAAGATGAACCCACATAGTAGGTACATCAAATGAGTAAGTAAATGCTTTGTAGATTTCCAAGGCCAAGGAGGTGAGATCTTAGGAGAGTACGATGCCGTTGTAGTGTTTCTAGAAGGGAAACAAAGGTGAGTCAACACATGGATGCTTAACAAAGGAATCAACTAGGTTGCTAACCCTATCTATGATGCTTTAGATGGGAGTTGGCATCCATGGAAGGAGCTTCAATGATAGGCAAAAGAAAAAAATGCCCAAGTGAAGCGTAGAAGTAAAAAAGGGAAAGTATTACAAGATAGATGTGGAAACATCAAAAGAAACAAGATTACAAGTAATGCGTACTCTAGATGCCATGGTAAAAGATAACTTTGAAGTAAAAATAATGAAATTGTAGTATAGAATCGTGTAGAAGAAACATGGAGTACAAAGAAAGCAAAGAGCAATCATTTGCTCTTAAGAAACCAAAGAGAAAAACAATAAATTAGGGATACAAGGAATGGGGCCTAATAGACCTATATAGGCTTAAGGTGATATCTATGTAACCAAATTATGACCTCAACAATGGATATTTCAATATCCTCCCTTAAGTTAGTAGCTAAAACAAATCATAGACACCCAATTTATCTAGTTAAATGAATGAATTTTAATATTATTTATGTTATTTAATAAAGCTCATGTAGAGATTATTTGTTGATAGTATGAATAAGGAGAAATGATGTAATCCATCCATTGGTTGCCAAGATCAAGTCACTAGCAGTTTGTTAGAAAAACCTGGTCTCTAGGATTTTGTTAACTTATTTGTGTTATTTGGTAGGGTTTATAAGTCGTTGGCTTACTTATGCTCCATCTTGCAAACTAATGCATGGATTACATGGGCTTCTCATTATCCATACAATTGACATGTGAGATCTATATGAGCTTTATTAAATAACATAAATAATATCTAATTCATAACATAAAATTCAGGCCAACAACAATGTTACTAGCTTACCAAAAGTCTTTGATGCTACAAAGGACCTCCAATATTATTTTACTGTGTATCAAGTTCTAAACTTGAAATTTATGATGCATTCTAGTGTGAATTTTGACAAGTTCAAGAAAGTATACAAGCCTGGTCTAACCAAACGAGAAAAACTCGGAATAAGGCTTCACTATTTTGGGCGGAAAGCTTATAGATAATAAAAAAAGCAAATTCACTTCCATTTGAGATTTAGCCTAAAATGACAAGATATTATTTTGAATGTTAATGTCTAAGTGAGCTGCATAGAATCTTATTAGAGAACATAAAATGTTCATTAGTGATGAACCCAACTCATATGTTTTCTATGAAACTTTTAGTATAATAGATTACACAAAATAGATCTATATTCTTTTTTAGGTTTAGTTCCTAACTTTTGTTCTGTTTTCTTTGTTTTCAGTTTGAATTTATTTCTTTTTTCTTACCAAAAAAAGACGAACTTGAGCATAGAATCCTATATCGTAAATCAAGAGCACATGGATAAAGAAAGTGAAATGAAGGGAAAATGCAAAATAATTGAAATTAGGATATATTTACTTCATTGGCTCCCTTTTGTTGTAGTTATATACAAAACGAAAGTCTCATATCAAGCATGCGATTTTTTGTAATAAAGCTTAAATAACAAAAGTGTCATTTTAACTCTTAAGTTAACTTTTGTATAGGGCTTTAGGCCTTCAAATATGATATCAAAACTCAAGTTAAATTTTCTTTATCCCATGACATCTTAAGTCAAAGTCAATGGGCATGCAAGGATGTGTGTGAAGGATGAAAAGTCCTATATTGAGTACATGATCTAGTCCCACATAATGGAACTAGTCCAGACAACTTTCAAGATCAGGGATTAACCATTTCCATTAGCCCACATATGGATAATCCTAAAAAGTACAAAATCCAATCAAAATAATAGCCATTTTTTGATATAGGCTTTGTGTTCACTTTCATAAAGCCAAACATATTGACACTAGCTTATTGGAAAATATGTTCTAGGATGTTCAAAATAGCCAATGACAAGTTAATTAAAGTCAGGATTAAGAGTAAACCAATGACTCTTAAACTAATTACTAGTTTTCAATTCATCACAACATTTTATGGAACAAATCTTCTAGAAAAGGAATTTTTGGTTGGATTTGATATTATTCTCAATCTAAAGAATGTCCAATGGACTTCAAAAGGAATGAAAATTAGAGGTCAGTTACTCCTACGGACAGGAGTGCCAAACCTATTCCACATATCTTATGGTTTACAAGATCTCAAGCTAAAGATAATTTAGACAAATTGTGTTGAAGGCTATATAGATTTTCTTAAAAAACATCTAATCCTTTATGCAAAAATAAGGAGTTCTTTATTATGCTCTTGTTTCAATGAAACGAAATACAACAAAGGTGAGTAACAAAGGCATAAATACAAAACATTTAGCACTGACCTAAGCTGAACTATAGCAACTCCAACTTGACCTATTAATCAAGACAACAAAGTCCAAATAGGCATACAAAGTATTTTATGTCAACAAATGAATAGAGCAAGTTAGATGCAAATTTAGGCTAATAATCAACTACAAGCCTTTGAACCATTTCCTTGCAAATGACAAATTTCCACTACCAAACATTTGAGAAGTTTGTGAGGTTGGTATGTAGGTTGTAATGTGTTCTAGAGGAGGAGAGTTGTTAAATTTTTTCTACATCTTCTCCTACTAAGTTGACAATTACACCATTGACCATGTTATGAAGCTCCCTATTAAGCAATTCTTTCTTTAATATTTAGGCATCCTCTTGTCCATCCACTATTGAAATTTCATTATCTAGAAAAACTACTTTACTTATATGTATAGATTCTACTTCTTCTAACTTAACTGTACCAATACTTTCTTGAATTGCTTCTACATCCTTTATTAGCATTAAAGGATTATGTTAGCCATTACCTTTTTCTGAAAAGCACATAGCCATTGCACGATCCCGTTACCATTGATCATTCATGACTTATGAATGTTGATCCCCCTCCAAAGGGGTCATATCACCTTTGCCAACCTGTCATTGTGTTAATTTTTTCAATAAATTTTATACTTTTACTAGACCTTTGCCTTTCTTATCAACCATTCACTCAAGCTACATGGCATTAATACCTACCTCTTCTTCCTATAATGATTCTAAAACCTAAAATCTATTATGATTTTTCATTTCCTTTTTGACTCTTTCAAACTCTTCTTCCTTAGTATTTAAACCAAGCCCATACTTGTTAGAAAACCCACTTTAGAAAAAAAAAATGCAACATCATTTGGACAAGTCTAAGCCATGTCAGTTGCACTTCACCACGTTATATTAAAGTGCCACATCAATTTGTTCCTATGTAGCTTCCATCTTTATCAAGTGTTGTTGAGAAACCTTACACACGTAAGGAAAATCTCCATTAACTTGGAATCAACCTAGCAAATCAAATAGGAAAAGAAAAGTTTTAGAATTCAAAAGAAAGTCTACTTAATGCTGACCAACATGGAAATGAATGCAACTCAAATCTCGTAAGATCATTTTGAAATTCAAAAACCTTTCATAAAACCAAAACCACCATGAATCACCACTAACTGCTTTTAATGTATAGTAAATTATTTCTTGCTTGTTTTCATTTTCCTATAATTTAAGAGCTCACTATATAGTTTGAAATCATCAAATATACTCACAATTTTTCTATAATTCATTTGTTCTTGCTTTATTCTTATTTAAGCATTTTTGTTCTTCAATTTGGTGTCATCTTTTAGCCTATGGCAAAAGAATTCTTTGTTTATGTTGCAATCCAAGTTGAAATGGCTTCCCAATCTTGCTAATCCTTTGTTACTCTCTCTCCTATGTTACCCACATCGATCTTAAGTAACACATCCATCCCAACGACTAGTAACTACTTAAAAGCAATAACTATCTTGCTTGCCTATCCACATGAGTTTGCCAAGGAAACTGACAAAGATGGCTCCATCATCTATGTCATAAGCTTGGACTACCTTGACTAGCAAATATGAAATCAGATGGCTTAAACAACTATTTAAACTTAATTATCGATGCACTATCCTCACATAAACATGCTACCAAAGTAAGGAAGGCTCTTGCTTTAGAATTTGAAGCACAAATTTTTGCCTAGGCATTCTATTTGTACTTGTGACTACTATCAATCCAAAAGTTTTATAGATTGTTAAGTGAATTCCTTTAAGAAGTTAACTCATTTATAGATCAATTAGGAATAATTAGATAGGTAAATATCCAACAATGAGTTTCTTATGCATCTTTTTAGGGACTTTGGGCTCCTTATGCTCCATTGGTGACGGTAATTGCCATGCACAACCAAGCCTCTCTAGAGAAGACTTACAAGGTCTCCTAGTCATTTAGGAAGTGAACATGGAACTTGAAGAATAATCCTTTCCCAATGTCACCATCTCTAACAACAACATCCCTATTGCAAGACCATAAAATGCAGGCCTATACTTCAATAGGTTCACACAAACCTACATCACATAGCCTACTTTGTTTCCTAGTAACCCCTCACCATTAGTAATGGAAATTGGTGCCACCATATGATTTCCAGGTCAACTATTGAATAGGTCATTAAGTAAACGGATGCTACTCCCAACTCGCATTAGCCCATTTCCATTACAACGCCTTGTAGGCTAACCACATAGCCCACAACTTTGGCATATCCTTGTTTGGCTTGTTTGATCCCTTATAGGCTTGACAATTGAATGCTTATGACTTAACAGCTAACTTGAGTAAATCAAGCGCACATAGAGTCAAACTAGTTTCCCAACTTAGGAGCTACTGATCACATTACTCTTGACCCAATGAACTTTGACAACATTATGACCTACAATGGCAATCAACAAGTAACTATAGGTGATGGCATGGAATTACCAATCATCCACATTGTAATCTCTCTCCCTTTACTAATATTCTTTTAGTATTGTCCATTACAAATTTTTTTTTATTAGTTTCTAAGTTTACCAAAGAAAATAACTATGTTTGCTTATTTTACCTAAATTTGTGTTGTACAAAGCCTTAATACCAATAAGACAATTCTACATAGTTTGGTTGATCATAGTCTTTACCATTTGAAGTCAATAAATATAAAGCAAATGCCCACTACACTTATGATAAATACCAATATGCTTGAAAACTAGTACCTTTGAACAGGACATGCCACTTATAAAAATGTAATAAATTTGCTTCATTCAATGAAAATAAACTTCATTGGCACTCATACCTCTTGCAAAGCATGTTACATAAGCAAAAGCATACCTTAAGCCCATCCATGTCAAGCCTATCCATCAACTCACAATGTCTTAAGGGCCTTTTTTTTTAAAAAAAAAAAACAAATAAATTAGAATTGCATGGAAAAACATAGTCACGAAAAAAAAATTCATGATCTTGTTCATTTGGATGTTTAGGAAATAAATATTATGTTTTCTTTGTCAATTATTTTTTCAAATTTTCTTGGTTATATGCATTTCATACAAAAGACCAATTTCTCCACATATTTGAAACATTTCACAGGTTTGTTAAGACTTAACTCCAAACTAAAATTAAAAATATATTGTGTGATAGGGCTATAAAGTTTACTTCCTAGCCTTTTCACAATCTTTTACAAAAATTGGATATATATCAAAGAATATCAAGCCCATATGTTATCCTTTAAAATGATTCTACTAGATGAAAACATAGCCATATAGTTGAAATTGGGCTTTCATTGCTACACCAAGCCCACGTCCCACTCATTTATTGGGATTACTCCTTTGAAACTATAGTTCATATTATTGATCGACTACCTAGCAATATTATTCACAATTAGTCTTCATGGGGAAAATCATTCCATACAAAACCCTTAATCTTACATCTTTGTGCATTTGGTTTCCTCACTTATCCATACCTTTGGTCATATATGAAGCAGACATTGCTTCCATCATCTACAAAATGTGTATTCCTAGGTTATCCCATTGGATATAAAGGATATCATTGCCCATGTCTCAAAATAAACAAGTTACACATTGTTATTGATGCAACATTTGATGAAAGTGTTTTTCTGTTCACCTCCACAAATGAGAAACCCATGCCACCCATATCTAGTGGGTCACCACATTTAGATCATTCCAAGCCTTTCATACGCTCTTCCAATGTAGATCCATCCACCTTGGTTCCACCAAACCCAAATTCACCATATGATCTAATGATTACATAACTAAAATATGGTATAATTAGGCAACAATAACTTACTCGTCAACATGCATGTGTATTGACAATATCAACTTATCCTTGCTAGGAACCATCTAATTTTACATATCCATCCAAAGAACCTAATTGGCAAAAGGCCATGGTAGAAAAGTAGTATACTCTTCTAAAAAATAAAACTTAAGACCTTGTTCCACCCTAAGCCAATGTTATTCTTATTGGTTGCAAATGGCTTTATTAAGTTAAATTACAATTTGAAAGCTCGCTTGAATGGTATAAAGTCTATCTCACTACTAGAGGTAATAATTAATGTCTCATCATTGATTATACAAAAACCTTTAGTCCCATGGCTAAATTTATGTTTAGTGAAATTCTACATGTTATTGTTCATGTGAAATAAGTAATATAATGATAAGTAAGGATATCATCTCACAGAAACTAGTGCTTACTAAGCTAACTTATTACAAATGGTGAATAGACTCTAGAATTTATCTAGCAAATAGAAATGATAAAACATTGATTAAATAACTAAACTTAATCTAAACTTGATTAATGAAACATGTTAAAGTGTATAATTTCACTTAACTACTAGGTACGAATGTCGATTACTTATGCTAGCAAGATTAATTCTACACATGTGATGATAAAATTTTTTAATTTATTCACTATCCTATGTCTAGGTATAGCAAAGCTACTTAGCATATTAACTCACTATAGTTTTACATGTGAATTGAAATCAACTAAGTGCAGTAAGATTTGTGAATATTCCAATGTACACCTAAAGTCACAAAAATCATATGGTATATGTCTATCCATGTTAATCTATGGTTGTACATTACAAGAGACAACTGCATGTTTTTTTTTATTGCTCTCTAACATGTAAATCAGTTCATCTAAGTAATAGTTAATCACTTAAATGCATTAAGCTCAATAATGTACAACTTCACATAAACAAAACATTTCACAAAACGTTATAATCATACCATTTATACGTCATAATCAAGTTCCATCGTAGCTCTAACACAATAAACTAAAACATCATATTTACATACACAAAAATAGTGCAATAAATTAAACAAACCATTCTTCAAATTAAAAACATGAAAGCTGTCACCAAAATGTCTTCAATTCAAAGAAATTTTGGACAAATCTGCATATCAGAGGGAGTAGAAGAAGCTGGCTAAAAAGAGGGATGAAAACGAGCATCCATGCACCGCCATGTGGCATCGCCATGCGCTGTCATGCGCCAGTGCCACTCGCTGCCACACACCACCACTAATCATCATAGAAACCACCAAAAATGGTTGAGAATGATGCTTCAAGTGTTGACTTGCAAAAAGACTGCGCTAATTTGCCCTAGAAACGTGCAGATATGAGAAAAACTCCAACCAGCTTTCACCGTTTCTTGCCAAAACTGCCTCACAAATTGCATAAAAACAGTTGCAAAAATGTCAAAAATAGTTTCTCCTTATGGAAACCACTCAAATTTGGCCAAAAATACTCAAATATGGCTAGAAACGCAAATGAGTCGAGTCTTCGCTAGAAAAGAATTCAACGGCCCGCTGTTGCACAACCGTTGGACGTTCTCTACGACCCACATTGTCGTGTGCAGTCAAGCTTCTAGCAAGGTCGACCATCTGCGCTATGACCTGTCCTCTGTCATGCAAAAGCTCCCCTCTCTCTTTTCTGTATGTTTTTTCATGTTTTTCACTCAATAATCCTTTTTTCATATCCTCTACCTCTCTTTACTTTTTACTTTCTCGCTTATTTCCTCACATAGGTTCCATATCACTGGCTTTTCTTTTTGTTCTTGTATATTTTCTCTCTTCTTTTGCTTTTCAGCAAACCCAAAATAGGCGAAAAACAAGAGAAATGAAGAAAAATTTCGAGAGAAAAGAAACAAAAAGCAAAAAAGAAGCAAGTGGGATTCACGTGGGAAAAAAAAAAAAAAAGAGCTTCTATCAAGCAAGTCATGTGCAAAAAGAGAGGGAGAGCATTATTGAGTGATCGCAGAAAATAGAAAATAGGAGAGAGAAGGGAGAGAGGCAAATAAGTCACAAGAGAAAAGAGAAAGGCCAGTCGATTGTAGAAAGAGGCCGGCGGGGAAACGAGTGTCGGTGTGGGATGGTTAGGCAAAAGCCAACTGGAATGCCATTTACGTTCGCTTTCTCTGGTGACCGAAACCTAGATGAGAAGGGGTTGTAGTGCGAAGCAAGACCTATCTCCAATCAATTTGGGCTGATCTTAACCTATCTTCAATCAATTTGGGCTGATCTCCGATGCTCTGACCTTTCTTTCGGCCAATCTGTGCAAGTTACCTGCCGATCCGCATTTTGGTTCATCTACGGCAACCTTCTGGCAAAGAAAACGGCGAATGCAATTTGAGTTTTTCTAGTAGATCTACATAACTTCGTGGCTTATCAAAGTAATTTATTGGCAGATCGGCTACTTAGGGCTTGTCTAGAGCAATTTCTAAAGATTTTCGTGAAAAGCAGTAGCGTCACACGGCGGCGCGTGAAAGCGCATGGCGGTGGCGTGTGGTGGCATGTGAAAGCATGTTTTCCTCCCATGTTCTAGACAGCTTCTTCTACTCCCTCTAAAGTGCAAATTTGTGCAATGTTTATGTGATTAAAGACATTTTGGTGACAGCTTTAGTGTTTTTAATTTACAAAAATGCTTTGTTCAAGTTTCTGCATTGCTTTTGTTTATTCTAACTTTATGTTTTAGTTTACTTTGTTAGAGCTACTATGTAGCTTAATTACGATAGTATTAATGTTATGAATATGAAGCTTTGTGAAATATTTTATGTGTGTGAAGTTGTATATTACTGTGTTTAATGTGTTTAAGTGATTAGCTACACTTAAATGAGTTGATTTGCATGTTAAAGACTGACATGAAATGACATACAATTACTTATTATAATATAAAATCATAAATTAATATGGATAAACATATACCATATGATTTGTGTGGCTTTAAGTGTAAACTGGAATATTCATAAATCGTAATACACATAGTTTATTTCAATTCACATATAAAGATATAATAAATTAATGAATTAAGTAAGTTTGTTATACCTTGACATAGGAGAGCAAATAAATTAGAAAATTCTGTCATCACCTTATTAGAATCAATCTTGTAAGCATAAATGATCAACATTAGTACCTAATAGTTAAGTGAAATTAGATGTTCTAACATGTTTTGTTCATTAATTTTTCTTAGATTTAGTTAGTAATTTATTTTCTTTCATTTTAATTCGCTAGATAAATTCTAGAAGTTATTTACTGTTAGTAATTAGTTAGCTTAGTAATCATCAATCTTTGTGGGATTATATCTTGCTTATTATTATACTACTTGTTTGATATGTTCACTTGCATATAGAATTCTACTGAACATTATGTCAAAAATAAAAACATCTAGAATAAATGTGCTATGTCAAAAAGCATCCTAAATGCAAAATACTTTTCTTTGCAAAAGGTGTTTAGAAAAGAAGAACAATTTACGAAAAATGGTCTGACTCGTACGGAAACAAATTCATGAATGCAACTTCATATAATAATGCTAGTGGCAACAAAAAGAAATCATAATAGTTATTTTCATTCAGAAAAGAGTTGTTACTAAATTACATGCCGATGCTGAAGTTTGGGCTTCACATTACGTAAAGCCTGAAAAGTCTTCAAGGTTTCGGATTTTGAGCTAAAAACTTAGTAAGTTTTCTACGAGGATTTATTCCTAGAGAGCAGTTTTCCATCCAAGTGGACAAAACATATAAGATTTGACCAAAGGTAACTAAATTCAGACCATGCCTTCTAGCGAATATGGCTGATCACTCCATGTTATCAATGAAGGACACATGAGCAAGGAGAAAAGGGAACAAGTTGATCATTAGATGAATAACTGCTCATTTAATATTCTAGAAGGCACTCTTCATTAGTTGAGGTTGGCCTTTGCTCTCCTGCTAATACACTTCAGATAAATATTGCCCACATATGCTCCATGTTTCTGCAGGGCTTTGTTACCTTTAAGTTTTCAAACTATTGCAAAATGTCAAAACTTTAGATTAGTCTTTTTCTATACTGGTTTTAAATGCAGGTGATTCACATGGTAAATGTACATATGTATGCATGTGTAATCCTAAGTTGTAGGATCTGTTTGCATCTATTTGCCTATTACTATTGATTTTAAAATTATTCTTTCATAAGAGATCCTCATGCCCACCTCGGTTCCCATTGTAAACTTTATCTAACCAATGTATATCCAGTTTCACATAACAGAAGTGGAATTCCACTAAGCTTCTACGTTAAGAAAACGGTTGTTTTAACTATAAGTACCTATCCAAGAACCTCCAATTCTAGGCATTCATATAGTAATCATGGAAAATAGTGAGTTAATGTAATCCATGCATTAGTTGACAAGACCAAATCTCTAGGAGTTCATGAGCAAGATCTAGTCTCTAAGAGTTTGTTAACAAAATCATCGTAATGTTATGAATTTTAATATTATTTATGTTATGTAATAAAGCTTATGTAGAGATTATTTGTTAATAGTATGGATAATGAGAAATCATGTAATCCATCCATTGGTTGCCAAGAACAAGTCACTAGCAATTTGTTAGCAAAAAAATGTCTCTAGGATTTTGTTATCTTATTTAAGTTATTTGGTAGGATTTTATAGGTCATTGGCTTACTAATACTCGGTCTTGCAAACTAATGCATGGATTACGTGGACTCCTCATTATGCATACAATTGACATGTGATATCTGTATGAGATGTACTAAATAACATAAATAACATTTAATTCATTGCATAAAATCTCAAGCAAGCCAGAAATTTAGGCCAAACAATGTCACTAGCTTACCAAAAGTGTTTGATACTGCAAAGAACCTCCAGTGTTATTTTACCATGTACCAAGTTCTACACTTGAAATTTATGTGGCATTCTAGTGTGACTTTGGACAACTTCAAGAAAGTATGCAAGTCTGGTCCAATCAGCCGAGACAAATTTGGAATGATAAGCTTCACTATTTTGCGCGGAAAGCTTATTGATAATAAAGATAGCAAATTCACTTTCCTTTGAGATTTAACCCAAAATGACAAGATATTATTTATGTCTAAGTGATCTGTATAGAATCTTATGAGATATATAAAAATGTTCATTAGCGATGAAAAACCAACTCATATCTTTTCTATGTAACTTTTATCCCCTATATAACGGATAACCCAAAACATGCCTATATTTTTTTAGGTTTAGTAACCAACTTTTGTTCAGTTTTCTTTGTGCTCTTTTCGTTTTTGTTTCTTTTTTTCTTACAAAACAAAAAGATGTACTTGAGCATAGAATCGTATATCGTAAATCAATAACACGTCGATAAAGAAAGTGAAATGAAGGGCAAATGCAAAATCATGGAAAGTAGGATAATTTTACTAAGGCTTTCATCAATTTATTTTCATTGTAATTGTGTGTAAAATGAAAGCCCATATTGAGAATACAATTTCTTATGATAAAGCTTAAATGAAAAAAGTGTCATTCTAATACTTTAAGTTAGCTTTTATGTAAGGCTCTTGGCCTTCTAACATGATATCAAAACTCAAGTTGAATCTATTCTATCTTGCAAAAACTTGAGTCAAATATTAGTGTACATGCAAGGGCATATATGAAGGATAAAAGTCTCATATTAAAAATAAGTGATCCTTTATGATAAAGTTTAAATAAAGAAAATGCTCTCCTAACCTTTAAATTTTAGAGCTTTTTAACAATAATGATTTCAAAAAATTATTTTTTTATATTTCATGGAAATAGTACTAGATTCCTAACAATTTAAGAGAGAAATTATAATTTAATTGGTAACTTATCTATTATTTGTTAATGAGAGAATAATAAGAGTAAGAAAAAGAAATAATGAACACTTACCAAGTTGCAAGCTTTTAGAGTGGCTTAATGATGGCTTGTCTCGCTGTCAGTCACCCACGAAAGTCTAAAGTAAAAGGCAAATAAAGAGATACATATTCCTAGAACGATGCACTGGGAACCTGCGTCGCTGCAATTATTACATTTGCTGTTGCGGGGCCTGTAGTGTAGAATTTAGTTTTCGATTTTTGTGGAAATAGAATTGAAGAAAGACTTCACTTTAACTTGTTCCTTAGGTATGGAAGAGAGGGACTTCTTTATTTAACACATTAGTTGATGGTGGTAACTTTTTTATATGAGATTTCATTTCAAGAATTGTGGCCTGCATGATAGCTTACGATCACTATGCTAGACTTAATTATAAAGGGTTAGTAAAGGCATGAGAAACACTAGGGCCTTGCATTTGCACGTGATCTTAACATTCTAACTTTCTCATATCATATTCAAAAAGTAGGATAAGATGAAGCCCATATTGGGAATTAGCTTCTTATGATAAAGCTTAAATGAAAAAAATATCATTTTAATACTTAAGTTAGTTTTTATGTAGGACTCTTAGCCATTTAACATGATACCAAAACCCAAGTTGAATCTATTCTACCTTATAAAAAATTAAGTCAAATATTAGTGTGTGTGCAGGGACATATATGAGGGATAAAAATCTTATATTAAATAAGGATTCTTTATGATAAAGTTTAAATAAGAAAAATATTGTCTTAACTCTTAAATTAACTTTTAACTTAAGTCTTTGAGTTTTTTAACAATAATGATTTCAAAAGATTTTTTTTATATATTTCATGAAAATATTACTAGATTCCTAACAATTTAAAAAAGAAATTATAATTTACTCTGTAACTTATCTATAATTTGTTCATGAGAGAACAATCAAAGCAAGAAAAAGAAATACTGAACAATTACCAAGTTGCAAGCTTTTGGAGTTGCTTAATGATGCTTTGTCTCTCTGTCAGTCACCCATGAAAGTCTAAAGTAAAGGGCCAAACAAAGACATACATATTTCTAGAAAGATTCACTGAGAACCTGCGTGGTTGCAATTATTACATCTGCTGTCGCGGGGCCTGTAGTGTAGAATTTAATTTGCGATTGTTTGTGGAAACATAATTGAAGAAAGACTTCTTTAACTTGTCCCTTAGGTATGGAAGAGAGGGACTTTTATATTTAAGACAATATATGATGGTGGTAACTTTTTGATAGCAGACTTTCATTTCAATAAAACGGATTACAAATAACATGCCTATATTTTTAAGGTTTAGTTACCAGCTTCCAAACATTTTGCCTAATCCTTATCTCGTTCTTCTTTGTTTTTTCTTACAAAAACAAAAAGACAAACTTTAATTGTAAAATCCTTTGACGTAAATCAATAGCACGTTAATCCAAAAAGTGAAATGAGGGAAAATGCAAAATCTTTAAAAGAGGAGATTCTTACTAAGGCTTTCTCTGGTTCTCCTCAGTTTTAAAGAGTTCTAAAGATTCTTTTCGACAATTTACGGTGAGGGTACGGGCTTCTTACACTTCACAAAAATTTACTGACTTGGTAACTTATGTTTTATTTGCTAATAAGAAATCGTTGGCCCAAAGAACAAAAGGAAGAAAAAAGATAATGAATAATAAAGTTAGTCCTTTTTTTAGTCTTTTTTTTTTATAGGTATGAATAATTACCTAGGCACGTCCTTTTAGAGTGGCTTAATGATGCCTCGTCTCTTTCTGATTGCAATCATTAGATGCTTTGTTGCGGAGCCTACAATGTAGAATTTAATTTGGGATTGTTTGTGGACGTAGAATTAAAGAAAGACTTCACCTTCGGAGGAACTCGTATCCTAAAGGAATACTTTGATCCTTGCCTATAAACGGAGAGGCAGCTCTCATATTTTGGTAGAATAGCAAAGCTGCATAATATCCAGAAAAGAGCAAACGTCTTTGCAGCTTCTTGCCTGTGATCTACAAGGGCAAAACAAACATCTCTATAACAGGTGTAATAACTTCTCTCTTCTTTTCTGCTTCTTTAATTCTCTCTCTTTTTTAGTTGTATATTCCTATTCTCTCGCATCACTTAAGCTTCTAAATTTTGAAATATACCGGGAATCGTTTTAGAGCTCAAAGTTTACTTATGTTTACTATAAAGGGAATTTTTTTTGTCACGACATGACAGGTTATGTGTTGGACAAAACATTTGCTCTAGTTTTGATATTTTTTGTGTTATTGGCAATCTCGTTTGTAATAAAGGTAGAAATAATACTTGATGTGATAGGATTCATGTCGAATGAGCATAGTGTATGACAATTGATACTTTATAGATTGAATAAATATGATAAGGAACTTAATAATAAGAGAACAAGAGGACCTAAAGAGTCGTTTAATTATTTTTTTAATTAAATATTTTACGGTTTCTTTTTTTCTTTGGAAACATAAAAGAGTTTTGAAAAAAGACCAATGAATGACGAGGAAGAACATTTATCCCACAGAAAATGAGTTTGCACTTATTAGTTTATCACTTTTTGTACGTTATTTTTCATTCTCAATGCACAAACCTTGCGTTTCAAGATTGAATTTCTAATTTGTATTAACATACTTTTCTACTCTTCTATGATTAGTGTTAAAGGTACAACCCTTTATTTTTTTTTTTAGCAAACTGATCATTAACGCAAAAGCATAAGAACCACGAACTACTAATATCTTATATTTACACTATATATCATATAATTGTGTCTTCTTTCCAATTTCGCACTTAAATTTGAAAAAAGTAAAATATCATGCATCCCTTCCCACCACTTCCTCCCAAAAAAATCAAAAAACATAAATAAATAAAAAATATATATATATCATACATCCTTAAAGTGTATAGCAAAGAAAGTCATGTAAGAAAAATGATCAAACCTATGTAAATTATTGTTAGACAATTTTTTTTACCATAAATTATCTCTTTTTTATTGTAATAAATGAAACATATATAGATAGTGTCTCTAGTAATCAGTATTGTACTTAATAGAATATATATAGATAGTGTCCCAAATGATCCTTACTAATTGGTTAACCATATTATTCAAATTTGTTGATACAGAAACCAAAAGCAAATGGATAAGACTTCTAATGTTTCCTTAGACATTAACAACCATCATGATTTATTGGAAGAAGATATGGAGAAAGAATTGCAGAGCTTGGGTCCCTTGTCCTCTACGTGTAGTATCTATAGAGTTCCTGAGCGATTGCTTCATAACGATGAGAAACCCTATAGACCAAAGATAGTTTCTATTGGCCCCTTTCATCATGGAAGGAAAGAATTACAAGTTATGGAAGAACACAAAAAGAGGTATCTCAATGATCTTCTCCGTGAAACCCCTGATTTACGCTTGGGATCCTATATTGAAGTTATAAGGAAAAAGGAACCAGAATTGCGTGCCTGTTATGCTGAAACTATTAAGTTGACGAGCCCTAACTTTGTCAAAATCATTCTAGTGGATGCTGCCTTCATCATTGGTTTCTTACTTAGGCAGAAATATGATGATATGGCTGACAAAAGTGATCGCATATTTGGAAAACCATGGCTGTTACAAGACATATGGCTAGACATGTTATTGCTTGAGAATCAACTTCCATTCTTCATTCTTAAGGATGTTTATGGCCATCGCATGAAAGTCCCAGGCATCAGCGGTGAAGATCGAGTTGGAATCTTTGATCTCTCGTATAACTTCTTCCAAGATCTAATGCAATTGAAGGTTGAGGAACCCAAATTGGAAAAGATCAGTTCTTATGAAATTAAACATTTTGTTGACTTCCTAAGACACTTATATCTACCTTCACCTTTGAACGAGCCACAGGAATCGGCAACCACAATCAACGTAACGGAGCTACATGGACTTCAATCGGTAACCACACCCACCATAACAGAGCTACATCGAGCTGGAGTCAAATTTGTAGTGGGGTCTAGCAATAACTTATTTGACCTTCAGTTCAAGAATGGTCGTCTAGAAATCCCAAAACTTATTTTAGGTGTGGAAACAAAAATCTCAATCCGTAATTTGGTCGCCTTTGAGCAATGCAATTTCCAAGATAATTATGTGAATGATTATGTTATCATCATGAGTCGCCTTATTAGTACTCCGAAGGATGTGGACTTAATGGTCAAGTACGGCATTATTGAGAATAAGCTTGGGAATAACAAGGAAGGGTCATTTCTTATTAACAAGCTTGCAGATGGGGTCATTCTAGACTATGATGAATTCTATTTTGCCAATCTTTGTGAAGAGTTGAACAACTACTGCAAAAACAGATGTCACAACTGGATGGCAAACTTGAGACAAAAGTATTTCAACACACCATGGGCTATAATTATTTTTATTGTAGGAGTAATTACGCTCACACTCGGTTTCATACAAGCAGTGTGTTCTATTCTCTCTCTGAAGTCTTCGAATCCCAATGGGCATAAGACTTGAAGTGTCACCATTTCACCATTTAATGATGTTTGTTTTTGTTCTTGATGCGGCTGTAATTCCTCTTGTGCTTGCATATATTATGTTCAAAGGCTCCGTTCCTTATGCAACAATTTAAAAAGTTGTGTATTCCTTCTTTTTTGTTTTATGTAATATATAATGCTATGTTTGTAATAGCTTTCTATGAATTAAATGATCTCGCTTGAGTGGTTAATGCAAATAAACTCTGCTTTAACCTATTTAAATTTCCATTTCGTACTTCATAGTCTTTCACCTTATCTTATGAGTTATTTGGATGCGCTTTTAATGCTGGAGTCTCCTATAGTGCTACAATGGTAGAACTAAGAACACAAAGTATGTTATTAAGGAAATTGAACAGTATAATATGGCTTCTGTGCTCTTCAAGGCTGTGGACATAAAGCTTATGATAATAAGCAATCTGAAAGTAAGAACTAAATGCTGAGTTTTTAGTTGTTCAACTCTGAATTATTGTTAGGCGTTCTAAATACTCTCATAATTGGAGTTTCTCCTTTTTCCCGCTTTTCTTTTTCTTTCTTGCATTTTTAAGATATCATTGTAAAATGCTATCATAGTATCTATCAAATAAAATAAATAAACAGTCGAAGTTAGTTGAATCTACACTTGGTTAAGAAAACCATACCTAAAAGAAGTAGCCTAGCTAATACTCTGCTTGACTGATGCACTAGTCAACTAATTAGTCTTCTCCTGTTGATGAAATTACCATTTAACTCTTCATTAGATTAAGATAACCTTGATTGTTTTAATGTTTTCCAAAGAGGGCTCTTGGAAGGTACATGAGAAGAAGTTCATCTCATTTTCTTTCTTTATGGACAGCTTGATCAACTTTGAGGGGAATGTGACTTTTCTCCGCTGTCTTGGATAATTGAGTATTGAATTGACAGTGATACTAAAGTCTGTGACCTCTTTAACAGCCTTGTTAAAGGGATTCTCTTGGATAGCCAATAAAATCACCTTATTGACAGCTTGATTAATAGTGGTTTCTCTCCATTACCTTGGAGAATTGAGCAGGGATTTGGGAGTAATACTATAGTTGCTAGCAACTGTCTTTTCCAAGGATGTGACCTAACATTTTAATTGCCACTGTAATACTTAGAATGTGACTTTAAAGCGTAGAGCTTCCAACAAAATATGGGCTATTATCCCATTAGGTGCAACTGTTTTCCTATTGCTGCAGTTTACTGCATCATAGACAACTAGATATGGTGAATGTTGTTCCAATGATGCAAAAGGGAAATGCTGGAATTAAAAGACAAACCATGCGGAACAGTCTGGATTCGAGTATGAGGGTTGCACCTGGTGCTCTTTACCTCCGCCCAACCAGATTGTGTAAAGGTGATTTTTGCTTTGCTTATTTAAGGTGCTTCCCTCCCACAGCCATTTCTGTCGTCCAATTTTGGTGGATTCCTTTACATATACACCCATCCATGCACTTCGTATCGAATTTAGGATCGAAAGCTTCAGGTAGTGTCTGTTGCTAACTAAACTAGATATTTATTCACGTGTACTAAGTACTAAGCTCCATAAATCTCACCCAATCCAATTTGCCATGCCACATCAGCGGCACTTATCCATGGTGGAATTCCACACGTGAGAGAAAGCCATGTCAGCCCTACCACGCGCACGTCCTCCCTCCTCGCGCGCCGTACCGCTCTCTTCCTCAACTCTGCAAACGGAAATAATCGACCCTGCGTCAGATTGATTGCAAATCTCCACCGAAGATTCCAGAGATGGAAAGCTTCCCCCAAATTTGAGTTCTTTCTAAAAGATTCAGCGACGACCTCAAAATATCTCACTAAAATGGTTGACGATCGGCCGAACTGATTCCTTTCTCCTTTCGTTTTGCACCACTTTTAGTTGCCATGTTAAGTCATTTGATTAGGATTATAAGTTCCCATTGTATGTACATTATTTCTGTATCCATTGTACTAGAAAATCTCGGTTTACTGCAACCTACGATTCTCTGGGTTTCGTTTGGTTGCCGAGAAAATATGTTCTTTAATTTCTTTCTGGGTTTATCTCTAGTACACCATCATATACGTCGGAAGATAGTTGAGTGTTATAGGCAAAATAGACTCATCCATGGGGTCTTTCATCCAGTGAACAATTAAACTCCTCATTTCTTACGTAGTTTGTAATTTGTGATCAAAATTTTTGTCTTTGGACACTGTTTAGCAGACCAACTGCAATCCTTCTCAAACATCCTCCTGTGGCTCTATTTACCTTTGAAAAACATCTTTGGAAGTCAGGAATGATGCTTGATTTTGACTTTAAGCAACCCCTTTCTTTGTGCGGTTGGAGCCGCTGAACCTTCGGACTACTTTAAACTTTGCCATTTACGAGAATCTCTTTCTTGATTTGCTTTTGGTCAATGTCCAGCTTCTCTGTTTGGTCTGCCGGCTGATTCTGTAGGGCTTTCATATTTCTTCATACATTTTGCTTCTTTTTGGTCTAACGTAATTTTAATGAGTTGTAAAAAAGAAATCAAGTCAAAATGCATTTCCGTTCTGGGTTATTTCAGTTTTCAATTTGTTAAATTTTAGGTCAAATTTGACCAGATTCTATCGTTCACTCCTACATCAGCCTTTCTTCAAGCAAACAACATCGGTGACCATAGTAGATATCCGACGCTATCTAAAACACCATAATATTACTGAAATTAGTCTTTCCTCATTTGTGTTGAAGTAAGAAGTTTACGAAGGAATAAAATAGAATTGTACAAATCAAGAACATATAGAATTTACTAACCTCTATGTATATATGGTCATCGTAGATAAACTCTTATCTAATTAAAACCAATGTTTTGGAGTGTACGAACAAAAAATTGAATTTAAATATGAAGAATGATTCTAAAGTTTAAGTCTTTGGTTGCAAATTGAATGAAATAATAAATAAAGAATGAAAAATTAATTTCTCTAGAATGACTTTTGGTTATGTAAATGATTTATTGTTAGCAAAATCAAAAAGTGAGTCATTTCCATTTCTAAAATCTTAAGAGATGGCAAGCTTTTAATAATAATAAGCAATTAAGAATAGAACTTGTCCATCAACAGAAGATGCTCATGACTTTTAGGATTTAAAGAAGTCAATAGGTGAAAGTCCGATCCGGGCTCAACCTTGTCAAGTCAAGCCAACATCCTCTCTTAGCCCAACTTGGTGCTCTCCTCTTCTATTCCACCCTTTAGAACAAAAAGACAACCCGTGTCTTCGTCAATAAATAGTTGGATTCATAGAAACAATCCGTGCTTCTGCTTGGCAGCTCCTTTCCTCGTCTTGGGTTTGTCTACGACCTCTCTCTCCGGCAAGTGACACAATATACGAGTCGAAGTATAACCTATTGCCTTTAATAAATAAATTGAGAATAAGATTTTGATATTCAAAGTATGAGATGATTATTATTCATTTGTTAAGAATTATATTCTAGTTACTCTTCAATTCTCAAGAGGTTATATTGTAGTTCATTTTTAGTTTGTTAGATTTTGTATTGTAGTCAAATTTTGTTGCTAGGTCCTTCATATATCAAGTAAAACTTAAATTTCTTTAAAGATTAAATATAAGTTACTTTAAACATAAATTATTCAATTTTAAAATTTATTTTTTGACATGATATCTAAACATAACCACTTATTGATCAATTTTCATTATGGTATAATATTAAAAAAAAAGGGTACAATATCATAGTTCTTATTTAATTCATTCTTAAAACTAATTAATAGATGTTGCGTGGTAGTGATTCAACATTACATAGATTAACTTGACAACCTCTTTCAATTTCACCATCATTTATATTTAATATTTTTTTTATTGGAATAATAAATTGTATTAATAAAAATTAGAGTATAGAAATAAAGAAGTATATTTTACCATTACCAATGCTACTAAAAATAAGAAAAAATGAAGGTTCAAAGCTTTTAAATTTAACTCAAAATGACATTTTCATAGGATGATTTTATATTTTCAACTAAATAAATTTTTTCTCATATAATTTTCTTTATTTTTGTCAACAGAATTGGAATATTATTCTTTTTCTTGAAAATACCTTTTATTTTGTCCATACCTTTTATAGTAAATATAAGTTAAAAAAGATACATTAAAAAGTATCCTAAAGAAATATTTCAATCTAAAATTTGTTCTCATTTTATACTTTCAGCATCCCGTAACTATTGGTTTCATTGTACTTGGATACTTAATAAAAATGATTATCATTTCAAATCATAAAACTCTTTGACAATTGTGTTGTGGATGAGGGAGTCAGCTGAAGCTCGTGAAATGGAAGTTAAGAAAAATTATGCTTGTTTTCTGTTTTCCTTTCCGAAGGCCACTTTCAACTTCATGTCAGCAGTCCTTCAACTAAACCCGCAAGTAGTAGTTGCTGTGGACAATGTTATACTTGGACGGGCCTTCGTATGGCTTTTCTTTTCTCAAACTTGGCGACAACACTTTAAATAAACAACAAGTGGACTTTCTGACAGCAACCTTTAAATAAAGTAGCTAGTGGCTAGCTACGCAAGTAAGAGGTTGCTCCTGGACAAAGTAAAAGTAATTCCATTGTTAATGCGGATTTCAACAAAGTTCTTAGAGAGCTTTATGATCCCTCAATGGAATAAGAATTTTGGGAGCGGGATTTAAATGATAAAAGTTTCTTATTAAAATGTATAATAAAATCAATTTGTGATCAAAACATTCACTAAAGCAAACACAATTATGTTGGAATAATAAATGACCGAAATTCAAGTCCAATTTTATCCTCGAAGAGTCCTCTAATCTATCCACTCAAAGAAAAACCTTAAAATATTGAACAAAATAACCTCAGATTTGTAAAGATTGTTAAAGCAAACGCAATATGGAAAAAAGAAAAAAGAAAATTACAATCAAGCCTTATGTTATTGGCTAATAATCTTGTAATCCTCATTTTAAGGATATATATTAGATGCGTTTTTAAAGTAGCATTTCTCTCTAATATATGTAACAGCGTAACCTTTGGCTTGGAAGGACGATTACAGAAAACTTGTTTGATAAAAAGATCAAATTTTGTTTCTTATTTTATTCTCTAAAAGTTTCCTTACCTCTCTATCCAAGTTAAGACATCAAAAATGCCTTGGAGGTAGTCGATATTTTCTTACTACAATATGAGGTACATCACATTTTCTCTTGACATTGTTTTAAAATGAAGATGATTTGGAAGAATAGTAAATTATCAAAGTTCAAGTCTTACTTTAGTTTCTAAAATCTTTTAATGTGGTCATAAGAAAATTAGAAACATATTGGGATTGGTATTCAAGACTTTTCCTTTTTACCAAATATAAAAAAAAATTATTTTTATCTGAAAGTACAATTAAAATAAATGCATTTTAAAGAAACAAATGACCAAAGTTCAACTTATAGTTTCTTATCAAGAGTCTCCTTATCTCTTCCTTCTTTACATCCCTCTTCCTATTTCTCATTATCTAATCACCCTCCCGTCCAAACTTCTTTCTGTCAAACTAAGTCACTCAATACGTTCACCAAATATGAATTTATCTCCCGTAAAGTGCCGCCACCGCCTATCTCACTAGAGACCAATGCCTTTACTGAACTGACGTCGTCTCCTATCGCCACCGTCGAAGCCTTCACTGCCGTTAGTTGGTGAAGGCTAGGGGGCCACTCCAAAACTGCAGCATCCTCGGCCCCTGTTTTCTTGCTGGATTCCCTTTCTCCCCTTTCCTAATTTTGCCCTCCCCGTATAAATAGATATATATAGAAATTGCTTCCTCAATACGACAAATTTTATGTCTCCCTTCTACTATAGACGTTAAGACTCCATATGAGCCTCAATCTTAGTCATGCTATTAAGTTGTTGTTTATTAACGACAATAAAAAAATCATAAAGGCCGTATATCTAGTTCATGAAGCCAATAACATAAAATAAATAAATAAAATCAGGTATTTTTTACTTCCCTAAAAGAAATTCCTGTATTTTATGATGGCTAAGTGAATCCTACAGGTTTTTGGTCTCATTTGAGTATGGATTTTTCCAACAACTTCCCTTGTCTTCCCATGTCTTAGCTTAACTTAACCAATTCTACTAGTGGCCTTATATGTAGGAGATGGTGACTGAAAGGTTTGTTACTCTCGCCTTTAAACATCAATTAGACTCTTTACCAATCCTAGCATGTGATACATGTTGTAAGCTAAATTTGTCCACAATCTATATCTAATCAAAGACGAGCCCTTAGCTCCCTTGCTATGATTTTAACACCTTGTACTAGAAATAGAAAATTATAAATTGCATATTCAAAATTCAAGGTGAAAATTGGAATGACTACACCTCAATTGTGCAATGAAGGAGCTATATTGAAACCATTGGACAGCTTGAAATCAAGTATCTCTGATACCACTTCCCTCTTGAATAATTTGTATAAGGTAGTTTTTGATGAAATTAATTCCTAAGTAGCCATAAATGGTAAAGTAGATAAAGTTGTAAAAGAGTCAAAAGTAGGTTATGGCCACTATACCCATTGTAGACTACTCAAAATTTGTTGCATCTACTAGTAGCATTGAAATGCCTTAAAAACTAGTAGCCATGGTAATGGTTAATCAAACTACTACATTAGATTACCTTTCCCCAACTTAAAAGGTAAATCAAATTTTGGTAAAACTCCCTTCATAAGTAATTAAGGAAGGTAAAAGTCATTTTGGTAATTGTCTTGTGGGTTATTTTTTGAATGCTAGCACTTCATATTATGCAATAAAAGAAATTATTAAAAAGTTTTGGGTAAGGATAACTTATTACATATTATTAACGCTTTTGTGGATAGATTCTTTTTCTTTCAATTTTCTAATGTTTAGAAGCTAGAAGAATTAATGAAAATTGGAGTATGAGACATAGCTGGTAAACTTTTATTTTTTCAAAAATAACATCCTTCTATTAGATTGGAGAAGCTCAAGATATCCATTTATTTCCTTTTAGGTTAAATTGTTTAATGTCCCTTGTGTAGTATGGAACAAGATTGGTATGAGCTGTGTTAGTAGTATGCTAGGTAAACCTTTATATATGGACAAAGCTATTCAACAAAAAGTCTGATTATCATATGCTAAAGTCTCTATTATGATGGATATGGATAGTAAATTTTCTAAAAATTTGATGTCAATATAAGAAACGATGATGTGTTTTAGATTACTATGAAGTATGGTTGGATTTCCTTTAACTATAAAAAATGTAATTGCTTTGGTCATAAGGATTACACTATTAGAAAAAATGTATAGATTTCAAAGAAGAAATGGCTTTTTTGGAGTTCTAGTTATGATAGTAAATCAAAAAGGAAATATTCAAGTTCCACTTATAGGTGTAGTGAATCATGTTAATACCCACGCAATTAGGAAGAATGGTTTTACTTGGGCTGTTGGTATGAATACTATCAAGCTAGTGTTGCTTCCTATACTACGCAAGGCAATAACCTTAACATAAACTCAAAATTTATTCCTATTACTAATAAGAGGAGAACTCTTAAAAAAAAAGAAGGACAAAGATTGTGTAATCATATTAAAAAACAAGTTTGCTCAACTTGTTGATGACATTTTAGAGTTTTTAAATCTTCTTTGTAACTTTAGTGTGGTAAAGAAGGGGGGGAAAAGCCTTTATATCAATGAATGTTTTATCTTGGAAAGTGAAGGGCCTTAATAAATGCCTTAAAAAATAAAAAGTGGTTAACTTTGTATGTTTTTATATCTCAAACTCCACATGTTATTATTTTGATAAAGTATAGGATAAAAGAAGATAATAAAAATTTTGTTATCAATAATATATTTATTGGTTGGAATTAGTCTCACAGTTACTTGCACTCCATGATTGGAAGAATATCGATTTTATGAAAAGCATTTAAGTTGTAACTTTCAATTCAAGGAACTTCATCTTAAGCTACCTATTGCTGCATCGATAAGTTAATTTTATCATCTTTCTTATTATCTACTATCTATGCAACCAATTTCGAATTTCAACGTAAGGAATTATGAGCAAATATTAAGCTTGTTTTTATCCCAAAATGTTAGAAATATTCCTTGGCTACTAAGGGGTGATTTTAATTAAATTCAACATATAAAAATGAATGCATTAGTCCAATTGTTAGATGAATGTGGGGCATGGAGGATCTCTATGACATGATTGAAAAATTAAAAATTGATGGAATCTTCCTTTATTATTTCTTTCTTTACTTGATTTAATAAAAGCTTAGCATAAAATTAGAGCTAGCAAGATTGATAGAGCGTTAATCAATACAAAATGGATTCTCAAATTTGATAAGTTTTCTATTGAATTCTTGATTCCATTGGTGTGAAATTATTCTGCTTCATTAATTAAGCTAGATACTACTCATAGAAGGAAAAAAATGCCTTTCAGATTCTTTAACTTTTAGATAGATAATATTAATTTTATGGATATTTTTAATTTTGGGGTGCAACAAAAAGTCAATGGCACCAAAATATTCAAAGTTGTGAAGAAGCTAAAAGCACTTAAGACACAACTTAAAAATCTCAACTCTACTCAATTTGATGATTTACGTTAGAAGGTAAAGGTTGCTAAAAAATAACTTTAACAAGTTCAATTTTATCTATAATTTGACCCTTTGAACATAGTTATGCATTTGGAGGAAATGATAAAAATGGAGCCACTAGTTACATTGAGTGAATGTGAGAAAATCCTTTTAAAATAAAATCAATGAATCTTTGGTTGAAAAAGGAAGATAATAATAACAAAATATTTTTTTTCATCTTTGATGTGTAGAAGAACCTAAAACAAAATTACTCATCTAATACAAAAAGATTGTTCTACTATTTTTGAGAATGATGCCTAATGTAATGTTATCATTGCATATTATAATCTATACTTAATAGTTCTCTAATAATAAAAAAATATTTTTTTTCATCTTTGATGTGTAGAAGAACCTAAAACAAAATCACTCATCTAATACAAAAAGATTGTTCTACTATTTTTTATAATGATGCTAATGTAATGCTATCATTACATATTATAAATCTATACTTAATAGCTCTCTTACTAACAACATTCACACTAAAAGTTATGCTTTCTTATTTCATGAGAGTACAAATGACTTGTTAAATTTACCTATTTTTGAATGATCAAATGTGATTAGAGTTATTTGAAGGTTTTATGATTTCAAAGCTCTTGTTCTTGATTGCGACAATAGTTTATTTTACTAGAAAGTTTGGCCTACTCTTGGATATGATATAGAAGATGCAATGTTAGGTCTTTTCTAATCCAAGAAATTATTAAAAAGCTATTAATATTATTGTGTTGTGCTTAGTTCTAAAAACTTTTAATCCTAGTTGCATAAAGTATTTCTAAACAATTGTTTGTTGTAATGTTCTATATAAAAATGATCTTTAAACTGCTTTTAGAAAGGATAAGCCTTATCTTTCATATTATAGTTAGCCAAAATCAAACTAATTTTATCAAGGGTCGTTATATATCTAAAAATATTATATTTTGTCAAGAGTTGTTTCATAATTATCACAAAGGAGATAAAGGTAAGCATGTTGTCATTAAAATTGATCTTATAAAAGCTTATAACATGGTTGAATGAGATGTAATATTAGGAATCTTTCAAGTCATTCATACTCAAATATTTCTATTAACTTCAATTGTAAACATGTTAGCTTTTTTAAGAATACCAATGGGTTAAGGTAAGGAGATCTCTTGTCTCTTTATTTAATTGTTCTTGTCATGAAGATTTTTAACAGGATTATTACTAAGCAAACTTCTACTTTTAATTTCAAATTTTATTGGTGTTGGAAAGAAGGAAAAATAACTCACCTTTGCTTTGTAGATGATTTATTTTTATTTACTCATGGGGATGTTAAATGGGGGTTATGTCTCAATGACATTTCGGAGGACTTTATAACACTAACATGTTTATGTTTTAATCCTAGCAAATATCAAATGTTTCTTTTCAAGACTCATAGAAAAAGAAAAACCTTTAAAATTGGATCACATCTAATTTCTTATGGGAAATCTCCCTATTAGGTATCTTAGTGTTCACCTTATTAGAAAAATGCTTACTTACACTAATTGTAAGGTTTTGATAAAAAATCATGAGAAGAATTAATGATGGGAATGAAACATTTCAATTATGTAAGAAGATTACAATTAGCAAAACTTAGTTTTTACTTCTATTTGTATCTTAGGATGTAAATGTTCCTTCTTTTAAAACGAACCATTTATAAGACTAAGAAGAAGATTTTGTACTTTCTATGGGTAGGTAATCCAAAAGATCATAAAAGTCACAAGATTGCTCACAGGTTGTTTGTTTACCTAAAAAAAAAAAAAAGGACTAAGGCTACTAGACTTTAAAATGTGGAACAAGGATCTATTAAGATAGTCACTTTAGAATTTTACCAATATTCTAAGTTCATCCATATAGAGTAAATGAATTCACAATACTAAATATATGAGAACTTTAGTTAAATATCTTGACATTAAAGAAACTATGACATGAATTCAAAGAGTTCTTTTGAAGTTGTGACAAATTCTTACATCTACGCTTTCTAAACCTTTTATTGTTATAAAAAGACATACAAGGAATTGTGCCACGTTCATGCTGAGGTTGAATGGTAAGTGAAATCAACAAACATAACTTCATTAAATAGCTTATATGTAAGAACAAATTTTCAGTAACAAAAGTAATATCCCAATGACTACGCTTAATTGACATGTATTGTAATCTTTATGGGTAGGTCACCTTTATTTTTGCAATGTACTTGGATTGGATATATTTGTAGAAGTATTCTTACACAACAAAGCCTTTATAGGATCACGAGTAACTAAAACTTTGAACTATAATGGATTATTAAAGTCATTAAAGAAAAGAATTTCATTGTAAAGCTTCTTAATTTTTTTTAATATGTGTCTATTGTATATGGTCTGAATGAAATCATAAATGTTTTAAAAAAGAACTCTATTAAGATATCAATCTATTACCTAAAATTAGAAAAGTAGTATATGAGATAGTATCTTTATTTATAAATATTAAATCCTTTTAGGTAAATGTTTTGTTGTGTTAAAGTTAAAAGACTCTAAATTTCATTTTCTCTTAGATGAATTGTACTAGTGAGATATGCTCTTACACTTTTTTATTCTTTTATTCTTTGATGAATAAGCTCATATATTGATAAATAAAAAAAATTATACTTTAGTTGACTTTTAGTTTTATAATTTGTATTATGGCCAATTTCAATTTCTTAGTCCTACATTTGTGCAATATTCAATGAATATTTTAATGTACTAAAATAAACTTATTCAGCTTTCATGTGTATTTCTAATACTATCGAACTATACTTCTAATGTATATTGAATGTTTAATATGATAGTACATCATAATCTCTAATTCATATTAAATTTTTAAAAACAATTTATCTACCCTTTCAAGTGTTTTAAGTACAAAACAACAAAGACTTCGGCGACAAAATGACAAAACAAAAAGATTAGCTTAACAATACAAGATCAAATCAAAAGCCTAGAAAAGAAACACCTGAAAAGTGGTGCCTACAAGAAGTCATAGTTAACTGTAAAAATATGGGTTTGTTGCCACTCTCGTGGAAGATCAGTAAATGACCGAACTAATGTCGACAAAAACTAAGAGGACAGGTTGGAAAGCGTGCAGTTTGTCGTCCTTCCGATGACTGGTTTGAAAGCAAGCACATTAAAAAATATTATTTGTCTTTTGTTTGTTTCTTCTTATTAAAACTTTTTATTTCATAATTAAGCCATGATGAGTCAAAAGTAGCTCCGTCTTTAATATGGATGTCAATCAAAGATCCAAATCATTTTATGGAACAATATTTTAGCCCACTTGATGATGCTTCGTAAAAAGGGCGTAATGTTTGAGCGCAATGAGAACTAAAACTAAGAGGATAGGCAGGAAACTATACAAGTGGCCGTCTAAAAAAACACGTTATAATTTTCATGAGGATACGCTGGAAAGCATGGCGATTCAAAGGAGTACAAGGCTTTAATATTTTTTCTTGGGTTATATTTATGAATGACATAAGATTTAAAAACTTAACTTAAAAAGTTAACTAAAAAATTTAATAAACATTTTATTTATTTATCATTACAAAACACCACATTTTCATGTCAAACTTTCATCCCATACACTAAAAAGTCATCAATGATATTTTGTAAAATACTTTGATTGTTCATCAGATTTTAAAAGAAAACACCTTATAGCTTTAGAGAAAAAAAGGTGAGAATGCGGAGCACTAGTTCATAAATGACAGAGTGAGCGTCCTCTTATGGAGGCAGATTAAAATATGCAAAGCTGAGGAAACCCAAACAACACCTAATTAGGATATAACCCTATCTCTTTATATATAACTCGCAGAGCCAATAAGGTTCTAAGCTTTCCTAGTCTCTAAGATCAAGGTTTTCCAAATCAAGGTTTTGATTTAGATCAATCTTGTTCATAGGGATATGATGATCCTTGATTAAAAGCGATAACTGAAAAGATAACGCCAAATGATAAGCAGTTGGTTATAACATAATTATATGCTATGTGAAGGGTTTTGATTGGCTGTCAGTCTCTTACATAAGAGATGCTAAATAAGCTTATGATTATGCGGATTAATCAACCTAGATCCGATTTACGTTTCTCGACGTAGAAACGAAGGGCCTTTACGTCTCGCCGTATCGATTTCTTGCAACGGCGACTACAAGAAACTTTACTCAAGTGAAGGCAAACAGAAAGTGGGATGATGGGACCCTGACTCGTACTGTCAAATTCAGAACCTAAAAGCTCGGAACTTTCCAGGACGAGAAATTACGATTAACGTACTTTCCAGGACGAGAAATTAGCTTCAGAAGAAGCAGCCACGCGCTCGTATGTTGAGGGCAGCTGCGTTACAGTAAGTGACCTTTTAGAGTCAGATACCAGACGTAAATGAGATGTCGTCATCAGCACGTACCAAAAAAATATTTTCATTTTTTAATATGCATGGGGGAGAGGGGGAGAGAGAGAGAGAGAGAGAGAGAGAGAGAGGTGAGGGGTTGATGGCGGTAAATAAAGATATTTTATGGTATTACGATGCTGCTAAATCATTGGAGAAGACAAAAGGAAGATGAAGGAACAATGAGATAGTTTGAATGTAGGAAGAATTGTGTGACAAAGAGATTTAAGAGGAGCGACTCCGCCCACTGCGGGGATCCAAAAATGAATCTATCATCATCGGAAACCGAGGAAGCTTCGCCGGGGGTCAATTGCAAGCAACCCGGCAGTTTTCCCCACAAATCCTATAGAGTAGCTGTTTCTAGGCCGCCAGAAACTGTAGAGATGTTACCGGACATTCCCAAGATCTTGATGCAGGGACATGAGCCAGTCACCATCGAAGGAACCCCGAACATAATTTTTTCAGATGAGGAATTGTTGGCGGCAGCGAATTTTCACAGAACAACCCTAATTGCAAAGTTCTGTGGGAAGCGTCCACCGGTTGCGGAATTTGAACGCTATGTGAATTCTGAATGGGGTTTAGACAAAACAGCCACCGTGGGTTTCAAATCTCCACGCGAAATTTCTGTGCACCTTCAAACTGAGTCAGATTTTGCGAAAGCGTGGTCGCGCGAGGAAAGAATCTTAAACGGGGTTCGATTTCTTTTATTTCGTTTGGAAGAGGGAGGACATGGGGAACCAACGACGGCAGCACATTGGATCCGATTACCTGGACTCCCGAGCACGTTGCACAATCCGGGAGCTTTAGAGAAAATAGTAAATCAACTGGGTCACTACCTGCGTTCAGATTTGCGGACACAAAAATTCAAACATCCGGCATATGCACGAATGTGTTTGGAGCTAGATATGGCGGAGACGCTGCCGGAAAAGTTTTGGGTTACTCCAGGATCCCAAAAACCTTACATTCAAGTGATTGAGTATGAAACTTGGATCGGATACTGCTCTCACTGCCAAATCCAAGGTCATGAACGGAAGAGGTGTCGCAAGTTACAGGGCTGTGGGACAGATGCTCGACGATATGTTTCAAAGGAAATGGAAGGAACGGGTATGATACGGAAGGCCCAGGCTGAGCAGAGCGCGCATGAGAAGGTTGAGGGCAGAGCGCGCAAGCAAGCAGAGCGTACTGAAGTAGAAAGGCTACCAGCTGTTCAACAAAATGTCTCTAACGAAGATTTCACAACAATGAAGCTGCTTAAGAGTATTCCAAAGCTGAAGAGTAAAATAGAAACAATATCAAGTAACAAAGAGATATCAGATCAGGAGATTTCAGGATTGAAGGAAAGTGGAACAACGCTAGATGATCAAGATGAAGCTTTAAAAAACAAGGCAAGACTACAAAAAATGGAGGAGGAACTTTTCAAGGAGCAACAAGAATTCAATA
The DNA here is from genome assembly GCA_028551475.1 of Casuarina equisetifolia. NCBI lineage: Eukaryota > Viridiplantae > Streptophyta > Magnoliopsida > Fagales > Casuarinaceae > Casuarina > Casuarina equisetifolia. Next base: position 22,027,475 of record CM052360.1, read on the forward strand.
GAAAAAGAATGGGTGTAACATATAGGAGGTCAAATGTTCGAGAAAATGCAATTATGAAAGGAGGAGGAAAGGAAAGGACAAAGCAAATTGTTAAGGAAGATATAAGACCAAGGCGACATCTAAAAAGTGAAATACATAAAAGGGAGGAAGAATGGGAAGAAGGAAAGACAATGAAATTCATAGAAAACGAAGGGCTAGTGGAAAAGAAAATGGCTTCTCAAAATAATAAATCCTCGGAGGACATGCAAATAAGAAATCAGTTTGGAGTATTGACAGAGGAAGATTTGGAAAATGAATTGAAGAAAATCTTACAAAACACAGAGCAACAAGAAAAAGACAAGGAAGACAATCTCATATTAAAAGATTCAAAAACTCATCAAAGTTCATATATAAATGGAAGTGATAGCAGGTCAACTGCCATGGATGGTAAAATACTTACCACCTCTTATGTCTAGCTTTATAATATGGAATATTAGAGGACTAAGTCCTCTAGAAAAATTGGATTTTCTTACGAGAATTCAATAGAAATAGAATAGCTATAGTAGCTCTTTTGGAACCAAAACATTTTGGTGAACAATTGAGTCAAACAGCAAGGAGGTTGGGTTTTCTCAATTTTTTGCATTGCAATCCAGAAAATACGCATATATGGTTAATGTGGAAAACAGAAGTAAGGGTGTCATTAGTAGTTTGTTGTAATCAGAGTATAACAGTGGATGTGTAAATGGACGGGAAACAGTTTTTAGCAACAATAGTATATGCAAGCACAGATTATGTTAGAAGGCAAGGACTATGGCATCATTTAGAGGGAATTCAAACTGTGGGTAAACCGTGGATAATAGGAGGAGATTTTAATTCCATAGTTGGTCTGGATGAAAAGAGAGGAAGGAGACAATACTCTGTTGTGGCAAGTAGAGAATTCCAAGACTTTATTTGTCACCAGGGATTGAAAGATTGTGGATTTATGGGTTCTCCTTATACGTGGTGTAATAATGTACAAGGAACACAAAGAATATGGACAAGATTGGATAGAATACTTTGCAATTTGGAGGCATCCATGACTTTTACCTCCCTGAAGGTGAAGCATTTACCTAGAGTAGGATTAGATCATTCACCATTGTTGATATAGTTGAGTGGGGCATATAGAGGAACCAAGTCATTTCATTTTCAGAAACAATGATTAGAAGTGGCATCAATAAAAGATTTGATAACAAGACAGTGGACAGGAAATTCAATGGAGACACCATGGATACGTTTGCATTTGAGAAGTATAAAGGTTAAAAAAGCCTTGCAAGAGTGGCAAAAGCAAAATGAAAGTAATAAGGAACAAAGAATAACAGATCTTACAGAGCAGGTGCAAGCAAAGGAATGTCAGTTGCAAGAGGCATGGTCAGAAACTATTTTCAAAGAGCTACAAACATTGCAAGAACAATTGATAGAGCTTATCAAAAAAGAAGAAAATGTGTTAAGAGATAAAGCCCAAGTCAAATGGCTACAGGAAGGGGATCGAAACTCGAGATACTTCCACGCGTGTATCAGGGATAGACGCCAAGCATCTCAATTTAACTTTCAACTACCAGATGGAATGAGGATAGATGATGTGGAGATTTTGGGACCTATGGCTGTAGACTTTTATAAGGAGTTGTTGACGTCACACAAGACACAACAAGATGATAATGAAATGGAGGATTTCTTCAGCCCAATTCCAAATATAGTAACAACAGAACAAAATGAAATCCTATGTAAAATTCCAACATGGGAGGAAGTGCAACAGACAATAAAAAGTCTAGATCATGATAATGTTCCAGGTCTAGATGGATTTACTAGTAATTTCTTCAAGGCTGCTCAAGAGGTGGTTAAGGCAGATATACTTAATGCAATTGTTGATTTTTTTAGGGGGGGTCACATTCCAAGAAGTACAACAGCAACCGTATTATCATTGATCCCCAAAGTTGCTTAGCCAAGTAGCTTTTCAGATATTAGACCAATCAGTTTGTGTACTTATAGATATAAGATATTAGCAAAGCTTCTTAACGATAGGCTAGCTAAGATTCTTCCTTAAGTAATATCTTTAGAACAATCTGGTTTTGTGAAGGATAGATCAATACAAGAAAACATAGCTTTAGCACAGGAAATGGTTCATGAAATAAACCGAAAGGTGCCAGGGGGTAATGTTGTAATCAAAATGGATATGTCAAAAGCATATGATAGGATGGAATGGTCTTTTTTATTGAAAGTAATGCGGAGATTCGGATTTTCAGAGACATGGATTGACATGATATATAGATGTATTTCGAACAACTGGTTTTCCATACAGCTATAAGGAAAAAAGTTTGGCTTTTTTCACTCCACAAGGGGGTTGTGTCAAGGAGATCCTTTGTCACCAAGTTTGTTCATATTAGCACAAGAAGCGTTATCTCGTAAGTTGAAACAATTAATGCAAGTTGGGGATATTGGAAGCTATAAAGGAACGAATGATTTTGGATATGTCTCACACTTGCTATATGCAAATGATATGATAGTTTTTCTAAACGGGAGACAAAGATCCATTCAGAAGTTTATGGACTTATTGCAGATATATGAGCGAAATAGTGGACAAAAAGTAAATGTGGCTAAATGTAATTTTTTAGTGGCAAAGAAGATGTCCCATCATCAAAAACAACAAATTCAAAATTGGACAGGATTTTCACCAGCAGAATTACCAATGAAGCACTTAGGAGCTTTGCTTTTTAAGGGAAGATCAAAAAGGAGTTATTTTGATGAGATTATGAGAAAAATTACGGGGTGAATTTCCAATTGGAAGAATCGTTATCTTTCTCATGGAGGGAAATTAGTACTTATCAAGAGTGTTTTGTCATCCATTCTTATCCACTGTTTATCGGTAACTAAAGCTCTAAAGGTAGTGTTATACGAAATAAACAAGCAAATGTCTGAATTCTTATGGAGTCATATGGGAGAGCATAGAGCACATTAGGTGGGGTGGGAAAAAGCATGCCGCCCTAAGGAAGAAGGTAGACTGGGAATAAGAGACATGAACATGGTTATGGCGTGCTTTTTAGTGAAAATGGCTTGGAACTATATTAAAGGAGATTCTTTGTGGGAAAAATTCATGCGAAGAAAGTATGGAAATCCAATGGAAGTTTGTCATCAACCAAGATATGCTAAACCCTCACATTGTTGGAGGGCTATTAAAACTCACATTGCTTTTATTTTGCAGCATAGTAGATGGGTGATTCGAAATGGAGAACGCTCTTTCTGGACAGATAAATGGTTAGATGAGATATTATGGCATCCATCATGTGATGACAATGCAAGGAGTATTCGCGAAGCCATGGAGGATCCAGAGTTTCTCGAGGACAATTTATCCACAAAGCAATTGGAACAAGCACGTCGCATAATCATCTCCAATGACTCAAATAAAATGGCCTTTGAGTTAACCTCTAATGGAGAATTCTCTTAGCGTCAACATATGTAAACAAAACACCACATGGTGAGAAGAAAACTTGAAGTTTATATGGAATAAGTACCTACCTCCAAAGATTGGCTTCTTTGTGTGGAGGGTGATGAATAAAGGATTTCCAACAGATGAAAAAGTTCAGGAGAGAGGCATTTCTTATGCCTCAAGATGTGTTTGTTGTACAACACCGAAGTGCGAGACACTAGATCATCTTTTTTGTCTAGGAGAATTGGCAACAGGACTATGGAATCATTTCTATCATATTTTGCAAATGCCTGTTCGACGTGACACGATTTTCAACTTAGTTGTGGATTGGTTTCATGAGGCTAGTATCTCCTCACAAGGAGGGATGTCGTTAGCCTTAATTGTTTGCATAATTTTGTGGCAAATTTGGTTGGCTAGGGATAATGTCATATTCAATAATCAAGGTTTTTCTTTACCAGTTGTGGTAGGGGAAGTGCTTTCAAAGGTCTGTGAATTTATGGCTTCTTTTCAAAGTAGTACATTCCCTTCAATGAAAAAATGCCAAATACTACAAGAATTACATATTCCAATAGTTGTTCCACCACTTCGTAAAGGTCGTATGGTACATTGGTCGTGTCCATCTCCAGGTTCTCTAAAGTTGAACACAGATGGATCTTGTAAGGAAGGAGCTTGTGCAGGAGGAGGTGTGGTACGGGATTGGAGGGGAAGTGTTGTTATGGCTTATGCGGTAAACTTAGGACAAGGAAATAGTGCAAAAGCTAAGGTTTTGGCTTTATTAGAAGGTCTTAAGATATGTTATCAGCAAGGTTTGAATATAGCGAAGATAGAAGCAGATTCTCAATTCATGGTTCAATGCATAACAGGTGTTGATTCAGTTCCATGGGATTTAGAATATGAATTACGTCAATGTTTAGTATATCTAACATCAAATGTCAAAATCACCCATGTCTTTTGAGAAGCAAATTTTCTTGCAGATGGTTTGGCCAACTTTGGTCATTCGTTTATAGGAATACAAGTTTTGTCCACACTGGGATCTCTACCAACAGATTGTAGGAAAATAGCTTAGGAAAATCAATTAGACTTGGAACATTACAGGCCTCCTTGACTACATCAATCTCAAGAGTCATAAGTTGTTATTTTATTATTCACTATATGATTTTCTTAGGCACTTTAAAAGTTTTATTTTATATTATCTTATTACCTGAAGTTCAGGATTATATATTGAGAGATTAGGTTTAACGCCCTATCCTATGTAGTCTTTTTACACAGGTTTTGAGCCTTGGGTCATATTGTGAGATAAATATCAAAATAAGGGTTCAAACCTTTTTCTTTAAAAAAAAAAAAAAAAAGGTTGATGGCACGTGTATTTTTATTGGAGACTTCTTGAAGTCATATAGTAACAGAAATTGTTGATGCAGCCGTCATCACCAAAGCGCATCATATAAGTATATACAATATGGTAATATCTAGATATAAGTAGAGACAAAGTGAGGGAGAGGGAGACATAAGTGCAAGTGTATTATTACTAACATTATTTTAATATATGAGTTTATTTATTAAAAAAATGAGATAATAAAGAAGTTAAAAGACATATCCGAATAATATAAGTTCACTTAAGAAAAACAAATAAGATGTATTATTATTAGAAATTTTTTAATATGTATTTGGACTGGGTGAATTTGGTGAAATATTCTTATGTAACAAGGCGTTCATAGGAATATCAACGATTGAAATTTTGAACTACAATGAATGGTCAAAACAATTAAAAGAAAATATTTGACTATGAAGTTAAATTTTCTTTCTTAGCTTGTTTGTATTATCTATGGTCTAAATGAAATTATAAGCATTTTAAAAATAAAAACTATTAAAATATCAATTTTTTGGCTAGAATAAAAAAATTAGTATGTGGAAGAACATCTCTATTTAAGAACTTTAAACTTTCTCATGTAAATGTTTTATTATATTGTAGTTGGAAGATTCTAAATTTGATTTTTTCTTAAATAAATTGTAATATTAGGATATGTCTTTAAGCTTTTGTACTTTTATTAATAAACTCACATATTTATAAAAAAAATTAATAATAATAATAACAATAATAAAAATTTATTATATCAAGGAAGAAAGACAAGAGATAAATAGATTTATAGACAAACATTAAATAGAAGAGAAAAAGAAAAACAGTGAGAGGAGGTCAAAAAGAAAGATTGCGTGTGGAAGATATACATGTAATTTTGTTTTCTCTGTCTTATTTTAAGATCCTTTCTAGTGAAGGAAAAGAATTTCAGCCCCCCATTTCCTATGACAATAGACTAAAAGGCAAAATTGATGGAATAGACTTGTTTATCTAAAGAATTGTTTAATTTCACAATGAAGAATGCAATGAGTTTTCACATAAAAGACAAGGTTGTTGTTGGTTGCTACATCAAATACCAGTAATTTTCCAAACAGTAAAGCAATATCGTTGGAAATTTCAGTAAAAAAGTATCGTAATAATTAATACTTATATTTTCAAAGTTTATATATTACCCTTTTTTTTCCTTCCAATGTACATACAAGGATTGCAAATCATATTTGTAATAATTAGAGTACATTCTTAATTTGAAAGCTAGTCATACTTATTTTTTTAGTATACTCGAACTGAGCAAATTTGGCAAAATATCTTTGCACAATAAGGCCTTCATAGGATTATTCGTGATTGAAACTTTGAATTGTAATGAATGATTAAAGCAACTTAATGAAAAAACTTGGCTGCTAAACATTTTAATATTTGTTTTTTCTTAGCATATGTCTATTATATATGGTCTAAATAAAATCATAAACATTTCTAGAATAAAGCTATTGAAATATGAAGTTTATTGGTTAAAATTAGAAAAATAGTATATGGGAGAGCATTTCTATTTAACAACATTAGATTCTCTTGGGCAAATATTGTATTGTGTTATAATTAAAGAACTCCAAAATAATTTTCTTTTAAATAAATTATAATAATGAGGTATGCCCTCAAACTTTTATATTGTTTTATTTTGAGATGAATAAACTCATGTATTCTTTTTTTTTTTAGTGAAAAGGTAAATTGTATTAATACATATTAAAGTACAAAAGCATAGGAGCATACTCCAGTATTATAAAAGTCACCATATCTATAAAAAGTGGAAGTTGGAAGCCTCCAAATCTCACTCAAAATAACATTGCATTGAGAAAATTTTATATTTCTAAACAAAGAAGTTCTCGCTCATACTATCTTCTTTATTTTCGCTAAGAGAATAGGGATATCCATTATTTTTCCTTGAAAACGTCTTCTATTTCATTCAGCCCATAAACAATAAATACAAGCTAAGAAAGATATCTTGAGAAGTTTGGTAGCTAAATCCCTTCCTTTTATTACTTTGACCATCTATTGTAGTTCTTCATTCCATCCTACAATATCACGTCATATTCCATTTTGAGCAAGAATACTTTTCCAAATCTTCCTTGTCCATGCACATTTAAAAAAGAGATGACTTCTATTTTCTAAATAAGATTGACAAAAATCACAATATATGTTTACCAAAGGAAGCCATCGTATAATTTCTGTTGCTGTAGAAAGTCTATCCTTGCAAATAAGTCATCCAATGAAATTATGTTTGCTAATGCCACCTGTCTAAATTAAATCATACCAATCCACCATTTCTCCAACTTGCCGAAGATCATTATAAATTTTTTGGCAACAATATGTAGGACTCGAGAGAACAAAAGTAAGTGTGGGCCTTAACTTAAGGAAAGCCCGCCAACTCCAAGCCATGGTACCTTTTATATCCAACTATATTACTGAGGTTCTTTTACACTTTGTATTGTGAATCCATTTACTCAATAATAAGGCTTTTGAAAGATTAATAAGATTCCAAAGCATACATTCTAAAAGGACTTTATTCCAAATTTTAAGGTTCAATAAACCTAATCTCCCTTCTTTCTTTGGTAAACAAACAGTTTGCTAAGTTACTTTGTAAGGACGATGCATATCTATATTACCTACCCATAAAAATTTCCTTATATTTTTCTTAATCTCATAAATAGTCTGCTTTGGCAATAGGAAGACTTGCATCCAAAATATGCAAATAGAAATGAGGATAGATTTCGCCATTTGTAATCTTCTTGTATAGCTTAGATGTTTCATTCCCCAACCTTCTATTCTTTAAAATATTTTATCTATTAGACCTTTGCAATCAACTTGAGTTAGTCTTTTCGTGATAAAAGGAACTCCAAGATATCTAATAGGGAGTGAACCCTTCAAGAAAGGAGTATGATCAAGTATAAGAAGTTGTTCTCGCTCCGATAACCCTGAAAAGAAAATTTGACATTTAATTGGGTTATACTTTAAGCCTGTAAGATTAGCAAATTCCTCCAAAACTTCTATAAAACATAGGACTGAGTTCGCATCACCATGAGAGAAGAGAAATAAATCATCAACAAAACATAAATGAGTGATTTTTTTCGATTTGCATCGCTAATGAAATTTAAACACTACTATAGAGGTCTTTGAAATAATGATTCTATTGAGTATCTCCATAACCAATACAAATAAATATACAGATAAAGGATCACCTTATCGTAATCCATTAGTACCTTTAAAGTATCATGCATGTTCTCCATTGAAATTGATTGAAAATTTTGTTGTAGTAATACACTCACTTATAAGATCAACTAAGTACTGGGGGGTGTTAATGGCTTTCAAAACTCCTAATACTGCATCCTATTTGACCATGTCATATGCTTTCATAAGATCAATTTTTATGGCCACACATTTACCTTTGTCTCCCTTGTGATAGTTATGCAAAAGTTCTTAGCAAAGCATAATATTCTCTTAAATCTGTCACCCTTTAATGAAAGTTGTTTGATTATGACTGACCACTGAAGATAAAATGATGCTTACCCTTTTAGCAAGCATCTTAGAAATGATTTTATATATAACATTACAACATGCTATTGGTCGATAATCCTTGGTGTAACTTGGATTGGGAACTTTAGGGACTAAAGAAAGCAATGTTGAATTTGTAAATTTTAGCAAGTTCCTAGAAGAGAAGACCTCTAATACAGCATCTTCTACATCTCTTCCAATGATAGGCCATGATTTCTTATAAAACAAACTATTATAACCATCAGGCCCAGGAGCTTTAAAATCATAAATGTCCCAAAGTGCTATAATAACATCAAAACATTCAAAATTTGGCAAATTAAGCAATGCACTAATGTCCTCCTGGAATAGAGAAGCATACCTTTCAAAGTTAATAGGAATACTTCTAGAGTTCTCAAGAATTGACTGATAATAGGAAATAATAGCAAATCTCAATTCCTACTCGTCTGTAATAATAAAGCCATCTTCTAGGACCAATTTGTTGATCTTGTTTTGAGCTCTCCTCTACATCAATGATGCAAAGAAAATCTTACTATTGTTATTCCATTCTTTTAACTGTATGTTCCTTGATTTTTGTTTGAGAATGATTTCTTCATGTTTACTTCATGTTTACTCATAGCAAGGAGTTGCTCAAGTTGTGATTTCTCCTCAGAACGTGTATATGGACAATAAGGATTAATCTCTAACCTACTCTGAATTTGCTTTAAATTTTCACTTGCATCTTTCACCTTCTAGTGCAAATCTCCAAAATGGGTGGCATTGAGTTTCTTAAGAGAAGGTTTTAAAGCTTTTAATTTTTGCACAACTTGAAACATTTTTGAGCCATTTATTTCTTGTTGCCATACTAAACTTATTATATCCAGAAAATCTGAGCAATCAGTCCAAAAATTAAAGAATCTGAATGGAGATTTCTTCCTACTTATGTCATTTCCAAATTGTACTAAACATAGAAAGTGATCCGATACACCAGGAAGTAAAAATTCAGTTGTGAATCTATCAAAATGAAGCACCCATTCTACATTAGTAAAGACCCTATCAATTTTGCTAGCTCGAAGATTAGTTCTTGTGCCTTTGTTTGTCCATGTGAATAGAAGACCATAGAATGGAGGTTCAATAAATGTTATATTCTCAACCATTTCATTTAAATTCTCCATTCCTTGTGTCCATCTAACATTTGGGCCAATTCGCTCATTGATATTCCGTATTTCATTGAAATCTCCCATGAGTAACCAAGGAATATTGTTTGTATTCAGAGTATCAAAACTTGTAAGGTAAGCCTATAACTCTCTACGTTCAACTTCTAAGTTACTTGCATGTATATTCATTAAAAAAAATATAATACAATTGGACAATACTTAAATAAAACAGCATTTTAAGGTTTAGCAACTTGAAGAACTGAAACAATTTGTAGTCCAAGCAAAGCTTATTCACATTTTATTTATGTCGCCTAATTTGACCAAAAAGTCCTAAATGAAAATGTAGTTTAAGATTGTTCTTATGTATTTATATACTAAATTCTATTAATGCAAGTTTACCTTTTTACTCAAATATATATATACATATATATACATACATACATAGTTTAAGATTTAGTAGCTTGAAAAGCTGTAACATTTTAAACTCTGAAGTCTACAAACATACGTACGAACATTTTATTTACAGATATAACATAAGTGAGAGTTGACTAGAGAGCCTCAAATCATAACTGTAGTTTAAGATATAATAAATTTGATAACATTTAGGAGTCCAAATTCTATAAAGATTACAAACATTTTATTTAGATCTATGGCATAACTAGGAGCCGACTAGAAAGCCCCAAATGAAAACAAAAGTTTAGAGTTCAACAGCTTGCAAAGCCTTAACATTTTACGGTCTGAAGTCTATAAAGCTTACAAGCATTTTATTTAAATATAAAGTCTACAAAGCTTATAAGCATTCCTTTTAGATCTATAGGACGTCCCGTCATCATGCTCAATTCAGTTTTTCTTGGGTGACTTGTTCTTCCAATTCAGACACTGAAACTGCATCATATGAACGAGTTCATCATAAGCAAATTAGAAGAACAAGATAAAATTAACAAACAAATAGGAGAGAGGGCAAGTGGGAAAACCTCGTTCAAATAAAGGTTGCCAAAAGTCCATTTTGTGATACGCAATCGGTGTTCTTATTTATCAATAAGTACCTAGTTAAGTGGTGAATAGAAGTGTCTAGGACCAAGGTTTCAAGTTTGACACCCCAGAGCGCATGAGTAAGTGGGTTAGTTGAAAGAAAAAAAAATTAGTGTTCCTATTTAGTTGTAGTCGGTGTTGTGGACTGGAAATTTTTAAGCCCCATTTCCGTGCTGGTATGTAGACTTTTGAAAGATGAATCCAGATTGGAATTAACATTTGTTTCCTATTATCCAACGAACAATGGTATAGAAAGAAAGATGCTATTACTTACACCATATCTTTTCATTAAAATAAATACTTAATTGACTTAAAAAAAAAAGATGTTTCAAAATTAATGACTTAAGGTCTAAAATCCTTTAAAGAGTTACAGTAATTTTAAAAAAAATTAGCCAATTGAAGGAACTTACTTAAAGGAAACATATTCGTGTGACTTTTAGTATCTTCGTTAACTTCTCTAATTAAATCATTATTCATAATATATTTTTTAAAAGCTTGCCAAAAGCCATCACCAGCTTGAACACTACTAATGCCTCCACATCCCAAAATTATCTTATAAAAAGAATTTGATAATTCTCCGTTTTTCTACAAATGTTTAAATAAAAAGGTTCATATTATTATTCACACATAGAATATGTTAAACTATTAAGAAGTATAACATAATTTTTTCGTTAAAATTAAAACAGAAACTTTACATATACCACCTAAGAAAATCAAGTGTTAACTAGCAAAAAAAACATCAACCTCCTGTCCCCTTCAAGATTGTTTATTTCAGAGTCTAATTTTTTCGGCGTAGCTTCCGGTGCACCTGATTTAATTTTCCCCGTTACTATGGGCAACAATGTTTGAAAACACCTCTTTCAGAATTTTTATTTTGCTAGCCTTTTTTTTTCCTTTCTTTCTAGCATTTACCTAACCGCACAAAACATCAAGATAAAAGGTCTATCAATATAAACAATATATTTGATATTTAGAAGAGGAACGACAAAAGTGCGCGTCAAGCATCACTACGCTTTTCAAACAAACAGAATCTGATTTAACGTATGTTTTTATCTGTTTAAATCTGTTTGTGCACGTGTACTCACCGGTCCCCAAGACTATTTTTGCACAGAATCCGCATCGGTGGCGACGCCAGAGTTGTAACAGCACAAAAGAAAGACATATTAGTTATGTCATCAGCAATGAAAACATTGGTCTTTGGAGGAATATCACGCCAGAAAATCAAGTATTTAATGCGAAACAAAAATCTACCTTAGTTTTTTCCTTAGGTTTACTCGTAGCCTCCTGCTGTTAACACAAATGAAAAGACTTAGCATTAAGAAGGGGAAAGAAAAAAGTCAACGTCAAGCATGACTAAGCTTAAGAAACATTATTCAGACTCATAACCCTCCCTGTCCCTCTGCCTAAGTTTGCTTTCATATCTTAAGCACTGTGTTAAGGACTTGTACTTGCCTTCTTTGCCTTGTTTTCCTTCCTCACATCCCTTAATATGCCTGTTCCCTCCATGAGGCAACACAGAGAATCCAGCCAGATCACGTTAGGAGAACGGTACTTGTTGGAAGGCGGTGGTTTACTCTAATACTGTAGAAATATCGAGAAAGCAAGAAGCAAGAAGAAAGAAGAAAAAGGAGGAAGAAAAGAAAAACAATATGTCAAATTACTAAGATATTATTTTTGCTTAATAAAAAGTTTTACATGAGTTTTGTTTATAAAGAAATACAAGGATTTAAATCAATAAAAAATGCTGGAGCCTAGAACAATTTTGAGAAAAAATTACAAGACCTATGATCAAGATAGAAAATTTTGAAACATATTACAATTGGAAAAAAAAAAGTGTTATAGTATTACAGAACTAACCTAATGAGTCATAACATTCCAATAAATTGGATATCTAAGTCTATGAGCATATTCTCCACAATCCTCTCAAGTTGATGTTTTGTTTTTACAAAAATCAAGTTTGCAAAATAAATGTTAGTGGATCAAAGGCCTATTTGAAAATTTGGCATTAAGCCAATTGAGCTTTCAGGCATGACGATCCATATCATTTTAGTTTTTAGGGATAAAGTCACTTTTTTATTATTAGATGAAAATCTTCTGGATCACCTTTTTTCCTATCATTTTTTTTTTTTTTGCTTCAATAGGCTATAAAATTATTGAGGAAGCAAGATGAAAGAAGAAGTAGGAAAGAAAGAAAAGAAAAACAATATATCGAAGCATTGGTAATATTATTCTTGTTTAAAGGAAAAGTCTACATGAACTCAACATATATAAAGAAACTATAGGAACTAAATAATAAATTTATGGTATCTACTAAAATAAAAAAATGAAATTATAAAGCTACAAAGTTAGGAAAGAAAATTGTGAAACCTACTATAATCAAGAAAAAAAATAGTCTTCCTCACATGAGAAGAATTCATAATATAACTGACCTAATGGATCAACAAGCTGCAATAGGTTGAATAGCTAAATCTATAAGTGTTTCTAAACATATACTGGTGAGGGATGAGAATGGTCATGGGAACGCCACTATTTATAGAGGCAAGTCAGTAAAAATGTACATGCTTTTACTACGGTTAAGATTCGGGTTGGTAAGAGTTTGTTTAATGAGGAAATATTTCCTTAACCACTCCTATGCGCATATATTAAACATTCGTCCAAATTTCACCCTATGACCGGGATATATAAAAATATATCGAAGAAGGACAATTACTTGCGATTACTATTGCTATGATGTTATTACAAGGGAAACAGTTATAATCTTCATTTGAAAGGTATAACTATACATTGTCTGTTTTTACCTATATTTCTCTAATTATTGGCAAGAACATTTGGAATGATGGGAGGGTTTGATCCAAACACAACATTCGCTATTGTGATGAGACCTGGGTCCTGGGTAGTGATACTCAAAAAAGCAACCACATTGGTATTTTTGACATTAAATTGGAAGGGAATGAGACCAAATAAAAACACAAAGCTATCTCCTACAATGACTAAAATTTCGGTGCCATAAGGTTGAGTATGAGGATGATTGAGGCGATATGGTGCAATGACTGCGAGTTAAATATATGCCCAATGTGTTGAGACCTGGTTTCTGCCCGCATTCAAAAGAGAGACATTTGAAGGGAGTGGATTTGAGTGTGGAATGCTCAGTCCCGATAAGAAGAAATCATTGGCAGCAAAGCATTCGAGATATTGATGCTTGATTACATATGTAAAGAACTTGAGATACCAGCGCTTGATTACGTAAACAAAGCACTTGAGACACAAATGATTGATTACGTGTGGAAGAAGTGGCAATCTCTTCTATTGTGTAGTTTTTTATTCTGGCTTGTGTTTGGCTACTGAGAAAATTCCTGTGTGATTTTTCCTCGTATCTTCTATGTTTCTTTCTCTACGGACAGAATTTTCGTCTACATCAAAACATAGATTTAAAAAACGTTGACCGTAGAGACTCGGAAGGCTTAGAACCCCCAGGCTCCGGGGGTTATATTATTGATGGGTCCCACCTTCTGTCCTATGCATTTACTAGCACACCAACCCTTCCCTGATTATTCTTTTCTGTAGGAGGCTGCCTTTGTTCTGAAATGTAAGATAAATGCGCTGAAAGTCACCCTCTTTTCCGCGTGGTTTAACGATGCTCTTCTGGGGCGATAGCATGCGATAAGAAATTAAAAGGCCAAGTTCCTGGAATTCGTGGTCTTGGTCCACCATTGAATTGGATTTTCAATTTCATAATAAAAGATACAGTAAGCTGACACTCGACTATACCATTAAATGCAAGTACGTTGCTAGGAATTTCCACTAATGATTAACACTTCTTTCGCATTTTCAAGGTTCATATTATGTTTTTTTAGTTTTCCCTTCCACTGTTATATATAAAGGCCAAAATTCCCCCCAAATAAAAACATCAGTGTAAGATTAACTTTAATGTTTTAAAATTCACCGACTTCAAACCCTAAAACATTCTTCATTACATAGAAACAAAGTCAACATTTGAGTAAAAATAAGGTTTTAAAAATATTATCAAAGTTGGTTTCGGGAGATAACACCTCCCACAAAAATCTGCAACCTAAAGTGTTTTGCAGCGGATTTTTGAATCCCTAAAATAGAACATGAAGCCCACATTAACTGTGAGGAGGTACGTTAAGAATTGTTTGGTAAAAGTTTCATGTTTTTTAAATATTTTGTTAAAAATATTATATAAAACTCTTGGATAAGAACGAACTTCTATTTGATTGCTTATGATTGTTACTCTTCTTAGTCAATGCAAATGCTTAAAATTACGAGCACCTGCTCTGCACCTTCCCCAAAGCTTCCAATCAATTGATTTTATGTTATCTCATTAAGCTAACTTGTTTGTCTTGTCATTTTGCTATGAAAGTCCCCATTGGTAGGCAAAGAAGACAATCGAAAGGTAGATAAATTGTCTTCTAGTGTTAGCAACTACCACTACCTGCCATGTGATCTTATCTTGAAGGAAAAGAATCACCTAAAATCTAATCCATCAAGAGAAATAAAATGGTTAGAATAATTCTCCTCTATTTTCAGTTCCCCAAAACTATTTATCTTATTTATTTGCATGCTGTCTTTGTTATAGTTTCACAATAAAGGAGCCGAGGGGAGCATTATTTGATTCTTCTAATGGCTTATTATTTAATAAAACAAGTATTTTTTCAATTGTTCTCTCCACTGAATTGTTTCTAAAGATAGTCAATAACATTTTGCCCGCTTGGGTGTTATTGTCAAAAGCATTAGAGTTAACGGGAAAGTTGTATTCTCAAAACATCTCCGAAACCTCCTCTATGTGTATTCCATATTCTAAAACATTATCCTCAATTTATACTATGTTTACTAAATTACCCAAAACACCCATCCCAGTATTAGTAAAACTTATATTGTGGTCTCAATTTATACTCTTAAGTCTCTTGATTATCTTGTGAAAATTTTGAAATAAGCAACTTTTGCTAAAGTATATAAACAAATCATCCAAGGGCCTTCTCCAAATTATTCTCAACTGCATCCTGTCATCTCACTCATACTCTTCATGGCTCACTTCTTGCCAAAATCTAAGCAGGACAATGATGCTGAAATTCACCTATCGTTGATCAATCATTAAAACAAAAGGTCAAAAATAGTGAAACTATGTGTCGGTGTTGCTATAAGGTTAGCTATGAAGCTAAAGAATGAAGTAAATTGCATGACTTTTTAATATTTGTTTTGTTTCCCCCTCAACACCAATTCTAGTGACACAAATGTAAAGCGATAATGATCAATACAATAAAATTGTTTCATCTACAAGTAAATAAAGTTTTTTTAGATGAAAGGTCAAGAATTAAATATCACTATAATGTCACTCAAAATGACATTTCTCTATGAGGATTTCATATCTTGAAATAAAAAAGCTTTCTCTTGTATAATTTTATTTACTTTAACAAATAGAATTGAGATGTTAACTATTCTATTCTGAAATCGTCTTCTATTTCATTCTAACTATATTCAATAAATTTAAGTTAAAAAAGATATCTTAATAAGTTTTGTAGTTAAATCCTTTCTTTTAATTACTTTGATCATTTATTGTAGTTCTTCATTTCATCTTTCTATGCTTATATACCTTAAAATAACTAAATAAACAAATCATCCAAGGCCCTTCTCCAAAATTATTATCAACCGCATCCTATCATCTCAATCATACTCCTCATGGCTCACTTTTTGCCAAACTCTAAGCAAGATAATATTTCTGAAATTCACCTCTCGTTGGTCAATTATTGAAACAAAAAGTCAAAAATGGTGAAACTATGTATCGGTATGGCTATAAAGGTTAGCTATAAGGCTAAGGAATGAAATAAATTACTTGAGTACTGTAAAAATACAACAAATTGCACAATTTTTTAATAGTTGTTTTTTTTTTCCCTCAACACCAATTGTAGTGACACAAATGTAAAGCAATAATGATCAAGACAATAAAATTGTTCCATCTACAAGTAAATAAAGTTTTTTTTAATGGAAGGTCAAGAATTAAATATTACTATAAAAGAATTATAAATTGTTCAATTACAAACATTATCATTTAGGTTCAAAAATTGCATTTGACAAATTCTAAATCTTTTGCAAAAACTTATTACAATTTATACGCTTTACTCCCTTAGTAGATGAAATCTTCTCTCTTACATCCTTCTTGATTTTAACAATAATAGTTGAATTGTTTAAACTTTTATCACTGAATCCTCTTCTACATTTTCCCTCCAAATATGTTACGATACAACCTTAAAAGATACACTAAGCAGAAACACTACAAAGCTCTTACTTTCGACAACCTTAATCATCTAACATATTTCAACTCTTCAATGTTTAATTCTTTGAGTTGCACCATTCATGCCTAATAGAACATTCCATATTTAATTTGTCAACTTGCATTTAAAAAATAGATGTTCTTGTGATTCTTCTCCTTGTTGGCAAAGGTTGCATTGTAGGTTCACTAAGCTATTCTATACAACTACATGATCTATTATGAATAATTTGTCTTTCAAAATGATCCAACAGATAAAATTATGCATTGGCTCTCCTTTCCATAGTAGTCTTGCTCATTCAACATCTTCTCTACTCTCTCTTAGTGCTCCATAACATTTTTGCAATAATGTACTCTAAACCCGTCACTAGTTGTGTGAGTTCATCTCTTACTTGTAGAATATTCCTTTGACTCTAATCTAGTGAACATTTCATCTCAACTTCTAATACATTCTTTTCTTTTAAAATTTTTTATTATCATCCATCTAACCTATAAAGCATTTGAATTGTTATGCATAAGAGACCATAAGACCACAAGAAACCATAAGAATTATTATAAAAGTTTGAATTATTATACAAGTAAATAAAGTTTTGTACAAACAACTCAATTGGCATCTTTTTGAACTCCCTTGTGCTTTTTTTTTTTGGTCATTATTCTAGGTATATTAGTTTATTCTTTCTTTCCTACTTATTCTATGCATTTCTTTTTTTTTATGGAATTATAAGTTTGCATTAATGAAAAGTAGTATATAGAAGTATAGGGACATTTCACAACATTACAAAACTATAAAAATTATGAAAAGTTCGGAGTTACAAGCCTCTAAATATCACTCAAAATGACATTTTCTTGTGAAGATTTTATATTTTGAAACAAAGAATCTATCCTTTGTATAATTTTCTTTACTTTAACAAACAAAATTGAGATGTCAAGTGTTCTATTCTGAAATTGTCTTCTATTTCATTCTACTCATATTCAATAAATTTAAGCTAAAAAGATATCTTAATAAGTATTGTAATCAAATCCCTTCTTTTAGTTTTTTTAATAATCCATTATAGTTTTTCATTCCATATTTCAGTATGACATCAAATTCTATTCTTAGCAAAGATAGTCTTTCAAATAATCATTTTCCATGCACATTCAAAAAAGAGATGGATTTTATTTACTTTTTCCTTTATGGATTTTATTTTTCAAAAGAGAGGACATGATAATGTTTATCAAGAGACATTAGGATCGATATCTTAAACATGTATTAAGAAGCAAAGAGTAGATATGTATGTTAGACTTTGGTATTACTTCGTAAGTGAAATATACTGAAAATTCCATATAAAGTAGTTGAAACAATTTTATAGCCTTTATTTGGAACATTTAGCAATTCATTAATAACTATTACATGTTCTTCTCTAATCATTTTTCCACTTGAAATGCTTATTAGGATTCTTTTTTTTTTTTGCAAAAAGAAAATTTTGCATTTATAAAAATTAATATATAAAAGCATGGGAGCATATCCCGTTATTACAAAAGCTATGAAAGTTACAAAAAGATGAATCTTAAAGGCTTCTAAATTTCACTCAAAATGACATTTTCTTAGGAAGTTTTTAGATTTCAAAACAAAGAAGTTCTCACTTAAATAATTTTCCTTACTTTTTCCAACTAGATTGGGATGTCAATAGTTTTATTTTGGAATCATTTATATTACGTTCAACCAATATATAGTAAATGCAAGCTAAAAAAATATATTAAAAATTTTGTAGATAAATTCCATCCTTTAATTACTCTAATCATCCATTCTAGTTCTTTATTCTAACCTACCTTATGACATCAAATTCCAGTTTAAGTAAGGCAAGTTTCCAAATCATCTTGATCCATGTATATTCAAAAAAGATATGACTCTTGTTTTCTACTATAGAAAATTGATCTTGACAAACTAGCTATTTAATAAAATTATGTTTATTGATGCCAAAAGCCTAAATCAAACTATACCATTCTACTTCTTCATTTACTAGTGAAAGGTCCTTGTAAATTTCTTTGCAACAATGAGCAAATCTATAAGAACAAAGGAAAGAATGGACATTAGTTTAAAGAAATTTCTCTAACTCCATGTCATGAAACCATTTATATCAAGCTGCATTACTAAAGTTCTTTTACATTTTATACTATAAATCCACTTATTCTATAAAAAGAGTTTAGGAGATTAATAAGATTCCAAAACATACAACACAAAATGACTTTATTCTAAAGTTTAAGATTTGATAACCCTAATCTCCCTTCCTTCTTTATTAACAAACTATTTGCCAAGCTACTTTGTGTGAACCTTATGTATTTGTACAACCCACCCACAAAACATTTATGATATTTTTCTTAATTTCATAAATTGTTTACTTTGGTAGAAAGAAAACTTGCATCCAAAATACATATGTGAAAATTAAAACTGATTTTGCCAACATACCTAAGATGTTTCATTCCCCAACCTTCTATTTTTTCAAATATTTTATCCATCAAAGCCTTGCAATCAGTATGAGTAACTCTTTTTGTGATGAAAGGAATTCCAAAATATCTAATAGGGAATGCACCCACAAGGAAAGGTCAGTAGTCTTAAATAAAAATTTGTTACTGTTCTAATAATGCTTGATAGCATATTTGACATTTGCTTAAATTATAATAAAGACTTGTGAGTTTAAAAAATACTTCTAAAGCTTTTACAAAAATAAGCACTAAAACTATATTGCCACAAGAGAAAAGAAACAAATCATCAAGAAAACACAAATGAGTATTTTTTTAGGTTTGCATCGCTAGTGAAACTTAAATGTCAAATGTGAAGGTCTTTGTAGTAATAATTCTATCAAGTATCTCTATGACTAATGCAAATAAATATATGGATAATGAGTCCTTTTGTCTCAATCTAAGAGTACTTTCAAAGTAACATGCATGCTCTTTATTAAAATTTACTAAGAAACTTATTATAGCAGTACACTCACCTATGAGATCAATGAAGTACCAGGGAGTATTAATAGTTTTCACAACTTCTAATATTGCTTCCTACTTACCCATATCATATTCTTTCATGAGATCAATTTTTATGACCACACTTACCTTTATTGCCCTTGTGATAATTGTGAAGGAGTTTCTAATAAAGCATAATATTCTTATAAATTGAACATCCATGTGTAAAAGTAATTTGGTTTTGGCTAAGCATTGTAGGAAGAAAACACTTAACTTTCCAACTAACTTCTATTAAATGATTTTGTAAAGAACATTACAACATGTTATTGGCTTGAAATCCTTATTACAATTAGGATTAGAAACTTTAGGGACTAAAGATAAAAATTTAGAGTTCATAACCTTCAATAATTTTCTAAAGTAGAAAAACTCTTGTACAACATCATTTATATTTCTTCCAATAATAGGATAGGTTTTCTCATAGAATAAGCTATTATATATTATTGGTCCAAGTTCTTTAAAATCATAAATTCCTTAAAGAACCTTAGTAACATATGAATAATCAAAATTTAGTGGATTAAAAAACACACTTATGCCTTTATGGAACAAAGAGATGCATCTCTCACAATAGGTGAAGGTATATCTAGCGCTACTAATAATAGACTTATAGTATGAAATAATAACAGTTCTTAAGTTTTCTTCTTTTGTGATAACTGAACCATCTTTCAATACTAGTTTGTTGATCTTATTCTGAACTCTCCTCCACATCAAAGATGCAAAAAAAAATCTTACTGTTATTATTCCTTTGTTTTAGCCATAGGTTCTTGGATTTTTGTTTGAGTAAGATTTTTTTATGTTTATTCATTGCAAGTAGTAAATCCAATTGTACTTTTTTCTCAAAACATGTATTAGGACAATGAGGATCAATTTCTAATCTGTGTTGCACTTAGTGTAAAATTTCTCTAGCATTTCGTGTCTTCCAATGTAAATTACCAAACTAGGTTGCATTAAGTTTTCTAAGAGGATACTTTAAAGCTTTTAGTTTCTGCATTACTTGAAACAATTTTTATATACCTTTTTGTGTTGTCATAGTGAACTAATTATATTCATGAAGTCTAAGTAATCAATTTAGAAATTAAAGAATTTAAATAAAGAATTCTTCATACATGCAATATTATTAAACTTAACTAATGATCTGATAGTAGAAAGGAAAAACTCAATGGAAATCTATCAAATTTAAGAATCCCTTCCTCATTGGTAGAGGCTCTATGAATTTTACTAGCTCTAAGATTAATGCTTAAATCTTTATTTGTCTATGTAAATAGTAAATCTAAAAAAGAAGATTCAATCAATGTCATATTCTCAATAATATCATTCACGCTCTCTATTCCTTGCATCTATCTAACTTAGGGTCAATATGCTCACTTGTATTTTGTATTTCGTTGAAATCTCTCACAATTAACTAAGGAACATCATTGACATTAAGATTAGAAAATCTAGCAAGATTAGTACATAATTACTAAAATTCAATCTTAGAGTTACTTGCATATGTAGTAGATAATAAACATGAGTGCATACCTAGCTTTTCAATTATAGATGACCTAAGATGAAAACTCTTTTAAAGTGAGTTGAAGATCAAAAGATTTCAAAGGATCTATATTCTACCAAATTATAAATATAATTTCAATATGCATATCCACACTTTATGATGACATCAACATTTTTTTATTTGACTCTATGTTCAATCAAAATAATAATTTGGGGGCATAGGTCAAAACAAAATTAGCTACATCCTTTAACTTGGGTTTTTTATTTAACCTCCTAAAATTTCATAATAACACTTTCATTTATTAGGAAATTTATACTCTTCCCCTCTTATCCCAATCTTTACAACAAGATTAGTTGATGTGTCCTTATCCAATAATGCAAACTTATGTTCAAATACGTCATTTTGCTCTTTACTTTTTTTTTTCTTACCAAAACTTGATTGTTTTTATGCCCAAGGAAGATTTAGTATTTACTATTGCATCCTTCATCTGAAAAATAGAAGCTTCAGTATCCATCAAATTTAAAGTTGACCATGTTGCTTGAGTATTTTGAGTTTCATTTTGAATAGTTTACATAAGGGCATCCTATGTAGAAACCAAATTTTGACTTAGAGTTTACCTTATATCTTGTGTATTTTGAGTTTTAATCTAAGTTTTTTTATCTAAAGGAGTCACTTTCTTTTTACATACCCAAACTTCTTTTTAATTATAATATATTCTTTGTGTCCAAAGCAATTAAATACTTTACATTTTTTAGGGATCCAACAATATTCAACTTGAACTTCATATGGGTCTTCTTCTCCCATATCAATTTCAAACTTTTCAGGACAGTCACTATTAATATTCATCATAATACATACATTTGCATATGATAATCAAAGTTTTTGTTCAGTAAGTTTATCCATGTATAAAGCTTTGCCCAACACATTACTTACATAACTCATACCTATATTAGTCTAAAGCACATGTGGGACATTATATAAATACACCTAAATAGGAACTACAGAAATTCTTGCTCTCTCCAATCTAATGAAAGAATGTCATTTCTTAATGAAACGTGGTCTACCTATAACATCCCATACTCCAACTTCTAAATAACCCACAAGACAATTTGCATAGTAAACTTTTACCTTTTTCAATAGTTTTTGGTCTAGGTACCACAACAAGTTTATTCCTTTTTTTGGAAGAAGGATGATAGTCTAGTTTAGTTGTCTTCATAAGATTACCCATTACAATATATTTCCAAGATACTCTCCTGAACTTTATTGACCACACTAACAGTTTCCTCTTGAGATATTATTATCAATTTCACCAACATACAAGCATTAATAGTTTTACCTAAGTCATCCATACATAATTTGAATAGTGAGGCCACAATTTCTACTGCGATCTTAAAGTTTGTAGAGTTCGGGGCTTTCATCTAAATTTTGCCACTTTCTGAGTTTATTGAACTATTATTTGGGAAACTAACCTTCGGTTTATAGAAAGTAACTCAGGATTCACCAAGTCCACCAACTTTACCACAGAACAAAATGGAGACTAAATTGAAGTTTTACAGCCAAGATTTGCTTTGCAACCACCTTCTGCTATTTTTGAAATAGTACCTCTAGTACTATCATGGGCCTTAAGCCTTTCGCTTCACCCCTATACCTTCCTGTCATCTTTTGGAGCACAAAACTTCTTCCTCACGTTGAAACCAAAGGAGCACTTACAAGGGAAAGGAAATCTCAACCATGTCCTACCTTTAGCTTCAGGTGTCAGAATTTTTATTTTTTTAATAATGGGGCTCGAAATTGCATTAATCCATAAATCCCTCATTATCTCTTGCAAAAACTACTTCTAAATCCTCTATTCCATTGATACGACCTTGCACCACCCTGGGTTCACCACTGTTCACCATCATTTCACATGGGTTTCCCCAGGTTCGTTGACGTAGTTGAAACACACATTTTCGGTCACATAGAGACACCGATTTGCCTCCAGCCACCCAGTTGATGTCGCCAATCGCCACCACTCTCCTCCATGCATTGCCACGCACAACCAATCGCTGGCTTTCTCTCACTATGTTTTCACTATTTCCTCTTGCTGCCGGCAGATCATGGAAGACCATTCTTAAGATAGTTAATAACTTTCTTTTCCACTTGGAAGCTCTTGATAGGAGCACTAAGGTTGATAGGAGGATTAGATCCAAAGTCTACATTCTTATGTTGACAACCTTTGTCTTGTGATTTGTTACAATTAGTAAGGGCTATGATGTATTTAGAATTAGAATTGGTGAGGAGGGCAATTCTAGCTTTCTCCTTAGGTTTATTTTAACAATTATGTGAACCTATAGAGATTTGCTTTAGGCTTGGCTAGCTTGGTGTATGAGCAGATAATGTTAGAGATTTGTAGAGCCCTTTATTGCAGAGAAAGCTACTACTAGAGTTACTATAAAATTCGACAAACAACCTCCTATATAGAGAGCAACTAAGTCAAGAGAGAAAATTATCATACTTTTAATCTTCTTGATGATTTTCTAATAGAAAAGGAAAAAGAGTTTGTAAATTTACCGATGATAGTAGAGGTAGGATAGATTTGCTTGAACTACTTTAAATGTTGTCTTATGTGCCTTTGTTGCTTGGTCTATGCACCCATTAATGTGCGATGCAGTGCTTCCGTCCCAACACTTTAGGTGCCAACCGAAACTAGACAATGCAAAAACATTTTTTTTTCAGTAAGAAATTTTATATATAATAATTATCAATACAAGATGGTTAGGAGTAAACACTATAATGGGCCCATACACATACATCATAAATAATCTTTTCGGGTCTCCAAGCATGCATTATAAATGGGCTGTTCATTATTTTAAGGGTCATATTTACACAATAAAATCCATCTCTTGTAAGGCTTTTGATGGTTTCAAAAGTTACACATTCATAGCTCACAATGTCTCTAAAATCTTATTATTCATTTCATTCCAAATAATATAAATAAATGATTCATACATAGATTTAAAAATACATGTCTTAAAGTTTTTTTTTCCTTTTAGTTATAAAGGAGTCAATTGATCCTTAAATATCATAACAAGTATAATAGTATCAAATTAAGTACAATCTCTAACTATGTCCATACTGCAGTTGAGTATAAAAAAAAAAGGTGATCTCAAACTTCAATAGATGAGTATACTTTTTATCATGGTACCACCATTGTTTCCTTATTAAAAAAAAAAAGAATTCAATAGATGCATTATATTAACAAGAACTTTTATTTCTAGAATTTCTAAGAAAGTTGATCTATTAATTTGGGTGGTCAATCATACTATCATTAAATGTTGAAGGGTCACGTATTAGACTATGCAATTCCATATCAATTGATTCAAGGTCCTTAGGGGATGAGAGCTTTCCATGTCCTGTTGATTAAGAACATTCCATCGCTAATGAAAATTCATATAAATACACTTTTTCTCATGTCATTAGATTTTGGTAAGAAAGTCCACTTTTGATTTTTTTTTTAATGAATATGTAAGTTTATTCATCGAAGAATAAAAGAGTATAAAAGCTTAAGAGCATACCCCAGTATTACAATTTAGCTAAGAGAAAATTGAATGTAGAATTCTCCAACTATGATACAATAAAACATTTGTCTAAAAAAGTTTGATATTCCTAAATAGGGATGTCTTTCTACGTACCACTTTCCTGATTCTAATCAATAAAATTGGTATTTCAACAATCTTATTTTGAAAATCTTTGTGATTATATTTAAACCATATACAATACATGCAAGCTAAAAAAGAAAGTTTAAGAAGTTTTGCAATCAAATATTTGTCTTTCGTTGCTTTAACCATCCATTGTAGTTCAAAATTCCAATCATCAATGTTCCTACATATACCTTGTTGTACAAGTATACTCTACCATATTTTCTTAGTCCAAGGACATTGAAAAAAACAAGTGAGACTTACTTTCTAATTAAGAACTATAGAAATTACAAGATAAGTCAATTAAAAATTTTAATGATAAAATTTTATCATCTGTTGGATTTCAAAAGTGAGAATGGTTTGCCCTCCAACTTTACCACTAATTTTCTCTTCATATAATCAATAATCATCTAAAAAATAAGCTAATTGCTATTTCTTGTTAGTCTCTTGCATATTAAGTTCAAAGTGAACGAGATCAATTGGGAAGACAATATCGTCTCTCGCAGTAACAACTTCGGAGAAGAGGCAATTATCTGGATTGGATGTGACAAGGCCAGCATAAAAGGTACCCAAGCTGTCAAAATACTGGTGCCAAGGGGTGAAAGTGTCGAAGATTTACACCTTTTGGTTAAAGTCAATAGAAGCAAAGGCTAGGCCTAATGTGTTAAGGCGTAAAGGCGTGTCCACATTAATACGAGTGGCAAGGGGCACAACTAGATTGGGGGGCTTTTCAGGACTGTTTAAGCCCTGTAAGAAGAAATCATTGGCGGTGAGGAGTCTTGCAGAAGGGCAAAAGAAACTTCCAAATCTTCCCGTCTATAAATCCAGCAGAAGAGTCAAAATAAACAAAAATTGTCATATCACGAGCGCAACATAAATAATAATGTTTGTATGCAGAGTTCATTGTGACGAAAAATGAAAGCCCAGATCATAAGACTCCATACCACCAGAAGCAAAATTGTTACTCGAAAAGCGAGAGTCTTGTAGAGGAAGGAGGTTATGCTCAGACGCAAAGGAACATGCCAAGGCCAATAGGGCCACAGTTACCAGATACTTTGTAGTATTTTGTCATTTTTAGGCTGACTTTTGAAACAAATAATTTATGAATAAATGAATTCTTACACTTAATATTTTAAATTTTAAATTTAAATTTAAATTTCATAATTTTTAATATGGGATCAGGTTCTATCTTTTGTCCTTTCCTTTCTTGATTTCATCTCCGTAAGCCAATGTTCTCCACATGTTAGTCGTGAGAAGACGTTTAAGTTACACATGGATATGTAATAACCTAAGAAATTGGTTTAGAAAAAAAAAGAAATTAACTTAATAATTTCATATTTTAAATTTTTTTTATGTTTTCCATAATCTTTAACACCCATCTTCTACTATGCTGAGAAGTGTTACTAGGAAACACGACCATATATAGAGGCGACACACAAACGCTACTATGAATACAAAGCTCTGCAGTGTTCCGCAAAATGCGTCAAACTGTGAATAAAACTGCTTCTACGAATTTTCTATTCTTTTCCATTTGTAGTGGATTCTAAGTTCCTGGCATAATGCCACAACATTTGTAGTGTAAATCAATACACTATGGAGTTTTCCTGTAAGAGAATTCAAAATCCATAAAAAGCAAGCCTTATTGCACCTCTCCCATAGTGGAACGTGGAGACATTAGTTGTGTTCAAGTTGATGATGACTTTTGACAAGCTTGTGAAAAGTATACTATGGATGATCATTTAATTAGAGAAATTGATCAGAGTAGTGATGGAATTTATATGAATACGTTCCCTTTAAGTGAATTCCTTCAACAAGTAAAGCACTTTTTTTTTTATAAAAGGTCAAGCATTATATATCACCAAAGAAAATAAAATTATTCAGTTATAACATCCTCATTTAAGCTTAGAACTTATATTTAATAAATTTTAAAGTTCTTGCAAAAACTTATTACAAGTAATAAGTTTCACTCCATTGATTGATGAAAATATTTTCTAACATTAATATAACTCTAAAATGATTTTAAATCTTAAGCCATTAATTTTGAAAAGTCAATATAAGTATTTATTTAAATAAAAAGATATATGAGTATAGGCAATAGCATCTTTCTTTCTATGCTATTGTTCACTAAATAATAAGGAACAAACATTTGTTTCCATCTCAATTATAGGTAAATTGGGACACCACTGCATATGGCAAAATTGAATTTTCAGCAAGCAGATTTATCTTGTATCTTGTATCTTGTTGAGTTTATTTGAAGGAGGATTTCTATCTTGTCTTTTCCCCTCTATCGGTTTCCTGATATTATCTTGTTCTCCTAATGTGTTTGTGATGAATTGGTGGATATACTGCAGAAAGGTAGTGCTTGAACTACTGGAAAACGAACTAATGCCAAACCATCAAAATTCGAGCACGAAGGACAGACCTGGCCTTTACTAGTTCTCATTGTGTTATATATCTAAATAAAATGTCAGTAAACTTTCTAGATTTCAGATTGTAAAATATTATAGCTTTTAAAGCTGCTAAACTATAAAGTGCTATTTTCATTTGAGGCTTCTGGTCAGCTCCCAATTATTTTATATGTCTAAATAAAATATTTGTAATCTTTTAGGCTTCGAACTACAAAATGTCACATCTTTTCAAGTTGCTAAAGCTTAAACTAATATTTTTATTTGGGGCTTTCTAATCATATTTTAATTAATCCAAATATGTCTTTGGTCCTTGAATATAATAGTGGAAGGGAAAATAAAAGGGTAAAATAGGGTAAAATAGGGTAAAATAGGGTAAAATAGGAACCTTGAAAATGTGGAAGTGTTTCCAATAATTACTTTCATTTGATGTAGTAGCCAAATGATAGCCTTATCTTTGATATGAAAGCTTATTGTATCTTTTTATGAAATTATAATCCAATTCTTTAAAGAACTAAGATTACTCCATCAATTTCAATAACTTGGTTTTTTTTTATGGAAAGATAAATTCGCATTAATAAAAATTAGTGTAAAAAAGTGTAAAAGTATACTCTAACATTTCATGAGTTAGGGAAGCTACAAAAAGTTATAGGTTAAAAGTCTCCAAATCTCACTTAGAATGACATTCTTTTAGGAGAATTTAGCATTTTGAATTAAATAAACTCTCTCTCATTTAAGCAATCTCTAGGTAAATGAACAAAAGCTTATTCCAGTTACAATTTTTGGCTCAATAGGTACTCTAAGGGACTCTTGATATCAATTCAAATAATGACCAAGTACAAGCAAAGCCTCAATCACTCAAATCATAGTGTAGTTAGGGTTTCAAAATCTCAATCAAATATATGCATATAATGTGTATCAACTAATAGAGCACATATATAAGTAGAGTAGCAACAAATATCACGAGATGTATGGGCATGAAAGCACTTCACCAAAAGCAATATGCTTCACAGGATTTCTCAGTAGTTCTTCCAACTCATTGTTCGCCTTTTTCTTGTTCATTTCAAGCTATCTTTCTTCACATGAAATGGTTAATAAAGAGTGCACGTTTTTCACCAATATTGTAATCATTCTGACCTCTGATGGATTCTCTAAATTTCTTCCTATTGGGAGCTGGTTTGATCTGATTTAGTGATGTTTTCTAAGAGAACTATGTCGAGCTGGGTTGCTTCTTCGTTTTTGTTAAATTTCTTCTCAAAAGGCCATCGTTCAAGTAAATTATTTCTTTATTATTTTTTGGGTCGAGTTCACGGGTCTCATTAATCATTTGTTCCTTTATCCTCAATCCTGAACTAACTTCTTTTGGGTATGTTTCTCATTAATATATCGGTTTTTTCTTCACTTTAAGCTTCAAATCCTTCAAATCCTTCAAATCACTGTCCATTTTTCTTTCTTTAATTGTCACGAAGAACACCACAGGTCATCCCCATTTCATCTTCCCAAAGTTCTCGAATGCCGAATCCTCCTTCACAGATGTCTTCCCCTATTTGATGGCGGTCATCTAAGTCGCTCATGAAGGTGGGTTGACTAGTGGGTCGCAAACTCCCTCAGCTAGTTTCCGCATAACTTCTAGATCGCGAACTTATTAAGAACCTGCCCAAAGGATCGTTTCAACAGATGTAATTGAGGCTGAGCGTCTTATTGCCATGACTGGTGGCAATGTCTCTTACCTATCATAGAGATAATGGACAAAAGGAGAAATATTGAAGGTTTTCCTTAAAAGGGAAAACAACCTCTTAGATAAGCTTTCTAACTGCCTTTACAAGGACACAGTCTTCCTATTTACAGAACTGGGACTTCCCCTATCACTAACTGCTACTGTATAGTTGTCCTGCTATCCTTACAGGGTTACCTAGCTATGTACACAAAACACTAGAGTCCCTCCTTTTTTCCATATTATCTTAATTTCGGCGGTTGCTTCATGGCAAGCCGATTGCTTTACAAAACCCCCGTGTTCCATCCTTCTTAAATGCTTCGGTTGCTTCACGAAATCTTCCTGCCAAAATCCTTTTCCTCCATGCTTCTTAATGGTGGAGGACTTGTCTAGTGAGAATGGGTCCTTCTGCCACGTGACCTTCCTATCCCATGATGGAACTCCCTCAATCGGGTCGCGAAATGCCTCTAGGTCACGTGTTGGAAAAATGAGTCATGCTCTAGTCATCAAATTAGATCAGTCTCCACTGGATCGTGGACATGTGGGCTTGGGGAAGAATTCTGGCTCACACATAAAGGCTTGTGGGTAGCGCAATGGGCAAATGGCTTGCGCAATTCTTCATTTGGGTCGCCCGAGGGTCTTGCACACAGGTTGGGTCTCAAGCTCATGCATCTGGGTCAATGCAAGGCTTCTGGATTTGGGCTCAGATGCACAATGGGCTCGTGGATCTGCATAGTAGTTTTCTTTATATTTTGACTGGACCACATTGGATCATTACAACAATAGATTCGGCCTCATCATTTTGGGCTTTTACCAACGCATATCTCCTGCAAAACATTCTCATATTATTTTCTTTATATTATAATAATAAGAATATTTCCTTGTTATAATCCTTTCTACAAAATAGATCTTTTACAAATGTAGGAAATTTGTTTCTATATAAACTCACAAATCATGAAAAATTATGTAAACTTCAAAGTATTTTGTCACATCAAAATTCATTTTCATGAAATATTTCTTTTTCCTTTTTGTCATTGTAAAAATAATAATGGAATAACAATATTCTTAGCATGCCACACCCTTATAAGTCCCAAATTATTTTTCTAGTTCCCAATGTGAGACTTAGACTACCATTCCCTTCCCCAATTGAGGCTTTTTGCAAACAAAAGGGAGCAAGTTTATCTTTAGATGAATAACTACTTAGTCTTCTAGTAGGAAGTCTCCATTAATTTAGATTGATCTATGCTCTCTTGTTTATATATTCCAAATAAATATTCCCAAATACTACTCTATGTTTTTGTTAGGCTTTTCTACCTCATAAGTTTTCAAGTTATTGCAAAATGCCAAAACTTTATATTGAAGTCTTTTTCTACACTAATTATATATGTTTATGTTTATGTTTATGTTTATGTATATGTATATGTATATGTATATGTATATATGCCTATGTATATGTGTATGCATATATATATATGCATTTGTATATGTGTATGTATATGTATGCATGTATGTATGTATAATTTAAACTTGTAGGATCTTTTTGGATCTTTTTGGATCTATCTGCCTATTTCTATTGATTTTAAATCATTTTTTTGTGACAAATCCTCATTCCCACCTCAATTCCCACTTAAACTTATTCTAGTCAATGCATATCTAATTTCTCATAATAAAGGTGCTAGCCTCTATAGCTTCTACATTAAGAAAAATGTTATTTTAGCTATAAGAAACTATCCATGAACTTACCATTCTAGGCATTCATATAGTGATCATGGATGATAATGAGTTCATGTAATCCATGCATTAGATAATGAGATTTTGTTAACAAAATCCTAGAATTGTTATGAATTTTAATATTATTTATGTTATTTAATAAAGCTCATGTAGAGATTATTTGTTAATTGCATCGATAATAAGAAATCATGTAATCCATGCATTAGTTACCAAGATCAAGTCATTAGTAGTTTGTTCGCAAACCTACTCTCTAGGATTTTATTAACTTATTTATGTTATTTGGTAGCATTTTATAAGTGGTTGGCTTACTTATTCTAAGCCTTTCAAACTAATGCATAGATTATAGGGTTTCCTCTATTATCATACCAAGACAAGTAGCAAAAACTATCAAAGACACTTTGTCCTATGAAATGGGCTTGTTAGCAAAAACTATACTAGATATGAAGAGTTTCTTGGCAAAAATGAAAAAGAAGTTAGCTCAGCAACTAAAGGCCCTACATAAATCCAACAAAGAACAAATGGTCAAAAAGTTGGAGGCAAGGAAAGTTTCACCCATAAAAGAGACAAGTGAAGAAAACTCACAACCTATTCTCTCAGACTAGTAGAAAAGAAAATACAATGTTAGAAACTCATCAATTGTCAAAAGTTCACTAGCTATCAAAGATGATTGAAAAGACATCAAAGATGGCCAAAATAACAATGGATGAACCACTAAATTTTGTCCTAGCAAGAAAGGAGTTGGCAAAGTTTTTTAGCATGAGCCATGCTTTCCTACATGCATGAGACAATGTGGGTTGCAAATGAGAAACTACAGGGAATCACCTAGGGGCCTCACTAATGTAGAGGAATGGCCAACTAAGCCAATTCATGTTGCCTTTCTTTCCCTTGGAACCCACAACCAATCTTACCAAAACCACCATAATGCCCATTTAGATAGAATTGGATTTCATTGATCACTTACAAAAATAGCTCACCTAAGTAAACTAACAAAGTTATGGGTCATCGCAACTAGTAAGGATAATGATGGTGAACATGTGATGGTTAACCACTAAAGGAATTTCAAAAAATTGATTTTTCTATAATTCAAGGCTTCTAACATAAGAAATAAATAGATTTGGACTAAAAAAGGGTTTACACATAGACAAAGAAAATTATGGGTAAAGAAATTAAATAATGGATTAATTAGTTTGAATGAAAAGGAACAATGTATTGATTGTCACTTCCTAACTTTCTACTTACCTTTCTTCTAAGGCAGTCATGAAGGTTATAGTACTTGGCCTTGGTATGACCTAGAATCCCATAGTGCCCACACTTGGTGAGTATAAGGCTATCATCAAAATGATGCCTTTTCTTACTACACTGTGTACAAGTTTTGTTACAGGCAACCAAATCAATGGAGCCTTATGTAGGCTTTAGGGTTGTAAGGTAAGGAGCTAGTCGCATGGCCATATGAAAAAGTATAACCCAAATCCAAATATAGCACACACCTAACATGTAAATCAAAAACCTATGTTCATCAAACAAATAAGTAACCCAACCAACATGTAAATTAGCCCACTTGTTAGATAAGTGACTTTAGGTAGCAAACGTTGGATGCAATACCTAAACATGACCCAAGTGAGGATTTGAACTCAAATGGAGCCCTAAGTAGAAGATAAAACAATCACTTTGGTTATTGATTCTAGTGGAATGACAACCAAATTTCTCATCCCTAATCATCCTTATAACTTCATAAAAGGAAGGCATATGCTAAGTACTTTGAATCTAAGAACGAGCAGTAGAGTAAAAGTCATCTTGGCTATTAAGAAAGTTAATAATCTTCCCACCTTCCTAAAATTGGTAAAAAATTGGATTGTCAACCAATTTTGGGTAGCAAAACACCACAAAGGAATCAAATTGATTCAATAAGCTCTAAAGACAGCAAACATAACAATCAATGGTTTCCTTTTATTGAACGGTCTTTGTCCAATCTCTTTCCACCCTACAAATTTTCTTGGTGCCAACCTTGTGAAATTTCTCTTAAAGATGAATCCATATAATAAGAGCATCAAACAGGTAAATGTTTTGTCGATTTTTGGGGCCAAGGAAGTGAAAACCCAAGAAAGTATGATGCCATTGTAGTGTTTTTAGAAATGAAATAAAGGCAATTCAACACTTGGTTGCTCAATGGAAGAATCAACAAGGTCACCAACCCAATTTATGATGCTTAGGACAAGGGCTAGCATCCATGGAAGAAGCTTTGAAGAAATAAAAAGGAAAAAATGTCCAAGTGAAGGGCAAAAGAGAAAAAGGAAAAATATTACAAAATAGTTATGGAAACATAAGAAGATACAAGATTACAAGTAATGCCTACTTTGAATACCATGATAAAAGATGACATTGAAGCAAAAATAATGAAATTGTTGTATAAAATTGTGTAAAAGATACATGGAGTTCAAAGAATATAAAGGACAATCATTTATTCTTATGAAACCAAAGCAAAAAGCAAGAAATTAGGGTTACAAGATATGGGGCCTAGTAAGCCTATACAAACTTAAGCTAGTATTACATAACCAACCCATGACCTTAACAACGGTTATTTCAACATCCCCTCTTAAGTTAGTAGTTGAAACAAATTATAGACACCTAACTTGCTCAAACGAAAATAGTGTTGCAGTATCCGTAATTCCTTTGTAAACAAATGAGTAAGCTAATTTGACATGAAAATTTAAGCAATACGAATGACTTAAGTGGCAATCTTCTCCCTATTGAAGTGGTGGTCTATTTGATATGCTTAGCTTTTTATAAAGTATAGGTTAGCAATAATCTTCATGTAGATTCGTTGTCACAAGAAAGGGCTAAATGTCTAATTAATGGTGCTTGTAAATCCCTAAAGAGTCTAAAAAGTCAAAAAAAAAATCTCTTAAGTGGTTGATGCAATAAATAATATTGGATTTAGTAGAAAATATAAAAACAATAGATCACTTTTTACTTTTCTAGGATATGAAAAAATCCCTAAGTATGATACAAAAACTAATGGTAGACCATCATCCTATAGGATAAAAGCCATAAATGACATCACAAGAAGCACATAATTCAAGGTTATTCTTGGATTTCATTAATAAACTGTAACCAAGTAATCTTTGAATGTACTAGATAGCTTAAAAGGCTACCTCTAAGTAAGATTATTTTAGGTCATGTATAAATTAACTTTACAAGTAAATGTTTGACCTAGTGATAATCAGGTAAATGAGTTTCCCTACCAAGTGTTGGTACCTTATAACACCTTTCAAGGGAGTATTTGCTTTCTTTTATAGGAACTCATTATAATCTATACTAATATTGTTAATATTTTGCTCCATGAGAGTGTTGGATAGTTTATATCTCGAGAGCCTATACTTGTAAATTAATTCAAGAACCCAATAGGTGAGTGTGTCATCTCAACTCCTTTAAGTACTTCACAAGCACAAGGTCTTTCATGCAAAAAGTAGAACAAAGATATCTCTTCAAGTCCGCAATAACTTCTTCATCACCTCTTGTAATGAATATGTCATTAATGTTGATAAAAAAAATTTAAAAGGCTATTATTTGTCTACCTGAGGAAGATCATGTTAGAAATGGTGGAAAGCAATTGGAAGGAAGGCATCTATGAACTTTTGTTACTACTATTGGGATGCTTGCTTGAGCCCATATAAAGACTTCTTGAGCTTGTATATTTGGTTTTCTCCTTTGTATTGAAAGCTCTTTAGTAGATGCATATACATTTCTATATCTAGATCTCCTTACAAGAATGCATAGTACATAATGCACATCCAACTCTTATTCATTGACTATATCCTTTAGTCATAAGACAAGCCTTGTAATGGTTAATGTTTATATTAGATTTGTACTTGTTTTACACCCCCTTATTCACAATAGCTTTGCAACTTGCAAACAAAAAAAAATCATATGTATTATTTGACTTTAATGCTTTAATCTCTTTAATCATGGCATCACACAATTTAAAGTCAAACTACCTCATGGTTAGAAGAAGGCTCAATGGTGGCAAAGATGGAACATATAAAGTGATTATGTTGGCTAGAAAGCTTGTGATGTGACATAACATAAGAGTAGTAGATGAAGGAGTAGGTATATGGAATGAATCTATATGTGAACAAATATAATCTTATGTCTAGGTAGGCAATTTATGCATCCTACATATCATCAATAAGGTAAAAACAATCCTAGAATCGGCAATGGAGAATGGAAGGCAAACTATAAAGCCAAATCAACATAATGGACAATGGCAAATTAGTCAGGTTCTTGCATATCAATGTCAAATGATGATGGATGCATAATCGTAGGACATGATGAAGAGGTGTAATCAAATAGAAACATGGACTCATGGAAAATAACATCCCAACTCAATAATATATTGGGATGCAGCAATGTCCAAACTTGTTCGTTTAGGTCAAGTTCACAGCATAGTATAGGCAACCTAAAGGAACAATAAGACAAAAGGATCAACATGTATTGATTATAACACGCATATATCACTTCATGCCTTCTCTGGCTCCAATGATTTTCCCGATGTTTCCTAAAGAAAGAACAATAAAACAAAAGGAAGTATAATACGTTTTGTTTAAAATAAAACTTTGTCATTTCGTGTAAGCATCATGTTGTTGGGCAAACCGTTTCCCTTTGGAAAAGATTAAAGGAGCAGAGCAACCAGATTAGTGGCTTTGTTGGCTCATGCATGTCTCAAAATTGTGAGGTTTGCATTATTAGAACAACGCTCTAACCAACTGAGTTGATACGCCAATTTTTACCGCTTACGTTCAATTTATCAAAATTGTAGTATTTCTAAGATTGACAACATTTTCCAACCATTTAACATTTAAGGTATGAAAGAAGAGCAGAAAGAAGCACGACAGAATACTACAAATTCTTTCATAGTTAAATAAGAGAAACATTCAAGCGAACGCCGGATGAAGAAATGAAGGTTCATTTTCTTGTGTCTTCTTCACATTACATTTCTTATTTCCAATTATTGTGGAACTTTTATCCTAACAAACCAACATATGCACATAGACTCAGGAAATTATTAAGTTATTTGATGCAAATAGCTATAATCCCCATGTATCTGCAAAAAGTTTCAATATAAAAGAACAACGATAACAGCGACAACAAATATACAAAAGAGAAAACATTCAATTGGAGCTTCTGGTTAGAAAAGATGCATTGTAGCCTGCAGAAGAGCTTATGATCACTATGCTAGACTTAATTATAGAAGGCTAGTAAAGGCACCAGTGAAACACTAGGGCCTCGCATTTGCGCGTGATCGTAACATTCCAACTTTGTCATAAAGTATTCAAAAAGTAGGATAGTCAAACAGCAAACTGAAGCAAAACATTTTTAAAATAAGTAGAGGGTGGACTGTACCAGTAACACATCACACCTCGTACTTGATATGTTATGAAATCCAATAGTATAATCGTTTTATCATGAATTCTGAGAACAGAGATAGCGAGCAGATGGCCATCCGGGTTCCATACACTTAGTAACTAGAACCCTAGCCCTTACGGGGTACATCAGTGCAGCGACAAACATGCCTGCCAAAAGCTTCCCAGCCGTTGAAGCCACATTCCAGAACCAAAATGATTCATGCATCCTCCTTGATCTCCTCAAGATTATTAACAATATTTTGTGCACAAGTTGATCCACAAACCTGGAAAACAGTGACATGAAACCCTTTTAACATAGTAGTACGTTAGTCTCTGAGATTATAAATAGCAAAAGAGAAAATGGGGAGGAATTTGACTTAGAAGTTTCCCAATAACATATTATCAGTGGTTCTGTTGACTGATGCCACATATCAACTAAAATTATAGCTTCGCATTCGTTACTTCTATGTGAAGAAGCAGAAAAACCAAAGATATGCATGCATCCGAAATAAATGTGCCGTATCAGAAAGCAACCAAAGTGCAGAATACTTGTATTTGCAAAAGGTGTTTAGGAAAGAACAATTTACAAAAAATTGTCTGACTCATACTGACACAAATTCATGAATGCAAATGCTAATGGCAACAAAAAGAAATCACAATAGTTTTCGTCAATTAAAAATAAGTTGTTACTAAATTACATGCTGATGCAGAAGTTTGGACTTCACATTACATGGAGCCTAAAGATTCTTGAAGGCTATGGATTTTGAGTTTAAAACTCTGAAAGTTTTCTACGAGGATTTATTCCGAAAGAGCACTTTTCCATCCAAGCGGACAAAACATATAAATTTGACCAAAGGTATCTAAATTCAGAACATACCTTCTCCGTTAGTTGAGGCTGATCTTTGCTCTCTTGTTAATGCACTCCAGATAAATATTGCCAACATAATGCTTCATGTTTCTGCAGGGCTTTGTTGCCTTGTAAGTTTTCAAATTATTGCAAAATGTCAAAACTTTAGATTAAAGTCTTTTTCTGCACAGGACTTAAATGCAGGTGATTCACATAGTAATTATATGTATAATCCTAGGTTATAGGATCTCTTTGCATCTATTTGCCTATTGCTATTGATTTTAAATCATTCTTTCATAAGAGATCCTAATGCCCACCTCAGTTCCCATTGTAAACTTTATCTAGTCAATGTATGAATTAAAATATTATTTATGTTATTTAATAAAGCTCATGTAGAGATATCTGTTAATAGTATGGATAATAAGAAACGATGTAATCCATCCGTTGGTTGCCAAGATCAAGTCGCTAGTAGTTTTTTGGTAGGACTTTATAGGTCGTTGGCATACTTATACTCGGTCTTGCAAACTAATGCATGGATTACATAGACTCCTTATCATGCATACAATTGATATGTGATATCTATATGAGCTTTATTAAATAACATAAATAATATTTTAATTCATAACATAAAATCTCAAACAAGCCTGAAAATTCTGGCCAACAGCGATGTTACTAGCTTACCAAAAGAGTTTGTTACTGCAAAGAAACTCCAGTATTATTTTACTATGTACCAAGTTCTACACTTGAAATGTATGTGGCATTCTAGTGTGAATTTGGACAAGTTCAAGAAAGTATGCAAACCTGGTCCAATCAACCGAGACAAGGTCGGAATGATAAGCTTCACTATTTTGCGCGGAAAGCTTATAGATAATAAAGATAGCAAATTCACTTCCCTTTGAGATTTAACCCAAAATGACAAGATATTATTTTGAACGTTTATATCCAAATGAGCTGCATAGAATCTTATCAGAGTACATAAAAATGTTCGTTAGCGATGAAAAGCCAAGTCATATCTTTTCTATGAAACTTTTATTCTCAATATAACGGATTACACAAAATAGGCCTATATTCTTTTTTAGGGTTAGTTCCCAAATTTTGTTTTCTTTTCTCTTTCCTTTCTTTTTTCTTACAAAAAAAAAAGGAAAAAAAAAAAGGAAGAACTTGGGCATAGAATCCTATACCGTAAATCAAGAGCACATTAATAAAGAAAATGAAATGAAGGGCAAATGCAAAATCATTGAAACTAGGATATTTTTGTTAAGACTTTCATCAGTTTTCTTCTATTATGATTGTGTACAAGATGAAAGTCTCATATTGACTACGTAATTTTTTGTAATAAAGCTTAAATGAAGAAAATATCTTTCTAACAATTGAGTTAGTTTTTATGTAAGACTTAGGACCTTCATTAAAGCCTAAGCTAAATCTACTTTATCCCATGAAATCTTAGTTAAATCTACACAATCTTAAGTCAAATATTGGTGGACATCAAATATACAACCATTTGTGGTAATAATTTAAATGAAGATAATACTCTTAACTCTTGAATTAATTTTAAGTTAAGACTTTAAATTTTTTAATAGTAATAATTTCAAAATATTTTTTTTTGATATTTCATTTGAATAGTATTGGGCTCCTAACAATTTAAAAAAGAAACTATAATTTCTTGGTCACTTATCTATTATTTGTTAATGAGAGAATAATAAAAGTAAGAAAAAAAAAATGAACAATTACCAAGGTGCAAGCTTTTAGAGTGGCTTAATGATGCCTTGTCTCTCTATCAGTCACCCGCGAAAGTCTAAAAGTACAAGGCCAAATAAAGACATACATATTTCTAGAAAGATTCACTGAAAACCTTCGTGGTTGCAATTATTACATTTGCTGTTGCGGGCCTCTAGTATAGAATTTAATATGCTGTTTGTGGAAATAGAATGGAAGAAAGACTTCACTTTAACTTGTCCCTTAAGTATAAAGGAGAAGGATTTTTATATTTAAAACATTATTTTATGGTGGTAACTTTTTGGTACCAGAATTTCATTTCAATAAAGCGGATTACACAAAACATGCCTATATTTTTATGGTTTAGTTTCCAGTTTCTAACATTTTTCCTTATCCTTATCTCTTTCTTCTTTCTCTTTTCTTGCAAAAGAAAAAGACGAACTTTCATTGTAAAATCCTTTAACGTAAATCAATAGCACGTAAATCCGTAAAACTTTCTATGGATAGGTGCTACAGATACACAACACTCCCACAAAGTTGTTTGGCAAATAGTTTACTCACCAAAGAAGGAATGGAGATTAGGATTACCAAATCTGAAACTTTGGAATAAAGTCCTTTTGGGACGTATACTTTGGAAACTTATCCATTTTTCAGACGCTTCATTATAGAGTAAATGGATCCATAGTACAAAATGTAAAAGAACTTCAGTAATGCAGCTTAATATCAAAGGCACCATGGCATGGAGTTGAAGAGGCCTTCTCAAACTAAGGCCTACACTTACTCAGATTATTTATACATCTACCTATTGCTGTAAACAAATTTCAAGATCTTCAACCAGTCACTGAAAAAGTAGATTGGTATGATTTAATTTGGACAGGGGGCATTTGCAAACATAATTTTATTGGATGGCTAGTTTGTCAAGATCAATTCTCTACAACAGAAAGAATGGTACGATGGCTTCCTTTAGTTAACTTATACTGTGACTTTTGTCAATCCCATGTTGAAAATAGGAGTCATCTCTTTTTTAAATATCCATGGACAATGATGATTTGGAAGACTATCCTTACTCAGAATGGAATTCGACGTCATATTGGAGGATGGAATGAGAAATTACAATGAATGATTAGAGCAACTAAAGGAAAGGATTTGACTGCAAAGATTCTTAAAATATCATTTTTAGCTTGTATTTATTGCATATGGATAGAACGAAATAGAAGACGATTTCAACATAGAATAGTCGACATTCCTATCCTCTTGGCTAAAGTAAGGAAAACTATACGAGGGAGAGTTTCTTTGTTTCAAAATGTAAAATCTTCAAAGAAAAATGTCATTTTGAATAAGATTTAAATGCTTCCAACTTTCATCTTTTTATAGTTGTTAAAAATTGTAATGCTGGGGTATGCCCCTTTGCTTTTGTACACTACTTTATATTAATGCAAACTTACATTTCAACCAAAAAAAAAAATCTTTAAAAGAGGAGATTCTTGCTAAGGCTTTCTCTAGTTTTCTTCAGTTTTAAAGTGTTCTAAAGATTCTTTTCGATAATTTACGGTGAGGATACGGGCTTCTACACTTCACAAAAATTTACTTTACTTGGTATTTTATGTTTTATTTATTAATAAGAAATCTTCGGCCCAAAGAACAAAAGGAAGAAAAAAGATAATGAATAATAAAGTTACTCTTTTCTTCTTTTTTTATGGGAGGGAGGGAGGGGGGGCGTGTGTAGGTATGAATAATTACCTAGGCGCGTGCTCTTAGGGTGGCTTAATGATGCCTCGTCCCTTTCTCTGTGCCCCCACGAAAATCTATAGTTAAAGGCAGGAAAAGAACATTAGCTGCGTGGTTGCAATTATTTAGATGTATTGTTGCGGAGCCCACAGTGTAGAATTCAATTTGAGATTGTTTGCGGACGTAGAATTAAAGAAAGACCTCACTTTCGGAGGAACTCATATCTTAAAGAAAGACTTTGGTTCTTGCCTATAAACGGAGAGGCAGCTCTCATATTTTGGTGGAATCGCAAAGCTGCATTTTATCCAGAAAAGAGCAAAGGTCTTTGCAGCTTCTTGCCTGTGATCTACAAGGGCAAAACAAACTCACATCTCTACAACAGGTGCAATAACTTCTCTCTTCTCTTCTGCTTCTTTCATTCTCTATTTTTTGTAGTTATAAATTTCTATTCTCTGGCATCACTTAAGTTTCTAATTTTTGAAATATACTATACAGTTTCTTTTAGAGCTCAAAGTTTACTTATGTTTACTATACCGGGGATCTATTTTGTCACGACATGACATGTTATGTGTTCGACACAAAAAAGTTGCTCTAGTTTGATATTTTTTGTGTTATTGGCAATTTCGTTTGCAATAAAGGCAGAAATAATACTTGATATGATACGATTCATGTCGAACGAGCATAGTAAATGACAATTGATACTTTATTGATTGAATAAATATGATAAGAAACTTAATAATAAGAGAACAAGAGGATCTAAAGAGTCTTTTAATTATTTGTTTTAATTATATATTTTAGGGTTTCTTTTGTTTTTCTTGGGAAACATAAAGGAGTTTCAAAAAAAAAAGACCAATGAATGACAAAGAAGAAGATTTGTCCCACAAAAAATGAATTTGCAGTTTTGAGTTTATCTCTTTCTGTACGTTAGTTTTAATTCTCACAGCACAAACCTTGCCTTTCAAGATCGAATTCCTACTCTGTATTAACATACTTTTCTACTCTTCTATGACTATTGTTAAAGGTATAACCCTTTAATGTTTTATTAGCAAACTTAAATGTTGATCATTAATGCAAAAGCATAAGAACTACAAACAGCTAATATCGTATATTTACACTATATATCATATAATCCTATCTTCATTCCAATTTTGCAAAAATTGAATAAAAGTAAAATATCATGCATCCCTTCCCACCACTTCCTCCCGATAAATAAAAAAAAATTAAAATTAAAAAAGTATTGTATATCCTTGAAGTGGATAGCAAAGAAAGTCACATAAGAAAAACAATCAAATCTATGTAAACTACTTTTTGACCTATTTTTTGTTATAAATTTTTTTTATTGTAATTAATGAAACATATTTAGATAGTGTCTCTAGCAATCTTAATTGCAATCAATGGGATATATGTAGATAGCATCTCAAATAATCTTTACTTCTTGGTTAACCATATTATTCAAATTTGTTGATACAGAAACCAAAAGCAAATGGATAACGATTCTAATGGCTCCTTTGTCATTAACAACCATCAGGCTTCATTGGTAGAAGCAGTGGAGCAAGATTTGCATAGCTTGGGTACGTTGTCCTCTAAGTGTAGTATCTATAGAGTTCCTGAGCGACTATGTCATGTCAATAAAAATGCCTATAGACCAAAGGTTGTTTCTGTTGGCCCCTCTCATCATGGAGGGGAAAAATTACGAGCTATGGAAGAACACAAAATGAGGTATCTCAATGATCTTCTTCGCGAAGCACCTGATTTAAGTTTGGAGTCCTATATTGAAGTTGTAAGTAAAAAGGAACCAGACTTGCGTGATTGTTATGCTGAAACCATTAGGTTTACCAGCTATGAATTTGTCAAAATCATCCTAGTGAATGCTGCCTTCGTCATTGGTTTCTTACATAGGCAGAAATATGGTGCAGCAGACGAAAATGACCGCATATTTGGAAAACCGTGGATGTCACGAGACTTATGGCTTGACATGTTATTGCATGAGAATCAACTTCTATTCTTCATTCTTAAGGATGTTTATGACCATCGCATGACAGTTCCAGGCATCAGCGGTGGAGATCGAGCCACAATCTTTGATCTCTCATAACTTTTTCCAAGATCTAATGCATTTGAAGGTTGAGGAATCCAAATTGGAAAAGATCCGTTCTTATG
The DNA here is from genome assembly GCA_028551475.1 of Casuarina equisetifolia. NCBI lineage: Eukaryota > Viridiplantae > Streptophyta > Magnoliopsida > Fagales > Casuarinaceae > Casuarina > Casuarina equisetifolia. The sequence continues at coordinate 22,070,122 of CM052360.1, forward strand.
AAATTAAACATTTTGTTGACTTCCTAAGATACTTATATCTACCTTTACCTTTGAAAGAACCACAAGAATCGGCAACCACAATCAACACAACGTACGTACATGGACTTCAATCGGTAACCACACCCAACATAACGAAACTACATCAAGCTGGAGTCAGATTTGGAGTTGGGTCCAGCAATAATTTATTTGACCTTCAATTCAAGAATGGTCATCCGGAAATCCCAAAACTTATTTTTGGTGAGGAAACAAAAATCTCAATTCATAATTTGGTTGCCTTTGAGCAATGCAACTTCCAAGAGAATCGTGTGAATAATTATGTTGTCATTATGATTCGCCTTGTTAGTACACCGAAGGATGTGGACTTTAATGGTCAAGTATGGAATTATTGAGAATAAGCTTGGGAATAACAAGGAAGGGTCACTCTTTATTAACAAGCTTGCAGATGGGTTCATTTTAGACTATGATGAATTCTGCTTTGCTAGTCTTTGTGAAGAGTTGAACAACTACAGCAAAAACCCTTGTCACGAATGGATGGAAAACCTTAGACAAAAGTATTTCAACACACCATGGGCTATAATTATTTTTATTGCAGGAGAAATTACGCTCACACTCAGTTTCATACAAGCGGCGTGTTCTGTTCTCTCTCTGAAGTCTTCAAATCCCAATGGGCATAAGACTTGAAGTGTCACCATTTCACCATTTCATGATGTTTGTTTTTGTTCTTGGTGTGGCTGTAATTCCTATTGTGCTTGCATCTGTTATGTTCAAAAGCTCATTTTCTTATGCAACAATTTGATAAGTTGTGTCTTCCTTCTTTTTTTGTTTTATGTAATATATAATGCTATGCTTGTAATAGCTTTCTACCAATTAAATGATCTAGCTTGAGTACTTAATACAAATAAACTCTGCTTTAACCTATTTAAATTTCCATTTTGTACTTCATAGGCTCTCACTTTATCTTACAAGTTATTTGGGTGCGCTTTTAATGCTAAAGTACCCTATAGTGCTTAGCCGTGTTGGGCTACAATGGTAGAACTAAGAACACAAAGTATATTATAAAGGAAATTGATTAGTATAATATGGCTTATGTGATCTTCAACGCTGTGGACATAAAGCTTATGATAATAAGCAAACCGAAAGTAAAAATTAAATGCTGAGTTTTTATCCATGCTGGAAGTCCACACGTGAGAGAAAGCAACGTCAGCCCTACCACGTGCACGTCCTCTCTCCTCGCGCGCCGTACTGCACGTGTTCCTCAACTCTGCACACGGAAGTAATCGACCCTGCGTCAGATTGATTGCAAAACTCCACCGAAGATTCCAGAGTTCAACGTGCACAGACAGAGATGGAAAGCTTCACCCAAATTTGCGTCCTTTCCAAAAGATTCAGCGACGACCTCAAAATATTTCAACAAAATGGTTGACGATCGGCCGAACTGATTCCTTTCTCCTTTCGTCTTGCACCACTTTTAGTTGCCATGTTAAGTCATTTGATTAGGATTATAAATTCCCATTGTATGTACGTTATTTCTGTATCCATTGTACCAGAAAATCTCAGTTTTGTGCAACCTACGATTTTCTGGGTTTATTTTGGTTGCCGAGAAAATCTGTTCTTCAATTTTCTCGACACTTTCTGGGTTTGTCTCTAGGACACCATCATATGCGTCGGGAGATAGTTGAGTGCTATAGGCAAAATAGACTCATCCATGGGGTCTTTCATCCAGTGAACAATCAAACTCCTCATTTCTTCTGTAGTTTGTAATTTGTGTTCAAAATTTTTGTCTTTGGACACTGGTCACTAGACCGACTGCAAATCCTTCTCAAACACCCTCCTGTGGCTCTATTTACCTTTGAAGAACATCTTTGGACGTCAGGAATGATGCTCGGATTTGACTTTTAGAAACCCCTTTCTTTGTGCGGTCTAAGCAGCTGAACCTTCGGACTACTTTAAAGTTTGCCATTTACGAGAATCTCTTTCTTGATTTGCTCTTGGTCAATGTCCAGCTTCTCTGTTTGGTCTACCGGCTGATTCTTTAGGGCTTTCATATTTCTTCATACATTTTGCTTCTTGTTGGTCTAACGTAATTTTAAGAACTTGTAAAAAAGAAATCAAGTCAAAACGCTTTTCCGTTCTGGGTTATTTCAGTTTTCAATTTGTTAAATTTTAGATCAAATTTGACCAGATTCTATCGTTAACTCTTACATCAGCCTTACTTCAAGCAAACAACATCGGTGATCATAGTAGATATCCGAGACTATCTAAAAACACCATAATATTACTGAAATTTGTCTGTCCTCATTTGTGTTGAAGTAAGAAGTTTACGGAGGAATAAAATAGAATTCTACAAACCAAGAACATATAGAATTTACTAACCTCTAAGTATATATGTTCATCGTAGATAAACTCATATCTAATTAAAACCAATGTTTTGGAGTGTACAGACAAAAAATAGAACTTAAATATGAAGAATGATTCTAAAGGTTAAGTCTTATGTTGCAAATTGAATGAAATAAATAATGAAGAATGAAAAATTAATTTATCTAGAATTACTTTTGGTTACGTAAATGATTTATTATTCGCATAATCAAAAAGCAAGTCACTTCCATTTCTAAAATCTTGAGAGATGTCAATTTTTTAATAATAAGCAATTAAGAGTAGAACTTGTCCATCAACAAGAGATGCTCATGACTTTTAGGATGTTAATGAAGTCAATAGGTGAAAGTTCTCAATCAATTTATCAAATTAATAATATTATTATTATAGGATTTTCATAGCATCTCAATTAATAAAACAAATTGCACTGTAATGGATTCTTCATTGAATGTAGCAATTATGGTTTCACTAATAATACGTATTTTAATCAAACAAAAATCAAAGTGAACACAAATTTAAAATAAAATTTATTTGAGCACTCGGTATTTTATTCCAATGATCAAAGAGATTACAAGAATTATCTAATAAATCCACTAATTTCCCTCCTGTGGATATACAATGGAGCCCTAATATATATATATATAAATTTTACAAAGTATCAAGCTCCTAACATCACAATTACTACAATACAATACCTATTCCAACAGCAACATGAAAGGTTGTAAAAGACAACTGGGATAAACTATTCGTCGGCAACCTTTACTAGTAGCTTCCCGACGTTTCGACCATTGAAAAGCCCGATGAGGGCAGCTGGACCATTATCAAGGCCTTCTGCAATGTCTTCCAAATACTCAATCTTCCCTTCTCTGATGTAACGCAATAATGTGTCCAAGAACTTGGGATACAGATGATAGTACTCGCGAACTGTAAATCCTTCCACACGAAGTCGTTGGTATAAGATACATATGGAATTCTTAATACCTTCATGCTCCTTGAGATTGTATTGTGAGATCATTCCACACACAGATATGCGACCATGGGCTCTCATATTTGGGAGGACAGTATCTAATGTCTTACCCCCAACATTGTCAAAGTAAATGTCAATGCCATTTGGGAAGTACCTAATGAATGACATAAGCCAATTGTGTGTGTGTCAAAGATCAAAAAAGTATTGCCATAATCATTGAAATAATACCTCTACAAGATCTACTAAATAGGATAATGTTAAGAAAAAAATGATTATTAATGAGCAAATTACAAATATAAATGCAAACATATAAATACAAGTTCATATTGAACAATGTCATATGTCAATTAATGGACGAATGAACCAACAAAGGAACCCCATAAATTCTAAATCACTAGCACCGAGATTTTATATTCTGGCAGGGTTTTAAGTTCATTGTAAGTAAAAGAGATATTTACCTTTTCAATGCTGCATTCAAGTCATGCTCTTCCTTATAGTTGAAAGCATTGTCAAAACCGAACTTATTCTTCAATAAATCAACCTAATTCACAGTAGAAGAAGAATGTATTTCTTTCACGTAAAAGCTCCACTTGACATCGCAGAAGGAAAAACTAAGAAGGCGAGAGAGGGAAGAAGATTACATCCCATCTTAACACTCATGATAGTTCAATGAAACCCAAGCTTTTAACAACCGTGGACAACATAGAAATGGAGGTCATGTTGAGTCTAACGTAAATATATATATATATATAAAACATGATAGAATAGTTTATAAAGTGATGATTTTTTTTTTTTTGTTAAAAATCTTAAAGTAGTAAGTAAAGGAACTCATTTTTTCTTAAATTATACTATCATATTTTTATATTTTTCAAGTGGGACTTGATATCTTTCATTATGACAAACATGAAGCAAAAACCTTTATTCAGGGACAAAGTGACAAAAGATATCAAAGATTAATAACCCATAAGGATGATACGCAAATTAGTTATACCTTTTCTTTAGTTCCAGCACTTCCTACGACATAACAACCCAACATTTTTGCAAATTGCCCAACCAGCTGACCAACTGCCCCAGATGCTGAAGAAATGAACACAGATTCTCCTTCCTTTGGGGAACAAATTTCATAGAAACCAACATAAGCAGTCATACCAGGCAAACCTGTTCGAGAAAGAAAAAGAAAACATTAAAACAGATTTCTTCTTCTAAATCTCTCGTCAATAAAAATTTCATAGAATGAGCAAACAACGTACTAAGGAGTCCAGTATAGTATGAAAGAGGCACATCAGTGTGCTGGATCTTCTGCAGGCTTTCTGCTGCCGTGATTAGGCTGTACTCTTCCCATCCAGTAACCCCCCAAACAAAATCACCTGCCTTGAGGTCTGGGTGACCAGAATCCAAAACCTTGGCCACTCCATACCCATTTATTGGCTGCCAGTTCCCAGGAGAAGATTACAGATTCAATCTCAGAAAAGGAAAAGAATAATAGTTCATTTTTCATGCTAGATCTGTTCACGAAAGGGAAAGAACAGAAAACATCGTAGTGTCTTCTTGGTATATGCTATAATCCTAAAGGCTATCCAAGTCCTTAAGGATCCAGATGATTAGGCCATCAGTCAGTAACAGTTTTCCATTATGTACTTATCTCGGGAACAAAACAGATACTCACAGAGCCGGGAGAGTAAGTACTGAATCCGCTTTCAGCGGCTCGGGACATCTGAAATCGCATGGCGGGGTCGCAGGACAAGTAGAGGTTTTTCACTAGAACGGCACTGGAACCTTCAGGGACCTTCAATTTTTTCGTAGTGGTGGTCAAGTACAGGTCTGATTCCTTTGGAGAACCAACGACATAATCCCTTAATGTCACCTGCTTGTTGCTCACTTCATCTCCAGCCTTCGCCATCGCTGAGCTTAGTCTGAATATGGTTCTGCTGCATGAGTCGTCTGTCGGAGTTCGTAATATATAGGCAGAACGATATAGGATTTGCGTACGCGCATACGTCAGGTTGGTTGAGTGTTTTTTTTTCTCAGTGTGCAAAATAAGAAAATAAAGTCTAAGAATGCACGCAGGGTTTGAAATTTTTGTTTTTTTAAAAGCAGGGGCGGCACCTGCATTTTATTAATATAATAAAATTCAAGCTGGACGTAAGACCATGCTTATGGGGTAACAAGAGGGATACAATAAAAAGACGTAACCCTAAGTGTTATAAAAATGCTGCCCTGGTCAGCATTCTACTACTTTGAAGTTTCCAGCCCCCAAAGAACCTTATCCACTACCAGGCGTAAGGTTTGAATTGACTTGTTGTTTCTTATATGAGTCTCTAAATATTTTATAATTTTCTTTCTCATAGTATGTTTTATAATTTCTCTAAATTTTTTCCTTTATCTCATTTTAATCTAATTTACACCTTCCATCTCTCACTTGCCACAGAACTCATCCAATTCCCCAGGTGCCGCTTCTCCCGCCCAAGGATCATACTTAATTTATAGTGTTGGGGCAGTGAACCAATTCAACTTACTGACAGGTCTCTGTAGGATTGGCTCATTGAGACAAACACTACATGTGTTGACACAATCTGTTACTGGGCTGAGTATATTGTTTCTGTGTAGTGTATGTTGGGTTTGTGTGTTATGTTGCTTTTGTAGGCTGGGTGCTTTTGTGTGTTGTCTTGAATGTGGGCTGTCAATACTGTCACTGTGGATTGGATTGAAGGCCTGGTTGCAGAGTTGCTGTCCTAGTCATGTTGTCTTGTAGCTAAAAAACGCGAACTATCGGGTATGATTCCTACCCTGGAATCCCAAATTCTGTGCTTCCTTCGTTGTGTGATTTCCAACCATACCTTGGTGAAGACGCTCCCGTGCTTGTCCTTTTGAGGACTTTGTTGTTCGGGGATCGGTTCCTCATTCAAGAGCCGCCCGAGCTGTTGCAAACCAGAATAACAGCCCCACTTTGCAAAACCCAACATTCACACGACAGAGGTGTAAAAAAGGGAAGAAAAAAAAAATCTCCAATATTTGGCTTGCTATCCCTTTGTCTTCCATCGTTCTCGGTGGCGATAAGAAAAGAATTATTGAGAAAAGTGATAGACCTTCCTTTAAAACTAATATGTAAGAGAGAATAGCATGTCTGCATATAATCAATATAACATACCAATAAATTACTAATACATGACACATCTAAATTTTAAACACATCTTATTCTAAGTGTGGAAAGCATATCACATAAAAATGCAATCTAGGAGATATTAGATATTTTGTTCAAAACTTAAGTTCACATATCATATAACAAGTGTCATTAATCACGTGCTAGCTTAGTAGTAAGTTACCAAAGGTTGAGATCTTTTCATTCAAAGTTTGACACAAAGTGTTTGAATTTCAATGTGTCTATTAAAATAAAAAATTAAAAAGATATAACAAGTGTCATCTACTATTCAATCCTCTGCTAGTTTTCAACAAATACTTAGCTCAATTAAAGGTCATGCTTAAGATCTCTTGATCTCAAGTTAAATGGAGGTGTGAGTTTATATTTAAAAAAAATCTCTACCAATCAACTCCAACTACCGGTCATTCACACATCTCCACGTCACCAACATGGCTCTCATAAGCCATGCAAGCTCTCACTTACAAAAGGACGAGAGAGAACATGAGGAAGGGTACAGCCAATAAGTTAGGGGAAAAAAAAAAAAAGGTTGTTAGAAGAAAAGCCACAGCTCTGAGAAAAAAGTCTGGAACCAAGATTATAGAGATGAAGAAGATCGCGGGAAAGAAGCAAGAACTGAGAAGAATAGAAAACTCGATCCACCCATAACATGGCGCAACATGCGATAGAAGAACAAGCAGAATTAGGGGCAGAGGCAGAGACGAAGGCAAAGCCAATGCAAGCAGAAGAGAAGCATGTTTTTCTTACAGGAGGCAGAAGATCAGCCTACATCTGGGGTCATCAAAGAGGAGATAGAAATAAGGCACCAAGAAAAGCACAAGCCAAAATTAGGGCACAATCCAAATGTGGGGCAGACTTTGAATAATCAGTAGAGAGCCAGGGAGAAAGAATGGAAGCACAGGAAACAAATCGAGAGGAACGAGGGCCTTAAGAGGTAGGGTGCAATCCTGAACACGAATCAGAATTAGGGTACACTTCGGGAGAAGGCCAAGGCAACAGAACATGAATACAGACTGAACAAGCGGGTGAGAAGCAGCTGGAGGTAGGAGAATTAGACCAAAACGAAGCAATGACCAAGCCAGTAATGGAGAATCAACCACTGTCTCTCAAAAAGCTAGTCTCACTGTCATGAGATTCCAGAAACTCGTCTCCACCACGAGGACCAAGAATGTTTAGGGGTCCGTCACCTCCCAGATCAGCAAGGAGATCTAGATACTATAATCCTAATGATTGGCCTCCATATTGATGTCCTAACTTTACTTATATTTATAATTGATGTTTTGATTCTATGTAAATCTAGTTTGTATGAAAAAAAAATTATTGTATTTAGGTTTCTGGTTTGCATCTACTATCCTCAATGACGTTAGTGGTAGGTTATAAGGGATTAGTTACACCTAACTCTAATTTTGGGAGGTTAGTAAACTTAACCCTACTTGATAGGTTGGCGCTTGTTAAGGTTGGACCCAACTAATTTTTAAACGACATATTATATAATACAATATATGGGGTACCATCACCTTAAAATAAAAAATGTTCTGCTGGTAACTGATGACCACACAAGGAAACTAATTTCTTCACTTACCAAGAGCATCGCGCAAAGAGCAAACTCACGAAGCAACAAGGAAACCAGAGGCCCGACACGGCAACCGGAATGAATACAAATCAAAAACAATCACACGACTGTCATAATTTGTTGTAAATAATTCACACTATCCACATGAATTGCATTGTAAATCATCAAACAATAGAATTCAAGAAAAAGAAAAGTACCCTGCAGTGTAGTCAAGGTGGTAAGGAGAATTTGTGTGTGAAATCTTGCAAATCTTCTGTTTCAAATCCCTTTAGCTACATTTCTTATTGAACTGAGCATGCCTTGGTCACTATACCTCAATTTAAGCCATTAAAAATAAAAATAAAAATAAAAAAGTTTGGTGGTTTTGAATTATAAAAAATAAAAATAAAAATCCCTTTTCTTTCTCTTTTCTGTTTTTTATTATTTTTTGGGTCCCATAAATATTACGTAAAAGGTTTACCTTTTAAAAAAATATAAAAGAAATAACTCTATCAAAAATACAATATATTACCAATATACAACCCGTTCTAAATTACCATAAATTAACAAAATCCCTGTTTATCTGATTATATCTGACACAATAATACACTTACCCTTTTTCCTCTTCGTCGTGACCCCGTATTTGTTAAAGCCTCCGAGACTTCACCGAACCTTGAAAGTATCAGACAATTTATCCATGTAAGCGCGGACGTCACACGACCTAAAAGAACAGAACCCTATAAACCAAGTAAACTATAATTACCTCGTACTTTAACAAAAACCCGTCAATGTTCAATGTAACTGCAGCCTCAATCCCAATCCATTAAACCTACCATTCATCTTCTTACGAGGGCCAAAAAAAGAGGTATCACCAACCATGGGAGAGGTGGATCCAGCTTTCATCCAAGACCCTGAACACAGGCCCGGAATCTCCTTCACGGAAGCTGAAGGCATCCCAGTGGTCGATCTTTCTCCGATCCACTCCAACAATGTTTCCGCCATTGACGGCGTTGTGCGGGAGATTGGCAATGCATGCAAGGACTGGGGATTCTTCCAGGTGATCAAGCATGGGGTGCCGTCGGAGAAGCGCCTGAGGATCGAGGATGCGTCGAGGAAGTTCTTCGCGCAGAGCTTGGAGGACAAGAACAAGGTTAGAAGGAACGACAAAGAGGTGATGGGTTACTATGACACTGAACACACCAAGAATGTCAGGGACTGGAAGGAAGTGTTCGATTTCGCTATAGAGGAACCCACTCTCATGGCCGCTTCTTGTGAACCTGATGATGACGAAGTGGCTGAGTGGAATAATCAGTGGTCTGAGTACCCCCCGGAGTTCAGGTAATTTAACACGATGCTTAATTCACAAAAAAATTTCATTGCTGCTCTTGGCAACTTTCCAATCTTCTTTTCCAATCTTCTTTTCCTGATGTCTTATTCATTGCTACTAATCCCAAAAATTAGTCTAGTTCGAAGGCTAATTCAAGAAATTTAAATATGTGAGTTGATGGAATCCCTTGACAATGCCATTTGCCAGAGAGGCATGCCAGGAATATGCAGAAGAGATGGTCAAACTGGGTCACAAGTTGATGGAACTTATCGCGCTGAGCTTGGGATTGCCGGCAGATAAGTTCAGAGGCTTTTTCAAAGACCAGAGTAGCTTTCTCCGGCTAAATCACTATCCACCTTGCCCTTTCTCTCACTTGGCGCTTGGGGTTGGTCGCCACAAGGATGCCGGTGGCTTAACCATCCTGGCTCAAGATGATGTTGGAGGATTGGAGGTCAAGCGGAAAATAGATGGAAAATGGGTCCGTGTCAAACCCACGCCCGATGCTTTTATCATCAATGTTTGTGACATCGTTCAGGTACCATTTCCGATCTCCAAATGAACCTCTCTAGGAATTGATTCAGGTTTTTATCGATATCCAATACTTTTCTGTCAAGTAACATTACTAGATATTAGAGCAATTTTGTTGACGAATTTGAAAGCTTTGTAATAATAGTTGTACATCCTTGATATCTCGGTCTAGTATCATTTTATTAAGTTTCAATAAAATTAGAATGTTTCTAATATGGTATTAAAATCCAATTTCAAGAGAAAAAAAAATCTTAAATTGCCATTGTCCCTAGATCACTATATATCTTAATTTAGGGTCTTTTGTATGAGTTTAAATAGTCCTTTTTCAGCAGTCATTTTAAAGAGATAATTGTTATGGATGCAAACATTTAGTCTCATATTACTAAGATATAAGGCATAATTTTTTGTTATATATAGATTTGTCACTCTAAAGCTTGCTTTTAAAATGAGATATGAGTTTCTTTAGACCCTGACACTTTTTTGAATTATTAGATCATAGAAAATAGTATCATGAGACGATCTAGGTTGGACCAATATAGTGAAGGAATGTGTTCTAGGTGTGGATGTACATTCTCTTATTAGGTGTGAGTCGGAGGTGAGCCAACTTTTAAGGTGAAATATGAATTCTGTTAAAATAATTAGACAATTTCTAACACTAATCATGACCAAAATCAGTTAATTTTAAGATGAAAGTTTACCTACGATGTCTTAAGGCCAATATATTTGTAATGGAAGAGATTCTCCGTAAGCTGAATGGCTGTCCTTATAAGTTGTTACTGTTGACCAGTTTCACTTACAGAACGAAACTTTTCAGGTTTGGAGCAATGAGACTTATGAGAGAGTGGAGCACAGGGTGATTGTAAACTCAGAGAGGGAAAGGTTCTCCATTACATTCTTCTTCAACCCGGCACACTACACCATTGTTAGGCCCTTGGAGGAGCTCACAAATGAGCAAAGCCCTGCGAAATACAGGCCATACACCTGGGGAAAGTTCTTAACTCGCAAGAAGCGCAGCAACTTCCAGAAGCTCAAAGAAGAAAACATCCAAATCTATCATTTCAGGATAGGAGAGTAAGCTGATTGGAAGCAGCGATATGAATTTAAGTAATAATATTCAGCTTCCTGTAGTGAGCAACATCTGGTTCATCACCGAGATGAGATGACAATGTTTTACATAATCATAGTGGAGTATGCAATCATAAACGTCATGAATAAATGGTGGACTCCACCTCAAAAAGTCGACGTCTTGTCAGAGATGATCAATTTTATTTTTTAAAACCAGTTATATAATAATAAAATAGGGCAACTATTACTTTAACAAAGTTAATGGATTGTAGAAAAATTTTCCATCAAATTCAATATACACACCTCAAAAGAAAAGGCCGAAAATCAAATACAGCCTTTTATTGCACAAACATATGTTTCTTGGAGCGAACAGAATTTATGAATTTTGTCTTTTTCTTTTGCCCACTTATTGGTGATAAATGTACAAATTAGTGAGAGAATCAAATTCAACATAGTAATTTAACAAGGAATACATCATATAACAAAAAGGACCATATATTTGTTAGGATACGAAGCCCGGATTTAATAATTTAAAAGTTTTTTCGAAAAATATTTGTTTATTTGTGCTATCTTATAATTTTAGAACTAATACTTCTATTGTCTTAAAGAAAAAATACAATTAACCATACAGTTATCTTTGATAAAGAAAAAGAATAGCCATTGCCCTCATTTTGAGGTAAGAATTATAGAATGAGGGTGCAATTGTCTTATGAAGACGGAAATGATTGTACAACCATTCTTACAATTGCCTTTGAGTAACATAATAAATATCATTTTATACTTCTTTTAATTTTTTTCCTTTTTCAAACTTCTATTCACATTCCCTCGATGCTTTTTTTAACAAAAAAAATTAACGTTTTAAAATAGCATTTAGGAACCTTTTAATTTATAACGTTTCTTAAGATGGTTAGATGGATACATTAAACATAATCTCACACCCATGTCAAAAACCCCCCCACAACTCAGTGAAGCATGGGAAGACTCCTAACTGAGACGTTGGGGGTTCAAGATAGCTTTTGTATTTAATCATAATATTAACTCTTAAGATAACTTTTGTATTTAATCTTAGACTACTTCATTGACAAACTTAAAAAAGAAGTGTTCACTCTCCTCAAAGTAGTGTAACCTAGCTCAATTCGCCTCATTGATTCCTTCTACAAGCCTGAAATCTCGACTCCTCCTTTCTTTATGAGCCCAGCCGCATTTCCATTTGGTTGTGCTATACGCCCGGGGGCAAGCCATAGACCTACTAAGTCGCTAGCTATATATATATATACATATATATATATATAATTTGCTCAAGTGTGAAAGCGGAAGGTCTTATATAAAATCATAGCAATAAAGGTATATATTGAATAACAAGAAATTTTTCTATTGAGTATAATAGTAGGATATTAAACTAGAATCAAAATCATCAAAGGATTGAACTTGAGAAATTGGAGTGAAGAAAGTGGATTTGGCTTGAATATCCTTTTCCATCAAAGAAACAATGGGTGAGAGTTCCTTTATAGACGATCTGCTACTTTCTGCAATCTTCCCCACGGTCTTGCAATGTTAGCATTTGATGCAGTACTTTATAGACGATCTGCATGAAACAGGTTCTGTCAGCCTCTGAAATGATTTAAACCAAAGCTTCCTTCCTTCCTCCGACACGTTAACAGAGAAACCGACGAACCCACTTTTTCTTCACACTTTCTTCCATCTTAAATGTTCTGTGGCATGCTGTTTATTTGAGCTTTCATGTGAGAAGACGATCTCTTCCCTCTTTCCTCTTAATGATGCATGTACTCCACGGCCAAACACGTTGAAGATTCCATCTTATCTCTCTTCTTGGCTGAAGGACAAATCTCTTTGGTTGCAGTATTTTCGTCTTGGACGCATCTCACGGAAAGGCCACGTTTAATGTGACTGCAAATTCAATCCCATGCAATCAAACACAGCACTCATCTTCTTACGACAGCATGTCACGGGAAGGCCATGTTCAATGTAACTACAAATTCAATCCCACGCTATAAAATCCACCTCTCAACGTCTTACGACAACATAAGAAAATAGGAGAAAGGAAAAATCACCAACCATGGCAGAGTTTGATGCAGCTTTCATCCAAGAACCTGAACACCGGCCCAGAATCTCCTTCGCGGAAGCTGAAGGCATCCCGGTGATCGATCTTTCTCCGATCCACTCCAACAAAGTTTCCACCACCGACGGCGTTGTGAGAGAGATCGGCAATGCATGCAAGGACTGGGGATTCTTCCAGGTCATCAACCATGGGGTGCCATAGGAGAAGCGCCAGAAGATTGAGGATGCGTCGAAGAAATTCTTTGCTCAGAGTTTGGAGGACCAGAACAAGGTCAGAAAGAACGACAAAGAGATGTCGGGCTACTATGACAGCGAACACACCGAGGACGTTAAGGACTGGAAGGAGATTTTCGATTTCACCATAGAGGAACCCACTATGATGCCCGCTTCTGATGAGCCTGATGATGATGAAGTGGTTCAGTGGACTACCCACTGGCCGGAGTACCCACCGAAGTTCAGGTAATTTTACAGTATGCAGATTCTCTTTAAGCAATTTAAATTTGTGATTTGATAAGTCCCTTGACAATGCCATTTATCAGGGAGATATGTCGGGAATATGCAGAAGAGATGGTAAAACTGGCTCATAAGTTGATGAAACTTATCGTCCTCTCGCTAGGCTTAACTGCAGACAAGTTCAGTGGGTTCTTCAAAAGCCAGACAAGCTTTCTCCGGCTAAATCATTATCCACCTTGCCCTTTCTCTCACTTGGCGCTTGGCGTTGGTCCTCACAAGGATCCTGACTGCTTAACCATCCTTTATCAAGATGATGTCGGAGGATTTGAGGTCAAGCGGAAAACAGATGGAGAATGGGTCCGTGTCAAACCCACACCCAATGCTTTTATTGTCAACCTAAGTAGCATCTTGCAGGTACCATTTCCAATCTCTAACTGAACTTTTCCAAGAAAAGTCCTTCCGATTTTGTTAAGAGGTTCTCCATAAACGTGAATTTTTGTGTCTTTGGAAGTTGTTCTTCTGGGTAAGCTTCACTAATAGAACGGAACATTTTCAGGTTTGGAGCAACGACAGGTATGAGAGCGTGGAGCACAGGGTGGTACTGAACTCAGAGAGGGAAAGGTTTTCCATTGCAGCCTTCTTCGGCCCGGCATACTACACCGTTGTTAAGCCCATCGAGGAGCTGACAAATGAGCAAAGCCCTGCGAAATACAGGCCATACAGCTGGGGAAAGTTCGCAATTCACAGGAAGCGCAGTAACTTCCAGAAGCTGAAGGAAGAAAACCTCCAAATCTATCACTTTAGGATATGAGAATAGAAGCTGATTAGAAGCAGTGATATGTATTTAAGCAATAGTATTCAGCTTCCTGTGCTGAGCGTGACCTGGTTCATCAGAGGGTTGAGATGTCAATGTTTTATATGCAATAATGGGGCTTTCTTTAGTAAATGTCATGACTAAATATGGTGGATACCAACTCAACAAATCGTCCTCCTATAACACTTGTCAGAAATTATTCAATTCTCTCTTTTAAAACTATTATTCAAAAAAAAAAAACAGATGCCCAAATTTATTAAGATCATATTAGGATACCGGTGATGTCAAATTGTAAGTCGTAGGTTATAAATCTTACATTAATAAGAAATAAATTAATATTCATTCTTACATTATAATAGGTTATACCAAGTTTTAAGTTAATTTTTAGATTGTATTATGAATCTTTTAATAAGGTATCAAAGCCCAAAAACCTCCTTAACTCTTCAATGAACTCTCATCAATTTGAGCTGATGGATTACCCACGTAATGCAATACTATAATAATTTGATATATAATCATTATGTTGATGAAGCATATTAAAATGTAAACAATCAACATCACATTATAAAGAAATATTTTAAAACTCTTGTTTATATGATAATGAGTTTTATCAACTCTTGGGTCAACTCTATAATTAAATAACAAACTATTTAACATGATATTAAAGCTAGGTTTTCCCTTATCACTCTTATAGATATGGGTAAGCCTAGAATCTACATAGAAAGTGACATCATGAGTTAGTCTATGTTGGACCATTGTGATTGTAGATGTCTACTTTTATGTTATTAAGGTATAAGTGTATGTTTTTTTAGATATAGATGTCCATACACTTTGTAAGCTAGTTTTTAAGGTGAGAATGAGCTTTTTAACACCTTTATGGATTCTTATTGATTTGAATATATACATTAGTTATATAATTCAATGCAATGATAGTTTGATAATTTGACAATCATAATGAATGAATATATTGAGGTATGAGTAACGAGTTTCATATTACTAAAAAATAAATTAGAATTCTTGTTTATATAATAATAAATTTTTACCAATTTTTGAGTTAACTTTTGGGCTAACTAATAGGCACCTTGAGATAAACAACTATTACTTAACAAAGTTGAAGGATTGAAGAAAATTTTTCCACCAAGTTTAAAATACATGATACAAAAGAAAAGGGGCTGCAGAATCAAATACAGTTTTCTATTGCACGAAAATATAGCTTACGGAATTTAAGAATTTTATCTTTTAGCCACTTCTTGGTTGTAAAAGCTTTAAAATTTGTAAATTAGTGAGAGAATCAAATTCAACAAAGTAGTCTAACAATAGATGTATCATATAATTGAAAGGACCATATCATTTATTAGATATACAACCCATGGGTGCAATCATTTATACTTATTTTTGAAAAATATTTATTTACTTGTATTATTTTATAATATTAGAACTAATGATTCAATTTTTTAAAGAAATGAATTAAGTTAATTTTAATGAAGAAAAAGAACAGCCATTGCCCTCATCTTAAAAATACAAGTTCTGGAATGATCATGGAATCGTCTTATTAAGACGCATGTTGATGTAAGGGCGGACGTCACACGGCCCCTAAAAACAAAAAAGGGGAACCACACAAAACCAAGTAACCTATCGTCATCTCGTACGACACCAAAAACCAGTCCACGTTCAATGTAACTGCAGCCTCAATCACACTATATCACCCACCACTCATTTCACGACAACATAAAGAAAAAGGAAAAAGGAAAAATCACCAACCATGGGAGAGGTTGATCCAGCTTTCATCCAAGAGCCTGAACACAGGCCTAGAATCTCCGTCACGGAAGCGGAAGGAATCCCAGTGGTCGATCTTTCTCCGATCCACTCCAACAAAGTTTCCGCCATTGACGACGTTGTGAGAGAGATCGGTTGTGCATGCAAGGACTGGGGATTCTTCCAGGTGATCAACCATGGGGTGCCGTCGGAGAAGCGCCAGAGGATAGAGGATGCGGCGAGGACGTTCTTCGCTCAGAGCTTGGAGGACAAGAACAAGGTCAGAAGGAGCGACAAAGAGATATCGGGCTACTATGACACGGAACACACCAAGAATGTCAGGGACTGGAAGGAGGTGTTTGATTTCAGTATAGAAGAACCCATTCTGATGTCCGCTTCCCATGAGCCTGATGATGATGAAGTGGTTCAGTGGACTAACCAGTGGCCAGAGTACCCGCCGAAGTTCAGGTAATTTTACAGTTCGTATATATTCTCTTCAGGCATAATTCACAATAGAATTCTAGTCGAAACGACTGTTGCTGCTCTTGTGGCGTGTCTTTGCTTTCGGGTAACTTTCTGCTCTTCTTATTTTCATGCTCGTTTATACATTATCCCAAAAAAACAAAAGCTACTATTCAGATGCCACTCACTGCAGACCAAAGTTTAGGAGATCAACCCCAACTAAATTCGATGGTTGGGCTACACAATAAGTTTCATTAACTCTTAAGTTGACTTTTAAGTTAAATAACAGACCTCCTAATATTATATTAAAGTTTGATCCATCTTTAACACCCTTATGGTTTCCATTGATTAAAAAGTTTAATCCTTCCACAAAAGCTAGTTTAAAGAAAGGGAATAATTCTTTACATATAAACTACTCCACAAACTCACAATTTAGCAATGTAAGATATATTATCTACATCTTAACACACCATCTCACTATGATAATGAAATCATCATACTATCATAATGCCACATTACATGGCATTGGTTCAAATCAATTGAAGCCCATAGGAATTCAAAGGATGGACCAAACTCTAATATTATATTATATGTCTCATTATTAAATTCAAGTGTCAACTTAAAAAGTGGTCAAACTCATTATTTTGTAAGCAAGATGTTTAATAGCCCAATACACTATCCCTATGATAATCATAGCCCAATAGTTTGGACTTAATCCATGGGAAAACATAAGAATGTGAAGGGATGCTCTAATACCATATTAAAAAACTCAATCTTTCCACAAAAGCTAGCTTAAGGTAAGGGAGACAATTCTTTACATATAAACTACTTCATAAGCCAACACTTTAGTAATGTAAGATTCATTGTTCATCTTGACAACCTTAATGAATATTTGTTACATATTACTTAAAAGCAACTCATTAATTAATAAGATATTTTTTATATTTAAATATTACCTAAGGATTCTATCTTTTTTATGAAAATTTTTTTGTCCTCGAAAACCCCTACCAAACATATCTAAATGATTGTCACTAACCAACTAACTTAAGTAGTGAGTTAGTGAGGATCTCAATTGAGATCTAGGATCTAACATCTCATGCGTGTGATTTGAGTGCATGTGTTATGAAAAATAAATAAATAAGATAAATAAAATATATTTAAAGGGCTCAAAGTTGAATATGGATGAAAGAATTAAATTCTAAACTATCATACCATATTTACATTAAAAAAAAAATCAAAAGTGAGCTCGTAGGTTAAGATGCCATTTTTCTACGTTCAAACATCATTATTTTTTATATGTAAAAACTTCCATTCTCAACAAGTATTACATACTAAAAAGAGTAGTCTAGTTCGAATGATAATTCAAGCAATTTAAATTTGTGACTTGATTGAGTCCCTCGACAATGCCGTTTTTCAGGGAGGCATGCCAGGAATATGGGCAAGAGGTGGTAAAACTGGGTTACAAATTGATGGAACTAATCGCCCTGTCGTTAGGCCTGCCAGCAGATAAGTTCAGTGGGTTTTTCAAAGACCACACTAGCTTTATCCGGCTAAATCACTATCCCCCTTGCCCTTTCTCTCACTTGGCGCTTGGTGTTGGTCGCCACAAGGATGCCGGCTGCTTAACCATCCTCTCCCAAGATGATGTTGGAGGATTGGAGGTCAAGCGGAAGACAGATGGAGAATGGGTCGGTGTCAAACCCACACCCGATGCTTTTATCATCAATGTCGGCGACATCATTCAGGTACCATTTTCAATCTCTAAATCAACTTTTTGAGCAAAATTGTTCTTGTTGGTGAGTTCCACTTACAGAACCGAACCTTTTCAGGTTTGGAGCAACGACAGGTATGAAAGCGTGGAGCACAGGGTGATGGTGAACTCAGAGAGGGGAAGGCTTTCCATTCCGTTCTTCTTCAACCCGGCACACTACACCATTGTTAAGCCCTCGGAGGAGCTGACAAATGAGCAAAGCCCTGCGAAATACAGGCCATACACCTGGGGAAAGTTTATAAGTCACAGGAGGCGCACCAACTTTCAAAAGCTTAATGAAGAGAACATCCAAATCTATCATTTCAGGGTATAAGAGTAGGAGCTGCTTGGAAACAGTGTTATGTATTTAAGCAATAATATTCAGCTTCCTATAATGAGCATGCTCTCGTTTGTTAGTGAGAGAGAGATGACAACGTTTTATGTGCAATAATGGAGAATGCTTTACTAAATGTCATGACTAAATATGGTGGATACCAACTCAATTAATCGCCCTCTTTCAAAACTTGTTAGAAGTTATTTAATTTTCTCTTTTTAAAATTATTGTTATTAAGGAAAGGACATACAAAAATTTATAAGCTATTACATTCAAAAACTAGTCATGTCAAACTTTTAAGATGTAGATAATAAATCTTATGCTGCTAATAAATAAATTAAGATTTATTCTTGTATTATAATACATTTCACTAATTCTTAAGTCAATTTTAAGGGAGAATTCCCCTGGTGTAATGGTAAGCTAATTCTGTTACTTTAAAATTTTCCTTAACACTTCTACATACTCATCAATTTGAGTCTATAATAATTTGATACTTGACCATTTATGGTCAAGGGATGTGGATGTAAACAATAAGCTTATATTGTTAAGGAACATATTAAGTTTTTTCTTATATAATAATAGGTTTTATAATTCTTGATTTGAGTTTTGAATTAAATAATAAACTACTTAACATAGTATTAGAATCAAGTTTTTTCTTTATCACTTCTATAGATACAAGTAGGTCATAATGCACACAAGAAGGGGTACCACCAAATAGTTTGTGTTGAACCATTGTAATGATGGGACATCTTGTGGTTTAGATGTCCAGCTTTACATTGTTAAAATAAATTTTTATGCTTGATTAAATATAAATATTTCATCCACTTTATCAATTAGCTTTTAAGGTGTGAATAAACTTTCAAAACATGGTATTAGAGCTTAAGATCCTTCTTAGCAGCATCTTTGTAGGCTCTTATTGATTTAAGTCTATGTATTACCCATAAAATGTAATAAAATGATAGTTCAATAATTTAATCATCATGATAAGTACACATGTTAAAATATGGATAATGAGTCCTACATTACTAAAAAAACTAAATTAATATTCTTCTCTTTATATGATAAAAGGTTTTAATTATCACGAGCTCTTTTTGTAAGTGAAATGAAAATGGGTATATTTCCATGCTGGCGCCGAGATTTTTGTAATTGACATTCTCGTATTGCATTGTCAATGTCAAGCTCTTTTTCTTTCTTAGCAGATTCTTGGATCTGATTTGCTTCTCCCGTTGTGCCTAAGATTTCGATCAATATAAGGAAAGATGGTGACCATTTTGGTTCTCTGCTTCTTTTGCAGCATCATTGTCATCTATACAAAAGCATATTACTAAATAATTTAAATTGTTTAGATAAAAGAAATTTAAATATATAAAATATCTAATCAAAAGCTAAATCATAAAAGCTGCTCATTTTTTTAATGTCTTTTGTATTTATTTGAAGTATGAATATTATGCATTTTGTAATTATTAATAAAACTTGTTAAGTAACTTTTTCGTTTTATTAAAAAAAAAAATCCTCAGTGACGTCGTTTTGGTACCCAAACCATGCAGCCAAAATGAACTGAGTGACTTAAATAGTTCAATGGTCTTTGCTGCTCTGGAGGAGGAGGCAGAGTTGCAGAAGTTAGACAATAAACAAAAGCAGAGCACTTTCTCCACTTGTATGCCTTAAAATTGACCAGGCAACCAAGCTCTTTGCATTCGGCTGTGTCTGATTGGTCCCGAGAAGCTCAAATTCACCCACTCTTTATTGGGTAATTGATGTTATAATACTAGTACTTTCTCTGTTGTGTGTAATACTTCGGTGTAGAATGTTGTATATTTGATTGACTGTGTGGTTGAAGGTGGCTATGGACAGCCAGCTTCTCTGCTTTAACCGGACTATCTCGTCGCTTAAACCCAGCCCAGTACGAATTTTTCACCAAATCGGGGCTTCAAAAATAATTTCGGGCAGGTCTTCTCGCTCCCCTACAGGTATGGTAGTTTTTTATTTTCATGATTCTGTTTCCCCTTTCTAAAACATCTACCTTTTGGGTTTAATGCTGACCTGAAGAATACTTACAATCCCGGGAAGATTGCGCATTTCCTTAGTGGTTTTTGTTTGACGGGAATGTACATATAGAGTACCAATCATGGTTTCGGATTTCAATTTGTGAATGACCGAATCCGGGTCATGGTGTTGTATTATTAAGGGAACTTTTCTATGCACAATGAATCGTTAAGTAGATGACTTTTTTTCCTGTGAGTTCTTGTTGTTGACTAGGTCGGTTTAGATTTTTCCTTCCCTTAATTGCATTTGGAATGATCTCTTGGAATTTTGGTGCCTGAATTGGTTTTCCATTTGTACTAGATGGCTTTGTGTATGTCCTCGTAAGATTTTATTCTGATTGGTTCGGCTTTTTTCTTAACTTTTCTTGCTTGTCTGTACCTTCTTTGTGGATGTCGTGGATGTGGGTTCAAGATATTTTAGTGGAGAATTTCGAAATCTAGGGGGCTTTTGTTTTGATTTCTTCTGGACATATAGGGTTCGCGATTTCCATTGTTTCAAAGAAGAATAAGAAATTACTGAAATTTCTGTTTGGTTTCGATGGGATTTAGCGTGTTGCATGTTTGTGTATCTGTCCATGCGTTTTCTGATTCTTCTTTTTTTTTTTTTTTTCCTTTCTTGTTAACTTCTGATTGGAAATGACCCTCAAATATCTATGGTGTATATGTTGTTTGGATTCAGCTTTGGTCATATGAAAGATATTTGCTGATTTTATTCTTCTTTATGGATGACTTCTTGAAATGATGGAATCTATGGCTCTAGGATGGCCATGTTTTGAGTGAATAAAGGTTCAAGAGATCTTGTTGTGGCGTGGTAGAGATCTAGCGGTTGCTGTAGTTTAATGTAACTCAATTTTGAGCACCAAAAGTTGTAAGTCACCAATTTGGTCTTACTTAGTTATGATGTCAGTAGATGTCTGCGATTAATGTGGAATAAAACTAGAAAGAGCAAGATTGTGTGGGAATAAATAATGTAATTAACTTCTTTTTGATATTTGTCTGCTTGTTTCTACTAATGAAAGGCAGCTATAAGTAACAAGAAGCAGTAAAACTCATAAGCAATCTTTAGAAAAGTTTTTCACTTAATTTTTAGTTGATTATCAATATTGATGTTAGCGGCATATAAAATGAGCTGTGACTTCAATGACATGTCATACCTCTGTAAGAAAGAGGCAGAGGGTAAAGTTGTGGTGCAAAACTCATTTAGTGGATGTGTAACTTACTGATACTAGAAAAACTGATACCTGTGGGAAGAATTATCCTTGGATTGTAAACACTAGATGCAACATCTTTGTCTTCCACCAAAATGATATTTATTTGTTATTGTAAGTGCAATCAATTATGGTGGACAAAATACACAAATGGCCTTTTGAGATTTAAGTAGTGTTGTTTTATGTGAAGATGGAGTGCTTTGAAATCTTTACTCTACTTTAAGATCCGTCAATAATGAAGTGTACTCTGTTTATCAATTATGGATAATGATGTCTTATACTTTCTTTTTCTTTTTCTTTTTCTTTTTCTTCTATTTCTTTTTCTTTTTTTTCGTCAATTCCTTAGGATTTGTTTATAAAGGGATAAAGTGCTCAATGAAGTCGTACAAGCTATCAGAACTTTCTCAAACTGAGGTTGAATGCCTGAAGGCTCGTCCTCGTATAGATTTCTCTTCCATTTTCAGCACAGTAAGCTTTTGGCTTTTTTGTCTAGTCTGAGTTGGAGTTCTTTAATAATAAAAAACTTTGTTTTTGGCTTTGTGTGATATGGTGTACATAATAGACTTAACATGTCTACTTTCAGGTCCAGCCCATTGTTGATGAGGTTCGCAACAGAGGCGACACAGCAGTTAAAGAGTTGATACTCTTTTTTTTTTTCTTTTTTTTTTTTTTAGCATGATAGATTAGCACATATTTTACGTTATCCTTCGAGCTTTTACTACCATGAAGCTCCTTAATCATGAGGAAGTTTGACGCTTACATTTCTTCTGCAGCTATACTGTGAAGTTTGACAAAGTTGAACTGGGAAAGATAGTTGAAAATGTCTCTGAGCTCCCAGATCCAACGGTAAATATAAATATTCTTCATGCAAGATGTTTTCTAAACTTCATGGTTTAATATGAAGTCATTTTCCTATATCTTAAAATTTATTTTTCGAATGGAGGTTTTGTAATTTTAATGTCTGCTCATTCCTGTCTTTGTGCCATCATAGCTTGATCCTGCTATTCGAGAAGCATTTGATGTGGCGTACGACAATATATATGCATTTCATGTTGCTCAGAAATCTGTAGAGAAAAGTGTTGAGAATATGAAAGTAAGTCAAACATTGCTTACTGGTAACTGCCGTTACCTTGCTCTGTATTTACAAAATCGTAAAGGATTCTAAATTTTCCAGGGTGTCAAATGCAAACGAGTTGCAAGAAGCATCTCCTCTGTTGGTCTTTATGTTCCAGGGGGAACTGCAGTTTTACCTTCAACAGCTCTGATGCTTTCAGTTGTAAGTGGATTGGATGTACTCTTTATTTTTTGATAATTTTTAGCCTATAGTTTTAAAAGCATGGCTGTTATTCAGGTTTGATTGACATTTTATTTTGTATGCCAGCCTGCACAGATTGCAGGGTGCAAAACTGTTGTTCTTGCAACTCCTCCTAGTCATGATGGTAGCATATGCAAGGTATTCTTTTACCTTTTGAGGAAAGTATCTGAGGAGAAAATTACATAAAGAATGCTAATCAATGTTTTCCTGTAGGAGGTGCTCTATTGTGCCAAGAAGGCTGGCGTGACTCACATTCTTAAAGCTGGAGGAGCTCAGGTTTGAAAGATCTAGAATATAGCCATGTTTGCTCAGATTACTTCATACTGCTTCATGTTTCTGCATATTTTGAACTCTAAAGCCTAACAGTTTGATCTTTAAAGGCAATCTCTGCCATGGCCTGGGGGACGGAATCTTGCCCTAAGGTACTTTCTTTTTTAATGAGCCTGTCCCTCCGCTGGTATTATCCTCTGCTGATAAAATATGTAGCTGTTCTTTTATTAATCAGTTATGGATTATTGCAGTAGCATCTATAGTTGGCTTATTATTTTGATTTCAATTTGTGGTAATGGAAAAGAAGAGATTTCTATTTTCGTTTTCTGTGACACATTTTTAAGTGTAAATGTCACTGGTAGAACCTTTGTGCGTTGAGCTTTTCTTGTAAGCTGTTTGGATGTATGCTTATTAAGCTGATGCTTCGGAAATACTGCAAGGAATGTATCTTTTTTGTGAGCCACACATTTACTCTATCGTCTGATATATGAATTGTTCGTATCAAGCTGTCCATTGTAATGCAGATAGTGTTGAAAGCATCCTGTTAGCTCATGAATTAATGTGATCTGCATTTCCAGAGAGTCAGAAATTTGTTACGAAGATGGCAAGGGAGTGCATCTATAGAAACGAGGAATATACAACAGAAAAAAGCACCTTAGTGAGAAAAAGAAAATCAAAATATATAGATTTTACAACCAAAAAAAAAAAAAAAGGAGGAATGAGAGAAACAGGTAGACTCCTTGATCAAGCAAATTTAGGTACACAAAAAAATAAGGTTACGCATAAGATCTCCAAGACTGTTATGGTAAAACCCATTCCACGCGAGGAGAATGTGTCTTGACCCACCAAAAAAAAAAAAAAGCAAAAACATTGGTCCTTCCTGCATTATTATTCTAGAAAAAATTAGCTAAAGTGATAATTGGAGCTATGTGGAGTTAGTTAATCTGCTCACTCTTACATAGTAAGACTACGATGATGATTTTAGAAGTTCTTTTGCCTAGAAATTGAAGTTGGGGATTCTGGGAGTATCCTAAATTTGTACTGCATTTGAAATTGGCAGAACGCCCTTGAGATTTCCTTTAAATCTAAATTGATTGGAGTGGGATTTTAC
The DNA here is from genome assembly GCA_028551475.1 of Casuarina equisetifolia. Classification (NCBI taxonomy): domain Eukaryota; kingdom Viridiplantae; phylum Streptophyta; class Magnoliopsida; order Fagales; family Casuarinaceae; genus Casuarina; species Casuarina equisetifolia. Next base: position 22,094,687 of record CM052360.1, read on the forward strand.
AGGATCTGTAGGAGTTTCTAGTATGAGAGAATACTGGCATTAAGGGTCAAAAATGAGACTAGGTAGGAAAAGAAACCATAAAACAGATAGAAGGTGCTCTATGTGCTTAACCGTCCATACACCAACACAATACGGACATGTACAAATTGCACTTGATGGAATGTACTCATGTATTCTTTGTCAGAGTTTAAGTTAACCTGCGCCAATATTGCCTGGATTACCGATTGCATTATGGCCAGAATGGCAATGAGTTTTTCTTAACTTCTATGTTGCTTAGTAGATGAATGTGGCCTTAGCCTAGGCTGGATGAGATAATTTGGCTAGTTTCTTATGTGGGAGTTAAGATGTGAAGAGACAGTCACGATAATATGAGTGAGGAAGTGAAGCTAAAATGAGTGAGGCAGTTCCACAAGCAAAATAACTTTTTCATTCTACCTTGCCGTTTGTCTAAGTAGGAAGTGGCTTGAATATTGCATGGAAAAATGGAAATACAGGTTGTAAAATGTATTAGAAACGCTTGTTGCAACCTGGAGAATGGATTCTATATTTGTCTTTTTTTAGATAATATACCTTCCTATTTTTTCTACATTTTAGTTTCCTTCTTTCTTGTAATTTTCAGGTTGAGAAGATTTTTGGGCCGGGAAATCAATATGTCACAGCTGCAAAAATGATTCTCCAAGTATGTGTACTTCTCATGGCTGCAAGTTGTATAAATTTCATAAGTAAATATAATTAGACTTCCACCCTTTATATGCATATTTTTCTCACCCGAATTTGACTCATTTTCTCCCTCTCTCTCTCTCTCTCTCTCTCTCTCTCTCTCTCTGTTTTCTTTATTCCAATTTTCTATGCAGAATAGCGAAGCCATGATTTCAATTGACATGCCCGCAGGCCCTTCAGAAGTATTAGTTATAGCTGACAGACATGCCAATGCTGTTCATGTAGCTTCAGATTTGCTTTCTCAGGTGCTTGACTTTGGTTTCTTAACTTGAGCTTCCTAGTTGTTTTCTTTCTCTGAAATGCTTCTACTCATTTCTGATAGAGCACTTTCAAGGATAATCTTTCTAAAACGAAAGAGACTGTCCAAAATATTAATGCTGTTTCTTTCTCTTTCTCAATAATTTTGAATGTTAAAGCTGAAGGTTCAATTACAAGAAAACCCAAGGTCGCCCTTCATTATGAAATTCTACATTATGCCAAGTCTAGTTTTAGCAAGCAAAAGTTCGTTTCTTTTTGGTTTGCCCAACAAAAGGAAATCAAGTTAAACTTCTTCTCTTCCTGGACATGCAAACAGGCAACTCTGAGTTGAAGTCCTATAATATCACTTCACTTCTCTTCCCAATCAACTTAAATTGCAAACGTATTGTAGTGTTGCCTTTTACTTTTCATTGTATGTGTCGTTGGTGGATTCTTTTTTAACTCAATTTTTCTTTCTTTTTTCTTTCCTTTTTTGTCTTCCTTAATCAATTTTCTAAACTTCAGTTTGTCTCATGGTCCTGTATTTTAAGCTTCTTCTGTGCTTTGCTTTTCCTTCTAGGTTAGTTGCTTATCAGAAGAAGAAAATGAAAAATGAAAATAATAGGGTGTGGACATTCCCCCTAACAAGTCTGGAGTGAACAGTTCTTCAAATTTACCTAGTCTTAAAATTTTTGGTACTGCATGGAAAAATAGCATTCTGGTGTCTAATTCTATTTCATGTAATGTTCATGGTGGGACTTTCTGGCCTCTGCTTTGCTCCAATATTGGAGACATTGGTGGCATTCTTTCTCGCCCAGTCTTCCCCTCTAAAAAGAATCGTTTGGTGAAAGAAGCCTAATTGTGTCATTAGCCAGTAATCTGCCAAGTCCTGGATGGAATGTAATCTGAATGTGTCTGAACAAATATAAGAAGGAGAATGCTGTGCATTTCTTTTTTAAGTCAGAAATGGTTAAGTGGTCATGGATTTGTGCTCCTGGAATAGAAGATAAGTTCATTAGACATATAGGAAATCAATCACCAATCATGCAGATGCAGGAAAGGAAAATTTAAATCTAATTTTTAGAAATTAATGTAGAGGTATTTTGGTTCACTCACAATAACAGAAATTTGACTTCATTGAGAAATGGAATTCCCAGTATTTTTCTCTTTCTTCTTTTATCAGATAAATATTTACATCTGCACTGGATAGTCCAACTCTTGGGACAAGGGCGCCAGTAACAAAAGAAGTGTTTAATCAATTGCACTTCCAAGCAGATTTTAGATAACATTAAAGATTTTCATTATTTCTTGTTGTAGCTCAAAACTTGTAAATCGAAGGTATATTGCTAGTGCAATTCGAAGATATTTACGAAATTGTTAGGTTTGTATCAACAACATTGAATAATAGTGATTGACAGCTTGAAGTCTTCTGGCAGTGTAGAACAAATTTTGGTTTGAAACTCAGAGATTGCAACTTGGCTGACTAATCTCACTTCGCCAAATATGGCTACATGATAGTTTTAGGTGGGCTAATAGTCAAAGACCATTCTGAACCATGTTTTCTTTCTCTTTAATTACAAATCTTACAGCAAGTATTCAAATATCTGTTTTTGATTTACGTATTTGTGTGACATCACAATTGTTCACCATGTTCACCTATTTAGTGTTCTTTCACAAAACCTCAGTTTTTGGCTTCGGATAGACTCTCTCTCGACTCTTCATCTGTACTGATTGGCTGACATGTCGAGTTATGCAGTAATTCTTTTAGAACACATGTATGAAAACTTGGTCCTGCTATGGTTTCTTATCTGCTCATACCTCACCCCAATGCCTTGATTCCGTTTTCAGGCTGAGCATGGTCCTGATAGTCAGGTTGTTCTTGTCATCTGTGGGGATGGCGTCGATTTAAAAGCCATAGAGGAGGAAATCAGCAAGCAATGTCAAAGCCTTCCAAGGGGAGAGATCGCATTAAAAGCGTTGAGCCACAGTTACACAGTGTTTGCACGTGATATGGTTGAGGTTAGTCCTTTTCTTATAACAATATGCGTCCAACCCTTTATCAACACTAGTCAGGTTTTTCTGTACATAAATTAATGGAGTTTTAACTAGAAAGGTTAAAGTCTCTTTGACCTTTTGCTTCTATTAAGAAAACTTGTATGTCTGAGGATAGTGCCCACAAGTGCAACATTTGTTCAGGCACTTTATGAATTGTGATCATCTAATCCTGATAGATCGTTTATGTACTCTATCCATTCTCTGAAGCTTAAAGATATGGAAAGTGAAAAATTGTTTACTTGGTCTTCCATTATTGATATGAGCGTAGACAAGCTTGAGCATTTGCACTTCAAATCTGTTCATTTGTATCTTTCAACCTTCAGACTTTATTTTGGAATAACATCATTATTGGCCTTCTCAGGCTATCTCCTTTTCAAACTTATATGCACCCGAGCATCTGATCATCAATGTGAAGGATGCAGAGAAGTGGGAGAGTTTCATTGAAAACGCAGGTGATGTTTTGTGATTTTGTTGTTTTCTTCTTTACCAATGTATGATGCCATTCTTCTACATTTTTGCATAAAGTTGCGGCATTGAAAACTCAAATTGTGCTAGGTAGCCTGACATCTTATCATCACACAGGGCAATGACCCTTGCATTTGATACTGCTGTCACTTGCCATTCCTACCATAGCCCATTGGCCTTCCTTATGATATTAAAAACAGTGCTTCCTCCTGTAAAGAGTGACATAGTATGGAGATTTGAGATAGTTGCTCCTGCTTGTACATTTTCATCACAGTCAAACTAGTTTTTCTCTTAGAATATCATTATTTCACAGAAAAATTAAATTGTTTCTAGTAGACCCAAATAATGTCGGAAACTGTCCCGGCATGATGATCAAATTCTCCATTGTAGGATAGTAATCAGATCCTTAAGAAAAAAGCTGATGGATTCTAGAATGTCCAAGCCACGACGGAGGATGTCACCACAATCTTCTTATTTTCCCCATGAATTCCCATATGATTAATCTGTGGTCTGCTATTTTTGCAGGCTCTGTATTTTTAGGGCAGTGGACACCAGAGAGCGTGGGAGATTATGCGAGTGGGACGAATCATGTCCTTCCAACATATGGGTATGCAAGGATGTATGGCGGCGTGTCTCTGGACTCCTTCCTGAAGTACATGACAGTACAATCTTTGACAGAGGAAGGCCTTCAAAAGCTTGGCCCGTATGTGGCAGCAATGGCGCAAGTTGAGGGATTGGAAGCCCACAAAAGAGCTGTAACTCTTAGGCTTCAGGACATTGAAGCTAGGCAAGTCGCCAGCAAGAGATGATGTACCCCTTCTGAGCTCCTCAGCCGCATGGTTCTTGGAACAGGTTTCTGGTTCTGCCGTATCTTTTTTCATCTAATGTCGAGACATCTTTGAACAGGCGATCTTTTTGTCCCTATTTTTCCTCAAATATTGTAATGTTTTATCGGTTATGAAACTTCATCTTATTGCAATTTTCTCTTTCTTATCCATTTTCTGCGTCCATGCTCATGTTTATCTAAGATCAATGAGGGTTATAAATAACTGTTCCTACTTTCTCCCCGGTTTTGCTTGACCTTTTCCATTTGGTTGATTCTTAGCTGAATCTCATTGACAAATCTGAGTTTCAATGGAGTAGATTTAGAAGCCTTGGCTTAATGTAACTAAGGTTGCTTGAGACCTCTTAGATTTGTCAAGACATCCTTTTTTTTTCATTTTTTTCGCACTCAAACTCACAAATCATGTGTCAAATTTGGGATCAAAAGGTCTCAAATTCTATTAACTTATTACTAAACTAAAAGTTAATTAGATTTATTTAAAAATATATATTTACATTATATGGAAAAAAATAATAATAAAGTGGAACCTCTGTCACTATAGAACCAAAGATCTAAACAGAAATGAATATCAATCTAAGTAAAATATTTTAATTTTCTTTACTAAAATCAATCATTAAGGTAAGATATTTGAATATCAAATTAAGGAATTGGTAATGTAAGAAAATTATTATTTTCACACATCCTTCAGAAGTATTGGCTCACTTATAAGCAATAAGTCAAATAACATAGAGATTTAGCCCATGATGAAATATTATACTCGAGTTTATAGGTGATACTATGTTATAAATGGTTTGATTTCTTCAATTGAAATTGGTTATTAAGAGTTAAAAAAATCATAACGCACAAGAAAAATGTTTAGAAATAAAACAGGAAATCCCTAAACCAAAAAGTGGTTAAGCTTCCTTCAAAGTTAACTACTTTGCCCCTTCCTGCCCTGGCCACCTTCTTTTACAGTTCAAATCTCTTCCCAAGAATCATCTTAACCTATTTTCTCTGCAACAAGAAAGCATGAACCCTGCCATTCTTCAATGAGATTGCATTGAAACCCACCAAAACAATGGCTACAAAGGAAAGCCCACCTGAGTCTTACGTCAAGCTCAAGTGTGAGCGTGCCCTCGCTTCTCTCCGGCGTGGGGATCACAACAGAGCCCTGAAACTCATCAAAGATTCCATTTCCCGTCACAGCAGCGACGGCAACAACCGCAACTGCGCCATCCTCCACCACACTCGAGCCACCATTCACTTCAAGACCGCTTCTCTGACCCACAACGCCAACACCAAACACCAGCACCTCGAGAATGCGGCCGACGCTGCCAGACAAGCTCTGGTGGCATCCCCGAACTCAATCTCCTTCTCGCTTTTCTACGCCCAAGTGCTATTCGAGTTAGCTGCACGCGGCGAGAAGAAAGGCTACCAAGATGTAGTGCGGGAATGCCAGCGTGCCTTGATGATGGGAGACCCCGTAGACCCTCTGGAAGATGGCTTGCATCAAGAAGAGTTCCGAGACTCGAGCCAAGAATCGAGAATTGAGAATGTAAAACGAGAACTCAGAGAGTTGATGGAGAAATGCAAGAGCCCCGGAGGTGGAGGTAGGAAGGGTAAGAGTAAGAAGGCTGGGGAAAAAATGGTTCCTGCAGGTGAGATATGCAAGGAACTTAAGGCCAAACATGAGAAGAAGAAGGAGGTAGAGTCGAGAGGTTTGGTGGCAAGACTTTTGCACCAGAAAAAGCTTGCAACTTTTGAATTCCTTCAGCAGGGTGACGAAGTCAAAGACAGTAGAAAGAATACAAGTTCATATCGGATGGATCAAGTAAAGACCTGTTGGAAGGAAGTTGTTAGCGATGAAAAAAAGAGGGGATTCTTGAATGTGGGCATCAAAGAGATTAAAGCACATTTCAGTAAGAACAAATGGGCAAGTGAAATTTTAAAGGAAACCATAGATTTTGCTAAGAAGGAGGATCAATGGGAGTTTTGGGTATGTTGTTGTTGCGGGGAGAGGTTTCGAGACAGCAAACTGACCGAGAAGCATCTCAAGAGTAAGCATATGGGGGATATCTCCATGGAATTCCAACCTATCATGCCAGAAGTAGCTGGTGATGAAGACCTTGAGATCGTTGAAAATGGTGGTGTCTGGAAGCCCGTGCACATACTCGCCTCGGAGATGCTGATTGAAAACCAGTCAAGATTCGAGTCATCTGAAGTACGTGATGGCCATTCTGCAGATGAGCCTGATGAAAATCTGAAGTGGCCGGTATGTGATGACTGTGAGCGAAAGGTGATTATTGAAAGAATTCGTGGAGAGTTGCAGAGGTTTCTACGTAGCAAATGCTTAGCAGTCAGCCTTCTTGGGGAGTTGAAGGCATACGCCATGGCTAGACTGATGACTCGCATTCCTGAATCACAGATTAAAAGCCATGGCCTGAACAAAACCCTCTTCTCGATATGCTTTTTGAACGCTGCAGAGCTTTACCAAGTCCTTAGGTTCTTGGAAGAGCTGGCCAGTGCCTGCTGTTTGAATTATCTCTCCGTGGATAGTATTTCAGATAACCAACTAGAGGGTGTTCATCACGGATTCCACGTTAAACAGAAGATTTCTTTCAGCACTGACTTGTCCTGCCTGATAATGGATGAGCGGTTGTTGCAAGGAGATGAAGGAGCTTCTACAAACCCTGCTGTTGATGTTCGAGAAAGTGATGAGCTTTCTTTCGTGGAATGGCTGTTAACAGGTCCTCCAATCGAGAAGCAGCTAGAGGCATGGGCAGGGCTAAGAGAAGCTTGCAGAAATCAAGGAATGGAGCTCTTCCAAATCCATGAAAATGAACTCAGCTGTCTGCAGAAAGCTTGCCAGACAAAAAACTTGTGCTTATTCTACGTGAAGAAATCTCAGGAAATTGAGACTGTTCTTGAACAGTATAAGAGGAGCGAGCAAATTACAGAGGATGATCCAGAAAGGTGTGCGTCCATCTTGTTGAAAATGCAGAAAGAATTCGAGGAGGAGTTAAAGACCGCGACAGGAATGTGGGAGCACAGAGGCATTCACTTGAAGGCGCGTTTGATTTCAACAACTCTTCAAGCAAAAGCAGGCAACGCAGAGCAGGACATAAAGAACAGGAGATTGAATATGATCAGACAGGTGGGTGTCCCTCTGATTGTGTTCTTGTATCCAAATCATTCCCAATAAGTTTCTCATGGACTTACGATATTCAGGTCTACGAACTTGATGCTGCAATCCTAGCTATAAAGGCCGCCATGAGACAGACAGAGCAGAAACTGACAGCAGTGTCTGCATATGACTACCGGTGGATAATGGTTCACATTTTGAAGTCATTGATGCGGGTATGCGTTGGGTTATTTGATCTGTTGCTTTTCCTTTTTAGTAATCTTCTGCTGTAACAAATCTGTATTGTAGGAAAATCTGGAGAAGCTGGTCCACCAAGATCTCCTTCAGAAGTCTGATGCTGCGATGGAAGCTTTCGTAGCAGAGCTTGACCTTGAAGGAAAGAACTCTAACAAAGGAGGTTACAACGTGAGACAAAAGCAGGGAAAATTGAAGAACAAAAAGAAGAAAGATCAGAAGAAGAACAACGAGCCTAGTTGGATCCAATTTGGTACTCTTAACTGGGGGGATTTTGTTCGTTCCCACCCAATACCTCCCCGTGTTGATGAGGAATGATGGAATAAACATGTTCATGGGATTGACAAGAGCAATTAGATAGGAAAGTCACATTTATCACAGACATAGGTATAAACCCCACCATTCTTTGATAAGATTTCCACTCGATCCAACAAAATATACCCAATGAATGCCGTCCATTTGATGTTTATATGCTGACAGCATAGCCGTTCAATATTGGATTGATAAGGTGTGAGTTGTATGTAATAAACTATGTGTAGGTCCACCTACTTCATAAGCGGCTTGTAGAGCAAAATTGAGTTACTTAACATAACATCAAAGTCTAATCTTGTTTGTTTTTTTAGCATTTCTGTGAATTTAAATAAGTTCATAATTTATGTAAGAAAAGTTAATAATAAATAATTCAAGTCAAAACATTATGATAAAAAGAGTATATTTTTAATACTTTCATTTACGCTTAGATTAATATAAATATTGTACGTGAATAGATAATTTCATAGTTAAGTTTTAAATAAAGATAATAAAAAAAATTTATTTTTTAATTTTAATACTATATTAAAGTATTATGAAGTTTATACATTCTCAAAAGGCCAAGTCAATAGAAAAATCCTTACCCACGACACTGACAAGCTTAAAATCCATTCTCTCCTCCATGTGTGACAAAACTCATCTTTAACAAAATTATTTTATATGTTTCCTTCGTTGGTGAGATCGGTGTTGCCATCTTCAAGTTGGTCTTCCTTCTTGGTGTTTGGGTTTGAGAGGTGCTAGTCCTTATTTTATTCATCCAAAAAGGTCAAGCAAAAGAAAGCACCCCATTAGAATGGTAGCCATTGTCAAAACCTACCTCTTTATTAGCTTATAAAACCGATGACCAGTCCAAACTTCTCTGCAAGAAGAACAGAACAGAAATGGAAAATAGAAACAAGATTTTCATGTCCATTTCTTTCTTCTTCCTTCTTTCATACGTTTCAGCTGAGGCTGCTTTAGAGCCACCACCACCGAGCAAGCACTTTGTTCTGGTTCATGGATCATGCCTGGGAGCCTGGTTCTGGTACAAGCTTGTTCCACTGCTGAGATCCTCCGCCCACGAGGTCACCGCACTCGACTTGGCCGCCTCCGGGATAAACCCGCAGCAGCGGAGTGATCTGCAGTCGATTTCTGACTACTTCAGGCCCCTGACGGACTTCCTGGCAGCTCTTCCTCATCATGAAAGGGTCATCCTCGTTGGTCACAGCCTCGGTGGGTTGGCAGTGTCGTATGCCATGGAGCATTTTCCGAGAAAGATTTCTGTCGCTGTTTTTGTCACCGCCTTAATGCCCGGGCCGGCACTCAACATTTCCATCCTTAATCAGGAGGTAACTCTTAGCTCTTCTTTCTTGGCAAGACACAGTAAAAGTGAGACTAAGAGGCCATCTCTGTAAGACTACTTAATTTCTCCTTAAAATTGACTTTATAAAGAGGGAAAATCACCAATAAAGAGATGTCAAACGAGCGTTAAATTTGAATAAGGTCCTAGAACAATATAAGATAACTTATTTAATCTTTAAAATTGACTTATAAAAAAAAATTAATTATTTTTATATTATTAAAAACTATATTTACCTCATAAGTTGATAATAATTTTTCACACTTAAAATTATAAAATCATATCTTTCATAAATTGAATAAATATTAGACTCAAGCTTTTTTATTATTATTACTTAGTTAGAACAAAGAGAGATTTGAGGTGTCTTTCAAAATTAACCATTTAAGTGAAGATCATTAGTAGTTCAATTTTGAACATGCCATCTTTTTTTAAAAAAAAATTTCTACACTTTTACAATATTTATTCACACAATTTTGAAGTGTTGAACTTGAAATTAAGAAATTTCAAACAACATATACTCATCGCTTTAGAAGACACTTGCCAATCATATGACATCTAATATTCAAAGTTATATAAGATAGAATGAATGTTTTCTCATATACCATACATACTTAAAAGACATCAAGTTAAATAAGAATAGTATTAAGTAAAGGGTGATTTAGGATATGAGATGGAACCCTAGCTCTAGGTCTTGAGCAATTAATAGCCAATTATTAGATTATAAGTCTATTGACAAAAAGTTAAAATTAATTATCTTAAATTTGGTTAACAAATTAGGTCATAAATTTGGAAGTCATCTTTGCATTCAAATATTAACAGAAAATCGTATTATTTTGTTAATAACATATATACACACACATAAAAGAAAAAAGAAAAAACCAAAACCGTTATAAAAAATTTCATGTTTTTCATGCAGTCGTTTAGTAGACAAGGTCCACTACTGGACAGTCGTTTCACATACGACAATGGCCCAAACAACCCGCCGACAGCCTTCATATTCGGCCCCTTGTACTTGGCATCAGACGTGTTCCAGCTAAGCCCAGTTGAGGTGACAAATAACGGAACCTCTTTGTTCAAACCAACTTTGGCAACCGTTGATCATAATTCTGTACTCTGATTATCAATTGTTATGTACATTAGGCCATATTGGATATATTTTGTGTCTCCATCATAAAAAGCGAGGTTCGAGGGTTGCTTTTTGTATACCCTAACATGTAACACATATTTAAAAGATTTAAAGTAAAATAACAATTGATATTAAATAAGCTTATAATTCAACTTGAAAGCTAACTCAAAAGTTAAAAGATAATTTTTATATTTAAAATTTTATATTTCTTTTTCTTTTATAAGACTTTTGTCCCCAATAACATGTACAAATGCTTTTTGCCTTTAGCCATGAAACTAGCTAATTTAATCTGTAGAATATGAAGTTGGTAATTTGATCTTGGCATGTTGCGTTGCAACTTCTTGATATCATTCATATTTGTTATTGAGTGAAAATTAAAATTTGAACAAAAGGAAAAATTGTCTAACCACATCTACCATATGAAATCAGAAAAAAGCAATAGATTGCTATTTGACGAAATCTTTATTCCCAACACATCAAAAATCTGATCGAATCTCCTAGCAAATCATTTACACAGAACTAATATTAACAGAATCAATCTATGGATGCAGCACTTGCATTGACAAAATTAGAAGGAAAAAAATTAATGGGTCGATTGAACAAAAGCCTTCCTCAATCTCATCCTTATCATTATCGTGGAAGGAACCAGATGAACAAAGAATGCAATTTCTGCATGTTATAATCCATGAACCAGGAACTCAGCCTATAACCCACAAATTCCATCTGAAAAATCAATTCATCTAGCGACTACAAAGAGGAAGAAGAGATTGGAGAAGAACCCAGCTTGAAACTGTACAGAAAGGTAATCTGAAAGAGAAGAAGGAAGCAAAACAGGGTCAAGGAAGCAAGCCAAGGAAAGGAACAGGATGCCCCAAACTGAGCTGCGGGAGAGTGTTCTGCCGGATGACTATGCCAACCGCTTCGGCTACAAGGATGACGAAATCTATGGCCATTTTCACCATCTTCATGCACATCTCCAGCCTCTGAATCACCATGGCTGCAACAAAATATCCTGCAGATTTTTTATCTCTTTTCCCCGTGTAACTCCTCCTTATCCGCTTCTCGTAAGCTCGTCTATTTATAATGAACAATGGTTAGCTTAAAAAATTGGAAGGAGAGTAATGTTGGCAGGAGGGTTTATTATGAAACCAGGCTACCTGCGTAGCTTAAATTAGTGTTTTATTTTTTATTTTTTGGGGACCCATATGCTCAAAATAGTTAAAAGAGAAAGGTTCAAACCATGATAAACACTTTTTTGCTGTTATCTGATTGGATTTCTAAATAGATATTTCAAACGTAGGATCCCTACAATGTTAAGGTGTACTTCCATTTACAAGTACCTTAAAAACTCACAAACTTTTCTCCCTCTAAAATGACTTAAAAATATTTTTTTTTACTTTAAGAGTTTTTAAATAAAATTCTAGTTTTTTTTAACACACCTATCTAAACTTATTAATTTTTCCTTTGAGCCAGACTAAAATTTAAGCAATATAAAATAATCTTTACAAACTTCAAGATTTTAGGGTTTTTTTTTTAAGTAGATGAAAGTGTGAGGGAATTGGCTATTAAATACACCTTTTGGGACGGTAAAAAAATTAGGTGTTGAACTTAAATTAAGAATGTAGAAGAATTGAGTGTCAAACTTAAAATTAAAATGTCTAGGGGAGTGTCAATCAAACCATATGTTTTTTAGTAAAGATTTTTCTCATGAATAGATGATACTTATAAATAAATAATTTAAACAATATGGGATGATCTTCACTTCCTAAAATAAAGAGTGTCCATGAAGCTCGCGAAAAAGGACTTTCATGGTATCCGATTGCCCAAAGGAAAAAGTTAACAGGAGATTTTTTTAATGAACAGGCTACGCCACTCAGTTTGGCTTTTGGATATTCCCACGAGACGTTATCCCCAAATGCTGCTCTCTCTCCCTCTCTCCCTCTCTCTTCCCCCCCTCTCTCTCTACATAATTATATCAAGCCCGCGTTGAGAAGCAACAAGCCATGGAGTTATCCACAGCCGGAGCAAAGGACAAATAAATTTGACTTTCAAGCAAAGGCTTAGCCGGAATAATGAGAAAGATAACAAACGTAATAATGGCTTAGAAGACAAACATGACAAGTGTAATGGGGTCCGAACCAGCTGATCTGGTGGATGGTTCTTAACCATCACCGTCAACAACCTCGTTCTTGGTACATGAACGAAGAGGTTCATTCCCGCAAAGGTGAACCTTGGCCTTGGATTACACAAAATCAACATTTCGAATTTGACGTGTGAAGAAAATCATTTATAATGATAAACATGTATTGCATATAGATATGATTTAGTAATGAGTTGTTTTTTGAACTCAATCAATTAGAATAAAAATTTTTCAAGAATTCTTTTAGATTAAGTAATAAAACCTTCTAAAATAGTATCAAAAGTTATATGAGATCTTGCTTTAAGGATGGCCTCTCAATATACAAGAGGAGGTGTTAGAGTGATATCTCACACTAAAAGAGAGAAAACATGTTGTCTAATTTAAATTAAGGAAGTTACCTCTAACAATTGAACTAATTTTTGAGTTAAGTAATTGAGTTTTTCAAAATGATAACAAAATTTAGGTAAGATCCTATTTTTAAGACTATGTCTAAATATGTAGTTTAGTTTAAAATAAAATAAAAAATAACCCCTTAATTCATGAGTTAATTTTTAAATGAAGTAATGATCATTTTAAGTAATACCTTTAGTATGTTCCTTTTCTGAATCACGTGAATATCATATTGAATTTGGTTTATAATACAACTTGTTTTCTTGTTTATTTATTTGAGAGTTAAGCTAAATTCAAGTCTTGATTTGAAGTTGGCTCACAAAGATTAGGAGCCGGTGGGGACCCAATTATAAGATAAAAAAATATGAACATGGCTTGGTTTATTTTGGTCGTTGTGTAATAATGTTAGGCACCGAAAAAACTTTAGCTAGCTTCTTAATCCCATTCCTTCTTGATTAGAAAGGAGACCATATCTTGCTCACGTCACGTAAGTTGTTAAAAAAGTTTTACATTCTCCAATTCCCTTTTTAAGTATAAATAAACTTCTTAAACATGATACTAAATTTAAGTATAATATTTCTTTATTTATAAATAAGTATCTTCATTAAAAAAAGTTTGTATATGCTTCATGAGATGATGTATTAAAATGACGTGTCACAAATTTCATTGGCTTTAAGTTCAGATACTTAGATGGATCTTTCAAGGTATGTACTAATGTACAAAACGACTTGGCTTCAGAGAAAGGCAAAAGCAAAAATCTCAATGTGATTGGATCAAGAGAAAAGACGTTGATTTTGACATAAATGTAATAGATTATGGCATCTTTGATAAAGATAACGGAACCTATTTTTTGCTTCACTGTTGATATGACAGCTTTTGTCTAATAAAGGTTTGAAGGCGCTACCTTCCATACACGATCATACGTAGTTATGGCTAAGCACCAGTCATTGACAGGACTAGCAATTGTTCTTAATTATTTGAAGGTAATGTGATTTATTTATAGCTGGAGTATTGATTTCTGTTTCTAAAACTTCTTAACACTCTTAATTATCGTTAATTGAAAATCTTAATTTTCTAAATTAGAAAAGGCCACATTGGTGTAATCTTTTCAATCCTACTTTGATTTTAAAATAATAGGTTGATCTACCATGTAGATAAAATAATCAGCTCAAAAGCATCTTCGATTTACTGTCTTGCTTCGTCTTCAACAAAATTTTCTTTTGATTTATTGTTTTCCGAAAGACATATGTGTTTTCTCTAATTAAGTTGCAATTTCTTTAGAATGAAAGAAAATAGCAAATAAAACAATAGATATTAAATCTATTGTGATAAGTGATCAAATTCAGAACAACAACCAAAAAACATAAGAGTATTTGATACTAAGTATATGGAAATATAAGAGAAGTAGACAACGTGTGTTAACAAAAGCATATGATATGAAAATAATAAATAAATAAAAATATTAAGTGTTGGAAAGCTTTTTTTTGTTATTTTTTAAGACACTCACAGAGAGAGGAATGCACCTAGTATGTAGTTAGGTACAACTTTTCGTATTTGCCCACGTTTCAAAATAGGGCTTTGCATTCCTAAGGGTGAATTATGGAGAGGGGTCCTTTATATGCTAATGTAAAGGAGGCCTACATAGGGTTGGCCTAAGTGTCCTAGTCCAAATGGGGTGACCATTCCATTGCTAAGTTAAGAGTAATGTATTGGCTACAATTTAAGCTTTTGACATAATGATAGCATGTGAAGATTTTCACAATTAGTACAAGCAAGATTATAGGTTCAAGTCCTAACTAATGTTAAGAGAGAGTTGTTAGGTTTATGCACCTAGTAATATCCTTATATTTGAGTGGTACTAATTGCCTATAGCCTATTGCACTTAGTGCATAATTAGGTGTAGTACTTGTCAAGAAGAAGACATAATAACAGCTTTGCACTATTAATGGTGGGTTATGGAGGAGGTCCTTTGTGAGCTTGGTACAAATGGGGCTCATGTAGGGTTGGCGTGAGTGCCCTAACCTAAATGGGTAATTGATGCATTACTTGGTTAAAATAATAGGGTAACATTTTGGTGATTTGTTTAAATTTTTAGCCTAATGATAAAGCCTAAATTTTTTTACAATCAATATCAAAATAAGGTTTTAGATTCAAGTATCAACTAATGTTGTAAGAGAATTGTTAAGTTTATGGGGCCAACAATATTCTTGTACTTGAATGTGCTAACCACCCTACTTATGGCATCTAGTATGTATAAGTTTATGTTTACTCATCATTCAATGTGATCTCTATGTTACAAGGATGAGTTGCAAATGGAGTCCACATAAGATGACCTTGATTGCCTTAGCCCAATGGGTAACTAATGTGTTGCTTAGTTAAGCTAATAGGATAGCGTTTTGGCTATCAACTTAAGTTTTAACTTAGTAGTGATGCTTAACAATCTTTACAATCAAGTATGAAAATACTTTTCATTGAGGTATTTATATATGGGAAGAAAGATATTACCACTTGAGCTTAGATTTTAATGCTAATGGTGGAGAGTTCATACCTATTCAAAAGTTAATTAAAGAACAATGGGTTTTTCTTTTTCTTATAAAGAGAAATATAAAATAAGATTTAATGTAAATGTTCACAAGTTTTTACATGGACCCTTTCTATTTTCTTATACTTTTAGATAAATTTAATATAAATGTTCTCAAGGTTTTTTCTTTTGTGGTGTTTTTGTAAAATTAGAGTCCTTTACACAATTTTGTAACTTTTCTTGGAATAAAGATGATTATTTTATCTAAAGAGCCTTACGACCAAACTCTTTGGGCAATCAAAATCTAGGTCCACAGCCCAATGCCACATTGGCATCTAGCCGTTGAAATTTGAAAACAATTCATAATTATGCCCCTAAAATTCCCTTTTTGACCAAAAGCCCCTTAAAATTCAAATTCCAAACCGCGACATTTTTCAAACCCGGATCACATCTCAGCCGTCCGCTGAAAATCCCTCTCTCGCAGTTCAAAACTACAACCAGCCTCAGAAACTACAGAGAGAGAGAGAGAGAGAGAGAGAGAGAGAGAGAGAGAGAGAGAGAGAGAGAGAGATCTTCAAGATGTATCCTCGAATCCACAGCTACCACTAGATTTTCCATCTTCCACAGAGAGAAAAGCAGCTGAAAACTCAGCTCTGTTTTCAGCAAAAGCAATTTCAGGAAATCAACGTCTCGGGATTTTGTTTTCCATTTTCTCTTTCAGGTACAGATAGGTACACACATTCCCATTCACATTCCACGGGATTTACTTTAGCATAATTTGTTAAACATTTTCAAATTCCTCGTTAGAATGCTGAGGGACTTCAAATTCCTGCGCCGGAATTCCGGTAAGAACGAGGAGATTGAGAATGTGCCAGTAAATCCGGCGGATTCGTCGGCTACTCAGCCCGCAATGGAGTCGTCAAGGGCTCCGCTAAACGCAATCCAGGAGCCGGTTCAAAATCCTAAGCCGGAACAAGAAGGGTTTAGGAGTAAGGTTGAGAAGACTCCAACTAAGGCCAAGGGGAAAGCTTCGGATCACGCATTGCCTCTTCGCACCCCGGACAAGCATGGCATTGGGCTCTCGGGGAAGACCCCCCGTTTCGGGTGGGCTCAAAAACACGATCCGGGTACAGTAACTGGTGATTTGCGTGATGATGGAGCCTATTCTTCGGCGCAAGTGAGAGGAGGGGTTGGAATTGGAAATGGGGGTTTGGTGAGTATGACTCCCCGGACGACTCGGACAGTGGGAAGGCCAGCTTCGAGTTATTCTGAGACCAATTCGACACAAAGTACACCGAGTAAGAGTGTAAGTAAGCCTCCAAGTTCCAGTGTTCGGAGTAGAGCTGATGGAAATGCTGGAGCTCGAGCCGGGAACTTTGCTGCATTGTATAAAGGGTTGCCAATTACTTGTGGTCCACCTACGGTTGTTAATACTGTGGAGGTGCCTCACTTTGACCTCATTGAAGAGCCTTCATTTTGGATGGAACACAATGTACAGGTAAACTTCCAACTGATGTAATACAGTTGTTTGCACTTTTGATATATTTGTTTTACATACATATGATAGCCGAGGGGAAATCTTAACCTGTAGAATTTGAAAATCATGCTGATGAATCTTATATTTATTTAGGTTATTATACGTGTTCGTCCTCTCAATAGCAAGGAAAAGAGTGCGCATGGCTACAACAGGTGCTTGAAACAGGAAAGTTCTCAAACAATTACTTGGATTGGGCAGCCGGAAAATCGATTTACGTTTGATCATGTGGCCTGTGAAACAGTGGACCAGGTCTGACTAGAGATAACAAAAGATTTATGATACGTGTAATTGAGCATTTAATTTTGCTAAAATCATTTGTTGATTGCTGTGTTTTTTTTCATTTTACAGGATACCCTTTTTAGAATGGTTGGTCTGCCTATGATAGAGAATTGCCTGTCGGGGTACAATAGCTGTATGTTTGCCTATGGTCAGGTATTTCCCCAAAAGATAGAATGCTGAATAACATAACATGGCAGTTAATTTCTCCACATGACTGGTAACTCAGTGTACGTGCTATTGCTTTTGGTCTTGACACTAGGATAGAATTCTAGCTGTCCCATGAGTGGTTTAACTATGGTGATCTAGCATGTAGACATCTGAAGCCGCTGGTTTGATGAGTTGATCCACTTTTTACTTTAAAACAATTAGACTGCTATCGGCCAAACCGGGTGTAATTTTAACCCCAAACTTATATTCAAATCTGAGTTTATCTATATATACTTCTATGAATTCTTCAAAACATGGCCCGAAGCACAGTCGCACATGCCTTATCTGTGCCTTAGCTGCATGTAATTGGCACTAGGTGGCGCTATAGTTTGTCTTGCCTTAGCTGCTTGAGCCTTATAGTTCGAGAAAGTACAAAAACTGTGGACATCTGCCTGGTCAATACAACGAAGACAGTTTGTTATCTAGTCTTTTCCCTCTCTGTTAATACTGGTAGGCACAAAAATTCTGCATCAGTGGATCAAATTTTTGACAATCAATAAACATGAGTACTGTAGTGGAAAACGTGATTTTTTCAATGCAACCATAACCATTTATGCCATAAGATACAAATCTTTTTTCTTCTCAGTTAGTCAATATTGATGAGAACAATCTTTTCAAGCTTTGAAAACTCCAAAACCCATTATAAATGAGCATGCTCATGCAGACAGGAAGTGGGAAGACATATACAATGCTGGGAGAGATTGAAGATTTAGAATTCAAGCCTAGTCCACATCGTGGGATGACACCACGCATTTTCGAATTCTTATTTGCAAGGATCCAGGCGGTAATGTTGAGACGCTTCGCTGCTTTGCCCTTTAAAACATGCTTGAGCATGTATATTTGGTAAATATGTGTGGCTAATTCATTTTCTTCTTTTTAATTTTAGGAAGAAGAGAGCCGAAAAGATGAAAAACTAAAATATACTTGCAAGTGTTCTTTCTTAGAGATATACAATGAACAAGTTACAGATCTCCTTGATCCTTCATCTACCAATTTGCTGGTAAGTTTAGCTGTTTTCTGAGTGCAGGGAAGTACTTCACGCTGTTCTTAATACTTGTCTGTTCTCTTTGCATATTTTAATAGCTACGGGAGGATGTTAAGAAAGGTGTCTATGTGGAAAATCTCTCTGAATTTGAAGTTCGAACTGTGAGCGAAATTCTTAGGCTTTTGACCCAGGTAAGTAATCTTCTAAACTAATGTGCTAGATGCATATTGTGGATGTTGTGGAAGCACATGTATAAATTTGCATAGGCGAATACATGCACATTCTTGCTTTAATACTGTGGTTTCTCAAAAAAGGTGCTCTTTTCTTTTTTCGGCCCATAGGGTTCTTCAAATAGGAGAGTTGCAGCTACAAATATGAACAGGGAGAGTAGTCGTTCACACAGTGTATTTACATGTGTAATTGAGAGTAGATGGGAAAAAGACTCCACAACTAACCTACGGTTTGCAAGACTAAACCTTGTTGATCTTGCTGGCTCAGAGAGGTAAGGTGTCACACATGAGCTTGTTCAATTATAAGTACTGCAACACATAATGGAACCATGTTCCACCCTCCTAACCTATTTATCATCCATAACAGGCAGAAAACTTCTGGTGCAGACGGTGAACGATTGAAGGAAGCAGCTAACATTAATAAATCGTTATCTACTCTGGGGTACTATTATCTAACACCTATCATGTGATTCTGAGTTGGCCTTTGTTATTAATACGATGGATGCACATTTTTGATTTTGCAGTCATGTAATAATGGTTCTGGTGGATCTTGCTAATGGGAAGCTAAGACATGTTCCTTATAGAGATTCAAGGCTAACCTTTCTTCTTCAGGTTAGCTATAGCTCCTCCTCTGCCTTTGTTAGTCTCATGTTCCTTGGTCATGATGTTAGACTAGAAAAAATAAAATTGCAGGACTCACTTGGTGGAAATTCAAAGACAATGATAATTGCAAACGTCAGCCCTTCTATCTGGTTAGTTCACATGCATTCAACTGATTTTCTTTCATTTCAACTCATAAACTTGGTTGACAAACTTAAGTTTGAACTTTTTTCCCTTTTATTTGATGCAGTTGTGCTGCTGAAACACTGAACACTCTGAAGTTTGCTCAGCGAGCAAAACTTATTCAGAACAATGTAAACTTCTGTTATAATCCTTGTGGTGAAATATCTCAAGTCCTTTACATTAGTAGTTGAATTTTATCATTCATGTGTAGGCTGTGGTGAATGAAGATTCGACAGGGGATGTTACTGTTCTACAACATCAGATACGACTTCTGAAGGTGATATTCAATCTTTTGTTTAGTTATAAGTTCTCAAATGTCTAATGGTTTATATTCAACATCAATTGGTGATATTGGAACAGGAAGAGCTTTCTATCCTTAAACGTCAGAATGTCTCCAGATCATTGTCGTTTGGTGTGACAAGTGTTGAAGATACAACGGAAACACAAGAAAACACTTGTAAATCAAATATGCACGACATGGATCAACATCGGTTTGAGGATTCACTTGGGTATGAATCCAAGAACATTATTAGAATGTCTACCAAACAGGTATAACACTCTAAGGAAATTATTTGATACTTATATCTAGTCATTTAATTTAGTAGCGTGATATATGTTTTTTTATGGTTGTATAAACTCAAAACTTTCCCTTTACAAGTGAGTCTACTATGTCAAATATTTAACTAATAGGATACTTTCCCTCTACAAGTGAGTCTATGTCAAATATTTAACTAATAATTTTTTATTTTATTTTTTATTTTTGGTGTGGGGGGGTGGTTGGGGGGGGGGGGGAGGGGGACTGTGAAGTCGAGATTCGAATTCAGGCTGATGCTTTGATGCTATGATTCTATGTTCAGTTCCTAGGTATCCTAAAAGCTTAAACTAATAGGAAATGATGAATTCAATTGTTAATTAGTGTTTTTGGAACTTACGGATAAAAAGGGTTAGAAGGATCAGTAGATGATGGTTGGAAAATGTTTTTGTTAGTCCTTGTTTGTCTTTCTCCATCTGATTTCTCACTTGTTAGTGATTTTTCTTTTTGAAATTATTTTTTTTACTATCACCATTTTTAGTATAATCAATATTGTTACCATAAATATTGGTGTTACTTTACTATCATATTAAATATTAAGTGCGTGCCAGTCTCTTTGATTGAAATCCATGACAGAGTATGCAATCCTATGTTTCTGCAAGTGGAAATTAACTCATAGCTTCCCTGATCTTTCATTACATTTACTCTTTCATGTGTTTTAGCGATCTCAAGTTGACAATAATCTTGGTTTTCCTTCTATTACTGATTGCTACATTTCACTGGATAATGACGAGTCAGTTGAAATCTATGGAGACAACACTTGCTGGTTCCTTGAGAAGGGAGCAGATGGCAGAGACTTCTATCAAGCAACTTGAGGCTGAAGTTGAACAGTTGAATCGCTTAGTATGTTTGTTTTTGGAGCACTTTTTCTTTGGAGTTTGTTCCCTTCCAAAAAAACTGGTCTAAGGATTAGCACCTGTTGCTTTTCAGGTTCGTCAAAGAGAGGAAGACACGAGGTGCAGTAAAATGATACTCAGGTTTCGGGAAGACAAGATTCAAAGGATGGAGTCGCTTCTCAGAGATTCTATTCCTGCAGAAGCTTATTTAGTGGAAGAGAACAGAGCACTATCTGAGGAGATTCAGCTGCTTCAAGCTAAAGTCGATAGAAACCCGGAAGTGACTCGATTTGCTCACGAGAATATAAGGCTTTTAGACCAACTTAGAAGGTATTATACTTACAGTTTCTCTCTATTATCACTGTTACCGTTGCTGCTGTTTCCTCCTTTGTTATGATATTGTTGATACTCTTTACCCTTATTCTTCTTTTGTTTTTGATATAGCATTCTTAGTTTCTTCAAGAACAAAAGGCACAAGATACTCTTCACTCTTTTTTTCAGTAGTTTCCTTATTGTGGTATCTATAGATTTCAAGAGTTCTATGAAGAAGGGGAGAGAGAGATACTGTTGGCTGAAGTATCCACACTGCGGGATCAGGTGTTTATAAAATCTAGTGCAAAGTATGTTATGCTTTTTTGTCTGGAATGTTATTTTGCAGCCTGTATGAATGAGGAAAACTGTTGTTTGCTGCAGTTGCTTCGATTTCTTGATGGGAACTCTATGCAGCATAATGATCCGGATTTTATTAAGCAACCCAAGGTCAGTCATTTCGATGCCTTATTTAACTTCAAACTTTTGGCTGCTTAGACGTTCTCATGTCGTTTTCAGAAGTACTTGACATAGCAAGGAAATTGCTGCAAACTGATTTACTTCACCTCATTCTTGTGGAGAAACAAACATAGAAGGATAAACTTTTGAATTCAGTTGTTTTCCTTCGATTTGTTTTCTGGTTGTTTTTTGGTTGTTTTTTGGGTCCTCATCATTTTTTTTAATCGCTTCATACAGGAAACTATTTGCAAGGGCAAAGAAAATGATTCTCTCCACCTAGAGGTAGCACTTTCTTTCTCAATGTATAACATGTTTCTCCTTTAGTTCTTACCTAATTTCATGATTCTTCTTCATTGGTTTCAGTTGAAAGACACTCTTGACAAGTTAGAGGATTGCAGGCTCCAATTGAATTCTTGCTTAGATGACAATGCAAAACTCAGAAGGTGAGAAAGTTTCATCGTCTAAACCCTGTGAATATTTCCCCGTTTTAATGTTTGTTTAACTCTTTGTTCGCCGATTGGGCCTCAGATCTTACAGGAATTTTTATAATTTTTTGGGCAAATTTTTTCTCCCATATTCTGCAGGGAACTAGATGATTTACGCTCTACGTTAGAGAATATCAGATCTGAACCCAACGAATCTGATGCTACCATTGAGACAACAAAGGTATATTTTCTTTAAGTGGGTCTTTTACTTTAATGCTTACATAAATTTATGGAAAAAGAAAAATGAAAAGGCAAGACTAGAGAGATTACTAAGAACCTTGATAGAATGACCTCTAGCCTAGTTTTTTTCTTATACGGGATTTATTTATTTATTCTGTTACTACTATGTAAAAGATATATCTCCACTTTATTGTCTGCTAACACAGAAGGACATATTTTGTTCACGCTATTTGTGTCTTCCAAATTGTAAGTGGTAGAAAAATTTCTTGGGATTCATTAAAAGGTCTCTCTGTTGATGATCAGGTGCTCAAGGCAGTCCAAAATGAGAGGTTGGACGGGAACCATGAATCTATGCTGATAAAACATGCAGAAGAAATGGTGAATTTGCAGCTGGAACTGGATATACTAAAGATAATTATAAAAGAAGAGAGGTCATCTTGTCATAGAATGCAGGAAAGTGCAATGAGCTTCAACATAGATCTTCAGCTGACGAAAGAAAAACTTTCACTGACAAGTAAACAATATGAGGATGCTAAGACGGAGTTGGAAGAAGCAAAGTCTGTTATTGAAGCTCTTGAGTCGCAGCAAATTCTATCAATTAATGAGATAGAGGACCTGAGGAATACAAACAATCAATATCTGCAGCTTTTGAGTAAACAGGAACTTGAAATTACGGCTTTGCAGGAGCAGCTTTCTTTTAAAGAGATGCGATGTCACTCACCTGCAACCCATAAAGGGAGTGATGATTCGCCCTTACAGGTGAAATTGAAGAGGATGCAAGCCTCTCTTGAAAAGGCCAGGAGACTAAATAATAGGTACCAAGGTGACTGGGCACATCAAGTGTCCAGTGAAAAAGAAATGGATGAAGTTCGCAGGCAGGTTGAAGCTGAGACTGCTGAAGTGATTGTCTGTATGCAGGAAGAACTTGGGATACTTCAGCAACAAGTCCAAGATAGTCATTTGAAAGAAGCGGAGATGATAAAGACTGCAACACTTATGGAGACTGAACTGAAAGAGGTTCAGGAAAAGCTTTACCTCATAACTGAAGAAAACAAAAGCTTGAATCAAAAGCTAGGAAAGAAAGACGGGGACTTGATAACATTATCTGAAGAATGGGAACTATTGACCTGTGAGATTGAAGAAGTTCTTGCTGATGGGCATGAGGCACTCATCAATGCTTCTGATCAGCTTGATCTCATATCAAGTTCCTTTCCACAGAAAAGGATTTGGATATCTGACCAAGTTGGCAGGATGATCAGAATCATCTCCGAAAAGGAATTATTGATTGAAGAACTGAGAAGATGTTTAGAGGATGTCAACAATAAAAAAAGTGATGTGGAGTGCATGCTTAAGTCTTTGAGAGGAGCAGCTCTGGCTATTACTGAAGCTCACCAGCAAGAGTGCAGGGAAAAGGAGAAAGAAATCCTCCAGTTGAAGTCAGAGTTGACAAAGCAGACATCAAAAATAGCCAAGCTGAAGGACAGTATGATTCTGGCAGAAGATCAGATCGGAAAAACATCAGTTTGTGCAACAGTTGCTTTTGTGATCGTGAAAAGATTATCAGAAACGAATGTTAATTATATTGATGCAGTAAAGCACAAGGATAACCAACTTAGTGAATCAGCAGAGATGAACTTGAGGAAGGATGCCCTTCTTCATGATCAAGCTGCTGTGATTGAAGAAGCAGAGAAGCAGATACGGTCTCTGAGGGAGAAAGTAGAAGAATTGGAGGGAACCCGTACTAAACTGAGAGAACAGCTTTCTGGAGCGCAGGAGCATTCTTCTTCTTTGGAACAAAAGCTTAACTCAATAGAAGAGAATGACATATTGATGACAAGGGGGAAACTTGCTGAGCTGAAATCAGGTGTATCTTCAATTAGGTCTTGCATGAGCACATATGTGGAGCATTGTGGAAGCCCTGCTAGGGTTGATTCTCAAGAATATTGTGATGTAGGTGGTGAAGGACGGGTAAGCTTCTTGCTTTCCAATAGACGGCCTTAACTTTGAGGTTCATTCAGATCTATGTGGTAGTTGAAGTCTTTTACGTGTTTGTTTTAACAACTGCTAATATGGAATTGTTGCAGACAGGTACTAAAACAAATAAAGTCAGTGACATAGACTTCAATCTTGTTGAAGGCCGGAGAGTTGATACATCTGAATGTTTTGAAGTGGAGAAGAGTTTGTGCCACGCGTCATATGGTGAAGAAAATCCGAAATGTGAGAGAGTTTTCCAGGACGTGAATAACAGAGATGTTACCATTGTACTTCTGAAAAAGGAAATAGAATTCGCCCTTGAAAGCTTGAAGGAGGTGCAAGCTGAGATGATGAAGCTACATGTTGAAAAAAAACAGATGTGGATGTCTGACAAAGAGAATCAGGAAAATATGAAAGTTCTGATAAGTCAGATACTGACATTGGAAGCAGCTATGAATAACTTTGAAGCGCAATCTAGACTGAAGTTGGAAGTTTTCAGCCAAAGGTTGAATGCATTTGACCTAGCTGTGGAAGAAGCTGGGCTTATGTTGTGTCAGACTAAAGAGGTAATGGTGTTTCATATTTACTATCTCTAGATCCTTTCTTGTAGTTTATGGTTAGTTTAAATTTCATTGCCAAGCTGGGGTATATTGTAGGATATCCTTTACACAACTTTATCAACTGTGTATTTTCTTTTCTTTTATTATTACTATTATTATCATTACTACTATCTTCTTTTTTTTTTTTTTTTTTTTTAATGTTTGAATGGGGGTGTCCCTAAAGAAAAACAAACTTCTTTTCTTTCCATCAATATGTAGGAATAATATTTACTTATGCAATTTATTTCTTCTATTCTCTTGGTTCTCTGTTTCTCTCTTTATTGCTTGTTCAGACTTCTTCTTTTTCTTTTTTCAATTAATGCATGCACTTAGTGTCAAATCTGTGACCAAGAGGTTCCATGCAGTGTCTTCTCCTATCCGAGTTTGGCCATTCTAGGTTTTAGTACCCATCAATTTCAGTATATTTTTGAGAACCAAACAACTAAAAACCCTTTCCAACTTGCTCCCGCAGTTACTTGAACTTGAAGTTGGTGATGCAAGGATGGTTGCAGCCCAGAAAGCTGCGGAGGCTTCTTGTATCATTGCCAAATTTGAAGAGGCTCAAGATACCATGAAGGATGCTGATATTATGATCAATAAACTAATGATAGCAAATGAACAAATGAAGCTTGACATGGGAAGGCAGAAGGAAGTGGAGGTCAAATTAGTGAGTGACAGGATTCAACTGATTGATGAGGTTCAGAGCTTGCAGGCTACCAACGATCTTGAGCATCAGGAGTATGAAAACCTTGAAAAAAAGCTTGGCTTACATTTGACAGAAACAAAGGCTCAGGTTATGGAGCTTGAGGGTATCATCAAAGATTTCCAGACTACATTTGACGAAAGCTTCCTGTCTTTAGGTAGTGAATTCCAGTGCCTGAGGTCTGTGCTTGTAAACTCAAAACGGTCTGTGCGTTCATGGCTTGAGGAGATCTGGTCTCAAATAATTATGAAGGACAGTGCTGTGTCAGTGTTACACCTCTGTCATATGGGAATTCTGTTGGAGACGGTCACTGGGCTGAACGCAGAGAATAGTTTACTTCTACATGGTCTTTGTGAATCCAACTCTGTTGTAGCTGATTTGAGGGAGCACAATGTTAAGTCAAGAAGAGAGCTGGAGATGTGTAGAATCCTCAAGGGAAAACTATTGGCTGACATTAAGAAAAGTTTTGATAAAATTTCAAGGAAAGTGGAGGAAACTGGGGAGCTCAGTGTCAAGCTAACCTCCTTTGAGGAAAAAATATCAGACCTTCAGCTCCAGGAGGAGTTGATGTTGGAAAGGTCTAATTATATGGGATCTCAGCTGTCGATTTTGATGAAGGAGTTGGACCTGAGTAACACTGATGCTTTGGCATACCTTCTTAATCAGGAGAAAATGCTAAAATATAAAGAGGACGTCCTTGAATCCGAGGCCGATCTTATCATGGTAGATTGGTGCTCCAAAGACATTGAGTCACTTATTTTGGCTTCAACACTTGAGGAGATGACTCTCCAAAAAGCTGATACGGAGAGAAACCATAACAAGTGTTGTTCAGTCCTTGAGAATTTGAAGAAAGAAATGATATTTTTCATGGTTGATTCGGAGTTGAAATTAAAGCTTCTTCTTGACCAGGATATTGAAGTTTTCCTTCTACAAAAAGAAATTCAGGAGGCACAAATGAAGAGGATGCACCTCCTGTCAAAGCTGAATGAGAGCAGTTTAAGAATTTCACAGATGGAGGATGTGAACAAGGCCTTTGAACAGGAAATTCAGTTGCTACGAGATGTAGCTTGTTCAAATGAGAGATTGAACGGTGAACTTGGTGAAGTCAACGAAACAAAAGTGAGGCTGTTGAGCAAGCTTCAAGCGTGTGAAGCTGAATATGAAAATCTACTGAAAGATATTAGAAGTAAGGAAGCAGCATTAGAATTTTCTTCCAGCCAAATTTCTGCCATTGAAGAAAACAACCAAACATTGCAGAAGAATATTTCCATGCTGGAAACTTTGTCTGGAAGTCTTCAAAATGAGTTGGATATGAAAGATGCAGAGCTAAGCAGAATGGGCAGCTTGGAGGACGAGAATGAGTTACTTAAAAGTGAGATAATGAAGCTGAAGGCTGAAAATAGCTTGGTTCTTCAAGACTTAGAGGCAAAAAGAACTGATTTCGAATCATCTCTGAGCCACATTGATGTCTCTAATAAGGAAAATCGGAAACTGCAAAATGAAACATTATCTTTGGAGACTCGAGTTGGCAGACTACAGAATGATCTAGAGATGAAAAATGCTGAATTGAATGAACTCCAACATTCTCAATCTGTCACTCTTGAAGATTTATCATCAAAAAGCCGAGACTGGCAAAATCATGTTAACAGAATGAATTTATTGAAGGAAGAGAATGCTTTCGTAAGAAATGAACTTTGCTCCGAGAAGAAAAGTAAGCATGAAATCCTCTCCATCTTGAGCTTAAACATCACGAAATGGGTTGAAAAAATGGAAACCGTAGAGATTTCAGGTAGAAGATTACTGAACATAGCGAATGAAAAAATCTCTTCAATTGAGGTCCAGATTTCCCAAGAGGTATCTGAAAACATAGGAAGAACATGTAAGGTCATAGAAGAGTTAGACTGCTTGGAGTGCTTTGCTAAAGAGCTGGTAACGGAAAATTTGACTCTCCATGCTGAGCTATTGAGAAAGGATGATGTGCTAAAAGGATTGTCGTTTGATCTGAGGTTGTTGCAAGAATCTGCATCTAATACAAAAGATCAGAGAGACGAAATTGATGAGATGGTGGCTTCTGTAGATGCATTAGAACAGGAGCTTGCAGAAAAAACAGTTGAGCTTGATTGGGCTCTTGCTAATTGCCAAATGCTTGAAGCTCAGCTGAAGGACAAAACAAACATAATCTCTTTGCTTGAGTTGGATGTTACAAAAGAACGTGATTCGGTAAAAAAGCTTTCCGTTGAAAATCAGGAGCTCAGAGCTCATGTTGAAGATGCATCGGCAGCAAAAAGTTCCTTGGAGGAGGAGTTGATGGAGAAAAAGAAGATAAGCGAGAGTTTGGAATTGGAAATGTCTGAAATGAGTAATGCTCTTGGCCAGATGGCTGATTCTATTGAATCGCTGACGAGCAGTATGAATGAGCTTGTTAGTGAGCGGGATCTTCTCCAGATTGAGGTGCAAAGTTGGAAAGAAAAGCTTGAAAGGGCACAAGCACTGGCTGATGAAAATGAAGCACTTGCTCTGGAAGGCCAGCAGGTAAAATCTAGATCAACATCTAAACTTTGCAGCTAGTTGATAATTTTCCATGTCGCAAGCATTAATTTGGTAATCAACTTCAGGTAGCTGAATCAAGAAAGATCTATGCTGAGGATAAGGAAGCCGAGGTGAAGCTATTAGAAAGATCTGTTGAAGAGCTAGAATGTACTGTAAATGTATTGGAAAACAAGGTAGGTCTGAATCAATTGCACGTTCCACTTGTAATTCCATTGTTATTTTCCCTCACTTGTCCCCAATTTCAAGGTCAACATTCTTAAAGAAGAAGCTGAACGACAACGGTTGCAAATAGAAGAGCTGGAATCGGAGCTTCATGATGTGAAAGATCAGATGCTGAATGTTGAAAATACCGAGTCTGACATGAAAAGGTCAAATCAGTTAATCCTGAATATTGAATTGTATGTAATGTGATTGCTTAGTTATGGATGTTTGAACTGTCACCTTGAACTATCACTTAAACTACAGGTATTTAGATGAGAAAGAGAAAAACCTTCAAGAAGCCCTAACACAGGCACAGCTTCTCGAGAAGGGGATAGCAGAAAAGAATGCGGAGGTGATGTTTTCTTTTGCATCTCCATTACACGTTACCTATAAGTTTGTTTTGAGCCTCTCATGGTTCAACCTAATTATGTAAACTGACGTAGAACATTTTTATTTTTATTTTTTATTTTTGTATGGTTTTAGCGTTAGAAGCTTATACATTTTTCTGATCCGACAGATTGGCCAACTCAAAGCACACATATCTGAGCTAAATTTGCATGCTGAAGCACAGGCTAGTGAATATAAGAAAAAGGTATGCCTGCGATTTTAGGACATGTTAGATTTCATTCTTCTCCTGCAGGAAGTTGGATACTTATAGAACTAGAATTGTTCTACTGCAAGAGGTATATCCTCCATAGAAATAGTTTGTTGTTTATTCCTCTCCGACAATCACGTAAACTATGAAACCCGTCAACAGTTCAAGGCATTGGAAGCCATGGCTGAACAAGTGAAGCCTGAAGGACAGTCTACCCACGTCTTGAATTCTTCATCAAACAAGTCAGAGAAGCATGCCATAAAGCCTAGGGGCTCTGGTTCCCCTTTCAAATGCATAGGGTTGGGCTTGGCTCAGCAAATAAAATCTGAGAAGGATGAGGAGCTTACTGCTGCGAAGCTGCGTATTGAAGAGCTTGATCTTTTGGCAGTAAGCCGACAGAAAGAGGTAGCTTTTCCCTTCCCGATGGTCATTCAATGACTTGTGCTGGAAATTGGCAGTATGCACCATTCTATTGGCCATTCATTTTCTGTACTGGACAATGCAGATATTTTCACTGAATGCCAGATTAGCTGCTGCTGAGAGCATGACGCATGATGTAATCAGAGACCTGCTGGGAGTAAAGTTGGATATGACAAATTATGCGGTAAATTTTGAATCCTTTCTCCTGTCAATGGTATCTTCTGGGGTTTACCATTTCACTGGGTGTGTGTTATCAAGACTTTCAATTGAATCTTGCTAAGTTGTTTAGGTCACAGTGGCATCGCTTCCAAAAGGGCGGAAAAAATGTCACTCTTCTCTTAAGCTCACACTATTATGCCTATCTAACCTTTTTGATTTTGTAATGCTAGTCACTGTTGGATAATGAGGAAGTGCAGAAGATAACCGAGAAGGTTCAATTTCATAGTTTAGAATCTCAAGATAAGGTATTGTCAGTTTTAATTTATTAAAACTTGGTTCAATTACTTCTCATTTTTTTTGGTTAATCCTGAATTTCATCTTCATTCAGGAGCGGGAGGTTGTTAAGTTAAAGAGGCAACTCAATGAATTCATTGAGGAAAGGCGAGGGTGAGTAATTATTCCTTCAAGCCTACTGAATTTAATCATTTTCTTTACAATCTCTAAGTTCGTTTGAACCTTACATTCAGATGGCTGGAGGAAATTGATCGAAAAAAGGCAGAAATGGTAGCTGCACAGATTGCAGTGGAAAAACATCGGCAGCGAGATCAGTTGCTTAAAACTGAAAATGAAATGTTGAAGGTTGCAACATTGTCTATTTTGGAGATGTGATTCTTTAAAAGAGTATATATATATATATTTTTCCCCTGGTTTTTGACCTTACTTCCTTTGATTTATGCAGCTAGAGAATTTACATCATAAGCAGAAGGTGATGGAACTTGAAGGGGAAGTAAAGAAGCTGTCTGGTCAGCAAAACCTTCAGCAGCGCATTCATCATCATGCAAAAATCAAGGCAAGATATTATCACATTCTGTAGATGTCCCTCTTTTCTGTTTGAAATTAATCTCATTGTGGAATTTTGATGAATGCAATAGGAAGAAAACAACATGCTGAAAGTTCAGAATGAAGACCTTACTGCCAAGCTGAGACGAACAGAGGTTGTTCTCTCGCGGGTTAAGGAAGAGCTTGCTTGCTTCCGTGCTTCTAATGGAAAGAAACCTTTTGTTGATTATGATGAGGAGCAAATGAGTAACAAACTGAAGGTTAGTGAAAATGCACAGAGACACAGAGACACAGACACACACACACACACACGGAGAAATAGATATGTGGATATGCCCAACAAATAACTGGAGTTGAAGGCTAAACAGTCAACTGAAGTTGCTGCAGGAATCTGAGGAGGAGAAGGTGCAGTTAGCACAAAAGTTATTGAGCTTCTGTACCAGTGTTCTTAAGGTATGCGACCAGTAATATGTTAATTTCCTCTCAGCAATGAAAACAGTGGGCTAATGAAACATTCTGGAATTGTTGTCTTTCAGGCAGCTGGAATAACCAAGCCAGCATCCCATATTAGCCCGGAAGAGGCCCTGGAGCGGCTCAAGAATAGATTCACTTCTCTGGAAAAAGAATTGCAAGATTTGAAGTATAAGGTAAACAGAAAACGAAATCTGGTTTTTGAAGTGCAATCTCATTTCCTTAGGCAGTATATGCAGACCTTTTGTTATTTCAAGTAAACTCAGAAACAACTAAACTATAGTAATTTCTTTGTACAGAGTAGAATCAGCAATGAAAGAATTCGATTGACCGAGTTCATGCCACAATCTTCACAAATGAATTCAAGGACAGATGAGAATCCAAGACGGCAATCACAAGCTGCATTTCTTTCTACTCTAGATCGATAAGCACACATGAAGTAAATAGGGTAATCTATGTTAGCTTTTTGCTAACAATTGTATTACTATTTTTGTATCCATCGATTTATTATCTCTTGATTGGCCTGTTTGAAGCAGCATATCAATTCTTTTGTAGCTGTGTAAATAATTCCCCAATGTACCCGTACGATTATAATTGAATGAAAATCAGTATATTGTTTACCATTCTCAAATTGCAAGGGCTTATGCCTACAATTACTAAGAAAATGATTAATGGGCTTGCCCTTTTGTTTTCATCTAGGGTTTTACAGACATTTTCCCAGGCCTAAAAGTTACCCCAGAAACAACTCCTGGTAAAAAGTGAATCGTAATTCACTTGCTTAAATTGTCAAATAAACATGATATCATGGACATTGCCTTTCAGCATAGTCAGCTCAAAAACGTCATTCCCCAGTGCTTTCACCTTTTCAGTAACCCAAAGGTCATTCCACAAACAGGGTCTTCCGGGGTCTTTAGGGGGCAAATTTAAATTAGTCATCAAGGGAAAATCGTTTCATTGTTGAATAATTAAAAGGAAACTCGCTTATTAAATTGTTCTTAAACAAGCGAGTTTAATGCAAGATTTCATAGCCGTCCCCGCTAAACCACCGGGTATATCAAGATCATAAGAGCTTCGTAGCCTCTTAAATCCCTTCACCTCTTCTGGATTTTCTAGGGCTTTGGCCTTTGATCTTTTCGGCTTATTCTGTCTGCTTGTGGGAATCCGAAAGTACAATTTATTCTCTGCGGAATAGAACGCTACTCTTCGAATTATTAAGCATCAAATTCCAAGCACCCGATAAAGGTAAAATCTCTTTATCCCCACATGCGTACAACAGGACGTGTGTATAAATACTTGTGGCTGCGTTGTGACTGGTATTGTTGAAGCTTGTTTGTAACTTTTAGGCCTTGGCTGTTTCTGACAGAAGATGAGCACGGCAACCTTCGGTTCAAGTTGTTTTGACACTGGGTGCTTTTTGAAGGTTGGTAACTGTACATATTTTCTGTTTGTTTTCCGGGAAATGTAGTTAGAGAAACGAAATATGTGTGAATGATTCACGTATTGAGCAGCGATGGTGGGAGCCTGAGACATGCATGTGGGTTGTTTGCGTCAGTTTTTAGTTTCTGATACGGAAAATGGGAACTTTCTGT
Source organism: Casuarina equisetifolia (assembly GCA_028551475.1). Taxonomy (NCBI): domain Eukaryota; kingdom Viridiplantae; phylum Streptophyta; class Magnoliopsida; order Fagales; family Casuarinaceae; genus Casuarina; species Casuarina equisetifolia. The sequence goes on from CM052360.1 coordinate 22,127,171, forward strand.
CGTCCATTTTCTCAGCAGCCAAACAAGGGAAAATGTAGAATTCTGGCTTTGCGATCTGAGTTTGAGTCTATTATTTGGAAAGTTGAAACTAAAACCTTTGAGAAAATTATGGAGTTTGAAAGTTGGGGTTGGTGGGAATTTTGATTCCTTGAATGTTTGTTTTTGAGTTGTTTAATCGGAATGCAGGACGGAGCAAAGATTACAAAGATTAACAAGAGAATAGAAACGAAGATGTATGTTAAGGCTATAAGTACGAAAGCGCAGAAGCCGGAAAAGGCAGTTCGGATTGGTGTTCTTGGAGCCAGTGGTTACACTGGTTCTGAGGTATTGTGCCTCACGTACAACCCCCTTCATGCCATATTTCTGCTGCTTCTTTCCTTTCTTTGTCTGTAATTGTGCGAGTTAGCTGACAGAAACTATTTGAATCTAAAAAAATAAAACTGATAATTTGTTTATGGAGTAATGAGAAGCTGAGCCTGGAACTTACCATGGAATAGTTTTGACTAATCTATTCTGTTAATTGAGTGTCAAAATGTTGCTGAAAAGCCGATGAAATAGTGGTACATCAAAAGATGACATTGATTTATATCAAATTGAATTGTTGGGACACAGCCTATGGTGCTAACTCAGATAGTCTTTAAAAAGGATCGTACAAAAGTTGGAGATTTTTTCACTTTTCTAACCAATAAGGCTAACAATACCTCATTGTATGTATCTCTGTGTTTTAGATGGGTTAAAAATTATTGCACATTTTAGTAATTCCTACTGGTTTTCACTCTGGAAAGATTGGATGATACTTTTCTGGCAGATTGTTCGGTTGCTAGCTAACCATCCACACTTCGGTATCACTCTGATGACTGCTGATAGAAAAGCTGGCCAATCGATTGGATCAGTGTTCCCTCATTTGATCGCACAAGTATGACTTTTTTCATAAATGCTTCAGAACATCTCTTTTGATGGCTCAAAATAATTTGATGAGAGCATCCTTTCATGGCATGTTTTTCAGTGATTTGTCATGGAAGTACAATAATTGACTTTTGTTTGCAGGACTTGGCAGATATGGTTTCTGTCAAGGATGCTGACTTTTCTAATGTGGATGCTGTCTTTTGTTGTTTGCCACATGGGACCACTCAGGTTGCTCAGAAATGCTGATGAGCATTTCTTAGTTTTTGCGCCCCTACTTTATTTTTGTGCCTTTCACTACAAACTTGTTTGGTTCTCTCTATTCACAGGAAATCATAAAAGGCCTTCCCAGGGGTTTGAAGATCGTTGATCTTTCCGCAGTAAGCTTTGCTTTGGCACTACTTATTCTTGCATTGTTATGATTTTGTTTGGATGCATCCCATGTTGAATTCAGAACTGGCTGTTTTGCGTGTGAAAAATCTTATTTAACGATGCCACAGGACTTTCGGCTGCGAGATATATCTGAATATGAAGAGTGGTATGGTCAGGCACACAAAGCACCAGAGTTGCAGGTAGTTGCAGTGTTCTATGCATTAAAACCTGTTACCACATTTGCCTTAACGAATGTGATATGTATGAGGGCTGCTTAGTAAAGCCAGAATATGAATTGATTCCCTCTCTTTCTGAAGTTCACCCTCTCTTAAATATTACTTGCAAGCCCAGATCTTTGTTGTCAAAATTAAAGTTGTGATAGTTGTAGGCATTTTCTTTGACTTAAATTTCCTTGTGTTGAAAATTGAATGCTGTTAAAAGAAGTTTGGGTGGTGATGGCTTTATGCGATCGATGAAACGTCATTCTAGATGTGGTTTAGTCCTACTTACGAGTTAAACATCCATTTTTATATATGTACTTAAATGTAAGGAGTTATTTGCTGTGAAGAAGTGTGGAAGATTATAGAATCTTTGACAACCCTCAAATTTTATTTTTGACACAAAGTGGTCACTTCTTTGGAATAAATTGAACTCATAGAGGATTATGCCCAACAGAGTTGCCTTCCAAATTAAAGTTAATTGTGACATGATTAACCTTTTATTAAGTTATCCTCTTTCATACTTTTTCCCCCTTTGTTGTGTGGGAAGGGTATCAATATGTTGGTCTCTGGTATAATCATTGCTGATCAACTTATATTTTACTTTTTCTTTCATTCTTTATTATTTATGTAAATGATTAATTCACTACCTGGATGCAGAAAGAAGCTGTTTATGGTTTGACAGAGCTTTTAAGAGAGGAAATAAAAAATGCACGTCTAGTTGCTAATCCTGGTTGTTATCCAACATCAGTTCAACTTCCTCTTGTTCCATTGATTAAGGTTTGTGTCCACTCTTGTGTATTCCATGTTGCATATTGTATTTTTTTTTTTTTTTTTTTGGCAACAGTTGGGTAAATAAAATTTCAGTGCTTTGTTGAGTAGAAGCTGAGGTTATTTTAACTGCTAAGTAAATCAGCAAGTGATAATTTTGGTTTTGATTGGTTGCTGGAAATCAAGAGTTAAAGGTTATCTGAGATTTAAATTGAATACACGTACAGAATAATGGGGTGTTACTGATTAGTGGATGACTTTACCGTTGTCTATCCTACAAACACGAAAGGTTGCCAGTTGCTTGGTTCCCAAACCTGATGGTGGTTTGGTCTTCTGCTAGGAAATTATATGCATTATATAGTTGATGGTTTTCCGCATGCTTTGTGGCTTTCAGGCTAATCTCATCGAGTACAGAAATATTATAATTGACTCGAAATCTGGTGTGAGCGGAGCAGGTTCGAATTTGTTTACCTTTTTCTTTCCCTTGAAAATTTGTTGCTTTGTATTCGCAGCGCATCGTTTCATGACTTTGCGACCTGGTTCATCATGTAGGGCGTGGTGCTAAGGAGGCAAATTTGTACACTGAAGTTTCTGAAGGCATTTACTCATATGGGATTACCAGGCATCGCCATGGTAGGATTCTGCTCAGCTTTTAAGCATTCATGTCTTACACTTGGAGTGGAAGAGATTAATCCTATTTTGATTTAAAAAAAAAAACATTTATTGGTGCCCAGTGTTCTACATGGCACTTTTTGCCCTATTTCTTTTTAAACAAAGATGTTTGTCGACACCCCCGATTACAGAAACTTTTAAGGATTGCTATTAGGGAAAGGAGGGGAAGTATCTTCTTCGCAGCTTGTCAGTAGAAGTTGCCGATAGTGTCTTGTTTTTGCGGCAAATATTTGTTGGTTGTCTAAAATTAATACCTCTTGTGAATTGGACAAGACAAGTGGAAGTTACTGGTTGATTTCTATATTCAGTTTGATGCTTTGTGCTTTGGAATTGGTAATCTTTGTTTGCTCTTTATTTATTTGGACAAATCAGAAGTATTTAGTTGTTCAAATGTTTTGATAATAGATGGTGACATAATTAGTGACTTTAAACACTGGAGTGAGTGCATTAATTTTATTGGATAACATGAAGAAGTAACCTTTATATGAATTTCAGTTCCAGAGATTGAACAGGGACTCTCTGCGGCTGCAAATTCAAAAATAACCATCAGTTTCACCCCACACCTGATGCCAATGGTAATCATTTTACACCCTGTTTAATATTCTATAAATCCCCAGTACCCCCTCCTTTTTTGTTTTACGAGGGATTCATTTTATCCCTTTTCTGTCTTCTAGAACCGTGGTATGCAGTCAACTATATATGTGGAAATGGCTCCTGGTGTAACAGTTGAGGATTTATACGGCCAACTAAAAATCTCTTATGAGGTATATTATTAAGTTGTTCAATTGGTTTCCTGCATTTCTGAACCATGGCGAGGTCCCATGCAAGCATAGCATGGACATGGTTTATACATTCCTGTTGCTTATGCTGGAAATGGATAAGATTTTCATGTTCGTTTGAATCTTTTGTTGCAGGATGAAGAGTTTGTTGTTTTGTTGGACAGAGGAATAGTCCCTCACACTCATAATGTTCGAGGATCCAATTATTGTTTAATAAATGTCTTTCCTGATCGAATTACCGGAAGGGCAATAATTACCTCAGTTGTATGTTTGCTTTTCATACATCTGTGTTAAAATTCCTTGACTTCCTGACTATCATTATTGGCTAATCAAGAAAATTTATGCAGATTGATAATCTTGTGAAGGGAGCTTCTGGTCAAGCTCTACAGAATCTCAATGTAATGATGGGATATCCTGAAAACACAGGCCTTCTATATCAGCCCTTGTTTCCTTAAGAACTTACCAATTCCATCTACAGAAAGAATTAAAACATGTGAGTCTACCTTAATGAATGCAAGAGTCTACCATATGCTGTGTAGAACCTGTAGTTCTTCAATTTCAACCATTTTATGTGCCATATGCTGTGTTTGAATGTGAAGTCTGCAATGGAACTACTGGTTGGGTAGGCTGACAAGTGAGATTTCATTGATTTTTGCAGGAAATTATGTTGCAGAATATCCCCTGGCTGAAGTCCCTGGCTGTTTTGAAATCTGTAATACATGTTGCAATCTTGTATTGGGTATTGTTAGAATCATGTCTTTTATTGCAAATAATGTATGGGCTGATTTGACTTCATAGCAATGTTCCATTGTTGGGGATGAGTTGCTATTTAAACGTAGGATTCCAATTTTATTTGAATAGCAGGAGGGAACAAAAGCAAGCTTTGTAGTTAAAATTTTGCATCAATCTCCGTATCCCATGAATTTCTACATCCAAAGTTAGTAGAAAAATATGTTACAACAATGTCATATATAAGATAACTATTACAAAATTTATTCCTATTTAAAAGTTTATTTAAGAATAAGAAGTTCATTTATCCATGTATGGAACATCTAAGATCTAAACCATGTAATAACATCATTTTTCACATGTTTTTTCATAGTCCTGGGGCATCGTTAAACCTACGCATAAAAGGCTTCATGTACGGTAAACTTTAGGTTTTGATATTATATTAAAAAGAATTAACAAAAACTCCATAATTGGCTTCAAGGGAAAAGGTATCACCTAAACTATCTTTCTCTAATAAAATTGTAATATAAAATAATGGCAAATGATGTTTTTTCTCACTTAAGGTACAATAATTTTTCTTCAAAAATTTAAATTTCTATAATCAACTCTTGGCTTGAATTAAATATTTTTTCTTTGTTAAAATCAAGTGTAATTACAAAAGGACAACATGTGCACTACATTCTTGTCCTAAATGCACAATTGACAAAATCAATCTTAGTTTAGGTTGGATATGTCTCATTCCCTTATATATATTATAATATATTATATTATATAACAGAGGATGAATAAAGAGTAACATGCTGTAAACAACAGAAGAAAATGAGAGTTACATTAAAGAAAATAAACTCTAGAAAACAGAAGTGAAAATGAAGAAAAAAAAAAGGAAATTAGAAGTTATCAATTTTCCATATTTGTTCATCTTCTTTAAAATAAAAAAATGTCAATATTGTAAAAAAGGCCCAAAAATGGAGATTGACGGTCGTATTTCCTTTGAAGATGCAGGTGTACAAGTGCTCAGACTATGGCGACGGTATGTGATCGTTGCTCCATCACCTTAAACCCTCCTAGCGCAACGTTTTCCTAGAACTGCTGGAATTCCAAAGGGTTTTCAAGATCTTATCTTCCTCATCCATGGCGCTTTGAACGGACCTACCTCTTGAGTTTCTGTAGCTGGCCCTCCTGTTTATCACAATGACGACCCGATATCCTTCTCACTTTTTATCTGCTTCCACTCATCCCCAAGCTGCGGCTAAAATGGCTCTAAGGACTCGCTCTACCTTGCTTCAGGGGTTCAAGGTAAAGGTTTCTGTATTGTTATTCTTTGTATGAACTTTCTTCCAATTTATGCGTAGGTTTTGTGTAGAATTTTGATTTAATCTTTTACTATATGGGTTTTTCATATGTTTTGAGGGTCTATTTGTTTCTTTTTCTTCCATTGGATATCTTTGGCTGCTTCAGTAGTTGTTTTAGGAAATGGGTGTCTTTAGGTTACACTGATTTTCGAATTTTCTCTCCGTTCTTTTGTGTTTATCGAGTTTCTTGAGTAGAAATTTGTTCAGTACTGTGGCGCATGGGACTTGTGTCTGTGCATGGACTTTCTCTCCTTTTATTTTCCTTGAGAGGTAGAGAGAGGGAGGAACAAATAATTAAAGAAAAGAAGGATATGATGCTAATAGGTGAGACTGGTCTCTAGGAAGTAATTAGTTAAATGAACTAATTATAATAACTTCCCAAGTAATATGTAATTAGAACTGGTCTAGTTTCTGGTTGAAGCTGAATTTTAATTCTAGGTTGAGCTTTATATTGCAGTTGCGATTTCATTTGTAGGATTATGTATGCCTTTGTTGGCGGAGGAAATAAGTTTCAGCTGAATTTTTCAGTATCTATATCTGTCTTGAATCTATCTGAATTAACAGTTGGAATCATGAGGGCTTTATGCTTTACTAGGCTGAGATGAATTTATATGTTCTCCTTGAGTAACAAGTTTGTTGCTGCAGGGGTCATCTGGTTATATTAAAGATCAAAACTTCAGTGCAAGTGTTAAAGGATTCAGGTTATTTCAGAACAGTAGGCTCAAGATATCATGTACAATGAATATGTCTGCAGACCAGTCAGATGATCGTGGGAAATTTAGATTGGACCACGTAATGGGCAAGGCAAGTGAATTATGGGACAATTGTCCTCAATCAGTCAAGAGCTTCCCTTGGAAGAGAGCACTGGAGAACTTCATTCAACTCGTTCTTGACCTCATCTTGGCAGTTGTTAAGTACTTGTCTGTACCCTTACTGGCAGTTACTTCCCTCAGTGAAATGTCCTATTGTGCTCATGAAAGGAGGCTTTTTCTTATACCTCTTCCATTTCTCACTGGGGTTTTTCTTGCTGGGGTCTTGAAAGAGACAGGCGAGGATCTGTCTTCAGTTCTCAAGGTAGAATTATTTTTTTAGCATTAAGTAACTATTTCACTTCTGACATTGTTTGGGTTGAACATAGGAAGCTGAAATGAAATCTCTTGGATGCTTGTTCGCATGTGGTTAAGAGATAGGATCATCTGATCCTTTAGTATCTATCATTAGCTCACTGCATGGAAAAAGTTGTGTGCAGTTTCAAACTTTCCAGTTTTTCTACACTTGGGGATAGCAATGCCCACCTCCTCGACTCAAGACCCATTGAGTGTGTGTCTCTTACAAAATGAGATGCGGAGAAAAGGTGAAGAAAAGGAAAAAAGAATAATTAAAAAAAGAAGGAAAAAGAGAGATCATTGAATCCGGTCGATGAAATTAACTTCAAAATATTTCTCGGTTGCCATTTTCTGTGTTTTCATCACCAATAGGAACTCGTTAACTTTTATGCAAGAATTGCAATGTTTCTCAATGATTAACTTAGTGTTGGTGGCTGTTTTTCTTTATGAGTTCATTTTTTAAGTCTTCTATCTATGGAAAAGCTTGTGTGGAAAGTCTAGCTGGATATTTTGTGTTTGTTTTAATTCCTGTTTGGTCTGATTATCAGGATGCAGAAGTTCCCTGGCATCTGATTTCCATAGCAGCTTTCTTCACATTTCTCAAATTGCTTGGACCATATTTTCCTTATTGGGGGCGAATATTCATTCCACACTTTGCAAATGGGGGATTATGGAGGACTTTGTGGTATTCCTTTTTGTGGTATAGAAGACCCCAAAGGCAACACACAAGAACATCGCAGCGTAATTCCACAGATGGCAGTCAATCTGAGCAAAATAAGCTTTAATACTTAGCAGGCAGGACATGTGGATAAGGTACTTGTTAGTTGGACAGACAAAATATGGAACAAGTATGTTTATGGCGGTTAGAGAGAGCTTGTATTCAATATGGGGCAAAATTGCATGCGTTGTCATCCAAGGCAAGAAGATATTCCGGCTAGCTTCAAAGGGAGATGGTGTTCTATTGTCATATGAGTGGTTATGTGACAGAACTCTTTATCTACTTATCAATCCAGCTGCTTTTACTCAATACACGAAGATCAATTTAATGCCAGCATATGCTTTAGACTTAAAGGCCTTAGAAAAGCTGAGATAATATAGGGGAAATGTGATCAACTTTGGATGAGAATTCATGTTTTTATTTGTGCTAGTGTATCTGTTCTCTTTTTTCCTCAACATTCGAGAAACTACATCTAGGCTGTTCCATAATTTGCTTTCTTAGAATTAAATTCTGGAAGTAAATACTTGGTCTTTTTAACTTGCGTTTCCTTACATAGGCATGCTTAACTTCTGCTTGCCTTACTTTTGGCCAAAGCTTCATTTAGCCTTAGTATGGGTAATTTGCATATTGGTGTGATTGTTATAAACCCCACCTAAACACTTACACGTTTACTTGCTCATGCTAAGACTAATTTATGTGGTGATATTCATCAGTGCTCGGACAATACTAATTTTTTCAGAATCCTGAAAGAATTGAACCTTCCTTCATCCCTTCGGATATCTTTTTGATGGAAGAGTTAAAGTGGAATTCAGGGATGTTGTTCCACTTTTGACTGATTCAGGCTTCATGGAATGGCGTACGAAGTTAATGGCTACCACGAAGCAGCATTCTGAGTACAGATTCATATTCTTTCTCAGCTCCCGACGAGGGCCATCACAAGTCTAAACACTATCAAAGAGATGCCGAGAGTTATGTGCATCAAACCCAAAGTTGTTCTTGTAGCCGGCATACAAGATCTAAGGGGAAACCATGCAAAGCCAAAGATTTAGTATAACTAAAAGGCCAGAGATTTCTAGGTCAAGAATTGCAATAGTGAACTTAGAATTATAGAAACTGATTCCCCGTGATGATGGGTGGAATAGAATGCTAGCAGAAATTGAGGTCTTCTTGAATTCATGTCGTCAATTTACTTCCCATTTTTGCTATAACAAAAGCTATTTCCACCGTCCTAACTTACATATCCAAAACGATAATTACCTTTTAGTTCACAGTAATAAGTTAGTAAAGGTCAGGACTAAGAGCTTTTAGGTTTATCGCTTGATTAAGTGCTTTGTGGAGTATAGGTTCCTCGGGAAGTAAGTACTTGGTAACTTGTGCTCCCTTACTCTGCACTTTACATGGGCATGGTTACGATTACTCGTCGTGTTTATGTCTCGAGTGACCAAAGTTATGACAAACAAAACCATTTCCCTACTCGAACAAGAAAGAGATACTATTGAAAAAAAAAAAAAAAACAAAGGCAGTGTAAAATAATGATTTCCTTTTCAAGTGTTTGGACAAAATACCAAGTTTTCATAATTGGGTTTTCCTCCTTCGCTAGGATTATGTTTTCGATGGGAAGATTGAAGTGCAATATAAGCATATTGTTGTCAAGGCCAAGGGGAGGCTCAACAAGGGAACTACGCCCATTTGAGTAAGTTATGTTACTGTATATTTTTTAATAAAAGGAGATTGAGTAAATTTAGGGAAATGACAGAAATCCAATCGTTTTAGGAGTAGAAAAGTCATTCGCTTTAGGATCAGAGTTAAGAATTACCTAATATAAATCAGGGGAAAGAGAAGATTCATAATAAATTGTTAAGAAAAAAAACCTAAGTTGTTACCTCTGATGAAGAGGAAGAAAGTTCAGCGTAGAATTGATTTTATAATCAAGCTTTTTTGGCTGATTGGTGCTTTAACACCTATAATCCTTTAGGTGTGACAGTCGTGCAGCTGTCGGATTTATTCCCGCTTTCAAGTTTTGTTTCCTTGTTCCAATATCCATGGAACGGTCTATGGAGAGAAATTCTGACGACAGATTTAGCAGCCTTCCAGATGAAATTGTTCATCATATTCTTGCTCACCTCCCTATGAGGGCCCTCGCACAACTAAGCACTTTATCAAAGAGATGCCGAGAGTTATGCATATCAAACCCGACATTGATTTTCTGTAGCGAGGATACAAGTTCAGAGGGGTCAAGTCGACGTGAGTTCTGCAACTTTATAGATAGGCTCATGGCTCTTCGGTGCTTCTACAAGGTGAAGACACAACGCTTCGATCTCAAATGGACTTCCCAAACAACATCCGATGATGAAAATTATCGAGTGTGTACATGGTTGCAGCATGCAGTAAACTCAGGCGTTGAAAAGGTTTGTCTTGAAATCCGTGAGCCTCTGAAATCCTTTTCCATGCCACCTTTTATTCTGTGTTGCAAATCCATAAGGTCCCTCAAAATTAGGACTGACACCCCTTTGCGACTACCTTCTTCATTATTAGTTCCTTCCTTTGTTGATAAGCTCCAGACTTTACACTTAGTCAACCTTGAAATCAATAACGAGAGCATTGGAGAATGGTTTTCATCTTTCAAGTCCCTTAGGAAGTTGATGCTCTTCATAACGGGGATAGAGACAATAACTATCACCAATTCATCTGTGGAAAGTATAATAATTTATAGTTGTGATGATGACCTACAAAAGATTGACATCCAAAAGGTACAAAAACTTAATGTCCTTTCAATCAATTGGTTTTCCAAATCCTCAAGCAGTAAATCAATGAAAATTTCTACTCCCAATCTCCAGGCACTTTCTATAGATTGGACTGCCAACAACTCTCTTGAAACATCATTAGAAATCTCTGCTTTAAATCTTCAAATATTTGAATTGTTGGGCATTATTGTGGATAACTATTGTGTGAAGAACTTCCCAAATCTAGAATATGCCTCAATTGGTTTACTACCATATGTTGGATCAAGGGTCAATCATGCTTCTACCAAGCACAACCTTGAGAAGATTCTTCACAACATTCAAGGGGCCCAAATTCTAAACCTATGGGATGACTTTGTTCAGGTAAAGGAACTATTCCTTTTTAAATAATCATATGGAACATGTTTGTTTGTTTTTTTTTTTTTTTTTTCCTTTGATCACTTTTCTTTTATACTAAGATTCTTCTTATAATGTTGTAGGTTTTGTGTAGGCATGATTTCCTACCATTTTTATTTGGTAACCTAAAGGATTTGACCATCAGGAAAACTCCTAGCAATGTACCAAGTGAGCAATTGTCTTCTCTTATAAGAGGATCAATTAATCTAAAGCATCTTATCCTGGTATTAAATTCAAACTCTGTGTTAAGAATAATATGACAATGTCTCATATTTTTTAAGTCTTAAGAATTTTGATTAAAATTGAAGTATGTATTTGTTTTTTTACAAGCCAATTTTGAAGAAGAAATTGGCAATTATTTTGTTTGCTCTTTGCTTAGATCATTTTTGTGTTCTCTCTCTCTCTCTCTCTCTTTTATTTATTTTTGGTTATTTTTAACAGGTTCCAAGTTCAATTTTCTCAAAAGAGCCATCCTTCCAGCAGAATTATATACTATTTCAAGCTTCCGTGCTCACCTGTCATTTGAAAACAGTAGCTGTGAAGCTTTTTAATGGAGAGGAAGAAATGGAACTCATAAAGAATGCAGGAGAATCGAAAACCGTGACCGTTTTGTACACATCACCAATCTCACAAGGTTTCATCAGCGAGTTTGAAGGGTTTAAGTTTTGCAGAACAAAATTACGTTCATACCTAGAATCATTAGAACACGCTGTGACCAAGCTTCGTTAAACTTGAAGGATAGCTGGTTCCAACAAAATGCATGTTCCCTTAAGTTTCCCATGGTGCTAGTTTTATTATCTTCTTGAATGATTTTCCACTTCCCTTATGCCGGCAGCTTCTCACTGTACATGCCTGTGACCCTCTGATTTTTGTGACCGATCAATGGAGCTGTTTTTTTCAGTTTATCAGCCATTTTCGCTCTTAAGATTGTATCATGAGCAGGATCTATTCATGTTTTTCCCTTTCCTTCCGCTCCTTTTCGCACTTCCTGTGTCGACCTCCTCTTTTAGGCGTTTCATCGAACACCTGGTGTTCATCGGGCCCGACTTGCTCCATGGTGCACAGCTAGAGTGGCGACGAGCTGAGATGGGGCAGACGTCACCGACCTCTCTCCAGAGTGCTTCGCTGCCCTCGTTCGTCGCGTTCGAGGCGTTCTGCGACCGGCGTTCTGCTTGTTTCTGAAAAGGTAATCGGTGCTTCCAACTTTGCGAGATGGAGCAGAGACATGAACATGCTCCGGACGGAAAGAATAAATTTGGAATAGTGGATTCCAAGATACCCATTCCGGCGACTGATTCTCCTCTCCACCTGATCAATGAAGCTGTTTTTCCAGTTTTTCAGCCATTTTTGGTCTTAAGAGAAATCACCTATAAACACAGTAAGAAGGAGAGTGGCCTGAAATTCTTCTCCGAACGACAGACTCCCATACGCCAGATTTTATATGGGATTATGTTTAATTACTTGAGTTTCTCTTCTCTAAATGGTGAACTGAATCTCATTCATTAACAGACAACATGCAATGATTTCTTGACAAGATCATATGATATTAGTGGTGTTGTCAGTGTCCTAATCTTTACGAAAAGTTTTTTATGCTTTATTGGGCCTTCTAATTGTCATGGCAAAGCACTGGGCAAAGTTTTTTAGGTTGTGTTGAATATTCATAAAAATATCTTATAAATGGAATGTAAATTTATTTGTTGACTGTAACTATAATTCCAAATAAAACATGCAAACTATTGCCACCAAATAAATTAGGTATTGACTGTAACTATTTCAGGTTTTTATTTGTTGGCTTCTAATTATTTAATTCTAATTAATCATTTATATAAATATCTAAACATGAAAGATGTTAGAAAAGTTATTATATTCTGAACAAAATGACTATAATTAATAAGACAATCTACTGCCTAATAACATATCCACACTTGTCTCTAGAGAGAATCCATCTCTCGGGTAGGGTCTCGTCATTTCTTTCCTAAATCCTTCCTCAAAGACCCACCCTGACCCGCGTGCGCCACTGGCTCCACACGGCTCCTGTGCTACCCGGCGGAGTCTCCAGCTTGCAGCCTGCGCAGACCTGCTCTTCCGGCAGCCTTAGCAATCCGCTTGCAGCTCGAGGGCCGCCGTCCCCTACGGTAACCCGTGCGGTACCTCGTGACCCGGATCCGAATTCACAAAGAGTGACCCGTGTGCTGCAACCCGCGATTTTAGGACACCAGAACGACGTCGTCCTGCTTAAAGGGAGAACAGAAAAGGAGGGAACAAGCCCAAATCGCGAACTCTCTCTTCCTTTCTTGAACCCTAAACCCTTGCTTCTCTGCTTCTCCGCTTCTCCAAGATCAGAGCCTTCATTTTCAGCGGGAGATTGGCTACGATTCTCAAGCTAGCGGTAACAATTTTTATTGCAAAAGTTAACGTTTGGGAGCTGTGAAAGGTCTATAAGAAACTAGGCCAACCTTGAAGAGTATTATTAGAAAAGCGAGAAATTCGAAAGCAAAGAGAGAGTCTTCTGCCTCAATTTGGTCAGTTCAAGAGTTCTACATTCTGTAAGGGTTTTTCTCTTCTAAAAGCACTGGTGCATTTTATTTTATATTTTTATTGCTGTTTGTATTAGCCCTAAGCAACTGGCGATTTAGGTACTTACTTCAGTATTGTGCTTCCGCATATATTCTCTGATTATTGAAGTAATCTGCTGATATTGTATTTTCTCAACTGAATTTGGTTGGGGCCATATTGTAATCCTAGGATTACCAAGTATCTGTAATTGTGATTGCGAAAGCAAAAAGGGCACCCTTTATTGTTTTACTAAAGGAGGTGGAGTGGGGCTTGTTGAGAAGCCCGATTCACTTTAAAAATAGTGTGTGTGATTGGTGTTCTTTTTTTTTTTTTTTTCACTTAATAATCTGCCTTATACATTGTGGTATTATTTATTAGTAAGTTTATCTGTGATAATATTCTGAAAGGGTTTTTGGGTACATTTTATGTCACTAATATAAAAGAAAGAATAAAGAAATTTGGACACACCTAATTCAATCCGCCTTCTTGGGTGACTTAGGACCCAAGAGTGTATCTTGTAATTCAATGACTTAGTATGAGTTTCTCTCAAATCAAATACAAGCCTTGGTCAGAATTAAATCAAAGTATGGTATTCTTTTGTTTGAAAGGAGTTCTAATTGCTTGGTGTTATGACAGAATCAGAAAACATCATGGATGATAGTTTATATGACGAGTTTGGAAACTATATTGGACCTGAAATTGAGTCCGACAGAGAGAGTGACAGAGATGATGAAGATGAAGATCTTCCAGACAGGCAGACTGAAGAGGCGGAGGAGTCGGATGGTGAGGATGCAGCTGCTGCATCAAATGGATGGATAACCGCTTCTAATGACGTTGATATGGATAATCAGGTTGTCCTTGCAGAGGACAAAAAGTACTACCCAACTGCTGAAGAGGTTTATGGTGAAGACGTTGAAACATTGGTTATGGATGAAGATGAGCAACCATTGGAGCAACCAATAATCAAACCTGTTAGGAATATCAAGTTTGAGGTTGGAGTGAAGGATTCTTCCATGTATGTTCCAACCCAATTTCTTGTGGGTCTCATGTCAAATCCCACTTTGGTTCGGAATGTTGCTCTTGTTGGACACCTTCAGCATGGGAAAACAGTCTTCATGGACATGTTGATTGAGCAAACACATCATATGTCCACATTTGATGCAAATAGTGAGAAGCATTTAAGATACACTGATACGAGGATCGATGAACAGGAGAGAAGGATATCAATTAAAGCGGTTCCAATGTCACTTGTTCTTGAAGATGGCAATTCAAAATCTTACCTTTGTAACATTATGGACACTCCTGGGCATGTTAATTTCTCTGATGAAATGACTGCTGCTCTCAGACTTGCTGATGGTGCTGTATTGATTGTGGATGCTGCTGAAGGAGTAATGGTGAGAAGTTTTCCTCTTTTGACCAAAGGTCAATGGTTAATCTTTTGATTTTTAAAGGCTTTGATATGGCATATACTTCTTGGGATTTAATTCGTGACTTGTTTCTGAAACAAAATTCTGACAATCTACTTGCTGTAACCATGGGGTTTGAATCTAAGATTGTTGGTTACCAAGTGAGGGGCATCCATGTATTTAGACAGGAGTAAGGAAGTTGATTTTGTGAACCCTTGCTAATTGGAGGGAAAAACCATGGAGCTTTGTTTTGTTCAACTATGCCTTAATCTATACCAGCTGTTTTCAGGGTTAAGTTGTTAATACTCTTTCTTGCAGCATAATATGTGTGAAGATAGATTTACAGCTTGATGTTAACATTTAAAATATGTTGTGATACACAGGTAAATACGGAAAGAGCTATACGCCATGCAATCCAAGACCGGCTACCTATTGTTGTTGTAATCAACAAGGTAAATCCATATATGTGTGCATGTGTGTTTCTGTCTGTGTTGTTTTTGGGGGTGGGGGGGAGAGTTCGTACTACATGTTGCTTTTGCGTGTGTACATGTGTGTAGGTTTCTTTGAATTTGGAAGCTTAAAGTGTCAGTATTAAAATCCTTTTGATTACATAAAATGGAGCCCTGAATTCTGATGTACCCTGGAATTCTGACGTCAAACTATTTTTGGCCTGAAGGTTGACAAGCTAATAACAGAACTTAAGCTGCCCCCAAAGGATGCTTACTTTAAGCTAAGGCATACTCTGGAAGTCATAAATAGCAACATATCTGCCGCCACTTCCATTGTTGGTAATGTGCCAGTTATAGATCCAGTTGCTGGAAATGTTTGTTTTGCAAGTGCTACTGCAGGGTGGTCCTTCACTTTGCAATCGTTTGCTAAACTATATGTCAAACTCCATGGGATCCCATTTGATGCTGATAAGTTTGCATCCCGGCTTTGGGGAGATCAATATTACCATCCAGATGCTCGGGTTTTTAGGAAGAAACCTCCTCAAGGGGGAGGGGAAAGATCATTTGTCCAGTTTGTGCTTGAACCCCTTTACAAAATATATAGCCAAGTAATTGGTGAACATAAAAAGAGTGTGGAAGCTACTCTGGCAGAACTTGGAGTCACACTTCCCAATGCAGCTTACAAATTAAATGTCAGGCCTTTGCTGAGGCTGGCTTGTAGCTCAGTTTTTGGTCATGCCTCCGGCTTTACTGATATGCTGGTCCAGCATATACCATCCCCCAAAGCTGCAGCAACAAGGAAAGTTGATCACATATATACTGGGCCAAAAGACTCTACGATCTACAAGGCCATGAAGAATTGTGATCCTGAGGGTCCTTTAATGGTTAATGTGACCAAGCTGTATCCTAAGTCAGATTGTAGTGTTTTTGATGCTTTTGGTAGAGTCTATAGCGGCAGGATTAGGACAGGACAGACTGTGCGTGTTCTTGGAGAAGGCTATTCCCCTGATGATGAGGAGGACATGACAGTAAAAGAAGTGACAAAATTATGGGTCTATCAGGGTCGAGATAGGACTCCAATAGCTGAGGCTCCTGCTGGTTCGTGGGTTCTTATTGAGGGTGTGGATGCTTCCATAATGAAAACTGCCACACTTTGTGATGAGGATGTGGCACGAGTTGAGGATGTATACATCTTCCGGCCTCTCCAGTTTAACACTCTTCCAGTTGTAAAAACGGCTACTGAGCCGTTAAACCCAAGTGAGTTGCCTAAAATGGTGGAGGGTCTTAGGAAGATCAGCAAGAGCTATCCTCTAGCCATTACCAAAGTGGAGGAGTCAGGGGAGCACACTATTTTAGGTACAGGAGAGCTGTACTTGGATTCAATCATGAAGGACCTGAGAGAGCTCTATTCTGAAGTAGAAGTCAAGGTATTTGTTTCCTCTTGCTTCTTCTTGTTTTTTCAAAAAACTTCAGTACTTACTACTGAATCTCATCTCTTTGAAATCTAATTTTCGCTTTTCTGAGGGATGCACTTTTTATTGATGGGCATGGATTGCTTCTTATCCTTTACTTGAAATCTAGGTGGCTGATCCTGTTGTTTCATTCTGTGAAACTGTGGTGGAGTCTTCGTCAATGAAATGCTTTGCTGAAACGCCAAACAAGAAGAATAAGATAACCATGGTAGGAAAGCCATCCATATTTCATTGGATCTGGGTGCTATTGAGAACAGTATGTGATTCTTTTTACACAAGCTGATCACCTATACATATTCTCATTCACTAGATTGCAGAGCCTTTGGAGAGAGGAATTGCAGAGCAAATTGAGAATGGTGAAGTAAGCATTGATTGGAGTAGAAAGCGAATTGGTGAGTTCTTTGAGAAGAATCACCATTGGGATGTGCTTGCTTCCCGGTCCATTTGGGCATTTGGCCCTGATAAGCAGGTAATAGAATTCTTCCTTTCAGAATATGACCAGGAATGGCTATGGGCATCTATCCTAGGGAGCCAGTATGAAGAGAGTGTCTGAATTTGTGTGCTCAGCTTTTGTGTAATTTAAAGGAGCAATGCCAATTCTATTATTGACTTTTTAGTCTTTCGTTACTATTCTCATGCTCTTTTGTGTCTTAATTCACAATATCATACCTTGTGCCTAAATAATTTGACAAGGTATCCAAGTCTTTTGTTAACAAGATATTGATAAGTTATTATACTGCACCCATTTGACAAAATTCGATGCATGCAGGGGCCTAACATTCTATTAGATGATACGCTTTCTGGTGAAGTTGACAAGAACTTGTTGAATGCTGTCAAGGACTCAATTGTTCAGGGGTAAATTGAATAATGTCTTCTTTTCTGTTCATGGTCTTATGCAAGGCCCACCATTAATGATTTTATGGTTTTTGGACAGATTTCAATGGGGCGCTCGAGAAGGACCTCTCTGTGATGAACCTATCAGGAATGTTAAGTTCAAAATTGTTGATGCAAGGATTGCACCGGAGCCATTGCATCGGGGATCTGGTCAAATCATTCCTACCGCTCGACGTGTGGCCTATTCAGCTTTCCTTATGGCAACTCCACGCCTTATGGAACCAGTGTATTATGTGGAGGTAAATTCTTAAGACTTTTACCGTCTAAAGCTAATGATTTTAAGGAATATATCTGATTGGCTGTTTCTTTGATGTGACGGAAGAACCAAAATGATGATTAATGTCATGACCATGGGAATGAAAATTGAGGAGAACAATCATTTTTTAATTCTTGCATTGTCTTCTCTCAAATATTCTGTAGTTATCCTGTGATACTAGAATATAAAATATGTAAAACTTGAAGTTCTTTATGAAAGTTTTAAATAAAGTTCTCTTCTTTTCTGAAGTTGCTTTAGGATGGAGACTCTCAGAAACAATAAGTGTCTGAGATATGACTTGTATAGAGACATGACATTGGAGCTAAAACTAATTTGTGTTTCTGTTGTTTCAGATACAAACCCCAATCGACTGTGTCTCTGCAATCTACACAGTCTTATCTCGCAGACGTGGTCATGTTACAGCCGATGTTCCTCAACCTGGGACCCCTGCTTATATTGTTAAGGTTTGGACCAACCTTTATGTACATGGAAATAACTCTCTGGAAATGCTTTTATCACTGATGATTTGCAGAACTATCGTGAGTGAGGACAGCTGACAATGAGTGTACATCCAATCATTATCAACTGTGGGAATAAAACAGGAAAAACCATCGGATATATATGTAAATATGCCTCAGATGGCTTTGGAATGAAAATCCTCCCAAACTCTGGATGATTTGGATTATACCCATGGTTTTCTGTGTGAGCACAATTTTATCTTGCACTTATGGAAGATTCTTGAGAGCTGAGTGTGGAGTGGTGTTGATCATTATTTGGATATGTATAAGTGCTCTGGTTTTGTCTTGTTTCCTAATTTCTTTAACTATGGATTTGCAGGCATTTTTGCCTGTCATAGAATCATTTGGTTTTGAGACGGATTTGAGATACCATACACAAGGACAAGCATTTTGCCTCTCGGTGTTTGATCATTGGGCTATTGTTCCTGGGGACCCTCTGGACAAGAGCATTGTTCTGCGGCCACTTGAACCAGCACCAATTCAACACCTTGCTCGTGAATTTATGGTGAAGACAAGACGGAGAAAGGTATGGCTGCCCTCCCTCCCTTCTCAACTGAAGCAGAAGTTATTTTGAGCTCTCTTGTTCTCTCACTTTGAAGTCAATTTTTCTATTTAATTCATTGAAAAATCATCTGCTTGGAAGTGCCCTAAAACATATTTTCAACCTACAGACATAAATTTGAGGTCTGCTGTTGTGCTTTGCATTGTGTTGTGTTTGCTTTAGTAATATCTCGGAGTCCTTTCTTTGAAAAATAGAAAAATGCCTTCTTTGAAATATAGAAAAAGGAAAAAGCCCAAAACATCTGTTTTGATTTTAAAAAAATCTTTCATGCATAAGTTAATATATGGATATATATCAAGTTAAAGTTGTGGTTTCTTGACACAAAAAGAAATTACAAAAGACGTGGTTTGCATGATATACTTTTTGAGAGGTCTTCAGCATGATTGACATGAAGTATGTGTGCATTCTGTCGTTTATCATTATGACTTTCACATATAAATAATGGGAGCTAAATTTTTGCATGCTTGTGCTGTATTTACTGTAAAACTGAGAAAGATCTGGAGGTGCATGCTGCTAAATATGGAAATTTCTGGATATAGAACTAGGAATTTCCACACAATGTAGAGGTAGAAACTGCATCTAAGCTGTAATAATGTTGGAGTATGCATTGAATTTGGCAGGGAATGAGCGAGGATGTGAGCATTAACAAGTTCTTTGACGAGGCTATGATGGTGGAGCTAGCACAACAGGCAGCCGATCTTCACCAACAAATGTTGTGATAGGGGTCAACTCGGACTTTGTTGCTCATGTGCCCCAGTAGGAGGTGGCAAATGAATCCGGATTCTACTTTTATGTCTTTCACACCACCGAGCAGCTTTCCCCCACCCTTGCTAACATCGTTGTCCTTGAAGAGTCCTTGACTCATCGAGTCTCTTATTCGCCCTTCGAGTAGAAAACTTGTACTAAAGGACATTTGTTTTTTTTCGTTTTTCTGTAAAAGGTCCATTTACTCTCCCCAGGGGGTGAAGATTTTGTAGAAATATCTTTTTGCTCTCTGTAACAAATTTCTGAAATTTAATTTTCATATTTACTGTCTTACGGGAATATCCTCTCTTGTACCTGTTTTGGGTCATCAGGTTGTTGGTTGGAGTTATCAAACTATTTAGCTAAAGCCATGGAAATTTTGTCTGCCTGTTGCGAGGTTTCTGCTAGTACATGGAGATTGACTCTACGCATTCCTGCTGGGCATAGGAAGTAGACTGATACCTCACTGAATATCTCATTTTGGAGAAAACAGAAGAGGGGGAAAAAGTGGAGAAATTTGTGTTTAAATCATCTCAAAGAAAAAATGGTCTGTTGGTCGACCTGTATGCCAAAATGATAAGCCTGACAGGTGAAGACAGGCCATGGAATTGTAGAAATTAATTCCCCATGATGATGAGTGGATTAGAATGCTAGCAGAAATTGAGGTGTTCTTGAATTCTTGTCGTCAATTTGCTTCCCATCTCTGCTATACGAAAAGCTCTCTCCACCGTCCAAACTTACATATCCAAAACAATAATCAAATGAGGGAATTTGACATTACCAAGAACTTTTAGATTCAACGCTAGTGCCTTCACTTGCCATCTAGTGGCCTTCACTCAATCCAAGAAGAACATTCTAATGCTAGTACATGCTTAGACTACAAGCTCTTATAAGAGTTGGAACAGTACAAGGTGAAAGGTGATGAACTTTGGATGACGATTTGTGCTTTTTCCTTGCGGGTGTAAATCAGTTCCCTCTGTTTTTCAATGTATGAGAAACTAAATCTAGGCTGCTCCAAATGTGTTCTCTGTAGAGTATAGGTCCCTGGGAAGTAAGTGCTTGCTAACTTGTGCTTCATTACTTTGTTTGCACTTTTCGTACATGGGCATGGTTGTGATTACTCATCATGGTTGTGACCTTCCCTACTCGGAAAGAAAGAGGGAATATTTTTTTAAAAAAAGTGGTGTAAAATAATAATTTCCTTTTCAAGTGTTTGGACAAAATACCAAGTTTGTGAAGGTTTGGTTTTGTTGGAATGTGACATGGGGATTGGTCTAATTTGTTTGGTTGTATTGGTCTAATGTGTTTGGTTTGTATGTTTGATTTGGGGGTTGTGAGTTTTCTGCGGTGGTTGGAGTACAGGAGATTGTGTTGGATACCGTAATGGAGTCTGTGAAGGTGGGAACTAATGGAAGGTTGGATACCTTAATTGCTGGTTCACTCTTCAGTGTCTGGTTATTTTTTAATAGGCTTGCTACCATCGAAGAACTTCCAGTACATTAATGTAAGGTATGATCACTTTCTTCCCAGCCCAATTTTTTGTCAATTTCGTTTTCAAGGTGGCATATGAGGCCGTGTTTAAGTATTTTTCTGTGGTTCATTGAGTAAGGGGCAACATAGGTTTATGTCTGTAGTTCCGCTTTGTTTGGGTTATTCTAGAAGAATTATTTTTATTTTTGTTTTCTGCTGTTAAGTTTCTTCTTAGGTATTTGTTTACACAATAAATTGTGCCTTTGAAATTTATTCTTCTGACTTAATCTGCTTGTGTTCACACTTGTTTTCACTTCCTTTTTTCGGTTTTTGTTTAGGGTGGAGATGCTTTATATTTTTTAAACTAACACCCCTTACTAGATAACATAGAAGTGAATGCAATAACAACAATGCGAGTCATTCAAATCAAGGTTAGTATTTACTCTATAATTGCCAAATCCTGAGGGGAATCAATTTTGTTTTCTTCTTCTTCTCTGTGCTCTACTATTCTAAAAGATCTTTTTGTCAATATGTTATATGTTGCACACCAATTGTAAATATCCTCTGAATTGTTGGAACTTGAATAATTTCATCTTGCCTTTAACTTGTTAGTGGTGTGAATTTCTTTTTCCTCCTTTTTGAGACCAAATTTTGCAAGGCCAGAACCATTTATGATTTGACTTGTTCATGTGGGTTAGATGGATTTTGTGCATACTTTTTTGGAATTCAATGCTTTTGAATTAAGTTAGTGATGGGTTTTGTTACTTGCTTTAGTGTACAATTGGCTCTATGTTATTCTTGTGACATCAGATATGTACTCATCATCCTAGCTATTCTCTTAAATTTCCTTTTGATTATTTGTTATATGGAATTAGGAGCTGATATTATTATCTCATGTCCAAAGCGTGCTTTCTAGTACATTGATGTTACAATTTGTAGCTCTTGAATTTATAGGTTAAGCATTTACTTTTCTTGCAACATGGAGTCTCGTATTTACAATATATATTATATTCTATCACACATCCCCCGTCTAGAAGGCTCAGATGAGAATCCGATCGTTAGATGTGGAGAAGATCAGTTGGATGTTGCTGGTTAGCTCTTGCTTCTTATTGTTGTTTTTAGATCCTTTTGGATATGATATATTTCTCCTATCTTTTCTGTTGGTGTGTCCCAGTATTCATTTTTTGGAGTGTCTCAATATTCATTATTAGGATGAGTCGATTGAGCCAAATTTTTATACGGCCTTTTCTCAATTGCACTAACGGACTATTGCCCACAATTTCATTTGTAATACCTGAAGTTCAAGTCTTTTTCTTAACTTTTTCCCAAATACAGTTTTCAGTTACCTTTACTGATTATAATACTTATTTAAAGGAAATGTTAGTCAGGAGGTATCTAGGAATTCAAATGCAGAAGATAAGCAATTTCAGACAGAGAAAGATAACAATAAATTTCATTTATTTTACTCATCTGGCTCTTTGATGCTTTTGTTTTCTTTAAATGTAGTTCTACTTCTTCATCCATGTACTCATAACTTTATCCTTAAAAAGGAGTAGTTGTGCCCTTTGATTTCTCATTATTTTATTCGTTTTACAATTGTGTTATGTGTTGTCTGCTGCCAAATCCAAAAAGATGAAGTTAAAATTTACAAAAGCATGGATTTTATTTCTTAGGTTGCCGCTTCCACTTGATGTGTACAAGTAAGTCTCAAAACTCTGGCACTATGCTTGCACCAACGTACGAGAAACTAAATCTAGGCTGCTCCAAATGGTTTCTCTTAGAATTAAATGCTTTGTAGAGTACAGGTTCCTCGCGAAGTAAATACATGGTAACCTGTGCTTCCTTAGTGTGTTTGAACTTTAATTACATGGTCATGGATGACCAAATTTATGATAAACGAAATTAGTTGCCTATGTGGACAAGAAAGAATTGGGTCTAAAATAAGGATTCCCTTTTGAGTGTCTGGACAATACCAAGTTTTCAGAATCCTAATAGAATTGGGTCTTCCTCTTTGCTATGAATATATTTTCGATGGGAGGATTGAAACGTAGTATAAGGCTCAATAAAAGAGTCCAAAACTATCTTGTTCTAAGAGTCCAAAAACCTAGTGTGGATATTGACGGCCAGCAAGGGAAGAAAGAGATACCACATAAAACAAGTGCTACATACCAAAACATTATATTTTAAAAAGACCACATATATTTGGATAACCTACTCCTCACTATCAGGAAAGTAGCCCAAGAAACGACTACCAATACGGAAAAAAAATTGTAGTTACCAGCCAATGTGTACCCCTGAAAGAATGTCCAGTTTCAAATGCACAGGAAAGAACTTTCCAGTAATAATAGGCACTTGGGTTGAGATTGTTCCGCAAAACAACAAATATGACAATTATGCGCAATACATATTTCATTTGAAAAGCGGCGAAGCATAAAATAGAGATCAATTGTAGCACATTGCTAGGGACGAAGAAGGTACATGCAAAACATGTCGTCGTTGACAAGTACATATTTCTAACGCGGAATCCTCCATTGCATAGAAAGGTCGAAGCTTTTCCTTCGATATTCCACAACTCCACAGCAAACAGAACTATTAGGACCAGGCCGAACAAGCTAATAATTAAACGGGCTAATTCAAATAACTTAGGGCAACAAACTAAGAGACTTATACTAGGAATTCTCAGCCATTAGAAACAGACACCATTTAAAAAAACAAAATTTATTCTTTAGTAGTTTCCTAGCTCTAGTTGCAGATACTCATAATTTAGTGACATAAGTAGATTAGTAGTAGCATCATAGTATTGTAGTGTTTATTGTGGTTTGATTATTATTTGTAGTTTGAATTGAGATTATTTGTTGGACTTTTGATTACTCTATGTTGTTAGAATTGGATTGAATTTATTAAGACGAGGTATCTTTAACTTGAAATTCCTATTTTCTCTTGATTGTGTGATTGAATAGGGCTTGAGTCCTAATAAGAATCCAGTAGACATTTAACTTAACCGAAAAGAGGCGTATGCAAAGTTGAATTTGTTGAAATAAGACAATACCGAATATTGGAGATTGAATGGCTTCTTTTTGATTGCATAGAGAGCAAATCTAACATTTAACTATTACAAGAGAAAACTGTATGAGCAATCTCAAAGAGCTAATGAACGCTATAAATCAATTTAAACAAAACGAAACCCATGTTCCCGTTGCCAACAGCTACATCTAGAGCGGTGGGGGTGCCTTTTCTCCTCTCTTTTGGTGTAATCATCATTCTGCACATGGAAAAGAGAAGTATTGAAGATAAAGTTTATAGTATTTAAACCACCAGGTGGTCGTTAGCCTGTTATTTAATAATAGTTTTTGATACACAATTTATGATATTCAAATTATCAGCCAACTACTAAGTAAGTAATAATTATTGAAGTGATCAAAAAAGCCTAGAACAAAAAGAAATTAAGAACATCATGCAGCTATCTGTACTACCACGTCAGCCAATTGCACGAGGCTTCTCCGTTCTCGGGATGTGCATTTAGCCACAAGCAAATTGAATTGAAGTAGGGCCTTCCAGCCTTGCGATCATGATCTCTCAAATTTAGCTTCATGTATTTACATTTCGATTAATATAAATTATTTAATAAGCTTCCGCTAGTATTTTATTTTTCTTTATAATTTCACTGCATTTATTTTTCGAAATAGTAGGGGAGCAATATGATGAATATGAGAAAAAGCTAGCCTTGGTATCCCCATGAGCAGGCTTAACATCTGATCTCGAATGTCCCTCCGTTTCCATCTCCCGAAAGTCAACTGGGTTTTTCTCTTTTCCTATTAGAATTTTCAAGGTTCTGCAGGCTTTGTTCGAAGAAATTGGAAAGATGATTGTATTGGCTCCATACCACTTGTTGGAATTTCAATTGAGCCCAAGAATTACACACAAACGGAGGACAAAAGAACAAGACTTTTTATTTACACAAAGACAAATTTTTACAAGGCCAATGACAAAAACACTTATCTTACTCTTTTACTGGACGCACATTCCTTCACGTTAAGAATTATATGGAGTGTTCGAAGAAATTGGAAAGATGATTGCTGTGGTTGTCATTAGATAACCTTTTATAAATGTCGTTGTAGTAGGAATGTGGAAGCAAAGACTTCAAATTGTATGTGTGCATGGATACACATCTAAATATTGCACAGATACCTTCCATTGTCTAGATATAAAAAAGACACCATTTATTTTAGAATTACAAGTCAAAGTCCCGAAGGCTGCTAACAAACGAACATCTTTATTTAGTGGGGAAGCCGATGGCTGGGTTCTACTTCAAGAAAGCTCGTCATAGTATTCTTGGAAGCAAAAGTAAAAGGAGTTCAAAATCAAATTCTCCTTCCAACTGTGAAACGCCTTCAACACGTTCAGAATTTTGGGACCTTCACGGACTTTGATATGTTCGATTTTTTCGGTTTCTGGGTCTGTTTTGTTTTTTAGCAACAGAGCCCACTTATGCTTGCGCCTGAAAGGCGAGAACAAGTCTAAGTCATATACTTCGTTCTGGCCTTCATTAAGCGGCCATCCGTCTTGCCCAACAGGTATAAACCTGAATTTTTCTTTGTCTTTTATAATCTCATCATTCTTCACAGCAGCCGCTATCCGGGAAAATCGTTCATTCCAATAGGTGTACTTGCTTCCATAGAAAAAAGTGTAAGAATATTTTTCCTGAAGGCACAATGACATATGTCCAAAATATTAAAAGGATAGGGTAACTCTTTTTTTTTTTTTTAAGACTTTGTTGAAGAGAGAGATTATCTAAGTTTATAAAATATATTATAAGTTCTCTTTTTTAATATGAGATTTTATTATCTAACATTTCTTATAACCTAAACTAGACCTTTTATTAACAAAAATTTTACCTGTTTTTGGAATTGAGTTAGATCATATAAAAGGGAAATTAACTATACCATGTTAAAGGCTTAAGTTTACATTTCTTCAAAAGACATTATTAAAAACCGGAATTATCCAAGCTAATATATAAATGTTTCTTTTTTAATGTGAAACTTTATTGTCTAATGCATACTTAAATTTTATTTTGAAAAGTGTGTTACTGATTTTGATTAGAGGTGCATGTGTGCATGTTCATTTAGAGCAGTAAAAATGGCTTCACCTGCGGGCGTGCCAGGTGAAGGCGTGGCAAATGTGGGCCGAGCATGTGTTTGCTTAGAACACGCCCCTTTGGGTCCATCAACACAACAATTGGACAATTCTTGAAGCCCCAGTTGCTCCTAATGATATCCAGGCCTGCTACTTGTTTTTCGCAATGCGCAATGTACCACTTCATGTCAGACTGCAACCTCTCAAACTTCTTCTTCAGCTCTGACTTCAACTCCTCAAACTTCCCTTTCAGATTTTCCGTCCAGCTCTCCACAATCGGGATCCATAGCATTTTGACCTGGTTCTTGTCCTTTTCTTGTTCATAAAATTTCGTCATGTAGGTGACAGTGTTGTTTACGGTCTCCAGGCCCGAAATGCACAATAGAACATGCTTGTTCTTCAGATCGTTTACCTTGATCTGTCACCGCAATGCAATTTTGAAAAATCAAGTCAAACTGTTAAAGTAGAATGTTCATCGCGGAACTACCGCAATTTATTCGGGCAAAATACCCATAATCATCAGTTTGTAGCAAGTGGTAAGAGGAGTAGCCGGGACTATGTCTAGCATTAATTATTTGCACAACTAGAAAAGCATATTATCAAACCATAGATGAGCTGCAACTTTGTTCGGTGCAACAGTGGGAGAGATAATCTAAAACAAGTTTGTGCGTCTGTGATTGCAGAGCTAACCTTTCTATTGGTGGGATGCTCACGAAGGCACTGCGCATCCCCGCCCCCATTGACCAGCCACTTCAAAACCTCAGTGATATTGTCAGCATCTTTTGGTTGAAGTCTCGGGATGATTATAGCTTCGCCTGCAGTTAATGAGAATTGTTTGTCAGTGTTCGCTCCTTCCTTTTTTAAGCATACGAGCAGAAATTGAATATACTCTTATGGCTTATATGTTAATATGTCCCTTCATCATGATTGTTAAATTACTAGATAATTATAGTGTCATATTATATAAATAATGCATGAGTTTAAATTAAAAAAGAACCTCTACAAATATTAAGATGGATCCTAATTCTGATATTATATCAAGAAATTAATTATCTAATTTAAGAATTAATTTAGGAGTTAATAAAATTTATTATTATATAATTAATTTTTTAAAAATATTTGTTAATAACAATAAATTCATTATTCATATGAAAATATGTGAAGAAAATGACGTCGACCTTGAGGACTGAGTTCCTTTATTTTGGCCGCCTTTGTCACATCCCCCTTTGAGTTCATCTTCAGTACGAAAGGGTCACGGACTTTCCACTTCCGAATCAATTCGATGCCTGCTAGTCGTGAATAGTACTGCACCGTGTACCAGCATTTCATCGTATTCCCCGAATCCTTGTACTGAGCTTCCAGCTCGTCAGTCCGCTTCACAATGGGGAGCCATATATGTAGGAATCTCATGCGCCTCAAACGAGACTTAAAACAAAATCTAATATCAATTATAAGTTAAAAATGAGTTAAAATGAAATAAAAAAAACGAGAAAAATGTACCTAAAGGTGACTGCATCTTTATAGTAGGATCTGAGCTAAGATTTTATCTTTTATTTCTTAATCGTGCTAGTCGATGTGAAGCTGGAGCTCAGAAATGGAATCAGATCAGCAAAACGTGGTCGGGAGAGTATTTTTATTCGAACTGTTTTCAAATAGCCTAAACGAGATTTCTCGTTTAAAACGGATACTATGAATAGTGTCCGTGAATAGTATATGAACAGTACGTGAACAGTGAACAATGCGTGAATAGTGATCATTATGAAAATGACCGTTATACTCCTATCACAAACTTTCATTCTATATACTGAGCCCAATGCACATAATTTAAGCTAGAGGGAGGACTTAGCCGATATTACAAAACACGTACTTACTAAATAGTCCTGACACATCACAGTTCTATAAAGTACACTAAGGCCCACACTGACTAGCACCATACTCGCAATTAAGGTCAAAATCTGTCTAATTAACTGAACCAATATTAATTACATTAATACACCTTCATAAGAGAACTATTTATACTCATTGATAAAGCCCACATTATATGAGCTTACAAAATAAGCTAACAATATCTTGATATGGTCTCTGCTTACTATTCCTTCACAATTCGAAATTATGTCTGGAGTGATGTTCAGGTTCGAAACGAACATTACAACATTCTTATTGGTCACGACTTTGTCAAGATTCTGCAATATAGTTGTGAAAAATCAGGTCAACTCTTAAAAATAAAAGCACAAAACGAAATTCTAAGCAAGTTTGTCCATTGCCGTTCCCAGAGCTAACCTTTTCTCCGGTACCAACTTTATAAAGCAACGGCTCACTTTTCCCACCAGAAATCAGCTTTTTCAAAACATCTGTGATTTTGTCAGATGGATTCAAACCATCCTTCATATTGCTAAACTTGCTTTTGTCTGCAGCGAACTAGAATCTTTGGTTAGCGTCTGTCCATTTTCTGGCCATTGTATCACATGTGCAAGGATACCTAGGTGTTGTGCCTAAGGTTGCCATTTAAACAAGTTCTTTTTATGCTTTAACTAAAATATTTTAAAATTTTGGGAGACTTAGAATTTATTGAAAGGTTACCATAAAACTTGAAAGAAAAATCATAATACGGAAGCTCTGAGAGCTAATTTCCTTTCAACCATTCTGGTGATCTGCGATTAGCTAATTGTGATTGTGATATGGTCCAATTTTCAAAGACATAAACCTAAATTTATTAAGACAAAAATGATTCATAGCTAAGTGTTGTCGTATATAAATAAATAAAAGAGAATTTAAAATTGGTATAGGGGAAAGAAGGCTTTCACCTATTTCAGACAGCTCCATTAGCACCTTAGAGCCTAATCGTTTCCAAAAGCACCTTAGAGCTTAATCTGCGAGTGACAGTGTAGAGCTCCTTTGTAAGTCTCAAACAATGCATCGCTGTTTATATAGAAAATGGAGTCATCGTCGCATGAGAAAAAATCAAGTTGGGGCCCGGCGCATTGCCTCGTCATGTGTGAAATGGGGATGTTATAGCGACCAAACTCATTTGTCGTCTTTGAAGGGTACCTCTCTAGTCTTATCAGTGTCAGCCACATGATTTCTGTAAGTTATTTGAAGATAAAAGTTGTAAAAGTTAATTTAAAAATTAACTTAAAAATCGAAATTTTAAAAATTTTAAAAAATCCTCAAATACATTTGTTGATATAACCACACAATACACACCATTAAGACTCTCTATTAAAAGTATTCACACATGTTCTTTGAATCTCTGTGTTAGGTCATCTAAAAGTATGAAACATGTATTCTCTTCGATGTAATAATCTCTGTCTTGCTTCTTCCTACGTTTCTGTATTGTTTATACTTGTTTTGTGAGAATTATTAACGAATTTACTTTGGGAAAATAAGGTTGTATGTTGGAACTATTTTCAACATTAGCCCCATTTTTAGCTATTGCTTCCTTTGGAAAAATTATGAAGGCCTTAACAGTAAATGAATACTAGTTTCCATGATTTAACCAAATGGATCGCTTTCATTTCTTGCTTTGATAGAAGTGGATGACTGATAAAGTCGTTCTCTTCTAGTCTTGATACTTTGTTTCTGGTATTTAGCACTGTAATAATTGCGGAATATAATGGATGACAGATGAGCATTCATTTCCAGTCTTTTTTTACTTGGGGTTACCAAGGGTCGAGCAAGGAGAAAGGTGACAGAGGGTATTACCTAATAGTGGCGTCATCAATAGTGACGTCACTATTACCTTTATGTCGAAGCCTTTTTTACTCAAGCCTGACGATCAGGAGGTTCTTCGGGTGTTCGAAGAATTTCCTTTCACTAGGAAATTTTCTCTCTTTTTTGCGTGTGTGCTTATGTGAATTCTTTTTTGGGCATGTATGTTGTAACTTTAAATTTATGCTTTTTGTTGCCTCTACTTTTAATTATTTGTTTATTGGTGTTTGATTATCCAATAAAAATAGTAAGAAATTATGACATACCTTTCATATTCTATATTGACTTAATTTACCTTTTTTTTTTTTTCTCCTCCTCTCTACGTGCTCACAAATGTTATACATAAACTCTATGGTCCCTCTAATCCAGTGGATATTGAACCCGTACACCAAGATTATATCATCAAATCCTGGCTATCAAATTTGTATGACTCGTTATAAGTGAAACTCAAATACACATAGCAGTCAACAGAAGTCTTCTCAAGAAAGTCCTATCATGTCTCTTTCGGGGACAACGCATCAATGATCTCTTCAATAATCGATGCTTATCCTACTAATTTTCCTACCGTCCACACAGGTTACAATCATAGGAGTTATCTCTATGTCCTTGAAGTTTGGAAATTTAGGCCATATCATAAGACTTAAAAGGCATCCTAAACAGGTGTAAGTTTCAAAAGTCTTTAGCTTTGACTTTAATCCCATAATTCCAATTAGGATCAAACTTTGTCTTAATCTACCCTTTTCTTTCCTCCTCTCTACATGGCGAACAACTCAAATAATTGATACGGAACATAATCAGTAAATAGAAGTGTTCTCCAGGAGATCATATTGTCACTACGAAAGGTATTGCATCATAAATGACTTCTACAGTAATTGATGCTTATCCTACACATCTACTACTGTCCACACGTTACAATGATAACAGGATAGCTAGCCTACAGAGTTTAAAGTGGACATAAAAATGAATCGATTGCATAAGTAGTTTTACAAGGCCGCCATGATATTATTGGCACTGTCCACGCATGCAATTATTTCTATGCTCGACATTAGGTCATACCAACATTATAAAATTAATAGTAATTTACTAATGCTTGTGAGAGATACAAATATTTAATTAATAGTATTATTTGTTGTTACTAGAAGTACATGAAGCCTCTATGATGCATCTAAGTCTTTCTCTTTAATTGATAGAAGACTTTACTGTTGATTCAATAAATAATTACAAGGCAAAAGATAAGGATGAGGGCATCCTAGGTAGAAATTTCATTTAAATTTCATGCATGTCTAACCAATCTTTTCTATTACCATATTCTTTTCTATGTATTATGAATTTTTTCTTTTGTTTTCTTCTTTCTAATAATTCATTCATGGGTCAGATTGGCCTGGAGTTTGGTTGTGAAAGAAATAACAATATTAGGAACTTCGAGCATCACTCTCATCTTTTATATTGGCTTAATTTACTTTTTTTTCCCCCACTCTACATGCTCACAAATGTTGTACATAAACTCTATGGTCCCTTAGAGTCTAGTGGAAATTGAACCTGCACACCAAGATTATACCGTCGAAATCCTTGTTATGAAATTGGTATAGGTCGTAATTTGTAAAACTCGAGTATACATAAAGGAGTCAATGGAAGTCTTCTAAAGGAGTCCAATCATGTCAGTTTGGTGGGTAACACATCAATGACTTCTGCAATAAGTGACGCTTATCCTACCAATCTACTACTGTCCACGCGTTAGAATCATAGGAGTTATTTTCATGTCCTTGATGTGCAGAAAATTAGTCCGCATGTTAAGAATTCAAAGGCGTCCTGGACAGGTGTAGGTTTGCAACCTAAACAGGCGTAGGTTTCAAAAGTCTTTAGCTTTGACTTTAATCTACTCATCAACGTAAACAAGTGAAAATCGTTCATTGCATTCGTCCAATCTAGATAAACTTTTTGTATTTATAAAGCTAAAAAAAAGACGAGGAAAAATATGGTTTCTTTTTCTTCCATGTAATCATGGCTCATCAAATTTCCTGAAAAACCTACAACATTCCTATGTTTAGCCACAGTACCCTACAGAATTTAAAATGCACATAGAAATAAATGGATGGCTGATTATGCAGTTTCACAGGGCTGCCATGTTCTTGGACAACAATTTAAATGCCAATAATTCAAAGGGATTTCCCTTGCATGTAGGCGGGAGAATAAATGCTAACAATAAAACCACAAGCAAAGATTTTTAGTCACAAGCCGTTTCTAGTAAAAGGGATTTTAGAAATGAGGTCCTTTGTGTGCCCGCCGTTAGGTCTTCCAACGTTATAGAATTAATAGTAATTTACTAATGCTTGTAGGACATATAATTATTTAATTAATAGTATTATTTGTTGTTACTAGAAGTACATGAAGCCTCTATGATGTATATTCTCTCTCGTTAATTGACAAAAGATTTCATCATCAAGTCAATAAACTATAATAATAATAGGACAAAAGACAAGGAGGTAGGCATCTTAAATAGAAATTTCATGCATGTGTATCTAATTTTTTTTATTACTATTTTATTTTCTAAAGCCTATGAAGTGCAGTGCATGAAGCCTCAATGATTTATCTTCTTTCTCTTTAATTGACAAAAGACTTTATTATTGAGTCAATAAACAATAGCAAGACAAAAGATAAGGAGGTGTCATAAGTTGAAATTTCATTTAAATTTCATGCATGTGTAATCAATATTTTCTGTTACTATTTTCCTTTTTGTGTATTCTGAATTTTTATTTTTTGTTGTCTCCTTTTTAATAATTTGTTCATGGGTCAGATTGGCTTGGAGTTCGATTGTCAAATAAATGACAACGGTAGCAACTAGGGGCATCACTTTCGTCTTTTATTCTGTTTTACTTTTTGAATGAATTACTACAATTTTTTTTTCTAAATGCCTAAATGTGTTGTCCTTAAATTGCATAGCACATGTTTTTGGTGTGAAGGACTAGCCCAACTATAGAATTTGGGTTAACACACATGAAAGAAAGCTTAGCTTTAATACCATCTTAAAGGCTTAGGTCCACTTTTTCTCGAAAGACTTAATTGGAAAAAGAGAAGTACAAAGCTTATAAGGCACTTTAAAAGTTCTCTTCTTTCTACAATAGGAGTGAGTGTTCATTGAAATCCATGTTACCAAATTGATTAAGGGCATAGTCATCAAAACTCAAATAAATTTTTCCAAAAAACCTTGCGAAAGTACTTTTTATGTTTTGACGTCAAGCTCAACTCATGTAAAATTTACGCGACTGAAAATCAATGAAATTTATCGGGTGCAGCGTGTCCAAATATAGGACCTTATATATAGCATTCTTTTGGCAGGATCAGAGGAGCAAGTGAATTCCTCATAAATCAACAAACAGGGAAAAAGAATTGTTACTATGACATGGCCGCGTGGTGGTCGTCATGCAATCAATCATGCAACGGTTTTTACAGGGATATAAAGGCCACAAGGAACTCATCATAACAATTGAATGGTTATCCTTAAACCCTATTAGAAATACAAACCAAAACAAAACTGCCGAAAATCTTGCTAGAATTAAAAACAGAAACAGAACCGGCGAGAACTATTTCTAAATCAAAACCCGAAAATCAAATTTTGAAAATAAATACGTCGGTGATATTTGAATCTGGAGAAGAAGAAGAAGCAGGCGCGTGTACCACACGCGCCATTCTACCAAGGCAACTCACGGACAAAATAAAGATGTGCGCGTATAACTCACGCGCGTCATCTTCTTCCTTATGCCCGCGAGAGAACAACGATTCGTCTCCTTCGTTTAACAGTTATACAAAACGGTTCAAGGTTAAATAAGAGGCGTTTTAATCAGAGGAAAATGATCTCTTTATTTCAATAAAAAATAAAAAGAATCATCAACTCTATTGATGAAATTTTCCGTTCAAAATCTAAAAGGTCTTAGGGTTCTTCATATTTTTTGGTTTTTCATAATCAATTGTATTGATCATCATCATTAAGAGATGATTTACGTTTGTTTTTCCAACCACTATAAAAAGGTAGTTGGTGTGTACTCAAGGATTCACTCAAGTAATACAAATTACTACTTTCTTATTGTTCTTCATATTGCTTTTCATATTGTTCTTTATATTGTTCTTTATATTATTCTTCATATTTTTCTTCATTGTTCTTCATATTTTTATAATAATTTCTACAATATATTGTAGAAATTGTTATTTTAACTTGGTATCAGTTTAGCCTTTTTGGTGAAAGCCCTTTTTTTTTTCTTTTCTCGATCCTTTTGCAGATGGCTTCCACTGTCACCCACATTCATGCTGCTACTCATGCTTTTCCGCTACCCAATCCCAATCCTCTTCCTGCCATTGGTGTGCAACTCAAAGGACTTAATTTTCTTGTTTGGAAGGCTCGAATTGAGCCTTTCCTTCAAGCAAATGGGTTACTTGGTGTTGTTGATGGCTCATTTTCTTGTCCTGACGAGTTTCTTACCAAAACTGATGAACAAGGCAACATCACTCGTGACTCCAATCCTGCTTACCAAGATTGGATAATCTGGGATCACACTGCTCGTGGCTGGATTTTTTGCACTTGCAGTGACACTATTGTGACCACTGCTAGGCAATGCAAAACCTCCGCTGAGATATGGCAGGCCTTATCCTCTGAATGTATGGCTCATAGTTCTGCGCGAGTTTCTGCTCTTCGCCTACGCCTTCAAACAGCAACCAAAAGGCATCGAATGGTAACTGAATTTCTTCAAGAAGTTGATGGTATTATTGATCAACTTTCCCTTGTAGGTGAAGTTATTTCAGAAAATGAGTACTTAACTCATGTTTTCCGAGGTCTTGGCACACCTTATGCCCCTCTTGCCACTGCTGTTGCTGTTCATACTTGCACTTCATCTCTTCCTCGCGAAGATCTCCGTGGCTTACTTCTTACCCAGGAAGCTCACATTGAAATGGCTACCCAAGGCTCACCAACTGTAGTTGCTTTTGCCACTAGTCCTGCTTCCCTTCCAGCTACTCAAAATTTTTCCCCATCTTCAGTCACTCCAGGAAGCCGATCCACTCATATCTCCACTCCATGACATACCTCTGTTCCTCGTTATAGTAGCAACCTCGACGCAATGTTCTTTGTCAAATTTGTCGCAAACCAGGACATCTTGCACGTCAATGTCGTTATAGGTATATTCCCTCCAATTCTGGGCTTACCAATAACTTTCAAGGCCACCAAAATATTCAGGCAAATACTATTAAGAAGGCTCCACAACAACCACATCAAGCCTCTCATGAAATTGATTGGTTCCCTGATTCTAGTGCTACACATCATATCTCGCCAGATGCTTATGATATTACGCAACTGCTCAATTATGATGAGAATCAAGCTGTTACTGTAGGGGATGGAATAACACTTCCAATAACCCACAAAGGTACTTTATTAACCCCTACTCATATCAATGTTTTTGATGTACTTATTGTGCCTAATATAACAAAACGATTGTTATTGTTTCAAAGTTTACCAAAGATAACAATTGTGTTTTATCATTTTTTCCTGATTTCTGTCATGTACAGAGTCTGACAACGGGATGGATCCTACTCCAAGGACTAGTTGAACATGGCCTTTATCGGATCAACTTGAGTACTCTTCAGCAATCACCAAAGTCTTTTCATATTTCTACAATAAATGTAATGGTCTGGCATTATAGATTAGGCCATCTTAATTATGCAAATGTAATAAGATTGCTGAACCTTTTGAATATTCAATTTACTAGACATCTTTCATCATCTTATACTGCTTGTAACATCAATAAAAGTGGATGACAATCACATTTATCTACCCATAATATTTCCAACGCTCCTTTGGACTTAGTCCATTTTGATATATAGGGCCCTGCACCAATTACATCATCACAAGGGAATAGATATTATATTTGTTTTATTGATGACTATTTCAAATTTACATGGCTCTATTCCATGAAAACAAGAGATGAATTTCTTTAGATCTTTACAAATTTTCAAACATTCGTTGAAAATAAACTTCAAACTATCATCAAAACCATTCAATGTGATGGAGCTGCTGAATTTACTTTTAAAGACTTTAAAACTCTGTTATTCAATAAAGGTATTTATCAACGCATATCAAGTCCATATGCGCCATTTCAAAATAGGACTGCTGAAAGAAAACATCGACATATCACTGAATCTGGGTTATCAATGATTAATCATGCCTATATACCACTTCAATATTGGGACTTTATCTTCGAAAGCGCCACACATATTATTAATTGCCTACCAAGCTCAGCGCTAGCCAACACAACCCCATGGGAAAAATTGTTTCATCAACAACCTAGTATCTCTCATTTCCAAATTTTAGGGTGTTTAGTATTTCCTTATTTAAGACCCTATGCTTCACATAAACTTACTATACATTCCAAACCTTGTGTTTTCTTGAGCTATCCTATAGGATATAAAGGCTATCGTTGTCTTTGTTTACAAACAAAAACAATTTATATTGTTGCAGATGTCATATTTAATGAAAATGTATTTCCCTTTCAACATGTAAATACATCAAAAGTTGTTACCAATACAATCATACCACATCTTTCTACTGACATTACGTCAGAAAATACTACAAAGCACAACACAACAAGAGAAGCTCATGACATGCTCCCACAATCCTCCACTAAGAATCATTCCATGGTTACACGACTTAAAGGAGGTACAATATCCAAACGCACTTTATTGCGTGATCATACATATGCTTGAACAACCTCTGTACATCCTTTTATTGAACCTAAAAACTATACAGAAGCCTCAAAAGATCCTAATTGGCGTGCTGCTATGGTTGAAGAATATAATGCTTTGTTAAAAAATCACACTTGGGAACTTGTCCCTTTACCCTAAAATATTATTCCTATAGGATGTAAATGGGTATATAAAGTTAA
This sequence comes from Casuarina equisetifolia, assembly GCA_028551475.1. Classification (NCBI taxonomy): domain Eukaryota; kingdom Viridiplantae; phylum Streptophyta; class Magnoliopsida; order Fagales; family Casuarinaceae; genus Casuarina; species Casuarina equisetifolia. The sequence goes on from CM052360.1 coordinate 22,164,022, forward strand.
GCAAAAATCTGATGGCACCCTAGAACGATATAAAGCACGATTGGTTGCTAAAGGATTTCATCAACGACTTGGTATTGATTATCATGATACATTTAGTCCTGTTGTTAAGCCCGTTATAGTAAGAATTATCATTGCTTTAGCATATACTAGAGGATGGACTATTAAACAACTTGATGTCAAAAATGCCTTCTTACATGGCATACTAGATGAAGAAGTATATATGACTCAACCACAAGGATTCATTGACTCTACTAAACCAGACTTTGTTTGTCGACTAAAACGATCCTTGTATGGATTAAAACAAGCTCCAAGAGCTTGGAATCATCGTCTTACTAAATTTCTTCAACATATTGGGTTCAAAATTTTCCACGCAGACTCTTCATTATTTGTATTACATACAAAAACATATAATGCATTTCTTCTTGTGTATGTTGATGATATTATTTTTACAGGAAGTTCTACTGCACCATTATCAAAAATCCTTGAACAACTCAGGACTGAATTTGATATTAAGGACTTAGGTAACTTACATTATTTTTTGGGAATTGAAGCTAATTATTCTACAAATAGTCTTTTGCTTCATCAACCAAAATTTGCTCATGAAATACTTTTTCGAGCAAAAATGAATGAAGTCCGCGGGATTTCTACCCCATGCATAACAAATCATCCACCATCTATATCCGATGGTGAACCCTACTCAGACCCAACACACTACCGTAGTATTGTCAGATCTCTTCAATATTTAACATTTACACGCCCTGATATTTCCTATGCTGTAAACACTGCATGCCAATACATGCATGCTCCTACTCTTATTCATTGGGCATTTGTCAAACATATCCTATGATTTCTGGTTAATACCCCTAGATATGATATTCAAATGACAAAATCATCAAATTGTAATCTCCATGCATATTCTGATGCTGGATGGGCTGGTGATCATGATGATCGCAAATCCGCTGGAGGCTTTTGTATTTTTCTTGGAACAAATTTAATTTCTTGGAGTTCTAGAAAACAAAAGACTGTTGCACGCTCCAGTACAGAAGCTGAACTCAAATGTCTTGCTGATACTGCTACAGAACTTATTTGGATAGAAGCTCTATTACAAGATCTTTAAGTCAACCAATCTAGTCTTCCCACTCTATGGTGCGATAATTTATTAGCACTTTATCTACCTACTAATCCTGTTTTTCATGCAAGAACCAAACATGTTGAGGTTGATTTTCATTTTATTCGTGAGAGAATCAAAACAAAGAAACTTTCTGTGCATTTTATTTCGTCTGTGGATCAAACAGCTGATATATTTACAAAAGGCCTATCATCAACCCGTTTTCAACTACTTCAAAACAAGCTCACGGTGCGGACCAACACATCAGCTTGCGGGGGATGTTGGAAATACAAACCAAAACAAAACTGCCAAAAATCTTGCTAGAATTAAAAACAGAAACGGAACCGGCGAGAACTATTTCTAAATCAAAAATTAAAAATCAAATTTTGAAAATAAATACATTGGCGATATTTGAATCTGGAGAAGAAGAAGAAGCAGGCGCGTGTACCAACGCGCCATTCTACCAAGGCAACTCACGGACAAAATAAAGATGTGCGCATATAACTCACGCGCGTCATCTTCTTCCTCACGCCTGCGAGAGAACAATGATTCGTCTCCTTCGTTTAATAGTTATACAAAATGGTTCAAGGTCAAATAAGAGGCGTTTTAATCAAAGGAAAACGATCTCTTTATTTCAATAAAAAATAAAAAGAATCATCAACTCTATTGATGAAATTTTCCGCTCAAAATCTAAAAGGTCTTAGGGTTCTTCATATTTTTTGTTTTTTCGTAATCAATTGTATTGATCATCATCATTAAGAGATGATTTACGTTTGTTTTTCCAAACACTATAAAAAGGTAGTTGGTGTGTACTCAAGGATTCACTCAAGTAATACAAATTACTACTTTCTTATTGTTCTTCATATTGTTCTTCATATTGCTCTTCATATTGTTCTTCATATTATTTTTCATATTTTTCTTCATATTGTTCATATTTTTATAATAATTTCTAAAATATATTGTAGAAATTGTTATTTTAACTAACCCAAATACTACGTAGTGGTTTTTACTAAGATCATTTAGTTACTATCATATAGGTCCAATGCACATGCTGTGATCGTCTTGTAATCTAATTAGGTTGTTATGTAACACAAACGATGTTGTCGGAAAGAACTTTTTTGAGGGAGGTGTTGGTCCAGTGTCCCTTTTGGTGTTGAGGTCCCGTGTCCATTATTTGTAAATTACTTCTATTTCTAGTTTTCTCCTATTTGCTCTTATATTTATGTTTGTGAGAATTGGGAGAAGAAAGAACGGGAAAGCAGAAAGAGGTCTCGACCGCCCTTTGAGATTGCCGAAAGGGAGAAGGATAAAATGGGTCCTGCAGGCAACAGTGTTGGTCCTAACAAAAATAAAGATCTTACTTGTTTTCAGCCAAAAAGGGAATAAAGTATCGAAGATTCATCTGTAGGGACTAACAAAATGGATTGAAGAGAAATGGGGGAAACAAGAATGAGAGGAGCCCCATAAGATGAGCATGTCCTAAATGGTTCGACCAGCTTGTTTCTACTTGAAGTATTATACATGATAGAGTGTGAACTAAATAAATCCTATTTTTGGGAATTTACAAGCGCTTGTGCATCACCGCTGACGCTATCTTTGAAGGAGTCGGTGAGATGGAACTAGTGTAACGAATACTTACTATCATTCTGAACCAAATAAGTATAAATTTAAATACATTCTTTAACAATACAATACTCATTATCTGCATCTTAATGTTTTATCATGTCTTCTCAATCCTGAAAATTTTGGTTGAAAGTTAATCTCTCCATCGTCGAGGTCACACTAGAGATTTGTGAGTTTGGTGAAGGAAATCATTACCTTGGCCCAACTCGGATATTTTTTTTTTATAATGGTATAGATTTTGGAAAAACTAACTTTGTAGTAACTGAATACTGTAACCATGATAATACAATAGCACCCTAGCATTGTGCTAACTTGGAATCGTGAGTTAAACAAGGAAGACTCAAGCACAAAACCTCATTTATTTCTAACTACTAAAGTAAGCTTCATTAGGGAGCTCCAAAAGCGTAATTCTTGATTCCGATGAGTGTCCAAAAGATTAGGCATATACATGGACATGTTGACAAGAACTTGGCTTAGTTGGGAGTAGATGAAATTTCTTGGTCCAAATCGAGGAAAGAGATCATGTTGGATGTTGGGCTGCATCTTGTGATGGTTGGATATGGTATTTATGTACACCGAATCAACAAGTCCGGCAAACTCAAGCCAGATTCCAGGACGATAATCAAAAGAAGCGTGGGAATTCACGTCGAAGGATTAACTCCCGGAGTCGTCTTTCCGTCTCAGCAAGAAATTTCCGCAACAGTCTTCACACGCTCTTCTCCAGAAAGCCGATTGCAACATCAACGGAATACTCAGATGTTTTCGGATCCAAAGTAAGTACTACGGATTCAATACTTTCCTTGTAAATCTGTTAACTCAGGTTTATAAATAGTTTTGTTTCTTATGTAATACTCATCAAGAAAATACAAACCGTTCCCTATTTTTACTTCTTTTTAAAATTTTTTTTTTCTAAAACTGATATGAACGCGACAACTTTGAGGAAAGAATTTAATTAATTCTTGATGCTTAAACTATACAAATCAATTGAAATTTAATAATTTCTTCATGGGTCAGATTGGCCTGGAGTTCGGTTGTCAAATAAATAACAATAGTAGGAATTGTTGGCATCACTTTCGTCTTCATATTGTCTTCTAGAGAACGAGGAAAGTACTCAGATAAAGACCAATGCCATGAGTAAGTCTCTTTTCTGTTCTTTTTCACCTCCTCTTGGACTTGGGTCCTTTTGTTACCCTTAGCCAACTTTCAAGTAATCTTGGAAATGGAATTGGTTGAGTGAATTCATGTCACCCCAATTTGTATGTACTTTTGTCACTCTCAGTTGCTGTTTTACGATGTTTGGATCATTATTAGCAGATTTCTTTTATTTTGACATTTATACAGTAGGTGACCTAAATAGTTTGTGTTATTTAGCTTTGAGTGTGGGACAATGACACAATGCGATGGTGGGAAATGGATTTGTACTCAATTATACCCTATCAACACCTACAATCTAAAATCTGGAGCATGAAATACGAGAAGCAACGACTAAGAGTCTTTTTGATAGTTGTCTAAATATAAGCGCATGCACACATACACATATGATGATACTTGAAGTTGTAGAAAATTTTGGAGGCTAAACATCTGGGAAATTACATTGGATCCTTTTACTGCTAACAAAGATTGTTAAGGACAACCAAAAATGGTTGAAGTGAGAATGTAAGAAATATGAGCTCACCCACCCACTGACAGACCCGCATGCACACATGTGCCCACATACCCATATGTTGGGAAATAGATAAACCAAAATAGGCCCTAAAATCTTCATCTAGAAGATGTCAGTTTACATCTTTGATAGTTTTATTCCAAGTAGTTATGGGCCTTGGAACTCCTTGGTCAAAATTCATAATCCAAATTTGGAGTGTAAGCTCTATTAGTAGTTGGAATTTTTCTTGTAGGAAACTCAGATTTCGGCTATTATTCTTTATGAGTCCTTTTTTTTTGTTTGTTGTTTGTTATATATCCTGTTCTGTCTGCTTGCCATAGCTGCTTCCTTAGTGTTTCTCAAATTGCTTGGACCACGTTACCCAGATTAGGGGCCAATATTCACTTCCACACTTGCGAATGGGGCTTATGGAGGACTTTGCAGTTTTTTTTTTTTTTCCCTTTTTTGTGGTGCAGAAGTCCACAAGTGCAGTCACTTGCTTTTAAGTTCCCGGATCTTGGTCTTAAATTTCGATGATCCCGTTCGTGACCCGCGCGGTTCCTCACAACCCGGATCCGATTGTACAAAGGGAGACCCGTGTGCCTACAACCCATGACCCACGACCCACTTCTTGTGACCCACGATTTCAAGAACCCAAAATGGCGTCGTCCTTTTATGCTAGGGTCATGCATATCAAACCCAACATTGTTCTTTAATAGCCTACATACAAGACCTAAGGGGTCAAGTCGACGAGGGTTCAACAACTTTTTGGATAGGCTCATGGCTCTCCAATGCTTGGACAAGGTGAAGATGCAAAGCTTCCATCTCCAATGGATTTTCGAAACCAGTGTTGGAGACGAAGAATACCCAAGTGAGGACGTGGTTGTAGCATGCATTGAACTCGAATGTTGAAGACTTTTATCTTGAACTCCACCCCCCAAAAACCCTTTTCCTTGCTACCTTCTATTTTGGGTTGCAAATCCATAAGGTCCCTTGAAATCAACGCCTATAATCTCACCATTCTGTAAAGGGGTTTCAAAGATCATCCACCAACATACATATACTAACACAAGTATGTAGAGTGGTTTGGACTTAAAAAGATATCTTACTTCTACTTTAAGGGTAATTCTTTCTTCTCTAGTAATTTACAAAGGAAACACAAACTTTACTGTTACAAAACCAGCTCACAGATCACTCTCTCTCCTATATCACGCTTGTAGTGCACTCACCTTCACATACCACACACGGTGTGTTTTCACCAAAGAGAAAACCGGTCATTCCACTTACTGCAGAGTGGAATGACCACAATATCCATGTTGCACTATATATTACAAACATAATACACCCAACTAGCCTCCTTGCTATTTGTTACTTCATTTGCTAATAACCTTCAGGATTTAGTATTAAGAGCCCTCAAAATCAATCATAAGAGCCTTGGAGAATGGTTTTCATATTTCAAGTCCTTCACGGTGTTGAAGCTCTTTAAGATAAGAGGGATGAAGACAATGACTATCACCAACTCATCTATGGAAACTTTAATAATTGGAAGTCATGATTATGACCTCAAAAATATTGATATCCATAAGGTACAAAAGCTCCACCACCTTCTTATTAAGTCGAATTGGTCAGTGAAAATCTCTGTTCCCAATCTCTATAGTCTTTCCATAATTTGGGTCACCTACTCGTCAAATGGAGCATCATTGGAAATCTTTGTTCCCCAATCTCCAAATATTTCAGTTGTATGGAAATGCAGTGGATGACTACTATATGAAGAACTCTCCAAATCTGTTGTATGCCTCAGTTAGTCTACGATCATGTATTGAAACATGGGGCAATTGTGCTTCTACCAAGCACAATATTGAGAAGGTTCTGTACAGCCTTCAATGGGCCAAAAGACTAACCTTATGGGCTGATTTTGTTAAGGTAAAGGGAACATTCCTATCAAATTATTTGTATGGAATATGCTTTTTTACTTAGATCAATTTATTTTTATACTAAGATTCTTTGTATAATGTTGTAGGTTCTCTACATGAATGATTATTTGCCATTTTTATTTGGTAACATAAAGCATTTGGCTGTTAGAAGAACTTCATATGAATCAATGATATTGTCTTCTTTTTCGAAAGGAAGAATTAATCTAAAGCATCTCATTTTGACATTGAATCTAAACATTATTAATTAAAATACCATGTTGTTTCATATTGCTAATAATGATGTAAATTGTCACGTCTTATTTAAATTTTGTTGAGGAATATTTTTAAAAAATAAAAAATTTACCATTTTTCTATGAACTGGCTTTGAAAAGGAAATTAATTTTCTAGCAAAAACTATTTTGGCTTACTTCTTGCTCAAATCATTCTTGTGTTCCCTTTCTTTTCTTTTATTTTTCTTTTTTTTTTTAACATATCCATTATCCAATGCCTTTAACGAAGCTTTTGTTTTTAGGCAAAACATTGAGAATCTCAAATTCTCCCATTTACTCATCATTTGGAAACAATTGGTGTGGAGCTTTTTGATGGAGAGAATAAAGTGGAACTTATAAAACATGTGCTCGAGAATGCAATGGCAATGGAAATGGTCATTTGTCTACATCACCAGTCTAGAATGTTTCATCGTTGAGTTCGGAGATTTTACGATACCTCCAACAGAATTACATGTTATCTTCTTGAATCATTTTCCAGTTCTTGATCTCTCTTTTTCCTTGTTTATGATTCCTGGACTAATGTTTTACATGGTAAGAATGGGATAGGGGAGACCAAAGTTCTCTCTTATTCGCTTCTTTTTCTTTTCTTGCTCCCTCTGTGGATGGTCGATGGAGAAGTAGAGAATTACAGTTTTGTCCGGGCAATACACATTCTGGTTGCAAAGTGACGAAGCATAAGGCGCAGATGAACAAATAGCATAAAATTTTAAACCCAGATCTTCCACTGCAGAGAAAGCTTGAAGCTTTTCCTCCAATCTTCTACACCCCCAACAACCAAAACCCCGGAGATCCAGTTAAAGTTTTTAATATTTAAACCATAGGTCATTCAACTGCTAACAATAATAATCATATAGCAGGTAGAGTTTGCAATTAAGTTGGCAACAAGGAGAAAAATATTTAAAAATTGTATGCTGGAACATCTTCCAACAAATTCAATAGTTAATTACTAAAATAATTGTTCCTTCAAGACCCTAGTCTTCTTTCATCAGTCATAGTGCTTATTAGCCGGCATGATTTTTTTTTTTTTGTTCCCTATTCACACTTTCGGAGCTTATGGGTGTTGTATTTCATTTAAAATATATGCATTTGGTTTTGATGGTTTATCATAAGTTTGACTTAGATTTCAACCCTTTCCTTAATATTAGGAAAGTAGCTGGAAGCTGCATGCACGATGCTCGGATCTTTGGGACAGGATTCTCGTTTCCTACCAAAACCCAAAGAACAGGTATTCACATACACGATTGGTAAATGGTAAATAAATTCTGTGTCTTTCATTTGTTTCAAATGGGTTTCTTTGGCCAAGAAAGTGTAAATTATATGCATAGGTCATTTTCTTTTCTCCTCAGCTGTGGGACTACTGAAGCCATTAAAACGGACTTACTCTTGTTGCATTCTTTCCTTTATATGAAAAATGGCAGTCCTGAAGTTATTACACCTGCTCGATAGAAATATTGGGCAAATATGATAGTTGGAGAGGAAGGATAAAGTGGATGTACTTGTTGTGCAATATATGCTTTCTTCTGCCGCAGGAACTTTTTCTTTTCTTTTGTCATTAAATGCCAATCTTATATATAATCTAAAGATATTGAGGGGAGTAAAATATAGTCATACTAATAATTCGTGAAGGGTAAAAATATGATGGCCAGTGCCTTGGAAGTTGGAGCTGCAGTAAGAAAAATAAATCAGAGGATTTCAATTTTGTCGTTACATAGTTGCTTTAGTAAAGTGGTTGAATTCCAACAAGGATTTTTTTTTTTCAATTTTTCATTATGACATTGAATTAGAGAAGCTCAGTCTTTTTGACATAAATGGAAGCCTGTAATAACATTTGCAAAACCAAAAATTGAAATTTTCAAAGTTAATAGCCTGCAATACAACATGTCTCTTTATTCTGGAAATAGTAAAAATAATGTTACAATAACGAGATATTACAATGCAATCCAATAAGATCAAAATCAAACAAGCTTTAGATTACACAACTTGGAGGACTGAGCATGCAGTTTGTATAGCAATTAATGCCAACAAGGTAATAGCAGCTACTGTAGAGGCCACTCTCCAGGGAGTGCTAAAATAATCATGCTTCAAAAACAGCCTTCCAAAGATGCCGACGTTTCTTGTAGTAGGCACACAACTCTTTGCGAAGGTCACTATAAGTGTCCTTAATCTCCGACCTCACAATATTTGTGCAAAGTTTGTTCACTAAAGCTATCACTGCCTTGCTATCTCCTAGCTTATGAAACAAGATCCCATTTTTCACAAGTAAATCGACGTCCGCTGTAGTATTGATAAGTGAATCCAATAGCGCAATATAATCAACAAAACCAGCTTCACCTAGAGAGTAGCATTGCTCGAAAGCCATGATATTTCGAAAAAGAGATTGTGTGTGATCTTCTATCTTCAAGCATGGAATTTCGAGCACTCCCTTTGTGAAATTTAAAACCCCCCCAGTGCTTGCCTTGAATTTTAATCCAGACTCATGCAACTGGCTCGCACTGGGCAGATGCTGGCAAGCGCTCGCCTGGGGTTTTTCTCCTGAATCATGCACCTGGCTCGCCCTGGCCAAAGGCCGGCTAATATTCACCTTGGATTTCCCTCCTGACTCATCCAACTGGCTCTTTTTTTGGGGCAAATGTAAGCATTTTACCAAATCGACGAAGTGAGACGTTCGTTTCTGCTTGATGCTTTCAGGGTACTTGGATGCTGTTACTTGCTTGTTGATGCTTTGAAAGAATTCAAGTACGAGGGAAATAAAATCTTCTTTTAAGGAAAATACGTGGTTGAATAAATCCTGAATGATAAATAAAGGAAGCTGGTTTTCGAGCAACACAAGGTCCCAATATATATAAGAATCACTTACTGATTGGCTGTAGTCTTCTTCCGTGGAAGTGCGTATGTTTTCAATAATGAAGATTGCATCTACTAGGACCATTTTCACAAAAGCATCGCTGTCAAGTTCTACTTTCTCTGCATAAAAAGACCGGATTTTTCTTCCTTCTTCCTTATAATCTCCAATAGCTCCCCCAACTTGTCCCCGTGTTGTTCCCAGAATCTTTTGAATAATCCCAATTTATGCTCTTCCATGGCTTTTAATGTTTCGCTGCCATGGTGATAAGGCCCTATTGATATAACTTGAGGGGTGTAGGCCTTTTCGTCTAGGCTGCGAAGGATATCCGGAACTCTGTAGATACAACATTCTGGTCGTTCTTCTTCTGGTGTTGGCAGAGGCTTCACGTCTTTTAACATTTCCACGATCTCCTTTGCCAACTTTGTAGGATCACTTTGAACTTCCGCAGTTTGATTCACATTTATTATGACAGCATCTGGTTTTTGCTCGCTTCCCATAACTGCCGATCCTTCCATCCAGCAATTTGCGTTCTGTAAATTTCATGACAACAAACAAAAGAGTCACTAACACTAAATTTACTGGGAGGATAAATCCTTTAATGCTGCAAATCTCATTCTGATTTTTACTTATCGAATAACTCCTTTTTGGAAGCCCAAGTATTCAGAAAATAAAAGATTATAACTAGTTTTAGAATTGACGTGATTGCCGCATTGGAAACGATGATGGTAAAAAAGAGAAATAAAATTCCAAGTACTAGAAAGAGCATGAGAAGGGTAAAAAGCAGCAACAATTTTAAGCCAAAAAAGGTGAAAAAGCTAAAAAGTGGCGCTCTTCCATGCATATTCTAATATTTACGGCATTACTCCAATAATAGAAAACAAATATGTTTAGATTAATTCATCAAGAACACAAACAACAATGTTTAAAGCAGCAAAAGAAAGAAATTATTAGACCTTTATATAGAACTATATTTGGTATAAAGGAAGGGGCGGCTTTCACCTTTTGAAAACTATGCAACACAGCACTCAATGTGTAAATGAAGTATATTAGTGCTGTGTGACTCTGAAACAATAGTGTGCGGATTTATATAGAACATGAGGTTGCCATCTCTTTCTCATATCATTCGTCCTTTTGTGGGGTTGAATTTTCTATCCATCCAATTAGCTGGAATCACAAGATTGTGATCTTATTGCTGGAATTTCTTTATGTCATTTACCCTTCTTTATTCTCATTAACTAATTTAATCTAGATTCCCTTGAAAGATTGAAAAAATAGCTTTCACACATCTCGTGGGAAATGAGATGGCAATTGGGTGTTTTATTACTCCTCTTGCAATTAACAATCTGAAAGTCGCGATGTCTGAAGCGTGTTTTGGGGGCAATGTCTTGTTTCAAAACTTCCGTTCTTTATTTTTTCGAGCCCTTAATTGTTTTTTTTTTTTCTTATAATGCTCAAAACACACATAAAACTCCACACATCTACTCTGGATACCAATTTTTTTCTTTCTTCCTTTCTCTTTCTTTCTTTTATGCTTTCACCTAACAAGGTTACTTGTCTCTTCTAGGTCTTGAATTGGGGGAGGTTCATTAAAATTTAGTCAAAATCATGTGAACATGTTGTTCGCATGTAAATTAATTTAATGAAAGTAATATAAGTTTTCATGTGCCAGAATTAACCATAGCATGTGGACGGTGTAGGAGTAATGAGTTGACTACACAATAATCAGTCATGATACTTTGAATAACGCATTACCTCGAGACCAAACTCCTAGGAATTAACATACAAAACAATGACTACTATAAAACTACAGGCAAGCATGGAAAGCAAAACAATATAAAATCCATCACTGCAAACTATTTCCTCTACAATCATAACTTGTATATGGTGACACACCCCTATAGCTTATCTGGTGAAGGTCAATCCATCATTTAGTTGCACCTCGCATTAATATATATATATATATATATATATATATATTTTGTTTTACACAGGGAGGATTTCCCCCTCCCTTCTTCCTATTATTTCTATGCTAGAGGTTTCTAGGGTTCTTTTGTTTTTCAAGAAGCCGTTTGATGGCCATAACCTTCAATTTGTCATGCTTGAGATTTTTAGGGTTGTTTTGTTTATTGTTTTACAGCAATGCGAGAATTTGAGCTCATAAAACTGACTTCATAATTTATTTGAAACTAGTTAGAAGGGATGACTAAATAAGGAATGAAAAAAGGTTACTTGTCACTTCCAACTCTTTTTTTTTAATCAAATGTTACATTATGATATACCATCAAATGAGATATAAAAATTGTTTCTTCTAACTTTTGAATAAGAGGTAGTTTATGGATACTAAGCCACAATAATGTGAAAATATTGTTGGTGTATAATCTTCCGTATGCCGTAATTAATCACACTACATCCATGGCATAGGAGTAATGGGTAGACCCCACCATGATTATTCACAATGCTTTTGAAGAAGGCATTGGTATGAGAACAACCTTCTAGGGATTAAACTGCAAAACACGTGAATATTATAAAACTAAGGACTAGAATAGAAAGTAAAACAAGTAACCTTCTTTAATATACCCGACAAACATATTATAACATATTGAAAAATCAACCACACTCTCTCCTTGTACTTATTTCACTTAGTTTTACATATTCCTATTAATTATAACTTTTAGAATAAACAATAATGTTACAAAATACTTTTTGTTTCATTATTGTTATATTTTGCTATCTACTCATCATCATTAAGTGACATCACTTATCCTACATCATTGTTGTTAGAGACCTGTCATCAAGACAATACAAATAATTGGACTCTTAATGGAGAACAATATATAATGATACTAAGCCACGTTTTACACAGGGAGGACTTTTACATTCACTGTAAACATGCGTCATATGTTTATGTTTCGACTATAGTTTTGATAGTTGCAATTATTTATTATTTATACATAGTTAATTAAATAAGTGAATTTTATTTTAAGATTTTCTTTAGTGTGAAGGTATAGATCTTTTACAATTCAATGTAAACATAAGTTAAAAAAGGCTCACTCCAATTACACCAAATATTAAAAAAATAAAATGATTGATCCTCTCCATGATATTGGGCGTCAGATCGGTAACATAATCAAGATACGCTTAGTTGTATCATAAAAGATTCAACCTTCCTAACACCGAGGACACACCCCTACCGCCTTATCTGACGGAGGTAATCCATCACTTAGCCTTAGCTGATGGAGGCCGCTACCGATGAAGATAAAAAACCAATGACCATTGTAAAACTAGAAATCAGTTCAGAAAGCAAGACAATAACAAAGTGAAAGACGCTTTGTCGTAAAAGAACTTGGCTCTGATATTAAAGGTGCTGTATATGAGGCAGAGCATGTATTGGTCGAGATTGCTTTTTAACCCCAACCCAGGCACAGTGTCTAAGAAAATCACGTGAAATATCATGGATGAAATACAAGAAAAAGCAACAGTTAGGAACCCAGCAAGTGGAAGTATAAAAGAGTATAAGGCTGAAAGGACTCGTACACCTTCTAATTAATTTACTAATTCTTCCATCACATTATTAGCCAATTCCTTCTTGCTTATGTTTTTGGTATTTCACCTCGTTCTTGGATTTCGAATCTAGGACTTGGCCTAGTCAACTTTAATCTTTCCTCCACCTTCTTATTAAACTTATGTTGGTTAGCAAAATTTAGCATTTACTAACAGTAGGTCATGTTTTTGAACCTTTTTTTCCTTAGTAATTTAACAATAAATAAATAAAACATTCTTAGTTTCTCTTACATTTGTTCAATTTTAAAAAAATATTTTAAAAATATTTTAAAAATATTTTTCAGGAAGAAAGATGTTATAATATTTGTAAATTTAAACCGTAAAAGAATGACGATTTAAACCTAAGCCATTAGTAAGAAGTTTAATTCAAATTATCGATTAAAGCTAAGGTTTGTTCTTTAAATCCATATCTTTCCTATTCATGAAAATGAATCCAATAACATAAAATAATCGCTAACACAGGGACGTCGCTCTAAGACGGAGAGATTTCTAAGAAGAGACAATGTCTCCTTCCATCCTTAAACATATAATGGCTAACATAGGGATGTCGCTCAAACATAATTCCAAAGTTCTGTGTAACTCAACAACATGAAAATCTTGCGCTGCATTTATCAGGAGGATCATAAAGCCATGTTGTTTACTCGCTTAAACCTTGCAAACATACGTTGCCCATGACAACGGTTCCCATGTCTTGCACGAGAAATTAATCCACCCCACTCGCTTGCCCTGTGTTAAGATGACAATATTTGTATCAAGTACTTTATTTGAGCACCCTTTATGAGTCAGCTAATAATGATTGTTTATAAAAGATATTACAACTGTGATATGGTAATATGTTGTGCATGTCAAGGACAAGAACTTACTGCGTGAGACGGAATAGATGGGCTATGCAACCTACAACCGTAATGATAATCAAGTAGACAGACATCGGGATGTGGTCTATAGCATACAAGGGTGCTCGTCATCTTCGTATGATTAGCAGATGCCCTCTTCATCTTCCCCCTCTCAAAATGCACTCGATGATGTCATCATGTCATTGATTTCTTTTTAAGTTCACATACCATTTTCCAATGTTTTTGAAGATCTAAGGTGGTACGAACATGCTTCATGATCTCCATTGACTGATGTGCAAGTGACATTGGGCAAATGAAGAAATATTATTCTTAGTCCAAAGCAAAATATACAAGTCTGAGCACTTCCTTTTAAGTATTGATTTTTTTTTGAAAATGTAAGTTTATATAATAAAAATTAAGATACATAAATATAAGAGTATACTCTAATACTTTAAAAATTAAAAAAACAATTATTAAGTATTAATATTTTTTTTTTATGTGCAGCTTCCACACATAGAGCATTGAGCGTCATCTAATATTGGACTTTCTTCTTTTTAGCAAATAACATATAGGAATATTAAAGCATAACAATGAGAAAGATTTTTAAGTCAGTCTTTTATACCCTTTTAGGGGACAGAAACTCTAGCTTATTTTAATTTTATTATTTTATTGGTGTTGTATCTAATTAGTCCAATTCGATAAATGCCAAAAGAATAGTAGAAGGTTATAATTCTTTTAAAGCAATAACCAATTATAGAACTGTCTATATTTGGGTGTTGAACTTGGATTCGACATGGCAAGTAAATAACAAATCCACATAGGAAACGAAAATTTTTTGTTTGAATATTGATTGGGCTGATGCTAATAGGCGAACAACATCTTTTTAAAAGTCATTTTACTCATAACTTGTAATTAGTGAATATATTTAAAATTATAATAAATTTCATATTACATTTAAAAATATTACAATCTAAAAGCATTTTGGAGTAAATGATAAGAGTATTACCATAAAAGATAAATATTGTTACTTCATACAAAGATGATACTATTTGATTTTTTTTTTTTTGGTGAAAGGTCAAATTATATATCACCCGTAAAAAAATTTACAAGATTGTTCGATTACAAGATATCATCATCTAAGCTCAAATATTGCACTTGGAAAATTCCAAAGCTCTTGTAAAAATTTATTACAATTTGTAAGCTTGACTCCTCTGGTAGATGAAATCTTCTCTCTCACATCCTTCTTGATTTTAGCAATAATGGTTGAGTTTTCTAGACTTGTATTGCTGAATCTTCTTCTATTCCTTTCGCTCCAAATGTGATACAATACGGCCTTGAAAGACATACTAAGTAAAGTTGCTGCGAAGCTCTTCCTCTTAACAGTCTTGATCATCCAACATATTTCAGCTCTCCAGTGTTCAATTCTTCGAGTTAGTCCATTCATGCCTAACAAAACCTTCCAGATGTAGTTTGTGAACCTGCACTTAAAAAACAAATGTTCTTGTGATTCTTCTTCTTATTGGCAGAGGTTGCATTGTAGATCCATTGAACTGTTCCATTTAGCCACCCGATCTGCTGTGGATAATTTGTCCCTTAAAGTGATCCAACATATAAAATTATGCTTTGGTACTCCTTCTTTCCACACAAGTGTTGCCCATTTGGCATCTTCTCTGTTCTCTCTTAATGCTACATAACTTTTGGCAATATTGTATTCTAAGTCAGTCACTAGTTGTGTGAGTTCACTTCTTACTTGTAAAATATTCCTAAAACTCCAAGCTAGTGATCCTTTCATCTCAACTTCTAATACATTCATTTCCTTCAAATTTTCTGTTATCATCCATTTAACCCATAAAGAGTTTAAATTGGGGTGCACAAGAGACCATAAGAGTTTCCCAATTGTTGCCTTATTTCAAGTGTGAATGTCTATCAAACCTAGTCCTCCAGAACTTTTAGGCCAACAAACTTCTTTCCATGCCACTTTTGCTACACATCGTCCATTAGATTTACCTGTCCAAAGGAAAGTTCTAATCCTTTTTTCAATTTCATAAAGAGTCTGTTTTGACAATAGAAAAATTTGCATCCAATATGTTTGCAATGAAAACAGAACGCTTTTTGCTATTTGATTAGATAGTAAATGATAATATCTTTTGGAAATTATGTTCAACATCAAGGATGCATGAATTATGGGAAGGTAAATACTTATTTCCACTAAAGGAAAGGACAATACAAAAGGCTGGAACGTCTAGTATAGACAGTAGCTTCCCCTCACATTTTGGGTGTCGTCCCAAAGTAGACCATCAAATTGTTATACTTACTTGACTCTGCAAATAAAGCAATCTCAAAAATCTTCAAACTGTCAATTTGTAAGCCATAAACTAACTTTCTAATGCACTTAATATCATTTCATTTGAAGGGTTTGAAGTGAAAGTTATGATTAATTTACTTTCATGCAAAGAGTTTTTGTATAATGTTGTAGGTTCTCTACATGAATAGTTATCTGCCATTTTTATTTGGTAACATAGAGAATTTGGCCGTTAGAGGAACTTCATATGAATCAATCATACAATTGTATTCTTTTCTAAAACGAAAAATTAGTTTGAAGTATCTCATTTTGGTAATGAATCCAAATATTATTAATTAAAAATATTATGTCTTCTCATATGTCTACTAGCATTGTAGATTGTTACATATTTTGCCTTTTTTCTACAAATTGGTTTTGAAGATGAAATTAATTTTCTAACACAAATTATTTTGGCCACCTCTTGCTCAAATCATTGTTACGTTCCTCTTTTCCTTTTTTTTTTTTTTTTGTTTGACATATCCCGGATCCGCAGCCGTTAGAAAATATTTCGTTTGAGGATAAACATTGGGAATCTTACTAGTTTCATTATCTTCTTGAATCATTTTCCACTTCTTGGTCTCTCTTTTTCCTTGTTTATGATTCCTTGACTAATGTTTTACATAATCAGGATGGGAAAGGGGAGACCAAAGTTCTCCCTTATTCGCTTCTTTCTCTTTTGTTGTTCCCTCCGTGGATGGCCAATGGAAAAGTAGAGAATTTCAGTTCTATCCGGGCAATACATATTCTGCTTGCAAAGTGACGAAGCATAAGGCACAGATGAGCCAGTAGCATAAAATTTCAAACCCAGAATCCTCTATTGCAGAGAAAGGTTGAAGCTTTGCTTCCAATCTGCCAAGCCCTCAGGAACCAAAACCCAGGAGATCTTTAAGTCTAAGTTAAATTTTTAATATCTAAACCATCAGGTGGTCGTTATTTTTCACGGAGACCCAGTAGAGGTCCCAAGGAATAGAGGCCCAGTAAAGGCCCATAAAAGAATGGGTCCAATAGAGCTACCAACTGCTAACAATAATAATCATATAGCAGATAGAGTTTGCAATTAAGTTGGCAACAAGGAGAAAAATCTTTAAAAATTGTATGCTGGAACATCTTCCAACAAATTCGATAGTTAATTACTAAGATAATTGTTCCTTCAAGGCCCAGGTCTTCATTCATCAGTCATAGTGCTTATTAGCTGGCATGATTTGTTTTGTTCCCTATTCACACTTTCGGAGCTTATGGATGTCGTATTTCATTTAAAATATGTGCATTTGGTTTTGACGGTTTATCATAAGTTTGACTTAGATTTCATCCCTTTCCTTAATATTAGGAAAGTAGCTGGAAGCTGCATGCACGATGCTTGGATCTTTGGGACAGGATTCTCGTTTCCTACCAAAACCCAAAGAACAGGTATTCACATAAACGATTGGTAAATGGTAAATAAATTGTCTTTCATTTGTTTCAAATGGGTTTCTATGGCTGAGAAAGTGTAAATTATATGCACTTGGATGACAATCCCAGCCAATTGGATGCATAGATAATCACAGGGAGCATTTACATTCCAGAATTTTCTTGGAAACCCACGGAAGAGAAAGTTCGCAGTTTTCCTTTTTGTTGCATAGATAACAAGGGTTGATAATGCTCGTCCTACCTCCGTCCAGTCCATAGCTCATTTTCCTTTCTCCTCAGCTGTGGGCAGTACTAAAGCCATTAAAACGGACTTACTCTTGTTGCATACTTTCCTTTATATGAAAAATGGCAGTCCTGAAGTTATTACTCCTGCTCGATAGAAATATTGGGCAAATATGATATTTGGAGAGGAAGGATAAAGTGGATGTACTTGTTGTGCAATATATGCTTTCTGCTGTCGCAGGAGCTTTTTCTTTTCTTTTGTTATTGTTAAACACGTCAGCCCTGCATCACAAGAGAATGGTGCGCCGCGAGATGCTGGTGTGCCGCCTCTCTCCCCGAAAGTTTTGATCCCTTCCAGAAACATCCGGCCAACACTCCATCACCGGAAACCTTCCATTTCAAGCACAGAATCATGCGATCTTCTCAGGCTTGTCAAGAAAATCACACCACCTACCACGTCGACTCTGAATTTGGGAAAAATCCCAAATTCTCTCAAAGATTCATACCATTCAAGATCAATATCGTAGATATGCATAAATTCATTTGTATTACGTTTTTCATTTTCTTTTTTTATAAATATTTAAAGATTCCTATAAATTAAAATCATTTTGTATAATTTTATTAGTGAAATAAAAAAAAACCATTTCCGCAGTTATTGTTCTTGAGTTGTTCTTGAAGGAAAATAAGAATTTATTTGAATTCTTATTTTCTTCAATTGTTATTAAATGCCAATCTTGTATATAATCTAAAGATATTGAGGGGAGTAAAATATAGTCATACTAATAATTCGTGAAGGGTAAAAATATGATGGCCAGTGCCTTGGAAGTTGGAGCTGCAGGAAGGAAAATAAATCATAGGATTTCAATTTTGTCGTTATATAGTTGCTTTAGTAAAGTAGGTTGAATTCCTACAAGGATTTTTTTTTTCAATTTTTCATTATGACATTGCATTAGAGAAGCTCAGTCTTTTTCACATAAATGGAAGCCTGTAATAACATTTGCAAAGCCAAAAATTGAAATTTTCAAAGTTAATAGACTGCAACACAACATGTCTTTTTATTCTGAAAATAGTAAAAATAATGTGACGATAACGAGATATTACAATGCAACGCAATAAGATCAAAATCAAACAAGCTTTAGATCTACACAACTTGGAGGATTGAGCATGCAGTTTGTATGGCAGTTAATGCCAACAAGGTAATAGCAGCTACTGTAGAGGCGACTCTCCAGGGAGTGCTAAGATAATCATGCTTCAAAATAGCCTTCCAACGATGCCGACGTTTCTGATAGTATGCACATAACTCTTTGCGAAGGCCACTATGAGTGTCCTTACTCTCTGACCTCACAATATTTGTGCAAAGATTGTTCACTAAAGCTATCACTGCCTTGCTATCCCCTAGCTTATGAAACAAGATCCCATTTTTCACAAGTAAATCGACGTCCTCTGTAGTATTGATAAGTGAATCCAATAGCGCAATATAATCAACAAAACCAGCTTCACCTAGAGAGTAGCATTGCTCGAAAGCCATGATATTTCGAAAAAGAGATTGTGTGTGATCTTCTATCTTCAAGCATGGAATTTCGAGCACTCCCTCTGTGAAATTTAAACACCCCCCAGACTCATGCAGCTGGCTCGCACTGGGCAGATGCGGGCTAGTGCTCGCCTTGAACTTTACTCCAGACTCATGCAACTGGCTCGCACTGGGCAGATGCTGGCTAGTGCTCGCCTCTAATTTTACTCCAGACTTGCGCGACTGGCTCGCACTGGGCAGATGCTGGCTAGTGCTCTCCTTGAATTTTTCTACTGAATCATGCACCTGGCTCGCCCTAGCCAAATGCCAGCAAGTGCTCACCTTGGATTTCCCTCCTGACTCATGCATCTCGTTCTTCTTATTGGGCAAATGTAAGTATTTTAACAAATCGACGAAGTGAGACGGTTGTTGCTGCTTGAAGCTTTCAGGGGACTTGGAAGCTGTTACTTCCTTGATGCTTTGAAAGAACTCAAATACGAGGACAGTAAAATCTTTTTCTAAGGAAAATACATGGTTGTATAAATCCTTAATGATAAAAAAAGGAAGCTGGTTTTCGAGCAACATAAAGTCCCAATATATATAAGAATCACGTACTGATTTCTTGTAGTCTTCACCCGTGCAAGTGCGAATGTATTCAATAATGAAGATTGCATCTACTAGGACCATTTTCACAAAATCATCGCTGTCAAGTACTACATTCTCTGCATAAAAAGACCGGATTTTTTCTTCGTTCTTCCTTATAATGTCCAATAGCTCCTCCAACTTTTCCCCATGTTGTTCACAGAATCTTTTGAACAATCCCACTTTATGCTTTTCCATGGCTTCTAATGTTTTTTTGCCTTGGTGATAAGGCCCTATTGATATAACTTGAGGAGTGTAGGCTTTTGGGTCTAGGCTGCGAAGAATATCTGGAACTCTGTAGATACAACATTCTGATCGTTCTTCTTCTGGCTTCACGTTATTTAGCATTTCCACGATGTCCTTTGGTAACTTCGTATGATGACGTTTGCTATCAGTTGAAGTAATAACTTCCACTTTAATTTCTTCGTCTCCATTTTTGTTTTTACTTGCAGATATTGCTCCACTTTGAACTTCTGCAGTTTGATTCACATTTATTATGACAGCATCTGGCTTTTGTTCGCTTCCCATAATTGCCGATCCTTCCATCCAGCAACTTGCATTCTGTTAATCTCCTGACAACAAACAAAAGAGTCACTAACACAAAATTTACAGGGAGGATAATTCCTTTAACGCTGCAAATCTCATTCTGATTTTCACTTATCGAATAACTCCTTTTTTGAAGCCCAGTATTCAGAAAATAAAAGATTATAACTAGTTTTAGAATTGACGTGATTGCCATATTGGAAATGACGATGGTAAAAGAGAGAATTAGAATACCAAGTACTAGAAAGAGCTTGAGAAGGGTAAAAAGCAGCAAGAATTTGAAGCCAAAAAAGGTGAAAAAACTAAAAAGTGGCGCTCTTCCATGCATATTCTAATATTTACGAGCATTTCTCCAATAATAGAAAAGAAAGATGTTTAGGTTAATTCATCAAGGACACAAACAACAGTGTTTAAAGCAGCAAAAGAAAGAAATTATAGACCTTTATATAGAACTATATTTGGTATAAAGGGCGGCTTTCACCTTTTGAAAACTATGCAACACACCCCTCGATGTGTAAATGAAGTATATTTGTGCTGTGTGACTCTGAAACAATAGGGTGCAGATTTATATAGAGCATGAGGTTGCCATCTCTTTCTCGTATCATTTTTCCTTTTGTGAGGTTGAATTATCTATCCATCCAATTAGCTGGATTCACAAGATTGTGATCTTGCTGCTGGAATTTCTTTATGTCATTTAGCCTTCTTTATTCTCGTTAACTTATTTAATCTAGATTCCCTTGAAAGATTGAATACATAGCTTTCACACATCTCGTGGGAAATGAGATGGCAATTGGGTGTTTTATAACTCTTGCAATTAACAATCTGAAAGTCGCAAGGTCTGATGCGGGCTTTGGGGGCAATGTCTTGTTTCAAAACTTCCGTTCTTTATTTTTTCGAGCCCTTTATTTTTTTTTTCTTACAATGCTCAAGCACCCACACTTCAACTTTGGATACCAATTTTATTTTATTTTTATCTTTTTCTTTCTTTCTTTCTTTAATGCTTTCACCTAACAAGGTTACTTGTCTCTTCTAAGTCAAAATCATGTGAACATGTTGTTCGTATATAAACTAATTTAATGAAAGTAATATAAGTTTCCATGTGCCAAAATTAACCATAGCATGTGAACGGTGTAGGAGTAATGAGTTGACTACACAATAATTAGTCATGATACTTTGAATAACACGTTACCTCGAGACCAACCTCCTAGGAATTTACATACAAAACAATGACTACTATAAAACTATGGGTAAGCATGGAAAGCAAAACAATATAAAATCCATCACTCCAAACTATTTCCTCTGTAGTCATAACTTGTATTTGGTGAGACACCCCTACAGCCTTATCTGGTGGAGGTCAATCCATCTTTTAGTTGCATCTTGCATTAATATATATATATATATATTTGTTACACAAGGAGGATTTGTATCTCCTTATTGCCTGTTATTTCTATGCTAAAGGTTTCTGGGGTTCTTTTGTTTATCAAGAAGTTGTTTGGATGGCCATAACCTTCAATTTTTTATTTTGTGTGACTCTGAAACAATAGGGTGCAGATTTATATAGAGCATGAGGTTGCCATCTCTTTCTCGTATCATTTTCCTTTTGTGAGGTTGAATTATCTATCCATCCAATTAGCTGGATTCACAAGATTGTGATCTTGCTGCTGGAATTTCTTTATGTCATTTAGCCTTCTTTATTCTCGTTAACTTATTTAATCTAGATTCCCTTGAAAGATTGAAAACATAGCTTTCACACATCTCGTGGGAAATGAGATGGCAATTGGGTGTTTTATAACTCTTGCAATTAACAATCTGAAAGTCGCAAGGTCTGATGCGGGCTTTGGGGGCAATGTCTTGTTTCAAAACTTCCGTT
This sequence comes from Casuarina equisetifolia, assembly GCA_028551475.1. NCBI lineage: Eukaryota > Viridiplantae > Streptophyta > Magnoliopsida > Fagales > Casuarinaceae > Casuarina > Casuarina equisetifolia. Next base: position 22,186,372 of record CM052360.1, read on the forward strand.
CTTTATTTTTTCGAGCCCTTTATTTTTTTTTTCTTACAATGCTCAAGCACCCACACTTCAACTTTGGATACCAATTTTATTTTATTTTTATCTTTTTCTTTCTTTTTTTCTTTTATGCTTTCACCTAACAAGGTTACTTGTCTCTTCTAAGTCAAAATCATGTGAACATGTTGTTCGTATATAAACTAAGTTAATGAAAGTAATATAAGTTTCCATGTGCCAAAATTAACCATAGCATGTGAACGGTGTAGGAGTAATGAATTGACTACACAATAATTAGTCATGATACTTTGAATAACACGTTACCTCGAGACCAACCTCCTAGGAATTTACATACAAAACAATGACTACTATAAAACTATGGGTAAGCATGGAAAGCAAAACAATATAAAATCCATCACTCCAAACTATTTCCTCTGTAGTCATAACTTGTATCTGGTGACACACCCCTACAGCCTTATCTGATGGAGGTCAATCCATCATTTAGTTGCATCTTGCATTAATATATATATATATATATATATATATTTGTTACACAGGGAGGATTTGTATCGCCTTATTGCTTGTTATTTCTATGCTAAAAGGTTTCTGGGGTTCTTTTGTTTATCAAGAAGTTGTCTGGATGGCCATAAGCTTTATGCTTGAGATTTTTAGAGTTCTTTTTGTTTATCGTTTTACATGCTAGAATTTGAGCTCATAAAAATGGCTTCATAATTTATAAAGGGATGCCTAAATAGGGAATGAGAAAAGTTTACTTGTCACTTCTAACTCTTTTTTGTTTTTTTTTTTAATGAAATGATAGATATTATATACCATCAAAGTAGATATAAAATTGTTTAGTTACAAAATTGTTTCTTCTAACTTTTGAATAAGGGGAAGTTTATGGATACTAAGCCATAATAATGTGACAATATTGTTGGTGTATAATCTTCCGTGTGCCGTAATTAATCACACCACATCCATGGCATAGGAGTAATGGGTAGACCCCACCTTGATTATTGACAATGCTTTTGAAGAAGGCCAACTACGGGAACAACCTTCTAGGGACTAAACTGCAAAACACTTGAATATTATAGAACTAAGGACTAGAACAGAAAGTAAAACAAGTAACCTTCTTTAATATACCCGACAAACATATTATAACATATTGAAAAATCAACTACTACTCTCTCCTTGTACTTATTTCACTTAGTTTTACATATTTCTATTAATTATAAATTTTAGAATAAACAATAATCTTACAAAATACTTTTTGTGTCATTATTGTTATATTTTGCTATCTACTCATCATCATTAAGTGACATCACTTATCCTACATCATTGTTTCTAGAGACCTATCATCAAGAAAATACAAATAATTGGACTCTTAATGGATATAGAATGATACTAAGCCACGTTTTACAAAAGGAGGACTTTTACAATTCAATGTAAACATACGTCAAATGTTTAGACTATAGTTTTGATAGTTGCAATTATTTATTCTTTATACACAGTGAATTAAATAAGTGAATTTTATTTTAAGATTTTCTTTGGTGTGAAGGTATAGATCTTTTACAATTCAATGTAAACATAAGTTAAAAAAAGGCTCACTCCAATTACACCAAAGATTAAAAAAAAAAAAATTGATCCTCTCCATGATATTCGGCGTCAGATCAGTAACATAATCAAGATACGCTTAGTTGTACCATAAAAAATTCAACCTTCCTAACACCGAGGACACACCCCTACCGCCTTATCTGACGGAGGTAATCCATCACTTAGCCTTAGCTGATGGAGGCCGCTTTTGAAGAATGTTTAGATATGAGAGCAACCCTCTACCGATGAAGACAAAAAACCAATGACCATTGTAAAACTAGAAACCAGTTTAGAAAGCAAGACAATAACAAAGTGAAAGATGCTTTGTCGTAAAATAACTTGCCTCTGATATTAGAGGTGCTGTATATGAGGCAGAGCATATATTGGTCGAGACTGCTATTTAACCCCGACCCAGGCACAGTATCGAAGAAAATCACGTGAAATATCATGGAACTGTTAGGAACCCAGCAAGTGGAAGTATAAAAGAGTATAAGGCTAAAAGGACTCGATTAATTTACCAATTCTTCCATCACATTATTAGCCAATTCCTTCTTGCTTATGTTTTTGGTATTTCACCTCGTTCTTGGATTTCGGATCTAGGACTTCTAGGACTAGTCAACTTTAATCTTTCCTCCAGCTTCTTACTCATTAAACTTATTTTGGTTAGCAAAATTTAGTACTTACTAACAGTAGGTCATGTTTTTGAACCTTCTGTCCTTAGTAATTTAACAATAAATAACTAAAACATTCTTAGTTTCTCTTACATTTGTTCAATTTAAAACAAAAATAAAAAATATTTTTAAGGAAGAAAGATGTTATAATATTTTGTAAATTTAAACTGTAAAAGAATGACGAGCTAAACCTAAGCCATCAGTAAGAAGTTTAATTCAAATTATAGATTAAGCTAAGGTTTGTTCTTTAAAATCCATATCTTTCCTATTCATGAGAATGAATCCAATAACATAAAATAATCGCTAACACAGGGACGTCGCTCTAAGACGGAGAGATTTCTAAGAAGAGTAAATGCTCCTTCCATCCTTAAACATATAATGGCTAACATAGGGATGTCGCTCAATTGTTTACTCGCTTAAACCTGCAAACATATGTTGCCGACGACAACGGTTCCCATGTCTTGCACGAGAAATTAATCCACCCCACTCGCTTGCCCTATGTTAAGATGACAATATTTGTATCAAGTACTTATTTGAACACCCTTTGTGAGTCAGCTAATAATGATCCTTTATAAAAGATGTTACAACTGTGATATGGTAACATGTGCATGTCAAGGACCAGAACTTATTGCGTGAGACGAAATAGATGGGCTATGCAACCTACAACTGTAATGATAATCAAGTAGACAGACATCGGGATGTGGTCTATAGCATACAAGGGTGCTCGTCTTTTTTTTTTTTTTTTTAAAAAAAAGGGTTTGAACCCTTATTTTGATATTTATCTCATAGTATGAACCAAGGCTCAAAACTTGTGTAAAAGACTATATAGGGTAAGGCATTGAACCTAACTCTTCAATACATAATCCTGAATTTCAAGTAATAAGATAATATGAAATAAAACCTTCAAAGTGCCTAAGAAAATCATACAGTGAACAATAAAATAACAACTTATGACTCTTGAAATTGATGTAGTCAAGGAGGCCTACAATGTTCCAAGCCTAATTGATCTTCCCAGGCTATTTTCCTACAATCTGTTGGTAGAGATCCCAGTGTGTACAATACTTGTAGTCCTATAAATAAATGACCAAAGTTGGCCAAACCATCTTTAAGAAAATTTGCTTCTTGAAAGATATGGGTGATCTTGACATTTGAGGTTAGATAAACTAAGCATTGACGTAATTCATATTCTAAATCCCATGAAACTAAATTGACACTTGTAATGCATTGAACCATGAATTGAGAATCTACTTCTATCTCTGCTATATTCAAACCTTGTTGATAACATATTTTAAGACCTTCTAATAAAGCCAAAATCTCGACTCTTGCATTATTTCCTTGTCCTAAGTTTACCGCATAAGCCATAACAACACTTCCCCTCCAATCTTGCACCACAGCTCCTTCTACACAAGCTCCTTCCTTATAAGATCCATCTGTGTTCAACTTTAGAGAACCTAGAGATGGACACGACTAATGTACCATACGACCTCTACGAAATGGTGGAATAACTATTGGAATATGTAATTCTTGTAATATGTGGCATTCTTTCATTGAAGGGAATGTACTACTTTGAAAAGAAGTCATAAAATCACAGACCTTTGAAAGCACTTCCCCTATCATAACTAGTAGAAAAAAAACCTTGATTATTGAATATGACATTATTCCTAGCCAGTCAAATTTGCCACAAAATTATGCAAACAATTGAGGCTAATGACATCCTTCCTTGTGAAGAAATATTGGCTTCATGAAACCAATCCACAACCAAGTTGAAAACTGTGTCACATCAAACGGACATTTGCAAAATATGACAAAAATGATTCCATAGTCCTGTTGCCAATTCTCCTAAACAAAAAAGATGATCTATACAAGGGTGCTCGTCATCTTCGTATGATTAACAGATGCCCTTTTTATCTTCCCACACTAAAAAATGCACTCGTCATCGTGTCATTGATCTTCTTTTTAAGTTCATTACCATTTTCCAATGTTTTTGAAGATCTAAGGTTGTACGAACATGCTTCATGATCTCCATTGGCTGATGTGCAAGTGACATTGGGCAAATGAAGAAATATTATTCTTTGTCCAAAGCAAAATATGCAAGTCTAATCACTTCCTTTTAAGTATTGATTTTTTCTTTTTATAAAAATGTAAGTTTATATTAATAAAAATTAAGACACATAAGTAAATATAAGAGTATACTATAACATTGCAAGAATTAAAAAAATTATTAAGTATTAATATTTTTTGTTTTATGTGTAGTTTCCACACATAGAGCATTGAGCGTAATCTAATATTGGACTTTCTTCTTTTTAGCAAATAACATATAGAAAGATTAAAGCATAACAATGAGAAAGATTTTTAAGTCAGTCTTTTATACCCTTTTAGGGGACCGAAACTCCAATTCGATAAAAAGAATAGTAGAAGGTTATAATTCTTTTAAAGCAATAACCAGTTATAGAAGTATCTCTATTTAGGTGTTGAACTTGGATTTGACATGGCAAGTAAATAACAAATCCACATAGGAAACGAAAATGTTTTGTTTGAATATTGAATGGGCTGATGCTAATAGGCCAACATCCTTTTAAGAGTCCTTTTACTTATAACTTGTAATTGGTTTATATATTTATAATAATTTTCATATTAAATTCAAAAGATTACAATCTAAAAGCATTTCGGAGTACATGATAAGAGTATTACCATGAAAGATAAATATTGTTACTTCATACAAAGATTATACTATTTGATTAGATAGTAAAGGACAATATCTTTTACAAATTATGTTCAACATCAAAGATGCATGAATTTGGATATGTGCATTAAAAAAAAAAACTTTTGCAAAGGTAAATACTTATTTCCACCAAAGGAAAGGACATCACAAAAGGTTGGAATGTCTAGTATAGACAATAGTTTCCCCTCACATTTTAGGTGCTTCCCAAAGTTGACCATCAAATTGTGTTATGGAATGATTCGGAATATCACATGATGGGATACTAGGCTTAATTATGTATATTGGAATTAATGTAAAATATTGTATGTACTTTCCATTATTAGTTTTTCCATATAGGTTACCATCACAATTCTATATAAAAACCCCTCATTGTACAATGTAAGAATTGTAGTTTTTCATTTTATGATATGGTATCTAGAGCTTCCTAAGATCCTTACGCTTCCATCCTTTTTTTTTTACCCCAGGGTGTTATTTCTCTCTTTCTCCTCAAAATTGATTTGTAGTTTGGTGTTTGTTTGTTTTTTTGTCCCATCTTAGCCATTCCTTTTTTTACTACTGCGATTGTTATTTACCCTTTGTGTCCAACTTATTTACAACATTGCCATCCAAACCCTAGTTGTAGAACCCTAGCCACCATTTTTTATCTATTTCGTAATTACCCTTGCCTATTTTTCATATTTTCAATTTTTCCATTCTAACCCTTCACCATATCTAATTTTTCTATTTCCCTAATTCTCCTCGAACCCTTTTTTATTTACATAAATGCCATCCTAACCCTAGCCACCTTCACTTTTTTGATTCCCGATCTACCTTTTGCCCCTTTTCAAATTACAACTTTGCCACTCTAACCTTAGCCATTACAATTCTTCTCTAACCACCGTCAACTGCCAATCTTATGGTTGAATCTTTCCCAAATTCTTCTACTACACAACCTACTGTGCAATCCACCACCATCACTCGTGGCCCTTATCACCTCACCATGGTATATTTGCAATCGGGCAACATCGTTGCACGTTGCCTCGCTAAAGAATACAACTATCAACTCTAAATGAACCAAGTTCAGATGATTTTTCTCACACAGAACAAACTAGGCTTTCTTGTCGGGAGCTTTCCTCGTACAACTAAACTCGATGTGGTGATGCTTTGGGACTAGGTTCAGGCCACTGTATGTACTTGGTTAATCAACTTCATGGAACCAATGCTCAAGCCTCTAGTTTCCCATCCTAAATTTTTTACTGAAATTTGGGAATTGCTATAGGAATCATTCAACGGAGTGAGTGGCCTACAAATTTATGGCCTTTACTAGGCTATTGACGACCTTGGCTTCACCTCTAGCTACACAAATGAAAAACTCACCATATTCTTCATTCGCCTTAAAGCCCTTTGAGGCAATCTCCACACCCAGCAACCCCATGTTCATTGTGATTGTGGAAGTTGCACCTACAAAGTCAACAACTGCCTTCATTCTTGCAAGCATAAGGAACAATCCATGAAGTTCCTCATGGGGTTCCCGGACAAATTTTAGAACCTGCAAACATAAGTGTGCTCTCTTATGAAGTTTTTCTGTCCCTAGAGGGGACCTATTCCATGGCGAAGCAAGAACTTCACCAATGGAGTGGGGATTTTTCCAATAACCTTGTCGCCTTCACCAACCTCTGATATGGCACCAGTAATCCTCTAGCTTCCCTATGGCAAGACCAATTTTGCATAAGCTCAACAGGATCAAGCTAGATTTTGTGTTTTGGGCTTGGCTCGAGACAAGCCTGCAAGTTGGCCCATTCCATTACACTTGGATCTACTCGAGCTAGCTCAACCCACTCAGCTTGCCAATAATCTAGGTTTAGGCCTACTTGTACTCATTGCAAGCAGCCTGGCCAGGTTAAGGAATCTTGTTTCCTTCTCGTGGGTTACCTACTTGGTTGGCTTAAACAACAAGGAGGAAGGTCCTTCTATAAGCCTAATGGACCTATGACCCACCAAGCCTCCACAAATGTTGACATTCATCCATCTTCTATGGATTAGGCCTCACTTATTAGGCTTTTCTTTGAGCCCTCTTCCTATCATGGTCCCTTTAGCATGGGTTTACTTGGGCTCGCCTCTCCTAGCCTAAGTAGTACCTTTAATGGTTCTACTAGCCTTATGCTTTTTGCTGATCAACAACAGAAGCTCCTTACCTTATTGAATCAGATGGGACCTTTTAAACCCAGTGCCAATTTCACATGTATTTCTTCATCTTTGCCTCAACTTACTACTAAATGGATTATAAATTATGTGGCCAGTAACCATGTTACATGCAATTTAAATTTATTGCAATCCTATTTTAAATGTGCCTCATCTCTATCCATCTGATTGCTTCATCAGACTTGAAGCTCAGTCACACACATTGGTTAGTTTTGACCTAATCCCAACTTAATTTTATAAAATGTCTTATTTGCCCTTAACTTTCAGCATAATCTTTTGTCAATTCATAAACTAACATGAGATAACCATTGTGTGGCTATTGTTTTTGTTGAATTTTATGTCTTTCATGACCGTACAACTAAGGTGTTGATTGTGCTTGGCAAGGCTAAAGGGGAACTATATTTTCTTTGTTATGTCATTCCTCAGAATTCAACTTTGTTTTTTCTAATTATTTGTCTTCTATTCCAAATTTGTCATGTACTCCAAACAAAAGTCATGTTTGCAACTTTGTTTTGAATAATGATTATTTTTTTTGGCATAAGCATCTTGGTCATTCTTCATTTAAGTCCTTTTTTGCTCACAGCAAGACAATCTTTTGTCCTACTCAATTTTCCTACAATATTTGCCCACTTGCTAAACAAGCTCGTGCACCTTTTCCATCACGCACATCTGCCACCACCTTAATTTTTGAATTTGTTCATATAGATGTTTAGGGCCCTCATTGTCATCCTAACCATGATGAGTCTTGTTACTTCTTAACCATTATTGATGATTTTTCCCACCCCACTTGGACCTTTTTACTTAAATTCAAGAGCCAAGTTTTCTCCAACATTCAAACTTTCATTTCCATGATATGCACCCAATTTAGCACCACCATCAAACGTATTCGTACAGATAATGGGACTAAATTTTTTTCTTCTGAGTGTTCTTCTTTCCTTCTTTCCTAGGGCATTATTCATAAAAGTTCTTGTGTCCACACTCAAAAAGTGGAGTTATGGAATGCCTACATCGTCACCTATTAAATGTAGCCCATGCTTTGCTCTTTTAGGCCTACTTCCCACCTCATTTCTAGGGTGAATGCATTATGACCGCCACCTACCTTATTAATCATCTCCCTTCTTCTCCTTTCGGTGGCCTCATGCTTTACAAGCATTTCTTTGGTGTTCAACCTTTACTTAATCACTTATGTGTCTTTGGTTATTAGTGTTATGCCACCGTCTTGGGTGTATGTGACAAGTTTAGTCCTTAGGCCATTCCTTGTGTTTTCATGGGTTATCCTTCCTATCAGAAGAGATACAAACTTTTTAATCCTAATTTAGGAAAATTCTTTATTAGTTAAGATGTATTCTTTCGAGAAGATATTTTTCATTTTGTGTCCCTTTTTTCATCTATGTCCCTCGACAACACGGTCACCTCTTTAACTCCCATTGTACCACCATTGGAAGACTACTCACCCTCTTCTTTACTTGTTGATGAACCTACCTTCCCTGATGTTAACCCCATTAACCATGATCCTCCTTCTACACCTCATTTTCCTCCTATTGATGCACCTTTTCCTCCACTTCCTGATCCTAAACCTATTTCCACACCCTCAACTACTACTCTGCCTGCTACTATATGTCATTCTAGTCACCCTACCAAACCTCCCATTTAGACCACTAACTATCTTTGTCCAACATTGCCATTTACCTTTTCCACTTCCCTATATTGGATTTCTAGTTATCTTTCTCTTGGCTGTTGTGCTTTTTATTACTAGCATTTTGTTGCCTCCATTTTTGATATCCTTAAACCTTATTTTTTCATGAGACCATCTGTGACCCCTATTGGGTTACTACCATGAACACTGAACCTGCTACACTTGAAGTCAATCATACTTGGGATGTGATTCCTTTATCCCCAAGTTGTCATCCAATTGGTTGTAAATGGGTTTATAAGATGAAATACCATTTTGATGGCTTTGTTGAATGACATTAGGCCCATTTCATTGCAAAAGGCTATGGTCAACAATAGGGTTTTGATTACTAGGACACTTTCTCACCTATTGCTAAGCATGTCCTTGTTTGACTTTTTGTCACCGTTGATGTTGTACGTCATTAGCCCTTTTTCATATGGATGTACAAAATGCTTTTTTCCATGATGATTTTTCTATGAAGGTTTACATGGAGCTTTTTCTCGAACTTCACAATTAGGGAGAAGGTTTGGTATGTCAATGGCGAAAATCCCTATATGGTCTAAATCAAGCATCTCGACAATGGAATGTTAAGTTCACTGCATCTCTTCTTGGCTATGGTTTTCAACAATTTTGGCATGACTACTCTCTTTTCATCAGGTCTTAAAGAAGTACTTTTATTACTTTACTCATTTATATTGATGACATCTTAACCATATGCAACAGTCTGAGAGCCATTGTTGATCTAAAGGCATATTTAAAATTTACTTTTTCTATGAAAGATCTAGGATAATCAAAGTTCTTCCCTGAGATTGAGATTGCTTGTTCTCTACTTGGCATTTCTCTGAGTCAACGAAAGTATACTTTGGAGCTCATCTTTAAAGCGATTAGTAGGTTCTAAACCTTCAATTATTTTCATGGAGTAAAACAAGAAGTTCACCAATATTAAGTATGATACCAATTCTAAGGAGGAAAGTAATGATTTGCCACTTGATGATCCTTCAGTATATCATAGGTTAGTTGGCCGATTAATCTACTTAATACTCACAAGACCCAACATCACTTTTTAGTTCAATTACTCAATCCGTTTATGCATGCTCTGAAACAATCACACATGGAGGTAGCTTTGAAAGTGATCAAGTATCTTAAGAGTTGTCCAAGGTTAGGGCTATTATTTCCTTTTTCTTCCAATTTGGAACTACAAGCCTACTATGATTCAGACTATAGCATATGTCCCATGACCCAAAGATCCACCATTTATTTCTATATAATACTTGGGGATTCCTTAATATCATGGTGATTGAAGAAATAACCCATTGTTTCTCTCTCTTCTACTAAAGCCGAATATCTAGCGATGCAGGTAACCACCTAGGAGATTGTATGGATTATAAGGTTTACTTAAAGATTTTGGTTTTTTTCCTTAGATAACTAGCTTTGATGTACTATGATAACAAAGTAGTTGAGAAGATTGTAACCAACCCAATCTTTCACAAAAGAACAAAACACATTGAGGTTGATTGTCATTATGTAAAGGAAAAACTACAACAAGAAATCATCTTGATACATCACATTTCCACTAGAGAACAACTTGCAGATCTATTCACCAAGGTACTTTGTAGTAGGCAACATTGGCATCTTTTTTCCAAGCTCGGAGTATTTAACTTGTTCAAAACTCTAGTTTAAGGGCGAGTGTTATGAAATGATCTAGAATATCACATGACCGGATACTATGCTTAACTATGTATATTGTAATTAATGTAAAATATTGTGTGTATTTTTCATTATTAGTTTTTCTATATAGGTTATTATCACAAGTCTATATAAAGACCCCTCATTATACAATGTAGGCATTGCAATATCAATAAAGAGAAATTTCCCACTCTTAGTTTCTCATTTTATGATAAATTGTTATACTTATTTGACTCTCCAAATAAAGCAATCTCAAAAATCTTCTAACTATTTATTTGTAAGCCGCAAACTAACTTTCTAATGCACTTAATATCATTTCATTTGAAGAGTTTGAAGAGAAAGGTATGATCAATTTACTTTCATGCAAAGATTTTTTGTATAATGTTGTAGGTCTCTTCATGAATAGTTATCTACCATTTGTATTTGGTAACATAGAGAATTTGGCCATTAGAAGAACTTTCATATGAATCAATCATACCATTGTCTTCTTTTTAGTCTTCTTTTTAAAAGGAACAATTAATTTAAAGTATCTCATTTTGGTATTGAATCCAAATATTACTCATTAAAATATTATGTCTTCTCATAATTCTACTAATATTGTAGATTATTACATATTATGCTTTTTCTACAAATTGGTTTTGAAGAGGAAATTAATTTTCTAACACGAATTATTTTGGCTACCTCTCTATCAAATCATTGTTACGTTCCTCTTTTCTTTTCTTTTTCTTTTTTCTTTTTTCCTCTCTTTTTTATTTTATTTTTATTTTTATTTTTTTTTACTAATTCCGGATCCACAGCCTTTAGAAAGAGTTGGTTTGAGGATAAACATTGGGAATGTCGAAATCTCCCGTTTACTCATCATTTAAAAACTGTTGGTGTGGAGCTTTATGATGGAGAGAATAAATGGAATTAATAAAGTATGTGGTTGAGAATGCAAACAACCTGAAAATGGTCATTTTGTCTACATCACCAACCTCAAAAGGTTTCTTTAATAAGTTCGTAGATTTTACGATACCTCAAACAAAATAACAAGTATATCAAAAATCATCGGGACTTAGATCTCCTAGCTCGAGAGTTCTATTCCCACGGTACTAGCTTTCTTATCTTCTTGAATTATTTTCCACTTTTTGCTCTCTCTTTTTCCTTGTTTATGATTCCTGGACTTATGTTTTACATAATAAGGATGGGAAAGGGGAGACCAAAGTTCTCCCTTATTCGCTTTTTTCTCTTTTCTTGGCCGATGGAAAAGTAAAGAATTACGGTTTTATCCGGGTAATAAATATTCTGCTTTCAATGTGACGAAGCATAAGGCACAGATGAACCAGTAACATAAAATTTCAAACCCAGAATCCTCCATTGCAGATAAAGGTTGAAGCTTTGTTTCCAATCTTCCAAACCCCAAAGAATCAAAACCAAGGAGATCTTTAAGTTTAAGTTAAATTTTTAATATTTAAACCATCAGATGGTCGTTATTTTTCACGGAGACCCAGTGGAGGTCCTAAGGAATAGAGGCCCATAAAAGAATAGGTCCAATAGAGCCACAGCCCATTTAGGTCATTCGACTGCTAACAATAATGATCATGTGGCAGATAGAATTTGCAACTAAGTTGGCAACAAGAAGAAAATATTTAAAAATTGTATGCTGGAACATCTTCCAACAAATTCGATGGATAATGGCTGAGATAATTGTTCCTTCAAGACCCAGGTCTTCATTTATCAGTTAGTGCTTATTAGCTGGCATGATTTATTTTGTTCCTTATTCACACTTTCGGAGCTTCTGGGTGTTATATTTCATTTAAGATATATGCATATGGTTTTGATGGTTTATCATAAGTTTGACTTAGATTTCATCCCTTTCCACTTCTTGCTCTCTCCTTTTCCTTGTTTTTGATTCCTGTACTTATGTTTTACATAATAAGGATGGGAAATGGGAGACCAAAGTTCTCTCTTATTCGCTTCTTTTTCTTCTCTTGCTCCCTCTGTGGATGGTCGATGGAAAAGTAGAGAATTACAGTTTTGTCCGGGCAATACATATTCTGTTTGTCAAGTGAGGAATCATAAGGCACAGATGAACAAATAGCATAAAATTTCAAACCCAGAGTCTTCCATTGCAGAGAAAGGTTGAAGCTTTTCCTCCAATCTTCCACACCCCCAACAACCAAAACCCCGGAGATCTTTAAGTTTAAGTTAAAGTTTTTAATATTTAAATCATAGGTCATTCAACTGCTAACAATAATAATCATATAGCAGATAGACTTTGCAATGAAGTTGGCAACAAGGAGAAAAATATTTAAAAATTGTATGCGGGAACATCCTCCAACAAATTCGATAGCTAATTTCTAAGATAATTGTTCCTTCAAGACCCAAGTCTTCATTCATCAGTCATAGTGCTTATTAGCTGGCATGATTTATTTTGTTCCCTATTCACACTTTCCGAGCTTATGGGTGTTGTATTTCATTTAAAATATATGCATTTGGTTTTGACGGTTTATCATAAGTTTGACTTAGATTTCAACCCTTTCCTTCATATTAGGAAAGTAGCTGGAAGCTGCATGCACGATGCTCGGATCTTTGGGACAGGATTCTCGTTTCCTACCAAAACCAAAAGAACAGGTATCTACATAAACGATTGGTAAATGGTAAATAAGTTCTGTGCATTTCATTTGGCCGAGAAAGTGTAAATTATATGTACTTGGATGACAATCCAGTGTTACGGCCTTTTGTAAATTGTATTAATTTTATTTGTTTTATGTGTGATGTTAACTAAAAACTAAAGTAGTGTAGGAGTGACGTTAGTGGGTTTGTATTATGTAAAAGGTATGGGCCAAGTTAGAAGCACCGTGTGTAAGGAGGGCCCATAGTATTTGTCTTTTGTATTGGCTTTTGGCTATGCAGTAGGTATCGTGAATCTTCTGGAAATTCTCTTTCCTGTGCACAGGAGGAGTTGGTGGTATTGGGTTCCCGTTAACGAGCCCTGAATCCTTGCCTTTTGTCTGTTTTCCTTTTAGTTTGTCAACATTCCGCATACCAGGAGGTACCGGAAGCCACTTCCTGCCAGCAGTTCTTCCCAGGGGCCAATTACCAGGGCCAAGGCAGCAGAGCAAAGACAGCAAAGGGTGGCAGAAAATACCCATTCCGTGCAAGAGCAGGTACGCCCGTTCCACCCAGCCAATTGGATGCATAGATAATCACAGCGAGCATTTACATTCCAGAATTTTCTTGGAAACCCACCGAAGAGAAAGTTCGCAGTTTTCCTTTTTGTTGCATAGATAACAAGGGTTCATAATGCTCGTCCTACCTCCGTCCAGTCCATAGCTCATTTTCTTTTCTCCTCAGCTGTGGGACTACTAAAGCCTTTAAAACGAATTTACTCTGTTGCATACTTTCCTTTATATGAAAAATGTCAGTCATGAAGTTTTTACACCTGCTCGATAGAAATATTGGACAAATATGATAGTTGGAGAGGAAGGATAAAGTGGATGCAATTGTTGTGCAATATATGCTTTCTGCTGCCGCAGGAACTTTTTCTTTTCTTTTGTTATTAAATGCCAATCTTGTATATAATCTAAAGATATTGAGGGGAGTAAAATATAGTCATACTAATAATTCGTGAAGGGTAAAAATACGATGGCCAGTGCCTCGGAAGTTGGAGCTGCAGTAAGGAAAATAAATCATAGGATTTCAATTTTGTCGTTATATAGTTGCTTTAGTAAAGTAGGTTGAATTCCTACAAGGATTTTTTTTTCAATTTTTCATTATGATATTGCATTAGAGAAGCTCAGTCTTTTTCACATAAATGGAAGCCTGTAATAACATTTGCAAAGCCAAAAATTGAAATTTTCAAAGTTAATAGACTGCAACACAACATGTCTTTTTATTCTGAAAATAGTAAAAATAATGTGACGATAACGAGATATTACAATGCAACGCAATAAGATCAAAATCAAACAAGCTTTAGATCTACACAACTTGGAGGATTGAGCATGCAGTTTGTATGGCAGTTAATGCCAACAAGGTAATAGCAGCTACCGTAGAGGCGACTCTCCAGGGAGTGCTAAGATAATCATGCTTCAAAATAGCCTTCCAACGATGCCGACGTTTCTGATAGTATGCACATAACTCTTTGCGAAGGCCACTATGAGTGTCCTTACTCTCTGACCTCACAATATTTGTGCAAAGATTGTTCACTAAAGCTATCACTGCCTTGCTATCCCCTAGCTTATGAAAGATCCCATTTTTCACAAGTAAATCCACATCCTCTATAGTATTGATAAGTGAATCTGAAGAATTTGATGAACTCTTGTATGTTTGGAATCAAAACTTGTTTATTAATCAAGCAAAACCAAACTAGTTACAAGAGAAAACAAAGCCGTAGAGAAAAGAACTCTTAGTGTACGGCTATTCTAATTTACATGTTAACCTAAGAGGCTATATATAAACATGAATAAGCTTATACAAGGAAAACCCTAGTATCTTATAATATAGGAAAATATATTAGGCCTTATTCTAAGCCCAATATATGATAACATTAAGATAAAATCATCAACCTTCAACACCCCCCTTCAAGCTGAGGGTCGAAAGAAGTCCAAGACCTTAAGCTTGCTAAGGAGATGATAATGTTGATTTGTCCCTAAAGCTTTGGTCAGAATATCTGCAGGTTGATCACCACTCCCAACATGTGTTGTGCTGATTAAACCATGACGTATTTTTTCTCGAATAAAATGACAAGAAACATCTATGTGCTTGGTCTTCTAAAGAAAGACTGGGTTTTCTGCCAATTTTTGCATTGCTTCATTATCACAATATAACAGCACTGGCTGTGAAACATTAATTCCCATATCTTTTAATAGACCAACCACCCAAATAATCTCACAAGTAGTAGTTGCCATGACCCTGTATTCAGCCTCTGTTGAAGAAAGAGTCACAATTGGTTGCTTTTTACTTTTCCAAGAAATTACTGAATGTCCAAGTGTAAGACAAAAGCCAGTAGTAGATCGATGTGTCATAGGGCATTTTGCATAGTTAGCATCACAGAAAGCTTGCAAAAGAAAATCACCATATGAAGGAAAGAATAAACCAAGCCCTATTGTTCCTTTGAGATACTTAACAATGCGGAGAGCTACCTCCTAGTGGGATCGCTTGGGAGCATGCATGAATTGACTTAAGAGGTGTACTGGAAAAGCTATGTCAGGACGTGTCATATCAAGATAATTCAGCTTACCAATCAATTGTTGATAACTCAAGATGTTCTCAAATGGTGGATCATCTATTTGTGGACGAACTCGTTCATTATATTTCAAGCTAGTGAATAAGACATTTGTCTCCATGGGATTTCCAACAAGCTTGACAGCTGATAATCCCAATTCAAAAATCAATTCTAAGATATACTTACGTTGACTCAGATGCATGCCATTTGAATCTCGAAGGATCTCAATTCCAAGAAAATATTTGAGTTCTCCCAAATCCTTGATTCGAAATGTAGAATGAAGATAGGCTTGTAAAGCCTCAATTTCTTGTATGTCATCACCAGTAATTAAGATATCATCCACATATATGAGCATTAAAATAATATTACCATCTTGTCCTTTAGTGAAAGAGAATAGTCGTATAGTGACTGTCGATAGCCAACAGATACTAAAGCTTCTGTAAACTTCTCATTCCATTGTCGTGAAGCTTGCTTTAACCCATATAAAGATTTCTTTAACCGACATACTTTGGACCCCCCTTCAAAAGGACTCCCAGGTGGTGGTTTCATATAGACTTCTTCATCTAAGTCTCCCTATAGAAATGCATTATGGACATCCATTTGTCGAATAGTCCATTTACGTTGTGAAGCAATAGATAATGCACTTCTAACTATTACAGATTTTACTGTAGGAGAGAAAGTATCGTGATAATCAATACCTTCTGTCTAACTATAACCTTTCGCTACTAGACGAGCCTTAAACCGCTCAATACTCCCATCAGCATGATACTTAATCTTGTATACCCATTTACATCCTACAGGTTTTCTCCGTGGTGGTAGGTCTATCAATTCCCATGTTCCATTCGATTCTAATGCTTTCATTTCCTGATCCATGGCATCTCGCCATCTAGAATCCTTAACTGCCTCATGGTAGAACAAGGGTTCTATCTCAGGTGAAATGGCTGCTATGAAATGTTGATGTGGAATGGGTAAATGTGTATAAGATACATAGTTAGATATGGGGTATTGTATGGATGAGCTAACATTGTTGCAAACATAATCTTGAGTCCATATGGGTGGCCTAAAGATTCTAGTAGATCGTCTAAGAGGTGATATAGAGACTGTGGGATTGTGCATGGTTGGTGAGAAAGGATCATCCTTTGTCTCATCATAAGTGAAAACAGGAGGTGATGTAGAAGGAGGATCTATCGTCTCCAAGGTAGAATCATTGGGTTGGTTACTTGAAACATTGGAAGTGGTAATATCTGGTGTAGTATGTATGGTTGTATTAGGAATAGAATTTGATTGGGTAGGAGAGATTACCTGAGTATCTGAATTAGGGTTAACTTTGATAATTTATTGTGCAGGCTCCTCATCTTGAGATGACATCATAGGGAATTATGAAGAATGGGACCCAGTCTCTATGTTTGTAAAAGGGAAAATATTTTCATGAAAATGAACATAACGACTCACAAAAAATTTCTTTCTTTCAATATCATAAAGTTTATACCCTTTTTGCCCAAAAAGGTATCTCATGAAAATGCTAGGAATAGCTCGAGGAGCAAATTTGTCTTTATGCCCCACCATTGAAGCATAGCAAAGACAACCGAAGACTTGAAGTCTAGAAAGGTCAGGAGCTTTCCCATGAATCATCTCATAAGGAGATTTTCCATGTAAGACTGAAGAAGGAATGCGATTGATAATGTGCGTGGCAGTGAGTATACATTCACCCCAAAAACATGTAGGCATATGACTTTGAAATTTTAATGCCCGTGCAACATCTAATAAGTGACGATGTTTACGTTCTACCACACCATTCTGTTGTGGGGTATATACACATGAACTTTCATGCATTATACCATGCGATGAAAATAATTTGTCACATGAGGAATTAAAGAAATCAGTTGCATTAGCAGAACGAATGCGTTTGATTCCAATGCTAAAATGATTTTGAATTGTGTTAAAGAAACGTTCCAAATGTAAAACTGTTTCAGTCTTATGTTTCATGAGGAAAGTCCAAGTCCCTCATGAAAAATCATTAACAATGGTTAGAAAATATTTCGAACCATCATAATTTGGGGCATGATATGGTCCCCAAATGTCCACATGGATTAAATCAAAAATATTTTTGACATTCTCAATACGAACAGTGAATGGATCACATGTTTTCTTAGCAAGAGGACAAATAGAGCAATGGAAATCAGAAGACGGAAAATCTTTGAAATCATTCAAAAATTTAAATTTAGATAAAGACATATGACCAAGTCTTGAATGCCATAAATGAAAATTAAGGTCATTACATGTTGAAGTAACTGAAAGGGCCGGTGCAGTACCGAAAAATTTGCTAACATGCTTATTCTTAGGGTGCAAGAAAAAATAAAGTCCATGTCACATTTTACCAATTCCCTTAACATTACCCGTCGAGAGGTCCTGAAACATACACAAATCAACATAGAAAACCACTAAACAGTTATTATCAGTAGTGAATTTAGCTACGGATAATAAATTATATTTGAAATTGTGAGAATAAAGAACGGTATGTAATTTTAAACCGTCAGCGAGAGTTATGGAACCAGTGTGGGTGACATGGGTTAGTTCCCCATTTGGCAGTTTAACAAATCTAGACTTAGACATGCATTTAACAAGAAATTCTAAGCAATTAAAATCAGTAGTAATATGATTACTAGCCCCACTATCTATAATCCAAATGTAAGGAAACGATTCTAAAATACCTGCTCCATTAGCATGAGTGGTCCTACCATAGTTTTCCTTGATCAGATGGATAATGTGCTCATACTGCTCTGGTGTAAAAGTGCAGTGACTAGGCTCAAGAGTAGCCAAATTAATAGTGGAATTACTAGTAAAATTCTTGTGACCCGGAGGATAGCTGTTAAGCTTATAACAAGCTTCCTTCTTATGTTTAAAAAGCTGACAATACTCACATTGAGGTCCTTTAAGACGATAACAACTTTCCTTGCGGTGCCCCTTTCGTCCATAATGCTCACATTTGGATTTACCAGAAACCCTAGATGACGCATCATTTTGCCCAGCTTTGAGTGAAAACGATGTGTCATTTTTATTGTGTAGAGGTGTTGTCCCAATTGATCGCTTAGGCCTTGGTACCGCAACAAGTGGCTCAAATGCAAACCAGCTTGTTGTGTCAGTCCCATATGTCGACGTAAAAGCCTAAGAATCACCAATCGTCTTCTCTGGTCCTCCATATCGGTATTCAGCATTGTTAGCGATGGAGTAAGCTTGCAAAATGTCAGGAAGTGGCCTCATGAGCAAAATCTAGTCTCTAAGATGAGAAGAGCGGTCATCTAGTCCTCTCAAGAATTGATAAAACTTCATGCGTTCTTGATGAAGTTTCCAACCGTCAGTTTTGGACATTTCCAGTGAATCTAGAGCCATCAACGCTGCATACTCATCCCACAATGCTCTCAAGCGATGAAAATAAGAAGCAATTGATCCACCCGATTGTTTTATGGAGCTTAATTCATTCAAAAGGTTGTAGATCCGAGTCGGATCGACTTGGCTATAACGAGTACAAAGCTCCTTCCAGAGATCAACAGCACTAACTGTGTAGATTAAGCCCTCATGGAATTGCCCAGATAGCGAGTTAAGGATCTAAGAAAGACAAATCGCATTACAACGCTCCTAAAGAGGCAAATAGGGTGAATTTTCAGTCAGGAGCAGGGTATTTACCATCCACGAATACCAACTTGTTCTTAGAGAGAAGAGCAAGTTTCATAGCACGACTCCAAACAACATAATTACTAGAGCCATTGAGTTTGAAACCAACCAAAGTAGCTCCACTAGTGTCACCAGGTGGTAGATATAGAGGGTCGTTCAGGTCTGTGATGATCGGAATTGGGGAAACATAACCCTCATGATGATTTGATTTAGAACTTGATTGATCCCTCTTCTTGTGATGAGTTTTCTGAGTATGAGGAGCAACATATGGAGTAATCGGTGGTTGAAAAGGATTCAACTCAGTAGCCATGACAAAATCAAAAAGGTCTCCAAACTACTTTTACCAAAAGATATCCAAGAAAAATAACGGTTTGATAGAATATCTAAACCACAATAGCAAATCAAAAATATAGTCACAAAATGCGGAAGTGAGAAGGAAAAGAGAATACCAAAATCAATCAGCAAAAGTAAGAAAATCCATATGTCGGCAAAGTCCCTCTTTCTGCTTAGAATAGAAAAGAAAATATCACGTAAGGCCATACCACCAAGCTATTCTCGGACAAAAGCTTTGCACTAGAAGACAAAAGTTTAGCTTTTCGCTAAAGGACAAAAAACTTTACCTTAGTCTTGGTTCGGCAAAAGCAAAGTCTCGTGTGAATAAGAAACCCCACTTTTCGGTTTGGAAGAGAGATGCAGCTTATCTGTGTGCAGCACCTTTCTCAGAGAAAGAGAAAGCCGAAATCCTGACGGAAGAGAGAGAGAGCCAAAATTCCGACGGAGCTAAATGAAAACCATCGCACTACAAGCGATATGCGGCTCTGCAAAACTCAACAAAATCGTTGGCTCTGATACCATGAAGAATTTGATGAACTCTTGTATGTTTGGAATCAAAACTTGTTTATTAATCAAGCAAAACCAAACTAGTTACAAGAGAAAACAAAGCCGTAGAGAAAAGAACTTTTAGTGTGTGGCTATTCTAATTTACATGTTAACCTAAGAGGCTATATATAAACATGAATAAGCTTATACAAGAAAAACCCTAATATCTTATAATATAGGAAAATATATTAGGCCTTATTCTAGGCCTATGATAACATTAAGATAAAATCATCAACCTTCGACAGAATCCAATAGCGCAATATAATCAACAAAACCAACTTCACCTAGAGAGTAGCATTGCTTGAAAGCCATGATATTTCGAAAAAGAGATTGTGTGTGATCCTCTATCTTCAAGCATGGAATTTCGAGCACTCCTTCTGTGAAATTTAAACACCCCCCAGACTCATGCAGCTGGCTCGCACTGGGCAGATGCGAGCTAGTGCTCGCCTTGAACTTTACTCCAGACTCATGCAACTGGCTCGCACTGGGCAGATGCTGGCTAGTGCTCGCCTTGAACTTTTCTACTGAATCATGCACCTGGCTCGCCCTAGCCAAATGCCAGCAAGTGCTCACCTTGGGTTTCCCTCCTGACTCATGCATCTCGTTCTTCTTATTGGGCAAATGTAATTATTTTAACAAATCGACGAAGTGAGACGGTCGTTGCTGCTTGAAGCTTTCAGGGTACTTGGAAGCTGTTACTTCCTTGATGCTTTGAAAGAACTCAAATACGAGGACAGTAAAATCTTTTTCTAAGGAAAATACATGGTTGTATAAATCCTTAATGATAAAAAAAGGAAGCTGGTTTTCGAGCAACATAAAGTCCCAATATATATAAGAATCACGTACTGATTTCTTGTAGTCTTCACCCGGGCAAGTGCGTATGTATACAATAATGAAGATTGCATCTACTAGGACCATTTTCACAAAATCATCGCTTTCAAGTCCTACTTTCTCTGCATAAAAAGATCGGATGTTTTCTTCGTTCTTCCATATAATGTCCAATAGCTCCTCCAACTTTTCCCCATGTTGTACCCAGAATCTTTTGAATAGTCCCACTTTATGCTTTTCCATGGCTTTTAATTTCTTGCGGCCATGGTGATAAGGCCCGATTGATATAACTTGAGGAGTGTAGGCTTTTGGGTCTAGGTTGCGAAGAATATCTGGAACTCTGCAGATACAACATTCCTTTCGTTCTTCTTCTGGCTTCACGTTTTTCAACATTTCCACGATGTCCTTTGCCAACTTTGTATGATCACGTTTCCTATCAATTGGATCTGGGATTGCTCCACTTTGAACTTCCGCAGTTTGATTCACATTTATTATGACAGCATCTGTTTTTTTTTTTTTCGATTCCAGTAATTGCCGATCCTTCCATCCAGCAATTTGCGTTCTGTAAATTTCATGACAACAAACAAAAGAGTCATTAACACTAAATTTACTGGGAGGATAATTCCTTTAATGCTGCAAATCTCATTCTGATTTTTACTTATAGAGTAACTCCTTTTTTGAAGCCCCAGTACTAATAAAATAAAAGATTATAACTAGTTTAGAATTGACGTAATTGCCACAATGGAAATGATGATGGTAAAAAAGAGAATTAGAATTCCAAGTAATAGAAAGAGCTTGAGAAGGGTGAAAAAGCAGCAACAATTTGAAGCCAAAAAAGGTGAAAAAACTAAAAAGTGGGGCTCATCCATGCATAGCCTAATATTTAAGGGCATTACCCCAATAACAGAAAACAAAGATGTTTAGATTAATTCATCAAGAACACAAACAACAGTGTTTAAAGCAGGAAAAGAAAGAAATTATTTGACTTTTATATAGAACTATATTTGGTATAAAGGAAGGGCGGCTTTCACCTTTGAAAACTATGCAACACAGCACTCAATGTGTAAATGAAGTATATTTGTGCTGTGTGACTCTGAAACAATAGGGTGAAGATTTATATAGAACATGAGGTTGCCATCTCTTTCTCGTATCATTTGTCCTTTTGTGAGGTTGAATTTTCTATCTATCCAATTAGCTGGAATCACAAGATTGTGATCTTGCTGGTGGAATTGCTTTATGTCATTTACCCTTCTATATTCTCATTAACTTATTTAATCTAGATTCCCTTGAAAGATTGAAAACAGAGCTTTCACACACCTCGTGGGAAATGAGATGGCAATTGGGTGTTTTATAACTCCTCTTGCAATTAACAATCTGAAAGTCGCAAGGTCTGAAGCGTGCTTTGGGGTCAATGTCTTGTTTCAAAACTTCCATTCTTTATTTTTTTCGAGACCTTCATTTTTTTTTCTTACAATGCTCAAGCACACATAAAACTCCACACTTCAACTTTGGATACCAATTTTTTTTTCTTTCTTTCTTTTATGCTTTCACCTAACAAGGTTACTTGTCTCTTCTAGTTCTTGAACTGGGGGAGGTTCATTAAAACTTAGTCAAAATATCGTGAACATGTTGTTCGTATGTAAATTAATTTAATGAAAGTAGTATAAGTTTCCATGTGCCAAAATTAACCATAGCATGTGCATGGTGTAGGAGTAATGAGTTGACTACACAATAATTAGTCATGATACTTTGAATAACATGTTACCTCGAGACCAACGTCCTAGGAATTAACATACAAAACAATGACTACTACAAAACTACGGGCAAGCATGGAAAGCAAAACAATATAAAATCCATCACTCCAAACTATTTCCTCTGCAGTCATAACTTGTATGGTGACATGCCCCTATAGCCTTATTTGGTGGAGGTCAATCCATCATTTAGTTGCACCTCCTATTAAAAAAAAAAAAGAAAGACATTTTTTGTTTTACACAGGGAGGATTTTTATCCCCTTATTGCCTGATTTCTACGCTAGAGGTTTCTAGGATTCTTTTGTTTATCAAGAAGCTGTTTGAATGGCCATAACCTTCAATTTTTCGTGCTTGAGATTTTTAGGGTCCTTTTGTTTATTGTTTTACAGCAATGCTAGAATTTGGGCTCATAAAAATGGCTTCATAATTTATATGGAACTAATTAAAAGGGATGCCTAAATAAGGAATGAGAAAAGGTTACTTGTCACTTCTAACTCTTTTTTGTTTTTTCTAATGAAATGTTAGATATTAATACCATCAAATAAGATATAAAATTGGTTAGTTACACAATTGTTTCTTCTAACTTTTGAATAAGCAAAAGTTTATGGATACTAAGCCATAATAATGTGAAAATATTGTTGGTGTATAATCTAATTTAATCAAAGAAATTTAATCTTTGTGTGACCTAATTAATCACACCACATCTTGAGGGGACCCCTATCTTAGTGGTATTTTCTAAGCCAAACCCTGATCAATACTCCTACCGGTCATGAGTTGAAGTCCCCTCCTCCTCCCAAGTGTGTGCGAGAAAAAAGATAAGGAAAAAAGAAAAAGAAAAATTGGTACGAGAACAACCTTCAAGGGACTAAGTTGCAAAACACGCGAATATTATAAAACTAAGGATTAGAAACAAAAAGTAAAACAAGCAACCTTCTTTAATATACCCAAAAAACATATTATAACATGTTGAAAAATCAACCACTTCTCTCTCCTTGTAATTATTTCACTTGGTTTTACATATTCCTATTAGTTATAACTTTTAGAATAAACAATAATCTTACAAAATACTTATATTGTCATTATTGTTATATTTTGCTATCTACTCATATCATTAAGTGACATCACTTATCCTACATCATTGTTGTTAAAGACCCATCATCAAGACAATCCAAATGATTGGACTCTTAATGGAGAACAATATATACTAATGTCTTCCTCTTTTACAACTGTTCATAAAAAATTTGATTTATAAAAAGTCAAGGAAAATATAAAATCGATTAAAAAGGATAAAAAATATCAAAAAACATTTAAATATTATTTATTTGATCACAATTCATAACTTTTTATTAGGCCACTTAGATACAACAAACTAAGACTTTGTCCTATTTTAAACCAAAGGAAAATCATAACTCATATGTTAAGACTATAGTTTTGATAGTCGTGATTATTTATTATTTATACATGGTGAATTAAATAAGTGAATTTTATTTTAAGATTTTCTTTGGTGTGAAGGTATAGATATTTTACTATTCAATGTAAACATAAGTTAAAAAAGGTTCACTCCAATCACACCAAATATTTAAAAAATAAAATAATTGATCCTATCCATGATATTGGGCGTCAGATCAGCTACCTAGTCGAGATACGCTTAGTTGTATCATCAAAAATTCAACCTTTCTCATACCGAGGACACACCCTACCGCCTTATCTGGCGGAGGTAATCCATCAATTAGCCTTATCTGATGCAGGCCGCTTTTGAAGTTTATATTTGAGAGCAACCCTCTACCGATGAAGATAAAAAACCAATGAACATAGTAAAAGTAGAAACCAGTTCAGAAAGCAAGACAATAAAAAGTGAAAGACGCTTTCAAGGCTGTTTCTTTTCCGAATTTGTCGTAAAAGAACTTGGCTCTAAAGCAGAGCATGTATTGCTCGAGATTACCATTTAACCCCCGACCCAGGCACGGTATCTAAGAAAACCACGTGAAATATCATGGATGAAATACAAGAAAAAGCAACTGTTAGGAACCCGACATATGGAAGTATAAAAGAGTATAATGCTAAAAGGACTCACATACCTTCTAATTACTTTGCTAATTGTTTCTCATTATTAGCCAATTCCTTTTTGCTTATGTTTTTGGTATTTCACCCTGTCCTTTAATTTTTTATTTTATTTTTTTAGTTTACACATACCCAAATTCACACACTTAGACGTCGAATCTAAGACAGACACATGCCTCCAATGGAAACATTTGTCAGCTTTAATCTTCCCTCCAGTGTCTTACCCATTCAACTTATGTAGGTTAGCAAAATTTAGCACTTGGTAATAGTAGGTGATGTATTTGAACCTTTTTTTCTTAGTAATTTAATAATAAATAAATAAAAGATTCCTAGTTTATCTTACATTTGTTCAGTTTTAAAAAATTATTTTATTTTTTAAAATCCTTAGAAAGAAAGTAAGATGTTATAATATTTGTAAAGTTATACCGTAAAAGAATGACTAGCGAAACCTAAGCCATTAGTTAGAAGTTCAAATTCAAATTATCGATTAAAGCTATGGTTTGTTCTTTAAAATTCATATCTTTCCTATTCTTGAAAATGAATCCAATAACATAATATAATCCAAGAGATTTTTAAGAAGAGACAATGTCACCTTCCATCCTTCAACATATGATCACAAAAGTAGGGATGTCGCTCAAACATAATCTCAAGTTTTGTGTAAACTCAACAACATTGGGCCAATGGGGGGAAAGCCTATCAAATTTCCTTCAACATTGGGCCACAATATGTAGTTCGCGTTATTTTACTTGGTCTAATAAAACTCTTGGATCGGCAGGTCTTCCATGATGCAGTGCAAAATGAAAATCTTGTCCTGCGTTTACCAAAAGTAGCATAGAGTTATGTTGTTTACTCGCTTAAGCCTGCAAAAATATGTCGCCCACGACAACGGTTCCCATTTCTTGTCCCAGAAATTAGTCCACCCCTGTTGCTTGCACTATATCAAGATGATAATATTTGGATCAAGTACTTTATTTTAACACCCTTTATGAATCAGATAATAATGATTGTTTATAAAAGATATTACAACTGTCATATGGTAATGATTTCTGCATATGTTGTACATGTCAAGGAGAAGAACTTATTGTGTGAGACGAAATATATGAACTATGCAACCTACAACTGTAATGATAAGCAAGTAGACAGACATGGGGATGTGCTCTACAGCATACTGCAAAGGGAAAGCATGAGAGAACGAGTGATGGGGTGGTTTTGCTGCAATGGGAAATCCTTCTCCCACCAGCAATGAGTGTTTTGCTTCTTTCCTATTTTGCAGGGAACCAGAAAAAGAGAACAAAGCTCGACTTACTCAAGGAAATTTCTGAAAAGATCTCGCTGCCTTATTTGATAACAAAAGGGGTACTTATACAAAGTCTGCTACTTCTTCACAGACTAAACATGGACACAGTTTACCCTTCTACTCGCCACAACGTCGACAACGGATGAAAACCTCTGAAGCTTCTGGAATTGAAACAATTTGGCAGCTACTAACTTTCACCTTCCTAGCCGACAAACACTCGTTGATACATTGGCATTCACCTTCCTAGATGATAGACGCTCCTTGATACACTTGGTGCCCATTGAACGCAGGACAGACGGTCCCTCCTTCCTCACACGTTACATTCCCACCCGCTCAAGATTGACCTTGTCCCCAAGGTCAAAATTAGGAAAGCAAAGACGCATGTCGTTACATGCCTCCTAGGTGGCATTCGCAAGTGAAAGCCCAGACCAGTGCACAAGTACGTCTTGAAATTTTCTTGTGGGTGTGCAACTCCAATACTGCCAATGGTCTTGGCAAAAGATGATCCACTTCCTCGATATACACAGGCAACCCCTTTTGAACCTCCATGTCTTTGCCAACGCACTTCTTCAAGTAAGAGACATGGAGGTGGGCTGAATTCTGGCATTGTCAAGAAGTCGCAGCATATACGCGACTGTACCCATTTTTTGTAATGTTGGCTTATTTCATAGGTCTACTGGAGTGGGCTTATGTCAATGGGGTTGCTAACTCATAGTTGTTTTACATAAATGTTTTATGGTCTATTCACATGAGACATGTTAAATCCTTAATTGTTAAGTATGACACTAACTCCGAAACTGTAAAAACAAACAAAATACACTTTGATACTAGTTTCTTGTCTAAAACATTCATGGGCTTTGCAGGACGCACATGGCCCACTGACCTATCTTTCCTAATACCATAATGACATTAGAATTCAAATATACGCCCAAAGGTTCTGCAAACTCCAAAACCTATACTCTAGTAAAATAACTTTTCTTGGAGACGGTAATGAAAGGATGGAATCTTGGAACTAAATCTTGTCTTTGACCCTTGAAACACATCTTTGCATATCCTAAGACTAAACTCATTGATTATTCCTACGACTTGAAATCATAAGGGAAAAAAATTCAATTATCCACACCTATTATTCAAAAAAGTTTAGATTTCATGACAAGATGAACATGACATGGTACAATACTTGTCAAAAAATTAGTTGCTTTATATCATTTTCAAATGTGAAAATTGTTAAGAAATATTAAGATATTTTTTAATAAAAAGTTTAAAACCCAACCTAAAATCTAACTTAAGAGTTAAAAAAAAATTATTTAATTTAAAGAAATACTTAGGAGCATGTCTTAATAATGTGGGACAATACATGAACATCGAATGGCATCAAACATTACGATATAAGTCACGCAAACCAATAATCACTTGCACCAAAGACGTTAAACAACTGTCACATTAGACTATAAGTCAAAATAGGACAAAAATATCACATGTTCGATAGAGCATCAATTCCATAAATCTTTCCACATTATAACATCATAACGCAAAAAGTACAGATTGTTCCACATCAAAAACTTCCATGCATGTCCACATACATTATGTATAAGTTGATGATCTAGAAAGCATGATACTCTTTGATGTAAGTAAAGGACCAATAGGCATCTTGTTATAAAACATAGTTGATCTGGGGAATCTCGGTGCTAAAGTGGAGCACGATGCTCCAAAAGGCAAATCATATTGTTAGTCGTGGCCAAGCAAGACATTCGTTATCTGACCATCAAACTTGCCAGGACAAATGATAGATTGTCCTTAATCAAACATTCCCAACTCATGTGGGCCTAGAAAAGGTAACATGTAGGACTTTTTAAAATGAACTGTGTATTGAAACTCAAGCAAAGAGTGTAATTGTATATATTTGGTGAAAATGTAAATTGTATTAATAAATGTTAAAGTACAAAAGCACATGGGTATACCCTAGTATTACAGAAGTCATCATATTTATAAAAAGATGAAAGTTGAAAGCCTTAAAATCACACTTAAGATAATATTTTCTTGAAAGAATTTTATATTTCTAAACAAAAAAGCTCTCCCTTGTACTACCTCCTTTATTTTTGCTAAGAGAAAAAGGATATCTATTGTTTTTTCTTGAAAACATCTTCTATTTCATTCAACAATTTCTATTGCCATAGAAAGTTTTTTTTTTTTATCATGTAGAAAACATGCATTAAAAAGAGGAGTTTTTAATGTTTAATATTCAAATCAATCAAATGGTCCTAGTATTGTAATTGTGTAATTCAACAAAATTACTTCTATGTCAAAGTTTCAAGCGTCTTCTAGATTGTTAAAGTAAGTTGTTTTTGTATCCTATCAATGACTCCACTAGAATACTCTAGAGGTGTTTAAGTTAAACTTTTGTTGACCTTACCTGCTAACTCTAGAACATTGACTAATGTAATTATGTGTTACAATGTCCTAAAATAAAACATGAATACCCCATTACAGATTTTCTCCCAATGACCTCGCAAGAAGGCAACTATGAAGGAGCCCTTAATTATATCACCGTTTCATTGCTAATACCCACGGTTTCGATATCTTAAATCATTTTTCATGTTCCTCACCTGATAGTTTGACATAACAGATAAAACCCGCCAATTATATTACCTTGCACAATATAATCAAATGTTTCGCACATTACTTCAGCTAATTGGAGTTACTGAATCAGTTCATGAGTTAATTGGAATGCTTGGCACCAACTGTCTACACTACTCTCTTTGTTATTTGTTTCTTCCTTAGCTAACAACCTCAAGGTCTTAGTATCAAGAGCCCTCAAAATCAATAACGAGAGCCTTGGAGAATCGCTTTCATCTTTCAAGTCCCTTAGGGTGCTAAAGCTCTTTGAGATAAGAGGGATGAAGACAATGATTGTCACCAACCCATCAATGAAAACTTTAACAATTGTAAGTCGTGATTATAACCTTAAAAAGATTGATATCCATGAGGTACTAAAACTCCACCACCTTCATAGCAAGTGGAATTGCTACTTCTTGAGAAGAAAGTCAATGAAAATCTCTACTCCCAATCTCCAGAGTCTTTCCATAATTTGGGGCACTTATTCATCTTCTAGAACATCAATTCTATGGAAATACAATGAATAACTAGTGTATGAAGAACTCTACGAATCTGTTGTATGCCTCAGTTGGTCTATAATCATGTTTTGAAACTTGAGGCAATTTTGCTTCTACCAAGCACAATCTTGAGAAGGTTCTTTACAGCATTCAAAGGGGGCTGATTTTGTTGTGGTAAAGGAAACATTCTTGTCACAGTATTTGTATGTAATATACCTTTCTACTTTGCTCAATTTACGTTTATACTAAGATTATTCGTATAATGTTGTAGGTTCTCTACATGACTCTACATGAATCATTGTTTGCCATTTTTATTTGGAAATGTAGAGCATTTGGCCGTTAGAGGATCTTCATATGAATTAGTCATACTATTGTCTTCCCTTCCAAAAGGAACAACTAATTTAAAGCATCTTATTTTGGTATTGAATCCAAACCTTACTAATTAGAATACTATATCTTCTCAGAATTTTAAGAATAGTGTAGATAGTCATGTATTATTTAAATTTTTTTAAGGAATCTTTTTTAAAATAAAAAATAAACCATTTTCCTATGAATTGGTTTTGAAGAGGGAATTGATTTTCTAACACAAACTATTTTGGTTAGTGCTTGCTCAAAGCATTTTGATGTTCCCTTTTTTTTTATTTAATCTTAACATATCCCATATCTAGGACCTTTAGCAAAGATTTCGTTTGAGGTGAAACATTGGGAATCTCAAAATCTTTGTTTAGTCGTCATTTGGAAACAGTTGGAGTAAAGCTTTTTGAGGGAGAGAATGAAGTAGAACTAATAAAGCATGCGTTCAAGAATGCATATGAATTCGCAATGTCATTTTGTCTATATCACCAGTCTCAGAAGGTTTCATCATTGAGTTCAGCAATTTTATGATACCTCCAACAGAATTACAAGTATATAAGAAATCATCGGGATTTAGATCTCCTAGCTTGAGAGTTCTATTCCCATGGTACTTGCTTTGCTATCTTCTCGAATCATTTTCCACTTCTTGCTTTCTCTTTTTCCTTGTTTATGATTCCTGCACTTATGTTTTACATAATAAGGATGGGAAAGGAGAGACCCAATTTCTCTCTTCTTCACTTCTTTTTCTTTTCCTGTTTCCTCTGTGGATGACCGACGGAAAAGTAGAGAATTACAGTTTTATCTGGGCAATACATATTCCGCTTGCAAAGTGGCGAAGCATAAGGTACAGATGAACCAGTAGCGTAAAATTTCAAACCGAGAATTCTCTATTGCAGAGAAAGGTTGAAGCTTTTCCTCCAATCTTCCACACCCCCAACAAACAAAAGCCAGGAGATGTTTAAGTTTTAACAGATTGAATCAACAACCACAGAATGAAACTCTGAGGCAACAGTACTTCGGCCAGCGTACTCGCCGTTCCCGTCGGACGAAGATTTTGTCAGTCACTTCTGTCTCCTTGATCTCTGGGACAGGATTCTCGCTTCCCACTTGTTAATGAAAGCACACTTTCTACCAAACCCCAAAGAACAGATTCACATAAACGATCCATAAGTGGTAAATAAATTCTGTCATTCATTTGTTTCATATGGGTTTATTTGGCCGAGCAAGTGTAAATTATTGCACTTGGATGACAATCCCAGCCAATTGGATAAATTGATAATCAGAGGGAGCATTTTCATTCCACAATTTTCTTGGAAACCCACAGAAGAGAAAGTTCGCAGTTTTCCTTTTTGTTGCATAGATAACAAGGGTTGATAATGCTCGTCCTACCTCCATCCAGTAGAGTCCGTAGCTCATTTTCTTTTCTCCTCGGCTGTGGGACTATTAAAACCATTAAAACCATTAAAACGGACTTGCTCTCATTGCATACTTTCCTCTGTATGAAAAATGGCAGTCCTAAAGTTATTACACCTGCTCGATAGAAATATTGGGCAAATATGATAGTTGGAGAGGAAGGATAAAGTGGATGTATTTGTTGTCTAATATATGCTTTTCTCCTGCCACAGGTACTTTTTTCTTTTGTTATTAAATGCCAATCTCCTATAATTTAAATGTCAATCTCCTATATAATTTAAAGATGTTGAGGGGAGTAAAAAATAATAATACAAATAATTCTTGAATGGTAAAAATATGGTGTCCAGTGCCTTGGAAGTTGGAGCTGCAGTAAGGAAAATAAATCATAGAATTTCAATTTTGCCGTTATATTGTTGCTTTAGTAAAGTATGTTGAATTCCTACAAGGATTTTTTCAATTTTTCATTATGACATTGAATTAGAGAAGCTCATTCTTTTTGACATAAATGGAAGCCTGTAATAACATTTGCAAAACCAAAAATTGAAATTTTTAAAGTTAATAGACTGCAATACAACATGTCTCTTTATTCTGAAAATAGTAAAGATAATGTGACAATAACGAGATATTACAATGCAATCCAATAAGATAAAAACCAAACAAACTTTAGACGTGCACAACTTGGAGGACTGAGTATACAGTTTGTATTGAAGTTAATGCCAATAAGATAATAGCAGCTACTGTAGAGGCGACTCTCCAGGGAGTGCTAAAATAATCATGCTTCAAAACAGCCTTCCAATGATGCCGACGTTTCTTGTAGTACGCACATAACTCTTTGCGAAGGTCACCATAAGTGTCCTTAATCTCCGACCTCACAATATTTGTGCAAAGATTGTTCACTAAAGCTATTACTGCCTTGCTATCCCCTAGCTTAGGAAACAAGATCCAAGGTCGCACAAGTAAATCCACGTCCGCTGTAGTATTGATAAGTGAATCCAATAGCGCAATATAATCAACAAAACCAGCTTCATCTAGAGAGTAGCATTGCTCGAAAGCCATGATATTCCGAAAAAGAGATTGTGTGATCTTCTA
This sequence comes from Casuarina equisetifolia, assembly GCA_028551475.1. NCBI lineage: Eukaryota > Viridiplantae > Streptophyta > Magnoliopsida > Fagales > Casuarinaceae > Casuarina > Casuarina equisetifolia. Next base: position 22,218,542 of record CM052360.1, read on the forward strand.
TCTTCAAGCATGGAATTTCGAGCACTCCCTCTGTGAAATTTAAACACCCCTCAGTGCCTGCCTTGAATTTTACTCCAGACTCATGCAACTGGCTCGCACTGGGCAGATGCTGGCTAGTGGTGACCCTGAAATTTTCTCCTGAATCATGCACCTGGCTTGCCCTGGCCAAATGCCAGCAAGTGCTCACCTTGGATTTCCTTCCTGACTCATCCGACTGGCTTTCTTTTTTGGGCAAATCTCGAGTCAAAAAGTATGTTAACAAATGGACGAAGTGCTTTACTTCGAAGCTAGAATCGGGACCCGTTCTTTGCTTGTTGATGCTTTGAAAGAACTTAAATACGAGGTCAGTAAAATCGTTTTTTACTAAAAATACAACGTTGTGTAAATCCTTAATGATAAAAAAAGGAAGCTGGTTTTCGAGCAACATAAAGTCCCAATATATATAAGAATCACTTACTGATTTCTTGTAGTCTTCACCCGTGCAAGTGCGTATATATTCAATAATAAAGATTGCATCTACTAGGACCATTTTCACAAAATTATCGCCGCCAAGTTCTACTTGAAGGACCAGATTTTTTCTTCGTTCTTCCTTATAATGTCCAATAGCTCCTCCAACTTTTCCCCATATTGTTCACAAAATCTTTTGAACAATCTCACTTTATGCTTCTCCATGGCTTCTAATGTTTTGCTGCCATGGTGATAAGGCCCTATTGATATAACTCGAGGAGTGTAGGCTTTTGGGTCTAGGCTGCGAAGAATATCTGGAACTCTGCAGATACAACATTCCGGTTGTCCTTCTTCTTGCTTCACGTTTTTCAACATTTCCACGATGTCCTTTGCCAACTTTGTATGATAACGTTTGCTATCAATTGAAGTAATAACTTCCACTTTAACTTCTTCATTTTCAGTTTTGTTTTTACTTGCAGATATTGCTCCATTTTGAACTTTTGCAGTTTGATTCACATTTATTGTGACGGCATCTGGTTTTTGTTCACTTCCCATAATTGCCGATCCTTCCATCCAGAAATTTGCGTTCTGTAAATTTCATGACAACAAACAAGAGTCACTAACACTAAATTTACTGGGAGAATATTTACTTTAATGCTGCAAATCTCATTCTGATTTTTACTTATCGAATAACTCCTTTTTTGAAGCCCCGGTATTCAAAAAATAAAAGATTATAACTAGTTTTAGAATTAAGGTGGTGCTACATTGAAAATGATGATGGTAAAAAAGAGAATTAGAATTCCAATTACTAGAAAGAGCTTGAGAAGGGAAAAAAGCGGCAACAATTTGAAGCCAAAAAAGGTGAAGGGAAAAAAAAAAACTAAAAAGTTGTGCTCTTCCATGCATATTATAACATTTACGGGCATTACTCCAATAATAAAAAACAAAGATGTTTAGATTAAGTCATCAAGAACACAAACAACAGTGTTTAAAGCAACAAAAGAAAGAAACTATTAGACCTTTATATAGAACTATATTTGGTACAAGGGAAGGGCGGCTTTCACCTTTGAAAACTATGCAACAGCACTCAATATGTAAATGAAGTATATTTGTGCTGTGTGACTCTGAAACAATGGAGTGCTGATTTATATAGAACATGAGGCTGCCATCTCTTTCTGGTATCATTTCTCCTTTTGTGAGGTTGAATAATCTATCCATCCAATTACCTGGAATTACAAGATTGTGATCTTGCTGATAGAATTTCTTTTTGTCATTTAGCCTTCTTTATTCCCATTAACTTATTTAATCTAGATTCCCTTGAAAGATTAAAAATATAGCTTTCATACATCTCGTAGGAAATGAGATGGCAATTGGGTGTCTTATAACTCCTCTTACAATTGACAATCTGAAAGTTACAAGATCTTAAGGGCAATGTCTTCTTTCAAAACTTCTGTTTCTTATTTTTTCGGGCCCTTAATTTTTTTTTTTCTTACAATGCTCAAGCACACATAAAAATCCATACTTCGACTTTGGACACCTATGTTATTTTTTTTTTATTTTTTTTCTTTCTTTCTTTCTTTTAGACTTTCACATAACAAGGTTACTCATCTCTTCTATGTGTTGAATTAGGGGAAATTCATGAAAACTTAGTCAAAATCATGTGGACATGTTGTTCATATGTAAATTAATTTAATGAAAGTAATATAAGTTTCCATGTGCCATATTTAACCATAGCATGGGCACGGTGTTGGAGTAATGAGTTGACTACGCCGTAACTATTCATGATACTTTTGAATAATGCATTACGTGGAGACCAACCTTCTAGGGATTAACATACAAAACCATGACTACTATAAAACTAGGGCAAGCATGCAAAGCTAAATAATATAAAACCCATCACTCCACACTATTTCCTCTGTGGTCATAACTTGTATATGGTGACACGCCCCTACAGCCTTATCTGGTGGAGGTCAGTCCATTAATTGCAACTCTCATGAAAAGAACATTTTTTTGCTTTACATAGGGAGGATTTTTATCCCCTTATTGCCTGTTATTTTTACGCTAGAGGTTTCTAGGGTTCTTTTGTTTATCGAGAAGCTGCTTGGATGGCCACAACCTTCATTTTTCATGCTTGATATTTTTAGGGTTCTTTTGTTCATCGTTTTACGGCAATGCTAGAATTTTAGCTCATAAATATGGCTTCATAATTTATATGGAACTAAGTAAAAGGGATGCCTAAATCAGAAATGAGAAAAGGTTACTTGTCTCTTTTAACTCTTTTTTGCTTCTTTTTTTTTAATGAAATGTCAAATATTATATACCACCAAATGAGATATAAAATTGTTTAGTTACAAAATTTTTTCTTCTAACTCTTGAATAAAGGGAAGTTCATGAATACTAAGCCACAATAATGTGAAAATATTATTGGTATATAATCTAATTTAATCAAAGCAATTTAATCTTCCGTGTGCCCTAATTAATCACACCACATCCGTGGGATAGGAGTAATGAGTAGATCCCACCATGATTATTCACAATGCTTTTGAAGAATGCATTGGTACGACAACAACCTTCTAGGGACTAAACTACAAAACAAACAACCTTTGAGGGACTAAACTACAAAACACGTGAATATTATAAGACTAAGGACTAGAATAGAAAGTAAAACAAGTAATCTTCTTTAATATACCCGACAAACATATTATAACATGTTGAAAAATCGACTACTATTCTTTACTTGTACTTATCTCACTTAGTTTTAAATATTCCTATTTGCTATCTACTCATCATCATTAAGTGACATCATTTGTCCTACATCATTGTTCTTAGAGACCCGTCATCAAGACAATACAAATGATTGGACTCCTAAAGGAGAACAATATATACTAATGTCTTCCTCTTTTACAACAGCTCATAAGCAGTTTGACTTAGAAAAACTCAAATAAAATATAAAATTGATTGAAAAGGATCAAAAAAGAATATGAAAAAAAAATTTAAATATTGTTTATTTGATCACAATTCATAACTTTTTAATTAGGCCATTCAGATACAATGAACTAAGACTTCATCCTAATTTTAACTAAAGAAAAATCATAACTCATATGTTAAGGCTAATAATTTTGATAGTTGCAATTATTTATTATTTATAAATGGTGAATTAAATAAGTAAATTTTATTTTAAGATTTTCTTAATGGAGAACAATATATACTAATGTCTTCCTCGTTTACAACAACTCATAAGCAATTTGACTTATAAAAAGTCAAAAAAAATATAAAATCGATTGAAAAGGATGAAAAAGAATATGAAAAAAAACATTTAAATATTGTTTATTTGATCACAATTCATAACTTTTTATTAGGCCACTCAGGTACAGTAATTAAGACTTTGTCCTAATTTAAACCAAAGGAAAATCATAACTCATATGTTAAGACTATAGTTATGATAGTTGCGATTATTTATAAATGGTGGATTAAATAAGTGAATTTCATTTTAAGACTTTCTTTGGTTTGAAGGTATAGATCTTTTACAAGTCAATGTAAACATAAGTTAAAAAAAGGCTCACTACAATTCAAATAATCGATCCTCTCCGTGATTGGACGTCAGATCAGCAACCTAATCAAGATACGCTTAGTTGTATCATCTAAAATTCAAACTTCCTAACACCGACGACACACCCCTACAGCCTTATCTGGCGGAGGTCATCCATCACTTAGCCTTGTTTGGTGCCTTGTCTGGTGGCGGCCTAGTTTGAAGAATGTTTAGATATGAAGGCAGGCCTTTACCAATGAAGGTAAAAAATCAATGACCATTGTAAAACTAGAAGCCAGTTCCGAAAGCAAGACAATAACGAAGCGAAAGACGCTTTCAAGGCGGTTTCTTTTCCGAATTTGTCGTAAAAGAACTTGGCTCTGATATTAAAGGTGTTGTATATGAGGCAAAGCATGTATTCGTTGAGATTGCTATTTAACCCCCGACCCAGGCACGGTATTGAAGAAAATCACGTGAAATATCATGGATGAAATACAAGAAAAGCAACAGTTAGGAACCCAACATATGGAAGTATAAAAGAGTATAATGCTAAAAGGACTCACATACCTTCTAATTACTTTGTTAATTGCTTCTTCTCATTATTAGCCAATTCCTTCCTGCTTATGTTTTTGGTATTTCACCCCATTCTTTAATTTTTTTTTTATTCATACCCAAATTCACATACTTATAAGTCAAAGCTGGGACCAATCACATGCTCTCAACCGAGACATTTGATAGCTTTAATCTTCCCTCCAGCGTCTTACTCATTCAACTTATGTAGGTTAGCAAAATTTAGCACTTGGTAATAGTAGATGCATGTTTTTGGACCTTTTTTCCTTAGTAATTTAATAATAAGTAAACAAATAGTTCCTAGTTTCTCTTACATTTGTTCAGTTTTAAAAAATTATGTTATTTTGTAAAATCTTTTTTAAAAAAAGAAAGATGTTATAATATTTGTAAATTTAAACCGTAAAAGAATGACAAGCTAAACCTAAGCCATCAGTAAGAAGTTTAAATTCAGATTATCGATTAAAGCTACGGTTTGTTCTTTAAAATTCATATCTTTTCTATTCTTGGAAATGAATCCAATAACATAATATAATCGCTAACATAGGGATGTGGCTCTAAGACGAAGAGATTTTTAAGAAGAGACAATGTCACCTTCCATCCTTCAAACATATAATCACTAACGTAGGGATGTCGCCCAAACATAATTCCAAGTTTTGTGTAACTCAACAATATTGCGCCAATGGGGGATAGCGTAACAAATTTCCTACAACATTGGACCACAATGTGTAGTTCGCGTTATTTTCCATGGTCTAATAAAACTCTTGGATCGGCGGGTCTTCCATGCTGCGGTCCAAAATGAAAATCTTGCTCTGCATTTACCAAAAGAAGTAGCGTAGAGTTATGTTGTTTACTCCCATTTCTTGTCCCAGAAATTAGTCCACCCCTGTTGCTTGCACTATATCAAGATGATAATATCTGGACCAAGTACTTTATTTTAACACCCTTTATGAATCAGCTAATAATGATTGGTTATAAAACATATTACAACTGTCGTATGGTAATGATTTCTGCATATGTTGTACTTGTAAAGGACAAGAACTTATTGTGTGAGACGAAATAGATGAACTATGCAACCTACAACTGTAATGATAAGCAAGTAGACAGACATGGGGATGTGCTCTACAGCATACTGCAAAGGGAAAGCATGAGAGAACGAGTGACGGGGTGGTTTTGCTGCAATGGGAAATCCTTCTCCCACCAGCAATGAGTGTTTTGCTTCTTTCCTATTTTGGAGGGAACCAGAAAAAGGGAACAAAGCTCGACTTACTCAAGGAATTTCTGAAAAGATCTGGCTGCCTTTTGATTACAAAAGGGTTATTTATACAAAGTCTGCTACTTCTTCACACACTAAACATGGACACACTTTACCCTTCTACTCGCCACAACGGCGACAACGGATGAAAACCACTGAAACTTCTGGAATTGAAACAATTGGGCAGCTACTAACATTCACCTTCCTAGCTGATAGACGCTCGTTGATACCCTTGGTGCCCAATGAACACAGGACAAACGCTTCCTCCTACCTCACACGTTACATTCCCACCCCTTCAAGATTGACCTTGTCCCCAAGGTCAAAATTAGGAAAGCAAAGACGCATGTCGTTACATGCCTCCTAGGTGGCATTCGCAAGTGAAAGCCCAGACCAGTGCACAAGTAACTCTGAATTTTTTTTGTGGGTACGCAACTCTAATACTGACAGTAGTTTTGGCAAAAGATGATCCACTTCCTCGATATACACAGGCAACTCCTTTTGAACCTCCATGTCTTTGCCAACGCACTTCTTCAAGTAAGAGACATGGAAGGTAGGATGAATTCTGGCATTGTCAGGAAGTCGCAGCTTATACGTGACTGTACCCATTTTTGTAAAACTTCAAATGGTCTGTAAAATCAGGAAGCCAACTTGAGGTTTCATCGTTGCATCATCGAAAGATTTCTATATGGTTGAAGACGCAAGTAGGCATACTCGCCCACCTCGTATTGACCTTACGTTCGGTTTTGTCAAGTTCATCTTCATTCGGCGTTGCATCTCTTGCAATCGGTGCTGCACTTGTTTGATTATTCTGTCTCTCGCCATGAGCCGACCCCAAATATATGTTAGGAGTGAAGGAGGTGCTTTCTTGCACCCCAAATATATGCTTTCTTGCATACCAATATAAGAATGCTTACTGGTATTGTAGCAGTATTTTGCCCAAGTCAGCCAGTGGGTCTAGTCTTTAGGGTGATCACTGGAGAAACAATGCCGGTACATTTCAAAAAGTCCTATTCACCACCTCTGTCATCCATCCGTCTAAAGATGGTATGCAATGAAGTAGTTGAACCGAGAATAGAGAAGAAAAGAAAAGAAACATAGGTTTTTTTATAACACAATGGCTTCATTTTCCAAAAAAGTATCTTATACCACGCATTTGACAATTTCATTTTTCTATACTTGTTCCTAATAACAATTAGATGTGTAACAAGTAGTGCTTAAGGAGCAAAACATTGTTGTTTGGTCCCAGGACTCGGTTGAAACAGTTTGTTAATACTGGAATATCACTGTACCTCTCTACTTTAAATGAAGTGTAGTTTAGCGTGAGTTATTTGTAATATCGTTTTGTCCCTAGTTAGAACAACAACGTGTTGATTTGGGCATCAATAACTCGGACAGAAGTGACAGAAAATGTGAGAGAAAATTCTGTGTGATCAAAGATAAAACCCAACATTACTGCTCGATTGGTGGACGTAGGAGAAAATTGCCCAAACCATATAAATATCGTCTCCTTTGTGAGTGTGCTTATTTGACTCTTGTTGGTTTCTTGTGTGAATGATCCTTAGAGTTTATGTGAGCACTGTTTTGATATATGTTTGATCTTAATGACGACAAAGGGAAAAGCAAAGAAAATGTTTTGAAAACATAAACAATCCAAAAGAAAACTACTTAACTTTCTACTTGGCCTTATTATACGATTATTTAAATTACATGTATATGCAAGAAACAATAATTACATTAAAATATGACTCCTTGATGATGAATCGATTTTGAGCTCTGGTTAATTTGGTCGATGATCAAAGAGTAGTACACTTAAGGTGGATTTTGAGGGAAAACATCAATGCTGATGGCAATAAGTGTTATAAAAGGAACATAAGTTTGCAAATGATTTGTCCAAAAGAAAGTTATTGATTATGAAAAGATTTTCTTCCCTATAGTGAATGATGTCAATATAAATAGTGCTCCGCCTAGAAGCTATGAGAGATCTATATTTGTAGTTGGATGTGAAAACTATCTTGTACAAGTTCTATGTTGGTAACATCCATATTTTGGATTCAATATGGGTGATATAGAAAAGTTGAAGGGGGATCTTAGTTTGCCATAGAAGACTCAAGAGCAACACAACAAATTCTTGGAAGGAGGATTACTTGAGATAGAGGGAGCCATAGGCTAAAGTTGTCTTAACAACATGCCGTTGCAAAGGCAAACAAGATGCCCTTTGTCTTAGATGTGAAGCTAGTCACGTATCAAGCTGTCTAAGATGGATACCTGAGATTACGGAGGAATCAATGAGTATGTAGAATGTTTCATATGCATCAGAAGTGGGCAACTCTACCTCCCTAATGATCAGTACAAAGCCAAACATTTCCCATGAAGTGGAAGTGGTAAATAGATACATAAGTGAATCTAGGAAGCCTAATGGCATACTGTCAATTGGATCATCCAGTAGCTAAGAGGAACTTTTCGTATTCCCTACAAAACGGAAGGTACACACCTGCCCTTCACGAGTACGTGAAATCAAACTTAGCAAGACGCATCAACGATGGTAAAGTATGCTTGGTTATGTCTTCACAATTGAAATAACAACTGTAAGTCAGATGTTCATGGTAGAGTCAGTTATGACACTGTCAACCACAAAAGTCAAGTACGTAGCTGTCTTTATATGATTAGGGAGATTCTTGGAGGAACTGGCCTGAAAGTAGGGTGGAACTTGGTGAACTAATAGTTAGTTTATTCACCTTGTCAAGAACTCAATATAACACTAAGGATGAAGCACGTTCAACAATGGTATCTTTCCATACCAACGATGCAATATGAACTTTAAAGTGGGGAAGCTTCACACTTTCCAAATAGTAGTGGATATACCAAATACAGATTGAATTTCGGCTCGACTTTTGAGTAATTGGAGAGAAAATTGAGCATTGATGCCTGATTGGAAAGGACGTTCCTCTTTGGGAAGTCTAAACCGCGTTCGACACTTACTTCTACGAAGAGCCTGTCAGCCTAGATCACCTCACCATGATTTATAAACGGTAAGGATGGCTAACTTTCTATCCTTACATAGATAATTTTGTAATAAATTAAGTAATATAAGATGTTTCAATATTCCTTTATATCCTTTCTTGGTATGGAGTTCTTCTCAAGAATTTTAAGAGCAAATGAAGATAAATTTTCTCTCAACCCCCACCACCCCACCCCACCCCCCCCCCCCCCCCCCCCCCCCCGGGCCCAAAAAAAAAATACATATATATATAAAACAAAGGTAATAAACAGCATAAGAAGAATTCAAGTATTCTCTTACAGTACAAAATACCCAGTATAAAAAGTTCAAAAGGTAAATTTATAAATTGAAAAAATAATTTTTACACATAAACATTATTCAAAATCATATATTTTGTTTTTAATTGAACGATAAGTTGACATTAACAAAATTTAATGTATAAAAACATATGAATATATCTTAGCATTACAAAGTTTAATTATGATCAATATATTTTTTATATGAGATTTTAGTTCTCAAGACTTTTTTATATCGAACATACCTTGGGTTTAGTGTTAAATGGGAGGATGAACTCTCTTCTAAAAACTGTAGTACTAACTATGAAACAAGCGTCTACCCCATGGTTTTTTGTAGCTTTCGATTTAGAGCGCGATTTTGACGACCGAGCTTTGTTCCGATTAGCTATGCTGGCCGCTTTCTTCTTGCTACCTTCTTCTTCAGCATACTCGTAAGGGCACAAATCACAGAGAGAAGGGTTCTGTTGACACGAATAAAATGCTCTGGTGTTTAGAGGAATGCAAAGAAATGAACAGAAGTGTATTGTTGCATCTACAAGATTATCCGGACTCAAAATTCTCTCCCGTATTCTCTGTCTAAATCATTATGCTTTATCCCTTTAGATCTGTCTAGACGAATGATTGATTTGACCAAAGTCAACATGGTGCACCATTTTTCTTTCCGACATAACAGAATCTGATAGAGAAATGTGGCACCTAAGAGATTTTCAAACTCATAAGCTTCCTCTCTGTTTGAGTCACTATTCTTTCATCACCTGTACTCACCTGAGAACCCACACCCATTCAGTCAGTAGCACTACCAAAGACCTCAACAGTCTAGGTGCTACATCTTGCTCTTCCTGATGTAGAGGCAGCATTTGTCCCCCACATCCTGCCTTTCTTAAATGTACTCCAAAAGTGAACAGGCGACTATAACAACACCTTTTACCAAAGCCCATGCACACGTTATGCCACTTTTTTATGCTTTTCTACAAGATCATACCCTGATGATTACTTCTAAATTTATTCTACAATTTTGTTGGCATTTAACGCGGCTTCGCAGTTGGTCTTGTCAGAACTTTCAACAACCAGCGCCAAAAGAAAAGCGCGCAAGCTTCCCAGGTTTTGTACGAGGTTAAAAACATGTTCCTGTCAAGATCTAAATAGATTGATTTTGACTAGCCAAAAGATATAGGTTTTTTCACATAATAATTAGGAATCCTAATCATTTGGTACTAGTCACCATCCTAAGTTTAAACTTCGGTATTGTCTTACTTTGGGAAGACAATAGTAAGACAACACCTTCTAGGTTCATGAGTTTTTTCGGTATTCAAATAAAAAACAAATAATATATACCAATTTATGAAAGGACAAGCTTCCAAAGCTGAAACTTATGTTTGCATAAAACCCTATTTATCTTAAGATATCCATTAATTAACTAATTACCTTATTCATTAGAAATTCAAAAAAAATTCCAAGTTAAAATCGGCTGAAGCGTAATCAAAACCATGATTTGCCCCCTAAATTGAAAACTAGTAAAATTTCAGTCTAAAAAAACCATTAATTTTCTCTTCAGTAATTCAACTTCATGATGCATGAGCCCTAACAATTTGGTGGCATTCAGGGGATTTCATCATATGAAAGATTAAGGTTCGGGTCTCTTGCTTTCCAATAAGTCTCCTAAATCCTCCTCACCTCCATCTCCTATTAAAAAATAAAATAAAAGTTGCACATAGAGGATATAAAATGATTTACTCCTGTCAAGTACCCCGACTGGCGCTCCCGCCGATCCCAACAAAAAAAGTGTCCGTGTTCATCCCTATAAGCAAAGGTAGAGTGTTCATCCCGTTCTACTGTTGTTATACAATTGATGAGAATTTAGATTATAACCCACATCCAATTGATAATATTCAAATTATTCAGTTAGTCTTGTATGCAACAATAAGTGTATTTTTTTTATTGGAACACAACAAATAGAAGCACAACAAAATGACCTACACCAGAATAAGAAACAACTGCCATGTAATGCTGAAATATTGAACATCTCGAAGCTCCTGTCAGTTCCCATCGGAGGAGGAGCATGAGGAGATAACAGACCATACTGTTTGTATCAAAGGGAGTGGAAAGGTAATACCACCTCCAATAACAATGAGTATACCCAATAGTTTGTGAAAGTAATTTGCTGATATCACTTGTATTAGAAAGGATAAAAAACTTAAGAAAAGTTAAATTGAGCTCCCAACTTGCTAATATCTTGTGTGTTACTAGGGACCAAATGCCACATTATTAATGAGGGCTGATAGGAATAAATATGAGGTATGCTATTCCGACTTGTGTGTTTTGAAATTTAAAAGTTTCTGATAGAAGAAAGATAGAGGCCGGGATATGATCTAGGTGTTTCTTCATGTTTTTGTTATTGTATTTTTTTTGTATTCATTTTTTTTTTCAATTCACACAGCTTGGGAGGAGAGGGAATTGAACCAGACCTACTGGACTTGCAAATCAAGGGGCTACTTACCACTAAGTCAGGAGATTCTTACGTATATGATGGACAAATGAGAAATTAAAAAAACCTTTTACTCTTAAAATGTAGTTGAAATGATAAAAATTTAAAATTGTTAAGTAATGCTTGATGAGAATTTTGAGTTATCAAATAAAATAAATAGCCTCTGGAATGTCTAAAATACCCTTGAGAGGATTTAGATAACTTCTAAGCTCCTAACCTCAGGTGCTTTACAGCTGCAAACCTTTTTTTTTTTTCTCTCTCATCTCTTTTTTGATTTGTTAAATTTATACGTTCCTTAATCTTTTTCCTCCCATCTCTTTTTTGATTTGTCAAATTTGTACATTCCTTAATTTTTTTCCTTCCATCTCTTCTTTCATCTGTCAAATCTATAGGTTCTTTTTTTTCTTCTTCTTTATTATAGCTCCCTGCTTTTTTCATTGGTTAAATCTATAAGTTAATTTTTTTTCTGCTCCCATCTTCTTTTTTATCTGTTAGGAGGACTTAAGTTTTATGAAAATGGAATCCTAGGAACAGATTTGATCTTTAGTTTTTCTCTATATAATTTTTGTTTTGGCTTCATCTCTATTTTTCGTTTCCATATTTTTCTTTTTTGAAATCTATAGGTTGCTTATTCTGTGATATAACATCATTCCTTTGAACGAAAGATGTGATCGGTTCCTTCCGATCTTGCTTGTTATTATTTAGTTATTTATTCATTTAATAGAATACACCACTCCCATTATTAATTTGTTGAATGATTTTACCTCATCCTATGTTAAAGTAAATTTCTTAAAACTTGCAACGGCTGTCAAGAAGAGAGGCCAGGATATGATCTGGGTGTTCCATCCAGCGAGCAGACCGAAAAGCCACCATGTTAAGAGAAAGGAGAAGATATCTGACAAGAGAAGAAAAAGTCGGAAAATAAACTAAAGATCAATCTTTTCAAAGGATTTCATTTATCCGTATAGATTTAAAAGATCGAAAAAGAGATGAGAGCAGAGTAGAAACCAATAGATTCAGCCATTGATCATTCTCTTCCTTTAATTATCAAAAGAATTCTCTAAACGAGTACTTATGGCTGCATTCTGTTTCGTTTGATTTTCTTGAGATGTCATTTTCAGCATAACTGCACTTTAATGTCTGCTCGAAAAAACGACTGCTGAAAAATTTCAGAATCAACAAAAATCAAAAGACTGACGAAGAAACGCAAAAATGGGAAAACACTAGTTCAAACTAAGTTGATGTACAACCAAATCAGATTTTCGGATATAACCTTTCCTGCAGCATACGCATGAAATCTGCAATTCCAGAGCAATGGCAGGCCATTGTATGGCTATTGTGCAAGGAGAAGTCCTCTGACAGTTACCTTGTTATTTATCAACACACTGCTCCACGTAAGTCACGTTTCTCAGAGCAGAGAAGTGTGCTCGAGTTTTCTGAAAGGACAGTACTGCGGCTCAGTTCGTATTGATGGTTTCGATTACCCTTGAGTAGGACCAAAAGTGTGAAGACTAGAATGGATCAGGTTTTCTTTTTTTTACAGTTCTCTGAACCAGAGATTTTGGCCGTGTTCTGCTTCTCTTAATTTTCCTAACATATCATTTTCGCGTGCTGCTGCCCCCCATGCTAAACTTTACAGTACAAACATAAAATACTATTGAACAAAAATAAAAAATAGGAAGTGTAGAAGGGAACCGAGTACAAATTATATTGCTGTTTAGTATGGCATTGATTTGAGTTTAGGGATACCAGATGGTGGAATATATTGGACAAACTCAAATCCAATCGACACGAGAACAAATATAAAATAATAAATTACTCTGCTTGCATTTAATTCTATTTTTTACAGGCCTAACTTGATTTCAAAGCTTTTCATGTACCTCTCTCATTTTACACACTACGAGAGTGAAAAATGACTTGTTGCATGGCCATTTTTTATCTGTAAATATTTTTTTTAGAACCTGCAAATAACATGTAGACAAATAAATATTGGGAATATAAAATAAAGACACAATCAAAATTTTCAAATGATTGACATATATTTTGCATTGGCATTAATTATTTCTTTGATACATTCGTAAAAACTAATGAAAAAACTCTATTTTATACTCGGCCATGCAATACGCCATAGAAAATGGGGAAAGAAATTCTCGTCTCAGCAGGCCACTTTTGGAAGCAAACAATCCTAATGGGGGAGGAGGCAGTTAGAGAAGCAAGGCATGGGAGCCATGTTTGCGTTTAAGTTTCATAAAACCCAACCTTTCTCTCTTTCTCGTCCTTACATGCTACATGAACTAGATTCTAAGTCCAAATTAATTAGCACACTAAACGATTTTCGAAATAGTCCAATGATATAGAATTTTAAAAAGGCTAATGAAGTACAAAACTCAAGACCAAAATCCGAATTAGCAGACTAAAAGATTTTAGATTCTAAAATGGCATTACTAAAGTACAAAACTCAAAACCTAAAATCCCTAATACCTTAAATCAACCAATAATCAATACAAACAATGCTAACTTCCACTTTTTGAGAGTGAAAACATTCCAATATTTCAAATCCGGAGTAAAAACAATGGAAAAAAATAGAGAAGAATTGAAAAATGCATTGCAAGTTGGCAGTGATTACCATAACATAGTTACTTAGTCTATATTCAATATTCTAATTTTAACCAAAAAAAAAAAAAACAATGACGTTTGTCACTCTTCAAGAAACAATAATATCAATGAAGGACAATTGCTATTAGAAAGTATATAGCTGTAACGTTTGATCTTAAGAGAAGATAAAGGGAGAAACATATTTGCCTTAAAACTTAAAACACTTTGCTGAGTATGAAAATAATCATCCTAATCGAAAAGAAAAGAAATTTTTTGTTTTACACATGTTTATAATTACGACACAAAAGATTGCTATCGGAATTTTATAAAACACTAGACCACGTCTTTTTGCGAGATCAAAAAATTTATTGTCTCATATACTTTTCGAATATCTCAAAGAAAATATTGAAGAAAAGAAAAGAAACGAATAGAAAATATTTAAGAAATATTGAACGATACAACAAAGTACTTTGAAACTATTTGGCAACCCCAACAATCGAGCAAAAAATACAGGAATGGATTATATTTCCTAGGGAGCTGCAAATGTGAAAGCTTTGCTTGGAGAAATAGAAGGGTATGAGGGTAGGTTTCCCTCGTGAAGGCAAATTGGAATCTAAAGCAACAGACAAAATGGCGCATACGACGGACTTCTAACCTAACATGATTGGTGCGTAAACGCTTTGCTTGCACAAAGTGGGCCTCATTTAAAAGGTGCAAAACTTTCCTTCTCCCAATACGACAAAGCTCCTCTTGGTTTTTTATGATTTAGGGGTGTTCTCCTTAGATTAATGGCAAACAATTAAAGATGACTTACTAGTACTAGGTTAGGGGTTTTGAAACTCCCTTCCCTTTTTGTGTGAGTGCAATACAATAATATATATATATATATATATATATATATACAACAAGTCTCAAACCTCCTTTGGACTTTGGACTGGGGTTTGTAGCATCCTTTAACATTATGTATAATTTAATAAAGACCAAGGACCATTATTGTGCACTATATCATCTGAAAAATGAATCCAAAAAATATTTGCTCAAACTATCACCTTCAAAACTAAGAGGAAGAACGTGTCCATTGTATTTTTAAAAAATGCATTTGACTTGAGTGGGGCCCATTACCTATATCATCTTAGTAGATAGCAATGTCACTAAGTTGGATCTATTGGGTCGTTTTATTCTATTATCACTTGTCATAAATTTATATTTTATCTCAAAAGATCAACCCAAAAGGAGGTGTAACAAGAGCCCCTTATATGGTCAGATTAACCTACTTATTTTTTGTTGTAAGAGAACAAAATTCATTACAATATGATGTACAGATTTAATGGTTAGTTAAATATGAGATATTATATATGTTCTATAGAGTCTATTTAAATAATATAACATGATCTCATGAGGATATGTCTGTTATCCATTGTACATATTCCTTCGAACATTGTCTCATGAATTCTCTTGGAACCATGAACTTGAAGAAATTGATATAGGAAGCCATTTGAAGCATACGAATATGACACGTTTTGTGGCTCTTTATTGTTTGACAAGGAGCATATTTCATAAAATATATTTTTTAATGTAAAAAATATTTAAAATATTTAAAATATTTAAAAAATATCTTTCATAATTTGTGTGCTATATTAAAATATAAAAATAATGAAAATAATGATGTACAAATTACAATATCAATTAATGATATTATAAAGTTACCAATTTCCAAAATGTGTTATCATACTATCAATTTTATAGGAAGAAAACTCAAACAAATAAATATTCTTATTAACATTTGATATTTTATTTCAATATGAGAAAAATCATATAAGAATTTTTCGAGGACAAATGTGGTTCATGAAAGCCCAAATAGATTAACTGTCACCTTAGTTTACTTTCCATCAGGAACCAAAACGACCTCGTTTTGTTGCGCATAGAAGTTAAAGTGATCTTAGCCGCCGAAAATGCGTGAGAATAAAACCGACACTTTACTCAAGTGAATTCTCTGCAATTCTGGCCGAATGTCCAAATCAAAAGGGGCTTTTGTTCACTAACTCCTCTGCTAGTTTGCAAGATTTTCTGTAAAGGGCTATGATCCTAGCTGGAATAGGAACAGTTAAGGGATGGGTTGCGTTTGTAAATGGGTAAGACGGTAAGGAGGGCATCTCCTTTTGCTAGGACTAAAGCTCTTTATATAGAGTTGGCCATGCAAATAAAAAATAGCCTAAAAATCTAAAGAAACTGGTTTGTTGTCCCTTCTAAAAACAAAGGTCCTTGGCGTCCCTGTAATGATGCTAACACTCCACAAGCATCCAAACATACCCAATCCAAATGAGCGCTAATTTGTTCTTAAGAGTGCAAGTTACGTGTTCTAACTTTTGCGCACGTAACAGTATGGTCCATAAGTTTTATCCTTTGACCTTCGTTTGTTTGGTCTAGAAGTAGTATCTGGAAGAAGATTCAGTAATCTTTTTCTTTTTCTTTCCTTTGGTTAATTCTTTGGTGCTCTAGAAGTTATGAAGTTGGATGAGCCTCAAAAAGCCCAATTTAGTGTCGCTTAGGTCATGATTCACTGAATTTATACAAAAACAAAGACTTGTTTTCTATTGCTGACTCCTTTTTGGTTTTCTTGAGAAATTTCTATCTTGTAAATGGCAATATAAGCAGGTTGTGTCTAAAACCTATCTTATTACAAAAGTGCAAGCCATGTAGTATTGTTCTTTCATCAACTTGTGTTTATTTTCAAAAGGAAAGATGAAGTTCTTGTCTCGGCATTATGGCAATATTCGCACAGCTTGATGGTCTCCTAATAATTTTAGCCAAAAAACCTACTAAAAATTATCCTCTTTTTATCTTTCCATTAACAATAGGCACCATCATGATTAGGTGTGTGGTAAGAGCCTCAAACATTTGTATAAAAATGATCATTGGATAACAACGACGTATCCATTTTGTTAAAATATAAATGGGATAGTGGTGATTGAAAGAGGTGTGCTTTAGACTTAAAACTTGTGTAAGGATAGAAGAAGGCAATCAAACTCTTTGATGTTAAAAGGAATTTCAAAATATAATTGTTACAAGTGTTCCAAACAAGTAGAGGCAATAGTGGAGGACTCTTGTAGGAGAGGAATTAGGTATTGTTATAGTCGTAAGGTCCTAAAAATTAAAAACTACCATAAATTGGACAAAAACAAGTGCTTTTACGAGTGGTGACATATGAAATTGAACTTAGCAAAGGGTCGTGAAGGACATTTGATAAGATGAAATGTAAAACTTGGTAGAGCTAGCGTGTGTGATCAAAGTCAAGGTGCCATTTGGAAATTTAGTAAACATAGACTTTGTTACACATAGTTGGAGAAATTCAAGACAACTAACAATGGATGTGATAACGTTATTAATGCTAGTGTCTATTAGCATTTGTGTGTAGAAATATAGTTTAATAAACGAAAAGAAGTACTTACAATATTTGCTAAAGGTTTAGGTCTAGTAAATTTGTTAAGAAGTTCAAATAGTTTTTTGTGATTGCTTGGGAGTAATCCCTCTGCCAGGTAAGCCCAGAGTTGCTGGGTAAGCCAATTGGGAGAATGGGAACACGCTGGTGAGCGGATCACTTTTGGGTGGCCAACCGTAGGCCTCCAAGCTGGATTTGACTCCTCAAAACAACATTTGTGTCCTTTAGCCTCATTAGGAACTTGATCATTTTATCAAGGTTGAAATGTTGGTTGACGTTCAATCTCTCCATAGCCAACTTCAAGCGCATAACATAGATTCGCAAGTTTCGTGAAGTAAATCTTTGCCTTGTCTCAACTCGGATATTTTCCGTGTGATGGTGTAGATTTTGGAACCATATTGACTTTGTTTTACCGTTTTGCTTCAGAAAGTTGCAAAGTTTGATAACATAAGGTTAGGGGAACCTGAATACTGTAACCATGACAATACACTAGCATGGCAATGACTCGAGTGTTGTTCTGACTTGGAAGCGTGGGTTAGACAAGATGGGCTTCCACCGGCAAAAGCTAATTTATTCCTAGCTGCTCAAGCAATCTTCATTTGGGAGCTCCAATGGCATAATTCTAGATTCCGATGAGTGGCCAAGAGACTAGGCATGGACACCGGATGCATTTAGATGGAAGTAATCGCGGAAGTCAAGGAAAGATATGGTATTCATGTAAATAAAATCAACAAATCCGGCAAACCCAAGCGAGATTCTAGGCTGATAATCAAAAGAAGCGTGGGCATTCACGTCGAAGGATTAACTCTCAGCAAGGAATTTCCACAACAGTCAATAATTTCCCTGTAAATCTATTAGCTGAGGTTTACAAATAGTTTTCTTTCTTATGCAATACTTATCAAGAAAATACATACAGATCCTTGTTTTTACTTTTTCTTCTTCTTTTTTCTGTCTTTAAAAGTCATATGAACACCGAAAACTTTGAGAAATAATTTGATTAATTCTTGATTCTTGAACTCTACAAATCAATTGAAATTTATAGGTAAACAAAGAATCTTATAAAATGGAAACAATCTACATTCAAAAGAAATGAAATTAAGGAACGAAAGAAAGAGAAATTTGAATTTCTGTATTAATGTTTAAATAAAGGAGGCGAAATATTTCTTGTGAAATGTTCAAAATTCAATTGTTTTAGGAGTCCAAAAATTAATTATTTTGAGAGTACAAAATTAAGGGACAAGAAGATTCATTATTAATTGTTAAAAAATTAAAACCTAAATTGTTGCCTCCATTGAACAGGAAGCTTTAAGTGTTGGATTTTGTAAGCCTTGAGTGTAATTTTCTTCTTGAAAGAAATTCTAGTGTAGAATTGATTTTCTAATTAAGCTATTTTAGCCAAGTAGTGCTTTATTTATTCAAGCTTTGAAGTTGCCTTCTTGTTCTAGTATCCATGGAACGGCCGATGGAGCAGAATTCTGAGGACAGATTTAGCGACCTCCCAAATGAAATTGTTCATCATATTCTTGCGCGCCTCCCCATGAAGGCCCTGGCACGACTAAGCACTTTATCAAAGGGATGCCGAGAGTCATCCATATCAAACCCAACATTGATTTTTTGTAGCAAGGATACAAGTTCTGTGGGGTCAAGTTGACGTGGGTTCCACAACTTTCTAGATAGGCTCGTGGAACTTTGGCGCTTGTACAAGGTGAAGACAACGCTTCCACCTCAAATGGGAACATCTGATGATGAAGAGTATCGAATGAGGACATGGCTGCAGCATGCAGTAAACTCAAGCGTTGAAAATGTTTGTCTTAAATCCATGACCCCATAAAATCCTTTTTATCTAACCACATTTTTTTTGAGTTCCAAATTCATAATGTAACGAACTTCATTTTCTCACATCAAAAAGGCAAGTGGGATGATATAGTCATATAAAAAAACTTTGTTTTGGGATAGAACTTAGATTTATGACAATAAGGTCCCTCAAAATTGATGCTTACTTGACTTTGCAACTACCCTTTTCATTATTAGTTCCTTTCTATTGATAAGCTCAAAATTTTAGAATAAGCAACCTTAAAATCAATAACGAGAGCGTGGGAGAATGGCTTTCATCTTTCAAGTCCCTCAGGGAGTTAAAGCTCTTTTACATAAGGGGGTAAAGACAATAACTATCACCAGCTCATTCGTGGAAACATTAGCAATTATAAGTCATCATGATAACCTCCAAAAGATTGATATCTAAAAGGTAGAAAAACTTGCATGGCTTATCATCAATTGGAAGTTCGTCTCCTTAGAAAGTAAATCAATGAAAATTTCTACCCTCAGTCTCAATAGCCTTTCCATAGATTTGGAATCCAACAACTCATGTAGAACATCATTGGAGATCTCCACTCTCAATCTCTTAATTTTTAACTGGTTAGGCAATGTTGTCGATGACTACTATATGAAGAACTCTCCAAATCTATATTATGCCTTAGTTGGTTTACTACAAACTGTTGAATTGAGGGCCAATCATGCTTTTACTAGGCACAATCTTGAAAAGGTTCTTCATAGCATTCAAGGGGCCAAAATTCTTAACCTATGGGATGATTTTGTTCAAGTAAAAGGACCCCTCCATTCTAGATATTTGTATGGAACATGCTTTTCTTTGTTTTGATCATTTTACATTTATGCTAAGATTTTTCTTATAACATTGTTGGTTTTTGTCTAGGCATGGTTGCCTACCCTTTTTATTTGGTAACATAGAAGAGTTAATCATTAGAGGAACTTTAAGTAATGCAACAAGTGAACCATTGTTTTCATTTTTAAGAGGAACAACTAATCTAAATCACATCTCATCATAATATTGAAATCAAGTTATGTTAAGAATAGTATAAAATGTCTCATATTTTTTAAGTTTTACTTAAGAATTCTCATTAAAATCAAAATATTTTGTTTAATCCTTGCTCAAATTATTTTCTTGTTCTCTTTTGTTTATAAGCTCTAAATTGGCAATTATTTTGTTTAATCCTTGCTCAAATTATTTTCTTGTTCTCTTTTGTTTATAAGCTCTAAATTGGAAATTATTTTGTTTAATCCTTGCTCAAATTATTTTCTTGTTCTCTTTTGTTTTATTATTTTTAATAGCTCAAAGGTTCAAGCTTTTCAAAAAAGTCCACCTTTGTGGTGAAAAATTGACTATCTCTATATCACATAATTTCCCATCATTTGAAAATAATAGCTGTGAAGCATTTTATAGGAGAGGAAGAAGTGAAACTAATAAAGCATTTGTTCAAGAATGCAAAAGACTCAGAAATGGTGGCCATTTTGTACACATCACCAATGGCACAAGGTTTCATCACCGAGTTTGGAGGGTTTCAAGTCTTGCCCAACAGAATTACGTTCACATCTGACATCATCATAATAAGTTTATATTTGAACTTATTAAAATATATGTTCCGTTAATTGAAACCTTAAGTCAATGCTTTGAATTTTGTGTTTGGATGTTATGTGCCGTGCAGATTGTTCTTGTATTGTTTTGAGTTTTGCACTTTCCTTACGTGGTGATGGATGTGATTGCTAATCACAGTTGTCACTTGATAAGCCAAGAGACGAGGGAATGAAAAAGAAAAAAAATAAGGATTCCTTTTCAATTGTTTGGATATGTTTATGTATGCTTTTGGTGAGAGGATTAAAGTGCAATATATAAGATGTTTTTGCCGATAAACATATTAAGTTAGGTCATTAGAATAAGTTATGTTATTAAGTAAAGGAGATATTGTAATTTTATAAAAATATCTAAAATTTTATCCATTTTAGAAGTTCAAAAATCTAGTTAATCTAGGAATCCAAAACTCAATTATTTTAAGGGCTCAAAACTTGATTGTTCTAAAAGTTCAAAACTCAATTGATTTAAAAGTCTAAAACTCAGTTGTATTTCCTCTATAAGGAAAGTAGTGAAATCACTCAAAACAACAAACATGATGATTAAAGTGTTACATAGGCAATACATATTCCACTTGCAAAGTGGAGAAGCATAAGGTACACAGAAACCATTAGCATAAAATTTCAAACCCAAAATCCTCAATTGCAGTGAAAGGTTGAAGCTTTTACTCCACCCTTCCACACCCTTCCAAAGGTCACGCGTACAAAATCATAACACATAACACCGCCTACGAAAATATTATGCAAGTATAAATTATACACATAAACAAACTCTACTATACAAAATCAAAACGTGGATCATATACGCAACTACCGGGCTCATTACTCATCGCTCAAATCCTAGCACTTTGTTTCACCCAATGCTTCTATACACTGCCATACAACTAATGCTCCGACAAACGAGCATAGGGCCAAGCCAACAAGCTAATCTTTGCTACGACCTCCATACCTAACGCTCCCCTTAGGGCCAAGCCAACAAATTAATCATACATCCACACTTGGCATCCTAAGACCATTCGACTTCATTTAGAATGAAGATCCCTTCTTTTGCGACCCCTTTCTTGCAAACCTAACATTCTACTTTTTTGCTACAATTTTGTAGCTTCTCCAAGACTTTTAGAATGCTCCTTTTAGATCATATTCTACAAAAGACTTTTCGTACAATTTTAGAAATTTAAAATGCCAAAGACTCTTCTACGCATGCCCTTAGGTTCAACGAACAAAGTGTCCTCTTTCCCTATGTAGCTCTAGATAATGCTCTAGAGATCCACATCCGTACCCATAAGACTTCACAACCCTAAGTTTTCTGTATCTACTTTAGGCCAAATTACACAAGAGTGCGTTCTTTATTTTTTTGATCATTTAACTCAATATATTACGTTCTCTATTTTGTTTTTAAGCCCTTAATGGTTAATCAATCTAATACAAGGCTACATTCGTTTTTTGGAGTCAACAACCTTTAAAGCCTTGCCCCTAAGTGGCTCTAGGGTTCCCAATGAACTGATAGCCTCTAGGATTTAGTATAAGTATTATGCACAAGTCATTTTTTAAGGTCCTCTCATCTAAAACAATCTTAAGTTTTCTCCTCTCACATTTTGAAGTATATTTCCATGCTAACATATCTACAATTCATAGACTCCTTTTGTAATTCTACTATATCACAATCCAAACATATTTTGTCATTTATGTTTTGGGCTCTTCATATTTTGTCATTTAAGTTTTGGGCTCTAAGATTTCACTTATTCTTGAAGCATAATATTTTCATATATGTTGTATAATTATTACTATTTATATTGTTTCTCTTTAAGTCGTATGAACTATTATGGTTTATATTTTTATCTTTAAGTCATACTCTTAAAGAAAAATAATATAGCCAATAATATTTCATACAACATATACAAGAATTGAAAGCCAAAACCTTAATTACAAAATCTTTTTGAATTGCAATAAATCATAATCACAAAGAAATCTATGAACTACAAATTTGTTAACTTAAACTTGAACTAACTCCCAAGTGGCCTAAGATTACTTCGAATCAAATGGCCTAAAAAATTACTTATGTACAGTATTTATACCAAAACCCATAGGCCACTTGGGAGTTCTTTGGAAACCTTAGAGCAACTTAAGAGTAAGACTTTAGAAGCCATTGTCCAAAAAAAGAAACACAGCCTTGTATTAGATCGATTAAGCGTTAAGAGCACAAAAAGAAAATAAGAAATGTAATATACCAAGTTAAGTCATCAAAAAAATAAAGAACATAAACTTGTATAGATGGCCTCAAGCAAATATACAAAACTTATGAAGTAATGCAAACTTAAGAGAAGCTATGAAGTCTTATGAGTAGAACCATGGATTGGAGCATTATCCGATCGTTATTTTAGATCACTTGATCGTTCAACCCGAGGGCGAGCTAGAAAAGCTTAAGAGTCTTAAGTGTTTTAAACTGCTACTGTCATTAGGAAAGTCTTTTGTAGAATGTCATCTAAATAGAACATTCTATAAGTCTTGGAGAAGTGCAGAGTATGATTTGCTTGCTAGCTTGGACCAAAGAGAAGCATTGAGCTTGTCCGCAAGAGCATTGGGCATAGAGGTCGCAACGAAGAGCTAAGATATGAGACAAATTGAAGGAGGGAAGGGGATCAACTAAGGTCACTCAATTGTGTCAAAACTCTCTCTCACGCAATTGAATGTGTTCAAAATTCTAACTTTTAAGGATATTTTGGACATCCAGTGCTGGCGGAGTTAGGACTTAGTGTAATCGCCGAAATTTTAACTTTTTCTTCAAAAGAAAGAAAAAGCAGCAAACCGACCTAAGATATGATACAAAGTGAAGGAGGGAAAGGGATCAAACTCTCTCTTACACAACTGAGTGTTTTAAAATACCTACTTTAAAGGGTATTTTGAACATCCAATGCTAGCGGAGTTAGTGTCTAGTGTCGGTAATTGCTGAATTTTTAACTTTTCCTTCAAAAGAAAGAAAAAGCAGCGAGCCGACCTAAGATATGAGACAAAGTGAAGGAGAGATGGGGATAAACGAAAGTCACTCAATTGTGTAAAATCTCTTACACAATTGAGTGTCTTTAAAATTTTAACTTTGAAGGGTATTTTGGACATCCAACATTGTCAAAGTTAAGGTTTAGTGTGGATAATCACCAAATTCCTAACTTTTTCTACAAAAGAAAGAAAAAGCAGCGAACCGACCGGATCAACGAAAGTCACTCAACTGTGTGTCAAACTCTCTTTGACACAATTGAATGTCTTTAAAGTTCTAACTTTAAAAGGTATTTTGGATATTCAGTGCGCGCAGAGCTAGGGTTTAGTGTCACAGAAATAAAAGTTTGAAAAAAAAAAGATTTAAAAGGTCAAAAAACAGCTAATAGACAAAAAAAAAGAAGGAAAAGATTAAAAAGAAATGTTAAATAATAACATATCAGAGAGAAAAAAACAAAAAAACAAAAAGTGTATAGATTTAATAATTTAAAAGAGAGATAGGACCAAAAGCAAGAAAAAGAAAAAACGCATAGGTTTAACATATCAAAGAAAACATGGAACCAAAGACAAGAAGAAAAAAACGTGAGTATATCAGATAAAAAAGGGAAAGAGAAAAAAAAAACTGATAATAGACTTAACAAATCAAAAGAGGATATGGAATCAAAAAGAGATGAGGCCACGATTAAGCTTAAACAAGAGAAAGACGAGGGGGAGAGAGAGAGAGAGAGAGAGAGAGAGATAACAAGATATGGGAACCCAAAAATACAACTTAAAAGAAAAAGTCGGAAAAGAAACTAGAGATAAGATCTTTCTAAGGATTTCATCCACCCAGTCAAGAGATCTTTGCAATCAAAATAAGGGACGAGAGAGGAATCAGATGGAAAGAGGTAAGAGCCCAACAAAAAAAAGAAAAAAGAAAAAACAAATAACATATAGATTTAGCATATCCGGAAAAGAGAGGGGAGCAAAGTCGAAAATCGAAGAACCGAACAGATTTTACAAATCAAAAAATAAAATATAATAATAATAATAATAATAATAATAATAATAATAATAATAATAACGACTGTATGAATTTACGATCAAAGAATAAACTTCACAACCAACAAAACTGAAAAGTTATACACTTTACCGCATTTCATGTCAGTATATAGCAACAAGGTCGGAAATAGACGAAGGTCGAAGAGAGAGGCCACCATTAAGGTTAAACTTACCTATAGGACAAGGATGTAGATACTTGCATTATTAGAGTTAGTGTATTTTTGAATGTAAAAGTAATTATAAATTACAATTTTAGAAGTACGTGTATATGTATACAAATAATTATATATTGAAAAAGTAACATTGTTAGCCATTGTGGTATCATATTCCATTAGTTACTTCCTTTTTGAATGATCATTAAAGTTTAATTTCATATTGGGATTGCTCCCCATTTTTGCTATTGTGTGCTTATAATATTGTTTTATGAATTCAACGTGTTCTTATTTCTCCAGTTATTTTAGCTATTCTTATTTAAAGTAATATGAACAATAAAAAGACAATTGATATTGAAAAATTTATAAGTACACCATTTTATCTTAAAAAAGGAGAAAGGAAGAAACATATTGCCTAAATGCCGAATATGAAAATGGTGATAGACATATGAGCTTGCCGTGCCACATCAGCCCTAAATATTAAAAGCTTAAACAAACTGTGTGGCATGACCACTATCTCGCGTTCGGCTGTACATAGACGCTCTTTTCTTTCCTACAATGTAAATGCCCTAATTGCTACATCCCCATTAGGGATGAGCTGCTTGCCAATAACATCTAACCAAACTTAGCTTTGACAAATCTAGCAACAAAAGTACAAAATTGTATTGCAGTCCCAATGTGGTAATTTACAACTCTTTTGTATGTAAAAATTTGCTAATATCACTTGTATTAGAAAGGACAAAAAAGTTAAATTGAGCTCCCAACTTGCTAATATCTTGTGTGCTACCAGGGATCAAATGTCACATTGTTAATGAGATTTAATATGAATAAATCTGAGGGAGCTAGATTACCTCCAATACAATCGACTAAAAGCTATTTCACAAAAGTCACTTATGTTAAGTTAGGCAAACATCATCAATATGCCAAGATAATGTCACATAGCATGCTTCCCTTTGAAAAATGTCTTATTTGTATGGCATCATCCTTTTGAAGTGCTTATCAATAGACGATTTTTTTTTCTCTTTTGGTTTAAGTGAATGGCTATTCCATTCATCTATGCTATTTGGACCTCTGTGTTGCGTATTAGACACAAGCGTTTGGACTGGCCCTTAGAAAGCTATAACCGTAATATTTCCAGCATGCCTGTAACTCCGTCCTAGCCGTTGGAATTCTGTCATACAAAAAAATCAAGCATCGGAATTCGAAAGGCTTCGACACAAACGTTTAGAAATTTAAAAGCTTATGACAGAAGTTTGCTTTTTCAAACATAGAACATTCAGATTTTTTTTTTAAAAAAAAAAGAAAAGATAATTGTTTTATCATAAATCTATATGTTCTAATTTTTTTTTTTTTGTATTCCCATCTCTTATTTTAACTGATCATCTCATGGAACATTCAGATTTTTTTTAAAATTGTTTTTACAATTTTTTCTTTTCTATTTTTGATTTCAATCTTTTATTCATTTTTGTTTTTATGTTTTAACTCACGCCCACACAAAGTGGGAGGGGAATCAAATCTTAACCGGTTGGACTTGCAGGTCAAGGGTTGGCTTCCTAAGACGCCTACACCCACCTTAAAACGAGGCATATACAGGGACACTTCGAACGATAACTCCTCTCAACCTAATAGAGTTACAGTAATTTGGAGTCAAATCCAAAGTTGTCAAGCAAAAAATTATTTGACCATAAATTCAAGAATCCTTGGAAGTCCATAAATTCAAGGTAAAGGTTATTCTCTATCGCAATTCAAAGATATTTTGTCTTTTCGGTTTTGTCATTTCGATTGGTTGATTCTGTTCGATTTTTTCAACTTGATATTCTCCTATATCTCTTGTGAACTATTTCTGTTTATTTCTTATTGTTGATATCCTTAATTTTTGTGCTCCAATTCGGCTACAAAACTGTTAATTTTTATATGTTTGTTCATGTCTCGTTTATCTTTCTTCTTCGTCGGTATTTTAATTCCTACTCTTAAGTCCTTTTTTAATTCATAATGTTCGTATCCTTATGTTTACGATCCAGATGTTTCAATCATTTTTTTTGTTTCACATTATTCTTATTCATGATCCGATGCAGATCTTTCAGTTTTTACAAACATATAAAAATTAACAATTTTGCCGTCGAATTGGAGCACATTATATATGAACAATAAGATCAACGTAGAAAAAGAAAGAAAATATATGAACAATAAGATCAACGTAGAAAAAGAAAGAGAAAATATATGAAGAGTAAGATCAACACAGAAAAAAAAAGATGTAAAACAAGTTAAACAAGTAAAAACCGAAAGATCTGCATTGGATCATGAATAAGAATAATGTGAAACAAAAAAATAATTGAAACATCTGGATCGTAAACATAAGGATACGAAAATTATGAATTAAAAAAGGACTTAAGAGTAGGAATTAAAATACCGACGAAGAAGAAAGATAAACGAGACATGAACAAACATATAAAAATTAACAGTTTTGTAGCCGAATTGGAGCACAAAAATTAAGGATATCAACAATAAGAAATAAACAAAAATAGTTCACAAGAGATATAGGAGAATATCAAGTTGAAAAAATCGAGCACAATCGACCAACCGAAATGACAAAACCGAAAAGACAAAATGTCTTTGAATTGCGGTAGGGAATAACCTCTACCTTGAATTTATGGACTTCCAAGGATTCTTGAATTTATGGTCAAATAATTTTTTGCTTGACAACTTTGGATTTGACTCCAAATTACTGTAACTCTATTAGGTTGAGAGGAGTTATCGTTTGAAGTGTCCCTGTATATGCCTCGTTTTAAGGCGGGTGTAGGCGTCTTAGGAAGCCAACGAAATGTTCAATGTTAGAAGAACGGATTTCTGCCAACTTGCTCTTCGTAACCTCCAAATTCACTAACTCTTTGAGAAGTAATATGAGAGCTCAGAGATGCTGACCTGCTCTCCACGAAGATTGGAAGCTGATTTTCAAGTAACAGCAAGTCAAGCCATAGGTATTTTGCCATCCACGATTTTTCAAATATACAGTTGTCTTTATCTCGCATCTCTCGAGATCTGAGCCTGAGTAAGAAACTAATATGGAAGGCAGCGTCCACAAGAATAATGTGACAAATTCGTCAGTGTTCTTCTGCATAACAAGCACCAATTTTTAATTTTTTTTCCTGTTGCCTTACGAGTTCCCTGGAGGACTCCAAGCTCACTTTTGTCAGGGAAGTAAAATTATCCAAGTACCTCCTTCTATGTTGTTCCATGGCTTGTAGATCTTTCCTACCATGACCAAGCGGCCCAATGGAGACTACATTTGGTGTATAGGCCCTTTTGTTGATATCACGTTGTAGCTAAGGAATTCTATAGATAATTGTGGGGGCAGGGCAACCATACTTTCCAGCTCATAAGTCGTCGGTTCTTCCAATTGGTAGGGGGGCTTTCTATGTTGAATGGAACAACGTTATTCTGTCCGTATATAATGGACAAATGAGAAATTAAAAGATTTTTTACTCTAAAAATGTAGTCGGGGTGATAAAAATTTTAAATTGTTAAGTAATGCGTGATGAGAATTTTGAGTTATCAAATAAGATAAATACCCTCAGGAATGTCTAAAATACCCGAGAGGTAACCTCATGTACTTTACAGCCGCAAACTCTTTTTTTCTCTCGTGGTTTTATTTTTTATTTTTTTTCTTTCATCTTTTTTTTGATCTGTCAAATTTATACATTCCTTAATTTTTTTTCCTCCCATCTCTTTTTATTTTGTTTACTCTATTTTTGCTAACAACAAAAGTACAAAATTCTATTGCAGTGTGGTAATTTATAACTCTTTTATATGTAAAATTTTGTTAATATCACTTGTATTAGAAAGGACAAAAAACTTAAAAAGTTAAATTAAGCTCCCAACTTACTAATATCTTGTATGCTACTAGGGACCAAATACCACATTATTAATGAGGGCTGATAGGACTAAATCTAAGGGAGCTAGATTACCTCCAACAAAATCAACTAAAAGCTATTTCACAAAAGCTACTTATATTAAGTTAGGCAAACATCATCAATAAACATACCTGGGCTAAGAAAATGTCACATAGCATACTTATCTTTTAGAAATGTCTTATTAGTATGGCATCATCCTTTTGAAGTGCTTGTCAATAGACTATTTTTCTTTTTTAATTTTTTTTTTTTGCTTTAAGTGAAAGGCTACAGTACAAATGTTTTGAAATTTAAAAATTCGAAGATAATTATGATAACTCACACCAACCTTTTTTCCCATCTCTTATTTGATATGTTAAATCTATATGTTTACATTTTTCTTCCCTTTTTTCTTTTTGCTTGCATTTTATTTCTCTTCTTGTTTTTGTTGTTGTATGTTTCTATTCTTTTTTCTTTTTCTTTTTAACTCATACAACTTGAGAGTAGAGGGAATTGAACTTGACCTATGGAACTTGCAGAGCAAGAGGTTAGTTACCACTAAGTCAAGAGATTCTCATGTATATAATGCACAAATGAGAAATTAAAAGACTTTTTATTCTTAAAATGTAGTTGAAATGATAAAAAATTTAAATTGTTAAGTAATGTTTGATGAGAATTTTGAGTTATCAAATAAAATCAATATCCTTAGGAATCTCTAAAATACCCTTGAGAGGATTTCGATAACTTCTAAGCTCCTAACCTCCTGTGCTTTACAGCCGCAAACCTTTTTTTTTTCTTTCTCTAATGTCTTTTTATTTTGTTTACTTTTCTTCTTTTTTTCTTTTTTTTTTCTTTTTTTGCTTTCATCTCTTTTTTGATATGTGAAATGTATATATTCCTTAATTTTTTTCCTTCCATCTCTTTTTATTTTGTTTATTTATTTATTTTTTTGCTCCCATCTCTTTTTTGATTTGTCAAATTTATACATTCCTTAATTTTTTTTTGTTCCATCTCTTTTTTCATTAGTTAAATCTATAGGTTCCTTTTTTTTCTTCTTTATTATAGCTTCCTGCTTTTTTCATCGGTTAAATCTATAAGTTAATTTTTTTCTGCTCTCATTTCTTTTTTATCGGTTAGGAGGACTTAAGTTTTATGAAAATGGAATCCTAGGGACAGATTTGATCTTTAGTTTCTTCTCTATTAATTTTTGTTTTGGCTTCATCTCGATATTTCGGTTCCATATTTTTCTTTTTTTGAAGTCCATGGGTTTCTTATTCTGTGATATAACATCATTCCTTCGAAGGAAAGAAGTGATCGGTTCTTTCTGATCCTTCCGTGTTATTATTTAGTTATTTATTCATTTAATAGAATATTCACCTCACATTATTGATTTTTTTTAGCTCATCCCATGTTAAAGTAAATTTCTTAAAACTTGCAACGGCTGTGAAGAGACGAGAGTGGAAAAGAGAGGGAGGCCAGGATTCATCCAGCGAGCAGACAGATAAGCCACCATCGAGGTTTAGAGAAAGGAGAAGATATCTGACAAGAGAAGAAAAAGTCAGAAAATAAACTAAAGATCAATCTTTTCAAAGGATTTCATTTATCCGTATAGATTTAAAAGATCCAAAAAAGAGATGGGAGCAGAGTAGAAACCAATAGATTCAGCCATGATCATTCTCTTCTTTCAATTATCAAAAAAATTCTCTAAACGAGTACTTATGGCTGCATTATGTTTCGTCTTATTTTCTTGAGATGTCATTTTCAGTATAACTGCACTTTAATGTTTGTTCGAAAAAGACTGCTGAAAAATTTCAGAATCAACAAAAATCAAAAGACTGACGAAAAAACACAAAAATGGGAAAACACTAGTTCAAACTAAGTTGATGTACAACCAAATCAGAGTTTCGGATATAACCTTTCCTGCAGCATGTGCGTCAACTCCAGAGCAATGGCAGGCCATTGTGTGGCTATTGTGCAAGGAGAAGTCCTTTGACTGTTACCTTGTTGTTTATCAACACACTGCTCCACGTAAGTCATGCTTCTCAGAGCAGGGAAGAGTGCTTTAGTTGTCTGAAAGGACAGTACTGCGGCTCAGTTCGTATTAATGGTTTCAGTTACTCTTGAGTAGGACCAAAAGTGTGAAGACTCTCAGCGACGCTAGAATGGACCAGGTTTTGTTTTTTGTACAGTTCTCTGAACCAGAGATTTCGGCCGTATTCTGCTTCTCTTAATTTTCCTAACATATTATTTTCGCGTGCTGCTGCTACCCATGCTAAACTTTACAGTACAAACATAAAATACTATTGATCAAAAATAAAAAATAGGAAGTGTAGAAGGGAACCGAGTACAAATTATATTGCTGTTTAGTATGGCATTGATTTGAGTTTAGGGATACCAGATGGTGGAATATATTGGACAAACTCAAATCCAATCGACAAGTGAACAAATATAAAATAATAAATTACCCTACTTGCATTTAATTCTATTTTTTACAAGCCTAACTTGATTTCAATGCTTGTCATGTACCTCTCTCATTTTACACACTACGAGAGTGAAAAATGACTTGTTGCATGGCCATTTTTTACATGTAAATGTTTTATTTAGAACCTGAAAATAACATGTAGGCAAATAAATATTGGGAATATAAAATAAAGACACAATTTAAGTTCATAAAACCCAACCTTTCTCGCTTTCTCGTCCTTACATGCTACATTCCCTTGAAATTCCCTTTCCTTCCTGTGAGTGCGTTATAAAAAGAAAAAAAAATTACAACAAGTCTCGAGCCTCCTTTGGACTGGGGTTTGTAATTTCCTTCAACATTATGTATACTTTAATAAAAACCAAGGACCAGTATTGTGCACTATATGTTCTGAAAAAAAAATTAAAAAAAAATTTGCTCAAACTATCATCTTTAAAACCAAGAGGAAGGACAAGTGCAATAAATTTTTACAAGAGCTTTGGAATTTGCCAAGTGCAATATTTGAGCTTAGATGATGATATCTTGTAATCGAACAATCTTGTAAATTTTTTTACGGGTAATATATAATTTGACCTTTCACCAAAAAAAAAAAAACTAAGAGGAAGGACTTGTGCATTGTATTTAAAAAAATGCATTTGATGTGAATGGCAGTCGTTTTATTCTAATACCACTTGTCATGAATTTATGTTTCATCTCAAAAGATTAACCTAAGAGGAGAAGTAACAAGAGCCCCTTATATGGTTAGATCATCCTATTTATCTTTCTACTATAAGAGAACGGAATTCATTGCAATATGATGTATAGATTTAATGGTTAGTTAAATATGAGATATTATGTATGCTCCATCGAGTCTATTTAAATAATATAACATGATCTCATGAGGATATGTGTGTTATCCCTTGTACATATTCCTTAGAACATTATCTCATGAATTCTGTTGGAACCATGAATTTGAAGAAATTGATGTAGGAAGCCATTTGAAGCATACGAATAGGACACGTTTTGTGGCTCTTTATTGTTTGACGAGGAGCATATTCCATAAAATATATTTTTAATGTAAAAAATATTTAAAATATATATTTCATAATTTGTGTGCTATATTAAAATATGAAATAATGAAAATAATGATGTACGAATTATTATATCAATTAATGATATTATAAAGTTACCAATTTCTAAAATTTGTTTAAGTATTATCATACTATTAATTTTATAGGAAGAAAACTCAAACGAATAAATATTCTTATTAACATTTGTATATTATTTCAATATGAGAAAATTCATATAAGAATTTTTCGAGTACAAATGTGGTTCATGAAAGCCCACATAGATGAAGTGTCACCTTGGTTTACTTATTATCTTCCGTTAAACAAATGACTAAAACTATAGAAACAAATTCACATCAGGAACCAAGACGACCTCGTTTTGTTGAGCATAGAAGATAAAGTGATCTTAGCCGCCGAAAATGCGTGAGAATAAAATTTGTATACGCCGAATATGACACGACATATGAGTTGTTTTCTAGTGAAATTTGTATGCACGTCTAACAAAATATGCTCACCGTGCGTTCGGGAAAATGCGGTTTTGGGTTTCATTCTCTCAATCATTTTTTAATTCGTTTATGAATATGTTTTGCGTAGAGTTTAACCTTCAGTGGGTATGCTTGACCTGCATCTCATGTTAATTTGTGGCTTACTATTGTTCTTTTGTTCATTCTTTCTTTTACTTTGCTTTTCGGTGCTTGCTTCTTGCAGTGGAAGTTATTCTCTCTCATTATGTGTTACGTGCGTGTCAGAAGAGATGGGTCCAAATCAAAAAGGGGCTTTTGTTCACTAACTCCTCTGCTAGTTTGTAAGATTTTCTGTAAAGGGCTATGATCCTAGCTTGAATAAGAACAGATAGGGGATGGGTTGCGTTTGTAAATGGGTAAGACGGTAGGAGGGCATCGCCTTTTGCTAGGACTAAAGCTCTTTATATAGAGTTGGCCATGTAAAGAAAAAATAGCCTAAAAATCTAAAGAAACTGGTTTGTTGTCCCTTCTAAAAACAAGGGTCCTTGGCATCCCTGTAATGATGCTAACACTCCACAAGCATCCAAACATACCCAATCAGTCCAAAATGAGCGCTAATTTGTTCTTAAGAGTGCAAGTTACGTGTTCTAACTTTAGTGCACGTAACAGTATGGTCTATAAGTTATATCCTTTGACCTTCGTTTGTTTGGTCTAGTAGTATCTAGAAGAAGATTCAGTAATTGGATGAGCCACAAAAAACCCAATTGAGTGTCACTTAGGTCATGATTCACTGAATTTATACAAAACGAAGACATGTTTTTGATTGCTAACTCCTTTTTGGTTTTCTTGGAGAAATTTCTATCTTGTAAATGGCAATATAAGCAAGTTGTGTCCGAAACCTATCTCATTACATAACTGCAATCCATATAGTATTGTTCTTTCGTCAACTTGTGTTTATTTTCGAAAGGAAAGATGAAGTTCTTGTCTCGGCAATATGGCAATATTTGTGTAGGTTTAGGTGTGTGGTAAGAGCCTCAAACATTTGTATACAAATGCTCATTGGAAAACAACAATGTATCCATTTTGTTAAAACACAAATGAGATAGTGGTGATTGAAAGAGGTGTGTTTTAGACTTAAAACTTGTGTAAGGATAGAAGAAGACAATCAAACTCTTTGATGTTAAAAGGAATTTCAAAATATAATTGTTACAATTGTTCCAAATAAGTGGAGGCAGTAGTGAAGGACTCTTGTAGGAGAGGAATTAAGTGGCAAGGACCTTGATCAATTCTATCAATGCCCAATATTGTTAAAGTCGTAAGGTCCTAAAAATTAAGAACTTGGACAAAAACAAGTGCTTTTGCGAGTGGTGACATATGAAATTGTACTTAGCAAAGGGTTGTGAAGGACAATTGATAAGATGAAATGTGAAACTTGGTAGACCTAGCGTGTGTGATCAAAGTCAAGGTGTGATTTGGAAATTTAGTAAACATAGACTTTGTTACACATAGTTGGAGAAATTCAAGACAACTAACAATGGATGTGATAACGTTATTAATGCTAGTGTCTATTAGCATTTGTGTGTAGAAATATAGTTTAATAAACGAAAAGAAGTACTTACAATATTTGCTAAAGGTTTAGGTCTAGTAAATTTGTTGAGAAGTTCGAATAGTTTTTTGTGATTGCTTGGGAGTAATCCCTCTGCCAGGTAAGCCCAGAGTTGTTGGGTAAGCCAATTGAGAGAATGGGATCATGCTGGTGAGAGGATTACTTTTGGATCGCTTTTGGCTGGCCAACCGTAGGCCTCCAAGCTGGATTTGACTCCTCAAAACAACATTTGTGTCCTTTAAAGAGTTGGGAATCAGTTGAGCCTTGTTGTGTCGAGGGAAGTAAAGATCTACGCCTTTTAACGAGGCCCACTTTGAGCATTTGCTTTTATGCACTTGGAAGTCCGTCATATGCCCCATTTTGTTGGATGCTTTAGATTTCGATTTGCAAAGATAACCCATTACTATAGCTTTTGCTCTGATTGTTAGGGTTGCCAAATAGTTTCAAAGTGCGTGGTATTTCGTTCAATATTTCTTAGATACTTTCTATTTTTTTATTTTCTTTAATATTTTCTTTGAGATATTTAAAATGATGTGAGACAGTAATCTTTTTGACCTCACAAAAAGACGGGGTCTAGTGTCTTCCGAAATGCCGATAGTAATCTTTTGCGGGAGATCTCAATAAACTTAAAAGAAATTGGTATTGGAATTAAGGAGCATGCAACTTTTTTGTCTTCACCTGCAAAACCTAGTTCCCACTTTGTTTTCTCCCTTTTTGTTTTTTTGTTTTTTTTTTTTCTATTTTTGGCCAATTTCTAGTGCACGATGAAGAACATCAGCACAAAAGGAAGAGAATTGAGAAAAGAAGTAAAAATGTAAAGAGTTTGAGCTACGCTCCACAACACACGTCCCGGGTCATGTGCCACTAGCCCAATCAACCATTGTATTCTCTTGTGTTGTACTTATAAACATGTGACAAATAAATAAAAAATTTCTTTTTGATTAGGATGTTTGTTTTTCATGCTCGGCAAAGTTTTTTCTTAAGATCAAATGTTGCGGCTATATACTTTCTATTAAAAACAAACCCATGAATCTTAAACTCATGGAAACTCTTAGGATCTCATTACACACACAAAGAATATTAGTCAAGACAAACACACAAGAATTATGAGGTTTGGGATAATCCCTACATCCCTAGCTTAAGGAGCAATTTTTCACTATAATAAAATAGGGTTACAGTGTATATAGAAAATCTTTATTTTCTCTCTATCTCTTATACTAATCTCTCCAACCTCATAATTAGGTTTTTCCATAGTGTTTCCTTCTATACTAGTACTAAGAAAACCCAAACTGAATAAGATTAGGAAACCTTATAGACTACCCACAGCATAAACATAGTAGTTACATTATCACCTTTATTAATTTACTCCAAACCTAACATTTTTTAATAGCAATTGTTTTTGATAGATTTCATCATTTCTTGAAGAGTCATAGTCTTCGTTGTTTTTGTTTTTAAAAAAATAATTATGTCGTGGTAATCAATTCCAACTTGCAATGCAATTTTCAATTTTTTTTTTTCATCGTCTTTACTTGGGATGTGAAGTATTAGGATGTTTTTCACTTTCAAAATATTCGCATTCTGTAGGAATATCATGATTCGGAAGGTTCCTTTCTTGGCATTTTCTATACTACCGATGCTGTAGAGGCACTTGAAACAATAGTCTGCAGCATATATGTTCTATCAAGGCACGTAAATTTTAGAAACTTGTCGAATAATAATAGTTTGACAGAGAAAAAAGATGGCAAAAATTTCCTTTTTTTTTTTTTTTTTTTGGTGAAAGGTCAAATTATATATCACCCGTAAAAAAATTTACAAAATTGTTCGATTACAAGATATTATCATCTAAGCTAAAATATTGCACTTGACAAATTCCAAAGCTCTTGTAAAAATTTATTACAATTTGTAAGCTTGACTCCTCTGGTAGATGAAATCTTCTCTCTCACATCCTTCTTGATTTTAGCAATAATAGTTGAGTTTTCTAGAGCCACGTGAAATGCAAGAGAGAGTGTACAAAATGTCAACCCCTTTATAACTAGATATATGTAAGGGAGTTCATGCAGCATGTCTTGTCTTGTCTTGTCAATGGTTGCCTACACGTGTGAGATGGAATTGTTCATGTTAGTGAGATTTGCTTGTATTTGTCGTGTGAACGTAGTTTTGATGATTTCAAGACTATTTATGAGTTTTTTTGAATATTCGCTAACTAGTTTTGTATAATTTTGCACTCTATTTCTAGATCTTTCAACACTTAATAATTTATTTAACAAAAATATATAATTATTTATTGTGATTATATAAACAATGTGGTCTACAAAGAAGTATGAGAGATGATTATATTTTTATTAAATAGATTATTAAGTGGTGAGAAGAATTTAGATTTAGGAGTAAGGAAAGAAATTATACAAAATTAGTTGGATGGATATATTCAAAAATGTTCACAACTTACTAATAAGCTTGTAGATGTGATTAATTGTAAGTCTAGACAATATTGTATCAAGACTGTTAAGAAGAAGAGCTTTGCAGCAACTTTGCTTAGTATATCTTTCAAGGCCGTATTGTATCACATTTGGCGCGAAAGGAATAGAAGAAGATTCAGCAATACGAGTCTAGAAAACTCAACCATTATTGCTAAGATCAAGAAGGATGTGAGAGGGAAGATTTCATCTACCAAAGGAGTCAAGCTTACAAATTGTAATAAATTTTTACAAGAGCTTTGGAATTTGCCAAGTGCAATATTTGAGCTTAGATGATGATATCTTGTAATCAAACAATCTTGTAAATTTTTTTTACGAGTGATATATAATTTGACCTTTCACCAAAAAAAAAAAAAAAATTTGTTTTGCTAATCTTTGTAGGAACTAATAACTACTACAGAGTATGAAATTTTTTGTATTCATTATGGAGAGAAATTTCTTTAGTTATTGCTTTTATTCCGATTGTTCTTACTCTTGTACAAACCATTGAGTTTGCTTTAAATGGAATTATTTTAATTTTATCGTTTTAGAGAACACCAATACAATTTACTTCATAAATGTTTTCTATGATTTTGCTTTCTTCACTTGTGCAATGGATATTTATGTGTATTTTGTAGCAACTAAATGATATCATTTCAATATTTTTATTGCCTCTTTATTTAATATTTCCAGTCTCTATTTGTTTAGATGTGATTTGCAGGTTCTAAATAGCATATTTTTACAGGCACAAAAATGGCTACGCAACAAGTCATTTCCCAGTCTTGCAGTGTGCGAACTAAGAGAGGTACATGAAAAGCATTGAAATCAAGTTAGCCTATAAAAATAAATAAATAAATAAATAAAAACAAATAAATGCAAGTCCATATTTTATTTTTTATATTTGTTCACTTGTCCATGGGATTTGAGTTTGATCAAGACATTTTAGTTGTCTTCACCATGCTCCTCTTTTGTGATGCATGGTCAAAGAAAATGAAACTTTAAAGCACATAAAGGGCATTTTTCTACAAGGCCAGCCAAAAAAGAAAGAATGTTGCAGTAACACATGAAAAGATGATGTGTAGCACGTCTGCTTCTCAGTGCTGCAATGCATTTCATAACATTTGGCAACAATAGCTATGAATTATGATGAATGGTCTTTCAGTATGGTAGCACTCGCTTGAGTTGTGAAGAGGGAAAGAAAGAACATCCAGCAGTCTGTAAAATGAGAACATAATGTTGGAAATTATTGACAACGACACCTTTGAATTTTCGTAAAAATTCTTTCCTTTGATATAGATACTGAGTTTGTACATAATCAATATATTCCACCATTTGGTATTCCTAAATTCAATTCCATGCTACACAGCAATATAATATGCATTCGATTCCCTTCTACAGTTCCTACCTTTTATTTTTTATCAATAGTATTTTATGTTTGCACTGTAAAGTTTAGCATGGATAGTAACAGCACATGAAAATGACAAGTTAGGAAAATTAAGGGAAGCAGAATATGGCCATAAAAACTGGTTTAGAGAAGTGTACAAAAAAAAAAAACCTAGATCCATTCCAGAGTTGCTAAGAGTTCACATTTTTGGCTAACTTCCTCGTGTGCCACCTCATCAATCAACACAATCTCTAGGAAATTATCCAGTTAGGATTGGTAGTTTAAAGGCAAGACAAGTGCCCTCAAGAATCATTCGCTCTTTTACTCTTTAGATTTACTCCTCAGTATAGGAGTATTTAGTGGTCCTATTGTTTGGAAGAATAGGATGGAAAGATTGGTTATGTTGTTAAAATAGGTTGTTTAGTGCTTTTGTGGGTAAATTTTTTGTGCTTTTTGTGTGTAATTTTTTTTTTTTTTTAATGTTGTTTAGAGCTTGTCTAATTTTTTTTGTGAAAAATTTGTTTTTTTTTTATGTTGCCATAATGTGTTGTTTAGAGCTTTTGCTCGAGGACGAATGTTTAGTAAAATTCTAACATGCAAGTGTACATGTTGAACAAGTAATATAATGATGAGAATGAGTATCATCCCACATGGATTAATGTTAATAAATTGATTAATTACTAATGATGAATTGGCTCTACACTTTATCTAGCAAATAATCAAGTTTAAAGATATCATAACAGAATATTAAACTAGAATTATCAATTTCAAATAAGTTGATTCAATATAACAAATATGTTAGAGCTGTTGATTTCACCAAAATTAGTAGATATGAAATTTAATGATTGGATGCTTGCAAGAACAACAATATTCATGTGATGACGAAATTTCCTAATTTATTCACTATCCTATGTCTAAGTATAATGAAACTACTTAGTTCATCAATTCATTATATCTCTATACATCAATTAAACAAACTAAGTGCATGAAAAACTATGAATATTTCAGTAAAGCTACATAAATAATGTGGTATATGTCTATCCACATGTAATTAATGGTTATATGATGGGAGAAGCATTTGCATATCATCATCGTTCAAACTCAAACATGCACATCATAATAGCTAAGTGATGATTAATCACTACAGCACAGTGAATACATCAACATATAACTCACATGAATATAATGTCTTGCATCACATGTCAATCAAGAAATTCATATTGTCCTAATTAGGTTACATCTTAACTCTAACAATAGAAAATTAGCTCATAATACTAAAATAAATAACCACAATACTCTTAAATAAATGAAACATCTCAAATTAGGTAAATAATAACGTTGTCACCACATTCTTTTTCCCTTTACGAGCTATTTATAAACAATATAAATACTGAAAAAGCATCTAAAATTATTAAGGGAAGAAAACACGTCAGCCGCTGCCGCCAACCGCCGCCGTTTGCCGTCTGTCTGAACGAAAACCACCAGAATCTTCAGAGAAGATGTCAAGAGTACCGATCTGCCAATAGATTGAGCATATTCATCATCCTTCAGTGTAGATCGAGCAAAACCTCCACAGGGCCTCCACTTCGTCTCCCCGGAAACCACCACACAAAACACCTCAATGCAGCTACAGATTTACCGGAAATCTCTGTAAATCATCGAATATTGTTCCTGCTAGCAGAGATGGCCTCAGATCCAGCCGGAAAACGTTATTTCTTAATATACAACATTTGCCTAAGAATGGAATCCTCTTATCATTCCTTATCATATTTAAGCCATTCAATGTTTTGAATTAGGCCATTAATCATAGTAATTGAAATGATTGGCAAGATAAGAGTGTAGTGACTACATGTCTAGTACTTTTACTTGTTTTATTGATGCAAGCATGATTATGGCTTTGTAAGTATTAGAATCCAAGTGAAATCAAGTATTTTTAGACAGAAAAGAATGAAAAAAGTGATGGTAGAAACTAACAAGAGTTTTTTATGAGATCCTAGAAAGTAATGTATTCATGGGTGAATTAAGCCTAAATGACTTTCATCTTACCCCTAGCCCAGCCTTACATTTCAAGCTTATAAAAGTCCTATTGATTTTTGGTTAGATGATTGGCTTACATTAGTGGAAAGAGGAATGAAAAGCAAACCTATAAGGTTTGGTTAAAGATTTTAAAAGATTGTATATTAATATGGATCTATTTAGAGTGCATATATTTGAAAAGATGAGGACTCACACATACACACGTGGTCAACATAAGTAAGAGTCTATCTTATCTTATAAAAACAATTATGATGTTTGGATGAAGGTTATATTTTTCTTTGAATTGTTAAGTTTGAACAATTATGAGAAAATTTCATGAAAGAGTTTTGTCTACAACATATGTTGTTTATTGCTTTTGCTTGAGGACTAGCAAAATGTTAAGTTTGGGGGTTTTGATAACTCTATTTTTATAGATTTATTTTAACTATTTTAGGTAATAAATAACTTTAATAATTGTGAGAAAACATTTGAACTCCTCTTTATTTACTTAACTTTATCTTGTTTATATAGCACAAGGAGGCAAGAAGAAAAGGAATGAACATGGAGAACCTGATGCTTATTGTGTGGCAAAATCGTAATATCAAGATCAAAAGAGTCAAGATAGGCTTGGACTTTGGATGATTGTTATTAGTTTTTCTATTGTTATTGGGTTTTTTATTTATTTAGAAAACCCAGTCATGTTAGGAATTCAAATCCTAATTAATTTAGAAGTTCAAAACCCAATTGTTTTAGATCTCTAAAACCCAATTCTAATAGGATACGAGGTAGGTCTAAACCCAAATCCTATTTAAGAGAAGAGAAGATGCAAAAGAAAGAGGAGGAAATTGAGCACAACTCAACAGAGAGGCTAAGAATTCAAGGTTTTCTTGAAAAGAAGACAAAAAGGGGTGACAGACTTCTTGTTCTTGGATTCAAGATGCCTTTTTTGTTTCTTATTATTGTTCTTCCTCATTATTTCTTTATTCTTTAGTTTATTTTTGTTAGAGCTACAATGTAACCTAATTATGATGGTATGAATCTTATGATTATTATGTTTTGTAAGATATTTTGTTTATGTGAAGTTACATATTACTGTGTTTAATGCTTTTAAGTGATTAGCTACCACTTGAATGATCTGATTTGCATGTTTGAGACCGGCAGGAGATGATATGCAGTTGCTTCTTGTAATTTGTAACCATAAATTAAATATGGATTGACATATACCATATTGTTTATGCAGCTTTCAGTGTAAACTGGGAATATTCACATATCTTAATGCATTTGGTTTGTTTCAATTCATATATAGAGATATAGTGAATTAATGAACTAAATAGGTTCATTATACCTAGACATAGGATAGTAAATAAAGTAGGAGATTCTGCCATCACATAGATATTATCCCTTTTGCAAGCATACAGAATCTACATTAATACCTCATAATTATGGTGAAATCGGACACTCTAACATGTTTCACGTATTTAGTTTTATTAAATTTAGTTGATTAGTCTATCATCTATCATTTTAGTTTGCTAGATAAATTCTAGGAGTTGTTCATCGTTAGTAATTAGTTAGCTTAGAAATCACCAATCTTTGTTTGACGATATCTTTCTTATCATTATATTACTTGTTCGACATGTTCACTTGCATTTAGAATTTCACCGAACAACCATTGATAACTGTTGGTTGCCATTTCCTCCACAAGCTCAAATGCTTCTTCTGGTGTTTTGTTATACAATGCACCTCTTGTAGCTGCATCTAGCATAACACGAAGATTTGCATTAGCCCCATTATAAAAGGTTTGTACTTGTAACCATATGGGTGCCCCGTGATGCGGGCATCTCCTCAAAAGATCTTTGAACCTTTCCCAAGCCTCGCAAAGCAATTCATTGTCCATTTGCACAAAATTAGAGATATCGTTACGCATTTTAGCCGATTTTGCTGGAGGAAAATACTTACCTAGAAATTTTTAAGCTAAGTCATCCCATGTCTTGATAGATCCTGTAGGAAGAGAAGAAAGCCAATTTTTAGCTTTGTCTCTAAGAGAAAATGGGAATAATCTTAGCTTGACTGCATCTTCTGTGACTCCATTATATTTGACCATGTCACAAATTTCAAGGAAAGCTTCTATGTGGGCATTAGGATCATCATTTGGCAACCCACTAAATTATGCTGAATTTTGAAGCATCTGAATGAGTGTTGGTTTGATTTCAAAATTGTTTGCTTGAATAGTAGGCCTCGTGATGCTTGATGCAGCACCCTGAACTGTTGGTGCAACATAATCCTTCAGAAGTTTATGTGTACCATTATTGTCCTCCATTCTTTCAACTTTGCTTCTTTGTTCTCTTAATTGCTTTCGTTGCCTTCTAAGAGTGCGCTCAATTTCTGGATCAGGATCAACAAGTTGTCCTCCTCGATTACGGATCATACATGTATAGTGAAACTACTTAGTTCATCAATTCATTATATCTTTAAACATGAATTAAACAAACTAAGTGCATGAAAAGCTATGAATATTTCGGTAAAGCCATATAAATAATGTGGTATATGTCTATCCACATGTAATTTATGGTTATATGATGTGAGAAGCATTTGCATATCATTGTCGTTCAAACTCAAATATACATATCATAATAGCTAAGTGATGATTAATAACTACAGCACATTGAATACATCAACATATAACTCACATGAATATAATGTCTTGCATCACATGTCAATCAAGAAATTCATATCGTCCTAATTAGGTTACATCTTAGCTCTAACAATAGAAAATTAGCTCATAATACTAAAATAAATAACCACAATACTCTTAAATAAATGAAACATCTCAAATTGGGTAAATAATAATGTTGTCACCACGTTCTTTTTCCCTTAACGAGCTGTTTATAAATAATATAAATACTGAAAAAGCATCTAAAATTATTAGGGGAAGAAAACACGTCAGCCACCGCCATCAACCGCCGTTCGCCACCAACAGGCGCCGCCATCTGCCGTCCGTCTGAACGAAAACCACCAGAATCTCCGGAGAAGATGTCAAGAGTACCGATCTGCCAGTAGGTTCATTGTCCTTCAGTGTAGATCGGGCAAAACCTCCACATGGCCTCCACTTCGTCTCCCTGGAAACCACCACACAAAACACCTCAATGCAGCTACAAATTTACCACAAATCTCTGTAAATCGTCGAATATTGTTCCGGCTAGTAGAGATGGCCTTAAATCCAGCTGGAAAACGTTATTTCTTAGTCAGAAAAACACAACACCGTGATGTTGTTCAAGTCTTGACCGAAGAAAGAAGCTGGACGGCATTCGCACGTTCCAAGCACCTTGATTCTTTGGACAATTCTCTGAATTCCAACCCTCTAGAGAAAATCAATCGGCTGTCGCACATCCAGTTTTCTCCTCTCTTTTCCTCTCGTTTTCCTTCCTTTTCTTCCACCCCTTTCTCTCTCTTCCGTCCTTAGATAAAAGCCTCACGTCCTCCTCCTATTTTCTTTTCTTTCTTCTTTTTGTTTCGTTTTGTGTCTCCTTTCTTCATTTTTCTTTTGTTTTCAGGTTTTGTTGAATAAAACAACAAAAGTTAAATATATATAAATAATTAAAGATAAAATTATAAAAATAGCAATCATATGTTACTCAAAAGAAACAAAATAACTATATATGAAATAGAGTTATCAGCGAGCAAAACGTTAAGTTTGGGGTGTTAATAACTCTATATAAAATAGAGTT
Organism: Casuarina equisetifolia; assembly: GCA_028551475.1. Lineage (NCBI taxonomy): Eukaryota > Viridiplantae > Streptophyta > Magnoliopsida > Fagales > Casuarinaceae > Casuarina > Casuarina equisetifolia. The sequence goes on from CM052360.1 coordinate 22,262,820, forward strand.
ATCAACACACTAAAACTTGTACAGTGAAATTCTATATGCAAGTATACATGTCAAACAAGTAATATAATGATGAGATTGAGTATTGTCCTATAGGGATTAATGTTATCAACTTGACTAATTGCTAATAGTAACTTGGTCCTACAATTTATCTAGTAAATTATCATGAAAATATGTTCTAACTTGGAATTACACTAAAGTAATTGACTTCCAAAGAGTTAATAAAATATGAGAAGTATTCTAGAGCATATGATTTCACCATAGTTAGTAGATATAAATTCTAATAGTTTAATGCTTGCAAGAACAATAATATTTATGAGATAGCAGAATTTCTTAATTTATTCACTATCCTATGTCTAGGTATAGCGAACCTACTTAGCTTATTAATTCACTGTGAGTCTGCATATGAATTAAATAAGTTAAAAGCATTAAAGTCAATGAATATTCCAACTAAAGCCACACAATCAACATAGCATATGTCTACCCACATTTAATTTATGGTTGTACATTATAAGATGCATTTGCATATTTTCTCCTGTCGATCTCAAACATGCACATCAAATTAATTAACTGATAATTAATCACTCAATCACATTGAAGATAATAACCTACAACTCACATAAATATATTGTCTTGCATAACATGTAAACTAAGGAACTCATAACATCCTAACTAGGCTACATCTTAGCTCTAGCAAAAATAATTTAGTTCATAATATTAGAGTAAATAAAAATAATACAACAAATTACACAAAGCATCTAGATTAGAACAAACTAAAAAGCTTGCAAATCTATGCAAATCTACACATCAAGGAGGAGAAAAGAAGTCATATAAAAAGAGTGACGAAATTCATGCTCACGCGCTGCCACGCGGCGCCGTCACACGCGCTCACGGGCCACCATACGCCGCCATGCGCCGCCGTCGACTATGATGCCTGGAATGCCGATCTACCAAGATCTTGAGTTGATTCGCTGTTGAATGGCGTAGATCTAATAGAATCTTCACTCAGCCCCCATCGCGTCTCACCGAAAACCGCCACATGAATCGCCTCAAATCAGTTGCAGACTGAACGGAAATCTCTGTTAACCATTGGATATGGTCCTTCCTTGCTGATCTGGTCTCAGATTTGGCTGGAAAATGGTGTTTCTTCGTCGGAAATAACACTGAATGGTGATGTTGCTCGAAGCTTAACTGGAGAAAGGGAGCTGGACAACGTTCGCACATTCCAATCACTCGGATTCTTGGACAGATTTCTAGCTTCCACCACCAGGGAGAATCGGCCAGCTGTCGCATGACCAGTTTCCTTTTTTTCTTTGTTTTTCTTCGACTTTTCTCACTTTTTTGGTCCCGCACACTACTCACTTCACTCTCCAGACAATCCCGATAAAACCCCTTGACCAAAGCATCTCCCTCCTTTTCTCTTTTCTTCTTTGACTTTTCTTTGTCATTTTTCCATGATAATTTGCGTTCACTCTCCCTTAACAATTCACAACATTCTCCTCTCTCTCTTTTCTACATAATGGCCTCACGAGTCCAACGTGTTTCCTTTCTCTTACTTTGCTTGTTTTCTTTTTTATTCTCTTTTCTCTCTATCTTTTGCTTCATTTTTCTTGTTTTTAGCCTATTTTGGGTTTGCTCCATAGAATAACAAAATATGCATAAATATAATTGAATACACATATAATCTAATAAAAATAATATTAAATATTACCTAAGATAATCAAAATAACTCTATGTAAAATAGAGTTATCAACACCCCCAAACTTAACGTTTTGCTCATCCTCGAGCAAAAGCTTTAAACAGCACATTATGACAACATAAAACAAAAACAAATTTTTCACAAAAAACATTAGACAAGCTCTAAACAACATAAAAAAAAAATTTACACACAAAAAGCACAAAAAATTTACCCACAAAAAGCACTAAACAACCTATTTTAATAACACAACCAATCTTTCCATACTATTCTTCCAAACACACCCCCAAACTTAAAATTTTGCTCATCCTCGAGCAAAAGAACTAAACAACACATACAACCAATCCTTCCATGATATTCTCTCATAATTGCTCAACTTAACAATTCAAAGGAAAATATAACTTTCATCCAAACAATACAATTGGTTTATAAGGTAAGATAAACTCTTAACTATGTTAACCACATATGTATGTGAGTCCGCATTTTTTCTCAATTGCATGCACTCCAAATAGATCCACATTAATATGCAACCTCTTAAAATCTTTAACCAAATCTCATAAGTTTGCTTTTCATTCCTCTCTCCACTAATGTAAGTCAATCATCTAACCAAGAATCAATAGGATTTTCATAAGCTCGTAATGTAAGGCTGGGTTAAGGGTAAGATGGAAGTCATTTAAACTTAAATAACCCATGAACACATTACTTTCGAGGATCTCATCAAAACTCTAGCCCTTCTCTATCTTTTTTACTCCATGAAAATGATCTTTCTACCACCACTTAGTCTCATTCTTTCTTGTCTAGTCATACCTTGACAATATCCAAAAGCCACAACCATATGTGCAATGACAAAGCAAAAACAAAAGCATTTATACATATAGCCACCTCAATCCTTTCTTAACAATGATATTCAATAATAATGCTCAAAGATCTCCTTTAAAGAACTATGTAGCTTGAATATAACAAAAGATAATGAAATTATTTCATCCTAAAGCAAATGCTTCTTTTTTTTTCTTTTTCTTTTTTTTTTTTCATTTGCATTTGCATTTGCAAGTCATACCACACATAATCATTGCAATCAATCACTTTGCATTGATTAGAAACTTGGACCTAATCCCATTTGTTTCAAATTTGAACTTTGAATTTTTCTCACTTTTGGTAGGAACGATATGTGAATTTCTTTTCTTGGTCATGTGGGTTCCAATTTAATAAAATAATGTTATGACATCCCTTTGTATGAAAAGATATGTCATTTCCATATAAACTGGGAGAAAAAGAAACCCACTCTTTGTTAAACAAAACCACGACCTCTAACATACTTTTAGTGCTTAGGGTTGGAAGATGATACCATGAGTACAAAGTTTGTAATGCACGTTGGCTATAAGAAAGCATACAAAAAATAATATGAATGTCTTACATTGTCTAATTTTACTTGAAAACAAACTTTATATAGAGGGATAACCTCTTACTTCTAGGTTGACTATTGATAAGAATAAATTTATTAATAATGATTTTATGTAAAAATTATAGTTTGCACACTTCATATATCATATGTAGAGGGTTAGTGTCTCCTCTTTGTTAATCTTGATGGGTTTTAAGGACAAAATGTTTGAAAATATACCATTCAGCCATAAAAAGAAAATTTGTGTCAACCTTTTGAAAACACTTGTGTGATACTAAAAAACCTATGGTTGCTAAGTCTTGTGTAACCGTCAAGTCACTTAAGCTGCTAAATTGAGCTATAAGAAAAAAGAAGAACATTCACTATTGCAATTGAGGGACAAGCCGTTGTGGCTGTACCTGTCCAAATTACACGGTCTTTCTGTTTCCCCCCTTTGATTAGGCTTTATTCCCAAGCGCTCTTTCTAAATGCGAATGTAGAGAAGCAAAACTAGCCCTTATTTATTAGTAAAGCTTCGGCCTTGCCTTTCATTCTTTGATTGAGCTTCACACGTGCATGGACTTGAGCGAGTGTATTGACTATAAAGCATCTGAACCGAGCAACAGCTTGTAAGTTAACCCATTGGATTAAGTGAGCATGTTAATTTTTTTAAACGTCAGAATATACTTCCGAAACTCTCAGTTTGAAGTATGATAGCAGGACTCAACCATCTGAGCATGGCAAGGATAACACTCAATCACTAAAACGAGAAAGCTCAAGTACTTCATGACCTTAGGCTTAAACGAGCATCAACATTGTTGACTCTTTTTGGGTACTAGCATTTGTGCTTTTTGGAGCGAACGTATTGATTTTGACTCCCTCAAATCCGAGCATCGTTCTAAGCTATTCAGCCAAAAGGTGAACCCACCTAAGCAACAGTAGTCACTCTCCTTTAATAGTTGAAAGTTTTCATGCCTCATTCTTTGGTCTTCGAAAGAGCCAAAACGTTAAGAAATCTATTTAGTGGGGGCAATCAGAAGCTACTCATATAACAAAAGAAAAGGTTAAAAGAAAAAGGAAAAAAAAAACAAGGACTAAAGCGCTTGGCAACTTTGAAACATCATCCTTGACTTGCTTCCCTTGCGAGGTTTGGCTATGCCCATGGTTGGCTTCCGAGAGAAAGGATGTAGCCAACTTTGAGGCTATTACCACACCAATGGATGTGTTCTCTTCCTATTGTTAACCCAACAAAGAAGAAAAAGATAAAAAGAAAAATGAAGATAAAATAGGCCTTTTGCATATGGACGTTGCAGCGCTCACGAAATGGCTCCTGTGCAAAAAGTGTGCACAACCAATGTAAAACATGTGCCTAGAAAGGCCCTCTACTCTTAACAAAATTTTAGGCCTGCACCACCCATTTACGAAAGAAAATATACCTAAGTCCATGCATGGACTTGTGACATCTATGCATTGAGTCCTCAAATGATGCATATTAAAGAGGCCCAAGCTTATACACATTGGCCCATAGGATGTCCATCTTCAATTTTTTAAGAAGGCCCGAAGGAGAGACCTAAGCCTACGTGCATGGTCCACCCAACAAAGTCTTTACAAATGAAGACTCGGCCATTTACCTGTTTTGTTTAATGAAAGCCCACAACCAAAGCTCAGCAAGCCTACCCATCATCAAATCAAGCCCAAGGACATGTAAGAAGGTTGTGGCCCTGTCCAAAGTCAAAGGCTTAAGAAGGTGATTCCTCACACGAAATGAAGTGAAGGATCTAACCCCTTCCAAATAGCCTAGAAAATGACATCCCCAATGGCGCCTCCGCCCATATAGCCTCAGCCCATATCCAAATGGTATTTACTGGTCTAAACCCAATGGCCCCATGATCCAAGGGACCCGCAACCGGTCAAAGAAAGAAGCTATTCCTGTGGTCTCTTGCAATACTCAAATAAGATAAATGCTCATACTGTTGAAATACGGGCTGATGTTTGAGTATTTTGGATTAGACCTGTTGCACTTGGCCTAACTATTATTTCTTTTCTTTTCATTTATTGGCAATTGTATATAAGAACTGTAATTACTTTGTTTGTTGAGATGGAATGCAAGCCTGAAGGCTTTCACAAATTTCAGTGTTGGCTTTCTACCCAGAAGAGAATCTATCTCCAGCTTCTCATTGTTTCACTTTTAATTTCATTTCTTTGCTTACTTATGCATATGAACTATGAAAAACTTATTTATAAACTAACATGGAGAATAAAATTCTTATACAAGATTTTAGACTCATTAAAACATCTTTCTTATAGATATATCCATTTCATGTCAAAATGGATTCTTTCTTTTGTGTATATTCAGTCTCGTAGAGAGTTCTTGTACTTTAGAAAGATTATCCATGTCTTTCTTTATATAAAAAAATAAAAATCTAAACATAGGCAAGCAACGAGACCAAGAGCTATAACAAAAAAGATATAAGCATATATTATAAGTTTCAAATGGGAATGTGTTGACACGCTTACTCGTATTGCTTCTCGTTGTTATTAGTACGGGTCTACTCTATATGCCAATATATTGTAAATTGAAAAAGATAAGAGGACAAATGTGGTACCTGAAGAATTGTGCATAAAGATGTCCTTGGTGCAAAGCATATCAAACAAAATATCAATAGAACTTTCAAGGAAACGATTATTCTCTTTATAATTTTAATTATTATTATTAGGGTTATAAGAATAATCAATAAAAAATATTAAAAACATCAATCAAATAAACACATTTTCCATTTTATAACTATAATTACTATACAACTATTCATTATAATGATTGCTCATTATCATTAGATTATTTAATTTAAAGATATAGTTTGTTACTTTTTTAGTATAAATATAGGCAAGATCTCTATTCTCCTTCCAAATAAGAATACTATGCTAGGGTTTTATGAAAACAACAAAAGCCCATTATCCGATTTGAACCAATGACTTATGCCTTACCATGACAGTACTCTAAAAATGAGTTAAAAAGGACCATTTTTTAAAGTTAATTACTAAATAAGTCATTAAACTTATTCTAACATATATGTTTCATGTATGTACATAGATATAGTTTATTGTACATATATATTATCCAAATAGTAAAAGGAACCACAAATAAGTGTTCACACCACCAAATATTAAACCATTTAGGAACTATAAATAAGTGTTCGCACCCCTAGCCTATTGATTGCAGAATTGGTTGTATATTAAAGTAGGGTTATAAATATGTAACAATTTAACATAATATGTGGTACAACTAAATATTCAAACTAAAGATGCTTATAAGTGATGAGATCATAAGGATAGGCCATTAAATTTATAGGTGATGAGATTTTCTTACCTAATGCTTTAAAGTTTTTAGATAGACCCTTATACTCTAGTATGTCATCATAGCTAAGTTTGGGCCTCCGCTTAGTAATCCCTTATGCTTTGAAGTTGGGCTTCAATCCACTTTTAATACTTGTGTTAACATACAAATGAGGGAGAATGTTAAAAGTGGGTATTGTCCCACATTGAAAGCATGAGAATGGATAATTAATCAAGGATAGGAAGGCACTTGATGTAGATTGTTAGTAGGTCACTTGCACATGAAATACATTCATGGTAGACCAAAATATCTTTAACATTTACATTAGAGATCAATTAATGGTGGTTTAGGAAATTAGGAAAAACTGACAACGACGGGGGGTGGAGAGAAAGAGAGAGAGAGAGAGAATGAGTGAGTGAGAATGGCTCATGAGTAAGACAGGGACAATTTTAGGGGGGTGGAAGACAACATTACCAAGGGAAGAAATGGTAACTTTGTCAAAAGGAAAAGTAATAGAGATAAATAAATAACACTACTTTTAAGGCAACAATGTTTGGGCCACAATGTCTTTTATTCCTTTTTTTCTCTTATGCTTTCCTTCCCACCCTTTAGCCCTTTCCCTATCTTTCCTAACAATCCCACCCTTTCTGCCTCTTATGCTTTACCCATCTTTCCTACCAAGCCTCTCTGCTACCGTGTTCCTTACCATAGAAATATCATTTGCTTAGGCATTTTTTAGGTTATTCAAGCACTCATGTCAAAGGTCTATCATGTTGCTCACCATGTTTATGAGATTATTCATGCACTTATGCCAAAGGTCTCTCAAGCCCATGAGGCTTATGATCCTTTTTCTATTATTGCAATTGTCATAGAAGTACTAATGAAGACTAAGGGAAAAGAGGCATATTCTAAACTAACAATGACATATTTGTCTGCCAACATAGGTAAAATTCAGTTCTTTATTAAAAGTGGGCATTGTTTTACATTATAAGCTTGAGGATGGGCCTTTGAGCTTATAAGTGATGAGATAGCATGAGGATGGACCATCAAACTTATAAGTGATGAAATTTTTTCACTTAATGCCTTAAGGTTTTAGAATGGATCCTTATAATGTAATATGTTATCAGAGCCAAGTTTGGATTACTACTTCGTAATCTCATACATTTCAAAGTTAGGCTTTAGTCTACTTGCAATGCTCATATCAACATGTAAGTAAGGGAGAATGTTAAAGGTGGGTGTTGTCCCACATTGAAAGCATGAGGATAGGTTATTAATCAAGGGTAGGAAGGCACCTAATGTTGATTATTAGTAAGTGGCTTACACATGAAGCATGTCCATGGTAGGCTAGAATATCTTTAACATATACATTTGAGTTCGATTGATAGTGGTCTAGGAAATTAGGAAAATTGACAATGTGAAAGTGCAATGAGTGGAAAGGGAAAGAGAAAAGAGAGACAATGAGTGGCTTGTGAGTAAGATAGACAAGTTTTTTTGGTTTTTTTTTGGGGGGGGGGGTGGTAAAGACATGATCAAAAAAGGAAAAGTAAGGAAGATAAATAAATAACATTGCTTTTGAGGCAACAATGTTCGGGCCATAGTGTCTTTTATTCCTTTTTTCCTTGCTAAGCCTTCCTTCTCTTCCTTTTACCCTCATTTCATTTTTCTTGCCAAGCCTACCTTTTCTTCCTTTTGTGCTCTCCCTATCTTCCTTACCAAGCCTCTCCACTACCACACTCCTCAGCATAAAAATATCATATACTTTAGCATTTCTGAGGCAATTCAAGCCCTCATGTCAAGGGTCTATCATGCTCCTTGCCATTTTTATAAGGCTTTTCAAGTACTTATGCCAAAGGTCTTTCAAGCCTTTGAAGCTTATGATCATCTTTTTAGTGTTGCAATTGCCATGAAGTATCAATGAAGACTAAAGGAACAATGGCATCTTTTAAACTAAAAATGACATATTTGTTTGCCGACATAAGTAAACTCATGCTCTCCATTACAGATGAATCTTGTCCCATATTGAAGTGTGAGAATGGACTCTTAAGCTTATAAATGATGAGATAGTATAAGGATAGGCCATTAAACTTATAAGTGATGAGATTTTTTCACCTAATACCTTAAGGTTTTGAGATAAACTCTCACCCTCTAATTGTTATCAAAACCAGGTTTGGTCCTCTACTTAGTTATCCCTTAAGGTTTTAGGTATATTCATGGTAGATTAGAATATCTTTAATGTTTTTCATTAAAGTCTAATTGATGATGGTCCAAGAAATTATGAAAAACTAACATTGTGAGAGTGCAACAAGAGGTTTTGGGGGAGAGAAAAAGAATGGCTTGTTAGTGAGACATGGATAATTAAAGGGGAGAGGGGAGGTGGACAACATGACTGATAGAGGAAAGGGTAACTTTGTTAAAAAGAAAAGTAAGGAAGATAAAAACCACTTTCAAGGCAACAATGTTTAGGCCACAATGTCTTTTATTCTTTTTTCCTTGCTAAGCCTTCCTTCTCTCACTCTCACCTTGTCACCATTTTTATTGCCAAACCCATATCCTTATCTCTTATGCTCTCCCCATCTTCCCTACCAAGCCTTCTCATTGCCATGTTCCTTGCCATAAAAATATCCTCTACTTAAGCATTTTCGAGGTTGTTAAAACACTTTTGTTAAAGGTCTATTATGTTGCTCACCATGTTTATGAGGTTGTTCATGCACTCATGCCAAAGTTCTCTTAAGCCTCTGAAGCTTGTGATCTTCCTTTTATTATTGTAGCTATCATAAAAGTATCAATGAAGACTAAAGGAAAAGAGACATCATCTAAACTAACAACAACATATTTGTTTGCCAACATATGTAAACTCTTGCTCTCTATTAAACATGGGTGTTGTCCTACATTGAAAGCATAAGGATAGGCTTTTAAGATTATAAGTAATGAGATAGCATGAAAATGAGCCATTAAACTTGTAAGGTTTAATGGCTAACCAAGAATGGGGGGTTGAATTAGTTATCTAGGTTTCTTTTTCTTCATTTCTAGATTCAATCAAATATCAAGAATAAAACATCCAAACATATAAACAGAAAAAGAAATGAACACAATTTTACACGGTGGTTCGGCCCTTATCACCTACTTCTACCTTTTTCTCCTTCAACATAACTTGTTGAAATCTACTTTACTTTAAAGCTAGGAGAATAACCTTTCCTACATTTTTCAACTCCTCCTTAAGGAGTTAAATGATCCACGATTACAATGAAAAGGTTGAACCAACCTTAATACAACAATAAATCCTCAAATGTGTAGTATTTATGAGGAATATTGCTTATCAGTGAGCTAATTGAAGATATACAAAACTCAATTCAAGCTCTAATCATGAAACTCCCAATTATCTCAAAGTTAGGGTTTCGGATTTACAAAGGAGTTTATGTGCAAATGATAATATAAGCTTAATTAGCACATAAACAACTTAATCTGACAATGAATATTCACAAGAATATCGAAGTATAAGAATATCACCAAAGATTTGAACTTTTTGTACAAATCTATGAAGAATGCTGTGAATGTGTAAGCTTTAACATTTTCTCAATCTTTTTACCAGATTTCATCAAAAAGCACTTAAGAACTCTCAAAAGCATCTTTTTATAGTAAATATGAATCAAACTAGTTTTCTAGGGTTTATGTTCAAACCTAAGAAGCCCGTTGTGATTCTTTATGTTGAGACTTGATAAAAGCTCCATCAAACAGCAGTACAAACAATGATTGATCATTCTCATAGTCGTTCTAACAACTTATCAATTTAAATTTCTTCCTGTTGGAGAATCAATGATAGAGATAGAAGGTAGCTTGGTGTCTCGGTAATCTTTTTAAGGTTCGCTTACTTCTTCACATCATGATGACTTAAGAGAATTCCTCTTAAGTGAAACGACATCACAACCACTTATTGAAATAGCAAATGGGCTAAGCTTGTGGGCTAAGCTTACGGGCTGAGTTTTTTCGAGGGACTTCCTCCACTTGAATACTGATATTCATTTAAGCATGGACTAGCTAACCAAAATCAAGAATCATGATCTTGATTTTTTGGCATTCATAGTATGATTCTTGAATCATATGTACCTATAATTACATAAATCTAAGAATCATTTTTCTTTTAAAATACTCAAACATTTCTGTAGCTTTATTTCATACAAAATATCTCTCAAGGTATTGTATGAGGTCAATTTATGAAAGAATGTAGGAACCCAACTACTTTATAATATCATTTATTGATATTATTATTTGCATACCTTTTACTTCCTTGATGTTCAATATTACACATAATTAGATGAAAAATATTTTTACAAACATTATATGCAACCAACATTTGGTCACAACAAAGCAAACCTTTTTCCAACAGCTAGGGCTTCTCAATCTTAGTCGAGAGTCTTGGTTAAATAGTCTCCTACTTAGTCGAACGGTGCCATTCCAACTATCAGGCTTGGGCTAAATAATTTCTAGTCGGGTTACTTTAATAGATAGGTTCTGATCCAACTCATCTCTTAATTGGTCTAGGGCTCAATCAACCTATTTTGTGGGCTTTAAATAAACTTCACACATCAATGTGGCTTGCTTCATGTGGGCCTCAAATGAGCTCTAAGTAGCCTGCACCTAAAACAAACCTCGCATCATTTTTCTTAAGAAAAATATTATGCAACCATTACTTTCATTAATAAAAGATATTCTTTTTAAACATTTATGAAGTTACTTTATAAAGGAATGTAAAAACTTGGTTACTTTATAATATCATATATTAATATTATAATTTGCATACCTTTTACTTTCTTGATGTTCAATATTACACAAACATATGAAAAATATTTATACAAATATTATATGCAACCAAAAGTTTGTCACAACAAAACACACATTTTTCCAACAATGTTGACGATATCTTGATAACAAGAAATACTCAAACAACCATTTCAAACCTTAAAAAATATCTACATGGTACATACTTCATGAAGGATCTTAGTCCCTTGAAGTTTTTCTTAGGGCTCGAAATTACTCGATTTCCAGATGAGATTTCATTAAGTTAGTGAAAGTATACATTGAAACTCATTTCTGAAGTAGGCTTAGTTGGTTTAAAGCCATCACTGATTCCTATAGAGTAGAACAAAAAATTCACAAGGCTTAAGTATGATGTTGGATCCAAAGAAAAATGAATGATTTGCATCTTGATGATCCTTCAGTATATCAACGCCTAGTTGGATGATTGATTTATTTGACACTTACCAAGCTTGATATCACATTTCCAGTCCAGCTTCTTAGCCAATTCATACATGATTCAAAACAATCTCACATGGAAGTTGCTTTGAAAGTGATCAGATATCTAAAGAGCTGCCTAAGCCTTAGTCTCATGTTTTCATCATCTTCACCATTTGAGTTGTAAGCATACTGCGACTCTAATTACAACATGTGTCTCGTGATGAAAAGATCTACCACAAGCTTTTGTATAATGTTAGGAAACTCATTGATCTCATGGCGCTCCAAAAAAAACCTATTGTGTCATTATCATAAGCTGAAGTAGAGTACAGAGTTATGCAACTCATAACCTATGAAATAGTCTAGATCATTAGGTTACTTAAAGATTTTGGTTTTTACGTGAGGCGTCCAACATTATTGCATTGTGACAATGAAGCCATAGAGAATATTACAGTAAACCCCATATTTCATGAGTGCACAAAGCATATTGAAGTTAAATGCCATTATGTTAAAGAAAAACTTTAATAAGGAATCATTCGACACGACACATACCAACCAATGAACAACCTGCTAACTTACTCACTAAGGTACTCAATAGCAAGTAACATTGGCATCTTCTCTCCAAGCTCAGAATATTTAATATATTCAAATCTCTGGCTTAAGAGGGAGTGTTAATAGACAACTGCCTCACCTAATACGTTACCATATTGGTGCCTATGATTAGGTACAATATCATTATAATTATTGTAGATATTTAGTTTACCTTTCCTAGACTAGGCTATGTCTCTATAAATGTATAGCAAAGTATTGTAAACATAATCACAGCAATAGAGAAATCCTCCATGCTCCCTCACAATTTCTTAGTTTGTTACAATTTAGATACATGAGTTTGGTACATGTGTAAAAAAATATAATAAAAAAGATATAGTAGAACATGATGAATGCTCCAAAACAAGGTATTAATAATATATAGTACTTTTTTTAATATCATTTTCAATGTCTTGATTTTAAGCATAAGAAAACACGTCCAATGAATATTTAGTGTACAAATAACCAGTATTTATATTTGAAATTTAAGTTATGATATCATATTAAAAAAATTTATTTACTTTCAGAGTTGAAGTGTACTTCAAACTAGGATATTAGTAATATTAAACATTTTTCAACTGAATGAGAAAAATATTATGCCAAATCGATAAAAACATACCTTTTGTTCTTTTCTTTAGAAAAAAAAAGGGGAGGCGCGCGTTTTGGGGTATCGCAGATAACTGCAAGATACGACACCGGTTCTATGGGAACATATCATGCGGTGTCGTTTCCATCGAAGACAGAGCTTGAGACGGTGAGATCGAAATTCGAAGTTCTGAGAGGAAATTGCGAAAATCGGCTCCGGAAGCCACCGGCTGGCGCCGTTTTCATGCGTGCCGGTTGTAGATTCAATTTTCAGTGCTGCGAACTTCATCAAAATCACAAGCAGGTTCGTCAAACCCTATTTCCTTTCTTTTCTTTTACCTTTTTCCGGTTCACTATAATTTTTCTCTGCAGAGGACTCGGACCTAAAATTTTTTCAGAGTGATTTGTTTTATGGGCTCTCAATTTATGATGCGTGTGTTTCTCAGCTTGGATGTTACTGTTTCCTTTAGAAACTGATTGATAGAAAGTTTGTTTACTCTTTTTTCCGGTGTATTACATACTTCTTTGGCTATTTTTAGTCGGTGAGAGGCTGGTAGTGTGTAGAGAAATTGTTGCTTGTTATCCAATCTACGTAATTGTGATAATTTTTTTGTATCAACTTGCTCGCTGCAATTAAAAGATCTTGAAGTTTCCTGAGAAGAAATTATTTGCATTTAGCACATTCTTGTTATCTAACTGGCCAGTCTAATTTGAACAAGTTAGCTACTGCTTAGCTGAGAAGAAATTATTTGCATTTAGCACATTCTTGTTATCTAACTGTCCAGACTGATTTGAACAAGTTAGCTACTGCTTAGGATTGGTTTATAGAGGAGTTTGCAGATTACATCTGTCTCTTTGCAGAGAGAGGAATTTTAGTTCTTAGCAAACATCAGTTCGTCCAATGCGTACTCTCTAATTCAGGTGTCTATGTTGCAGTGGGGAGTTGAAATTTCAAAAAAGTGTGCTTGAACGTGTGCAGTAGCGTGTAATGGATGTGAAGGCTCTGGCAAAGTCGAAGAGGGCTCATACTCAGCATCATAGCAAAAGGCCACACGGTTCTCATGCGAATCAAAAGCCAAAAACGCTGTCTGATGGAAGTTATTCTTCTGGTGTGAAGAAGCCATTGGGAAAGCAAGTTGCTTCAAAAAGCCATCAGTCTCAGAGTGTGTCTAAACTCCCCACGAATTGGGACCGCTATGAGGAAGAATTTGAAGACCCACCTGTTAGCGATGGTGCTAGTCAACCTTCCGAGGTTACTTTGCCCAAGAGTAAAGGAGCAGACTATCGTCAACTGATTGTTGAGACTCAGTTCTCTGTCAAGTTTTTGTTTAGATAGCTTTCCCTCCATGGATGACCTTAAGCCTGGTGTGTCCTTCCTTCTTTGTCATTTTTGAGCCTAGTTTTTTGTCCTGTTTAAATAATTTAATCAGTTTATGTATTGACCAAAGCATTTGTGGACCCATCCTGGGATCTCTAAATCACTTTTGTACATAGCATTATTGTCCAGCTAAAAATGTTTTCATCTATTTCATGTTCTTGTAGTTTTGATTTTCATCAAACTAGATAGGGTTTTGGAAATAAGCACCTTTTGGTAACGAAAGATTTTCTTTATCTTCCAAGATGCTCCCAACCCACTTCCACAAAAAAAAAAAAAGAAAAAAGAAAAAAAAAAAAGAAGGTATTTTAGGATCAAGTATAATAGTTTGCATAATCACAAGATTTCTCTTGTGATTTTCTTCTGTACATACAAGTTTTCAAGGTGTTATACCTTCTTGGTGGAGGATGTATGTGTTATTACTCATGTCATGTAAGACTTGGAGTACATGGTATACCTCCTTCGTGGTTGCTATGCTTGAAGCTAGTCAATAAAACTGAAAGCATCAATGGCATTGTCACCATTTTCTCAAGTGACTAAATTTTCCTTCACCATAAGTAGGTTATATTTTGTTTCTCCAAAAGAATGAAAACAAAAAAAAATTGAGGACACTAAATTTCTATAGTTTCTCTTCCAGTGGCTTTCACTGCCATTGTATGGTTTAATTGATGCAGTTAAGGTTTCAAATGTAAGTACACACTAAAAGTTATGGCTAACTTGACAGTAGCATTCAGGCAGGGACTAGGCCCTATGCTGTCAGTGAGGGGGGAAGGCATTCTCTCATGGATTCGAGGTGATAATTTTGTTGTAGAGGACAAAACAGCTGCAACTCATGAGGTAGTGTACCATACATCTATTCTTATTATCAAAGTTAAGGATTTTTAAGTGCTAGTATCCAAATTAAGGGTTTTTTGTTTATGTTTTCCATGACATCCCAAAAAGATTAGTCCCTCGATCAGTAGGTAAATTATCCACATGAAGTGTATAGATTGTGATGGTGCTTGTGGATTTCATGTTCTTCACTAAAAGAGATTAGGATCCTTAAGTGATCACTGGAATAATTATGTAGATATTGATTAACACTCTTCCTATTGTTATAATATATCAAAGTAATGTAATTATGATAATGTACTAATATCATGATGTATTGAGACTCCATGGGATGCCAATCCTAACAATCAGGACTTCAAGTGGCGGAGATTGAGACACTTTTGCTAAGTCCATTGTTTTTGAGTTAATGAAAGTGATGGTCATATCCACGTGACTATTCCAAAATAACTAGGAAAATTGTATTTACTGTCCAAATTACTTATAAAGGTAGCTTCAGTTTGTAAGGCACTAATGTAGAATTTAACATCTATAAGCACCTTTACAATCCATACACTAATTGTCAGCAATCCATCCATCCCATCTGAAACTAAATTTTCCGTATTTGATTTGGAAAAATCATGACACCTCAAGATTTAGTCTCATAGTGGATGGGTAAATTGCGAGATTGAATAGGTGGATTATAGACCGGTTCATAAATGTCAAGTCCGATATTGGTTGTTTATTAGGTTAAGTCTAGACTCTATAAATGATTCTAGAGAGAGCTGATTGCAATTTGATTAATTCTTTTGGAATAATGGATCATGACATTTTCAAGTTTCAAGATAGTGGAGCTTTATGATTTCTTTACTTTTCAGTTGCTCTACTGATGCTACCAGCAGGGATTTCACTCTTTTTGACTCTGAGAATCTGACTCATTTTTGCTGCTATTCTAAACTTGAAATTAACCTAGCCTTACTCTTTCTACAAAGTTGTTCCTCATCTTTAGTAATTGAAGTGACTGTTTTACACTATTTCTTTTTGTCAAGAGCACATGCACTCCTAACATACATACATAAGTTGACGGTTATGTTTGTGTGTATGTTTGTTAAAGTCATATACCATGTCAATCCAATTTTTTTGTGAGAAAGAGGTAAAGCATTTTGCCTCCTAGTCAAAAGAAAGAAAAGGTTAAGCATTACAATTATATTGCTGTCGATAGCGCTGACTGAAAGAGCAATTTGAGCCATGAAGTGATTCCAAGTCATGTCGTGCTTGGCTTTTTGATTGATAATCATAGAACTTATAGGATTTAGTTGACCTTTCTGTCTGCTATAGTGTACTTGTTATAGTTTTTAGGGAGTGAAACTCCCTTAAAGACAATCTTCCTTGCAGCAAAGAAGTGGGAGGCTGTTTAATTTCTCTCAATGCAGAAACATTCAGTTATTGAGTGGCACAAGGGTAGTTCATTTAGGGAGAATTTTCTGTGGATCTGTGGAGCTTGAAGTAACGTCAGAACTTTTTGTATAATGGAACTTCCTGACTAAATATACCTTGAATTGGATATAGAAGAAAAGCCATAACAACCCCCAAACCCCTAGCCGGTGTAGTTGGATTTAAATATTGCAAATAAGTATAACCAATATTGTATGGAACTTCAAAACTGTGCAAGGGATGTTAGTTTGACATGATACCCATAGCATGCGCAAGGATGTTAGTTTTTCCTATCTGCTTTCTGTGGAGCTTCTATTGTGAGCAATTCTAGGTTCACTAAATCCCAAGAGTGCTTTTAGTTTGTTCCATATTTCTGCCATGTTGAACCTCCAGTCTTCTATGAAGACACTTGATGTATCGGTCTAACCTTTTAGAAGTTCAGAAAATAGGAACTGGAGTTTGAACAATTAGACAGATTAGAAAACTAGAAACGGAAGAATGGTGTGCTCTTGCAGATAAATATGGGGGGAACCAAAGCCCATTTGTGCTTTGCAGCTCCACGTTCAGCCATGCACTTCTTCTGTGATTATCCAATTACGGATATGCTACAATCTATTTCTACCCGTTTCTTGACAGTAGTTGGATTACCTATATTTTATCTTCCAATCTTTTCTTCCTTTTGTCTTCTTTCTGATCTGGTTGATTTTAATGTACAGGCATCATTTCTCTCGCTGAATTTATATGCTCTCACTGAGAAACTTGCAAATATAGACTTATCACAGAGGCTCTTCATTGAAGCAGATTTATTACCACCAGAGCTGGTATGTTCAATTTCCCACTGTGATGTTGAAAATTAGCTAATGGCTATCTCTCAGCAAGTTTTATTTCTCAAATTCAATATGGTGAAGATGTAAATATAAGCATTGGGAAACACTGCACATTGTTCTACTCATGTTGAATTTCCAATACTGTAGACAGCCGCATGTTGAGTTATGAAATTTCTACTGAGGTAAGTTTGGATGGCTTTGTCTATTAACCTTTGTTGCTTTTCTGACGTTTATCTAAAATTTGTTTGATCTATTTTCCTAGCAAATCTTGGTTCTATTATGAGTTCCATCTCAGATGACTAGAAAGCCTTGAGCAAGTTACCATGCCTGAATGTTAGTGGGGTCTGGGGTGAATGATAGTGTTTTTTGTAATTGATTTCTGGAATCCTCAGATGAAAAGTTTCTCACGTCATGAACTCCTAAAACCAGTTTTTATCTTGAGATTTCCTCCCTGTTTTGCCTCATACAATTAATCAGAAATGGTTAGTCCAATTCTCTTCTAGGTCACCTATGCGTTTGAAGAAAATGTTTCAAACTTGTAAAGAATATCCTGACATGCCTGAAAAGGTTGTTTTGTGCTTTAAGAGTGTTGGGGCCTGGACATCTTGAGGTCTCTGGGGGAGCCATTGTAGTGGAGAAATAAAGATCTTTCCTCTAGTCATAAATCTTGGTTGTAGGCTTCATTATGGTCTAAGCTTTCTGCAAAGCTTCTGGAGATTGACAGAGAATTTACATGCTGCTGTTTTAGTGAAAAAGAAAGGTCTGTACAACATACGTGAGATTTCCAACAAGTGACTCTTGTAGTGTGAAACGAATATGAATCTATAAAGAAACTATAAACTACCATGTAGTCCAACGGCATCGTAAGTATTCAAAAGTGAGCATCAGAAGTTGGTGTTCAAGTAAGGTTTTTTTATTAGAGGAGAAAGAGCATTTTTATGACACGTTCATGATGTTTCCACGTCTCCTACACTCCACCACATAGAAATTAAAAGAACACCTGAAGGTAGGATTGTATGACCAGAAGTTGTCCTCCACCTGTTCCAAATGTTTCCAAATAAACTCTTTAAGCTACTCCTACATTCCTCCTACTGTTTTGAAGAGAAATATTGTCTTTAGGCTGTGCTGGCTACTGTGCTGGCCAAATTAGCAAGATATTGGATGTTATTAAGGATTTTTGGGGACAACATAAGAAACCAGGAATAATGTGGAATTACTTTCTTGGATGCTCTTTTGTCTGTTTGGCTACCTGTTGAAGAGAGTCGCATGTATTCTACCTCCTTTTCTCAGCTTTCAAAATGACAATAGCATTGATTAAGGCTGTCGGTAGCTGAAAGAACAAAGAGGACAATTATTTGATGGAGAAGAGTCCTGTTTACCATTATCTTAGCAAACCTTTAGGAGTAATAAAATAGGGCTTAGGCTTATTCGTATAGGATTCCGAATTCTAAAACAATATGATTTGAATATTAGAGTGCTGTGTAAATTTTTCCACAACCTTTGAAACAAACCTTATTGGATACAATTTTTCCAATTCATACCAGCGACCCAATTAAATTCAATTTGAAGTTTAGGAAACCAAGACATTGAAAAGTGACATTTATGAACTTCACATTGGAACTTCTTCAGATATTTTCATAATTTTAGCACATGAGTCACATTCCCATCGATTTGTTATATCATTATTGTATCCTAAAGCTGACATGGTTTCTATATCAGTGTACGGTGGGATTAAAGACAAGCAGTTCTGTGGAATCTGAGCAGACAAAAATACGCAGCAGTGACGTGGCCGCAACAACATCTAAAGACTTTTCTGAGAAGATTAAGATTACAGATCAAAATCCTAAGCGTACATCAGTTGGCTTCACTGGCAGCATCGATGCAAATCAAACGTTGCCTAGAGAAGGCTCAGTTTCATCGAATGCCGCAAATGTTGATCTGAGACAAGGAGGCAAATCTAGTCAAAGTGAACTCCCACAGTCAGCTGAAGAATCCAAGTTGAGTTCTGCTTTAGACCCACAAAAGAAAGCCTCCACTTTTGAGGCAGCAGCTGCAGAAGAGGAATTAGATGTGCTCCTAGACTCTTTTTCTGAGAACAAGAACATCGCTAATACCTCTGGCACCAAGTCCAATTATGCCTATCCTGGTTTGAAACAAGAAGCTTCTGTCCCAGGTTCATCATCTAAAACTTCACTTGTTATTGCTGATCTTGATGATGCTCTTGATAATTTGCTGGAGGAGACATCCACTGTGATGAGTCAAAACTTTCCATCGCAGCCTCTCAAAGGAAAGTCTGCCCTTCCTGTTGTTCAATCATCTTCCCCAAATTCCGGGACCAAGTTCCAGTTATTGGATGACTTTGATTCATGGTTGGATACAATTTAATTGCTTTGGGTTAAAAGATTATGTAATCTGTTGTGTGGTAAATCAACAGATTCAATATGATGGTCCTGGTGGTGAAATTATCAAACCATGATATCTTTGAAAGACCATTGTACCATGTCATACCATGTTATACAAGCTGTTATCCGATCAAACGCATGAAATGCAGCTCGTTAATTGATTGCTCCTTGATAAGACATTAAGCTGCTTAGTCAAAAATCAACAGAACCGGTCAGGTAGGACAGCGGATGATCAGTATTGATCAAAGCCAAAGCCGTAATGATCACATGCGTTGATAAATAGATGTGGTCGTACAATAATAGTAAAAATTTTAATTTATTCACGGGATATTTTTTTAAGTTCTTTTAAAGCAAAAATGGTACAAAAAATAGGTGTCAGCAATAATTTTGAAATTTATCTGACATAATAATTCTCTCTCTTTAATTACCTTAGGATTTACCAAATCACGAAATATATGAAAGGTTTCTTAAAATCCAAGTGGTCCAATTATCAAGCTTCTCAAATGCTTGACCTAATAAATTCTTATAGAATTCGTGTTCATAAATATTTCAGCAATTTACAGCTCTTTTTTCCCCATTCTTTGCTTGTCTTCTACTCCGCCGTGTTGCATACACCCAATTCCATAAACAAGAATTTTAAATTCTTAGCCTTCTTCACGATTGTCTTTTACTTTCTTCCTATAGAACATGCCCATAAAAAACGAACCCAATTGATTTTATTCGACTTTTTGAGATGCCAACAGAAGATGTAGAAGAAGCAAAAAGAGAAAGTGTTAGGTGGCACGGTAAGTTAAATCCATGTGATTCAAAGATCCATCTTTTTTGCTTAAAGAAATGGAAAACAGAGAAAGGAAACAACTGTGCACTTTCCCAGTAAACACAGTCAATGTTACATGTATAGACTTGGGCCTAATGTATAGGCGTAGCCCAAGCCCATCTATCCCTTTTATAACCCATTAGATGTAATGTAATGGGAGCTTTTGGTTAATGAAGAACTTGGAAGTTACTTCCATGGAGGTGGTGTCTCCCTTCAACGAGGCCAGAGGTACTGTGTCTCCTTCCAATGAGACCGGAGGTGTTGGTCTCCCTCTGATGAGGCCAGTATCACGTTCTTTCCAAGGCCCGAATTTGGTATCTGTATCGTCTGTTTCAGCTGGACCATATCCGGCCTGTAACAAATGGTATCGGAGCAGTTCTGGCCTGGGGAACTGCCCATCACCATGCGGGTTTAGGGTAACGCCCGAAGACATTGCGGAACTTAAAGCTCTAGCGTGGAGGGCATATAATTGTGTGGAGTCCTTATCCACACACTTAGCAGCGCTACGTATCGATTTGCAAAAAGCAGCTCAAGAGCAAACAGAAAAAGAGATGAAGGAGAAAGCTGAAACGGAGAGGAAAGGTCAGGAGTCCAAAGTTGACGGTGCAATGAAGGAACAAGTCGCAATCGAGCTAGAAGTTTATGTTCCAAACCCAGCAATAGGGATGACGGTGTTTGAGATGGGGGCCATTCCAGTCGAACGATTGGCAAGTAGGCCATCATAGGGTGCTCGCACGTCCTGTGGTGGGCTGTCCTTGTGGCGCAGCGAGAGGTCTTAATTGGGGAGCTACCAGAAAAAGGCCTGTTGCGTGCCAAAATGGTCGCCGTACTTGTCGTCGGAAGCATTCTGGTGAAGAGCGGAGGAGAAAAACCCAAAAATGTAAAGTGGGTGAGCTGCAACAGAAATGTCGGGCA
Source organism: Casuarina equisetifolia (assembly GCA_028551475.1). NCBI lineage: Eukaryota > Viridiplantae > Streptophyta > Magnoliopsida > Fagales > Casuarinaceae > Casuarina > Casuarina equisetifolia. Next base: position 22,284,204 of record CM052360.1, read on the forward strand.
TTAGATCTAGGCCAATTGCTGCCGAACAAACTCCCACGCGCCGGCCACCTCAGAAGCCGACCTCCCGATCTATTGGTTGGGTTGGCCACCGAAGTCTTCTTTCACTGGGGACGGCCGCCAGAGCTTTGCCGACAAAAATCTGGACGACCGCAGTGCTGGAAAAGTTTTGGATGACGCGTTCAACATTATCTTCACCATGGTCATAACAACATAGGGGCAAGTACTGGGCGTACTTGGAAAGCAAAGGAGTTGAGTATTATGGGGCTTCAGTTTTTTTTGAAATTTCGATGGCTTATTAAGCTTGAAAATGGTAAGTTTTCTGCTATTTAATTTGATTCCTTCCATAGTACTGAAGTTCGTGGGTGGAAATTAAGAAATGGAATTCATTGGAGTATTTTATTGGAAAACTTTATTTTGGTTCCTAATGGGTATAATGAGATGATCAGACCTTGGACATTCCGAATTTGGCGGGGAAAGACAACGAGTAGGAGAGAGAAAAAAAGGAAAGCAAAGTGGAAAAAAGAGAAAGGAAAAAGAATCGGAGAAAGAGAAGAAAAAGAAAGAAATGGTCAATGTGGATGCGGATGCGGATGTGCAGCGGAGGTCGTGGTGAGCAAATTCTTGTTGGGGCAGAAATGTCTTAAAGAGAAATTTCCGTTGATGAGAAGGAATTTATTTATGGAAGGAAGGGAAGTTGAAGAAGTTGACAATCTTGTGTTGTTGCCTTCATTTTCTCCCGTTGCAGCAATTAGTATGGATGGAAAGGGAAAAGGCAAATATGTTGTAAAGTGGGCATTGGATAAATTTGTTCCCAAGAGAAAGGTTATCTTTAAGCTAATACGTGCCCGTCTGAGTATTGGTGCAATTCCTACATCACAGCAGGTGGAAGGTGTGTATTTGATATGTCTGTTAACTACAATAACTCAAAATGCAGTATTCTTCTTTGGATTTTATTTAGTTGCAATGGAGACCCATGAGATGAAACCTTTTATTTGGTCCTTTGGGGAAAATCAGTTTGATGGTACCGACCCTAGCGAAAAAGGCAGGCAAGGACCCTTTTTCAATTGGTCTTACTTTTTCAACAATATAGGTGCTTTTACACCTTGTAGTTTAGTGGTGTTGACTCACAAGGATGTTAGGTGGGGTGATTTGGAAGGTGGGTTTTTGGATTTAGTAGGTCAGAGACTTGGAAGGAGTTTATTGGAAAAGTTATGTAATTGTAGAAAGGAAGTTATTATTGGTGGTAGAGAGAAGGAGGACCTGAGTCAAGAGGTTAGGTCTGGACTTATGATGATCGGTATGGGAATTTGTGAGTTGGTGGTTTCTTGGAATTCGGAAGCTATTTCTAGTATGGTTAAAATTAATAACAAGGTGTTTGGGATAATTTTTTGTGGTTCAATGGGAAGGGAAGCTTTCTTAAATCCTAAACTGTTGTTTAAGTTGTTGCCGAAAGGGGTGTACTTCCAAAAAGTTCTTACTGCAATTGGTAATCGCTGTATTTGCCCAAGTGCTATTAGAATTCTTGTTAAACTCACAATCATGTACGCAATACTACATTGTAGAGATAAGAAAGGAAATTGGCTCCTGTTATTTAGGACAGCCCTTGCTTTGATGGAATTACATGGCACTGCATTGGTTACATTAAACAATGCGGGTTGTTGTTACTTTACTACTGTCACTGACATGCTTAATGCTTAATAGCTGTCAACTTACATTACTTGTCTTATGCTTCGTAATGGGGAAGGAAGAAGGTTCTGTTACAAGGTTTACATTAAGGCTAAGAAAGACACTTGGCTGTGTTCTTAACTTGCCTTTGCATTTCTTTGGCTCAAGTGGTGATTTAGATTTCGAGTATGGTTTGTTTATAAAAATTCTGGGGAAAGATCTAGTCTCTTGGAATTCTATAATCACGGCTTTGGCAGAAAAGGGATGTTCCGAAGAGACACTAACGTCATTTGGTAAAAAGGAGGACAAGAATTTGAAGTTGGACTTGGGTTTAAGGATGTGGGTGTGTTTTTATCTCGAAATGAATGAGCTCCCTACGAATTTGACTTTAAGGAATGTAATGCCTAATCGGTATCTGAAAGGTGGGAGCACAAAAGAGGCTAAGGGATTGTTTGATCCAAAATTTGTAGGAAAAGTTCCAAAGTTGGGTTGGGAATATGAAATTCTTGTATCCTTTTGGGAGGATTTGTTTTGCATTTGGGGCAATGGGAAGTCAAAGTATAGGTGGATTATTTTTGGACCTGCTGGAAGTGGTTCATCGGTCCTTATTGATCCCCACTTTCAAAGCAGGGGCAACACAAGTAGTGGAGATGATTTCCATACTGCTCCAAATATTGATCATTCACAAGATTTTGTGAGGAAGGATATTAGGGAATGGTTATATTGGCTAGGAGAAGAAATTAGGAATGATGGGTGGAGATTAGGGAATGGAATTAATTGGTGTGTCTTAAAACAGTTAGATACGATTAGTTCTGCCTCTGTGAACAATTATAGAGGTTAGGGGCATATAAGGCCATTGATCAAATGGAGCTTTCCTTACAGATTGTGTATGGATGTCTACTACTTGGATTCTGGGAGGGAAGATGTGATTTTCTATTACAATGATCGTTTAGATAAGAGGAGGGTGTTCTTTCCAAATTTCGGTGATGAATTAAATGCAAAAATTCATATGTTGAGACTTAGTCAAAACTGGAACGAAGTTGAAGAGAATTGGCAGCCACGAGGGACTTAGTTATTTCCTGAGTTAATTGAGGAATATGAGCAGGAGCAGTACCTTGGTAACTCAATGAAGCAATTCTGGTGTATCTTGGAAGGAAAAAGGAGTTTTAAAAAGATCAAGGGGGGGCCTGTACAAGGAAGATCTTGTGGGGAGAGTTGGTTTGGGATGCCATTGATGAGAATTTTGACATTCTTCTAAAAGATGTGTTTCAAGTTTTAGATTGTCCCAAGGCTTTGTTAAAAGAAGAAAATGAGGGATGGTGGATGGTAACTAAAATTGCTAATGATGCCTATAAGAGCGGTGAAGCAAATTTACCCCATTCTGCTATTATTTCGGCTATGGATGAATTGATTTATTCTCTAATGTTAAGTTGGATGTGAAACCTTCGGCTATATCAGATGTATCTTTCCATGACCTCACTGGGGAATCCAAATCTTGGAACCTCCGAGAAAGTGGAACATGGCAACTTAAGAGCCCTAATAGGCTTCCTAGAGTTGTTTTCTGTCCAACTCCTGCTAGTGTTTATTTACAAGGTATGAGTAAAAAAGGCACTATGAAATATGCAATAGCTTCATGGATGCATCTTTCTTACCAGGACTGGAAAATTGAATGTATGGGATGCAAGAGCAATGATGAAGGGATGGTCAGGAGAACTCTTGCCAACATTTGTTTTGTTCACAAGCTCTTGAATGGGGAAGTGGGTCCCAAAACAGTTCATATTCCGACAGGAGAGAAACTCAATATTTTTGATGCAGTAGCGAGGTATAAGTTTGCGGGACAAGATGCGATTGTATTGGTTGGTGCTGAATATGGGAGTGGAAGCTCTAAGGATTGGGTGCCAAAGGTCCAATGTCGTTGGAAATTAAGGCAGTGATTGCCAAAAGCTTTGGAAGAGTTCATCGTAGTAACTTGTTGGTTATGGGTATTATTTCCCTTCGTTTCAAGGCTGGTGATTGTGCAGATGCACTAGGAGTATCAGTTCATAAGCATGGTCTACAAACATCTCTTGGAATTCCTTGGATTTTATTTGTATTGGGCTTTGTTAGTTTAATTTTGTTTAAATATAAGTTGTTGAACTCCTCAATTAGGTTTCTTGTTGCTCAGTGTATTATAAATTTTGAAAGCTTGAGGACAAGCTTTTCTTTTAGGGGGGATGGAATATTACATGTATAGACTTGGGCCTAATGTATAGGCTTAGCCCAAGCCTATCTATCCCTTTTATAACCCATTAGATGTAATGTATTGGGAGCTTTTGGTTAATGAAGAACTTGGAAGTTACTTCCATGGAGGTGGTGTCTCCCTTCAATGAGGCCAGAGGTACTGTGTCTCCCTTCAATGAGACCGGAGGTGTTGGTCTCCCTCTGATGAGGCCAGTATCACGTTCTTTCCAAGGCCCGAATTTGGTATCTATACCGTCTATTTTAGCTAGACCATATCTGGCCTGAAGAAGAAGAAGAAGAAGAATCCTACATTTTCTCTTGATACCTCTGAATTAGGTGGAAGGAAAAAGAAAGTGTGGAATATATAAAGGTAGAAAAGTTAGAGAGCTGCAGGAATCAAAGCTATAAAGCTCCTTCTTCCTTTAATATGGGAACCAACTCATCGGAGATATGTTATCCAATCCTCAGAACAAACTCCCACCGACAAACAGCGGTGGAAACTGCACCCTCCTGTCCTTGCCATTACCGATCACCTCCAACTCCTTGACGACCCCGACCTCGTCTTTCTCATCAAACTCGTACACAACGGGGTTTACTCCGAGGCCTAAAAGTAGGTGCTTCACTACATGGCTCATGCAGCAACCCCGTCAGGCAAAGACTATCACTTCGTTCTCTGACACCAAGTTGGGCACATTCTCTGCCTCCGGCAGAATGGCCTTCTGTGGCACATTTCGAGAAGCAATGCAGTTGACAAAGTGGGTGCTCGTGTGGAGCGGTTGCCATGAATTGTAAGGAATTGCTTGCTGCATACTGAGAAACCAAGTTGCTAAAGAAAGAAAGACAGAGAGAGAAAGCTAGAAAGAGAGAGGTTGGTGCAGTTGGCCATGAAGGTTGTGTAGCAAATATAAATGGAGGGAGGGGTGACTTGAAAGAGTCATACGTCAATGGTAGTTGGGCCTCTGGTTATGCGTTTCTGGTGTGTCATTTAGCTGTGCATGACGTCTACCATGCCTCATTCTTTGTTGTTTTGTGTACGTTTGAGGTGGACGCCGGCTACGTCTCCGGCTGGCCCTCTTATGTCTAATTTGTAAATCTATATGATAATATTATTGGCTAACTATTAGCTTAAGACTGTACATAATATCAAGTCAAGTAAAAAATAATCTTACCTAACCACTAAGTACACTAAATATGTTAATATCCTATAGACTTCTGATCAATGAGCCTAGCGTTTGATACATGCCCTTCCCTAGTGAATCGATCAAAGTTTTTGGTTGTTTTGGGTATCTTCTTTACATTGACAAATCTATTTTTGATAATTTTTTAAATAATATTAGGTATAATGACTATTGAATTAGCAATATAATTAAAAAATTTATCATGAATATGTGATCTATGAATCCATCTAAATGTATGGTGGCCTCTTGTTTTTGTGCTTCTAAGAAATCAAACACATTTGAAGATCCGGTAGTTTGAAGACAAGAATTGGGAGAAAACCTTTTTTCTATTAACCCTTGCTTAAGGAAAAAAAAAACCCAAAGGAACAATATATATACAATTAGGGATAAAGCCCAATCCAAGCCTAACTAATAAAGGCATACTAACCCAACTAGATATGGATAATATCTTAACACGTGCGAATGCTACGAGTCTGAATCAATCTGTGTTGTTGCTTCTCGCGAATGAAATGATAGTCAATTTGGTGCGCCCATGAAAAATAGGATTAGACATAATGTGGACAACTGCTTCATTGTCATAGTATAAAGGAATAGGATGAGGGATAATCACCCATAAGTCGTTGAGAAGCTCATGCAACCAAACAAGCTCATAAACAATGGTGGACATGGCGTGATACTCAACCTCAAATTTTGAGTAAGAAACTATGGCTTATTTCTTGGTCTTCTAAGAGATTAGAGAACCCTTCAATTTGATGGAAATACTAGTGAGAAAGCGACGTGACATAGGAAAAACTACCCAATCAAAATCACAAAAACCAATCATCTAAAAGTCCTTGTGAGAAGGCATGAAAATTCCTAATCTTAAAGTACCTTTCAAGTATTTTACAACCTTCATGGCCATGTCCAAGTGAGAAGTTTTCGGAGAATGCATGAATTGGCTAAGTACCTGAACATGGTAATTGATGTTTGGTCATGTATGAGTAAGGTAGATCAAACGTCTGAGGAGTTGCTGATAGGGAGTTGGATCTTCTAATGGAGGGTCATCAATAGGAATTAGAGCACTGGCATCATATTCCAAAGAAGTTATATTCAGATTTTGATCCATGAGAATCTTACAAGGTTGAGCTTTAGAAAGCCCTGCTTTAGAGACTAACTCTAACGCATACTTACATTGATTGAGACAAATGTCATTCTCAGATCAAGTAATCACGATTCCAAGGAAGAGTTTAGCTTGCCCAAATCCTTCATGTGAAATCAAGAGCTAAGATGAGACTTGACTTGAGCGATAGCCTTTTCATTATTATCAATGAGAAGCATGTCATCAACGTAGAGTAGAATAGCAACGGCAATAGAACCATGTTGAAGAATGAACAAAGCATAATCATGCTAAGATTGCTTAAAACCAACTTCAAGAAAGGCAGTAGTGAATTTGGCATACCGTTGCTGTAAAGCTTGCTTGAGCCCATAAATGGACTTAAAGAGGTAATAAACCTTTGGCAAACCGGTGGTGGATGGTTGAATCCTTAGAGGTAAGGACATGTAGACCTCCTCATGTAAGTCTCTATGGAGAAAAGCATTATGGACATCCATCTGATGAAGGGGCCAACAAAACATGGATTCTAAGGCCATGATACATCAAACAGTTACCATTTTGGCCACAAGAGAAAAAGTCTCCTCATAATCGATCCCATATCTCTGAGTGAAGCATTTAGTCACAAGGCGAGCTTTATATCTTTCAATAGATCCATCTGCATGGTACTTCACTCTGTAAACCCATTTACATTCAATGGGCTTACGACTTCTGGGCAAATCTACCAATTTCCATGTGTGATTGGCTTCAAGTGCATGTAGTTCACTAACAATAGCATCCACCCACTTGGGATCATGAACTGGCTCATGATAGTATAGTGGTTCTTGAAGGGAAGAAATGAAGGCAATAAAGGCTCAATGTGTGGGAGATAAATTGTCAAGGGTCACAAATTGTAAGATAAAATATGGTATGTCACAAGGGCCCACTAATCGAGTACCATCAGAGGCAGAAGCTATATGATTGCAATGATAATCTTGAGTCCAGATGGGAGGTTTAAATGCACGTTGGGAACATATAGCAATAAGGGAAGTGATGACGGGCACCACCGTTGGTGATGGACCTATAGTGGGTGAATCTATAGTGGGTGAATCTATAGTGAGTGAATCCACAGTAGGTGAATCCATATGCACAACAACAGATGAGGGAGAAAAAGGTGGATGCTCATGTGGTAAGGAAGAGGGTGACTGGATAGGGACAACAAATGAGGGAGAAGGATGTTGTTCATTTAAAGCAGGGATGAACAATGCCAAGTAGGGATCAGGATCCAAGGGAACAAAGGATGGATCCTCATTGAATGAGGGAACAGTATGAGATAATTGTGACTAAGTGAAGGGAAAAATTGGCTTATGGAATACAACATCTTGAACAATGGAAAAGGTACATGTGGCAAGGTTAAGAACCCAATAATCCTTTTGTGATGAAGGATATCCCATAAAAACACATGGTCGAGCACATGGTGCAAATTTGTCCTCACGTAGTATGACCATGACATAACATAAACACCTAAAGATCCTAAGATGTGAGGTACATGGAGGTTTACCAAAAAGAATGTCAAAATGTGTTTTTCCATCTAAGATTGGTGTAGGAAGATGATTAGTAATGTGGGTTGTGTTGGGTTTATGGCTATCCAAGAAGGGGGGGTGAATTGGATATTTGGAAGTTTAATGAATTTAAACTTTTTCTTTCAGTTTGTTCTTCTATAATGAATACAGCTAAACAAATTATCACAATAGTAATGAAATATCTAATAGAAGAATTAAATCAGAGAAAATCACACACAAGAATTTCACGGTGGTTCGGCCTTTTTTCACCTACTTCCACCCTCTTCTCCTTCAACTCAAACTGAGTTGAAATCTGCTTTACTTCAAACAAGGATAGCACCTCTCCTTCACCTCACAACTCTTCAGAATGAGTTATATAATTCACGGTTACAAGGTTAGGTTTACAAAAACCTTAATACATCAAGCTTACTCCTCAAATATATGACATGAGTGAGGATTCAAGCTTATTAGAGAGCTAATAAAATGTATACAAGATCAATTTAAGCTCTAATCTCAAAAACCCCAATTTCATAAATCTAGGGTTTTCGATTTACAATAATCTTTATATGCAAATAATGTTATAATCAATCTAGCACATATAAAGATTAATCTATCAAATGATATTTAAAAGATAACAAGTTTAAAGAATATCACCGAAGATTTTCTTTTCCTTCAAACAATACCGAACGCAGCTATAAGCACAAATCGATGAGGGCTTTTTGTTTCTCTTGATCAGATCATCAAGAATATATCTCAGCAAGCACCAATATTTCATCTGAATCCCCCTTTTATAGCAGGTACTTGAACCTTGAATAGATTAGGGTTTCGGTTTAAACCTTTTTGAAATCCTTCCGTTGGGATTTGATGGATTCGACGTTGTACTGAAGGAGGTGATGATTTTTCAGTAAATCTCACCATTCTTCTCGTTGGAGCCGTCGTCGCAGGAGAGAGAGATTGAGAGGAGAAGAGTTTTAGAGTGCGGCTAGGGCTTCCATCTTTCGGTCATAAGAGCTTATGCTCTTATTTGCTTCCATACGCTGCCGTTTAGAATAAGTGGCTTTTCTCAGGACATTGCCGTTTCATGCTTCGTAAATTCATGGGCTGAAGCTTTCGTTTACGGGCTGAAGCACTTATTCACAGGTTGGAGCTTTCATTCACGGGCTAAAGCTTTCGTTTACGGGATAAAGCACTTATTCACGGGCTGAAGCACTTATTCACGGGCTGGAGCAATTATTCACGGGCTGAATAAATAAGCTTCATGTGTCCATATGTAAATATATGGTCGGTCCATTACACCTATACATACACCAATTCCAAGTATCAAAGTTCCTTTAACATAACAAAGAATGTAGATTAATCTATGAAATAAAATATTCAAAGATTAAATCAATTTAGCTTCATATTTGATGTTGAATAATAAAATGTAAGAACCCGGTTACTTTATAATATCATTAATTGATATTATAATTTGCACACCTTTTACTTCCTTTGAGTTTTGATATGTGCACACAAGATCTCATATTTTCTATCATATATGCAAGTATGATATTCTATTTAATACATGTTCAAATAAATATAAAATTCTATTTGACATATATTCTTATAAAATTTTTCTTAATCAAAACATACAAGCACATGATTTTCAACAGGTTGCAGTTAAGACACACTTTCCCCAATAATGATCGAGAATGTTAGCTTGGAAACATAAGACTCATGCCACATCAAGGACATGACGATGTTTTTGCTTAACTACACCATTCTATTGTGGGGTATGAGTATAAGAACTTTCATGATGAACCCTATGGTGTTGAAGGAAAGATGTACACTCATGACTAAAGAATTCAAATCCATTATCTAAGCACAACTTATGAAGACGAGTGTGAAACTAGGTTTCTACCATAGAAAAAAAAAAATAAAAGAGCACAAGAAATGCAAGGCTTGACTTTTGTATCTCATTAGATACACCCAAAGATAAAATTGGTACCAAAAGCATGATACAAAAATGGGAGACGAGTTTGCTTAGCTAAGGGACAAACTAGACAAAAAACTTCAGGAGATGTATAACAAGAAGAGTGACCAAAATGACAAAGTCATAAAATCTATTTATTACTTAAAATATCATTCTTAAACATAAGATTCTCACACACATTAGCCTTCTTAAGAGCATTACATTTAAAAATTTTGACAATTGTAGAAAAGATATCTGTTGTGGCATCTGTTGAAGACACTAGATTATGTGATCGATGCTCAACCCTACCTAGCCCCAATACTGTCCCAATTCAATGGTCTTGGAAGAAACAAAAATGTGGGTAAAAGGTGACATGACAAGAGCTATCAAAGGTAAATTTGGTGACAGACAAAAATTTGCTCTTAAAGGATAGAACATGTAAGACGTCATAAATTATGATAGAAGGAGAAATACGAACAATCCCAATGTAAGTATATTATCATCAAACATCTAACCCAAATAGGGTTTAATGTGTATGATTGAATGTTCTCCATGCATTTGAGATCACATATAATGTGGTCACTCGCTCCTGAATCAACAAGCCAACCAGATAAAGGTGAGTTTTGTAAGGAAGAAACCGTACCTACAAAGTTTGCCATGGGCTTAGTAGGCCCAAAGTGACTGAGGAGCTAAACCACCTGTTGATACTACTCAAGTGTGAGGGTTTGGCTAGTGGGTGTAGATGTTTGCACTAGAACTACACTACTTATAGGAGGTGGAGGTTGATCTCGAGATTCAACACTAACTACATGTGTTAATCTCATACTTCCTCATTTCTTCTTATGATTTTTGGGCATGTTAGGCTACCTAATCAACTAAAAGCACTTATCCTTAGTGTGTCTAGGTTGACAACAATAGTCACAGAATGGTTGCAATCCAGCATAAGAGGGAGCTTTCCCATTTCCCATGGGAATGAGAGAAGCATCTCTATGAGTGTTCCCAAACCTCATTCCAAAAGATATGGGGGATTGGACGATAAATGCAGCCTGATCAATTCTTCCATTAACGACATGCAAACTACGCTAGTGCTCCTCATCAGCAATCATCAAGAAGACCTCATCAAGTGACAGAATGGGACTATGTTAAGTGATGTTACTCCAAACAGTGGCATAGACAAACTGAAGTTCAAGTAGAAAGCGTATAACGCATCTAGATTCTCTCTTTGCAGCGAGCAAACTTAGGAAATCGCAAGTGTACTTGTCACATTTGCATTTAACTATTGGCAGACATTTATCCAATTCAGCCTATAAATCTGAGAGGCAAGCAAAATACTTAGCAACTGATTGATCAGGCTACTGCTTTACTTCTCCAATTTGTTGTTCCAAATCATATCGACGTGTCCCAGTAATCTTGGAATGTCTGGTCTCCAATATCTTCTAAGCCATTGAGGTAGTTAGACAAAGAGAAATAGCATTGCAAATTTGAGGTGAGATAGAATTCATCAACCAAGACAAGACCACCATATTGCATCTATCCCAATGGCTTCCTCTAACATCATCATCAACTAGCCTAGGTAAAATTCCATTCACCAAAGCAAGTTTATCACGAGAACCCAAAGATATCTCCATCTTTCTCTTCTGCTCTTCTTGACGCTGGTTTCAAGCAATCTTGGCATTATTATGCATTGTTTACACTTCGGTGTGGTTCTACCGTCGCTATTGGTCTACTATACGTTGATGATATCCTAATTACTAATAACAGTGAGGAGGCCATCGTTAAAGTCAAGTCTCATCTTTGCTCTCGATTTCACATGAAAGATTTACGATAAGCTAAATTCTTTTTTGGGATTGAAATTGCTCGTTTTAAGAGTGGTATTTGCCTTAGTCAATGCAAATATGCATTGGAGTTAGTCTCTGAAGCTAGATTCTCTAGTACTTACCCATGTAAGATTCCCATGGATTAAAATATGAAGATTACCTCTTTAGACTATGATGCCAATACTTTAGTTCCGATTGATGATCCTCCATTAGCTGACCCTACTTCGTATTAGGGACTTCTTGGGTGGTTGATTTATCTCACTCATACTCGACCTGATATTAACTATCTGGTTCACATATTCAGCTAGTTCATGCATTCTCCAAAAGTCTCTCACATGGACATGGCTCTGAAGGTTGTTAAGTACTTGAAGGGCCCTCTAGGCTTAGGGTTATTCATGTCCTCAACCAAAGATTTTTAGTTGATTGATTTTTATGATTCTGATTATACGGTTTGTCCCATATCTCACCGTTCTCTCACATGTTTTTGTGTCTAGCTGGAAAGTTCTTTGATCTCTTGAAAAAGCAAGAAACAAGCCATAGTTTCTTGATCCTCATCTGAGGCCGAATATCGTGCTATGGTGACTGTTGTTTGTGAGATTGTTTGGGTATTTAGGCTTCTTGGTGACTTATGGGTAATTGTTCATCGACCTATCTCCTTATATTGTGACAATGAAGCTATTATTCACATTGCCACCAATCTTATCTTTCATGAATGCACCAAACACATTGAGATTGAGTGTCATTTTATTTGCGAGAAGTAACAGAGGGGTTTGATTTAGACATGTAGCATTCGCACTCATGAGCAATTGATAGATTTGTTAACTAAGGCTTTATGTAGTTAACAATATAATTATCTTCTTCGTAAGCTTGGTGTATTTGATTTGTACAAATCACTAGCTTGAAAGGGGAATGTTGAGTTTATCTTTGGGTTAAGCCATATAACAACCTAACATATTCATTATTTGGGTGCCGGGTTTGGGCCTGTCCAACTCGACCCACGGTCGCATCTCACAATTGCATCTTCAACCTATTTTGGTTTAACAGATAGGTTTATTTTTTGGTTTAATTGAGTTAATCAAGTTTTTGAGATAAGAGAGTTTTTCTAGAATTCTATCTATTAATCTCGGTTTCCTTAGAGGTTTTAGTTTCTTAGACCTAATTTCATGATTTTTTAAAATTATTTTGTGACATGATCATGCCAAGTGGTAGGATGTGAAACGATATTTCTTTAGGTTGGATTATCTGAGTAATTTAAAATAAATAAATAACCCGGCAAATGGCTGCTTGTGGGAGACGACAAGCTTGGGGCAGATCGACTTTCTATGATGCAGACAGCGTCTGTTGCAACTAGATTGAGAGATGGATTGGGTCTAAGATGCTGACGCAAGTGGTGGCAATCGGCGGTGTGATGAATTAAAACAAAGAGGACAGGCGAAGGGTAGCGTACTCGGACTTTACCATTGAAGGGATTGAGTTAGGAAAAGGTGGAAGTAGAGTCGTTCTCTCAAACATCAATTAGTATTCCTACAACCTGCTTATGGTAAAGTTGGTGGAACCTGAAGCTCGTTCTGTCAATCGAAGGCAAAATTTATCTAAATTGATGGCACGTACGCGAAGTGGGAAAATGACAGATGTTACTAAAGCCTCAAACACCTCAAACTCTGAGATTGTAGCTGAAATTGCAGCATCCCTTTTCAAGTCAAGTTTGGATGCTTCAGGTAAACCTGTGAACACTTAAACTATTGAAATTGTTGATGATATTGATACTGTTGATGAAATTGCAAATGGTAAAGAAATATTTCAAACAGAAAATGTTAGTGTGGGAGACAAAGTTCAAGAAAATAGCTCACTAAATGAAGTAGTAGGCCAAAAGATCAATTCAATTATTGGGAATTCTGGGTTGTCTTGGAAACATATTGTAATGGATAATCTTATGAAGACAGCAGGTAAAATTATCATCCTCCTTCTAAGAAAGGAAAAAAACTTGTTGATAAACCTCCGCTAGAAGCTATTAAGGAAGGGAAAAGTCACTTTGCAAATTGTCTTGTGGGATATTTTTTAATTGAAAATATGTCATATTACTTAGTGAAGGGTATTGTAGAAAAATTATGGGGAAAAGAGAAGCTATCAGAAGTCTTAACTACTAATGAAGGTTTCTTTTTCTTTCGTTTTTCAAATATGAAGAAAATGGAGGAGGTTATGGAAGTTGGAATATGGGATATTGCAGGCAGGCCACTTTTCATTCAAAAATGGCATCCTTTTATTAGATTGGAAAAAGCAAAAATCTCTGTAGTTCCCATTTAGGTGTGGTTATATAATGTACCTCATGTGCTTTGGACTAATAAAGGTATGATCTATGTGAGTAGCATATTGGGCAAACCTTTATACATGGATAGGCTACTAAACAAAAACTTCGGTTATCATATGCTAAAGTATGTATTATGATGGTTATCAATAGTGAATTCCCTGAAAAGTTTGATATTGATATGGGAGGAGAAGAATTATATGAAGTACATGTTGAATATTTTTAGATTCCTAAGAAATGTAAGGTATGCAATAGCTTTGGACACAAAGAATGTACTGCAACAAAGAAAAAAGTTTGGGTACCTAAAAAGAATGTAGCTCCTTTAACCCAAAACCCTCAGATTGATAATACTCAAGATAGTCAGCTCTTGAGTACAGCTAAGGAATATCCTGTCCAGATCATTGCAACAGAGGCAACTCCTAATACAATTAGGATAAAGAATGTCTAAGTTTTACGGAAGGATATAGTTACAAATATTAAATCCACTACAAGCACCAAAAAAATTGGAACATCTGGGGGGAAAAAAGGATAAGGTACAAAATGTCGTATCTCATAATAAATTTGCATTATTAGAAGAGGACACAATGACTGATCCTATTATAGAGCATGTGGTGATTGAGGAAAAGGATAAATCGTCCGATAAATGAAAGTACTATCATGGAATGTTAAGGGCTTAAACAAAAGCCCTAGATTAAAGGAGGTTGTCGATTTTGTTAAGTCCCATTGCCCCCAAATTATTATCTTGATTGAACATAGAGTCAAAGAAGAAAATGTTGATACAATTATGAAGAAGGGATTTGCAGATTGGAATTATGTCCATAATTACAAGTTTAGCAGTCTTGGTAGAATTTAGATCTTCTGGAAAGCTTCTGATTTTCAAATTATAGTTAGAGAATCTTCATCTCAAGTCATCGATTGCTTAATTGAAAGATCTGGTATGCACCCATACTTCTTGTCTGCTATCTATGCAAACAATCTAGAGATTGAACATAGAAACTTATGGGCTAATCTTACTAGCTTTTATAATCTTTATGTGAATGATGTTCCTTGGTTAATTATGGGTGATTTCAATGAAATACGAAATACAAGTGAGTGCATTGGGCCTAATGTCAGATGGACACAAGGAATGACAGAATTGAATGAAATAATTGAGAATATGACATTGATTGAACCCCCTTATTCGGGTCCATTATTTACATGGATGAATAAAGGATCAGGAGCTAGTCTTAGAGCTAGTAAAATTGATAGAGCTCTTATTAATGGGGAATGGATTCGTAAATTTGGAAACTTTGCTATTGAATTTTTGCTCCCTGGTGTTTTAGATCATTCTCCATGTCTAGTTAAATTTGGCAACACCACACACAGGAAGAATTCTTCATTCAGATTCTTTAATTTTTGGAGTACTTGCCCAGATTTCATAGATACAGTTGGATCAATATGGCAACAAGAAATAGTAGGCTAAAAAATATTTTAGGTGGTGTAGAAGCTAAAAGCTTTGAAGTTCCCTCTCAAGAAGTGATAACTCTATTTTTATAGAGTTATTTTATCTATTTTAGGCAATAAATAACTTTAATAATTGTGAGAAAACATTTGAACTCCTCTTTATTTACCTAAATTTATCTTGTTTATGTAGCACAAGGAGGCAAGGAGAAAAGGAATGAACATGGAGAACCTGATGCTTATTGTGTGGCAAAATCGTAATATTAAGATCAAGAAAGTAAATATGGGCTTGGGCTTTGGATGATTGTTATTAGATTTTCTATTGTTATTGGGTTTTCTATTTATTTAGAAAACCCAGTCATGTTAGGAATTCAAATCCTAATTAATTTAGGAGTTTAAAACCCAATTGTTTTAGGTCTCTAAAACCCAGTTCTACTAGGATAGGAAATAGGTTTAAACCTAAACCTTATTTAAGAGAAGAGAAGAGGCAAAAGAAAAAGGAAGAAATTAAGCACAACTCAAGAAAGAGGCCAAGAATTCAAGGATTTCTTGAAAAGAAGATAAAAAGGGTGACAGACTTCTTGTTCTTGGATTCAAGATGCCTTCTTTATTTCTTATTACTATTCTTCCTCATTATTTCTTTATGTTTTAGTTTATTTTTGTTAGAGCTACGATGTAACCTAATTATGATGGTATGAATCTTAAGATTATTATGTTTCGCAAGATATTTTGTTTATGTGAAGTTACATGTTACTGTGTTTAATGCTTTTAAGTGATTAGCTACCACTTGAATGATCTGATTTGCATGTTTGAGACTGACAGGAGATGATATGCAGTTGTTTCTTGTAATATGTAACCATAAATTAAATATGGATAGACATATACCATATTATTTGTGTGTTTTTTGCTGTAAACTGAGAATATTCACAGATTCTAATGCATTTGGTTTATTTCAATTCACATATAGAGATATAGTGAGTTAATGAACTAAGTAGGTTTGCTATACCTAGACATAGGATAGTAAATAAATTAGGAGATTCCGCCATCATATAGATATTATCTCTCTTGCAAGCATAAATAATTAATATTAATACCTAGTAGTTATGGTGAAATCATATGCTCTAACATATTTCTTTTATTTAGTTTTCTTAGATTTAGTTAGTTAATATATCATCTATCAATTTGGTTTGCTAGATAAATTCTAGGAGTTGTTCACTATTAGTAATTAGTTGGCTTAGTAATCACCAATCTCTGTGGGACGATATCTTTCTTATTATTATATTACTTGTTTGACATGTTCACTTGCATTTAAAATTTCACCGAACAAGAAGCTGAATGTAGCACAATTTGGTAATTTGAATAAGAAGATAAAGAATGCTAGAGAAAACTTACAGCTATTGCAACACAGATTAGAGCTTAATCCTTATTGTCCGGATACTCGTGCTGAGGAAAAGACACAGCTAGAGAAGTTACTTGCAATGAGTAAACATGAAGAAATCCTTCTCAAATAGAAATCAAGAAACTTATGGTTAAAAGAAGGGGATAATAATAGCAAAATTTTCTTTGTGTCATTGATGAGAAGGAGAACATAGAATAGAATCTGCAAACTAGTTCTAGAAGATGGATCAGTTATCACAAAAGAAGAGGACTTGAAAACTACTATTATTGCATATTATAAGTCTATTCTTGGTAATGCCAAAAGGAACTTCACCAATTGTGAAAGGTACACATCTTTATTTCATGATAATGATGTAAGTACACTATTTAGTACAATAAGATTTGAACGTTCAGATGTTATTAAAGCTTTTTGGGGTATTCATGACTTTAAAGCTCTTGGACCAGATGGGTATAATAGTTTCTTCTATAAAAAAGCTTAGCCTATCATTGGAAAAGACATAGAAGATGCTATACTAGAGTTCTTCTCATCTAGGAAGTTGTTGAAGGTTATCAACTCTACATTGTTATCCTTAGTTCCAAAGGTTCCTAATTCTTGTGGCAATAAAGATTATAGACCAATAGCATGTTGCAATGTTCTCTACAAGATTATATCCAAGATGTTAGTTGGGAAGCTAAATGTGATTATTCCATCAGTAGTAAGCCAAAACCAAACTGCATTCATTAAAGGACGCCAGATTTTTTAGAATATTATGCTATGTCAGGAATTACTTCACAATTATCATAAAGATGATAAAGGTAAGCATGTGGCCATAAAAATTGATCTCATGAAAGCATATGATATGGTTAAGTGGGAAGCTATATTAGGGGTTCTGAAAGCTATTAATACTCCTCAACATGTAATTGATCTGATAGGAGATTGCATTTCTACAGCAAAGTTCTTAGTAAATTTCATTGGAGAGCATGCAGGTTACTTTGAAGGTACTAATGGATTGAGACAGGGAGACCCATTATCCCCTTATCTATTTGTACTGATTATGGAAATACTAAACAGAATTATTATTGCAAAAACCTCCACAATAGCTTTTAAGTTCCATTGGCGATGCAAAACTGAGAAAATCACCCATTTGTGTTTTGTTGATGATCTGTTTCTTTTTTCCCATGGAGATATAAATTTAGTACTTTGTCTTATAGAAGCTTTGGAGGAGTTTGGTGAACTTACAGGTCTTCATTACAATCCAAGTAAATGTGAAATATTCTTTTCAGGATTATCAGATCAAAAACAGCTTTTCATATTAGATCATTCACCTTTCCCCATGGGTACACTCCCCATTCGATATCTTGGAGTTCCGTTGATTACAAAAAGGCTTATTCATGCTGATTGCAAAGGTTTGACAGATAAAATATTTAGCAAAATAGAAGGTTGGGGAATGAAACATCTAAGCTTTGCTAGAAGATTGCAGTTATCAAAATTAGTTCTAATTTCCACATGTACATTTTGGATGCAAGTTTTCTTTTTGCCAAAGCAAACAATTTATGAAATAGAGAAAAAGATTAGAAATTTTTTATGGGCAAGAAGTACAGATATACAAAGTTCCCACAAAATTGCTTGGCAAATAGTTTGCTCACTAAAGAAGGAAAGGGGATTGGGATTACCGAACCTTAAACTTTGGAATAAAGTCCTTTTAGGACGTATGCTTTGGACTCTCATAAATCATCCAGATGAATCATTATGGAGTAAGTGGATACATAGCACTAAATGTAAGAGAATTTCAGTAATGCATATTCAAATCAAAAGTTCAATGGTATGGAGTTAGAGAGGTCTTCTTAAGTTAAGGCCCATGCTTACCTTAGCTCTTTCCAGACTTGCCTATTGTTGCAAAGCTATTTATCAGGACTTGCAACCAGTAAATGAAAAAGTAGATTGGTATGATCTAATTTGGACTGGCAGGATTTGCAAGCATAACTTTATTGGATGGCTAGTTTGCCATGATCGACTTTTTACAGTAGAGAGAATGGTACAATGGCTTCCTACAATTAACAAATACTGTGATTTTTGTCAGGTTCAAGTAGAAAACTGGAGTCATCTCTTTTTTGAATGCCCTTGCACAATGTTGATTTGGAAAAACATTCTTGCTCAAAATGGAATTCGACGTCACATCAGAGGATGGAATGAAGAATTAAATTGGATGATTAAAGCATCTAAAGGTAAAGATCTTGCTGCAAAACTTATCAAAATATCTTTTTTAGCCTGTATTTATTGCATTTGGGCAAAAAAGAATAGAAGAAGATTTCAAAATACATTAGTTGACATTCCAATCGTGTTGGCTAAAGTAAATAAATTGTACGAGGGAGAGCTTATCTGCTTCACAATATCAAACTCTCACAAGGTAATGTATTTTTGAGTGAGATTTAGAGGCTTCCAACCTCTATTTTTTCTTACTCTTAGTTTACTTTTGAAAATTGTTGTAATATTAGGGTATGCCCTTGTGCTTTTGTATATTAATTTCTATTAATGCAACTTACATTAAAAACCAAAAAAAAAAAAAAAAACCCGTCGGAAACCCATCGTCGGAGATGCGTACAAAAGATCACGAGAGCCTTTAACGGGACGGTGACGAGAGCCCACGACAACAGCAGGCAACATTAATCTCACACGGGCATCATGATTCATGTGGTGTGATGTTAGAGATAAGGTCCTCCATGTGGGTGGATAACTCCACCTAACGTCACCCGCCTGGCAGAGACTACATGACTCTCCCTGGCCGTGACGCTGGATGACGTCTCCAACTTCTGTCGGTCGCGGTCTTGCTTGTCACGTACTGAAAACGTGTTTCAAGTCTGATAAGAGGTTTAATCAGGTAGTTCACAATACATAGCCTTTATTTGGTAAAGAAATGAGTTGTTTAATTTTTTTAAAAAAATATTTTTGAGTTGAATTTAGGCTAAGTAGTGATATC
Organism: Casuarina equisetifolia; assembly: GCA_028551475.1. Taxonomy (NCBI): domain Eukaryota; kingdom Viridiplantae; phylum Streptophyta; class Magnoliopsida; order Fagales; family Casuarinaceae; genus Casuarina; species Casuarina equisetifolia. The sequence goes on from CM052360.1 coordinate 22,303,763, forward strand.
AAAAGGTTTATAGATTCAATTCAAAAGTTACACCAAGAATTAAAAAATCTTCTTAATTTATACATTTCTTTGTACACTAAGTAACATTAGACTTAAGGTTCACAGAATGAAATAGATTCAACTTAAACTCTGATACTAAATTAGAATGACCAAAGATCTAACCCAAAAGTTAACTTAAGATTAAAGAATCTTATTTTAATTTATACTTAATTTCAAGAATCTTAATTTTTAATATAAGACTCTTATATTTTACATAGTATTAAAACTTCCATCTTCGTTTTAGTACTCTTATAAATTTAGATAAGTTGAATTTTTTATACAAAAAAGTTACATTACAATATAAATGTTTAGACTTATATTGCTAGAAAGAATACGTTATGGTATAAATATTTAGTTTTACATTAGATAGAGTTATATGGTTAATTAAAAATAATTGTTTTTTTTTTCACTTATCAACTTTTACAAATTTAAGACTTTTGTGTCTAATTTTTTTCTTTTTTATATATATAGTTCAAGTTTAGTTTTTTGCCTGAAAAGATTTAACTTATTTCTTGGATTAAATTGGAAATGATAGTAACTATAATATGTCTTATAAATTTAGACACTTTTCCCTCTAATTAAGTTTTTTAATGGCATAATTGCTATTATGAGATGTCTCAAAAATTACAACGAAAATAGGAGAGCATTTGCATCCAATTTTGATTAGCAAATTAAAAACTAGAATGGAAACTAAAACTACTCTTTTGTTGAAATTCTAAAGCTTTGAGTCGGTCTTGTTTTACAATTAATATCTTTTTCGATGTGCCTTAGTTAGCACGTCAATGATTTGTTCCATCGAATATTCTCCTTTGAATTCAAACCTTTTTTTCTTTTTCTTTTTTCTATCGAAATCAATTCCAGGAATTAAATTTGTTGGGGCATTCAAGCATGGGTAGAGAAGTGTGCAGTTTAAGTCCGTCAATCATTTTTGCAACATGGAAATCGGCATCGGCGATGGAGATGCAAGATTTTTCTTGGAAAACAAACAAACTCGGATTATATTTGGTTGATACGGCAACTCCAGAATCGATGGCGGGCCAATCACAAAAATTACTGATCAGGAAGAGATTTGATTCATTCGAAAGCTTATTTTTTAAATTATGTTGAAATCTTTCACCGATTAACAATAAGAAAAAGTAGTTTTCGATAAAAATCTTCTTCTTTTCTCAAACTAATTTATAAAATAAAAAATACTTCTACTCGTTTGGAGGCTAAAAATCTAACTTAAATATTAAATTAAAAATTTGATGAACGTTTTCTTTATCTAGATTTTATAACAAAGAATTACATATTTAATATAAAACTTTTGTTTTATATATCTACTTTTGCATCTAAGATTATGCTCAAGATTGCACAAAGAAAATGAACAGAATTTGAGCTGTTATATTATGTAAAAGTCTAAAAATTCAATCTAAAAGATAGTTTAAAAGATAAATAAATATTGATTTTTTATTTAAACTTTACTAAAAGAAATCATAAACTTAACATAGAACATTGAATATACTACTTATAAAAATTCCAACTAATTAGTATATTAATAATTTAAAAAACACATTCAAATTTTAATGTGCTTTCCTATCTTAAATGAATATTTCACATAAGTAGTGGGATAGTTTTATTCGAGACTTACCTTTTATACTATATTAAAAGATCACATTCTTAGTAAAAATTATCTTATAAAAGAATAAAATACTTCAATAAAAACACAACATACTCCACATTAGTAATATGGTACAATTTTAATGATTTTGTTTTTGGGTGAAAAAGAGTTTAAAAGTTGAATTGCTTGGTGCAAATGACTTGAGCAATGTGGGCAACAGAGAATAACTTCTTCGTTTGATTATCCAGTGGAGCATAAAGCCAGCAAGTTAACACGTCACACATTGATGTTTACAAGGATTTTTTCCATTTGGCAACACGTAAAACTTGGAAAACTCCACCATCTGACGTCAAAACATTACATCACTTGGACCCCGTTTAATCAATGGGTAAGGCCACTTTCGATGTATTATTTAACAATCAACCGATTCAATGTTTGAAGTTCAACCATAAAGTTGGCAACATTGAATTGATGGGTTCATGTTTTCGTACCAAAAAAATAGTGAAAAGTACCAATAATTCTTCCAAATGTCTCCAAATTGATCATCCATGTATACGAAGAACAACTATGCATGAAACAAAGTATTAAAACTAACTTCAATGTTCTAGCTTGAAACAGTGAATTATTATTTAATAATTCACCGATTCAATATCTAAATTTTAACCATGAAGTTGGCATCATTGAATTGATGGGTTTTTGTTTTCATACCAAAAAACAAGACTCAAAATTAATAGACGTTTTTATACTTAAATATTAGTTAATAATCATTATATATTTTTATGTTTAACTTTTATCCTTAACACTTTTTTATACACTAAATATATCGTGGATCTAAAGTTAAATGAAGTAAAATAAACATTTTCCTTCATACCAATTATATTTTAAAGTCTCAAAGTTAAACAAAAATTAAAGAAAATCAATCATTTAACTTTTGATATCATATTAAAAATAAATTTAAAAACTAATTTATGAGTTAGAGGAAATTTTTATCATTTAATAAAAAAGTTATCTCAACCTATTATTTGTCTTAAATTGATAAAAAGTAATGAATCTTCTTTATTATTATTATTTTGTATTGCAATTTGAAAGGAAGAAATGTATTAGAAGTTAAGATGAAATGATCACTAGCTTAGAGTTTTAGGAATATTTTACAAGTAAGAAGTGAACTCACACAACTAGTGATGGGCTCAGAATACACTATTGCCAAAAGTTATTTAGCACTAAGAGAGTACAGAAAATATACTGAATTGGCAAAACTTGTATGGAAAGAAGGCGTATCAAAACATAATTTTATATGTTGAATCATTTTGAAAGACAAACTATCAACAACAAATCGTGTGGTTGTATGGAATAGCTTAGTGGACCTACAATGCAACCATTACCAACAAGGAGAAGAATCACAAGAACATTTATTTTTTGAATGCAGGTTCACAAATTATATATGGAAGACTCTGTTAGGTATGAATGGATTAACTTGAAGAATTGAACATTGGAGAGTTGAAATATGTTGAATAATAGGGGTTGTCAAGAATAAGAGTTTTGCAACAACTATGCTTCATATATCTTTCAAGGCTATATTGTATTACATTTGGAGAGAAAAAAATAGAAGAAGATTCAATAATAAAAGTCTAGACAGTTCAACCATTATTGCTAAAATCAAGAAGAACGTTAGAGGAAAGATTTCATCTATGAGAGGAGTAAAGCCTATAAATTGTAATAAATTCTTACAAGAACTTTGGAATTTGCCAAACGTAGTGTTTGAGCTTAAATGATGATGAAGTAATTGAACAATCTTGTAATTTTTTACGGTAATATATAATTCTTAACCTTTCACAAAAAAAAAAAAGAATTTTGTATTGCAGAAAGATTATACTTATGGAACAAGATTGAACAGTAAGTTGTATTAGAATTTTGTATTGCGGCCAGCTTGCAACAACAAAAAGGTCCAATAATTGATTTGTTCAAATGATGATGATGATGAAGATAGTTAAGTAACGAAGAAGACATAATGCCAACAGAAAACAGCGGCGAAGCGAAGACCAGGTCAAATTGCCATTCCATTCAGCGAACCAGAAGGGTCCTGAACCCATAGATTAAAGCAAAGGAGTAGCTGATTTTGAAACAGTGGTGTGCCACTAGATGGCCTTTTGTTAAAGTTAATCCACATGCCTTTCTAGAAGCGAGACGCATTTAGATTGTTTAGTTCAATATCAACATCATGAGTAAACGAAATACACTGTTCTCACTTCCTCTCGAAACTCTAAGGCTTTTGAATTCAAAGATAGGACATAATATGGTAAAATAGTTCTCATACCAATTAAATCTTATTTGAAGTTTTTTCAATAAAGAAGAAAGGTCTTATTCTTAAATTGATTTTTTTAAAAATAAACTTCTTAACGTAATGTTAAAGTATATATTTTATTAAAAGATTTAAAATTCATATGAAAAAGTTAAATTTTGAGTTGAGAGAACAATTTTATATTTAAATGTTTCTCAAATATCGTCTCCTTTTTATGTGAGGCACCCATTATGGTCACTTCTTTGCATATTGAGCATATACCAAACATATCTAATAGACTTAAAGTTAAACTAGAATTGAAGAGGAGTAATTTTAATTTTGATTGTATATTATAAAACTTAAAGTCTAACCTAAAAGCTATATCATAAATTAGATAAATACTTTTTATATTCAAACATATTCAAGTGTGATACCCTTTCACTTGAGGATGAATATTTCCATGAAGAATATTTGTTATGTTTGTGCAAAAGAGAGTGTTAAAAATAATGAAAACAAGTTTTGCATCACTTGAAATTTTTTTTAATAAAAAATAAAGATTTCCTGACTTTTTTATTAGAAACCATATCAAATCATCCCATGTTTGGTACATGTAAACTAGGTCTCTGTTCGTGTGAAAGAGCATGTTAAAAATAATGAAAACAAGTTTCATATCACTTCATTCTTACTTGAATTTTTTTTAATAAAAAATAAAGATCTCTTAACTTTTTTATTAGAAGGCATATCAAATAATGCCATGTTCGGTACATGTAAACTAGTTCTGTGTTCAAAGAATTATTCGACTTATGGGCCTAGGAAATTCTTTTTTAATTTGAAAATCCCTCTTATAAAAGATAAAAATTCCTTGACTTTTACATTAAACGTCATATCAAATCATGCCATGTTTGGTACATGTAAACCGGCGGTTATGTCCAAACAACTGTTTGACTTTTGAGCCTGTGAAGTTCTTTTCTACATTATTTGGTGGGTTTCCTTTCATTATTCTTTTTCCGACTGAATTAGTACATCATTGTTCTAGACGATAATCACTTCTTCTGTAAGATAGTCCATGTGAAGGCGGCTTGAGGGTTCCACGTTTCAATAGGCCTTGCTTTTGCCTTTTTTGTCTGTTTGTGTGGACTTTTAAGTGTTTCCGTTCTAACTGTTCAAGGCCATGGTATTCCAGTCTAAACAAGTGGTCTCAACTAGTATTCAAATGTGGAAGATTTAGGACGATGGAATTGGATTTAAAGCTTATAAAGGCTTGTCTCACAAATGGAAAGTGTTGGCCTAGTTCTTGCTCAAGTTTCTCTCTTTGATTAGTTTTCTGGCCATTATTGTAGCAAACCCCTTTGCCATTATTGTAGAAGTCGGTGTTAATGATGCTCTTGGGTCATTGTTTTGGGGGCTAAGTTGGCAAATGGACTTGTTAACTCGCAGGACGTCGACAACAATCCCTAAGATCGGCTCTATTTAAAGTCATTGTTTTGGGGGCTAAGTTGGCAAATGGACTTGTTAACTCGCAGGACGTCGACAACAATCCATAAAATCGGCTCTATTTAAAGTAATGATAGATGTGGTTCTGTTTATCACTAGTTCGAGGGGTAGGCAGCTTCTATTCGTTGTTGAAACAAAGCAAAAAACCATTTATACTAAATGGTGATCAAGCTTGAAGGGATAACTATAGACTGCATAGCAAATACGAGTATAAGTTTGGAGAAATGCTAAAAGACTTATTTGTTTTAAAATTGATTTATAAAAAAAAGGAATACGTTCACATATGAGAAATACAACATACAAATATATTAGTAATATGAAAAAACTGGGTCAATAACAATGGATTTATTTGTTTTAAAATTGATTTATAAGAGAAAAGAATACATTCACATATGAGAAATACAACTCATAACTCTATTTTTATAAAGTTATTTTACTATTTTAGGCAATAAATAACTTTAATAATTATGAGAAAACATTTAAACTCCTCTTTATTTACCTAAATTTATCTTGTTTATGTAGCATAAGGAGGTAAGGAGAAAAGAAATGAACATGGAGAATTTGATGCTTATTGTGTGGCAAAATCATAATATCAAGATCAAGAGAGTCAAGATGGGCTTGGGCTTTGGATGATTGTTATTAGATTTTCTGTTATTATTGGGTTTTCTAAATAAATAGAAAACCCAGTCATGTTAGGAATTCAAATCCCAATTAACTTAGGAGTTCAAAGCCCAATTATTTTAGGTCTCCAAAACCCAGTTCTACTAGGATAAGAAATACATCTAAACTTAAACCCTATTTAAGAGAATAAAAGAGGCAAAAGAAAGGGGAGGAGAAAATTGAGCACAACTCAAGGTTTTCTTGAAGGGAAGACAAAAAGGATGACAAACTTCTTGGTTTTGGATTCAAGATGCCTTTTTTAATTCCTATTATTATTCTTCCTCATTATTTCTTTACGTTTTAGTTTACTTTTGTTAGAGCTACGATATAACCTAATTATGATGGTATGACCTTATGATTATTATGCTTTGTGAGATATTTTGTTTATGTGAAGTTACATATTACTGTGTTTAATGTTTTTAAGTGATTAGCTACTACTTGAATGATTTGATTTGCATGTTTAAGACCGATAGGAGATGATGTGCAATTGCTTTTTGTAATATGTAACCATAAATTAAATATGGATAGACATATACCATATTGTTTGTGTGGCTTTTGGTGTAAACTGGAAATATTCATAAATCCTAATGCATTTGGTTTGTTTCAATTCACATATAGAGATATAGTGAATTAATGAACTAAGTAGGTTTGCTATACCTAGACATAAGATAGTGAATAAATTAGGAGATTCTGCCATCACATAGATATTATTCTTCTTGCAAGCATACATAATTTACATTAGTACCTCATAGTTATGGTGAAATTGGACACTCTAACATGTTTTGCGTATTTAGTTTTATTAAATTTAATTGATTAGTTTATTCTCTATCAATTTGGATTTGTTAGATAAATTTTAAGAGTTGTTCACCATTAGTACTTAGTTGGCTTAGTAATCACCAATCTTTGTGGGATGATATCTTTCTTATCATTATATTACTTGTTCGACATGTTCACTTGTATCTAAAATTTCACCGAACAACAACATACAAATATATTATCAATATGAAAAAACTAGATCTCAACACACTCTATTCCAAATATTGAATTTTTTTTCTTTTTTATAAGAATCTAGTTCATGAATAAATGAGTGATTCACTTAAAAGATATGTTTTGATATTAGTTAGAGATTTTTTTTTGTTAAGTATAAAAATTTTGTATTAGAAAAATATAATATTTGAATATTGTTTAAATATAAAAAATATTCTTTAATTCTTAACCTAACTTTTGTGTTAGATTTGAGTTCTTTTAGCATAATATTAGACCCAAATTTAGGTCAATTTCAATTTTTGAGTTAGATTTGATTAATTTTAACTTATGTTCAAGGTTGGTATATTAATTTTAACTTATGTTTGATATGTTAGATGTAGAAGAATATGTAGACAAAAAACTTTCATTAAAAGGATACGCTCTTTTTAATTAGATTATAGGCCTATTTCTAATAATTTTCTTTTTTAGAAATGACTTATAAAGGAATGAAACAAAATAACATATAAAGAACATAATAAGTTGACATATTTATATTTAATGCATTTGAACACAAATCGTTTCTAGCATTCGCAGTAACAAATGAACCAAATTCTCTAGGCCAATACGAGGAAAAATTCGGACCTAGAAAGAAATGATGTCATATAGTTTCAACAGCTTGGAAAAGGTGGAAAAGGTGGAAAATTTCTTTAGATTACCATAAATGAAGCAAATGAATCACAATACACTGTCACGTCGGTGAGTGAGAAAAAGGCAATCGTCCGTGATCTATACCTAATCTGTTGGATATTCAACAATGGAAGCTGTGAAGCTGATCAGAGCATTAGGTGACACTGGGCCATTGTTTTCAAAACCTCATCTTCTTGGTAAAATGACAGACCATGGTTGCCTTAATATTTCATATTATACACATTTTTTTAATCTTTTTCTTCTCATGTTCTGGTCTTGTTGCATGTGGAGCAGCATGTGATGTCTTATCGATCAAAGAAGTCCAACTGATAGATAGAAAAGAATAATAATAAAAAAAAGGGAAGAAGAGCACATCTCTAGAGTGTGCACAAGAGAGAAGGTATGTTTTTTGTTTTTTTAATTTTTTTTATATTAAGGTTTCAAAAAGATTTTAAAAAGTGACAATTTCACATTTTTGTGAGAAATTTTGTTAAAAGAAATATAGATTTCAAAATAAAGTTTAAACAAAATGAAACTTATGTTTTATTTTAACATGCAACATCATCACAAAAATTTATGAGAGATAATGAGAGAATGAGATGGAGAGAAATCTTGATTGTAATTAAGTATTACACTTATATAATATTAAACAATTCATTTATATTAAAGTATATATCATTTTCATTATTAAAAAAATTCACAAACAAGATCTAAATAGTAGAAAATTTATGTCACTATTAATACATATTGTGCGACCCTTTATCAAGTGTTTGACATACGATAAAATATTGGCATTATAGGTTAGTGAAAGATTACTAGTAGAAAGCCACATATTTTATATATAACTATAGGTTCTAATTAGTTATAAGTAGAACTTGTTTGATAGCAACAAAGGAGCTCACTAGAGCCAACACCAACCAGGTCATTCCCTTCCTTAGCTCAAAGGTTGTTCTAATAAGAACAGCAACAATGGTTGAGAAGTACTTTAAGCGTTGAACCCTTGCATTGCATCTTTCTCTTCACAAAGTCCACGAATGCACTACAAAGTTACATATGGCATATGTTAGCATCACAAGTAGCATACTCAAATATGGGAAATGAAAGTCTTATACTGAAAAAAATATGATCTTTGAATGGTATTTAAACATAAAAGATATCTCCTAACTTCTAAGTTAATTTTTGAGTTACATTATCAAAATTTAAGTTGATTTACTATAATTATTATTCAACTTTAAGCCTAAGGTGTACTTGGTGTGCAAAAAGTGTTAAAGATGAAAGTCCTATGTTAAAAAATACGATTCTTAGGTAGTGTTTAAATATAAGAATATTTCATCAACTTATGAGCTAACCTTTAAGTTCGACTATAAACTTGTTTTTAATACCATAAAGCTAAAAAAAGGACAAGGCATATTATGTAGGAACCACAGCCAAAATGGTATAACAGCAACAATGAAATAGAAAATATTGTAGACACCATGATTCCGGCACTTGTTTTGCCCCTTTAAGTACTTTCCCAATCCATAGTAGCAGATGTATAATTCAAAAATCCTGAAGGCTTGGATCTGAGGTAAAACAGCAACAAAAAGCATATTCAAGATAGAAAGCCATATATCATTAGTTGTTGTAGCCATTAAAGGAATGGGAGTGTCAAACCTGGCTTTCATAAAATTTCCACAGTTAAAAGATGCCCCATGTTGTATATTTTGGTCCAAAATGTTGTCCTCACCCGACATGCTGAGTGATTACTGAATATTTAATAGAATCGAAATCTTCCTAGCCAATAGATGGTTCTATTTGAACTATAAATGGAGCGTGAAATTACTCTTTAGGATGTCAATATTTGACCATGTTTGAGAACTTGAGATTGCAGAAAATGACTTTTTACAAGAGGTTTTCATTTCTTCACATCCAATGAGGCAAATGAATGGGTTCGAGTGCATCCACTTAGACTAAGAGGGAAATGGGGTTTTTCAAATAGACTATGATCAAGCAAAGTCTGTAAATCACTTTAAGAAGCAACTAGATGAAATAAATCTTGATTTTGACGCCTAAATAAACTACAAAAATTAAGTGTGCCAATTGTTAGGAGCCAAATTATTTGCAGGTTTTGAGTATATTCCACACATATGGAATGGACCACTTTGAAGTGTTAGCATAATTTTCTGTGGTCATCGACCATAACTTAAATTTTGTGTTTCACATCTCGTACCTTCAAATTCCATTTACCTAACAAAAGAATTTTTAATGATTATACAATCTAAAGGCTTGTAAACACTCCAATTAAGCTTGAAAGTGGCACCAGGGAGTGATTTAATTAATGCTTGTATAAATTCAATTGACATTATCAATTTAAATGAGTGAAATCTCACAAATAAAGATTTAGATAAACTTGGATCCATCCAAGGTCATGAATGATTTTTCTTTGCATAGTGATAACAATAAGAGCTAGTTATGTTACATCAACCAGGTTGCTGTTCTTTAAGGAACAAGTAGCAACCAGGCAGCAGAAGAAAGCCCAGTGGATAATTGCACACCCAATCAAGACAGTAGAAGAGAGTTTACTGCAGCATATAAACAGGTCTTGTACTGGGTGTTTCTGTTCTCCCAATTGGAGAACTCCTGAAAAAGGATTGCATTGAGGTACCAATGATAGTTTTGGGACTACTTAGGCTCCCAGAAGATGATCTCTCCCTACTTCCCGCATAGACCAAGGTCCTGTTGGTAATCCATCCTTATCAAAAGAAGATTGAAAGTCGGAGTTGCAGCAGCAAATATTGAAACTTGGAGTCAACAAAGGCAGCAGCAGCTTTTTCCAACAGTTTTTGACAGCAAACTCTTAGCTGTCTTGGATTGATGTTTTCTACACGAAAAAGACCATGGAACAACCTAGAAATCTCTTGAAGATGAATTAGTATGTCTATATATTAGAGGTTTGTGTTAGAAATCGTGTGTGAGAGCAAGTGAGAAAGAGATAAGTCCCTTAGAGAAAATCAGTTTCTGCAGAAACTGAAAAACAGAGTATTGTTTTTGTGTCCACTTTGATAGCTTGTAACTTTCTCCCTACTTAGTGAAATTTCGTGTTTCTTGCCCAGATCTCTTCCTTGTCTTGTCTAGTTTATGTTAGAAACAAGTTTCATCTAATTCCGCTGCGTATTGAGTGAGATACCGATCCTACAAAGTGGTATCGGAGCCTTGCTGTTACCCAGAATTTCTGCAGAAAATTTCTGCAGAATCTGTTTTATTGTTCCCTCGGAGTTTCCTTCGAAATCAACCGTTTTTCTAAAACCCCCAAGCCTTGAAAGATGTCAGAGTCCATCCATTACAAGACTCCCCTTCTCAATGAAACAAATTATGGTGATTGGAGCATGCAAATGAGAATTATACTTGGTTCTCATGGTTTGCTGAAATTTGTTGAAGAAGGTTATGAAGCACCTACAACAAGGAGAGCTGAGGAAGTCCTGTCAGATGCCAGGAGAGCTACCTTGGAGGAGAATAGGCAAAAGGATCAGAAAGCCTTTCTTGTGATCATGCAAGGCGTGGACAGCAAGTTGTTCAAGAAGATTTCTGCACTACCTACATCAAAAGCCGCATGGGACAGCCTTAGAAAGATGTTCCAAGGAGAGGCAAAATCAAAACGGGTAAAGCTTCAATCTCTTAGACGTGATTTTGAGTTATTAGAAATGTTGGAGAATGAAACCATTGATAGCTATGTGTGTAGAATTCAGGATATAGTGAATGAAATGCAAAGATGTGATGAGGAGGTAGATGAGAAAAAGGTGATTGAAAAATTGTTGAGAACTTTGGTGGATGATTTTGATTTTATTGTGGCTGTCATAGAAGAATCTAAAGACTATCCAAAGCTGTCATTAGATGATGTTTTAGGAACCTTGCATGCACATGAGATTAAGATAAGACAAAAGAAGGAGAGGAAGCAAAAACTAGAACATGCTTTCCAAAGTAAGCTAGAAATGAGAGATAGTGCAGAAAGTAGTCAAGGGAGAAATAGGGGAGGAAACTCATGGTCTAGAGGGAGAATTAGTTATGGAAGAGGAGGAAGACAAGGAGGAAGAGGTGCACAGAATAACTATAGCAATAGGAGGAGTGAGCAAGGAGAAACCTTCTCTAGAGCAGAAAATCAATTCTATCAAAATAATTCAACCCGTGGTGCTAGGGGGAGCTTTAGAGGTAGGTTTAATTCAAGGAATGGGAGAGTTCAATGCTTTAAGTGTCAAAGATTTGGTCACATGGCCAGAAATTGTAGAGTAGAGCCAAGAAGGGATGACAGAAATTATCATGTTGAAAAGAAGAAGGAAGAAGAAGAAGGTGATGAAAAACCTGTTTTGCTGGCTGTTAAGGAAGGTACAATAGATGGGGCTGAAAATATTTGGTATTTAGATACCGGTGCAAGCAACCATATGTGTGGTAAAAAGGAGTTGTTCTGTAGGCTAAATTTGAAGTTTACAGGTGATGTTGCTTTTGGAGATTCAACCAAAATTAAAGTTGAAGGCTTGGGTGATATAGCTCTCACAACTCAAGAAGGTAAACAAAGTTTTATTAAGGATGTTTACTATGTTCCAGCCCTTAAAACTAATCTCTTAAGTTTAGGTCAGCTATTGGAAAAGGGGTATGTGATTAGTATGAAAGATGGTGTCATGTTTGTGAGGAATCAATATGGAGAGCTTATAGTCAAATCAAGGATGCAGAAAAATAGATTGTTTGCTCTAAATCTAAAAATTGAGTTTATGAGATGTCTTAAATCTGTTGTGAAAGATGATTGTTGGTTGTGGCATCTAAGATATGGCCATTTAGGATTTGAAGGCTTGAGTGTCTTGTCCAGAAAAGATATGGTGAGAGGACTACCAAAAATAGACAAACCAAAGGGGTTGTGTGAATCTTGTGTGAAAGGAAAGATGACTAGGAAAAAGTTTGAAGTTGGAAAGTCTTGGAGGGCTCAAAAACCCCTTCAACTTGTCCATACTGATTTGGCAGGACCTTTTGATATTGAATCATTAGGAGGAAATCGATATTATGTGACATTCATTGATGATTTCAGTAGAAAGTCATGGGTGTACCTCCTTAAAAAAAAATCTGATACGTTTGAGAAGTTTAAGGAATTTAAGGCTTTAGTAGAGAAAGAAAGTGGAGAGAAGATTAAGGTTTTGAGATCTGATAGAGGAGGAGAGTATACATCAAGAGAATTTGAGAATTTTTGCAAAAAGGAAGGCATTAGACACCAATTTACAGCAGCCTACACCCCACAGCAAAATGGAGTTGCTGAAAGGAAAAATAGAACTATTTTGGATCTTGTGAGGAGTATGCTTAGAGGGATGAATTTGCCTAAAAGTTACTGGGGAGAAGCAGTAAGATGTGCTATTTATCTCCTAAACCGAAGCCCTACCAAAAGTGTGAAGAACAGAACTCCAAATGAGGCATGGACTGGAAGGAAACCAGGAGTTAGTCATTTGAAAGTATTTGGTTGTGTTGCTTATGCAAGAGTACCTGATCAAGGGAGAAAAAAGCTAGATGATAGAGGAGTTAAGTATATTTTTGTGGGGTATGATGAGAGAACAAAGGGCTATAGGTTGTACAATCCAGTAGAGAAGAAACTTATAGTTTCTAGAGATGTAGAATTTGATGAGCATACAAGTTGGAATTGGAGTGCAGAAGAAAAGAGTCAAAAGGGCATGTTTTATGAAGATGTTGTGAATGAAGATAAAGGAGAAGGTGTTGAGGATACTGGGGTAAGAAATGAGTCAAGATCAGATAGCTCAGAAGGTGAAACAAGTAGTGATAGAAGCAATCCAACAGATTCGACAGCATCACCTACAAGATTGAGAAGTATAGATGATATCTATGGAGATTCAGTTCCAATTGAGCTGAGTGAGTATTCCATGTTTTGTTTGATGGCTGCATGTGATCCTAGAAGCTTTGAAGAGGCTGTAGAGGAGAAGCATTGGAGAAAAGCTATGGAAGAAGAGTTAGCAGCAATAGAGAAGAATGACACTTGGAAGCTTGTAGAATTGCCTAAAGGTCATAATGCTATTGGATTGAAATGGGTGTATAAAACCAAAACCAATCAAGCTGGAGAAGTTGAGAAATATAAAGCTAGGTTGGTGGCCAAGGGTTACAAGCAAAAATATGGAATTGATTATGAAGAAGTGTATGCACCAGTGGCTAGGATTGATACAATAAGACTCATTCTAGCTATAGCTGCTGCTAAGGGATGGAAAGTACATCAAATGGATGTTAAGTCAGCCTTTCTAAATGGATACTTGGAAGAAGAAGTTTATGTTGAGCAGCCACATGGTTATGAAAGAAAGGGGGAGGAAAATAAGGTTTTTAAGTTGAAGAAAGCTTTATATGGTTTGAAACAAGCACCAAGATGTTGGAATGCAAGAATTGATAGTTACTTGCAAAGTAATGGTTTTAAGAAGAGTCCTTATGAATACTCTCTCTATACAAAGGTTAAAAAGAATGGAGACATGGTTGTGGTGTGTCTATATGTAGATGATATGATCTTTACAGGCAATAATCCAAACTTGTTTGATGAATTTCGAGCTGCTATGCATAAAGAGTTTGAAATGACAGATTTGGGAGAGATGGCTTATTTTCTAGGAATGGAAGTGCTGCAAAAGGATGAAGGAATTTTTATATCCCAAAAGAAGTATGCAAGAGATGTTCTTAAGAGGTTTAGAATGGAGAACTCTAAACCAATTGCTACACCCATTGAGATGAATCATAGGCTGAAAAAGGATTCTAAAAGCAAACTAGTTGATGCTCATTGTTTCAAGAGTATGGTGGGATGTTTGAGGTATCTAACCTACACTCGACCTGATATAATGTTTGGTGTTGGTTTGGTTAGTAGGTTTATGGAAGAACCAAGTGAAATACACATGAAGGCAGTGAAAAGAATCATGAGATATGTGAAAGGGACATTGGATTATGGATTGCTATACTTGAAAGGAAGAGAGGTGAAGTTAGAAGGTTTTTCTGACTCTGACTTTGCAGGAGATTTAGATGGAAGGAAGAGCACTTCTGGATATGGATTTGATGTGGGTTCAGGTGTTTTTTCATGGAGTTCAAAGAAGCAACAAATTGTGACATTATCTACTTGTGAAGCTGAATATGTTGCTGCATCTGAAGCTGCTTGTCAAACTGTGTGGTTAAGAAACTTGTTGGAGGAGCTGAATTTCAAACAAAATAAAGCAATCGTGGTGTATGTTGATAGTAAATCAGCTCTTGCTTTAGCCAAGAATCCCATCAGTCATGGAAAGAGTAAGCATATTGAATTAAGGTATCATTTTATTCGAGAACAGATGGAGAAAGGAACAATCAAATTAGTTTTCTGCAGAAGTGGTGAACAACTAGCAGATGTGTTCACAAAACCTCTTCAAGTTAGAGATTTTGAGAAGTTCAGAAGCTTGCTCGGTATGATAAGGATGGAGGAGGAGTATGTTGGTAATCCATCCTTATCAAAAGAAGATTGAAAGTCGGAGTTGCAGCAGTAAATATTGAAACTTGGAGTCAACAAAGGCAGCAGCAGCTTTTTCCAACAGTTTTTGACAGCAAACTCTTAGCTGTCTTGGATTGATGTTTTCTACACGAAAAAGACCATGGAACAACCTAGAAATCTCTTGAAGATGAATTAGTATGTCTATATATTAGAGGTTTGTGTTAGAAATCGTGTGTGAGAGCAAGTGAGAAAGAGATAAGTCCCTTAGAGAAAATCAGTTTCTGCAGAAACTGAAAAACAGAGTATTGTTTTTGTGTCCACTTTGATAGCTTGTAACTTTCTCCCTACTTAGTGAAATTTCGTGTTTCTTGCCCAGATCTCTTCCTTGTCTTGTCTAGTTTATGTTAGAAACAAGTTTCATCTAATTCCGCTGCGTATTGAGTGAGATACCGATCCTACAGGTCCTTCAGCCTCCTTTCTTGCTAATACTCTAACTGATCCAATTCAGATTCCCGAGCCTTGAAGATCGCATCAATATGCTGGAGCACCTTCTTCTCCCCTTCTCTTATTCCAACAGCGATTTCTAGCCTTGGATCGATATTTGTTTCCTTTAACTTCTCATCCTGCAATCAAATAGGTATTTAGGTTTCATGGATCTAGATTAATTGGGTTTTAGAAGGCACCATTGCACTCAAATTTCAAACAAGACTTTCAGGTTCCACAAATATCGTGGCTCCCTGCAACTCCGTCAAGGGAGATCGCTATTACTTTTTACGCTCAGGTACTGTTAAACGACGAGCATCATCTTAAAGGTTGAAATAACTACGACGCCATAGAATGACATATGTTAGGACCTCACTCTAATCTCAAACAGGTGGTAATTTGAGGGCAATTCGGGTACTTCGCTGAAGGGCTTTTTAAGAAAGGAAACTTGCAGCGGAATAGGAAGAAAAGGGAAGGAATGCGGAAAGGGGCTGGTTATGAGAGATTTCATCAGTGTTTCCTTATGTTCTTGATTATGTTTAGCTAGCTTTCCATTCCAGTTATCTAGAGTACTGATTGGTAGATTAGTTGTAGCATTCTTCCAGTAGTTAGTCATTATTTGACTTCTTGTTGTAGTTCTTGCATTGGTTTGTAGACAATGTACTGGTGTTGTATTCAGGAATTTCATCGAATATCAAGGGAGATGCTGCCCAAATTTTCCCCGATTTGTTCTATTTTTCAGTTTTGTTGATCCCTAGCCTTAACAACATACCATAATAATGATGCATGTGATGGGATTCGATCAAGCAGAGATTCCATATAGCATGTATCAACGAGGCCCTAATAAGTACAATTTCATATTTTCTCCTTGGTTGATTAAACTTCACCCCTTTGGTTGGATGGAACCTGATCTGCTAATATACGACAGAAAAAACAGGATCCAACAACGATAAACTTTCTGTACCAAATGTTAATGTTCACATGTCTCAAAAAGAAAACTCCATCATAATCTGAATTCAGTGAAGTTGTGCGCCAAAAGAAAACACAATTGGATCATTTCCCAATAAAAAATGAAACCTTTTAAACCATAGGTTGAAAAATTAAATTCAACTCTACCACAAGTTTGCAAATCGAACTGAAGTCAAAACCAATGATGGATAAAACATAATTATTCCTTTTCCAATTGTTGTATCACCTCCACTTGTTATCAAATCTATTTTTAGACGTGCTAACATGCTGAACTTGTTATCTGTTTTCTTCATCTATCCCATATATGCAACATATATGAAGCAATTTAAAACATCAAATCGCAACTATTAATCAGAAGTTAAATATAGGATAAAAGTTACCTTTTCAATGGTGGTATGGTAGCCAGAAAGAGCAGATTTGCATGCATCTCTCACCACTCGGCATATGAGCTCTTCATTGGCACGGCTTACAGGCAAGTCAAGGTTCCCAGACGGTGTTTCTGAAAATAGATTCTAACAAGAAAGCCTCGGTGCCCCCAAGTGCTACTAGCCGCAGATATTGCAGCATCCCAGGTGGAAGTTGACGGTCCAAAACAATGTCGAAATATGCAGCCTCACCGAAACCATTTGACTCGGCGATATCCAGCTTGTCTCCAAAAAATGGGTCTGTCTCGGATATTTCTAATGCTAGAGTATAAGCATTGCGATCTACAATAGATTCTATGAACCCATGGTCTAGAGCCAAGTCAGTGTTGCTCGTTTATATCATATTGGATCATAACCTGTGGAGAAAACTTCTAATTGTCAAAATTTTACTATATAAAATCAGAACTAGTCATATGGTATGGAGGGGTTTTCATGTCAACTTAAAAGTAGATGTCACAGATTTCAGGGCATCAAAATGACAATGTTTTTAGGTTCACTCCTTATTCACAATGACTAATGATGACGCTTCTTTGGGTACATATTGTCTTGTCACAACACAGAGTGACTAGAAATTTATAAACATGTACTGGACATGGATGTTGTCCAGATTCTTGATGATTCAAAAACCGACACTATTTATATAAATGTAAAAAAAAAAAGGTGCGCTCAGATAAAAAGGATTCCAATTGAATTGGATATAACGAGAAATATAGGAAATTTGAATATTGTACCTCCTCACCAACCTTGACAGAAACTAGTGCCCTAAGAGAAAATAAGGTATCCCACTTGAAGAGACCCGCAGCTCCTTTAACCTCCCATGCATGTTCTTCTATGGTGATGCTGGAGCTATGGTTAATCTGTTCATAATTAGGTCTTCATAAAGTTAAATTTCGAACTAAAGGCAGTTTAGCACATCAGAGGAAAGTGGCAACAGAATTGCATAAACTGATGTTTTTTTTATCTGATTTTGGAACAGGGCCTCAATGTTAAAATAGCAAGTAGAGCTCTTATCTTAATCACTATTTTTAGTAAAGCTTAGTAGGACACCTCCTTCAGATTAAATTTCTACTGCAAGTGCCCAATATGCAAGCATCATCTCTTCAATTTGTAAATCAACTAGCTTGAACATAGTACAACCAATTAGATTTAGATTCTAATATACCCTTTTTGGCATTCCCTAACATGTATCTATGGGATGTCTAATGCGACTTTTATTAAATCAGTTTTCCAACATCCTTCAAGCTGTTGGAGATGATCAATAGACCCTAATGTCTTTCATAATTAGGTGATTAGTACGATTACACTCCAAAGAATCTCTCCCCGGTCCTTTTTTTTTTTTTTTAGTTATGTAAAACACAAATGTCATTACAAACACTTAGGGTTCATGACATATTCTAGGAAGAGATCTTGTTTCATTTCATTTTCTCATACAGGTTAGTTTAGCTGATAACTCGGAACTGCTATTGGAAGTTATAATGAAGCGGGAAAAAGTTACTCACAAAGTCTACAAGAGGAATCAAAACAAGATTTTGACCACGTAGGTGTGAAAATACCCTTGATCTGAGTAATCCAAATGCCCAGAAGAAGTGGTCCAGTGTTATAAGAGATAGAAAAAGCTACTTGTTTGGGGATATGATTTCTTCTTCCACTTTTTGAAGCTCATTTTGCGCGTATTCTTTCACACTCAACGTTGTGCTCAAAAGTTGAGTTCCTAGAACATCAGCTCAATGGAATGCAATGGAAAATGTTAGAAAAAAATGAATTCAAATTGTAACATCTATTATCTATCCACATTATTGTCCTTTACGAGGATGCATAGGTGAACTTAATTCGTAGACAAACAAAACAACCGAATTACAAATTTGGCAAACACATAAGAAACTTTCAAATGAAGATTGGATAATCTTGAAATGAGGATAAACTTTCAAAGCTGTCCTCCTAGCACAATTCCATTTTGAAACGAGGATCCATAAGTGATCAACATTGCCTTTTCAAATGTGACTCAACAACCATCATAAGTAATATTATGCTTAAACCGTGCAAGCAATTTGAACAAGCTTTAAATTTCTAGGTGAAGACCACCATTAACTATTCATTCCCACAACATGCTTTGTAGATGAAGCTAAGCATGGATTGAAGTACCCAAAATTTTAGCTTTCCATTTCGAAACTTTAGTTAGTTTAAGTGCTAAGCTCAACATCATTATCGAACTAGAAAGATTAATGCATTGATGCGAAACAACAACTACACTAACCTTGAAGTTTAGCTAGCTCCTCTTCTGACCCACTCTGGAACCATTAAACCACAAGTCATCAACCACACAATTTTCAAATCCAATAAGAACACAAAATTCCAAAAGCAAGCACCCAACAACTAAAAGGAAGAAAAAACCCACCAATATATAGTGGAATTTGTGTACTCTGGAAGAATATCGAGGTAGTACCACCACAGTGAGTTGCTTTTCAGCTTCTCTATAATAAAAAATAGAGCCACACATAGCCACACATAGCCACGGCTTCAACTCGCTGCACACACTCCCAATCTCTGATGCCACCATAGCTTCCGATGATCCACAACCTCTAGGGGGACCTCTAGAACCACCCCGTTTTGAGAAAGGTCTCTTCAGGTGACAACTCCAAGACCTTCCTAGACCACAGTAGGCCTTGCCAAAGTCTTGTCTCTTCAAGTGACAACTCCAAGACCTTCCTGGACCACAGTAGGCCTTGCCAAAGTCTTGGCAGATACTACGCCTTCCTCTTGCATCCATTGTTAAAACGTCTAAATGTTGGGTGGCAATGGTGGTGACTCAATGTCGTCTTAGAAGCAAGAAACGTCTAAAGATTCTAAAGAAACATCAATCTAGTTGAATCAATTTCTCAATATTTGCTTACCGGAAAATATACAAGCAAAGGGAAAAAATATACAACGAGGAACTAGGGTAATGTGTGCCCATACGGGTCGGGTTAGACCCAAGCCCAATAAAGAAAAAGTCAGCCCAACTAACTAAAGGGCCAACCCAATAGTAATATAATTACATCTTAACAATCCCCCTTAAGCTAGTGATTTGTATACATTAAATAAACCAAGCTTGTGAAAAAGATAACTATGATGCCTACTATATAAAGCTTTAGTAAGCAAATTGGCAAGTTGCTCTTGTGTTCGGACACTACGAGTTTGAATCAAGCCTTGCTATTGCTTCTCATGGATGAAGTGACAATCAATCTCTATGTGTTTGGTATGCTCATGAAAGATGGGATTGTTCGCAATGTGAATGGTTACCTCATTATCACAATACAAAGAAATAGATTGCAGGACAATCACCCATAAATCACCAAGAAGCCCATGTAACCAAACAATTTTATAGACAGTTGTAGCCATAGCTACTCTACTTTTGAGGAGGAGCGTGAAACTATGGCTTGTTTCTTGGTTTTCCAAGAAATGAGGGAGCCCCCCAACTTGATGCAAAAATCAATAAGAGATCGTCATGACATGGGACAAACTACCCAATCAGAATCATAGAAACCAATCATCTAAAGTCCTTTGTAAAAGGTATGAAGATTCCTAAGCCCATAGTGCCTTTCAAGTATTTAACAACTTTCAAGGTCATCTCCATATGTGAAGTTTTTAGAGCATGCATGAACTGACTGAGGATCTAAACAGTATAGTCTATGTGTTTGGTACACTTATGAAAGATAGGATTGTTTGCAATGTGAATGGTTACCTCATTATCACAATACAAAGAAATAAGCCGTGAGACAATCACCCATAAATCACCAAAAAGCCCATGTAACCAAACAATTTCACAGACAATTGTGCAGATAGCTCTATACTCTACTTCTAAGGAGGAGCGAGAAACTGTGGCTTGTTTCTTGGTTTTCCAAAAAATGAGGGAGCCCCCCAACTTGATGCAAAAATCGAAGAGATTGCCATGACATGGGACAAACTACCCAATCAGAATCACAAAAACCAATCATCTAAAAGTCCTTTGTAGAAAGCATGAAGATTCCTAAGCCCATAATGCCTTTCAAGTATTTAATAACTTTCAAGGTCATCTCTATATGTGAAGTTTTTGAAGCATGCATGAACTAATTGAGGATCTAAACAGGATAATTGATGTTGGGGTGATTATGAGTAAGATAGATCAACCACCTAAGAAGTCATTGATAGGGACCTAGATCGGTCAAGGGAAAGTCATCAACTGAATTGGCGCACTAGCATCATATTCCAAAGAGGTAATCTTCAAATTCTGATCCATAAAAATCTTACATGGGTGAGCTTTAGAAAGTCCTGCTTTAGATAATAATTTCAATGCATATTTGCATTGACTAAGACAAATACCACTCTCTGATCAAGCAATCTCAATCCTAAGAAAAATTTTTGCTTGCCCAAGATCCTTTATGTGAAATTTGGAACAAAGATGAGACTTTACCTGAGCAATAGCCTCCTCACCATTCCTAATAAGAAGCATATCATCAACATAAATCAAAATAATCACAATAGTAAACCCCCGTCATAATGTAAATAGAGCACAGTCGTGTCAAGATTGCTTAAAACCAACTTCAAGGAGAGTACTAGTGAACTTGGCATAACATTGTCGTGAAGCCTGTTTAAGCCTATATATAGACTTAAAGAGTCGACAAACTTTCAGCGGACCAGTAAGGTGAGATTGAATCCTTAGAGGTAAAGACATATATACCTCCTTATGTAAGTCTCCATGAAAAAATGCATTATGAACATATATTTAATGAAGGGGCCAATGAAACATAGATGCCAAGGCCATGATGCATTTGCCACTCACCATCTTGGCCATTGGTGAAAAGTCTCCTTATAGTTGATCCTATAATGTTGAGTGAAGCCCTTAGCCACCAGGCAAGCTTTATAACTCTTAATGGATCCATCAACACGGTATTTTACCTTGTAAACCCATTTACAACCAATTAATTTACGACTTGGGGGCAAATCAACCAACTTCCACATTTGATTTGCCTCTAATGCATGAAGTTTACTAGCCATAGCGTCTACCCATCTGGGGTCCCGAACTACCTCATGATAGTAGAGTGGCTCTTGGATAGAAAAGATGGAGGCAATAAAGGCATGATGTGTAAGAGATAAGTTGTCAAGGGTCACACATTGTGAGATAGAATATGGTATGTCTCTAGGATCCACTGAGTGAGAGATGTTAGAGGGAGAAGTTATATGATTACAATAATAATCTTAAGTCCAAATAGGAGATTTAGACGTACATTGGGAACATCGGGCATTAGGAGCAATAGCTATCAACATCGTCTCAAAGGGTGGATCCCTAGTGGGTGAATCCACAGAAGTGGGATTCACAATGGGTAAATCTAAAGGCTTAACAATTGATGAGGAAAGAGGAGATGCATTTGCATATGGTAAGGAATAAGATGACGTGTTAGGGATGGTTGATGAGGAAGAATTAGCATGGAGGATGGGCTTAGAGGATGACATTGTAAGAGGATGCTCATCTGACTCATGCATAGATGGTATTGAATATAGATCAAGATCCAAAGGAACAAAGGATTGGTCCTCACTAAGAGGTGTGATTGATAACTCTATTTTTATAGAGTTATTTTACCTATTTTTAGGCAATAAATAATGCAATGCTTATGATAAAATATTTTAATTCCTCTTTATTTACCTAAATTTGTCTTGTTTATGTAGTATAAGGAGGCATGGAGAAAAAGGATGAAAAAGAAGAACCTGATGCTTATTATGTGGCAAAATTATAATATCAAGATCAAGAGAGTCAAGATAGGCTTGGGCTTTGGATGATTGTTATTAGATTTTTTATTGTTGTTAGGTTTTCTAAATAAATAGAAAACTCAGTCATGTTAAGAATTTAAATCCTAATTAATTTAAAAGTTCAAAACCCAATTGTTTTAAGTATTCAAAACCAACTTCTACTAGGATAAGGTCTAAACCCAAAACTTTATTTAAGGGAAGAGAAGAAGCAAAAAAGAGTAGGAGGAAATTGAACACAACTCAAGAGAGAGGCTAAGAATTCAAGGTTTTCTTGAAGATAAGAAAAAAATGATGACAGACTTCTTATTCTTGGATTCAAGATGCCTTTTTTATTTTCTATTATTGTTTTTCCTCATTATTTCTTTATGTTTTAGTTTACTTTTGTTAGAGCTACGATGTAACCTAATTATGATGGTATAAATCTTATGTTATTAGGTTTTGTATGGAATTTTATTTATGTGAAGTTACATGTCACTATGTTTAATGCTTTTAAGTGATTAGCTACTAGTTGAATGATCTGATTTGCATATTTAAGATCAATAGGAGATAATATGCAATTGCTTCTTGTAATGTGTAACAATAAATTAAATATGGATAGACATATACCATATTATTTGTGTGGCTTTCGATGCAAATTGAGAATATTCATAAATACTAATGCATTTGGTTTGTTTCAATTTACATGTAGAAATATAGTAAATTAATGAACTAAATAGGTTTACTATACCTAGACATAGGATAGTGAATAAATTAGGAGCTTCCGCCATCACATAGATATTATCCTTCTTGCAAGCATACATAATCAATATTAATACCTAGTAGTTATGGTGAAATCATATGCTCTAATATATTTTGTGTATTTAGTTTCTTAAATTTAGCTAGTTAATCTATTATCTATCATTTGGATTTGTTAGATAAATTCTAGGAGTTATTCACTATTAGTAAATAGTTTGTCTAGTAATCATCAATCTTTGTGGGACGATATCTTTCTTATCATTATATTACTTGTTTGATATGTTCACTTGCATTTAGAATTTCACTGAATAGTGATAATGGGAGTTAATTGGGACTGAGCAAAGGGAAAAACTAACTCATGAAATACAACATCTCGAACAGTGGGGAAAGTGTGAGTTGTGAGATTGAAAACACGATAACCCTTTTGAGATTAGGAGTATCCCATAAAGACACATGGTCTAGCCCAAAGGAAAAATTTATCCTGTCGTGGAATGAAAATGACATAGCATAAATAGCCAAACACTCTAAGATGAGACGTATATAGGGACTTGCCAAAGAAAACATCAAAAGGAGTTTTTCCATCTAGGACCGGTGTAGGAAGATGGTTAATAATGTAGGTGGCAGTAAAAACACATTCTCCCTAATAACGATAAGGCACATTAACTTGAAAACGTAAGGTTCACACTACATTGAGGATATGTCGATGCTTGCGCTCAATAACACCATTTTTTTGTGGGGTATGAACACAAGAACTTTCATGATGAACTTATGGAGTTGGAGGAAAGAGGTACATTCATGGCTAAAGAACTCATATCTATTATCATATTGCAATTGACGAACATGAGTATGAAACTAAGTTTCTACCATAGAGATAAAGGAGTGCAAGAAATGCAATGCTTGACTTTTATATCTCATGAGATACACCCATGTCCCACGTGAAAAGTCATCGACAATTGTTAAAAAGTAACGTGAGCCATCAAGATTGGGGTTTTGATGTGGGCCCCATCTATCAATATGTACAAACTTAAAAATAGAGTTGGTAGTAGATGTACGAGACGGAAATGGAAGGCGAGTTTGCTTTGCTATAGTACAAACAAGACAAAAAACTTTAGGAGATGCATAAGAAGAAAAGTGGCCAAAACAACAATGTCATAATGTCTATTTATTATTTAAAACATTGTTTTTAAACATAGTGCTTTGACAAACATTGGCTCTCTTAGGAGTGTTACATTCAAAAGTTTTAACAAGTTTGGAAAAGACATCCATTGTGGCATTCGTCGGAAACACGAGGTGATATAAGCAATGCTCAGCCCTGCCTAGCCCCAGTATTGTCCCAATCAAATGGTCTTCGAAGAAACAAAAGTGTGGATAAAAGATGACTTGACAAGAGCTATCAAAGGCAAACTTAGTGAAAGACTAAAGTTTACACTTAAAGGAAGGAACATATAAGACATCATAAAGGATGACTAAAGGAGAAATGTGAACAATGCTAATATAAGTGATAGCCACATTACTATTATTAGGTAGTTTAACCTAAATAGGGTTTGCTATGTATAATCGAATGTTCTCTATGCATGTGAGATCCCATGTAATGTGATCACTCATCCCTAAGTCAATAAGCCAATTAAATAAAGATGAATTTTGCAAAGAGGAAACGGTACTTGCGAAGTTTTCCATAGGCTCAGTAGGCCTAAAGCGGCTAAGAAGCTCAACCACTTGCTAATACTACTCAAGTGTGAGGGTTTGGTTAGAAAGGCTAGCTATCTGCATTGGAACTGTGCTACTCAAATGAGTTAATGACTGATTTCTAGAGTCAGTGCTAACTACATGTGCTGATTTAGTACTACCTCTTTTCTTCCTCTAATTCTTGGGCTTGCTAAGAAAGCCAACAAGCCAAAAGCATTTATCTTTGGTGTGTCTAGGTAGATGATAATGTTCACAAAAGAAACGTGATCCTCCCTGTCTAGATCCAACATTGGAAAAAGGTCGCAAATTGCCCATAACAATGGATGAATCATCTTTCTGATTGTTACCAAACCCCCCTCCAAAGGACATAGGGGATTGCATAACAAAAGGCAATCGAATTTGTTCTCCCATCGTCAACTTACAAACTACGTTGATGTTCCTCACCGGCAACCAACAAGAAAACCTTGTCAAGGGGAGAAATCGGGCTTTATGAAGTGATGTTGCTACTAATCGTGGCATAGACAAGCTAAAGTCCAAGTAAAAAATGCACAATACGTCCAGACTCCTTTTTTGCCGCCAATAAACTCAAAAAATTGCAAGTGCATTTGTTACACTTGCATTTCATCGTTGGTAAACATTTATCTAGTTCAGCCCATAAATCTGAGAGACGAGCAAAATACTTGGCCACTAACTCATTGGGTTACTATTTTACTTTTCCAAGTTGTTGTTCCAAGTCATATCAATGTCTCCTAGTGATCTTGAAATACCTAGTTTCCAAAATTTTCTAGGCCTTTAAAGCATAGTCATAAAAGGAAATAACATTCCCTATTTAAGCTGAAACAGAATTTATCAACCAAGACAAAACCACCAAATTGCACTTAATCTAACCTAGGCAAAGTTCCATATACTAAATCTAGTTTGTCCCGAGAACCCACAGTAATTTGCATTTTCCTTTTCCACAGTGGATAATCAACCAAACCAATGAGCAGCTAAAGGACTAGAACGGCAGTAGAAACATTGTTGGGGGCCAACAGAAGAGGATTGGTCAATTCTATGAGAGTGGGGTTTTTGGATGAACTAGTTTTTCCATCCATGGTGGCAAACACACGAAATGGTTCACCGGCGAAGGGAGACAGAAATAGTGATGATGGTGGGAAGAAGTGGGTTTCATTGTGATAGTGCAACTTGAAGAAGCTATGTGCGAGTAAGGATCCGACTTGCAAGACCCAACTTACAATGATGGAGAATTAGGGGCAAATATGTAATTTTGCCCTTTAACTTAAGTGAAATGGTGTGTGTAATCAAAACACACTGTTTGGGGACAAGGACATAATTTCCCCAAACTTAAGTGAAATGATGTGATAACTCTATTTTTATAGAGTTATTTTACCTAATTTAAATAATAAATTATCTAATGCTTGTGAGAAAATATTTTCTAAATAATTAGAAAACCTAGTCATATTAGGAGTCTAAAGCCTAATTGATATAGGAGTCCAAAACCCAATTGTCTTGGGAATCCAAAATCCATTTCTATTAGGATAAGGAGATAGTTCTAGATCCTAGACCCTATATAAGGGAGGAGCCCTGCATAGGAAAAGGGAATAAGAGAGAGAGAAAAGAAGGTGCCGTGGAAACCAACGAAGAAAGAAGAAAATCAAGGAGAATTCTTGAAGAGAAGACAATGTGGTGATAACTTTCCTGTTTTTCTTTATTTAAGATGTTTCCCTCAATTTCTACCATTGTTTTGGTTTATTATTTCATTATGTTCTAAATTCCTTTTGTTAGAGCGATGATGTAGCCTAACTATGATGATGTGAATCCTATAAGTTTTTATGTTTTGCAAGATATTTTATTTATGTGAGTTATATATTATTATGCTTAATGCTCTTAGGTGATTGGCCACCACTTGAATGATTTGATGTGCATTATTCGGTGAAATTTAAATGCAAGTGAACATGTTGAACAAGTAATATAATGATAAGAAAGATATCATCCCATAGAGATTGGTGATTACTAGAACAACTAATTACTAACGGTGAATAACTCCTAAAATTTATCTAACAAATTTAAATGATAGATGATGGATTAACTAACTAAATATAAGAAAACTTAATAAAAGAAATATGTTAGAGCATATGACTTCACCATAATTACTAGGTATTAATATTGATTATTCATGCGTGCAAGAGAGATAATATTTATGTGATGGTGGAATTTCCTAATTTATTTACTATCTTGTGTCTAGGTATAGCAAACCTACTTAGTTCATTAATTCACTATATCTCTATATGTGAATTGAAACAAACCAAATGCATTAGGATCTATGAACATTCCCAGTTTACACCGAAAGCCACACAAACAATATGGTATATGTCTATCCATATTTAATTTATGGTTACAAATTACAAGAAGCAACTGCATATCATCTCCTGTCGGTCTTAAACATGCAAATCAAATCATTAAAGTGGTAGCTAATCACTTAAAAGCATTAAACACAGTAATATGTAACTTCACATAAACAAAATATCTTGTAGAACATAATAATCATAAGATTCATACCATCATAATTAGGTTACACTGTAGCTCTAACAAAAATAAACTAAAACATAAAGAAATAATGAGGAAGAATAGTAATAGGAAATAAAGAAGGTATCTTGAATCCAAGAACAAGAAGTTTGTCACCTTTTTTGTCTTCTCTTCAAGAAAACCTTGAATTCTTGGCCTCTTTCTTGAGTTGTGCTCAATTTCCTCCTCTCTCCTCTTTTGCCTCTTCTCTTCTCTTCTCTTAAATAGGGTTTAGGTTTAGACCTATCTCCTATCCTAGTAGAACTGGGTTTTAGAGGCCTAAAATAATTGGGTTTTGAACTTCTAAATTAATTGGGACTTGAATTCCTAACATGACTGGGTTTTCTAAATAAATAGAAAACCCAACAACAATAGAAAATCTAATAACAATCATCCAAAGCCTAAGCCCATCTTGACTTTCTTGATCTTGATATTACGATTTTGCCACACAATAAGCATCAGGTTCTCCATGTTCATTCTTTTTCTCCTTACCTCCTTGTGCTACATAAACAAGATAAATTTAGGTAAATAAAAATGAGTTCAAATATTTTCTCATAATTATTAAAGTTATTTATTGCCTAAAATAGATAAAATAACTATATAAAAATAGAGTTATCATGCATGTTTGAGACCGACAGGAGATAATATGCAGCTACTTCTTGTAATATATAACCATGAATTAAATATGGATAGACATATACCATGTTGTTTGTGTGGCTTTTGGTGATAAGATGATCAAAAGATTTATTGTAAACTAGGAATGTTTACAGATCCTAATGCATTTGGTTTGTTTCAATTCATATATAGAAATATAGTGAATTAATGAACTAATTAGGTTTGCTATACCTAGACATAGGATAATAAATAAATTAAGAAATTCTGCCATAACATAAGTATTATCATTCTTGCAGGCATAAACTATGAAAATTCATATCTAGTAGTTATGGTGAAATCGGATGCTCTAACATGTTTCTCATATTGATCTTTCTTACTTTGATTTAATTTCAATTAGTCTTGAATCTTGTTTTGGAAATTTTATATTTTATTTCATCATCAACTTTCTTTTGATTAGCTAGATAAATTTTAGGATTAGGTCATTGTTGGTACTTAATTAGTTTTGTATTCACCAATCTTAGTGGGACAATACACTTTCTTATCATTATATTACTTGTTCGACATGTTCACTTGCATTTAGAATTTCACCGAACAAGTTTTTGGCACCATTGCCGGGGATTGGTTATTTTACTACTAATTAATATTGATACCAAATAATTCTAAGTTTAATCTAGCCTTTATTCAGCAAAATAGCCATTCTGACATCCAATCGCCTCACATTCTTCCTGTTGGAGCCGTCGTCGCAGGAGAGAGAGATCGAGAGGAGAAGAGTTTCAGAGTGCGGCTGAGGCTTCCATCTTTCAGTCATAAGAGCTTATGCTCTTATTTGCTTCCATACGCTGCCGTTTAGAATAAGTGGCTTTTCTTAGGACAGTGCTGTTTCATGCTTCATAAATTCACGAGCTGAAGCTTTCGTTTACGAGTTGAAGCACTTATTCATGGGCTGGAGCTTTCATTCACGAGCTGAAGCACTTATTCATGGGCTGGAGCAATTATTCGTGGGCTGAATAAATAAGCTTCATTTGTCCATATGTAAATATATGGTCGGTCCATTACACCTATACATACACCAATTCCAAGTATCAAAGTTCCTTTAACATAGCCAAGAATGTAGATTAATCTATGAAATAAAATATTCAAAGATTAAATCAATTTGGCTTCATATTTGATGTTGAATAATAAAATGTAGGAACCTGGTTACATTATAATATCATTAATTGATATTATAATTTGCACACCTTTTACTTCCTTTGAGTTTTGATATGTGCACACAAGATCTCATATTTTCTATCATATATGCAAGTATGATATTCTATTTAATACATGTTCAAATAAATATAAAATTCTATTTGACATATATTCTTATAAAATTTTTCTCAATCAAAACATACTAGCACATGATTTTCAACAATATGACCTCTTGGAGGAAATGGCAAACAATAGTTATCAATGGCCTACTGAAAGGCTACCAGTAAGGAAAGCTAGTGGAATTCATGAAGTAGATGCTTTCACTGCAATTTATACACAGTTTGATAAACTCAATAAGAAGATAGATAACTTAAATGCTTCAGTCATGAGGATTCAAAACATAGTATGTGATCATTGTGGTGGAGGACATGCGAGCATAGAGTGTCAGTTCGATAACACCTTTGCTCAGGGTAGTGAAGATGCTAATTATGTTGGAAATTCAAATAGGCCACAAAATAATCCATACTCCAACATTTATAATCCGGGATGGCATAACCACCTAAATTTTTCATGGAGTAATTCTAATGCAATGAGGCCACCACTAGGATTCAGGCAACCATAAGAAAAGAAGCCTAATTTAGAGGAAATGATTGCCAAGATGTTACAGAACAACGAAACAAGATTGGAAAACCAAGAAGCTTCTAATAAGTGCAAATAGGTCAATTGGCAAATATGGTCTCAGGAAGACAACAAGGTTCCTTGCCTAGCAGCACAGAGAAGAATCCTATAGAAGATGCTAAGGCAATAAACCTAAGAAATGGCAAACAAGTGGGAAAAGATGACGTTGAGAAGGAAAATGTTAGGGATAAGGAAGAAAATGTTAGCACACAACTTGAGGAGGCAACCAAGAGCACATTATTCCTTGATAATCCCAAGCCTTATGTGCCTCCAATTCCATTTCTTAGAGACTCCAGCAACATAAAATAGATAAGTAATTTTCTAAATTTCTTGATGTATTTAAAAAATTGCATATTAACATTCATTTTGCAGATGCATTAGCTCAAATGCCCAATTATGCAAAATTTCTTAAGGAGATATTGAAAAACAAAAGGAAGTTGGAAGAGTATGAAACTGTGAAGTTAACTGAAGAATGCTCAGCCATATTACAAAATAAACTACCTCCAAAATTAAAAGATCCAGGGAGTTTTATAATTCCTTGTACTATTGGAGATTCTCACTTTGATAAGGCATTATGTGATTTAGGAGCTAGTATTAATCTAATGCCGTTTTCTGTTTTCAGGAAATTAAGATTGGGTAAAGTGAAGCCAACCACAGTGTCCCTACAATTGGCTGATCGATTAATCAAATATCCAAGGGGCATTATAGAAGATGTATTGGTGAAAGTTGACAAATTTATCTTTCCTGCAAATTTTATAGTATTTGACATAAAGGAAGACCTTAAGGTACGACTTATCTTAGGTCGACCTTTTCTAGCAACAGGAAGAGCTCTAATTGATGTACAACAAGGGAAGTTAATCTAAAGAGTTCAAAATGATTCTATCACTTTTAATGTTTTTATTGCTATGAAACATCCCTTTGATGATAGTTCTTGCTTTAGGGTTGAGACAATTGATAAGTTTGTGAATAAGATCTTTCAGGAAAAAGCTTTCAAGGATCCACTTGAAGCATGCTTGGTTCATCCAAAGAATGAGGAAATTGAAAGTGAAGAGATACATGAGTATGCCAATCTCATGGAAGCAAATCCACCATATTCACAGCAAAAGGTAACAAAGTTTGAGGAGTTGGGACAACACATGACAAAACCTAAGCCATCGATTGAAGAGCCTCCAACTCTTGAACTTAAGCCCTTACCTTCCCATTTGAAATATGTTTATTTAGATGAAGTTTCTACCTTGTCAATAATCATATCTTCTTCTTTGACATAATCAATGGAAGAGAAACTACTTCAAGTGTTGAAAGAGCATAAGGGAGCAATTGGATGGAAAATAGCTGATATCAAGGGAATTAGTTCTTCACTCTGCATGCTCAAGATTTTGATGGAGGAGCAGTACAAAGCCACTGTTTAACCTCAGAGGCGATTGAATCCAAAGATGCAAGAAGTGGTGAAGGCTGAGGTAATCAAGTTGCTTAATGCAGGGATCATTTATCCCATCTCAGACAGTCCCTGGGTAAGTCCTGTGCAAGTTGTGCCAAAGAAGGGAGGTATGACTGTTCAAAGAAATGATAATAATGAATTGATTCCAACTAGGACAATTACTGGATGGCATGTGTGTATAGATTATAGAAAACTGAATTATGCCATGAGAAAAGATCATTTCTCTTTACCATTTATTGATCAAATGTTAGAAAGACTTGCAGGACACAAATTCTATTACTTTCTTGATGGGTATTCAGGGTATAATCAAATTCACATTGCACCAGAAGATCAAGAGAAAACCACTTTCACTTGTCCTTATGGTACCTTTGCTTTTAGAAGAATGCCCTTTGGTCTTTGTAATGCACCAGCAACTTTTCAGAGATGCATGATGGCCATTTTTTCTAATATGGTTGAAAAATTCATTGAGATTTTCATGGATGATTTTTCTATATTTGGCTCATCATTTGACATTTGTTTAAATAATTTAACAAAAGTCTTACAAAGGTGTGAGGAGACTAACCTTGTTTTTAATTGGGAGAAGTGTCATTTTATGGTGCAGGAAGGAATAGTGCTTAGGCATAAGATATCTAAAAAAGGATTAGAGGTTGATCAAACTAAAGTGGAGGTCATTGCAAAATTGCCTCCACTAACATCAGTGAAACTTGTTAGAGGCTTTTTGGGGCATGCAGGATTCTATAGGCAGTTCATAAAATATTTTTCTAAAATTGCTAGACCCCTTTCAAGTTTGTTGGTTAAAGATGTGAAATATAACTTTTCTGATGAATGCTTGTAGGCTTTTAACACTTTAAAGGAAAAGTTAATATTAGCACCAATCATGGCAGCACCAGAATGGGACTTACCTTTTGAGCTAATGTGTGATGCTAGTAATTTTGCAGTAGGAGCTATTTTGGGACAACGGAAGAATAGAGTTTTTCAAACCATCTACTATGCCAGTCGAACCTTATCATGTACACAATTGAATTATTCAACAACAGAAAAAGAACTTTTGTCTATAGTATTTGCTTTTGATAAATTCTGTTCTTATCTAATTGGTTCCAAAGTTATTGTTTATTCTGACCACTCTGTTCTTAAGCATCTACTTGAAAAGAAAGAATCAAAACCTAGGTTAATCAGGTTGATTCTATTACTACAAGAGTTTGATTTGGAGATCAAGGATAAGAAAGGGACTAAAAATCTAGTTGCAGATCATTTGTCTAGAATTCCCAATTTGAAGGAAGAATATCAACCGATTATGGAAGAATTTCCTAATGAAAACATTTTTGTGCTCCAATCCATCAAAATTCCCTAGTATGCTGATTTTGTCAATTATTTGGTAAGTAATGTTCTTCCTCCTGAAATGTCATATCAACAAAGAAAAAAAATTCTTTTATGACATTAAACATTATTTTTGGGAAAAGCCTTTCTTGTTTAAAGTATGTGTAGATCATGTTATAAGGAGATGTGTTCCAGATGAAGAGATGGCTGGCATCCTAAACCATTGTCATACTAGAGAGGCTGGTGGTCATTTTGGTGCCACCAGAACTACAGCTAAGGTTTTACAGTCTGGATTTTATTGGCCCACACTTTTTAGAGATGCATATTCATATGTAGTTGCATGTGATCAATGTCAAAGAACTGGGAATATTTCTAGGAAACATGAGATGCCTCTAAACAATGTTGTTGTGTGTGAGTTATTTGATGTTTAGGGTATTGACTTCATGGGACCCTTTCCACCTTCTTATGGAAATATGTTTTACAGTCTAAGTGGGTAAAAGCAGTAGCATTGCCAACAAATGATGGTAAGGTTGTGGTTAAATTCTTAAAGAAAAATATTTTTACCCGCTTTGGCACTCCTAGGGCAATCATAAGTGATAGAGGGACTCATTTTTGCAACAAACAATTTGAAGCACTTTTGGTATGGGGTTACCCATAAGCTTGCTACCCCTTATCACCCTCAGACTAGTGGTCAAGTTGAGATATCAAATAGGGAAATTAAGAGAATTTTGGAAAAAACTGTGAATGCCTCAAGAAAAGATTGGTCAATAAAACTTAATGATGCACTTTGGGCCTATAGGACAACATTCAAAACACCAATTGGAATGTTTCCTTTTAGGCTAGTGTTTGGGAAGGCTTATCATCTACTAGTCGAATTAGAGCATAAAGCATATTGGGCATTAAAATTTTTAAACTTTGACATGCAGTCTATAGGTGAAACCAGATTATTGTAGCTGAATGAATTGGAGGAATTATGAGATGAGGCATATGAAAATGCCAAAATATACAAGGAGCGAACAAAAAGATGGCATGACAAACACATATTAAGAAGAGATTTTGAGGTTGGCCAAAAAGTATTACTTTATAACTCTCATCTTAAATTGTTTCCAGGTAAATTGCGATCTCGATGGTCTGGCCCTTTCATAGTCACTAAGGTATTCTCATATGGAGTAATAGAAGTTGCAAATAACACCCAAGGCACGTTTAAGGTGAATGGTCAGCGTTTGAAGCCCTACTTTGAGGGAGTCAATATGCAAAAGACTACCATTGATCTTCTTCCTCCTTGAGTAGCAATATTGAAGATAGTTTGGCTAAAAACTATAAAGCAAGCACTTCTTAGGAGGTAACCCAAGCATTTTTTTGGTTCTTTTGTTGGAAGTTTTGTCACCACCATCTCCTCAAAGCTCTATGTGGATATGACCTACAATCATGGGAGTATTCTCATTCCTTTTACCTTTATTTTTGCTTTCTTTTCTTTTTGCATTGAGGAAATGCTTCATTCAAGTTTGGGGTAGGGAAAGAACCTTTGTGATAAATCTGATTAAAAAAAAAATTCTTATTTCATGATTACATCCCTTATTGTGAATTCTTAGCGATTCTTTGGAAGATATAGATTTTGTTCAAACTTGCAATTGTGATGTGAGTTAAGTGTGATTCTGATTATGTTGATCCACCTATTAAGCACTAAAAGTCCTTCATTTTTAAATTATGTGTATCTCTAGAGAACATTCATGTGAAGTATGTGATTTTCTTAGATCTCACCCGGATCTTAGAATTTGTTTGATTTTCTCTTGAGGCAAAATCCTAGGCTGTGTCTAGCTGAGAAAATGATTTAGGTCCTCTTTGGATCGTTTAAGCCTTTCAAGCCAACCCTATTTATTTATCCCCAGTCACCCCGCTGAGCCTTGATTCTTATCCGATTTTTTTTAATAACACCCACATATATATACCCTTGAGCCATTGAAAAAAAAATTATCCTATTGTCCCACACCCATGAACATGTTAATTGTTAAAGTGAAAGTTTATTTAAGCTAAACAAAAGTTAAGAGGAAGGTGGAGCATGAGAAGAAATTGATTGTGATGATTATGTGAGGCATAGTTTTTTTTCTTTCTTTTGCAAAAAAAAAAAAAAAAGAAAGAAAGAAAGAAGAAGAAAGTACATCATTTGTTTTAGAATGGGATGATATTATCATTCTTTATCAGATTCAAGCCACTCAATCTTTTGAAATAGGCCACTAAGCATAGCAATTGAATACTATTAGCAAGAAAAGATTATTATGGCTATATTTCTAGTACTTTTACTTGCTTTATTAATGCAAGCATGATTGTGGCTTTTGAGAGTATCAGAATCCAAGTGAAATCAAGCATTTTTGGATAGAAAAGAATGAAAGAAGTGGTGATAGAAAGATTGTTTGTGAGGAGAAAGAAGAAATAAAGTGACAAAAGCTCAAATTAGATCCTAGAAAGCAATGTGTTCATGGGTGAATTAAGCCTAAATGACTTTCATCTTACCCCTAGCCCAGCCTTACATTACAAGCTTATAAAAGTCCTATTGATTCTTGGTTAGACAATTAGCCTACATTAGTGGAGAGAGGAATGAAAAGCAAACCTATGAGGTTTGGTTAAAGATTTTAAGAAATTGCATATTAATGTGGATCTATTTGGAGTGCATATAGTTGAAGAGATAATGACTCACACATACACATGTGGTTAATATAGTTAAGAGTCTATCTTATCTTATAAAACAATTGTGGTGTTTGGATGAAAGCTATTTTTCTTTGAATTGTTAAGTTAAGCAATTATAGGAGAATTTCTTGAAGGGGTTTTGTCTAAAGCATATGTTGATTATTACTTTTGCTCGAGGACTAGCAAAATGTTAAGTTTGGGGGTTTTGATAACTTTATTTTTCTAGAGTTATTTTACCTAATTTAAATAATAAATTATCTAATGCTTGTGAGAAAATATTTGAATTCCTCTTTATTTACTTAAATTTGTCTTGTTTATGTAGCATAAGGAGGCATGAAGAAAAAGGACAAGCATAGAGAACCTGATACTTATTATATGGCAGAAGATGGTCAAAATATCGAGGTCAAGGAAATTAATATGGGCTTGGGCTTGGGCTTCGGATGATTGTTATGAGATTTTTATTGTTATTGGATTTTCTAAATAATTAGAAAACCTAGTCCTATTAAGAGTCTAAAGCCTAATTAATATAGGAGTCCAAAACCCAATTGTCTTGGGAATCCAAAATCCATTTCTATTAGGATAAGGAGATAGTTCTAGATCCCAGACCCTATATAAGGGAGGAGCCCTGCATAGGAAAAGGGAAGAAGAGAGAGAGAAGAGAAGGTGCCACAGAAACCAACGAAGAAAGGAGAAAATCAAGGAGAATTCTTGAAGAGAAGACAGTGTGGTGACAACTTTCCTGTTTTTCTTTATTTAAGATGTTTCCCTCAATTTCTACCATTGTTTTGGTTTATTATTTCATTATGTTTTAAATTCCTTTTGTTAGAGCGATGATGTAGCCTAACTATGATAATGTGAATCCTATAAGTTTTTATGTTTTGCAAGATATTTTATTTATGTGAGTTATATATTATTATGCTTAATGCTCTTAGGTGATTGGCCACCTCTTGAATGATTTGATGTGCATGTTTGAGATCGACAGGAGATAATATACAATTGCTTCTTGTAATATATAACCATGAATTAAATATGGATAGACATATACCATGTTGTTTGTATGGCTTTTGGTGATAAGATGATCGAAAGATTTATTGTAAACTAGGAATGTTTACAGATCATAATGCATTTGGTTTGTTTCAATTCATATATAGAAATATAGTGAATTAATGAACTAATTAGGTTTGCTATACCTAGACATATGATAGTAAATAAATTAGGAACTTCTGCCATCATATAAGTATTATCATTCTTGCAGGCATAAACTATGAAAATTCATATCAAGTCATTATGGTGAAATCGGATGCTCTAACATGTTTCTCATATTGATCTTTCTTACTTGGATTTAATTTCAATTAGTCTTGAATCTTGTTTTGGAAATTTTATATTTTATTTCATCATCAACTTTCTTTTGATTAGCTAGATAAATTTTAGGATTAGTTCATTGTTGGTACTTAATTAGTTTAGTATTCACCAATCTCTGTGGGACGATAAATTTTCTTATCATTATATTACTTGTTCAACATGTTCACTTGCATTTAGAATTTCACTGAACACGATGCATGTAGGGAAGCAAAATGCACCGTTTAGGGGCAAGGTGATAATTTCCCCAAACTTAAGTGAAACGGTGCATGTAGGGAAGCAAAACACACCATCTACAGCAAGGTTGTTATTTCCTTGGACTTAAATGAAACAGTGCATGTAAGGAAGTAAAACGCACTGTCTGGGGGTAAAAGGGTAATTTGACCTTGACAATAAGTGAAATGGTGCGTATAGATTGGAAAAGATCGAAAGGTAGAAAAGTAATTTCAAACCCCAAAATATCTCCAAGGATAGAC
The DNA here is from genome assembly GCA_028551475.1 of Casuarina equisetifolia. Taxonomy (NCBI): domain Eukaryota; kingdom Viridiplantae; phylum Streptophyta; class Magnoliopsida; order Fagales; family Casuarinaceae; genus Casuarina; species Casuarina equisetifolia. The sequence continues at coordinate 22,341,322 of CM052360.1, forward strand.
CTGTTGGGTTTTATAGCCAAACAAGAAGGGGGGGTTGAATTGTTATGGTACCGAAAATCCCTTTTCTTTTTAAAATCTAACAACAACTTTAACAACTTGTATAATAATATGCAATCAAACAGAAATATGTGATCAAGGAAAGAACAAGAAAATAAACACCCAATTTACCACGGTGGTTCGGCACTCTACCTTAGAGTCCTACGTCCACCCTCTTCTCCTTCAATCAAACTGATTGAAGTCCCTTTTACTCAATCTGATTAGGAGAACACGTTCTCCCTAATCCAACTAATCCCTTTTCAAAGGAATTACCAAGTTCGAATACAGATAGTGATCAAAAGATCATATACAATAGCAAATCCCTAAATAATATGTCAATGTATGGGATATTGCTAATCAGAGGAGCTATTCAAACCAATATATCAAGAACAAAGCTCCTAATACGAAATCCCCAAATTTGTGAAATTAGGGTTTCAGATTTTCCTCAAGATTTATGTGCAGAGAATGTCTATAAGTGAAATCAGCATATAAATAATGTTATACAAGCTATAATTGATGATATTATCAAAGATTGAACTAAATAATCGAATATTACCGAGAGCTTGTAAACCACGAAATGATGTATGATCTCGAATCAGATGGTAAGTAAGCTGAGCAGATTATCTTCACAAAGAAAATGCTTCAAATAGATGTTCCTCATCAATCATAACCTTCACGAACACATCTCCTTTAAATAGAAGCAAATCTAGGGTTTTCTTTTTGAGTCAAACCTGAACCATAGCCTTCTATCCATTGGGAATAATAGATTGTCCATCAAATCAGCTTCATTTCAACCTTTTCATTCAAAATCCGACCGTTCTAACAACCCATCTCCTCCAGATTCATTCCGTTGAAGCTTCGGCGCTTGATAGAGACGAAGGCAGCATCGGGGTGAGAATGACGCAGCTAAGGCATGACCCCTCGAGAGATAAGCGTCTCTTATGTACCCTTAAGTGAGACGACATCGTAGCCAGCAGGCGTATCAAGGAAGCTTCTGATGTGATCAAGACGACACTGTAATGGAAGCCTTTGATAATGATCAATACGACACCATAATGAGAACGAGATCAAGCAGGGTGACGTGAACTTGGGCCGCACTTATGTTCTCATAATCCAACAGCAAAAGTCCAGTCCAATAATACTATATATTCAGCATGTATACCCGGTCCAAAATCAACATGGTCCAATATTAATGCATCTTTAATGTATTGCATATATTGAACTTAAGCTCATATATTTTTCCTGCAATTTCACCAAACCAAGTATCATATTCCTAAAATATATTAAAGTATATTTCATATTTCTTGAAGAGATATTTAAATAAATAATATATTTAAATAATCAACATTTATTTGAATATATGCAACAAATACTTTAAGAGTATATTTTATGAGAAAATGTAGGAACCCGATTACTTTATAATATCATTAATTGATATTATAATTTTTACACCTTTTACTTCTTATAGTTTTGCTTTTGCACATTTTAGAAAAACATAATTTGAGAATTGATATTTACACAAAAATATTTTCAGTCACAACAAAACCCTATTTTCCAACAATCTCCCCCTTTTTGATGATGACAAAATATATTTCAATAGTATTGCACATGTCATCAAATATCAATTATGTTTTTCAAAAAAAATACAACTCATCATTGCATCATAGATACCTTATGATCAAACACATGTCTCCTATACATGTGACTAGCAGATTTCGAAAGTTTGTATAGAACATGTAGAAATTTGGTTAAACAAGGGGTGATATGTATATGTATCCCATGTTCTGCATTGATAGTCAGAAATGAGACTTCACATGTGCACACTATTCTCTCCCCCTTTTTGTCATAAGCAAAAAGAATAATTATGCAAGTAAGCAGGACAAGATACGGTAAAAAAAAAAATGAGCAGGCAGCAACAGAATAGAGAGAAGAGTAGGGTACTAACCGGAGGCTGTATGAGTGATATTAGAGCCATTCCCCCTGAAACCGAGTAGTTTGAAGAACAATAAAAAAAAAATAGAGAGATAGCAGTAATAAGCAGTTCAAAGGTTTTTAGGAAGTAACATGCCAAGTTCTCGTCTAAGCGCATAAAATCTATCATTTGGTAAAGGTTTGGTTAAAATATCGGCAATTTGCTTATCAGTACTCACAAATTCAAGCATAATATCACCTTTTTGAACATGATCTCGAATAAAATGATGTCTAATTTCTATATGCTTTGTTTTAGAGTGCTGAATAGGATTCCTAGTGAGATTTATAGCACTTGTGTTATCACATTTTAGTGGAACTCTATATGATAAGATTCCATAATCTTCTAACTGCTGTTTCATCCATAAGAGTTGAGCACAACTACTAGCAGCAGCAATATATTCGGCTTCAGTAGAAGAAAGAGCTACACAGTTTTGTTTCTTGGAGTGCCAAGAAATAAGCATATTTCCAAGATAATGACATCCACCACTCGTACTCTTCCTATCTAGTTTGCAACCAGCATAATCAGAGTCACTAAATGCATGCAAATCTAGAGTGGTGTCTCTAGGGTACCAGATTCCTAGGGAAACCGTGTCTCTAAGATATCTAAATATCCTCTTAACAACAACTAGATGCAGTTCTTTAGGATTGGATTGATATCTAGCACATAGACACACACTAAACATAATATCAGGCCTGGATGCAGTCAAGTATAGTAAAGAGTCGATCATACCACGATACAATTTCGTATCTACACTAATTCCATCTTCATCATTAGATAATGATAAAGAAGTGCTCATTGGTGTGTTCATCGGTTTAGAATCATGCATCTTGTATTTCTTGAGCAATTCATTTGTGTATTTAGTTTGACTTATAAAAGTCCCTTTGTTGGTTTTTTTGATTTGTAACCCAAGAAAATATGTTAATTCTCCCATCATACTCATTTCAAATTCACTTTGCGTGCATGCAGCAAATTTTTCACATAATTTTGAGTGAGTAGAGCCAAACACGATATCATCAACATATATTTGAACAATCAAAATTTTTTTCCTTTGTTCTTTATAAATAATGTGTTATCCACTTTTCCTTTTCTGAAATCATGATTAATTAAGAATGAACTTAATTTATCATACTAAGCTTGTGGAGCTTGTTTCAAATCATATAAAGCTTTTGATAATTCAAAGACATGATTTGAATAAATTGGATCTTCAAATCCGGGTGGTTGTTCAACATATACTTCTTCTTTTTTAATACCATTCAAAAATGCACTTTTAACATCCATTTGAAATAAGGTAAAGTTTATACAGCAAGCAAATGCAAGTAAGATCCGAATAGCTTCCAATCTAGCTACAGGTGCAAATGTTTCATCATAGTCAACTCCTTCTTCTTGACTATATCCTTGTGCTACTAATCTAGCCTTATTTCTAGTGATGGTACCATTTTCATCCAGTTTGTTCCGAAATACCCATTTTGTACCTATGATCGAATGATCCTTTGGTCTAGGAACTAGGTTCTAGACCTTGCTTCTTTCAAACTGATTCAATTCTTCTTGCATAGCAAAAAGCTAGTTTTCATCCTCAAGAGCTTCATCTACTTTCTTAGGCTCTACTTGAGATAAAAAGGCTTGATGTTCACATGTGTTGTGAACCCGAGACCTTGTACTTACTCTAACATATGGATCACCTATAATGTGATCGTGATCTACTTCATTTCTAACTCTAGGAAATGAGGGTTCTCTAGTTTCGGCCTCCCCCTCAACTTCAGCCCTATTTGGAACACTTTTAGTTCCACCATTTGCTTCGGTCTCTAGAATACCTTGGCATTCATCCTCAAACTTAACATGAATTGACTCTTCTACAACTAAAGTGCGTTTATTAAATATTCTATATGCTTTACTTGTGTGAGAGTATCCAAGAAATATTCCTTCATCACTTTTGGAATCAAATTTCCCAAGTGATTCCTTTCGTGTTTCAAGATAAAACATTTACTTCCAAAAACATGAAAATATGAAATGTTTGGTTTTCTTTCAAAGAATAACTCAAAGGGTGTATTTTTCAAAATAGGTCTTATCAATGCATGATTTGAAATATAGCAGGCAGTTTTTACAGCTTCTCCCCAAAAGTATTTTGGAAGATTGTATTCACACATCATAGTTCTAGCCATCTCTTGAAGTGTTCTATTTTTCCTTTCAACAACACCATTTTGTTATGGTGTTCTAGGAGCTGAAAAGTTGTGTGATATACCATTTTCTGAACAAAATTTTTCAAAAAGTTGGTTTTCAAATTCTCCACCATGATCAGTCCTTATTTTTACAATTGAAAAACCTTTTTCATTTTGAATCATTTTACAAAATTCAGCAAACTTTTCAAATGCTTCATCTTTCCTAGCAAGCATATATGTCCATGTGAATCTAGAATAGTCATCTATAATAACTAAGACATATTGTTTACCATTCAATGTTGCTGTTCTCATAGGACCGAAAAGGTCCATGTGCAGTATTTCTAATGGTCTAGATGGCTCACCACAAGCTTCGATTTGAAGCTACTTTGTGTGTGTTTGCCCTTAATGCATGCTTCACATATTCTATCATTGTTGAATTCTAGAGAAGGAAGACCTTTTACTAAATTATACTTATAAAATTTTTCTATCAATCCTAGACCCGTATGTCCTAGCTTTCTATGCCACAACCAAGCATCAGTATTTCTATTTACAACCAAACATGTTTGTTCAACATTCATCGTGCTCAAATCAAAGCACATAGATATTGTCTTTCCTTTTTCCAACAATTTTATAGTCAGCATACTCAACAAGACAGCTTTCTTTTCCAAATTTTATTTTGAATCCTTTATCACACAATTGACTTATGCTAAATAAGTTACATTTTAGCTCATCTACAAGCAATACTTCAGATATAAGTAGGGTGTCAGAGTTACCTATTGTTCCCATTCCTCTTATTCTTACTTTGGAGTTATCTCCAAAAGATATTGTACCTCCATTTTTCAACTCAAGCGTTGAGAAGAGATCCCTCATCCCAGTCATGTGTCGAGAGCATTCGCTGTCCAGAATCCACATGTTCTTGAGCTTTTTGTTCCTTATCCGTGCCTTCATATCTTGCAGAAACAAATTTAATTGTTGGAGTGCTTGGTACCCTTTTTACTTTGGGTCCATGAGTGTTAGTTCGACTTAGATTTTTGTCATTCTTAGGCAACCAAAGTTTCTTTACTTTGTAGGCCTTTCTAAGTCTTATGGGACATTTATCAAAATCATGACCAAAATAACTGCAGAAAAAGCATTTATTTTTATGCAGCGGAATTGAACCTTCTCTTTCCTTAAAGAAATGAGTAAATGATTTTGATTTATCATTCAATTTATACCCTAGTCCCACCTTATCATATATACCTCTTTGAGAATTTAGAATTTTTTCTAACACGCAACTACCATTTGTAAATTTCTGTAACAGCAAGTTACTTGCATCAAGTTCAGATTTCAAATCACAGTTTTCTTTTTCCAGTTCACGGATTCTATTTTTAAGATTTTTAGCACATACATGTGAATTATTTTCTGCATGTATTTCACTATCAGAAGATGCACTGACACCACAGAAAGCTTCTGTTCCTAATTGCATGTTTTCAGATTTTTCTTGTTTTTCATACATATCATTCATACAGGCATCATACTTCATATATGCATTGGCAAAAATAACAATGTCATCATTCAAAGAGATCACGGCTTTTTTCTTTTCAGTTTGATCTTTACATGCAACATGTTCTGTACTTTGTTTGTCAATACAATCAATTTTTTGTGGAGAAATCAAATGTTCCTGTTTTTCAAATTTATTTTTTTAAAACTTTTTGTATTTATCTTTTAATTTATTTGTATATTCAACTAGATCAAAAAATGCAGTTTCTAATCCAGAATTTATTTGAAGAAACAGTTCAGAATCATTTACCTCATGATTTTCTTCCTCAAGAGTTGCTATTGCGGTTAGACATAGATGTGCAACCTCTTCTTAAGTTTCTTCATCAAATTAGGAGTTCTCATCATCCCAGGCAGCGATCATTGCTTTCTTTTTGTTCTTGCTGTTTCTCTTCTTGATTGTCGGACAATCAATCTTGATATGTCCTGGTTTCCTACATTCATAGCACACATTCTCTCTAGGTTCATTTAATTCTTTTCTCCTATTTTGCCCTATGTTTTTGTTTAAGCCTCTTCTTAGAAATTTTCTAAACCTTCTAGCTATAAAGGCTACTTCATCATTTTCTGACTCTTCTTCTTCAACCTTTTCAACTCTACTTTAAGTGCAAGTGATCTCCTAGTTTCTTTTTCTTTCTCTTTTCTCATAAGTTGCATTTCATGAGTCTTAAGAGAACCTAGCAAATCATCTAAGGTCAGCACCTCTAGATCATGAGCTTCTTCTATAGCCATCTTTTTAGGATCCCAACTCTCGGGTAGGGATACTAACATTTTTCTTACCATTTCCTCATTTGTATAGGTTTTTCCTAATAATTTCAGTTCAGAAATAATTTCAGTAAACCTACCAAACATATCACTAATAGTTTCAAAATCTTTCATAACAAATAGTTCATAGTCATGTGTAAGCATATTAACCTTAGAAGACTTTACCTTTTTAGTTCTTTCATAAATGATCTCTAACTTGTTCCAAATTTCTTTACCAGTGGTGCAAGAGGACACTTTGTTAAACTCATGTGCTCTAAGACCACTATAGATCATATTCATGGACTTAACATTTAACCCCCATTACTTTAGCTTCATTTTTTGACCATTCATCAGTTTCGGGTAATGTAATACCCTTCTTGATTACTTGCCAAGCTTCTGGATCTTGGCCTATTATAAAGACTTGCATTAATTGTTTCCAATGCCTAAAATTAATGCCATCAAACAAGGGAGGTTTATTAAACCCCATAACAACTAACCCTTTTTCAGAGGCCATAATGTGGATCTACTCTAGGATGTTAGTCCTTTCAATCAGAGAACCTGGCTTTGATACCAATTGTTGGGTTTTATAGCCTAACAAGAAGGGAGGGTTGAATTGTTATTGTACCGAAAACCCCTTTTCTTTCTAAAATCTAACAATTTTAACAACTTGTATAATAATATGCAATCAAACAGAAATATGTAATCAAGGAAAGAACAAGAAAATAAACACCCAATTTACCACGGTGGTTCGACACTCTACCTTAGAGTCCTACGTCCACCCTCTTCTCCTTCAATCAAACTGATTGAAGTCCCCTTTACTCAATCTAATTAGGAGAACACATTCTCTCTAATCCAACTAATCCCTTCTCAAAGGAATTACCAAGTCCGAATACAGATAGTGATCAAAAGATCATATACAATAGCAAATCCCCAAATAATATGTCAATGTATGGGATATTGCTAATCAGAGGAGCTATTCAAACCAATATATCAAGATACAAAGCTCCTAATACGAAATCCCCAAATTTGTGAAATTAGGGTTTTAGATTTTCCTCAAGATTTATGTGCAGAGAATGTTTATAAGTGAAATCAGCACATAAATAATGTTATCCAAGCTATAATTGATGATATTATCAAAGATTAAACTAAATAATCGAATATCACCGAGAGCTTGTAAACCACGAAATGATGTATGATCTCGAATCAGATGGTAAGTAAGCTGAGCAGATTATCTTCACAAAGAAAATGCTTCAAATAGATGTTCCTCATCAATCATAACCTTCACGAACACATCTCCTTTAAATAGAAGCAAATCTAGGATTTTCTTTTTGAGTCAAACCTAAACCATAGCCTTTTATCCGTTGGGAATAGTAGACTGTCCATCAAATCAGCTTCATTTCAACCTTTTGATTCAAAATCCGACCGTTCTGACAACCCATCTCCTCTAGATTCATTCCGTTGAAGCTTCGGCGCTTGATAGAGATGAAGGCAGCATCAGGGTGAGAATGACGCAGCTAGGGCATGACCCCTTAAGAGATAAGCATCTCTTATGTGCCCTTAAGTGAGACGACGTCGTAGCCAGCAAGCGTATCAAGGAAGCTTCTGATGTGATCAAGACAACACCGTAATGGAAGCCTCTGATAATGATCAATGCGACACCGTAATGAGAATGAGATCAGGCAGGCTGACGTGAACTTGGGCCGCACCTATGTTCTCACAATCCAACAGCAAAAGTCCAGTCCAGTAATATTATATATTCAGCATGTATACCCGGTCCAAAATCAACATGGTCCAATATTAATGCATTTTTAATGTATTGCATATATTGAACTTAAGCTCATATATTTTTCCTGCAATTTCACCAAACCAAGTATCATATTCCTAAAATATATTAAAGTATATTTCATATTTCTTGAAGAGATATTTAAATAATCAACATTTATTTGAATATATGCAACAAATACTTTAAGAGTATATTTTATGAGAAAATATAGGAACTTGGTTACTTTATAATATCATTAATTGATATTATAATTTGTACACCTTTTACTTCCTATAGTTTTGCTTTTGCACATTTTAGAAAAACATAATTTGAGAATTGATATTTACACAAAAATATTTTCAGTCACAACAAAACCCTATTTTCCAACAAGACCAAGATGTACCATTTTAAACAAGGTTTAACAAAGAAAAGACGTCCAAAACAGATCAAGCAACAGAAGGTTAAGAACAGACCAAGAACAGTGAAAATCAAAAAACAAATAAAAATCGAAACGTTGAATGGAAATTGAAAAACCGAATAAGAAAAAGAGCTCAACGAAGGAATAGGATCAGGGCACAAATCCTTTCCTCAACCAAAAACGAAGCAAACAAGATCATTTCAATTCTAAAGTGGTGAGAATTGAGAGAGATACATAAAAAGAAGAAAATCGAGAAAAAAAAATGTACTGGATGAATTAGAAACTCAGGTTGGCTCTCAATACCATCTTAGAAATAGGAAATGTCTAAGGATTCTGAAGAAACATTAATATGGTTGAATCAATTTCTCACTATTTGCTTACTAGAAAATATACAAGCAAAGGGAAAAAAAAAATACAAAAAGGAATTAGGGCAATGTGTGCCCATACAAGTTAGGTTAGACCTGAGCGCAACAAAGAAAAAGTCAACCCAATAGTAATATAATTACATCTTAACATGTCAGAGCCAGCTTTCTGAAGCCAAGCGACAATCACCAAGAGAAGCCTTGGTCTACTTGTGGGAAGCATTGGACCGTAGAAGCATCTAAGGGTAGGGAAGAGGAATGTCAAGGATGGAGACAAAGTGAAGAGACTGAGCATTGTCTCTTCCTTTTCTTCGAAGCTAATATGCAAATGTGGATAGGATGAGATGAGATGTGGACTTTTATAACTTATGGTTGTAGATTGGCTTCTCCTGTTTCCCACACTGGGGAACTGGGTAACGTTTTAGGATTGGAATTTTGAATTGTGGCATTATGAACTTATGAGAGTCAAGGTTAATATTCAAAGAAAATGATTCTTAATTAATCTTCAACTTTGAGATTTTTTATATAATAATTTTAGAACATGATAGATCTTTATTAGCTAAATCATGAATTTTGATTGGAAGCTAAGTCAAATGATGTTTCAATCTTAGTAGATTCATTAGGTTTAAGATTTTCAAACAAGATTTAGACAAATAAAGAACTTTTGTTATATGGTTCTTATAGATTATGAGTTCATGTCATGGTATATATATCCTTTCAACATTTACTTTGGCTCCCAAGTTTTAGTTACTACATCTTAAACCTATAATTTGGTACATGTTAAGAAACCTAATTATATCAAAAGATGATCCAAACGAAATAGATTTTTTTAAAAAAAAAATATAACTTCTTAATAGTATTTAGGTAATGTAAAACTTTTATCACCAAATTTTTAATATGCCTCCTAATAAATGTAGACTGAATTTTATGTGAGGGTATATATACTTTTGTTTAAAATTTTTTTCATATTGTTCTTAATATTTCCCCTCATTGCCAATATAGATTATGAGTTTCATGCAAGGATATATAAATTAGTTAAATGATGATTGATATAATATTTACTACTACAAAATTTAATCTTAATTAGAAGTTGATTCAAGAGTTTTTAAGATTCTTAAGTTAGATTTAAGCAAATGTAAAACTTTTGCTACATAACTCTTAATACACTCATCACAAATAGTACGGGATTATAAGTTCATGTCAAGAGTATTAATATATCCTTTCAACATTCACTTTGGATTACAAGCATTATGTATTAGGATTGCCATATCTTGAACTTAAACTTTAATTTCAGATTGAGAAACTCAATTATATCAAATGTTGATTGAAAAGTAATAAAGTATTTCCTTATAAAATAATTACTCAATAATATTTAAACAATCTAAAACATTTGTCATACCCTTTTTAATATGCCCTCTCATTATCAATGTAGACTAAAAGTTTCATGTAAGGATATATCTATTTTCATGAATTGCCTTAAACTATGGATTTTGTATACAAGAGGTGCCACCCGTCATCAATTTGCACCTAATATCATGTGACAGTCTTTTCCCAAAAATTGTTCCTTTTTTTTCTCTATAAAGAAAATTATTAAGCAATATTTTAGTAATATATAATTATTGATACAATGTTCTTAAATTTAAGATAGATAGCTGGGCATGTTACCACAAAATATAATGCCTCTAAAAATAGTGAGAATACAGCCATTGAACGTCCTCACAAGGTTTCTTTTATCACAGAATTATTCACAGAACCCTTTATCACCATTTTAGCCAATTTAGAGGTCATTTAAGAGGAATTCAGATGCACTTTCTTTAGGTAACCAACGTTTCTTGTCAATTTTCTACTAATGAGTATGTAACCAACGTTTCTTGTCAATTTTCTACTAATGAGTGTGCTCGCTTAGAGACAGTGAAAGTTATAAGCTTCATTTTGGAACCGCAAGAATTTATTTGATATAATGTTTGACCATAGGAATTATTTTTTAAAAAAATTATCTAAACAAGACTTGTATAATGCTAAGTTTAGTAAAGTCGATATGATCAACTTTCTATCTAAAATTTAACATAACAAATAAGCTCATTATTTTCAATAAACAAGCCACTATCTTTGGTCAAGCATGGCCTTGGTTATGATCTTTCAAAACAAGCTAATAACATTCTCATGACAAATAAAGGTATATTGAGTTCTTCAAGGTCTCTGGAAGTTTAAACCAGAGAATTGAAATATTAGAAAGAAAACCCAAGAGCTACATAGATTCAAGCAGCCGAGAGTACTGAAAGCTAACTGAATTGCCTTTTTAGGTGCTAGCAGGATTCAACTTCGGATAGAAGATGCACAACCAGGCTGAGTAGGCCACGGCAGACAATGCTAAACATCCAAAATCCTAAAGGACCTGATTTCCTAAAAAGCATAACATTCTCTAGAATTGCAACAAGCACTTCTAATCTTAGTAACAAACATATCAATCAAGATTCAAGAAGGAAAAGAGCAAGTATCTTATAAAAATCCAAGATGACGTTGATCCCTTCCCAGAAAACATTAGCCTGAAAGGGATCTCCATAAGTCATGCAGGGAAAACAAAGAGAAGCAACAATACACGGTATAGTTACCTAAATAAATCAAAACCTCGCAGTTGACCAACAGAATATCTCATTTTTTCACTTGTGATGCGCTAGAAAAGCCGACGAACAACACCATTCAGTCTCAAAAGCATGAATCCTCTGTACACCCTTAGCTCCAATAGCTAAGGCTTAAATACTTTCAACTAAAAACAGATATCAATTACACCAGATACCTCATATACCGTTTTGGCGTGCTGATTGAACACAACATAACTTTGAAAGGAATTATCTTTTACTCAACCATCTAGTCTGCAACTTGGCAACTAGAGTATATTTAGGATATCAACAAGTCATATAATACCACTTGGGACGCAAAAGCAGACCCTGTAGTTGCATTAAGTGTAGGAAGTAACAAAAAATCCAATTACCGACTTCTAGATTATGAGTGAAGTAATCTGAAATGGGCACCATTCTGAAAGGTTTGGAGAAACTCGTGAACTGAAGTCCCGCATTATAAGTTCAGGGCAAGGACAGTAAACGCCTAATAGGGAATGGTTAAGAGACTGCCATTCACCAAGCAGTTGCATGTCTGATCTACTCAAAAAATAAAATGCATATACTTCCATGTCCAGAAAGATGCATAAGATCACATAAAACTATCCAGCAAACAGAAAAGTGCATCAGTACCTGAAATTTTAGCCAAAAACTGAATCTTTCACCCGATGTTATGACAGTCACCGATTTGGAAGCAATCAAACAACAGATGCACTAAATAGTAGAGACTGCCAAGCAATCAAACAACAGATGCACTAAATAGCACAAGCAGCTAAGCAATCAAAGAAAAGATTCACTAAATAGCACAGACAGCTAACTGAGAGGGAAGGATCCAGGGAGGTTCCAACAAAATCATACAAACTGAGTCTCCATTAGTTAGTAAGACTAAAACCACGAAAAGCATTGCCACAAGATAATGGATAACTTGCTACTTCTACTAAGTGCTAAATCTAAAATTGAATAATCTACACAACGCTACGCCAACCCAAACAAAATGACCAACAAGTCAGACAAGACACCCAAGATTATTATAAAAACAATCAATTGAGCATGTGAATGAATCGGCGTACATAAAAGTTAGATGTGTGGACTACCAGAAGCTAGATGTGTGGATTAGCCGTGGAAATTGAAATCAGAGTAATTTCACAAAGCTTCTTTCATGATCCAAAGAAAATCAGAAAGAGTAGGAAGAAACTAGCATAACAGAAACAAAATACCATTACACTTGAACTAGAAGCAATAACAAGGTAAGCTGAAGAAAATGAGACTGCAAGAGACCCTTTTCTCTTATATGTTTGCATTTGTGAGTCCCAAAATACATAAGAAGCACGTAATCAAATAAAACCTTTCCGTTTACTGACTCTGATAGAAGCTAAAACACTTCCATTTATCATGAATTCCTAATTCCTCTAAAAAGGGCCAAAATTCCGAACTTGTTCTCTTTCATCACCGGCTCAAACTGGCTAAATCGAGCACAAAAAGTACGACAAATCGGTATTTTCATTTCCAAAGAAACTGAATAAAAAAGACAAAGCACCTAACCGTATCAATTGTCAATTAGAAGCCGCTCTTCGCTCCGAAACCTTCGAATCTGAACCGGCATTTTGGTTCGAACCCTGAGAGGAAGCTTCCTTTTCCTTCTCCCTCTCCTTCTCCGCCTCCAATTCTTTTACGGCCTCCTCATCGGCCATCTTCACAGCCCTGACTATAGACTCGTAGTACTCGGCGTGAGCCTCCATGCACTTCTTCAACGCCCCCATCACCTCCGAGCACTTCTCCACCAAGTCCTCCTTGTTCTTCTCCGAGTCCTCCACGCACTTCTCCCACGCTATGAAGCTCTCCTTACACCCACCCCCCTTCATGAACAAACAGACTCCGCACTCTCCCTCTTCTTCCCCTTCCTCCCCTTCCTCAGACATCTCCTCCGATTGCTCCAAATCTTCTCGGGATTTCTCTCCTCCTGACGGATCCGGGGCCGGTTTTTTCAGGGTACCGGCTACGGGGGATTCCGATTTGGGGCCCTGGGTTTTAGAATCAGAACCGGACATGCTTGTGTTCTCCGAATTGCTGGGCGTATCGCTAGGGTTTGTGGTGATGGAACAGAACGCGCCTCCTATGGCTGCTTAAAACCACTAAAACCTTTCTTCTTTTTTTTCCCTAAATAAAATACTAACGTACCTACTATTTAGTTCTTTCCGCGTGGTTGTTAGCGGTCAAACTAGCAGAATTTATTTGGAAAAACTAACTACGGTTTACACTAAGCCGACCTAGCAAGAGACAAATGGCCAACCCTCTTTTTTAAAAACTTCTTTTAAAGTTAATGTTTTTAGTGTTTTTAGTGTTTTTAGGGTTTTTGTGAGAAAAATGAATGTTTGGATGGAGAGGATGGGAGAAAAATGAAAATAAAAAGAACTAAAAATAAAAGATAATTACCGAATAACTATTCCAAGACATAAAGGTAGTGCCACCAATTAAATATTTAGCAAAAATTAGATAAAGGATGCAAGTTGAAACAACTTAGTGTTTCTATTCTCTGTGAAAAACAAATATGTTTACAACTAAAATAATGCTCTTTTTAAATTAGTTAAATCTAATTCTAAAAGTATTTTGACAAATTAAGAATCCTTAAATAACATATTTACAAATTAAGAATCCTTAAAATTAAGGAAGTCTTGATAAATTAGGATTTTAAAAAATAAATGAATACTAGACAAATTAGAGATCTAACAAGTATGAAAAAATTCTAGATAAATTAGGAACTTAAATAGTTAAGGAAACTAAACAAAAGGAAATAATCTCAAACAATTAATAAATCCTAGGAAATTAAGGACTCAATAACTATTCTTGAAACTCCTAATATTAATGGCGAAAATTGCAAAGGTTCTACTAAATTTTCATGAGATACTCTTCAACTTTGCCTTTCTTAAACCCACTAGATTATATTGTGGCCTAAATAAGTATTAATTTTGACAGGCTTAACATATGGGTTGGGCTAGGAGCTTGGGTTGACGTAATTACTCCACATCAAGCCTTGAGAGCATCCGCATCAAAAGCTACATGACATGATAACATTAATGGAGGCTAAAAGATTCACAAAGTTTGGAGAAATTTTTTGTTTTCTGTGTATAAAGTTTTCACTTGTTAGTCATTAAGATAGAATAGTGAATTATTTTGTATATAGAAGAGAATTCATATCCTTAAATGAGAATTGAACTTTACTATAGTTTCTCTTACTTTCTTATCTTATAATTATCATGGACAAAAATCCATGTACAATATGTTATCCCATGCTTAGGATGAGATGGTATTTTAAGGTATATATGGAAAATAGAATATATTAGGAGAATAATTTACAAAGAGATGAATTACTTCATTTAATATCTTAAACTTTACATGTACAATATTTTGTTTACAATACATGTATCCTAATTAGATATTAAAATATAAAAAATAACAAATTACATATTCTTCTATTTATATAATTGCATCATATCTAAATAATTCCCAAGTTGTTATGATTCAAACAATTAATCCTCCTATGCATATGGAAAGAGTTGTGCATTAAATTTAAGTGTACATAGTTAGAAAGTAAAATATACTACAGAACATATTACATATTTTTTTGTTTATAGAATTGCATCATATCTAAACAATTCCCCAAGTTTTTGTGATTTTACCAATCAATCGTCCTATGCATATGGAAAGGGTTCTACATTTAATTTGCTTTTCTAATAGGTTAAAATTCATTTATGGAGAAGTTCTACCTTAAGTAGACATTTGTGGTGCACAACTGAAAGGCAATGGGACTGACTTGAATACATGGCATTTGCCAATATTGTTTAGGTGCTTTTTTTTCCAACCTTATTCAATAAACAAGGTTAAGTATCATGAATTTGGAAATAATTCTTTGACGCTTACTCTCATTAAATTCTCATGATTTTATGCAACAAAGACAAGTATTAAAAACCAATATGGAGTTATCTTACGTTATTAGTATTAACATGTAAAGTGACTTACATATAGTAATTATCTTATTCCTTTAGGTCAATTTTTTGTAAAAGAAGTATACTTTATAACATGGTATTAAAGCTCAATTCTTCTTTAGAACCCTTATGAATATTGGTCAAGATTTACATAGTAAAAGTGGCACTATGGTGTGATTTAGATTGGACCATTATGGTTAGGGAGACATACTAAAAACCAATGCAAGGTTGCTTTACATTGATCAGGTATGAACTTCTGAAGTGATTTATATGTTGTAAACATTCCTTTTTTACAATTAACTTTCGTGAAAGAATTAAACTTTATAACAATAATTAATATGCTTTCATTTATGGAGAAGTCTTAGTTTAATTAGACAATTCACATGCACAACTTGATGTTACATTGTGATGATGCTCAATCTTCTTTGTCTTCTTCGTTGTCTTCATCATCATTATCAATCTCATAGTAACTGAAAGGCAATGTGACTAACTTGAACACACGATATTTACCGACATTGTTTAGGTGCTCGTTCTCCAACCTAATTCAATAAATAAGGTTCAAGCACTGTGAATTTAGAAACAACACATTGAAGCATACTCTTATTAATTCTCACAATTTTACGCAACAAAGACAACTAATAAAAATCGATATGAAGTTATCTTACATTATTAGTATCAACTTGAGAAGTGTTTTATATGTAGTAAATATCTCATTCCCTTAAGATAATTTCCATAGAAAGATTATGTTTTATAATAATTCATCAAAGTTGGGGGCTTCTTTAACACCTTTATAAATATCATTAAAATTCACATAATAAAAGTGGCATTGCGATATGATCTTAGTTGGACCATTACAGAGAGAGAGGTGCATTAATAACCAGTATAAAGTTGGTTTACGCTAATAAGGTGTGAACTTCTAAAATAATTTATATGTAATAAATATTCCTTTTTTTTAACTAGCTTTTATAGAAGAATTTAACTTTGTTCAACAACTAATATGTTTTTCAATGTCAAAAAACCATACCTAAAGAAGCTCCAAATGCCATGACGAACAATTTCTAGGCAAGAAATGATCGTAGTTATGATCAACTTATGCAAGGAATGCAATCTTAATCCTAGCATTGACTGAATCCAACCAAGTTGAAGGATTATATTTAGGACCTGTGATGGAAGCCTATAAACAAATTCCATTAACAGGAAGAACATTGATAGAAGATTAACATATCTTTCGAATAGCTGCAAAGTGGACACTTTTATGCAAAACTAGATGTTTATCTCTTAGGTATTTGTTCTTAAATTGCCTTCGCAGGAGCCCCAAGTTAACTACAATATTCGAGTAGGTATTAAATGTTACAGTAATAAAGCAGCTCACTAAAGCCAACACCAATAAGGTCATTCTCTTCCTTAGCTCAAAGGTTGTTCTAATGAGAACTGCAACAATGGTTGAGAAGTAATTTAGAGCGTTGAACCTCTGCATTGCATCTTTCTTTTCACAAAGTTGACGAATGCACTACAAAGTTACACATGGCATATGTTAGCATTGTAAGTAGCATACTCAAATAGGTAAATGAAAGTCTCATATTGAAAAAATATGATCTTTGAATGGTATTTAAACATAAAAGCTATCTCCCAACTTCTACATTAATTTTTAAGTTAGATTACCAAAACTTAGGTTGATTTACAATAATTATTATTCAACTTTAAGCCTAAGGTGTACTTGACGTGCGGAAAGTGTTAAAGACGAAAGTCCTATGTTAAAAAATATGATTTTTAGGTAGTGTTTAAATATAAAAATCTTTCATTAACTTATGGGCTAACCTTTAGGTTCAACTATAAACTTGTTTTTAATACCATAAAGCTAAGAAAAGGAAAAGGCATATCATGTAAGATCGAGTTTTAACTTAATACATAGCAAAATAAGACAAAACTTGATTATAATATAAACTAGACAAGACAAGGAAGAGATTTGGGCAAGAAACACGAAATGTCATTAAGTAGGGAGAAAGTTACAAGCTTTTGAAGTTAACACAAAAAACTACTCTATTTTTAGTTTCTACAGAAACTAAATTTTCTCTAGGGACTTATCTGTTTTTCTTATGCTTTCTAACATAAACCTCTTATTTATAGAAAAACATTAAACATTGGAGACATAATACTTTATTTTCAAGAGATTTCCAAGCTGTTCTACAGCTGTTTCCATGTAGATAAGATGATTACAAGACAGTACACCATTTGTTGTGAAATTCTGCATATTCAAACTTGGCTACTACCTCCTACTGTTGTTGCATCCGTTTTTGACTTCAAACTCTTATCTTCTTATCTTCTTATCTTCTTATCTTCTTAGCTGTTTGATAAGGATGGACTATTAATGTACTACTCCTCCATCCTTATCAAACCTAGCAAGCTTCTAAACTTCTCAAAATCTTCAACCTTAAGAGGCTTTATAAACACATATGCTAGTTGCTCACCACTTCTATAGAAAACTAATTTGATTATTCTTTTCTCCATCTATTCTCCAATAAAATGATACCTTAATTCAGTATGCTCGCTCTTTCCATGGCTGATGGGATTCTTGGCTAAAGCAAGAGCTAATTTACTATCAATATACACCATGGTTGCTTCATTTTGTTTGAAAATTAGCTCCTCCAACAAGTTTCTTAACCATACAGGTCGATAGGTAGCTTTAGATGCAGCAACATATTCAGCTTCACAAGTAGATAACATCATGATTTGTTGCTTCTTTGAACTCCATGAAAAGAAATCTGAACCCACATGAAATCTATATCCAAAAGTGCTCTTCCTTCCGTCTAAATGTCTTGCAAAGTCAGAGTTAAAGAAACCTTCTAACTTCACCTTTCTTCCTTTTAAGTACAAAAATCCATAATTTAATGTCCCTTTCACATATCTCATAATTCTTTTCACTGTCTTCATATGTATTTCACTTGGTTCTTCCATAAACCTATTGACCAAACCAACACCAAACATTATATCGGATTAAGTGTAGGTTAGATACCTTAAACATCCCACCATACTCTTGAAATAATAAGCTTCAACAAGTTTGCTTTCAAAATCTTTTTTCAACCTATGATTCATCTCAATGGGTGTGGAAATTGGTTTAGAGTTTTCCATTCTAAACTTCTTAAGAACATCTTTTGCATACTTCTTTTGGGATATAAAAATCCCTTCATCCTTTTGAAACACTTCCATTCCTAGAAAATAAGTCATCTCTCCTAAATATGTCATTTCAAACTCTTTATGCATAGCAGCTCAAAATTCATCAAATAAACTTGGATTATTACCTATGAAGATCATATCATCTACATATAGACACACCACAACCATGTCTCCATTCTTTTTAACCTTTGTAGAGAAAACATTCATAAAGACTCTTCTTAAAACCATTACTTTGCAAGTAGTTATCATTTCTTACATTCCAACATCTTGGTGTTTGTTTCAAATCATATAAAGCTTTCTTTAACTTATAAACCTTATTTTCTTCCTCCTTTCTTTCATAACCACATGGTTGCTCAACATAAACTTCTTCTACGTATCCATTTAGAAAAACTAACTTAACATCCATTTGATGTACTTTCCATCCTTTAGCAGTAGCTATAGCTAGAATGAGTCTTATTATATCAATCCTAGCCACTGGTACATACACTTCTTAATAGTCAATTTCATATTTGTGCTTGTAACCCTTGGCCACCAACCTAGCTTTATACTTCTCAATCTTGTAGGTGGTGCTGATGAATCTATTGGACTGCCTCTATCACCACTTGTTTCACCTTCTAAACTATCTGATCTTGACTCATTTGTTACTCCAACATTCTCAACACCTTCTCCTCTATCTTCATTCATAAAATCTTCATAAAACATGCATTTTTAACTTTACTCTTCTTCATTCTAATTCCAACTTGTATGCTTATCAAATTCTACATCTTTAGAAATTATAAGTTTTTTCTCTATAGGATTATACAACCTATAGCCCTTTGTTCTCTCATCATACCCCACGAAAATATACTTAACTCCTCTATTATCTAGCTTTTTTCTCCCTTGATCAGGTACTCTTCCATAAGCCACACAACAAAATACTTTTAAATGACTAACTCCTGGTTTTTGTCCAATCTATGCCTCATTTGGGGTTATATTCTTCACACTTTTAGTAGGGCTTCAGTTTAGGAGATAAATGGCACATCTTACTGCTTCTCCCCAGTAACTTTTTGGCAAATTCATCCCTCTAAGCATACTCCTTACAACATCTAAAATAGTTCTATTTTTCCTTTTAACAGTTCCATTTTGCTGAGGAGTGTAGGCTGCTGTAAGTTGGTGTCTAATGCCTTCCTTTTGGCAAAAGTTCTCAAATTATCTTGAGGTATACTCTCCTACTCTATATGATCTAAGAACCTTAATCATCTCCCCACTTTCTTTCTCTACTAAAGCCTTAAATTCCTTGAACTTCTCAAATGTACTAGATTTTTCTCTAAGGAGGTACACCCATGACTTACTACTGAAATCATTAATAAATGTCACATAATATCGATTTCCTCCTAATGATTCAATATCAAAGGGTCCTACCAAATCAGTATGGACAAGTTGAAACGATTTTTGGGCCCTCCAAGACTTTCTAACTTCAAACTTTTTCCTAGTTATCTTTCTTTTCACACAAGATTCACATAACCCCTTCGACTTGTCTATCTTTGGTAGTCCTCTCACCATGTCTTTTTTGGACAAGACACTTAAACCTTTAAATCCTAAATGGCCATATCTTAAATGCCATAACCAACAATCATTTTTCAAAACAGATTTAAGACACCTCATAAACTTAATTTGTAGATTTAGAGAAAACAATCAATTTTTCTACATCCTTGATTTGACTATTAGCTCTCTAGACTGATTCCTCGCAAACATGATGCCATCTTTCATACTAATCATATACCCATTTTCTAGAAACTATCATAAACTTAATAGATTACTTTTAAAGGCTAGAATATAGTAGACATCCTTAATAAAACTTTGCTTACCTTCTTAGGTTGTGATAGCTACATCACCCAAGCCTTCAACCTTAAATTTGGTTGAATCTCCAAAAGCAACCTCACCTGTAAACCTCAAATTTAGCTTATAGAACAACTCTTTTTTACCATACATATGGTTGCTTGCACCAGTATCTAAGTACCAAACATTTTCAACCTCATCTATAGTACCTTCCTTAACAGCCATCAAAACAAGTTTTTCATCACCTTCTTCTTCTTCTTCTTCCTTCTTATTTTCAACATGATAGTTTATATCATCCCCTCTTGGCTCTACTCTACAATCTCAAGCCATGTGACCAAACCTTTAACACTTAAAGCATTGAACTCTCCCATTCCGTGAATTAAACTACCTCTAAAGCTCCCATTAGCACCATGGGTTAAACTATTTTAATGGTTCTGATTTTCTAGTCTAAAGGAGGTTTCACCTTACTCACTCCTCCTATTGGTATAGTTATTCTATGCACCTCTTCCTCCTAGTCTTCCACCTTTTCCAGAATTATTTCTCCCTCTAGACCATGAGTTTCCTCCTTTATTTCTTGTTTGCCTAGTTTCTGCACTCTCCCTCATTTCTAGCTTACTTTGGAAAGCATGTTCTAGTCTTTGCTTCCTCTCCTTCTTTTGTCTTATCTTGATCTCATGTGCATGCAAGGTTCCTAAAACATCATCTAATGACAACTTTGGATAGTCTTTGGATTCTTCTATAACAACCACAATAAAATCAAAATCATCCACCAAAGTTTTCAACAATTTTTCAATCACCTTTCTCTCATCTACCTCCTCATCACACCTATACATTTCATTTACTACATCCTAAATTCTACACATATAGCTATCAATGGTTTCATTCTCTAACATTTCTAATAGCTCAAAATTACGTCTAAGAGATTGATGCTTTTCCCATTTTTATTTTGCCTATCCTTGGAACATCTTTCTGAGGCTGTCCTATACAGCTTTTGATATAGGTAGTGTAGAAATCTTCTTGAACAACTTGCTGTCCACACCTTGCATGATCACAAGAAAGGCTTTCTGGTCCTTTTGCCTATGCTCCTCCAAGGTAGCTCTCCTAGCATCTGACATGACTTCCTCAGCTCTCCTTGTTGTAGGTGCTTCATAACCTTCTTCAACAAATTTCAACAAACCATGGGAACCACGTATGATTCTCATTTGCATACTCCAATCACCATAGTTTGTTTCATTAAGAAGGGGAGTCTTGTAATGGATGGAATCTGACATCTTTGAAGGTGATAACTCTATTTTATATAAAGTTATTTTGATTATTTTAGATTATATTTAATATTATTTTTATTAGATTATATTTGTATTTAATTGTATTTGTATATTTTGTGTCATTTTATGCAGCAAACCCAAAATAGAAGAAAAAGAAGAAAAAGAAGTAGAAAATCATGAAAAAAGGAATAGAAAAGAAAACAAGCAATGCATATGGAAGTCACGCGAGGAAAGAGTGAAAAAGTTTGAATGAATGATCAAAGACAAAAGAAGAAAAGTCAAATAGAGTGGAAAACACGTGGGACCGTGAAAAAGAAAAGAAGAGAGAATTATCATGGGGGATGGAGACGGGCAAGGAGGAGAGCAGCTTGCGGGACCAAAAGAGAGAGAAAAAGTTGGAAAAAAACAAAGAAAAAAGGAAACTGGTCATGCGACAGCCGACCGATTCTCCCTCGTGGTGGAACCCAGAAGGTTGTCAAAGAATTCGGGTGTGTGGAACATGCGAATGCCAATCTGGCTTTACACACAATTTTCGGCATTTCTGTACCAGTTTCACGGTGATCTAAGGTGGTTTCCGGCGAAGAACGGCGAACGCCGTCCGAGTTTTCTCCATCAGATCTACACGTTTTTGTGGCGATTTTGCTCAATCTTTTTGCAGATCTACAACTTAGGCATCCTGATCTACATTTCTGGAAGTTTTGGTGAAGACCGGCGGCGGACGACAGCAGTGCATGGCAGCTGACGGCGGCATGTGTCACCGGCGCATGACGACAAGTGCGGAAGCGCGTGACGGCGCATATGTTGCTCGTTTCCTTCCGTTTTTTAGACAGAATCTCTTCGACCCCCTAATGTGCAGATTTGTACAACTTATTTTATGATTGGAAGACAATTTTGGTGACAGCTTTTTAGTTTGTTTTAATCTAGATGTTTTTGTGTAATCTGTTGTATTATTTCTGTTTATTTTAATATTATAAACTAAATTACTTTTGCTAGAGCTAAGATGTAGCCTAGTTAGGATGTTATGAGTTCCTTAGTTGACATATTATGCAAGACAATATATTTATGTGAGTTGTATGTTATTATCTTTAATGTGATTGAGTGATTAATCATCAATTAATCAATCTGATGTGCATATTTGAGACCGACATGAGAGAATATGCAAATATATCTTATAATATACAACCATAAATCAAATATGGGTAGACATATGCCATGTTGATTGTGTGGCTTTAATTGGAATATTCATTGACTTTAATGCTCTTAGCTTATTTAATTCATATGCAGACTCACAGTAAATTAATAAGCTAAGTAGGTTCGCTATACCTAGACATAGGATAGTGAATAAATTAGGAAATTCCGTCATCTCATAAATATTGTTGTTCTTGCAAGCATTAAATTATTGAAATTCATATCTACTAACTATGGTGAAATCAGAGGCTCTAGCATACTTAGCATATTTAATCTACTCTTTGGAAGTCAATTGCTTTAGTAATCTTTCAATTTAGAACATCTTTTCATGATATCTTGCTAGATAAATTGTAGGATCAATTCACCACTAGTCATTAGTCAAGTTGATAACATTAATCCCTGTAGGACGGTACTCTTATTCATCACTATATTACTTGTTCGACATGTACACTTGCATGTAGAATTTCATTGAACAAAAGGCTTAGGGTTTTAAGAAAAAGGTTGATTTCGAAGGAAACTTCAATGGAACAGTAAAACATATTTTGCAGAAATTTTGGGTAACAAATTGGCTATGATGCCACTTTGTAGGATTGATTTCTAACTCAATACACAACAAAATAAGAAAAACTTGATTATAAAATAAACTAGACAAGACAAGCAAGAAATCTGGACAAGAAACACAAAATTTAATTCAATAGGAAGAAAGTTACAAGCTTTTGAAGTTGACACAAAAAACTACTCTGTTTTCAGCTTCTATAGAAATTGAATTCTCTCTAGGAACTTCTTTGTTTTTCTTATGTTTTGTAACACAAACCTTTTATTTATAGAAAAACATTAAACACTAAGGACATAATATTTTATTTTCAAGAGATTTTCAGGCTGTTCTACAGCTATTTCCATGTAGATAAGATGATTACAAGACAATACATCATTTGTTGTGAAATTCTGTAGATTCAAACTTGGTTGTTGCATCTTACTGTTGTTGCATCCTTTTTTTACTTCAAACTCTTATCTTTTTATCTTTTTATCTTTTTAGCTGTTTGATAGGGATAAACTACTAACATATCATACATGTAGGAAATGTAACCAAAATGGTATAACAACAATAATGAAATAGAAAATATTGTAGATGTCATGGTTCCAGCATTTGTTTTGCCCTCTTGAGTAGTCTCCCAATCCATAGCAACATATGTATAACTCAAAAATCCTAAAGGCTTGGATCTAAGGTAAAATAAAAACAAAAAGTGTATTCAAGATAGAAAGCCATAGATCATTAGTTGTTGTAGCCATTAAAGGAATGGGAGTGTCAAACTTGGCTGGTAAGCTAGTCTGCCAAGAAAAAATTTGGTAAAGTAACTTGAAAGAAAAGACATTCAAGCACGGTATCTAAATGATCTTAATGAAGTTATCTACTTATTGACAATTCATTACCTGGTAGAGAGGAGTGTAGAAATAAAAGAGTATGCATTTAATCAAGAAGAAACGACTTGAATGGAATATGATGTTGAAAGGACAGAAAGTAATGATAAACATAAGTTGCAGAGAAAAAGATTGATGTTAACCTGTGGAAATTGTTTATAACTGTGTAGCAGCAATTACTTCTAAAAAACAAGGTTAAAGAACTCTAGAAAATCAAAACTATACTACTTTGAAGGTCTTATAGTAACCAAACAAAGAGGAACCATTTCAGCCATTGTCCTATAATTTTAAGTACTTGAGTCCATGACGAGGTGCAAGTTTGATAGGAAACTAGAAGATGCAAGAATTGCAAGACTAGTGCTGAGGAGGAAAACTTCTCGATAGTCCAACTCAATTCCTCACTTAGAACCAAATATAAATGGATAATTGACGTAATAATGCCTCCAAAAGAATATATTTGACCTATACATGAGCATATGAAGAACAATATATGCAAACAAACTGCAAGGAAAGAGTCATTGTTAAAGGGAAACACAAGTTGGATTAAAAAGTTGAAGAAGTGCTTTAAAAGTAAGCATTTTCATGGTGGATAAAAGTCTTAGGGAAGTCCATTGTTATGTGTATAGTGGGAAAATGTTTTCCATAAACACAGTGCCCTTCTCCTTATTTGTAAGATTGCTAGCTACTACTTTTAGAGCAATAGCTACTATTAGAGCAATTGAGCAACCCAAAAAGAAACTTGAAATTAACAAGGTAAAACAAAAAGTTGATTAATGCAAGCCTTGGAACCACAACTATAACTAAACCTTACAAAAAAATTTTGATATTAGTAAAAGGAAAAGAATTGGAAAGTATCAATTAAGAAAAGTGTTACACTATGCTTTTCTCTTTTTGGTTTTGGCCTCAATGACTTCATGCCTTCTCTACGATTTGAGTTTGAAAAATTCTTGATGAAGGCAGCCTCCACCTTTTCTAGAAGACAAGTAACCTACAATTAAGCAAAGTGATGCAATTAATATAGTGGAAAATATGGTTAAAAGAATATGACCATTATATGAGGATCCATTGGAACCTTTGAGTGTATGGGCTAAAAAAATAAAATAATCTAATTTATGATATGCCAAATTTGACTGAACACAAATGGAATGAGAGAAACCTCATTAGAATTTCCATGGTAGGAGTTATCCACAATTTTCATGTATGATCTAGCTACTTTCCTCGATGTGGTTTGCAAAATTTCAAATAAAGTAAACACATCTTCTTAGAATTGATATTTACAATTGAAAACCAACTCCTATAGTTCTTTGCACGAATCTAAACAAGATAGGTAGGACAAGATCCATAAAACAAAATAAGTTCTAAAAGTATATATGACCTTTTCATACTTCTTCATGATCTTAGAAAATGCTGAAAGATTTATAAGACTACTCCATCCATTTGCCAAAATGAATAATCAAGTAAAGATGAAACCATATAAAAAGCAAAAAATTATTTTAAGTCCTTTCACAAATTACTTTGTTACTTTGTTATGTCAATGTATAGGAAAAACTCATTAACGTATGAAGCATTGTTCTACAATTGTTTAAGGTAGAATAAATAATATGTGTGGACTAAAACAAATTCTTGATCTTGACAATTAATGATGTATTTGATACATTATTGAACAATTCACCTATTTAAAAAATATACTTTATTTTGTGCTAAGATTTTCAAATGGGAAAGATATTATGGAAGTGTCACGGATCGTTGCAAAAAAGAAAAAAAAAAAGAAGAAAAAAAAGAAAGATATGATAGAAGTGATATCAAAATTGTGAATGTGCAATCTTTTTATCATATGGTAACTTATATACTCTATGTGATAGTTGTTTAATGTCTTTATGGTGAGACCAATTGTTGATTTGTGTGACTTCTATTGATATATATAATATGAATGATTATCTCACTTTCAAAAGTATAACATATCTTCATTTCAAAAATATCATTGTTAATTAAGAAAAGTTGATTTATCAATATCTAAGATATTTAAAAGAACATATAATTTGTTTTAAGCCATGTTACTAATTTTAAATGAATCCCTTGTAACACTACTAGTTATGAAATTTGAATGTAACAAATGATGTAATTAAAGTTAATCCCTTAGGAAAAATTTTAATCAATTAACATTTTGCTGTAGATATTGATTTCTTGGAATATTGGATAGAAGAAAATAAAAACCCTAGAATAGTAAACAAGAAAAGGCTCATAAAAGAGTGGTTTTTTTTTAATTTAATGAATAAAACTATACAATAGAGCTTGAATTATAGGCCAATGATTTGTTGAACAAGAATGGAAAGAGTATAGAAGAAATCAACGCCAATCGTCATTGATTACTTGTCAATTTGGGTTTTGGGAAACTATTGTAGAGACTTAATGACTATCCACAATAATTGTCAATTTGACTAAAACTTCTTCCATTTTCGTTCTGATTGATGATGGCATGATCTTCAACGTGTTCTAATTTTCTTTCTTGTTTCAATAGACTTCTCTGATGACGTGATTCAGGTCCGACGCATCCATAACATAGGGCCAATGTGGCTTTGTTTGTTGATTGTGTCGTATGTTAGAAAACAAATCTTATAGGATTTGTGTAGACAAATCTAAACACCATTTTGACAATTGGAATTGGTAATAAAACATAAAGAGAATAGTTAGAAACATACCATCCTTCCAATTCATTTTCTCTGTGTCATAAACCCACAAATGTGAATTGGAATCTGAGCTAAGGTAAATATCCTCTATTCTCATAAGAGTCATTAGCTTGATGAGAGAACCTAGGGTTATGTCTTTTGTAAAAGTAATTGTATGTAATCCTAAGAATAACATGAATTTATACTATGAGCTAGAGGATAAGACCTAGCCTTGACCTTATGTGCAACCCAATAGGCCCACTCGTCACGACCCTATTTGGTTAGCCACGGCCTACATCAGCCAATCCATATTTTAGAACTCATGGACCAACTTAATATAGCCCACTCAAGTAAGCCTAATTCAAAATTAAGCTAACATTCTCCCACTTGGGCTATATTATATTAAAACTATGTGCACATTTACATTGATCCAAAAATAGTTTTAACTACAACCCCATCACATAAGATCTTAAACTCTGAATCACAATAGAAACTATACCTATTAAGTGATACAACACTAATCATGACCACAAAGTTCTTAACCTCATTGACATCGATGAATATGGTGATGTGACAACTATATAACATTTCAATAATCTCTGTATGTGTTATTATTGTTGTTAGTCTAATTCTCTCTCCTTCAATAACAGAATGTCATCAAAGAATATATTTTATGGTTAATGAACTTTTTCATATCTTGTATTTAATAACTCGAGTTTAACTTTATATGTTACAAGATATCCTTATGGCTTATTAGTTTCAACCAATGCTTAAGGTTTACATTTACCTTAAGTCTTCAAAGAGAAGATTAAAAGCTCCCACTATACAAAAGCATCCAATGATGCCTTTAAGCCTATGCTATTGACATGTCTTTCATAAACATAAGGGCTTAGACTTTAAGTAAGTGGATCAACTATCATATCAACTGTACTAATCAACTTTACTAAAATTTCACCTTCCTTAACCTTTTCCTTTATGGTTAAGTACTTTATATCTATATGTTTAGATCCTCCTAGATTTTTGTTATTGTTAATAAACAATATTATGGCTCTATTATCACAGTATCACTAGATTGGTCTATTAACAAAACCAAAGTCTTTTAATTCTCTTATGAGGTTCTTTAGCCAAACAGTTTGAATGGATGCTCCATACCATGCCATAAATTTAGAATGCATGGTTAAAGATGTTATCAATGTTTGTTTTGAGCTTCTCCATAAAATGGCTCCTTCTGCCATCATAAACACATATCCTGATGTAGATTTCCAATCATCCTTACATCTAGTAAAATCTGAATCCGTATTCCCAATTAGCTCTAGTTCTTCTACATGCCTATAAGTCATCATATAATCTCTTGTTCTCTTTAAGTATCACAAGACTTTCTTAATAGCTATCCAATGCTCTTATCCAAGATTCGATTGATATCTACCAAGAAGTCGTGTTACAAAAGCTATGTCAGGTCGCTTACAAACCTGCACTTGCATATGGTATATTCTTCATTAAAGCTTTCTCTTCCTCTATCTTAGGGCATTGTTCTTCATTTAATTTATTGTTAGAAAATAAAGGTTTTGTTGTGAAACAATATATTTGTGAATATATTTCTTTAAATATGTTTTTCATAAGTGCAAAAGAAAACCATAGGAAGTAATAGGTGTACAAATTATAATATCAATTAATGATATTATAAAGTAATCGGGTTTCTACATTTCTTGATATAATGTTACTTTATAATGCTCTTAAGAAATTATTTATTTAATATCATTATATAATGTCTTCAGAAAAAGCCTTATTTAAATGATATTAAATGTGTCATATATTATGTTTAAGAAAACATGATACTTGCTCTTGCTTGGATGAAGGTATGAAGTATTTGACTCTAGCAAAAATTACTTTACTGAATCAAGACTATTATTGGAGCAACTTTTGTTTTACTAAGAACTTATATTATATGCTTTCGGCTTGCTTATTACATAATGCTCTTGGCCTGCTCTTGCTCTCGACCTACTCTTGCTCTTGCTCTCAGCCTACTCTTGCTCTTGGCCTACTCTTACTCTAGGCCTGCTCTTACTCTCGACCTGCTCTTACTTTTGACTTGTTCTTACTCTCAGCCTGCTCTTACTCTTGGCTTGCTCTTACTCAGAGCTCGCTTATGAGATCATTACCTATAAGTTAAATAAGCCTAGCTTCTATCAAAATGAAACTCACCATTTCACTTAGGTAACGTGTCACTTAAGCTACTCGCATGTGATGCCCTAAGAACAAATGAAAGCCGATTGAAGAAAGGAAAGAGAGATGGAAGAATAGCACTGCTAGCAACTGAATCCACAACGGGAGGATTCCTAAGAAGATCAATGTCAAAACGGTCGGATTTATGATTTAGAAGGAAGATGTGAGGCTGATTTGAAGGTTGATTTGTTGTTCTAATGGGAAGAAAGCTTCATTACTAAGGTTTGAACGTTTGAACCTTGGCTTTATTTTTTCTATTTAAGAAGAGCTAATCTATGGAGAAAGGTTTGACAGGGATGAATATCTAAAGTTTTTTTTTAGTGAAGAATCGATTATTGAGCTCATATGTTTGATCTTTCAACCTCATTCACTTTTGGTGAAATACAAGACCATAATGATATTGTGATTAAATAGTTTCTTATTTGGATTTATCATCAATTGTATCTTGTATGACTTTGTTTATGTGCTGATTTCATTAAAAATATTTATTGCACATAAACATTCGAAGGAATCCGAAACCCTAATTTGTTATAATTTAGGGTTTTCGTGATAGAAGTTTTGAGTTATTATATTCCTATCGAAATAGCTCCTTAGTTTACAAAATCCCACAAACCTTCATATTATTTGGGATTTGTATTTGAATTGTGATCTTTTGATCATATCTTGTAACCTTACTAAAGAATTCCTTGAGAGGGAATTGCTTGGATTAGGGAGAACGTTTTCTCCTAATTCGGTTTGAGTAAAGGAGATTTCAATCGGTTGGATTGAAGGAGAAGAGGGTGGACTTAGGACTCAAGGATTGAGTGCCGAACCACCGTGGTAAACTTAGTGTTTGTTTCTTTGCTCTCTATTGACTTGAATATCTTTTGTTGTTTGCTGCTAATTATTCTATCATTTATTTGATACTAACTGACTAGTTTATTTGCTATATAGTTGTGAAATTATTGTAGATAACTTGTTGTCCCATCTAGAAGTAAAGTGTCATTTGATTGACATTTGCTTACTTAATACTAGTTATATTTGTGTGACTTGTTTACATAATTGGTTTGATTTTGAACCGAAAAGAATAGGAATTAATTCTTGGCTTAAACAATTTAACCCCCCTTCTTATTAAGCCATAAAACCCAACATTTAACACCTTTATAGATAGGAACCTTGCCTTCTTTACAATTTTCCATGTTATACCATTCGAGAATTTGATCCATATATGCCTTTTGAGAAAGCCCAAATAAACGCCAAGAACGGTCCTTTTGAATTTCAATACCTAAAACATAAGTTGCTTCATCAAGATCCTTCATATCAAATTAAGTTGACAACAATTTTTGACTTTCATGAAGTAACTTATGATTATTACTTGCAGGTAAAATATCATCCACATAAAGAATAAGAAAGATCGGAGTGCTCCCACTAATCTTGGTGTAGATACAACAATCTACTTTATTCTCCACAAAACCATATGAAGTGATAAAACTATTAAACTTTAAGTACCACTGTTTAAAAGCTTACTTTAATCCATAAATAGACTTCTTAAGTCTTCAAACAAGTTTTTCTTCTCTTTTTATTTCAAAACCTTCAAGCTATTTCATATACACTGTTTCATTCAGAGTCTCATTCAGAAAAGCAGTTTTAACATCCATTTGCTGCAATTTTATATCCAAATGAGCTACTAGAGCCATTACAATTCTAAAGGAATCTTTAGAATAGACATGAGAAAAGTTTTCATTATAATCTATGCCTTTTTTCTATGTGAAACCTTTTGCTACTAACCTAGCTTTAAACCTTTCAACTTTTCCAGTAGAACTCCTTTTGGTCTTATATACCCATTTACAACCAATAGGCTTACAACCTTCGGGTAACTCAACAAATTCTCAACCATAACTATGCTTCATTGATTGCATTTTCTCTTGCATTGCATCTAACCACAACTTTACTTAAGAACTCGATATTACTTCTATATAAGTTATTGGATTCTTCATAACTCTTATATCATAATCATGTTCTCCCAAATAAACTAAATAATCTAGATGAATTGTAGATCTTCTTTCTCTAATTGACCTTCTAACTATAGGTTCAGGATTTGGATTTTACATTTGTTAATCCACATATGGATTTGTAACTAATGATGACGACTCATAAGTCCTTACTATTGGTATTATAGGCAATTCTAATGCTTGAGTAGGTAAAGAAATTGTAACAGACGTACCTGTTTCATCTTTATCTTGAATAGTTGGAGGAGTACTACCAACCTTTTCTGCTACATCAAGCTCTAGAAATTTTACAGTTTGAGATTCTACAATTCTAGCTCCTCTAGAAAAATTATAAAAATGATATCCCTTTGAATGATCAGGATAAGAAATAAAATAACATCTTGTAGTCTTTGAATCCAACTTACCTAGAGTTGGATTATACAACCTTACTTCTGCAGGACATTCCTAAACTTTTAGATGATTTAAACTAGGTACATGACCAATCCACAATTCAAATGGTGTAAGTGGGACAACTTTCATAGGTACTTGATTAAGTATATAAATAGCTGTTTTCAAAGCTTCTCCCCATAAGAAATCAGGTAAATTGATTCTATTGAGCATACTTCTCACTATATCTATAAGAGTCATGTTCCTTCTTTCAACTACACCATTTTCTTCAAGACTCCTTGGCATTGTAAATGGAGCAACAATTTCAAAGTCTTCTAAATATTTGGCAAATAGGCCTTTAAGCTGTCCAACATCACCATGTTTACCATAATATTCTCCTCTTCTATTTGATCTAACAACCTTGATTATTTTTCCCAATTTTTTTTCGACCTTAGTTTTAAAAATCTTGAATTTATCAAGAGATTCAGACTTTTCCTTAATCAAGTACAAGTAACCATAATGGGAAAAATCATCTATAAATGTAATAAAATATACATTTCTGCATAAGGTTGCTGTATAGGGTTCATTGATATTAGTGTCAATGATCCAAGAGATCAGAACTGCGACTTGCAGACTTTTTCTTTATCTTGACCATTTTACCTATACAACAATCAACACATGTCTCTAAATCATCTTTAAGAGGAGGAAGAATGTCATATTTTATCAATCTTTACACCCTCTCTCTAGAGATGTGACCAAGCCTTTTATGCCACAACATGTATGATTGCTCTTTAGGTAAAAACTTTTTGGGAACAGCCTTTTCAATATTGTAGACATTACATGGAGATAAACTTAATTGATATAAACCATATGATAAAACATAAGATCCAACTTGATTTGAATTATAAAATAAAATAATCATAGAATTTTTTATTTCAAAAGCATAACCATCCATATCCAAAATAGAAACTAAAATCAAATTTCATCTAAAAAACGATACATAAAAAGTGTTCTTTAATAATATTTTAAAACTAGAATCAAGTGTTAAAATAATGTCTCCCACAAAGTCTACAAGAACTTTATTATTATTCCCAACTATAAGCCATAGTTCATCTTTACTTGGTCTCTTCTTGTTTATGAACCCTTAAACAATAAAAGCAATATAATTAGTTGCACTTGTATCGAGCCACCAAGAACTTGATGGGGTTATAGATAAATTAGATTCACAAACTAAAACCAAAGAACTATTACCTGCAAGCTTGCGCTTTAAAAGCCAAGCTTTGTACTTGTTGCACTCCTTTTTCATGTAACACTTCTTTTTACAAAAGTAACAATGATTACTATCCTTCTTGAAGAGTGATTTCTTTACCCTAACTTTATTACCAGATGAACAAACATTCCTAGAGGCTGAAGGAGTACCTATCTGACCCTACAAAGTTGCTCGTCTTCCTTTACTCGCACTTGAATTAGGTGAATATATAACCATATGCGATTTATCTCACTTCAACTTTTCTTCTTCAACAACAACTTTAGCAATAAGATCAGTAAAAGACCAACTATCTTCTTGATTATTATATGCGGTCTTGATAATTCCAAATTCATGAGGAAGTAAATTCAGGGCATGATGAACAACACAAGCATTAGGGAGTGCATCCTAATGCCTTAAGCTTGGTTTGGTAATCAACCATTCTGATAATGTAATCTTTTACATCACTAACACCATCATACCTCATGCCATAAAGTGTTTGCAAGAGAGACTCAATTTTAGCATTGGAAGAGACACGATACCAGTTTTGTATAGTCTCCATAAATGCCTTAGCTGTACCATCCACAGGCAACCCACTATTGAGATGATCCATAATTGACCTTTTTCATAGATAATAAACAAATATGATTGCTCCTTGTCCATGCCTCAAAAGCCTGCTTTTGCTCATTTGTGCTCTCTTCAATGAGAGCATCTGGCATATCCGTAGTTAAGGTAGAATGAACATCAACCATTTCCATAGCGAACATAATATCTTCCTTCCACCTTTTAAAGTTTGCACCTGTAAGAGTCTCAATAGTTATCAATTGGTTATTGATGGAAAAAGTGATTAGAAGTGAGCCAATACAAGATTAATAATATATAAGTACAACATGAGTTCAATCACATGATCACAAACTTAGAGATTCACAAAATCTATCATGTAAACACGTTTGGGCAGAATATATAAAAAGTAATTGTAAAATCTCAGAATAGTAAAGGCCATGAGAATATTCTAATTTTCATAATCTATCACCTTTGGTTGTATAGACTAATCCAATTAGTCTAAATGTATGCATTTCAACTATGCAACCCTTTATGTTCTAATACATAATCACCTCCTTTGGGAGTATAACTATATATTAAAACTAGAGATGTCCTCATTCGTATGAGAAAAATACATTTTGGACATAATTAAGTTGTGCTACATTGGCAATCATAACCTAATTGGATCATTTCCATATGGTGGGAGATACCTTATGTACTTTTTAGAATAATATATCAACATTATAAATCAATTAACTAAATGCATGTTATATCTACATATAACCTTAAAGCATACAAAGTATGTGTTGAAACCAATATAATATTAAAAGAATAATATTACAAGAAACTACATGTTTCAACAACACTAAGGCATGTTAGAATGAAGTAATGTTTCAACTCACATGCACCAAACTCTAAAGAATCAAAAAGAGACTAGGAAAATATTCAAAACATATCAAATAACATATCATAATGATCTTTATTCTAAAATACACACACTGGTTCAAACCGTGTTAAATTTGGACCATCCACGTGCTCTCATGCACCATTACAAACTTTCTAGTCAACTTGGTTGACTTTGACTTTTGGATCATTGACCATTGACTATTGACCCATTGACTGGGTCAAGTTGATTGTTGACCTAAATGGGCTAGACTAGGGGGACTCGAATGGGCCAAATTGGGTGGACCCAGATGGGCCAGGCCGGCTCGACCCAAATGGGTCAAACCAACCTAACCTAGGTCCAACTCGGTTAGGCTTGGATCGGGGTGACCCACGAAGTGGGTTAAACTAGTTACTCAGGTTGAAAACAAGTTACTCGGTTAAGCAATTTCATTTGCAATTCGTTGTTTGTGTAAAATTTACATGAAATAGTTGCCGATTATGCCACAAATCCACCATAAAGTGGAAAAAAACAACTTCTTTTGGTTGATTAAGCCAAAAAACAAACAAATTGGGAAAATAGGATTCTAGGTTTTAACAAAATCGTGATAAAATGCAAATGGAAGCAATTAAATTGGCTAATATTTCTCCAAATTAGTCTATTTACACTCTTTATGACTGTTAATTGCAACCATCAACAAAAGAACCTCAATCGGCTTCAAAATTCGTTTGAATTTTGAACCAATTTAAGAAATTTGGGATTTCATTTTTTAAAAATAAAAAATCACAATTTTAACTGGTAAATTGCAACAAAACCATTTTAAACCAAACAAAACCCAAAAAATGGATTATAGACCCAATCTACGTTGACTCAGAAACAAACCTTATAGGATCTACGTAGACATATCTAAAATACCATTTTGATAATTGAATTGACAATAAAACATAAAGAGAATACTTAGAAACATACCATTCTTCCGATCTATTTTCTCTGTGTTGTAAACCCACAATTGTGAATTGGAATCCGGGCTGAGGTGAATATCCTTTATTCTCATAAGAGTCACTGGCTCGATGAGAGAACCTAGGGTTACGTATTTTGTAAAAGTAACTGTATGTAACCCTAAGAATGACATGAATTTATACTATGAGCTAAAGAATAAGACCTACCTTGACCTTATATGCAACTCAATAGGCTTACTCATCACCACCCTATTTGGTTAGCCACAACCCACATCAGCCATTCCATATTTTAGAACTCATAGACCAACTTAATATAACCTACTTAAGTAAGCCTAATTCAAAATTAAGCTAACATTGTACACATGGATAAATGATGTTGACGTGGCAAACAAACCTTTGACTTTGACTTTGAGGGTTTTAATAGTTGTAAATGGTGATAGGCTTAGTATGCACTTTGTCTTTTTTGTTAAATTTAAGTTTATAAAGTGTTTCATGAAAGCACCTAAAAATGCACCTTGGCATATTAAGCCATGTTAACATTTTAAAGTAGATATTATTAAGTCAACCTTATTTTTCTTAAATAAAATGTATTAGAGTACCCTTTTTTCCTAAAGAACAAAAAGAAAAACATCTAAAGTAGAGCATGTGTACGCCCTTTTAAGAAAAAAAAGTCTTTAACAAGGCTCATGAAGGTATCAAAAGCTTTTAAACCTGAAGATTACTTATCTTATGTAATCATCAAGTTATGTTTATTGTGCCTATACTGTCACCTTGTTTCTTTTGTTTTTAGTAGTTGTGTTAATGAGCAGAACTTAGAGCTACTCTTGAACCCTGTTGTATTTTAGTAGTAAGGTTTGTTAGTAATCAAAGAGACCAATTTTGCTTCAACAACATCTTCACTAGTTAGCTCTTTGCGTGCTATTTTTGACTGTATTTGTTTTGCTAGTTTACTCTGGTTTGAGTTACTGAAGTCATTAGTGGTATCAAGGCCGTGTCATGACGAAAATCTAGCCAATCTGCTTATAAAACATGGCTAAGGAATCGTCTGCACATTGAGCAACATGGACATGGAAATGGAAGTTGATACACCAAAAGCAAACCCCTAGATCAAGGATGATGACCTTTTCAAAGTTGTGGAATCTGGCGATGCATCGATGTTCAAATTCTTATCTTGGAAGCAGTTTTCAAAAGCTTTCTTTCTCAAGAATGAGGACAATTGATCCCTCCTACACATGGCTGCCTTTTCTTGTCAAGCCAAGGTGAGTATTACCCGGAAGTTCTCTAGTTACCCATTAGGTTGCTAGGAATTGTAAGAAAATGATAGACGAGGAAAAGTAAAGTTTGGACTCTTGGAGACCTAGGTGCTCTCTAAAAGGCTTCTAGGCTTATAAGGCACTTCATAAGTGTCAACTTTTCTAATGTAAGACTAAGTGTCTAATACTCTCTTGCAATCTAAGCTCAGTTTTATTTTGCTAATGAAAAATTGCCCTAACTACAAAATTGTGTTAGCATAAACACAAGAAAACCTAGTTCACTTTTAGCTTAAGTTCACCTTTCTCTAAAATGTTTCAAAGCTTAAGACACTTTATAGGTGGCAATCTTTTTGGTTTATGCTAGTGTTGCATTAAACTTACAAAAATTGGTCAGTATTGGGTGACATAAATCAACTTAATTTTGAAGTTAATGATGTGAACTCTAAAGTGCATGTTTGCCTCGACATTGTGGTACCTCCTTGCCTTTGTGCCTATTTGCCTTTGAATAGTTACCAAAAAGAAACAAAGAAAAACTAAACGAAGAATAAAATTATCCTTTCTTGTGTCTCTTAATTTATGAGAAAGTAATATCTTATTTAAATTGAATTGTTTGAGAAATTGAGCCTCATGATTGGAG
The DNA here is from genome assembly GCA_028551475.1 of Casuarina equisetifolia. NCBI lineage: Eukaryota > Viridiplantae > Streptophyta > Magnoliopsida > Fagales > Casuarinaceae > Casuarina > Casuarina equisetifolia. Next base: position 22,378,534 of record CM052360.1, read on the forward strand.
GTAATTTGAATCACATTAAAGAGGAGTGTTATTTAATGTGGTTGGAATCAAGGTTAACAAGTTAAGCTAAGTTTACTTGACTTTTGAGTTATAGTCATAATGAGCACTTGTCTTGCCTAATGCGATATAATGTAACCTTTTTGAATTTTGAAAAATTATACTCTTTGGCTTAATGCTTACTCTAGGCACTCTTTACTAGCTTATATGCAATATATGTATGTAATATGAGAGGTACTTTATTGTGTTGTCTGGTTACTGTTGTATTGAGCACGTGTAGGAAAATGAATCATTGGTGTTGTTGTAGAAAAGGCTCATTTGGTTACCCTTTCTATTGGTTCTTGTTGATTAACCTAAAGGTTTCCTCTTTGAGATTTTTAACAGTTTCAAGGTTGGCTTGACATGATTGGATTGCATCCATTGGTGCCATGACTAAAAAATGATGAAAGGATCATATTTTTCTTAGTCAAATGCTAAACATGGAGAAGCACAATAGATGCATAGGGCAGCACAATGAATGCATGGAGTCTTAGGCATTAGTTCACTGCATAAATGTTTTCTAGAGAGCTATTAACACAACTCCTTTAGAATCAATGGAAAACAAGTTCAATACATGAGTTGCATAACCTAATACATATAAACTGTTTTTGTTATGTATTTTATGCATTTTCTCTAGTTTCCATTCAATGTGAGCCTAAAATGGCGTGTTATCATGTTTTGGATTCAATCATATTGATGTAATTTTTTTTATGAGTTTATTCATCTAAGAATAAGAAAACACAAAGGTATAACAACATATTTCAACATTAAAAATTCATCTAAAAGGAAGTTATATTTAGAATTCTTCAACTATACATTGATGTAAAATTTATCATCTACATTAGATACAAGATCAATCAAAACCAACTAAAATAGGTTTCACACAGATTGAAGTAGACAAAGAGAACAGTATTTGAATAGAAAATACCAATGCGGGGAGAAAGGCAGAATATTTTAGGGTGCCCCATTTATTAAGCAAGTCCATTAGGTAAAACCTAATAGAAAAAAGAAGTCCATTAGGTAAATGTCAACTAGATGGGGAAATGCATCTTAAAATAAATAACTAGAAAGATAAGTTAGCCGACTTTGACACAAATACTTGAGAGGTTCTTCATAAGCTATATGAGTAAAGAAAATATTTTTATTGACGTCAATCTTTGAAGGTTGCTAATCATATTTGAAAGAAAAGGGATTTGATATCCGGGTAACGCCTTCTTTACTTCGGGCTTTGCGTTGACTCTGAGGATGAAACTTCCAATGCCTTTCTGATGTGAACTGGGCAATGAAGAGAGGCTTATTTTACAAGATGGATTGTGATAGATAGGCCAGTTGGAAACATAACATAGTTTCCAGAAGTAGCTATGCCATGTGCACACTAACGCTCCACTCGCAATTTTTTTGACACGAGCAGTTAAGTATCAAAATTTTAAATGCAATTTTTAAGCTTAAATAATAATTTTATAATTAAATAATTTTGTATTTGATTTAGTAATATATAATACTTGAAATTTGAAAAAAAAAAAAAAAAAGGTATCGAGTTGTCTTTTTATAAAGGCGACTTTGCGATGGCCTGTCTCACAGCTTTGCCTAACATGAGACATAAGCTAAATATTCAAAAGATGACAGGAATGTACAAATAATTTAATGGTAATGCGTCCTTTCCGGATCTCAGTGAGTTGTTTTAACATTTTCCTTTGTCTTGCTGGGACGCCCACCCTTTATGTTTAGCATATAGAGTGTAACCTCCGGAACCGAAGGTTCTTGAACATTTCTGACAAGACCAACCGGGAAACTGCATTATATGACTACATAATACACTAAATTTAGACTGAAATGAGGTGGTATGATCTTCGAAAAAAGTGCATGAAGTGCGCAAGGGCTTGTATTTAGTAGCCTGTTCACTTTTGGAGCCGAAGGCAATAAAGTAGTATTGAGACTTTTAGGACGTAATTGAAATAGGGTAAAAGACTCTTGTATAAAATCTTACAAAGCAAATATATTAGGTTAGAATCCTTTCTTTTATATTTTTTACTAATCTAAATATGCTTTCGAATGGACCGCTATTCTAAATCATTAAGCAAAGTGGCCATTATCTTTAACATTAGATGCACATTCATAAATCATTTTTTCCTATGCCTCCCAAAATATCTATAACTTTAACCTAAATATGTTAGCTTTTTTTTTGTAAAGCTTACCAGAAGGTGGGCTTATATTAATGTTGGTCTAATAAAGTGAAATTGGGTTATGGAATATGGACAGGCTAGTGTGGGTCGTGGCTTGCTAAATAAGGCCGTGATGAGTGGGCCTATTTGGGGGCACATAAGGCTAGGGCTAGGTCTTATACTCTAGCTCATAGTAGTTAAGCATATTATTCAGAGCATTAGGGCTAACAAGAGGCTTCATTCTTATAAGTCGCAACCCTTTAGGTTCTCTCATTGAGCTAGTGCCTTCAGAATGAGAATAAAGGATATTCAATAAACCTAAAGATCAAATTTCACATTTGTTGATCTTCATAAGGAATAATACTACTAAATGATTTTTGATTTCCCACCCAATCTTATTTTCCTCATGTTTATTTGGTATTTTAGATATGACTACGCAGATCTTGGGTTTGCGATCTTATTAGAGATCGATTAAATCTTTCATGTGTTATCAAAGCTTTTGTAGTTCGGGTCTCAAACCCAAAAAGTTGTTTAGTTGGTTGATTTTTATGGTTTTCAAAGAGTATTTTGGATTTACACAGGTAAAAACACAATTTTTTTAAAAAAATTCCCAAATCATTCAATCAGACCAAAATTCAAGCAAATTTTTTATCCGATTGAGTTTCTTTCAACGTTTTCTATTGTAATCAGTCATAAGGAGAAAAGATCAACTGATTTGGATTAAGATTAATAAATCTAAATGCTTCAATTTGTAATTTTACCAATTTTTAGAAACTTAGTTTTTCAATTGTCGATTTTGGTCAATTTCAAGATTTAATCAACCTAAATCGACCCTCTACAGTGGTCATTCGATGTTTATATGCCGATTGGAGTGATCAAATTGTACAATTTTATGAGTTGTGAACGGATTCATTTACGGCTCCGTTCATCACTCATTCGAATCATTTATGACCTAAATTGCAGGAGTTGACTCAGTTTACCGATTGGCTCAGTCTATTTGCAAGCCTAGGCCAATTGGTCTAGCCCATTGGGGTATGGCCTGACCTGGCCCATTTGTTTCAAGCCCACTCAAGTCAGGCCCACTTGGCTTTGGCCCATAATTGCCGACCTGGCTCACTTTCTATCTGGCTTAATCCATTTGGATTTGGCTCAGCCCATTCAGGTCCACTATGGTCAACTTGATCTGGTCAACTAGGTCCAATCCAGTTAACTTGATTTGATCAACTAGGTTTGCATTGGTCAATTAGGTTTGATTTAGTCAACCTGGACCCATCAACCTAGACTAGTCAACAATCAATGATTATCAGTCGGTTAACCACTGGTCAACAATCAAAATTCAAAAGTCGACAAAATTAACCAGAGACCTTCTAATGGCGCGTAAGGGTGTGTGTGATGTCTAAATTCAACGTGGGTTGTACCAAAATGTAAGTTTTTGAATTTAAAACATTTTGATATATAATTTGATATCTTTTAAGCTTAAGATAAGTTGGTTTTAACAACTTAAAGTTTAGAAAGCATGTTAATTTAAATATTGATTTAAGTTTAACTAAAAAAGTAGTATAATAAATATGCATTATTGTTTTAGCATGTTTATCATATCAAGGTATATGCTAAATATGGTGTGTGTATACGTAGCATGCGTTTAGTTAATTCTTTAATATTGTTGTTATAGAGAATATGCATGAATGTTTTACCATATTCTAAGTCATGATTTTGCATGCTTAAAGTTATAGTACATTTATAATTATAGCATGCATAGTCACTCGTTGAAGTTGTTTGATATGTAATTTGGAAACAAAATGCCCTTAGTTTATTAAGTACAAATTAAATACTAAAGATTGTGAGTTATATAAAGTATATCCCGCAGTATGAAACTAATCCAATTAAGTTGTGACTACCATGTCACATCTTAATTGTGTTCAAAAAACTTTTTCTCATATGGTTAAAGGATGCCTCTAATTGTAGTATGTAGTCATATTCCTAAAGGAGGTGATTATATGTTAGAACTTAGAAGGATGCATGTAAGAAATGTGTGAGTTTAGATTGATTGAATTGATCTATATACTCAAAGGTGGTAGATTATGAAAATTAGAATATTCTCATGGCCACTATAATGTAGAGATTTTACAATTACATCTCATGGATTCTGACTAAACGTGTTTATGTGATAGTATATGTGAACTCTCTTGTGATATGTTCATATGGTTTTAGTTCATATCATACTCACATTATTGACCTTTTGTCAATTTTAATTTAGTCACTTTGTTTGTCCACAAAAACCTAAATTGGGGTTTATATGTAATCTTTATTTTTGAAGTGAAAGGAAGACATGAAGTTTTTAATATATATGGCATATGTAGGATTTTGTCTATATGGATAAATCAATGGATCACATTAAATAAAGTAATAAAAATAAATGTTGGTATAGGCTACATGTTAAAGGATTAAATGCACTTGTATACCTTTTATAAGGGGGTTAACTTAAAATTACCATTAGGTGATTTATTATATTGCTAAGGAATTCATAAATTAAGTAGCATTAAGGTTATTTGCCTTATTAAATACTTCCATTAATATTTAGCTTTATTCTTTTAAGGTTTGATAATAAAGGTGTTGAAAACCATATTTGGGGTTATAGATTATCAAACCAAATTTTGAGTAATACTCATAAAGATACTCACAACACCACCAAGGATTTTAAGTAATTTAGCATCGTGTTAGGGGTTGAGAGTGAAATCCTTTAATAGGATTGTGATTGTTACTTCTTATGTAAGAAGAAGGGTCCTATGAGTAAAGACTATAACTATATAAGGCTTGGTCATTAAAGTAGGAGCCAAAAAGTGATAGTTATTTGGCTTTTGTTTATGAATTTATCCAACTCCTAATGGCTAGATATTCAGGTAACTAATCATGGTTTCACCATTTAGGGATTCATAAATAGAAAAAAGCCAAATAACGATGAACTAACACTTATACAAGTTATGGGAGATAAGATTTTATTTTAAAGTTTGGTTTTTTTCCAAATGATTTTAAAAAACATTTTCTATAAACAATTTTGAAGGAATTTGTTTTCAATCTTTAGTTTTGGACAAGTATGGTATCTTTTTTAAAATAAAGATTTCAATACTTGACTGTGAATTTAAATAAAGTTAGTTACTACATTTTGTCTTATAAATTAAATATAGTGTTTAGCTCCTAATGATATCTATCTCTTAGTACTTGAGAAAGATATTCTTAATTATCTAAAAAGAAATTTTACACTTTGTGACATAAAAGCTTTGGTCACATCTTTAGTAAAATGTAGAAAGATTGATAAAGTTTGACATTCAATCTACTTTTGAAGGTGATCTAAAGATATGCGTAAACTATGATAAAAGCAAATTGACCAAGATAAAGAATTGGTTTACAGTCCATTGTTTTTGGCCTATTGGAGGTCACATATATTGATATTAAAGACCCCTATATAGTAACATTATAAAGAATATTCTATTTCTACATATTCATAATTTGTTTTTGTTTTACACTAGTTATAAAAAGTTTGATTCTCTTAAAGAAATTCAAAGTCCTTGGGATTGTGGTTGAGTAATAGTTGAGAAAAGGTATTAAAAATTTCTCATATCCTATTGGGAGATTAGTATTATGGTAGAAATAGGATGCTAATTAGTTTAAAAGCTTGTTTATTGAAAGAATTCTAAAAGAATTAGCCAATTTGGATTATTGGGAATCCAAAATAGAGTGGTGTAGTAAAAAAAGGTGTAATTATATTCTTGTGAATATGTTAAGGACTATGATTTGTAAGACCAATTTACGTAGTTTCTTGTGGGAGAAGCTTTAAAAAGATCATTTTATATTTAAGCTTGGTTATTTCACAAACTCCTTTTGAGTTATGTACTAGAAGTGTATCAAATCTTAAATATCATAAAGTGTAAGATGTTTTACAAAAATACAATTGTTTAACCAAAACCTCTACAAGTACGAATGAAGAATTAAAGTTACTTTGAAATCATTTGAAAGAATATTTGTTTTATTAATAAAAGCTCTAAAAGTATAAAGTTATAGACAATAAAGTTACACATTTTCTAGAGTTAAATATGATAGAGTAAGATGTATGTAGAGCTTATGACACTAAAGTGGAGACCTACTAAGTTAATTCAACTAGTTATTGATAAAGTTCTAAATAAGGTTCCACAAGTCCAAGATCTGTTTATGGTATTTTTATTGGAGGTTCATTAGGTAAAAAAGACTTATTGTTCATTTTTATTATTGGGTCTTTTAGATGACTGTGACATTGATATTGTGGTTGACCTCATTACTCGTAAGGACACAATTTTTATTCCTTAGTTAGATTTAATGAGTGACAAAATGCAATTGATGACTCATTTATGGTATTTGTTATTTTGTTGAATTGTCTAAATGTTGAAAGCTTGTTGAATTATTTGTTGATAGTGAATGTATATAACAAGTCTAATGAGGTTTTCTAAAAAAGATTAAGTGGTTTAAAACCACACTAGTGGGTAAAGAATTATATCATATGAACATGAAGACCATTTATGAATAAGAAGGTCTAGGTGTGATCCAATCTTAAGCACATAATGAATTTATGTGTAAACATAATAAGTTTATTTACAAATTAAAGCATGCTTTTTAATAGTAGTACTTGAAATTTGAAAGTTTATACATGTATGTGGTACTATACTGACTAGATTACCTGTCATAAAATTATACCAATTGTATTTAGTGCGTGGGTGCTTTATATATTGACAGATGAAATCTCTATATATACATAGTGTGTATATGTTAGTTTTAAGGGAGGTGTAAACCTTAAGCAATGGTTGGGGCATCAATAGTTAGCCATAAAGCATGTCTTGTGACATATAAAGATAAACTAGAGTTTTTAAATACAAGATACGAAAAGGTTCATTGGAACCATAAAGTATATTCTCCGATGGCATTTTGTCATCGAATGAGAGAGAATTGGATTGACAATATAAATAACACATGAAGTAAATAGTGTTATATGGTTGCCACTACCATATTCATCTGTATTAGTAAGACTGAGACTTTTGTGATCATGATTAGTACTGTATCAGTTAAGAGGTACAACTGCTACCATGATTCAAAGGTTGAAATCTTATGTGATGGGAATTCTATTTTAAACAATCTCTAGATCAACATAAAGGTGCACACACATAATTATTTTGAAATACTAATTATTATTATTACTATTTTATTCACATTAATAGAGCCCAAGTGGGAGAATGTTAGCTTTTTTTTTTTTTTTTTTGTAAAGTTTACCATAAGGTGGGCTAATATTAATGTTGGTCTGATAAAGTGAGACTAGGTTCTGGAATATGGATTGGCTAGTGTGGGGTGTGGCTTGCTAATTTGGCCATGATAACTGAGCCTATTTGGTGGCACGTAAAGCTAGAGTTAGGTCTTATCCTCTAACTTATAGTATTTAAGTATATTATTCAAAGCATTAGAGTTAACAAAAGACTTCATTCTTACAAGTCGCAACCCTTTAGATTCTCTCATTGAGCTGGTGCCTTTAGAATGAGAATAGAGGATATTCACCTAACTTGAAGATCAAATTTCACATTTATGGATCTTCATAAGGAATAATACTCTATGGTATGATTTCTAATTTCTCATCTAATCTTATTTTTGTCATGTTTATTTAGTGTTTTAAATCTGATTACGCCAATCAAATGAGCCCATTTCTCTCTCACTATTGATGTCCCTGTATTTATTATATGTTACTTTTCCATGTTGCAATCAGGGCATACATGAAGTAAAAGAAAGTATTTTGCTACGATTTTACTTTTACTTGCTATAACTATATTTAATTTCAAATTATTTGACCAAACAATTTTAATAATGTTTTCTATTTTAATTATGTTATAGGGCTTACAATCTAATATAAAACTTAATTCTTCAAAAAAAAAGATAAAAGTTAATTCATAAATTTCATATCAACCAATGGTTGGAGAAGAAAATCAATATATTGCTTATGTAGCTTACCCCTTACACCTCTTTGAAGAAGCTTCTATTACTACCTTGTTTACTTTTCTGTGGATAATGTTAGATTTTTTATATCTAAGCATTATTCAAAAATTTTGTCCTTTTCATATACAACTTTTATTCTTGTCACTCTACAAATTCAGTATTCAAGTAGAATATGCACTCTTCCACACACCAACATAACTGAAATATTTTAGACATTTACTTTCTACAGTATTTGGTGGGTTTCCTTTCATTATTCTTTTTCCGACTGAATTAGTACATCATTGCTCAAGACGATAATCACTTCTTCTGTAAGATAGTCCATGTGAAGGCGGCTCGAGGGTTCCACGTTTCAATACGCCTTGCTTTGGCCTTTTTGTCTGTTTGTGTGGACTTTTAAGTGTTTTCGTTCAAACTGTTCAAGGCCATGCTATTCCAGTCTAAACAAATGGTCTCAACTAGTATTGAAATGTGGAAGATTTAGGACGATGGAATTGGGCTTTAAAGCTTATAAAGGCTTGTCTCACAAATGGAAAGTGTTGGCCTAGTTCTTGCTCAAGTTTCTTTCTTTGATTAGTTTTCTGGCCATTATTGTAGCAGTCGGCGTTAATGATGCTCCTGGGTCATTGTTTTGGGGGCTAAGTTGGTAAATGGACTTGTTTTGCAGCACGTCGACAACAATCCATAAAGTCGACTCTCTCTAAAGTAATGATAGATGTAGTTCTGTTTATCTCTAGTTCGAGGGGTAGGCAGCTTTTATTCGTTGTTGAAACAAAGCACAAAACCATTTACACTAAATGGTGATCAAGCTTGAAGGGATAACTATAGACTGCATAGCAAATACGAGTATAAGTTTGGAGAAATGTTAAAAGACTTATTTGTTTTAAAATTGATTTATAAAAGAAAAGAATATGTTCACATATGAGAAATACAACAGACAAATATATTAGTGATATGAAAAAATCGGGTCTGTAACAGTGGACTTATTTGTTTTAAAATTGATTTATAAGAGAAAAGAATACGTTCACATATGAGAAATACAACCTACAAATATATTAGCAATATGAAAGAACTGGATCTCAACACACTCTATGTTCCAAATATTGAATTCTTCTTTTTTTTTATAAGAATCTAGTTCATGAATAAATGAGTGATTCACTTAAAAGATATGTTTTGATATTAGTTAGAGATTTTGTTTTTGTTAAAGATGAAAATTTCGTATTAGAAAAATATAATATTTTAATATTGTTTAAATATAAAAAATATTCTTTAATTCTTAACCTAACTTTTGTGTTAGATTTGAGTTCTTTTAGCATAACATTAGACCCAACTTTAGGTCAATTTCAATTTTTGAGTTAGATTTGATTAATTTTAACTTATGTATGATATGTTAGATGTAGAAGAATATGAAGATAAAAAACTTTCATTAAAAGGATACGATATTTTAAATTAGATTATAGGCCTACTTCTAATAATTTTCTTTTTTAGAAATGACTTATAAAAGAATGAAACAAAATAACATATAAAGAACATAATAAGTTGACATATTTACATTTAATGCATTTGAACACAAATCATTTTTAGAATTCACAGTAACAAATTAACCAAATTCTCTAGGCCAATACGAGGAAAAATTCAGACCCAGAAAGAAATGATGTCATATAGTTTCAACAGCTTGGAAAAGGTGGAAAAGGTGGAAAAGTACTTTAGATTACCATAAATGAAGCAAATGAATCACACATACACTGTCACGTCGGTGAGTGAGAAAAAGGCAATCGTCTGTGATCTATACCTAATCTGTTGGATATTCAACAATGGAAGCTGTGAAGCTGATCAAAGCATTAGGTGACATTGGGCCATTGTTTTCAAAACCTCATCTTCTTGGTGAAATGACAGACCATGGTTGCCTTAATATTTCGTATTATACACAATTTTTTAATCTTTTTCTTCTCATGTTCTGGTCTTGTTGCACGTGGAGCAGCATGTGATGTTTTATCAATCAAAGAAGTCCAACTGATAGATAGAAAAGAATAATAAATAAAAAAAAGGGAAGAAAAGCACACCTCTAGAGTGTGCGCGAGATAAAAGGTATGCTTTTTTTTCTTTTAATTTTTTTATATTAAGGTTTCAAAAAGGATTTTAGAAAGTGACAATTTCAATTTCTTTTTTTTTGGTTTTTAATGTAAGTTGCATTAATAGAATATAATATACAAAAGCACAGGGGCATACACCAGTATTACAAAATTTTCAAAAATAAACTAAAAGTAAGAAAAAATAAAGGTTGGAAGCCTTCAGATCTCACTCAAAAAGACATTACCTTGTGAGGGTTTAATATTGTGAAGCATAGAAGCTCTCCCTCGTACAATTTTCCTTACTTTAGCCAACAAGATTAGAATGTCAACTAATATATTTTGAAATCTTCTTCCATTCCTTTTTGCCCAAATGCAATAAATACAAGCTAAAAATGATATTTTAAGAAGTTTTACAGCGAGATCTTTACCTTTAGATGCTTTAATCATCCATTTTAATTCTTCATTCCATCCTTTGATGTGAAGTCGAATTCCATTTTGAGCAAGGATATTCTTCCAAATCAACATTGTGCAAGGACATTCAAAAAAGAGATAACTCTTGTTTTCTATTTGAGCCTGACAAAAATCACAGTATTGGTTAATTGTAGGAAGCCATTGTATCATTCTCTCTGCTGTAAAAAGTCGATCATGACAAACTAGCCATTTAATAAAGTTATGCTTGCAAATCCCACCAGTCCAAACTAGATCATACCAATCTACTTTCTCATTTACTAGTTGAAGGTCCTGATAAATAGCTTTGCAACAATAGGCAGACTTGGAAAGAACTGAGGTAAGCATGAGCCTTAACTTGAGAAGACCTCTCCAACTCCATACCATTGAATCTTTGATTTGAAGCTACATTACTGAAATTATTTTACATTTAGTGCTGTGAGTCCAAAGCATACGTCCTAAAAGGATTTTATTCCAAAGTTTAAGGTTCGACAATCCCAATCCCCGTTCCTTCTTTGGTGAGCAAACTGTTTGCCAAGCAATTTTGTGGGAATGTTGCATATCTGTACTTCCTGCCCATAAAAAGTTTCTAATCTTTTTCTCTATTTCATAAATTATTTGCTTTAGCAGTAAGAAAACTTGCATCCAAAATGTACATGTGGATATTAGGACTGATTTTGACAACTGCAATCTTCCAGCAAAGCTTAAATGCTTCATTCCCCAACCTTTTATTCTACTAAATATTTTATCTGTCAAACCTTTGCAATCAGCATGAGTAAGCCTTTTTGTAATCAAGGGAACTCCAAGATATCGAATGAGGAGTGTACCCATGGGGAAAGGTGAGTGATCTAAGATGAAAAACTGCTCTTAATATGATAATCCTGAGAAGAATATTTGACATTTACTTGGATTGTAATGAAGAACTATAAGTTCACCAAACTCCTCCAAAGCTTCTATAAGTCAAAGCACAAAATTTATATCTTCCTGGGAAAAAAGAAACAAATCATTAATAAAACATAAATGGGTGATTTTCTCAGTTTTGCATCACCAATGGAACTTAAAAGTTGATGTGGAGGTTTTTGCAATAATAATTATGTTTAGTATTTCCATAACCAAAACAAATAGATAAGGGGATAATGGGTCTCCTTGTCTCAATCCATTGGTACCTTCAAAATAACCTACATGCTCTCCATTGAAATTTTGTTAAAAGAAACATAGATTTCAAAATAAAGTTTAAAAAAAAATGAAACTTATGTTTTATTTTAACATGCAACATCATCATAAAAATTTATAAGAGATCATGAGAGAATGAGATGGAGAGAAATCCTTATTGTAATTAAGTATTACACTTATATAATATTAAGTGATTCATTTATATTAAAGTATATATCATTTTCATTATTAAAAAATTCACAAACAAGATTTAAATAATATAAAACTTATGTCTCTATTAATACATATATTGCAACCCTTTATCAAGTGTTTGACATACAATAAAATATTGACATTATAGGTTAGTGAAAGATTACTAGTAGAAAGCCACATATTTTATATACAACTATAGGTTCTAATTAGTTATAAGTAGAACATATTTGATAGCAACAAAGGAGCTCACTAAAGCCAACACCAACCAAGTCATTCCCCTCATTAGCTCAAAGGTTGTATAAGAACTGCAACAATGGTTGAGAAGTACTTTAAGCGTTGAACCTTTGCATTGCATCTTTCTCTTCACAAAGTCAACAAATGCACTACAAAGTTACATATGGCATATGTTAGCATCGCAAGTAGCATACTCAAATATGGGAAATGAAAGTCTTATACTTAAAAAATATAATCTTTGAATGGTATTTAAACATAAAAGATATCTCTTAACTTTTGAGTTAATTTTTGAGTTACATTATCAAAATTTAGGTTGGTTTACTATAATTATTATTCAACTTTAAGCCTAAGGTGTACTTGGTGTGCAAAAAGTGTTAAAGATGAAAGTCCTACGTTAAAAAATATGATTCTTAGGTAGTGTTTGAATATAAGAATATTTCATCAACTTATAAGTTAACCTTTAGGTCTGACTATAAACTTGTTTTTAATACCATAAAGCTAAGAAAAGGACAGGGCATATTATATAAGAACCGTAGTCAAAATGGTATAACAGCAACAATGAAATAAAAAATATTGTAAACACCATGATTTCGACACTTGTTTTGCCCCTTTAAGTACTTTCCTAATCCATAGTACCAGATGTATAATTTAAAAATCCTGAAGGCTTGGACTAAGGTAAAATAGAAACAAAAAGCATATTCAAGATAGAAAGCTTAGTTTTGTAGCCATTAAAGGAATGAGAGTGTCAAACTTGGCTTTCATAAAATTTCCACAATTAAAAGATGCCCCATGTTGTATATTTTGGTCCAAAATGTTGTCTCACCCAACATGCTAAGTGATTACTAAATATTGAATAGAATTGAAATCTTCTTGGCCAATAAATGGTTCTATTTGAACTATAAATGGAGCATGAAATTACTCTTTAGGGTGTCAATATTTGACCATGTTTGAGAACTTGAGATTGCAGAAAATGACTCTTTACAAGAGGCTTTCATTTCTTCACATCCAATGAGGCAAATGAATGGGTTCAAATGCGTCCACTTAGACTAAGAGGGAAATGGGGTTCTTTAAATAGACTATGATTAAGCAAAGTCTGTAAATCACTTTAAGAAGCAACTACATGAAATAAAACTTGATTTTGACGCCTAAATAAACTACAAAAATAAAGTGTGCCAATTGTTAGGAGCCAAATTATTTGAAGGTTTTGAGTATATTCCACACATATGGAATGGAACACTTGAAGTGTTAGCATAATTTTCTATGGTCATCAACCATAACTTAAATTCTATTTTCGACATCTCGTACTTTCAAATTCCTTTTACGTAACAAAAGAAGTTTTAATGATTATACAATCTAAAGGCTTGTGAACACTCCAATTAAGCTTGAAAGTGGCACCAGGGAGTGATTTAGTTAATGCTTGTATAAATTCAATTGACATTATCAATTTAAATGAGTTAAATGTCACAAATCAAGATTTAGATAAACTTGGATCCATCCAAGGCCATGAATGATATTTCTTTGCATAGTGATAACAATAAGAGCTAGTTATGTTAAATTAACCAGGTTGTTGTTCTTTAAGGAACAAGTAGCAACCAGGGAGCAGAAGAAAGCCTAGTGGATAATTGCACACCCAATCAAGATAGTAGAAGAGAGTTTATTGCAGCATATAAATAGGTCTTGTATTGGGTGTTGTTGTTCTCCCAATTGGAGAACTCCTGAAAAAGGATTGCATTGAGGTACCAATGATAGTTTTGGGACTACTTAGTCTCCCAGAAGATGATCACTCCTTGCTCCCTGCATAGACAAAGGTCCTTCAGCCTCCTTTCTTGGTAATACTCTAACTAATCCAATTCAAATTCTTGAGCCTTAAAGATCACATCAATATGCTGGGGCACCTTCTTCTCCCCTTCTCTTATTCCAACAGCAATTTCTAGCCTTAGATCGATATTTGTTTCCTTTAACTTCTCATCCTACAATCAAATAGGTATTTAGGTTTCATGGATCTGGATTAATTGGGTTTTAGAAGACACCATTGCACTCAAATTTCAAACAAGAATTTTAGGTTCCATAAATATCGTGTCTCCCTGCAACTCCATCAAAGGAGATCACTATATCTTATTAGTCTTAGGTACTGTTAAACGATAAGCATCATCTTAAAGGTTGAAATAGCTACAACACCATAGAATGACATATGTTAGGACCTCACTCTAATCTCAAACACATTAATTTGAGGGCAATTTGAGTACTTCACTGAAGGGCTTTCTTTGGCATGTCCAGGCCGATAGTAATGTTCACAAAAGAAACATGGTCTTCCCTGTCCATATCTAACATTGGAAAAAGGTTGCAAATTGCCCATAATAGTGGATGAATCATCTTTCTAATTGTTACCAAACCCCCCTCCAAAGGACACAAGGGATTGCACAACAAAGGCAGTCGAATCTGTTCTCCCATTGTCAACTTGCAAACTATGTTGGTGTTCCTCATCGGCAACCAACGAGAACACCTCGTCAAAGGGACGAATCGGGCTCCGTTAAGTGATGTTGCTACTAACTGTGGCATAGACAAGCTGAAGTCCAAGCAGAAAACGTACAACATGTCCAAACTCCTTTTTTGCCACCAATAAGCTCGAAAAATCACAAGTGCATTTATTACACTTGTATTTCATTATTGGTAAACATTTATCTAGTTTGGCCCATAAATTTGAGAAACGAGTAAAATACTTGGCCACTAACTCATTGGGTTACTATTTTACTTCTCCAAGTTGTTGTTCCAAGTCATATCGATGTGTCTTAATAATCTTGGAATACCTAGTTTCCAACATTTTCTAGGCCTTTGAAGCATAGTCACAAAGGGAAATAACATTCCCTATTTATGCTGAAACAAAATTCATCAACTAAGACAAAACCACCAAATTGCACTTATCCCAATGACTTCCCCTCATAACATCATCCAGCCTAGGCAAAGTTCCATATACCAAATCCACTTTAGCCTGAGAACTCAAAGCAATTTGCATTTTCCTCTTCCATGGTGGATAATTAGTTGAACTAGTGAGCAGTTGAGGGACTAGAATGGCGGTAGAAACATTGTTGGGGGCCAACAAAAGAGGATTGGTCGATTATAGGAGAGTGGGGTTTTTGAACAAACTAGTTTTTCCATCCATGGTAGCAAACACATGAAATGGTTTACTAGAGAAGGGAGATAGAGACGATGACAACAATGGGAAGAAACAGGTTTTCGCCATGATGGCGTGACTCAAAAAGCTACGTGCGAGTAAGGATCTTACTTGTGGGACCCAACTCACGACTACAGAGAATTAGGGGCAACTATGTGTTCGGTGAAATTCTAAATGTAAGTGAACATGTCGAACAAGTAATATAATGATAAATAAAGGTATCGTCCCACAGAGATTAATGATTACTAAACTAACTAATTACTAATGGTGAATAACTCTTAGAATTTATCTAACAAATCTAAATGATAGATGATAGATTAATTAACTAAATCTAAAAAAAACTAAATACACGAAATATGTTAGAGTATATGATTTCACTATAACTACTACGTATAAATATTAATTATTTATGCTTCTAAGAGGGATAATATCTATGTGATGGCGGAACTTCCTAATTTATTCACTATCCTCTGTCTAGGTATATTTATTCAGAATCCTATGCTTGCAAACCTATTTAGTTCATTAACTCATTATATCTCTATATGTAAATTGAAACAAACCAAATGCATTAGGATCTATGAACATTCCTAGTTTACACTGAAAGCCACACAAACAATATAGTATATGTCTATCCATATTTAATTTATGGTTACACATTACAAGAAGCAATTGTATACCATCTCCTGTCAGTCTCAAACATGCAAATCATATCATTTAAGTGGTAGCTAATTACTTAAAAGTATTAAACTTTACATAAATAAAATATCTTGCAAAACATACTGATCATAACATTCATACCATCATAATTAGGTTTACATCATAACTCTAACAAAAGTAAACTAAATGATAAAGAAATAATAGGGAAGAATAATAATAGGAATTAAAGAAGGCATCTTGAATCCAAGAACAAGAAGTCTGTCACCCTTTTTGTCTTCTCTTAAAAAAAACATTGAGTTGTGCTCAATTTTCTCTTCCCCTTCTTTTGCCTCTTCTCTTCTTTTAAATAGGGTTTGGGTTTATACCTATCTCTTATCTTAGTAGAAGTGGGTTTTGGAAACCCAAGACAATTGGGTTTTGAACTCTTATATTGATTGGGCTTTGAACTCCTAACATGACTAGGTTTTCTTGATCTTGATATTTTGACTATATAATAAACATCAGGTTTTCTATGCTTATCCTTTTTCTCCATGCCTCCTTATGCTACAAAAACAAGGTAAATTCAAGTAAATAAAGAGGAATTCAAATATTTTCTTATAAGCATTTTATTATTTGTTGTCTAAAAATAGGTATAATAACTCTATAAAAATAGAGTTATCACTATGAAATTTTGCCCCTTAACTTAAGTGAAATGATGCATATAATCAAAACTCACTGTCTAGGGACAAGGACATAATTTCCCTGGACTTAAGTGAAATAGTGCATGCAGGGAAGCAAAACACACCATTTAGGGGCAAGGTGGTAATTTACCCAAACTTAAGCGACACAGTGTGTGTAGGGAAGCAAAACGCACCGTCTGGGGCAAGGTTGTAATTTCTCTAAACTTAAGTGAAATGGTGCGTGTAAGGAAGTAAAATACACCGTCTGGGGGTAAAAGGGTAATTTAACCTTGACAATAAATGAAATGGTGCATATAGACTGGAAGAGATCAAAGGGTGGAAAAGTAATTTCAAACCCCAAAATATCTCCCAGGGATAAACCGAGACACACTATTTTAAACAAGGTTTAACAAAGAAAAAAGGTCCAAAACGGATCAAGTAATAGAAGGTTAAGAACAGACCAAGAATATTGAAAATCGAAAAACGAACAGAAATCGAAAAACCAAATGGAAATCGAAAAACCGAGTAAGAAAAGGAACTCGACAAAGGAATAGGATCAAGACAGAAATCCTTTCCTTAACCAAAAATGAAGCAAACAAGATCACTTTCGTTCTAAAGCGGAGAGAACTGAGAGAAATACGAAAAAAGGAGAGAATCGAGAAAACAAACATACCAAATGAATCAAAAACTCAGGCTGGCTCTCGATACCTTCTTACAAATAGGAAACGTCTGAGGACTCTAAAGAAACATCAATCTTCTTGAATCGATTTCTCACTATTTACTTACTAGAAAATATACAAGCAAAAGGGAAAAAATATACAACGAAGAATTAAAGAAACGCATGCCTATACGGGTTTGGTTAGACTCGAGCCCAACTAACTAAAGGGCTGACCTAATAGTAATATAATTACATCTTAACACGCCGCAGCCAACTTTCTAAAGCCAAGCAACGGTCACCGAGAGAGGCCTTGATCTGCTTATGGGAAGCGTTGGACTAGAGAAGCATCTAAGGGTAGGGAAGAGGAACGTTGAGCACGGAGACAAAGTGAAGAGACTGAGCATCATCTCCTCCTTCTCTTCAAAGTTGATATGTAGATGTGGATAGGATGAGATGAGATATGGACTTTTATAGCTTGTGGTCGTAGATTGGCTTTTCCTATTTCCCACACTACGGAACTGGGTAACGTTTTAGGATTGGAATTTTGAATTGTGGCATTATAGACTTACGAGAGTCAAGGTTAATATTCAAATAAAATGATTCTTAATTAATCTTCAACGTTAACATTTTTTATATAATAATTTTAGAACATGACAGATCTTTATTAGCTAAATCATGAATTTTGATTGAAAGCTAAGTCAAATGATGTTTCAATCTTAGTAGATTCATTAGGTTTAAGATTTTCAAACAAGATTTAAATAATAAAGAACTTTTGTTATATGGTGCTTATATATTATGAGTTCATGTCATAGTATATATACCCTTTCAACATTTACTTTGGCTCACAAGTTTTAGTTACTACATCTTAAACCTAGAATTTGGTACATGTTAAGAAACCTAATTATATCAAAACTTAATCCAAAAGTAATAGATTTTTTTTTTTTTTGTAAATATAACTTCTTAATAATATTTAGGTAATGTAAAACTTTTATCACCACATTTTTAATATGCCTCCTAATAAATGTAGACTGGATTTTATGTGAGGGTATATATACTTTTGTTTAAAAATTTTGTCATATTGTTCTTAATATTTCCCCTCATTGCCAATGTAGATTATAAGTTTCATGCAAGGGATATATAAATTAGTTAAATGATGATTGATATAATATTTACTACTACAAAATTTAATCTTAATTAGAAGTTGATTCGAGAGTTTTCAAGATTCTTAAGTTAGATTTAAGCTAATGTAAAACTTTTGCTACATCACTCTTAATATACTCATCACAAATAGTATAAGGTTCAAGAGTATTAATATATCCTTTCAACATTCACTTTGGACTAAATGCATTATTTATTCGGATTGCCATATCTTGAACTTAAACTTTGATTCCAGATTGAGAAACTCAATCATATCAAATATTGATTGAAAAGTAATAAAGTATTTCCTTATAAAAATAAGTACTTAGTAGTATTTAAGCAATCTAAGACATTTATCATACCATTTTTAATATGCCTTCTCATTATCAATGTAGACTAAAAGTTTCATGTAAGGATATATCTACTTTCATGAATTGCCTTAAACTATGGATTTTGTATACAAGAGGTGCCACCCATCATCAATTTGCACCTAATATCATGTAACAATCTTTTCCCAAAAATTGTTTCTTTTTTTCTCTATAAATAAAATTATTAAGCAAGATTTTAGTAATATATGATTTTTGATACAATGTTCTTAAATTTAAGATAGATAGTTGGGCATGTTATCACAAACTATAATGCCTTTAAAAATAGTGAGAATACCCACTGAACGTCCTCATAAGGTTTCCTTTATAACAGAATTTTTACACATAATCCTTTATCACCATTTTAGCCAATTTAGAGGTCATTTAAGACGAATTCAGATGCACTTTCTTTAGGTAACCAACGTTTCTTGTCAATTTTGAACTAATGAGTATGTAACCAACATTTCTTGTCAATTTTGAACTAATGAGTATGTAACCAACGTTTCTTGTCAATTTTGTACTAATGAGTGTGCCCGCTCAGAGACGGTGCAAGTTATAAGCTTCATTTTGGAACCGCAAGAATTTATTTGATATAATGTTTGACCATAGGAATTATTTTTAAAAAAAAAGTTATCTAAACAAGACTTGTATAATGCTAAGTTTAGTAAAGTCGATCTGAGCAACTTTCTATCTAAAATTTAACATAACAGATAAGCTCATTATTTTCAATAAACAAGCCACTATCTTTGGTCAAGCATGGCCTTAGTTATGATCTTTCAAATCAAGCTAATAACATTCTCATGACAAATAAAGGTATATTGAGTTCTTCAAGGTCTCTGGAAGTTTAAACCAGAGAATTGAAATATTAGAAAATAAACCCAAGAGCTACATAGATTCAAGCAGCCGAGAGTACTGAAAGCTAACTGAATTGCCTTTTTAGGTGCTAGCAGGATTCAACTTCGGATAGAAGATGCACAACCAGGCTGAGTAGGCCACGGCAGACAATGCTAAACATCCAAAATCCTAAAAGACCTGATTTCCTAAAAAGCATAACATTCTCTAGAATTGCAACAAGCACTTCTAATCTTAGTAACAAACATATCAATCAAGATTCAAGAAGGAAAAGAGCAAGTATCTTACAAAAATCCAAGATGACATTGATCCCTTCCCAGAAAACATTAGCCTGAAAGGGATCTCCATAAGTCATGCAGGGAAAACAAAGAGAAGCAACAATACACGATATAGTTACCTAAATAAATCAAAACCTCGCAGTTGACCAACAGAATATCTCATTTTTTCACTTGTGATGCGCTAGAAAAGCCGACGAACAACACCATTCAGTCTCAAAAGCATGAATCCTCTGTACACCCTTAGCTCCAATAGCTAAGGCTTAAATACTTTCAACTAAAAACAGATATCAATTACAACAGATACCTCATATACCGTTTTGGCGTGCTGCTTGAACACAACATAACTTCGAAAGGAATTATCTTTTACTCAACCATCTAGTCTGCAACTTGGCAACTAGAGTATATTTAGGATATCAACAAGTCATATAATATCACTTGGGACGCAAAAGCAGACCCTGTAGTTGCATTAAGTGTAGGAAGTAACAAAAAATCCAACTACAGGACTTCTAGATTATGAGTGAAGTAATCTGAAATAGGCACCATTCTGAAAGGTTTGGAGAAACTCGTGAACTGAAGTCCCGCATTATAAGTTCAGGGCAAGGACAGTAAACGCCTAATAGGGAATGGTTAAGAGACTGCCATTCACCAAGCAGTTGCATTGTCTAATCTACTCAAAAAATAAAATGCATATACTTCCATGTCCAGAAAGATGCATAAGATCACATAAAACTATCCAGCAAACAGAAAAGTGCATCAGTACCTGAAATTTTAGCCAAAAACTGAATCTTTCACCCGATGTTATGACAGTCACCTATTTGGAAGCAATCAAACAACAGATGCACTAAATAGTAGAGACTGCCAAGCAATCAAACAACAGATGCACTAAATAGCACAGACAGCTAAGCAATCAAACAAAAGATTCACTAAATAGCACAGACAGCTAACTGAGAGGGAAGAATCCAGGGAGGTTCCAACAAAATCATACAAACTGAGTCTCCATTAGTTAGTAAGACTAAAACCACGAAAAGCATTGCCACAAGATAATGGATAACTTGCTACTTCTACTAAGTGCTAAATCTAAAATTGAATAATCTACACAACGCTACGCCAACCCAAACAAAATGACCAACAAGTCAGACAAGACACACAAGATTATTATAAAAACAATCAATTGAGCATGTGAATGAATCGGCGTACATAAAAGTTAGCTGTGTGGACTACCAGAAGCTAGATGTGTGGATTGGCCGTGGAAATTGAAATCAGAGTAATTTCACAAAGCTCCTTTCACGATCCAAAGAAAATCAGAAAGGGTAGAAGAAACTAGCATAACAGAAAATAAATACCATTACGCTTGAACTAGAAGCAATAACAAGGTAAGCTGAAGAAAATGAGACTGCAAGAGACCCTTTTCTCTTATATGTTTGCATTTGTGAGTACCAAAATACATAAGGAGCACGTAATCAAATAAAACCTTTCCGTTTACTGACTCTGATAGAAGCTAAAACACTTCCATTTATCATGAATTCCTAATTCCTCGAAAAAGGGCGAAAATTCCGAACTTGTTCTCTTTAATCACTGGCTCAAACTGGCCAAATCGAGCCCAAAAAGTACGACAAATTGGTATTTTCATTTCCAAAGAAACTGAATAAAAAAGACAAGGCACCTAACCGTATCAATTGTCAATTAGAAGCCGCTCTCCGCTCCGAAACCTTCGAATCTGAACCGGCATTTTGGTTCGAACCCTGAGAGGAAGCTTCCTTTTCCTTCTCCCTCTCCTTCTCCGCCTCCAATTCTTTTACGGCCTCCTCGTCGTCCATCTTCACAGCCCTGAGTATAGACTCGTAGTACTCGGCGTGAGCCTCCATGCACTTCTTCAACGCCCCCATCACCTCCGAGCACTTCTCCGCCAAGTCCTCCTTGTTCTTCTCCGAGTCCTCCACGCACTTCTCCCACGCTATGAAGCTCTCCTTACACCCACCCCCCTTCATGAACAAACAGACTCCGCACTCTCCCTCTTCTTCCCCTTACTCCCCTTCCTCAGACACCTCCTCCGATTGCTCCAAATCTTCTCGGGATTTCTCTCCTTCTGACGGATCCGGGGCCGGCTTTTTCAGGGTACCGGCTACGGGGGATTCCGATTTGGGGCCCTGGGTTTTAGAATCAGAACCGGACATGCTTGTGTTCTCCGAATTGCTGGGCGTATCGCTAGGGTTTGTGGTGATGGAAGAGAACGCGCCTCCTATGGCTGCTTAAAACCACTAAAACCTTTCCTCTTTTTTTCCCTAAATAAAATACCAACGTACCTACTATTTAGTTCTTTCCGCGTGGTTGTTAGCGGTCAAACTAGCAGAATTTATTTGGAAAAACTAACTACGGTTTACACTAAGCCGACCTAGCAAGAGACAAATGGCCAACCCTCTTTTTTAAAAACTTCTTTTAAAGTTAATGTTTTTAGTGTTTTTAGGGTTTTTGTGAGAAAAATGAATGTTTGGATGGAGAGGATGGGAGAAAAATGAAAATAAAAAGAACTAAAAATAAAAGATAATTACCGAATAACTATTCCAAGACATAAAGGTAGTGCCACCAATTAAATATTTTAGCAAAAATTAGATAAAGGATGCAAGTTGAAACAACTTAGTGTTTCTATTCTCTGTGAAAAACAAATATGTTTACAACTAAAATAATGCTCCTTTTAAATTAGTTAAACGTAATATTTTGACAAATTAAGAATCCTTAAAATTAAGGAAGTCTTGATAAATTAGGATTCTAACAAATAAATGAATACTGACAAATTAGAGATCTAACAAGTATGAAAAAATTATAGATAAATTAGGAACTTAAATAGCTAAGGAAACTAAACAAAATGAAATAATCTCAGACAATTAATAAATCCTAAGAAATTAAGGACTCAATAACTATTTTAGAAACTCCTAATATTAATGACGAAAATTGCAAAGCTTCTATTGAATTTTCATGAGATACTCTTCAACCTTGCCTTTCTTAGACCCACTACATTATTTTGTGGCCCAAATAAGTATTAATTTTGACAAGCTTAACATATGGGCTGAGCTAGGAGCTTGGGTTGACGTAGTTGCTATGCATCAAGCCTTGAGAGCATCCACATCAAAAGCTACATGACATGATAACATTAATGGAGGCTAAAAGATTCACAAAGTTTTGAGAATTTTTTTTGTTTTCTATGTATAAAGTTTTCACTTATTAGTCATTAAGATAGAATAGTGAATTATTTTGTATATAGAAGAGAATTCATATCCTTAAATGAGAATTGAACTTTAATATAGTTTCTCTTACTTTCTTACCTTATAATTATCATGGACAAAAATCCATGTACAATATGTTATCCCATGCTTAGGATGAGAGGGTATTTTAAGATTTATATGGAAAATAGAATATATTCGGAGTATAATTTATAAAGAGATGAATTACTTCATTTAATATCTTAAACTTTACATGTACAATATTTTATTTACAATACATGTATCCTAATTAGATATTAAAATATAAAAAATAACAAATTACATATTCTTCTATTTATATAATTACATCATATCTAAATAATTCCCAAGTTGTTATAAACAATCAATCCTCCTATGCATATGGAAAGAGTTGTTCATTAAATTTGAGTGTACCTAGTTAGAAAGTAAAATATACTACATAACAAATTACATATTTTTTTGTTTATAGAATTGCATCATATCAAAACAATTCCCTAAGTTTTTGTGATTCTACCAATCAATCGTCCTATGCATATGGAAAGAGTTCTGCATTTAATTTGCTTTTCTAGCAAGTTAAGATTCATTTATGGAGAAGTTCTAGCTTAAGTAGATGTTCGTGGTGCATAACTGAAAGACAATGGGACTGACTTGAATGCACAGCATTTGCCAATATTGTTTAGGTGCTTTTTTTCCAACCTTATTCAATAAACAAGGTTAAGTATCATGAATTTGGAAACAACTCTTTGACTCTTAATCTCACTAAATTCTCATGATTTTATGCAACAAAGACAAGTATTAAAAACCAATATGGAGTAATCTTACATTATTAGTATTAACTTGTAAAGTGACTTACATATAGTAATTATCTTATTCCTTTAAGTCAATTTTTTGTAAAAGAATTATACTTTATTACATGGTATTAGAGGTCAATTCTTCTTTAGAACCCTTATGAATATTGGTCAAGATTTACATAGTAAAAGTGGCACTATGGTGTGATTTAAATTAGACCATTATGGTTAGGGAGACATACTAAAAACCAATGCAAAGTTGCTTTACATTGATTAGGTATGAACTTCTGAAGTGATTTATATGTTGTAAACATTCCTTTTTAGAATTAGCTTTTATGAAAGAATTAAACTTTATAACAACAATTAATATGCTTTCATTTATGGGGAAGTCTTAGTTTAATTAGACAATTCATGTGCATAACTTGATGTTGTTGAAAATCATGTGTTTGTATGTTTTGGTTGAAAAAAATTTTATTATTACATTTGAATATATGTTTGAATATATGAATTTGTGTGCATATATTAAACATCAAAAGAATTAAAAGGTATGCAAATTATAATATCAATTAATAATATTATAAAGTAGCCAAGTTCCTACATTTCACTATCAAACATCAAATATGAAGTTAATTTGATTTATTTTATGTATATTTTAATTAGTAGTTTAATTCATATTATTGTTTATATTAAAGAAATGTGATACTTGGAAATGGTGTGTTTATAGGTACATTTGAAAAGCAAAGGCTTGTTACATTAAAGTACACATCTTCATTGGACTGACCATATATATATGTACATGAGACATATATATATATATACATATATATATCTGGAGCCTGTGAAGCTAAGGCCCGTGAAAGTGTAGCCTGTGAAACTGAAGCCCGTGAGAAGTGAAGCTGAAGCTTGTGAGATGCGAAACTGAAGCCCGTGAGATACGAAATTAAAGCCCGTGAGATGTGAAGTTGGAGTCTGTGAAGTTGAAGCCCAGCACCTTTCACTTAAACAAAATGACATCGTCAAG
This sequence comes from Casuarina equisetifolia, assembly GCA_028551475.1. Classification (NCBI taxonomy): domain Eukaryota; kingdom Viridiplantae; phylum Streptophyta; class Magnoliopsida; order Fagales; family Casuarinaceae; genus Casuarina; species Casuarina equisetifolia. Next base: position 22,403,676 of record CM052360.1, read on the forward strand.
TAGATAAGAGCTTAAGCTCTTATGTCGAACCCATTTGAAGCCCTAGCCACACACTCGACTAAAGCCACCTCCCTCCTCTCGATCTCTCTCACAACACTGACTCCAACGGGAAGAAGGACGAAGCGACTAAGTGTCAAAATGGCTATTTTGCTATTAAAATCATTATCTGTAGCTATGTGATGTCATGTCTATCAAATCTTAACGGAAGATATTAAAACAGGTTTGAACTGAAACCCTAACGTGTTCAAGGTTTGAATATTTGCTATAAAAGGGAGCTTTGGATGAGTATTTGTGCTTGCTGATCGATATACCTGCTGATTTGATCAAAAGAGATTAAAGCTTTCATTGATTTGTTCTTGCTACCGTGTTCTTCAATCCTTGAAGAAAAAGAAAATCTTCAATGATATTTCCAAAATTCATTATCTTGTGAATATCATCATCTCATAAATTGATCCTAGTATGTGCCAGATTATCTAAAACATTATTTGCACAGAAAGATCCTTGTAAATCCAAAACCTTAGTTTTTGTGAAAATTAAGGATTTCGTGATTAAAGCTTGAATTAATTCTTTATACATTCAATTAGCTTTCTGATAAGTTTAAATCCTCACTCATATCATATATTTGAGGAATTAGCTTAATGTACTAAGGTTTTTATAAACCTAACTTTGTAACCAAAAGTTGTATAACTCCTTTTAAGAAGTTGTGGGGTTTAGGAGAGGAGCTCTCCTAGTTTGAAGTAAAGTAGACTTCAACTTAGTTTAAGTTGAAAGAGAAGAGGGTGGAAGTAGGTAAAAAGTGCCGAACCACCGTGAAATTTTTTAGTTTGATTTTTCTATTCTGATTTATATCCATATGCTCTGTTATTATTGTGATAGTTAACCTTATTGTGTTGCTAAGCAAGAAATCAAAAAGAAGAATTATTTAAATTAACTAAAGTTCTAAATATCCAATTCAACCCCTCCTTCTTGGATAGCCATAAAACCTATCAATTGGCATCTAGAGCCAGGTTCTCTGTTTTAAAGGCTTAATATCCTAAAGTAGATCCACTTACATGGCTATGAAGAAAGGAGCAGCTATTACGAGATACAATAAACTACCTTTATTTGATGGGATAAATTATAGACATTGGAAGCAACTCATGCAAGTCTTCATTATCGATCAAGACCCTTAAGCTTGGCAAATAATCAGAAAGGGTACTATTTTACTCGAAATTGATGAATGGAGTAAAAATGAAGCGAAAATCATGGAAATAAATGCTAAGGCTATGAACATGATTTATAGTGGGCTGAAAGCTCATGAATTCAATAAGGTGTCATCTTGCCTCACTGGCAAGGAAATATGGGATAAGTTAGAAGTTATATTTAAAGGTACTAAAAAGGTTAAGTCATCTAAGGTAACCATGCTCACTCATGATTATGAACTGTTTACTATGCTTGAATCTGAAACTATTAGTGACATGTTTGGTAGATTCACAGAAATAATCTATGAACTTAGGCTATTAGGTAAGATCTATACAAATGAAGAAATGGTTAGAAAAATGTTAGTATCTCTACCCGAGAGCTGGGATCCAAAGAAAATGGCTATAGAAAAAGCACATGATCTAGATAGTCTAACCCTAGATGATCTATTAGGATCACTAAAGACTCATGAAATGCAATTAATTAGAAGAGTAAAAGAAAAAGAGAATAGAGGGTCACTTGCTCTAAAAGTACAAATAGAAAAGACTGAAGAAGTTGAGTCCGAAAATGATGAGATTGCTCTTATAGCTAGAAGATTTAGAAAATATCTTTAAAAGGGCTTAGGAAGAAATAGAGGACAACCTAGAAAGAATGAAACATATGATTCTAGGGATAACTTATGCTATGAGTGTAGAAAACCTAGACATATCAAGGCTGATTGCCCCTCACTCAAGAAGAAGAACAATAAAGGAAAGAAGAAGGCAATGATTGCTGCCTGGGATGATGAAAGCTCTTCATCAGATGAAGAAGAACAAGAAGAAGTTGCTCACCTTTGCTTAACCGCAAATGCAACAATAGAAGAAGAACTTGAAGTAGGTGATTCTGAACCCGAAACAAATCTTAGTGGTGATATTGAGACTGCCTTTTTTGATATGGTTGAATATGCAACAAAAATGAAAGAAAAATATAAGAAGATGAAGGCTAAATATAAATCTGCAAAAGTTAAATCTAAAATTGATAAACCTACCATGGCATTGTCTATGACTTGCAAGCATGAAAATATTGATGTATTTGAGAATATTTTTGTTAAGGCCGATACATGCTCTATGATTAATACTTATTCTCATCTAGAAAATAAGCATGATGATGCATCAAAAATAGCATGTGAAAACTGAGACATAATTAGACTTAACATGAAAATTTAGGAATTAGAAAAAGAAAAATTTGAAATTCAAATGAAATTGGATGACACTAATATATTGTTAAAAAAGTTTACAGAAGGTAGTAACTTGTTAAATAATATGTTAAAATCACAAAGAAGTGTATACAATAAAGCTGGTATAGGATATAATTCTTTGAAAAACATAAAAACATCTATAATTTCTTTGATAATAAGGATTGTGAATTTCCACTACATCATAAATGTTCTTATTGTAAATATATTGGTCATTCATTCGGTACATGTCCAGTTAGATTTAGAAGAGCATACAAGATCAGGAAAGTATGGATACCTAAGAAAATGAACAATGCAGTAGAAACTAACACTCACGAACCCAAAGAAAAAAGGGTACCAAGATCTCTAATAAAAACTTTTGTTTCTGTAGGATATGAGCATGAACATAGACAAAAAGAAGCACAAAGAACTGTGGATTCTGGACAACAACTGTTCCCGTCATATGACTGGAATGATGGAGCTCTTCTCAACACTTGAGTTGAAATCCAAAGGTACCATTTCTTTTGGAGATAACTCTAAAGGAAGAATTAAGGGTATAGGCACCATAGGTAACCCAAAATCCCTTGTCATATCTAATGTGCTGTATGTTGATGAATTGAAATTTAATTTATTAAGTATAAGTCAATTGTGTGATAATAATTTCAAAATCATATTTGGAAAAGAACTTTGTCTTGTTGAAAATCTGGAGAATAATGTGAGAATTATTGGGAAAAGAAAAGATAATATTTATGTGCTTGATCTTAGTAAGTTAACAAATGAACAAACATGTTTGATTGTTAATAAAAGTGTTGATGCTTGGTTTTGGCATAGGAAACTCGGTCATGCTAGTCTAGGACTATTAGAGAAATTATCTAAGAATGGCTTAGTTAGGGGGTTACCCGAGCTCACCTTTAATATGAATGAGTTATGTAATGCTTGTGTGAAAGGGAAGCACACCCAAAGTAGTTTTAAGCCAAAGTTAACGGTGTCTACCTCAAGACCGTTAGAACTAATACACATGGATCTATTTAGTCCTTTAAGAACAACTACCATGAATGGAAAATATTATGCTTTAGTCATAGTAGATGATTATACAAGATATACCTGGGTATATCTACTTGCTAGAAAAGATGAAGCATTCGAGAAATTTGTTGATTTCTCTAAAATGGTCCAAAATGAAAAGGATCTTACCACAGTTAAGATTCGGACAGATCATAGTGATGAGTTTGAAAATTACCTTTTTGAGAAATTCTGTTCTAAAAATAGCATATCTCATAATTTTTCAACACCTAGGACACCACAACAAAATGATGTTGTAGAAAAAAAAAATAGGACACTCCAAGAAATGGCTAGAACCATGATGTGTGAATATAATCTTCCTAAACATTTTTGGGGAAAAGCTGTAAGTACGGCTTGCTATATCTCAAATAGAGCATTCTTAAGACCAGTTTTGAAAAAAGACTCCTTTTGAGTTATTATTTGGTAGAAAACCTAATATATCCTACTTTCATGTGTTTGGAAGTAAATGCTTTGTTTTAAACCATGGAAAAGAGTCACTTGGAAAATTTGACTCTAAGAGTGATGAGGCCATATTTCTCGATTACTCTCAAGCTAGCAAAGCATATAAAGTTTTCAATAAGAGAATTCTAGTTGTTGAAGAGTTTATTCATGTAAAATTTAAGGATGACTCTGATCTGAACCCCATTGAACAAGAAGTGAATGATAAGTGTGTATCCATTAAAGGGGAGTTAGACTCAAGAGAATTTACCTTTCCGAGAGTAAGAAGTGAAGTAGATCAACAACATATCCTAGGAAATCCTGTAAATAGTGTAAGTACACGGTCTAGATATCACAACACATGTGAACATCAAGCTTTCTTATCTCAAGAAGAACTAAAGAAAGTAGATGAAGCTCTTGAAGATGAAAGCTGGTTTTCTTGCTATGCAAGATGAACTAAATTAGTTTGAAAGAAGCAAAGTTTGGAAATTAGTTCCAAGACCACAAAACCATTCGGTTATAGGAACCAAATGGGTGCTCCGAAACAAATTAGATAAGTGTGGGACAATTACCATAAACAAAGCCAAATTAGTTACATAAGGGTATAATCAAGAAGAAAGAATTGACTATGATGAAACATTTGCACCCATAGCCAGATTAGAAGCCATTCGAATGCTGCTTGTTTTTGCTTGCTACATGAACTTTACACTATTTCAAATGGATGTAAAGAGTGCCTTCTTAAATGGTGTTGTCAAAGAAGAAGTTTATGTGGAACAACCACCTGGGTTTGAAGATCCAACATGTCCAGATCATGTATTTAAGCTTTCTAAAACTTGATATGGGTTAAAACAAGCCCCACGGGCTTAGTATGACAAGCTAAGTACTTTTTTACTAAATACAAATTTTAGAAAAGGCAAGGTAGATAATACGTTGTTTATTAAGACACAAGGGAAAGAAATTCTGATTGTCCAAATCTATGTTGATGATATTGTATTTGGCTCTACAAATTTTGTTATGTGTGGACAATTTGCAAATTCTATGAAACATGAATTTGAAATGAGTATGATGGGTGAATTAAATTATTTTCTTGAACTCCAAATTAAACAAACATCTAAAGGAATATTCATAAGTCAAACTAAATATACAAAGGAATTACTTAGGAAATACAACATGCATGATTCTAAACCAATAAACAATCCCATGAGCACATCTACATCCTTGTCACATGATAGTGTTGGAGTTAGTGTTGATTCTAAAATGTATAGAGGCATGATTGGTTCCTTACTATATTTAACTGCCTCTCGGCCAGATATTATGTTCAGTGTTTGTTTATGTGCACGATTTCAATCTAATCCTAAGGAATAACATTTAAAAGTTGTTAAAAGGATCTTTCGGTATCTAAAAGATACAATTACATTAGGCATTTGGTATTCAAGAGATACTATGTTTGATTTACATGCATTTAGTGATTCTGACTATGCTGGCTGTAAAATAGATAGAAAAAGTACAAGTGGTACATGTCAATTTCTAGAACACATGCTGGTTTCTTGGCACTCTAAGAAACAAAATAGCGTTGCTCTTTCTTCCACTGAGGTAGAATACATAGCTGTGGCTAGCTATTGTGCTCAGATTCTATGGATGAAACAACAATTAGAAGATTATGGTCTCTTCTTTACTAAGATTCCATTGAAATGTGATAATACCAGCGCAATAAATCTAACTAAAAATCTATACAGCACTCTAAAATCAAACATATAGAAATAAGACATCATTTCATTGGAGACCATGGTGAAAAATCCGATATTTCCATTGAGTTTGTTAGGACTGACCAGCAACTTGCTGATATCTTTACTAAACCATTGGATAATGAAAAGTTATCTACTCTCCGAAGAAAGCTTGGTATGTGTCTGATTGATGATATTGCTTAAAATCTGTAAGCATTTTTTTTTCTTCTTCTACACCTTGCTTGTATACTCTTTATTTGGTTCCTATCCTAAGGGGGAACACTGCCTACACATTTGAAATAGGTCAAATCTCTGCTACCAATCTCTTCTTGCCACTCATAATCCTCATTTTTATCCATCTTCCTCACTTACCTTTCATCGTGATATTCTTTTTGCTAATGTCAAAAAGGGGGAGAGAGTACATTGTTGCACTATACATGTATGTTCCATTTCTGACTTTCAGTGCAAAATGTGGGATAAACTCTCTTACACCTTATTCGGTTGAATGTTAACATATTGTGTGCATAACCATACTTGCTATGATGAACGTACTTGCCCTAATGAATATCTATGTAAACATGAATATGCTTACCGTGGTTATACATTCATACATTACTGGGACATATGATTATGTAATCTTTATGCTATCCGGGTAATAACATGTGCTAGTTGGTTGGATTCACTATGAAAATTTTGTCATCATAAAATCATGTGTTTGTATGTTTTGGTTGAGAAAAATTTTATTATTACATTTGAATATATGTTTGAATATATGAATTTGTGTGCATATACTAAACATCAAAGGAAGTAAAAGGTGTGCAAATTATAATATCAATTAATGATATTATAAAGTAGTCGGATTCCTACATTTCACTACCAAACATCAAATATGAAGTTAATTTGATTTATTTAATTTGATTTATTTTATGAATATTTTAATTAGTAGTTTAATTCATATTATTGTTTATATTAAAGAAATGTGATACTTGGAAATGGTGTGCTTATAGGTACATTTGAAAAGCAAAGGCTTATTACATTAGAGTACACATCTTCATTGGACCGACCATATATATATGTACATGAGACATATATATATATATGTACATGAGACATATATATATATATATATATGTACATGAGATATATATATATATATGTACATGAGACATATATATACATATATATATCTGGAGCCCATGAAGCTAAGGTCCGTGAAAGTGTGGCCAACGAAACTGAAGCCCATGAGAAGTAAAGTTGAAGCCGATAAGATGCGAAATTGAAGCCCGTGAGATGTGAAATCGAGGCCCGTGAGATGTGAAGCTGGAGCCCGTGAAGTTGAAGCCCAATGCCTTTCACTTAAACAAAACGGCAGCATCTTGAGTAGATAAGAGCTTAAGCTCTTATGTCGAACCCGTCTGAAGCCCTAGCCATACACTCAACTAAAGCCACCTTCCTCCTCTTAATCTATCTCACAACGCCAACTCCAACGAGAAGAAGGATGAAGCGACTGAGTGTCAGAACGGCTATTTTGCTGTTAAAATAGGTTGGAACCGAAACCCTAATGTGTTCAAGGTTTGAATATCTGCTATAAAAGGGAGCTTTGGATGAGTATTTGTGCTTACTGATCGATATACCTACTGATTTGATCAAAAGAGATTGAAGCTTTCATTGATTTGTTCTTACTGCCGTGTTCTTCAATCCTTGAAGAAAAAGAAAATCTTCAGTGATATTTCCTAAATTCATTATCTTGTGAATATCATTTGATAGATTAATCTTTGTATGTGCTAGATTATCTAAAATATTATTTGCACAGAAAGATCCTTGTAAATCCAAAACCCTAGTTTTTGTGAAGATTGGGGATTTCGTGATTAAAGCTTGAGTTAATTCTTTATACATTCAATTAGCTCTTTGATAAGCTTAAATCCTCACTTATATCATATATTTGAGGAATTAGCTTGATGTACTAAGTTTTTATAAACCTAACTTTGTAACTAAAAGTTGTATAACTGTTTTTAAGGAGTTGTGGGGTGTAGGGGAGGAGCTCTCCTAGTTTGAAGTAAAGTAGACTTCAACTTGGTTTAAGTTGAAGGAGAAGAAGGTGGAAGTAGGTGAAAAGTGTCGAACCACCGTGAAATTTTTTAGTGTGATTTTTCTGTTATGATTTATATTCATATGCTCTTATATTATTGTGATAGTTAACCTTATTGTGTTTCTAAGCAAGAAATAAAAAAGAAGAATTATTTAAATTAACTAAATTTTTAAATATCCAATTCAACCCCCCTTCTTGGATAGCCATAAAACCTAACAGATGTTACATTGTGATGATGCTCAATCTTCTTCATCTTCTTCTTTGTCTTCATCATCATTATCAATCTCATAGTAACTGAAAGGCAATGTAACTAAATTAAACACATGATATTTACCAACATTGTTTAGGTGCTCATTCTCCAACCTAATTCAATAAATAAGGTTCAAGCACCGTGAATTTAGAAACAACACCTTGAAGCATACTCTTATTAATTCTCATAATTTTTTGCAACAAAGATAACTAATAAAAATCGATATGAAGTTATCTTACACTATTAGTATCAACTTGAAAAGTGTTTTATATGTAGTAAATATCTCATTACCTTAAGATAATTTTCATCGAAAGATTATGTTTTATAATAATTCATCAAAGTTAGGTCTTTCTTTAACACCTTTATAAATATCATTAAAATTCACATAATAAAAGTGGCATTGCGATATGATCTTAGTTGGACCATTACAATGAGAGAGGTGTATTAATAACCAGTATAAAGTTGGTTTATACTAATAAGGTATGAACTTCTAAAATAATTTATATGTAATAAATGGGAGAAGAGCTTCATCAAAGAAAGCCATAGAAGTTGTTGAAGTAGAAGAAACAAAGTCAACAAAAGTAGAACCAAAAGATTTGGATCTACCAAAGCTAGTGGTGTTGGCAAAGAAAGATGAGGACCTAGAAAGTTTGGATCTTTTGGAAATTAAAGCACCAACAACTATGAATGCAAATCCAAAGTGCTTGGATCCTCTAGAGCAAGACGTGCTGCCTGAAAAAGAGATAGATCAAAGAAGTTCAAATCTACCAAAGCAAGAGATATTACCAAACAAGACAAAGGAAGAAATTTTGTTAGAAGAAACACAAGGTTTCATCCAAGACTTGAGGAATTCAAAGGTACTAAGCATGAATAGTGGTTTCCTTTATGGGTTTGTATTGTCAAATCATGAGAAGACAACATGTCAACAACAATCACCAAGACTTTTCAATGCTATTGATGAAGGTGCTACTAAAACATTCCATAACTTCAACCACTTGTTTGGATCATATTGTTGCTCAGGTTGTAAACTTTCATCCAAGCAACATGGTAGTTTGCCATTTATTTGTGAAGCAACACACTTGGGTAGGCCACTAGAGTTAAAGACTAATTTGTGTGCACAAACTTGGATTGTGGATCTATGGTGCAATAAAACCAAAGCAACAATCAAGATTTGAGGACAAATCTTTGTCAAGAAGGGGGAGATTGATGTGGATGTACTTAAGGCCCAATATTATGAGTTCCTACATCAAAGAATTGAGAGTCCACAATGGAACCTAGTGGATCCAAGAAGCCAAAGGTTGAAGAGCAACCCAAGAATATTCCATAGCATCTCTACAGTCATTAATATGGGAGATTTCTTAAATAGTTCTTGAGTCCTTAATTCCTTAGATTTTCTTTATTGTCTAAGGTTATTTCCTTTTATTTGGTTTTCCTTAATTGTATGAGTTCCTGATTTATCTAGGGTTTCCATACTTATCAGATCTTTAACTTGTCTAGAATTCCTTATTTGTCAGAATTCATATTTGTTTAGACTTCTTTAATTATAAGATTCTTGATTTATCAAGATCCTTCTAGAATTAGGTTTTAAGGATTCTTAATTTATCAGGATCCTTCTAGAATTATGTTTTAAGGATTCTTGATTTACTAGGATTCTTTTAGGATTAGGTTTAGCTGTCTATTTAAAAGGAGCATTGTTTTAATTGTAAGTAGACTTATTTTCTAGAGAATAGAAACCCTAAAATTATGTGATCAACTTTTGCATCCTTTATCTAATTCTTGCCAGGGATTGGTGGTGGTCCTTGACTTATGGCGTTGCCTTTATGTCTTGGAGCTTATTGGCATCTATCTTTTGTTTTTGTTCTTCGTAATTTTCATTTTTCTTCCATCCTCCCTACCAAACATGCACTTTTCCCATAGAAAACCCAAAAACACCAAAAAAAATATTGTTTTATTATTTTCTTAACCCGAGCTCGCACAAGCCTACCATAAGATTCGCATAAAAAAGTCACACAAACAATATGGGATATGTCTATCCAAATTTATGATTACACATTATAATAAGCAACTACATATCATCTCTTGTCAGTCTCAAATATGCAAATCAGATCATTCAAGTGGTAGTTAATCACTTAAAAGCATTAAACACAGTAACATATAATTTCACATAAATAAAATATCTTGCAAAGCATAACAATTATAAGATTCATACCATTATAATTAGGTTACATCGTAACTCTAACAAAAGTAAACTAAAACATAAAGAAATAATGAAGAATAACAATAATAGGAAACAAAAAAGGCATTTTGAATCCAAGAACAAGAAGTCTGTCACCCTTTTTGTCTTCTCTTCAAGAAAATCTTGAATTCTTGGCCTCTCTCTTGAGTTGTGCTCAATTTCCTCCCCTTTCACTTTTGCCTCTTCTCTTCTCTTAAATAGGGTTTAAGTTTAGACCTATCTCCTATCTTAGTAGAACTGGGTTTTGGGGACCTAAAACAATTAGGTTTTGAACTCCTAAATTAATTGGGATTTGAATTCCTAACATGAATGGGTTTTCTAAATAAATAGAAAACCCAACAACAATAAAAACTCTAATAACAATCATCCAAAGCCCAAGCCCATCTTGACTCTTTTGATCTTGATATTATGATTTTGCCACACAATAAGCATCAAGTTCTCCATGTTCATTCTTTTTCTCATTGCCTCTTTGTGCTACATAAACAAGATAAATTTAGGTAAATAAAGAGGAGTTCAAATATTTTCTCACAATTATTAAAGTTATTTATTGTCTAAAATAGGTAAAATAACTCTATAAAAATAAAGTTATCATCGAGCCAAGACTTAATCATCATCGTTTACGCAGGCTTTAAATAAGCTTCATGCATCAATGTGGCATGCTTCATGCGGGACTTAAATGAGCTTCAAGTATCATTCACCTAAAACAAACCCAACATCATTTTTCTTAAGAAAAATATTATGCAACCATTACTTCCATTAATAAAAGATATTCTTTTTTAACATATGTGAAGTTGCTTCATAAAGGAATGTAGGAACCCAGTTATTTTATAATATCATTTATTGATATTATAATTTGCACACATTTTACTTCCTTGATATTTAATATTGCACAAAAACATATGAAAAACATTTATACAAATATTATATGCAACCAAATGTTTGTCACAACAAAACACACATTTTTCCAACAATGTTGACAATATCTTGATAACAAGAAATAGTCAAGTAACCATTTCAGGCCTTAAAAAATATCTACATGGTACATTCTTCATAAAGGATCTTGGTCCCTCGAAGTTTTTCTTAAGGCTTGAAATTGCTCGATCTCCATATGGGATTTCATTAAGTTAGTGAAAGTATACATTGAAACTCATTTCTGAAGTAGGCTTAGTTGATTTGAAGCCATCATTGATTCCTATGGAGCATAATAAAAAATTCACAAGCCTTAAGTACAAAGTTGGATCTAAAGAAAAAATGAATTATTCGCCTCTTGACGATCCTTTAGTCTATCAACGCCTAGTTGGACAATTGATTTATTTGACACTCACCAAGCTTGATATCACAGTTCTAGTCTAGCTTCTTAGCTAGTTCGTACATGATCCAAAACAATCTCACATGGAAGCTACTTTGAAAGTGATCAAATATCTAAAAAGCTACCTAGGCCTTGGTCTTATGTTCCCATCATCCTCACCATTTGAGTTGTGATCATACTACAACTTTAATTACAGCACGTGTCTCATGACGAAAGATCCACCACATGCTTTTGTACAATATTGGGAAACTCATTGATTTCATGGTGCTCCAAAAAATAATCCATTGTGTCATTACCATTAGCCAAAATAGAGTACAAAGTTATGCAACTCACCACCTGTGAAATAGTTTACATCATTGGGTTACTTAAAGATTTTGATTTTTACATGAGGCATCCAGCATTACTACATTGTGACAATGAAGCTGCAGTGAATATTATAGCAAACCCCATATTTCATGAGTGCACAAAACATGTTGAAGTTGAATGTCATTATGTCATAGAAAAGCTTTAATAAAGAATCATTTGACACAACACATACCAACCAAGGAACAACTTGCTGACCTACTCACTAAGGCACTCAATAGCAAGCAACATTGGCATCTTCTCTCTAAGCTTGGAGTATTTAATTTATTCAAATCTCCGGTTTGAAGGAGAGTGTTAATAGACAATTGCCTTACCTAATGCGTTACTTTATTGGTGCCTATGATTAGGCACAATATTATTGTAATTATTGTAGATATTTAGTTTACCTTTCCTAGACTAGGCTATGTCTCTATAAATGTATAGTAAAGTATTGTAAACATAATCACAGCAATAGAGAAATCCTTCCTGCTCTCTTGAAGTTTCTTAATTTGTTACAATTTGGATAGTGAGTTTGGTACATGTGTAAAAAAATATAATAAAAAAGATATAGTAGAACATGACGAATGCTCCAAAACAAGATATTAACAATATATAGTACTTTTTTTAATATCATTTTCAATATGTCTTGATTTTGAGCATAAGAAAACATGCCCAATGAATATTTAGTCTACAAATAACTAGTATTATATTTAAAATTTGAGTTTTGATATCATATAAAAAAAAATTATTTACTTTCAGAGTCGAAGTGTACTTCAAACCAGGATATTAGTAATATTAAACATTTTTTAATCGAATGAGAAAAATATTGTGCCAAATCGATAAAAACATACCTTTTGTTCTTTTCTTTAGGAAAAAAAAAAAAAAGGGAGGCGCGCGTTTCGGGGCATCGCAGATAACTGCAAGATACGACACCGCTGCTACGGGAACATATCATGCGGTGTCGTTTCCATCGAAGACAGAGCTTGAGACGGTGAGATCGGAATTCGAAGTTCTGAGAGGAAATTGCGGAAATCGGCTCCGGAAGCCACCGGCCGGCGCCGCTTTCATCCGTGCGGGTTGTAGATTCAATTTTAAGTTCTGCGAACTTCATCAAAATCACAAGCAGGTGCGTCAAACCCTAATTCCTTTTCTTTTACTTTTTTCCGGTTCACTATAATTTTTCTCTGCAGAAGACTCGGACCTGAAATTTTTTCAGAGTGATTTGTTTTATAAGCTCTCAATTTATGATGCGTGTGTTTCTCAGCTTGGATGTTTGTCAGGACTAGGGTATGCTAAATAAGGGATTTGATCCTAATTAGATTTGTTATGTTTTTATATTGTTTTAATTAAAAAGATTGAGTAGGTTTGGGAAATGTTCAAAGCTTAGTTAATTTATGACTCTAAAATTCAGTTGTTTTAGGAATCCAAAACCCAATCATACTGGGCTAAGAATTAAGCTATAAATAAGGAGTTAGGGCAAAGGTAGATGAGCGCTTATTTGAGAGATTGAAACCTTGGCTTGGCCTTCATAATTAAGGAAGCTTTAGGTTCTCAATCTTGATAAGTTGCATATCGCTTCCGTCTTACAAGTTGTTATTCTGCTTAATTTTCAATATAATTTGGTATTTTGTTTTTCATTGGTGTTATTTTGGTTTTAAGAGCATGATCCCAGATCTAGGGTCGTGACAATGTTACTGTTTCCTTTAGAAACTGATTGAGAGAAAGTTTGTTTCTCTGTTTTCCGGTGAATTTCAAAGTTCTTTGGCTATTTTTTGTCGGTGAGAGGCTGGTATTGTGTAGAGAATTGTTGCTTGTTATCCAATCTACGTAATGGTGATATATATCAACTTGCTCGCTGCAATTAAAAGATCTTGAACTTCCTGAGAAGAAATTATTTGCATTTAGCACATTCTTGTTATCTAACTGTCCAGTCTACTTTGAACAAGTTAGCTACTGCTTAGCTGGGAAGAAATTATTTGCATTTAGCACATTCTTGTTATCTAAATGTCCAGTCTAATTTGAACAAGTTAGCTACTGCTTAGGATTGGTTTATAGAGGAGTTTGAAGATTACATATGTCTCTTTGCAGAGAGAGGAATTTTAGTTCTTAGCAAACATCAGTTCGTCCAATGCGTACTCTCTAATTCTCAGGTGTCTATGTTGCAGTGGGGAGTTGAAATTTCAAAAAAAATGTGCTTGAACGTGTGTAGTAGCATGTAATAGATGTGAAGGCTCTGGCAAAGTCGAAGAGGGCTCATACTCAGCATCATAGCAAAAGGCCACACGGTCCTCATGCGAATCAAAAGCCAAAAACGCTGTCTGATGGAAGTAATGCTTCTGGAAGTGTGAAGAAGCCATTGGGAAAGCAAGTTGCTTCAAAAAGCCATCAGTCTCGGAGTGTGTCTAAACTCCCCACGAATTGGGACCGCTATGAGGAAGAATTTGAAGACCCACCTGTTAGCGATGGTGCTAGTCAACCTTCCGAGGTTACTTTGCCCAAGAGTAAAGGAGCAGACTATCGTCAACTGATTGCTGAGACTGAGAATTTGAAGACCCACCTGTTAGCGATGGTGCTAGTCAACCTTCCGAGGTTACTTTGCCCAAGAGTAAAGGAGCAGACTATAGTCAACTGATTGCTGAGACTCAGTCTATGTCAAGTTTATGTTTAGATAGCTTTCCCTCCATGGATGACCTTATGCCTGGTGTGTCCTTCCTTCTTTGTCATTTTTGAGCCTAATTTTTTGTCCTGTTTAAATAATTTAATCAGTTTATGTATTGACCAAAGCATTTGTGGACCCATCCTGGGATCTCTAAATCACTTTTATACATAGCATTATTGTCCAGCTAAAAATGTTTTCATCTATTTCATGTTCTTGTAGTTTTGATTGTCATCAAACTAGATAGGTTTTTGGAAATAAGCACCTTTTGGTAACGAAAGATTTTCTTTATCTTCCAAGATGCTCCCAACCCACTTCCACAAAAACAAAAAAAAAAAAAAAAAAAGTATTTCAGTATCAAGTATGATAGTTTGCATAATCACAAGATTTCTCTTGTGATTTTCTTCTATACATACAAGTTTTCAAGGTGTTATACCTTCTTGGTGGAGGATGTATGTGTTATTACTTATGGCATGTAAGACTTGGAGTATATGGTATACCTCCTTCGTGGTTACTATGCTTGAAGGTAGTCAATAAAACTGAAAGCATCAATGGCATTGTCACCATTTTCTCAAATGACTAAATTTTCCTTCACCAAATGTAGGTTATATTTTGTTTCTCCAAAAAAAAGAAAAAAAAAATTGAGGACACTAAGTTTCTATAGTTTCTCTTCCAGTGGCTTTCACTGCCATTTATGGTTTAATTGATGCATTTAAGGTTTCAAATGTAAGTACACACTAAAAGTTATGGCTAATTTGACAAGAGAATTCAGGCAGGGACTAGGCCCTATGCTGTCAGTGAGGGGGGAAGGCATTCTCTCATGGATTCAAGGTGATAATTTTGTTGTAGAGGACAAAACAGCTGCAACTCATGAGGTAGTGTACCATACATCTATTATCAAAGTTAAGGATTTTTAAGTGCTAGTATCCAAATTAAGGGTTTTTTGTTTATGTTTTCCATGACATCCCAAAAGATTAGTCCCTCCATCACTAGCTAAATTATCCACATGAAGTGTATAGATTGTGATGGTGCTTGTGGATTTCATGTTCTTCACTAAAAGAGATTAGGATCCTTAAGTGATCGCTGGAATAATTATGTAGATATTGATTAACACTCTTCCTATTGTTATAATGATATCAAAGTAATGTTATTATAATAATGTACCAATATCATGATGTATTGAGACTCCATGGGATGCAAATCCTAACAATCAGGATTTCAAGTGGCAGAGATTGAGACACTTGTGTTAAGTCCATTGTTTTTGAGTTAATGAAAGTGATGGTCATATCCATGTGACTATTCCAAAATAACTAGTAAAGTTGTATTTACTGTCCAAATTACTTATAAAGGTAGCTTTGGTTAGTAAGGAACTAATATGGAATTTAACATCTATAAGCACCTTTACAATCCATACACTAATTGTCAGCAATCCATCCATCCCATATGAAACTAAATTTTCCGTATTTGATTTGGAAAAATCATGACACCTCAAGATTTAGTCTCATAGTGGATGGGTAAATTGCGAGATTGAATAGGTGGATTATAGACGGGTTCATAAATGTCAAGTCCGATATTGGTTGTTTATTAGGTTAAGTCTAGACTTTATAAATGATTCTAGAGAGAGCTGATTGCAATTTGATTAATTCTTTTGGAATAATGGATCATGACATTTTCAAGTTTCAAGATAGTGGAGCTTTATGATTTCTTTACTTTTCAATTGCTCTGCTGATGCTACAAGTAGGGATTTCACTCTTTTTGACTTTGAGAATCCGACTCATTTTTGCTGCTATTCTAAACTTCAAATTAACGTAGCCTTACTCTTTCTACAAAGTTGTTCCTCATCTTTAGTAATTGAAGTGACTGTTGGGTCTAGTTTGGACCCAATGTATAAGTCTGGCCCAGGCCCGTTTTACCCTTTTATATTTCACTCCTTGTAACGTGAGAGGCACTTTTGATGAATGAAAACTTAAGTTTAACCATGGTGGCATCTCCCTTTGAGACCAAAGGAGTCGTGTCTCCCTCCAATGAGACCAGAGGTATTGGTCTCCCTCTAATGAGGCCAGAATCACACTCTTATCAAGGGCCCAATTTAGTATCCATACCATTTATTCCGGTTGACCCATATCAGATCATTAACAGTTTTACACTATTTTTTTTTATTTGTTAAGAGCACATGCACTCCTAACATACATACATAAGTTGACGGTTATGTTTGTGTGTATGTTTGTTAAAGTCATATACCATGTCAATCCAATTTTTTTTTGTGAGAAAGAGGTAAAGCATTTTGCGTACTAGTCAAAAGAAAGAAAAGGTTAAGCATTACAATTATATTGCTGTCGATGTGCGCTGACTGAAAGAGCAGTTTGAGCCATGAAGTGATTCCAGGTTGTGTCGTGCTTGGCTTTTTGATTGATAATCATAGAACTTATAGGATTTAGTTGACCTTTCTGTCTGCTATAGTTTACTTGTTATAGTTTTTAGGGAGTGAAACTCCCTTAAAGACAATCTTCCTTGCAGCAAAGAAGTGGGAGGCTGTTTAATTTCTCTCAATGGAGAAACATTCAGTTACTGAGTGGCACAAGAGTAGTTCATTTAGGGAGAATTTCCTGTGGAGCTTGAAGTAACATCAGAACTTTTTGTATAATGGAACTTCCTGACTAAATATACCTTGAATTGGATATAGAAGAAAAGCCATAACAACCTCAAAACCCCTAGCCGGTGTAGTTAGATTTAAATATTGCAAATAAGTATAACCAATATTGTATGGAACTTCAAAACTGTGCAAGGAATGTTAGTTTGACATGATACCTATAGCATGCGCGAGGATGTGGCATGTTTGTCCTATCTGCTTTCTGTGGAGCTTCTATTGTGAGCAATTCTAGGTTCACTAAATCCCAAGAGTGCTTTTAGTTTGTTCCTTATTTCTGCCATGTTGAACCTCCAGTCTTCTATGAAGACACTTGATGTATCGGTCTAACCTTTTATAAGTTCAGAAAATAGGAATTGAAGTTTGAACAATTAGACAGATTAGAAAACTAGAAACGGAAGAATGGTGTGCTCTTGCAGATAAATGTTGGGGGAACCAAAGCCCATTTGTGCTTTGCAGTTCCATGTTCAGCCATGCACTTCTTCTGTGATTATCCAATTAAGGATATGCTACAATCTATTTCTACCCGTTTCTTGACAGTAGTTGGATTACCTATATTTTATCTTCCAATCTTTCCTTCCTTTTGTCTTCTTTCTGACCTGGTTGATTTTAATGTACAGGCATCATTTCTCTCGCTGAATTTACTTGCTCTTGCTGAGAAACTTGCAAATATAGACTTATCACAGAGGCTCTTCATTGAAGCAGATTTATTACCACCAGAGCTGGTATGTTCAATTTCCCACTGTGATGTTGAAAATTAGCAAATGGCTATCTCTCAGCAAGTTTTATTTCTCAAATTCAATATGGTGAAGATGTAAATATAAGCATTGGGAAACACTGCACATTGTTCTACTCATGTTGAATTTCCAATACTGTAGACAGCCGCATGTTGAGTTATGAAATTTCTACTGAGGTAAGTTTGGATGGCTTTGTCTAGTAACCTTTGTTGCTTTTCTGACGTTTATCTAAAATTTGTTTGATCTATTTTCCTAGCAAATCTTGGTTCTATTATGAGTTCCATCTCAGATGACTAGAAAGCCTTGAGCAAGTTACCATGTCTGAATGTTAGTGGGGTCTGGGGTGAATGATAGTGTTTTTTGTAATTGATTTCTGGAATCCTCAGATGAAAAGTTTCTCACGTCATGAACTCCTAAAACCAGTTTTTATCTTGAGATTTCCTCCCTGTTTTGCCTCATACAATTAATCAGAAATGGTTAGTCCAATTCTCTTCTAGGTCACCTATGCGTTTGAAGAAAATGTTTCAAACTTGTAAAGAATATCCTGACATGCCTGAAAAGGTTGTTTTGTGCTTTAAGAGTGTTGGGACCTGGACATCTTGAGGTCTCTGGGGGAGCCATTGTAGTGGAGAAATAAAGATCTTACCTCTAGTCATAAATCTTGTTTGTAGGCTTCATTATGGTTTAAGCTTTCTGCAAAGCTTCTGGAGATTGACAGAGAATTTACATGCTGCTGTTTTAGTCAAAAAGGAAGGTCTGTACAACATACGTGAGATTTCCAACAAGTGAATCTAATAGTGTGAAACGAATATGAATCTATAAAGAAACTATAAACTACCATATAGTCCAACGGCATCTTAAGTATTCAAAAGTGAGCATCAGAAGTTGGTGTTCAAGTAAGGTTTTTTTATTAGAGGAGAGAGAATTTTTATGACATGTTCATGATTTTTCCACGTCTCCCACACTCCACCACATAGAAAATAAAAGACCACCTGAAGGTAGGATTGTATGACCAGAAGTTGTGTCCTCCACCTGTTCCAAATGTTTCCAAATAAACTCTTTAAGCTGCTACTGCATCCCTCCTCCTGTTTTGAAGGAGATATATTGTCTCTAGGCTGTGCTGGCTACTGTGCTGGCCAAAGTAGCAAGATATTGGATGTTATTAAGGATTTTTGGGGACAACATAAGAAACCAGGAACAATGTGAAATTACATTCTTGGATGCTCTCTTGTCTGTTTGGCTACCTGTTGAAGAGAGTCTCATGTATTCTACCTCCTTTTCTCAGCTTTCAAAATGACAATAGCATTGATTAAGGCTGTCGGTAGCTGAAAGAACAAAGAGGACAATTATTTGATGGAAAAGAGTCCTGTTTACCATTATTTTAGCGAACCTTTAGGAGTAATAAAATAGGGCTTAGGCTGATTCATATATGATTCCGAATTCTAAAACAATATGACTTGAATATTAGAGTGCTGTATAGATTTTTCCACAACCTTTGAAACAAACCTTATTGACAATTTTTCCAATTCATACCGGCGACCCAATTAAATTCAATTTGAAGTTTAGGAAACCAAGGCATTGAAAAGTGACATTTATGAACTTCACATTGGAACTTCTTCAGATATTTTCATAATTTTCGCACATGAGTCACATGCCCATCGATTTATTATATCATTATTGTATCCTAAAGCTGACATGGTTTCTATATCAGTTTACGGAGGGATTAAAGACAAGCAGTTCTGTGGAATCTGAGCAGACAAAAATACGCAGCAGTGACGTGGCCGCAACAACATCTAAAGACTTTTCTGAGAAGATTAAGATTACAGATCAAAATCCTAAGCGTACATCAGTTGGCTTCACTGGCAGCATCGATGCAAATCAAACGTTGCCTAGAGAAGGCTCAGTTTCATCGAATGCCGCAAATGTTGATCTGAGACAAGGAGGCAAATCTAGTCAAAGTGAACTCCCACAGTCAGCTGAAGAATCCAAGTTGAGTTCTGCTTTAGACCCACAAAAGAAAGCCTCCACTTTTGAGGCAGCAGCTACAGAAGAGGAATTAGATGTGCTCCTAGACTCTTTCTGAGAACAAGAACATCGCTAGTCCCTCTGGCACCAAGTCCAATTATGCCTATCCTGGTTTGAAACAAGAAGCTTCTGTCCCAGGTTCATCATCTAAAACTTTCACCTGTTATTGCTGATCTTGATGATGCTCTTGATAATTTGCTGGAGGAGACATCCACTGTGATGAGCCAAAACTTTCCATCGCAGCCTCTCAAAGGAAAGTCTGCCCTTCCTGTTGTTCAATCATCTTCCCCAAATTCCGGGACCAAGTCCCAGTTGTTGGATGACTTTGATTCATGGTTGGATACAATTTAATTGCTTCGGGTTAAAAGATTATGTAATCTGTTGTGTGGTAAATCAACAGATTCAATATGATGGTCCTGGTGTTGAAATTATCAAACCATGATATCTTTGAAAGACCATTGTACCATGTCATACCATGTTATACAAGCTGTTATCCGATCAAAAGCATGAAATGCAGGTCGTTAATTGATTGCTCCTTTATAAGACATTAAGCTGCTTAGTCAACAATCAAAAGAACCGGTCAGGTAGGACAGCGGATCATCAGTATTGATCAAAGCCAAAGCCATTATGATCACATGTGTTGATAAATAGATGTGGTCGTACAATAATAGTAAAAATTTTAATTTACTCACGGGATGTTTTTTTAAGTTCTTTTAAACCAAAAATGGTACAAAAAATAGGTGTCAGCAATAATTTTTATGCATTATCAGAGAATCTGACATAATAATTCTCTCTCTTTAATTACCTTAGGAATTACCAAATCACGAAATATATGAAAAGTTTCCTAAAATCCAAGTGGTCCAATTATCAAGCTTTTCAAATGCTTGACCTAATAAATTCTTATAGAATTTGAGTTCATAAATATTTCAACAATTTACAGCTCTTTTTTCCCCATTCTTTGCTTGTCTTCTACTCCGCCGTGTTGCATACACCCAATTCCATAAGCAAGAATTTGAAATTCTTAGCCTTCTTCATGATTGTCTTTTACTTTCTTCCCATAAAACATGCCCATCAAAAACGAACCCAATTGATTTTATTCGACTTTTTGAGATGCCAACAGAAGATGTAAAAGAAGCAAAAAGAGAGTGTTAGGTGGGACAATAAGTTAAATCCATGTGATTCAAAGATCCATCTTTTTTGCTTAAAGAAATGGAAAACAGAGGAAGGAAACAGCTGTAAGGAAACAGCTGTACACTTTCCCAGTAAACATAGTCAAGAAATGGGGAGGAAGAAGAAGAAGAAGAAAATCAGCCATTAAGTCATTTATGTTGGAATTTTTGGTACCATTTGTTAGAACCCCGATACTGCTTGTTAGGATCTTATTAAAATTACCAGAACTAGAATTTAAGCAAGCATACCAACAATAACATACACATACAAAGAAGACACAATATTTAAAGTGATTCGGCCAAAGTATGCCCATGTTGTCACCGTTTTTAGGGCCCATTTTTCTCCTTCTTAGAAAATCTGAAGTACATTACAAATTACAAACTCACTACCGAACTTAGGTTGGCCGGACTGCTACAGTGCTAAGTAGCAACACACGCTGCTGCGCGCTGCACTCACTCCTGGTGCCTACTCACAGCACACCTCCTGGTGCCCTCTTGGCACTCCTTCTGGTGCCTCCTCTTGGCACTCCTTCTAGTGCCTCCTCTTGGCACTCCTTCTAGTGCCTACATTGGACACTGCCTCTTGGTGCCTGCACTTGACACCCTTCTTGGTGCTTACATCGGACACACACTCTAGAGCCTGCATTGGGCACACCTTCTCGGTGTAACTCTTCCTCATTTTATAGAGCGCGCTTAACTGATTTACAAGTCAGTTTTCTCAACTTGATATTTTGTCTCTCTTTCTAGACAATTCCGCCACTGCCTAGACTTTTTTTTCTTACTGCAATTCTAGACAATTCTTGTGTGGGACCAAATGTTGCTTTTCTTCACGCCGTAATTCTAGATAATTTCACTGACTTCGCCACTTGAGAATTCTTCACCTTTCGTCCTTTTATTGTGGGTCCCGCAACCTTGACTTCTTCTATCCCCTTCACATTTTTCGTAGGACCTGTATTTTCCAACAATCACTTATGATCTGTAACAAAATTAACATCCAATTCTGAAAACACCAGAAGCAGGAAGAAGAATCCTACATTTTCTCTTGATACTTCTGAATTAGGTGAAAGGAAAAAGAAAGTGTGGAATATATAAAGGTAGAAAGGTTAGAGAGCTGCAGGAATCAAAGCCATAAAGCTCCTTCCTTCAATATGGGAACTAACTCGCCGGAGATATGTTATCCAATCCTCAGAACAAACTCCCACCGACAAACAGCGCTGGAAACTGCACCTTCCCGTCCTTGCCATTGCCGATCACCTCCAACTCCTTGACGACCCCGACCTCGTCCTTCTCGTCAAACTCGTACACGGCGGGGTTTACTCCGAGGCCCAGAAGCAGGCGCTTCACTACATGGCTCATGCAGCAGCCCCGCCAGGCAAAGACTATCACTTCGTTCTCCGACACCAAGTTGGGCACATTCTCCGCCTCCGGCGGAATGGCCTTCTGCGGCACATTCCGGGAAGCAATGCAGTTGACGAAGTGGGTGCTCGTGTGGAGCGGTTGCCATGAATTGTAGGGAATCGCTTGCTGCATACTGAGAAACCAAGTTGCTAAACAAAGAAAGACAGAGAGAGAAAGCTAGAAAGAGAGAGGTTGGTGTGGTTTGCCATGGAGATTGTGTAGCAAATATAAATGGAGGGAGGGGTGACTTGAAAGATTCATACGTCAACAGCAGTTGGGCCTCCGGTTACGCATTTCTGGTGTGTCATTTAGCTGTGCATGACGTCTGCCATGCCTCATTCTTTGTTGTTTTGTGTACGTTTGAGGTGGACACCGGCTACGCCTCCGCCGGGACCTCTTATATCTAATTTGTAAATCTATATGATAAGATTATTGGCTAACTATTAGCTTAAGACTGTACATAATATCAAGTCAAGTAAAAAATAATCTTACATAACCACTAAGTACGCTAAATATGTTAATATCCTATAGACTTCTGATCGATGAGCCAAGCGTTTGATACATGCCCTCCCCTAGTGAATCGATCAAAGTTTTTGGTTGTTTTGGTTATCTTCTTTACATGGACAAATCTATTTTTAATAATTTTTTAAATAATATTAGGTATAATGACTATTGAATTAGCAATATAATTAAAAAATTTATCATGAATATGTGATCTATGAATCCATCTAAATGTCCGGCAGCTCCTTGTTTTTGTGCTCTCAAGAATATCATTTATGTTAGAATGTTGAAATATCCAGTCCCATATTGGGTAAGGCGACAGGAGAGCCTGACCTTATAAGCTTCCACTAGAATTTACTATTGCATAGTTCTGTGTTTTAATTGGGCCCTTCAATTTCTAAGAATTTTCATCTCTTATTTCTATTCACACACTTGCGTTTCATATCACAATTAACTATTGATCCCTTTTGCTGCTCTTGTCAAATTGTCTGCCACTCGGCTTTCTTAAATTCCATTGTTACGAAAAGATAATTCTAGATCTCAAAATTAGATAATGAGTTAGAATGAATAATTATATAATTAAATATTATTTAAAATCGTGTCTTTTTAATATATACTTCTACCTTTAATACTCTCACCCATATTAAGCACATCCAAAAGATTAAAAATTGAATGAAAATCTAACTAAAAGTTAATTCATAAGTTTTAATAAAAATATTTACATTAAAATAATATTTAAAGGTTGTAGGACATTTCTCTTCAATATTTAAATATACTCTCCATTCCAAAATATAAGGAAATGATGAAGACCTTTTTTTGCTTTTTTTCACGGAAAGGAGGAGATTAAATTGTTATAAGATGTCAAACTCAACTTAAATTTTAGGCAACCTGTAATTAACTATTGAGCTACTAGTTTGTTGACAATTATAAAAATTTACTTTATGAATATTTGAATGATCAAATAAAATTATAAAACATCATGGTTAAAGCTAAACCCTAATGCTAAATTATTATCTTTTACTCTTAAAATTGATTGTTAATATTGTATCAAATATTAATCTTGTGAGACAATCATACAAATTGTAACCATTGTTTAAACTCCTTGGTTGGGAATCTATCCATAAAAGGAGATATGGTTCAAACTATTGTGACGTCAATCGAGTGAAGAACACCCATTAGGAACTTCCGCGTGGTATCGGCACATACACGGTTTGTCGGGGTTAGCAGCTCTTGGAAAGTGATGAATATAGCCAAATTACGTCGGCACGAAAGCACTGTTTTATCAAATCAGCTTAAACTTTATCACGGGAATCGTCACCAGATGACTACTTTTTACGTGGTCTGGTAGGTACCTCTTTGTACCATGGTTTACACCACCTATAATTTACTGCATATAATAAATAAAATCAATGCACAAGTTGGTGTACCAAGCCTTTTTCCGCCGTTCCAAGAAAGGAAATTATCGGAATTTTATATCAATACTTCCATCTCCTAAGAATTATCTCATTCTTTTATAAAAAATGAAGACTAATTATAAACATTGTTTGATTCTTTTTTTTTTCCCTTTTTGTCTCTTCATATTATAATGGGTGTTGTTAACAAAAATATAGTTCAATTGATAGTCCACCATTATAAGAGAAAATTATAAATTTTTTTTTATTAATTAATTTATCAAGAAGAAGTTGATGAGGAGAAGTTAAACCCTAAATTGTTAAACTCGCAAGTTAGGGTTTTAAACCATTAAGCCAATGGGATTTCCAAACTTAAGTTCAATTGGTAGTTTATACTGCTTGAAACTATCATGATCCATTTTCTCTAATTTCTAATAATATTTGATAGAAATGGATTTGACTGCCTTTTGTTTTATTATGAATAGACTACGTCAATTATTAATTGGATAAACTTAAGGATATGGACTCTGAAAAACTAGTTATATTAAGTATAATATACTGAACAATATTCTTGTGTGGTATCATTTTCTTGCCAAAAGCTTTCAAGTAACACATAGTCATGAACATAAATAATACTAAGTAGATTAAGTGATGAGAAAAACGACGTATAAAGTTTTTCACTTTGATTGAACCTATATTAAAATACCAATGATGTATTTGAATCACAAGTAAAATATGCAAATATCACAATTAATACAAAAGAATTTCTATGTAAAAAACTCCTCCAATGTAAAGGATAAAAACCATGAGACCGATCACGAATTCACCCAAATCTCCACTATATAAATTGTTAGATTTACAACCCAATCAAGTCCTTAACAATAGCAACAAGACAAATATTTATTGATTCAACAACAATAGAATCACCAATTAATAGTGAAAAATAAGTTATAAACATCAACTTAACAAAAAAAAGTTAAAAAAATATCACCTAAATTTTCAACCAAGATTTGCTGATTTTATAGAGCTCCAAATAACGATCCAACCGTTCACAATAAAGAACACTTAATTCCGAACATGCTGACAAAAATCAACTCAATTGGACCACAGATCGACTTTAATCAAATATTTGATCAACTGTTGTGAAGGGCTTTTAATTCCTTCAAAAATTCTACTATTTTCTTTTCTCCCTCTCATTTCTTTTTGACAACCACACCCTTAAAGAAAAACCTATATTTTTTCTTTTAAATCTTAGGACTACATTATCCTAATAGAACCCAATAATAAGATCTGAATATGGGTTGAACTAACCCAATATTAAGGAGTGACATATTAAAAGATTCTCCAAATATGATATTTTTGAGGAAATTTTTATAAGGTAAAGTGACATAATCGTGTCAAGTCACGACAAGATTTATAAAATCATCACGCCATGATTTCATCCATCCATGACTCCTAATTTCTTGATTTTTTAAAATTATTTTGTTACATGATCATGCCAAGTGGTAGGATGTGAGAAGGTTGGATTATCCGAGTAATTTAAAATAAATAAATAACCCCTCGGAAACCCATCATCGGAGATGCGTACAAAAGATCAGGAGAGCCTTTCACGGGACGGCTGACGGGAGCCCACGACAGCAGCAGGCAACGTTAATCTCCACGGGTATCATGATTCATTTGGTGTGATGTCAGAGATGAGGTCCTCCACGTGGGTGGATTGCTCCACCTCACGTCACCCGCCACGCAGAGACTACACGACTCTCCCTGGCCGTGACGCTGGATGACGTCTCCAACTTCTGTCGGTCGCGGTCTTGCTTGTCACGTACTGAAAGCGTATTTCAAGTCTGATAAGAGGTTTAATCAGGTAGCTCGCGATACATAGCCTTTATTTGGTAAAGAAATGAGTTGTTTAATTTTTTTAAAAAAATATTTTTGAGTTGAATTTAGGCCAAGTAGTGATATCAAGGTTTAAAGATTTAATTCAAAAGTTACATCAAGAATTGAAAAATCTTCTTTTAATTTATACATGTTCCCGCACACTGAATAACATTAGACTTAAGGTTTATAGAATGGAATAAATTCAACTTAAAATCTAATACTAAATTAGAATGACTAAAGATTTAGTCTAAAAATTAACTTAGGATTAAAGAATCTTCTTTTAATTTATACTTAATTTTAAGAATTTTAATTTTTAATATAAGACTCTTATCTTTTATATAGTATTAAAACTTCCATCGTCGTTTTAATACTCTTATAAATTTAGATAAGTTAATTTTTTATACAAAAAGTTACATTACAATATAAATGTTTAGACTTATATTGCTATAAAGAATATGTTATGGTATAAATATTTAGTTTTACATTAGATAGAGTTATATGGTTAATTAAATTTTTTTTTTCGCTTATCAATTTTTACAAATTTAAGACTTTTGTGTCTAATTTATATATATATATATAGTTCAAGTTTAGTTTTTTGCTTGCAAAGATTTAACTTATTTCTTGAATCAAATTGAAAATGATAGTACCTATAATATGTCTTATAAATTTAGACACTTTTCCTTCTAAATTAAATCTTTTAATGGCATAATTGCTATTATGAGATGTCTCAAAAATTACAACGAAAATAGGAGAGCATTTGCATCCAATTTTGATTAGCAAATTAAGAACTAGAATGGAAACTAAAACTACTCTTTTGTTGAAATTCTAAAGCTTTGAGTCGGTCTTGTTTTACAATTAATATATTTTTCGATGTGCCTTAGTTAGCACGTCAATGATTTGTTCGATCGAATATTCTCCTTTGAATTCAAACCTTTTTTTTTTTTTCTATCGAAATCAATTCCAGGAATTAAATTTGTTGGGGCATTCACGTATGGGTAGAGAAGTGTGCAGTTTAAGTCCGTCAATCATTTTTGCAACATCGAAATCGGTATCGGGGATGGAGATGCAAGATTTTTCTTGGAAAACAAACAAACTCGGATTCCATTTGGTTGATACGGAAACTCCAGAATCGATGGCGGGCCAATCACAAAAATTACTGATCAGGAAGAGATTTGATTCATTGAATGCTTATTTTTAAAATTATGTTGAAATCTTTCGCCGAATCACCAATAAGAAAAAGTAGTTTTCGATTAAAATCTTCTTCTTTTCTCAAACTAATTTATAAAGTAAAAAATACTTCTAGAAGGCTAAAATTCTAACTTAAATATTAAATTAAAAATTAGACGAATATTTTCTTTATTTAAATTTTATAACAAAGAATTACATATTTAATATAACACTTTCATCCTATATATCTACTTTTGCACCTAAGATTAAGCTCAAGATTGCACAAAGTAAAATAAACAAAATTTGAGCTATGATATTATGTAAAAGTTTAAAAATTCAATTTAAAAGATAGTTTAAAAGTTAAATAAATATTTATTTTTTATTTAAACTTCACTAAAAAAATCATAAACTTAACATAGAAAATTGCATATACTACTTATAAAAATTCCAACTAATTAGTATATTAATAATTTAAAAAACACATTCAAATTTTAACTTGCTTTCCTATCTTAAATGAATATTTCACAAAAATATAATTCATAAGTAGTGGGATAGTTTTATTCGAGACTTACCTTTTATACTATATTAAAAGATCACATTCTTAGTAAAAATTATCTTATAAAAGAATAAAATACCTCAATAAAAACACAACATACTCCACATTAGTAATATGGTACAATTTTAATGATTTTGTTTTTGGGTGAAAAAGAGTTTAAAAGTTGAATTGCTTGGTGCAAATGACTTGAGCAATGTGGGCAACAGATAATAACTTCTTCGTCTGATTATCCAGTGGAGCATAAAGCCAGCAAGTTAACACGTCACACATTGATGTTTACAAGGAATTTTTCCATTTGGCAACACGTAAAACGTGGAAAACTCCACTATCTAACGTCAAAACATTACATCACTTGGACCCGTTTAATCAATGGGTAAGGCCACTTTCGATGTATTATTTAACAATCCACCGATTCAATGTTTGAAGTTTAACCATAAAGTTGGCAACATTGAATAGATGGGTTCATGTTTTCGTACCAAAAAAATAGTGAAAAGTACCAATAATTCTTCCAAATGTCTCCAAAGTGATCATCCATGTATACGAAGAACAACTATGCATGAAACAAAGTATTAAAACTAAGTTCAATGTTCTAGCTTGAAAACAGTGAATTATTATTTAATAATTCACCGATTCCATATCTAAATTTTAACAATGAAGTTGGCATCATTGAATTGATGGATTTATGTTTTCATACCAAAAAACAAGACTCAAAATTAGTAGACATTTCTTATACTTAAATATTAGTTAATAATCATTATATATTTTTATGTTTAACTTTCATCCTTAACACTTTTTAATACACTAAATATATTGTGGATCTAAAGTTAAATGAAGTAATATAAATGTTTTCCTACATACCAATTATATTTTAAAGTCTCAAAGTTAAACAAAAATTAAAGAAAATCAATCATTTAACTTTTGATATTATATTAAAAATAAATTTGAAAACTAATTTATGAGTCAGAGAAACTTTTTATTATTTAATAAAAAATTTATCTCAACCTATTATTTGTCTTAAATTGATAAAAAGTAATGAATCTTCTTTATTATTTTCTTTCAGAAAGATTATACTTATGAAACAGTAAGTTGTATTAGAATTTTGTACTGCAGCTGGCTTGCAACAACAAAAGGGTCCAATAATTGATCTGTTCAAATGATGATGATGATGATGATGATGAAGATAGTTAAGTAATGAAGAAGACGTAATGCCAACAGAAAACAGAGGCAAAGCAAAGGCCAGGTCAAATTGCCATTCCATTCAACGAACCAGAAGGGTCCCAAACCCATAGATTAAAGCAAAGGAGTAGCTGATTTTGAAACAGTGGTGTGCCACCAGGTGACCTTTTGTTAAAGTTAATCCACATGCCTCTCTAGAAGCGAGACGCGTTTAGATTGTTTAGTTCAATATCAACATCATGAGTAAACGAAATACATTGTTCTTACTTCCTCTCGAAACTCTAAGGCTTTTGAATTCAAAGATAGGACATAATATGGTAAAATAGTTCTCATACCAATTAAATCTTATTTAAGGTTTTTTCAATAAAGAAGAAAGGTCTTATTCTTAAATTGATTTAAAAATAAAATAAACTTCTTAACATAATATTAAAGTATATATTTTATTAGAAGATTTAAAATTCAATATGAAAAAGCTCAATTTTAAGATGAGAAAATAATTTTATATTTAAATGTTTCTCAAATATCGTCTCCTTTTTATGTGAGGCATCCATTATGTCACTTTTTTGCATATTGAGCATATACCAAACATATCTTATAGACTTCAAGTTAAACTAGAATTGAAGAGGATTAATTTGAATTTTGATCGTATATTATAAAGCTTAAAGTCTAACCTAAAAGCTATATCATAAATTAAATAAATACTTTTTATATTCAAACAAATTCAAGTGTGATACCCTTTCACTTGATGATGAATATTTCCATGAAGAATATTTTTATGTTTGTACAAAAGAGCATGCTAAAAATAATGAAAACAAGTTTCATATCACTTCATTCTTACTTGAATTTTTTTTAATAAAAAAAATAAAGATTTCCTGACTTTTTGGTTAGAAACCATATCAAATCATGCCATGTTTGGTACATGTAAACTAGGTCTATGTTTGTATACCCTTTAACTTAAGGATGAATATTTCCATGAAGAATTTTTTTTATGTTTGTGCAAAAGAGCATGTTAAAAATAATGAAAACAAGTTTCATATCACTTCATTCTTACTTGAAATTGTTTTTAATAAAAATTAAGGATTTCTTGACTTTTTGATTAGAAACCATATCAAATCATGCCATGTTTGGTACATGTAAAGTAGGTCTATGTTTGTGTGAAAGAGCATGTTAAAAATACTGAAAACAAGTTTCATATCACTTTATTCTTACTTGAAAATCCTTTTTAATAAAAATAAAGATCTCATGACTTTTTTATTAGAAGGCATATCAAATCATGCCACGTTTGTTACATGTAAACTAGTTCTGTGTTCAAAGAATTATTTGACTTATGGGCTCTATTTAAAGTAATGATAGATGTGGTTCTGTTTATCACTACTTCGAGGGGTAGGCAGCTTTTATTCGTTGTTGAAACAAAGCACAAAACCATTTACACTAAATGTTGATCAAGCTTGAAGGGATAACTATAGACTGCATAGCAAATACGAGTATAAGTTTGGAGAAATGCTACAAGACTTATTTGTTTTAAAATTGATTTATAAAAGAAAAGAATATGTTCACATATGAGAAATACAACATACAAATATATTACTAATATGAAAAAATGGGGTCTATAACAGCAAACTTATTTGTTTTAAAATTGATTTATAAGAGAAAAGAGTATGTTCACATATGAGAAATACAACATACAAATATATTAGGAATATAAAAGAACTAGATCTCAACACACTATATGTTCCAAATATTGATTTTTTTTTTTTTATAAGAATCTAGTTCATGAATAAATGAGTGATTCACTTAAAAGATATGTTTTGATATTAGTTAGAGATTTTGTTTTTGTTAAAGATGAAAATTTCGTATTAGAAAAATATAATATTTGAATATTGTTTAAATATAAAAAATATTCTTTAATTCTTAACCTAACTTTTGTGTTAGATTTGAGTTCTTTTAGCGTAACATTAGACCCAACTTTAGGTCAATTGCAATTTTTGAATTAGATTTGATTAATTTTAACTTATGTTCCAGGTTGGTATATTAATTTTAACTTATGTTTCATATGTTAGATGTAGAAGAATATGAAGATAAAAAAACTTTCATTAAAAGGATACGATCTTTTAAATTAGATTATAGGCCTACTTCTAATAATTTTCTTTTTTAGAAATGACTTATAAAAGAATGAAACAAAATAAATATAAAGAACATAATAAGTTGACATATTTACATCTAATGCATTTGAACACAAATCATTTCTAGCATTCGCAGTAACAAATGAACCAAATTCTCTCGGCCAATACGAGGAAAAATTCGGACCCAGAAAGAAATGATGTCATATAGTTTCAACGGCTTGGAAAAGGTGGAAAAGTACTTTAGATTACCATGAATGAAGCAAATGAATCGCACATACACTGTCACGTCGGTGAGTGAGAAAAAGGCAATCGTCCTGATCTACACCTAATCTGTTGGATATTCAACAATGGAAGCTGTGAAGCTGATCAGAGCATTAGGTGACACTGGGCCATTGTTTTCAAAACCTCATCTTCTTGGTGAAATGACAGACCATGGTTGCCTTAGTATTTCATATTATACACTTTTTTTTTAATCCTTTTCTTCTCACGTTCTGGTCTTGTTGCATGTGGAGCAGCATGTGATGTTTCTTCGATCAAAGAAGTCCAACTGATAGATAGAAAAGAATAATAAATAAAAAAAAAGGGGAAGAAAAGCACATCTCTAGAGTGTGCACGAGAAAAGTTTTTTTTTAATTTTTAATTTTTTTTATATTAGGGTTTCAAAAAGGATTTTAGAAAGTGACAATTTCACATTTTTGTGAGAAGTTTTGTTAAAAGAAATATAGATTTCAAAATAAAGTTTAAACAAAATGAAACTTATGTTTTATTTTAACATGCAACATCATCATAAAAATTTATAGGAGATAATGAGAGAATGAGATGGAGAGAAATCCTGAGTGTAATTAAGTATTACACTTATATAATATTAAACGATTCATTTATATTAAAGTATATATCATTTTCATTATTAAAAAAATTCACAAACAAGCTTTAAATAATATAAAACTTATGTCACTATTAATACATATAGTGCAACCTTTTATCAAGTGTTTGACATACGATAAAATATTGATATTATAGGTTAGTGAAAGATTACTAGTAGAAAGCCGCATATTTTATATATAACTATAGGTTCTAATTAGTTATAAGTAGAACTCGTTTGATAGCAACAAAAGAGCTCACTAGAGCCAACACCAACCAGGTCATTCCCTTCCTTAGCTCAAAGGTTGTTCTAATAAGAATTGCAACAATGGTTGAGAAGTACTTTAAGCATTGAACCCTTGCACTGCATCTTTCTTTTCACAAAGTCAATGAATGCTTTACAAAGTTACATATGGCATATGTTAGCATCGCAAGTAGCATACTCAAATATGGGAAATGAAAGTCTTATACTGAAAAAATATGATCTTTGAATGGTATTTAAACATAAAAGACATCTCC
This sequence comes from Casuarina equisetifolia, assembly GCA_028551475.1. Classification (NCBI taxonomy): domain Eukaryota; kingdom Viridiplantae; phylum Streptophyta; class Magnoliopsida; order Fagales; family Casuarinaceae; genus Casuarina; species Casuarina equisetifolia. The sequence continues at coordinate 22,436,319 of CM052360.1, forward strand.
TAACTTTTGAGTTAATTTTTGAGTTACATTATCAAAATTTAAGTTGATTTACTATAATTATTATTCAGCTTAAGCCTAAGGTGTACTTAGTGTGCAAAATGTGTTAAAGACGAAAGCCCTATGTTACAAAATAGGATTCTTAGGTAGTGTTTAAATATAAGAATATTTCATCAACTTATTATTGAAAATCATGTGTTGATATATTGTTTTGAGAAAAATTTTATTTGTGAATGTATGATTTTATGTGCATATATTGAATACCAAAGGAAGTAAAAGGTGTGCAAATTATAATATTAATTAATGATATTATAAAGTACCCAGTTTCCTATATTCTATTATCAAACATCACATATAGTGCTAAGATGAATTATTTTATATGATTTAATGAGCAAAAATATTAGTGCTTATAATAAAAGAAAATGATACTTGGTAATTTTATGCTTATTATAGGTACTTGTGAAGGATAAAGATATACTACTTGCTCAATTCAAATATAAGAGAAGATATTCACTAATCATTATTGGACTGATTGTTTGCTGAATCATTATTGGACTGATTGCTTGTTGAATCATTATTGGACCGATTGCTTGTTGAATCATTATTGGACCGATTGCTTGTTGAATCATTATTGGACTGATTGCTTGCTGAATCATTGTTGGACCGATTACCTATTGGATCATTATTGGACTGATTACCTATTGGATCATCATTGGACCAACTGACTGCTAGACCGATTAACTATTGGACTAGTATGAAGTAGGCCCATGAAGTTCAGTTCGCAAACAAGCCCACAGAGCTCAACCCGAGCATACTTCATTTAAGTGAAACGTGGCCATTTCACTTTGATAAGAGACTAAGCTCTTATGTCGAACAAAACAAAGCCCTAAGCCTTATCTCTGCTCAAAGCCGTCCTCTTCCTTCTCTCTAGATTGCCGACCAACGGGAAGAAGAATGAAGTGATGAATGTGTCAAAAAAGTTCTCTACTACAATAATCTTCATCTCTATAGCTGTATCATGTCACTTTTATCAAGTTTCAACGGTAGAATCTCAAACAGGTTTGAACTAAAACCCTAAAGTGCTCAAGATTTGATAATCTGCTATATAAGGAGCTTTAGGTGAATGTTTGGAGGCAACTAAATGATATACTATTAATTCCACTAAAAGAGATTGAAGCTTTGAATCATTTACTCATATTACCGTGTTCTTTAATCCTTAGAGAAAGAAAGAATCTTTGGTGATATTCCTTCAAATCTATTATCTTGTGAATATCTATTGTTAGATTGATCTTTATATATGCTAGATTACTTCAAAATATTATTTGCACATAAGGATCTTTGTAAATCCAAAATCCTAACTTTGTGAAAATTAGGGATTTCATGATTAGCGCTTGAATTGATTTTATATATGTTCAATTAGCTCTCTGATAAGCTTTATTCCTCACTCACATTATATATTTGAGGATTAGCTTGATGTATTAAGGTTTGATTAACCTAAGCTTTGTAGTCGAGAATCAAATAACTCCTAGTCAAGGAGTTGTGTAGTGTAGGAGAAGATTTCTCCTACCTTGAAGTAAAGTAGACTTCAACTTGGTTTAAGTTGAAGGAGAAGAGGGTGGAAGTAGGTGAAAAGTGTCGAACCACCATATAAATCTTTAAGCTTGTTTATCTTGTCTTATTCCTTGATTATATGCTTTGATATTATTATGTTGAATAACAATCTTGCATAAATAAAGAAAGAACAGTAAAATACAAGATAAAACCTAAGTATCCAATTTAACCCCCTCTCCCCTTTTTGGATAGCCATAAAACCTTACACTTATGAGCTAACCTTTAGGTTCAACTATAAACTTGTTTTTAATACCATAAAGCTAAGAAAAGAACAAGGCATATTATGTAGGAACCACAGTCAAAATGGTATAACAGCAACAATAAAATAGAAAATATTGTAGACACCATGATTCTGGCACTTGTTTTGTCCCCTTAAGTACCCTCCCAATCCATAATAGCATATGTATAAATCAAAATTCTTGAAGGCTTGGACCTGAGGTAAAACAGCAACAAAAAGCATATTCAAGATGGAAAGCCATATATCATTAGTTGTTGTAGCCATTAAAGGAATAGGAGTGTCAAACCTGGCTTTCATAAAATTTCCACAGTTAAAAGATGCCCCATGTTGTATATTTTGGTCCAAAATGTTGTCTCACCCGACATGCTAAGTAATACTGAATATTGAATAGAATCAAAATCTTCCTAGCCAATAGATGGTTTTATTTGAACTATAAATGGAGCATGAAATTACTATTTAGGATGTCAATATTTGACCGTGTTTGAGAACTTGAGATTACAAAAAATGACTCTTTACAAGAGGCTTTCCTTTCTTCACATCCAATGAGGCAAATGAATGGGTTTGAGTGCGTCCACTTAGATTGAAAGGGAAATGGGGCTCTTCAAATAAACTATGATCCAGCAAAGTCTCTAAATCACTTTAAGAAGCAACTACATGAAATAAAACTTGATTATGACGCCTAAATAAACTACAAAATTAAAGTGTGCCAATTGTTAGGAGCCAAATTATTTGGAGGTTTTGAGTATATTCCACATATATGGAATGGAACACTTTGAAGTGTTAGCATAATTTTCTATGGTCATCAACCATAACTTAAATTATGTGTTCGATATCTCGTACCTTCAAATTCCTTTTACCTAACAAAAGAAGTTTTAATGATTATACAATTAAAGGCTTGTAAACACTCCAATTAAGCTTGAAAGTGGCATCAGGGAGTGATTTAATTAATGCTTGTATAAATTCAATTGACATTACCCATTTAAATGAGTGAAATGTCACAAATCAAGATTTAGATAAACTTAGATCTATCCAAGGTCATGAATGATATTTCTTTGCATAGTGATAACAATAAGAGCTAGTTATGTTACTTCAACTAGGTTGTTGTTCTTTAAGGAACAAGTAGCAACCATGTAGCAGAAGAAAGCTTAGTGGATAATTGCACTCCTAATCAAGACAATAGAAGAAAGGTTCCTGCAGCATATAAATAGGTTTTGTACTAGGTGTTTATGTTCTCCCAATTAGAGAACTCTTGAAAAAGGATTGCATTGAGGTACCAATGATAGTTTTGGGACTACTTAAGCTCCCAAAAGATAATCTCTCCCTGCTCCCCACATAGACCAAGGTCCTTCAACCTCTTTTCTTGGTAATACTCTAACTGATCCAATTCAAATTCTCAAGCCTTGAAGATCGCATCAATATGTTGGAGCATCTTCTTTTCCCCTTCTCTTATTCCAACAGCAATTTCTAGCCTTAGATCAATATTTGTTTCCTTTAACTTCTCATCCTGCAATCAAATAGGTATTTAGGTTTCATGGATCTAGATTAATTGGGTTTTAGAAGGCACCATTGCACTTAAATTTCAAACAAGACTTTCAGGTTCCATAAATATCATGGCTACCTACAACTCTGTCAAGGGAGATTGTTGTATCTTATTAGGCTTAGGTGTTGTTAAACAATGAGCATCATCTTAAAGGTTGAAATAGCTACAATGCCATAGAATGACATATGCTAGGACCTCACTCTAATCTCAAACACATGGTAATTTGAGGGCAATTTAGGTACTTCACTGAAGGGCTTTTTGGGAAAGGAAACTTGTAAAGGAATAGGAAGAAAAGGGGAAGAATGCAGAAAGGGGCTAATTATGATAGATTTCATCAATTTTTCCTTATGTTCTTGATTATGTTTAGCTAGCTTTCCATTCTAGCTATCTAGAGTACTGATTGGTAGATTAGTTATAGCATTCTTCTAGTAATTAGTTGTTATTTGACTTCTTGTTGTTGTAGTTCTTGGATTGGTTTATAGACAATGTACTGGTGTTGTATTCAGGAATTTTATCGAATATCAATAGAGATGTTGCCCAAATTTTCCCTAATTTGTTCTATGTTTTAGTTTTTTTGATCCCCACACTCGAAGTTATGCTCAAAAGTAGAGTTCCTAGAACATCAATTCAATGGAATTCAATGGAAAATGCTGAAAAAAATGAATTCAAATTGTAACATCTATTATTTATCCACATTACTGTCCTTTACATAACTTGAGGAAGCATAGGTGAACTTAATTCGTAGACAAACAAAACAACCAAATTACAAATTTGGCAAACACATAAGGAACTTTCAAATGAAGATAGGATAGTCTTAAAACGAGGATAAACTTTCAAAGCTATTCTCCTAGCATAATTCCATTTTGAAATGAGGATCCATAAGTGAACAACGTTGCCCTTTCAAATGTGACTTGACAACCATCATGAGTTATATTACGCTTAAACCATGCCAGCAATTTGAACAAGCTTTAACTTTCTAGGTGAAGACCACCATCAACTGTTCATTCCCACAATATGCTTTGTAGATGAAGCTAAGCATGGATTGAAGTACCCAAAATTTTAGCTTTTCATTTTGAAACTTTAGTTAGTTTAAGCACTAAGCTCAATATCATTTTTGAACTACAAAGATTAATGCATTGATCCAAAACAACAACTACACTAACCTTAAAGTTCAGCCAACTCCTTTTCTGACCTACTTTAGAACCATTAAACCACATTCATCAACCACACAATTTTCAAATCCAATAAGAACATGAAATTCCAGAAACAAGCACTCGACAACTAGAAGGAAGAAAAAACCCACCAATATATAATGGAATTCGTGTATTCTAGAACAATATTGAGGTAGTACCGCCACGAAAAGTTGCTTTTTAGCTTCTCTATAATTAGAAATCGAGCCACAGATACCCACGGCTTCAACTTGTTGCACACATTCCCAATCTCCGAGGTCGCCACAACGTTTAGTGATCCACCACCTTTGAGGGGGACCTCTAAAACCACCTTATTCCGAGAAAGGTCTCTTTGGACGATGACTCCAAGACCTTCCTAGACCACAGTGGGCCTCGCTGGAGTCTTAGCGGATACTATGCCTTTGTCTTGCATCCATTGCCAAAACATCTAGACGTTGGGCGGCAACTGTGGCGACTCAAGAAACATCAATTTGGTTGAATCGATTTCTCACTATTTGCTTATCCAAAAATATACAAGCAAAGAGAAAAAATTATACAACAAGGAATTAGGGCAACACGTGCCTATACGTGTTAGGTTAAGCCCAAGCCTAACAAAGAAAAAGTCAGTCTAACTAACTAAAAGGCCGACCCAATAGTAATATAATTATATCTTAACAACCCCTTTTAAGTTAGTGATTTGTATACATCAAATATGCCAAGCTTGCAAAGAAAATAACTGTGTTGCCTACTACATAAAGCTTTAGTCAACAAATCGGTAGGTTGCTTGTGTGTTCAGATGCTACAAGTCTAAACCAACCTTCGTTGCTGCTTTTCATGGATGAAGTGACAATTAATCTCTATGTGTTTGGTACGCTAATAAAAGATGGGATTGTTTGCAATGTGAATGGCTGCCTCATTATCACAAAACAAAGAAATAGGCCGTGGGACAATCACCCATAAATCACCAAGAAGCCCATGTAACTAAACAATTTCACAGATAGTTATAGCCATAACTCTACACTCTACTTCTAAAGAGGAACGAGAAATTGTGGCTTGTTTCTTGGTCTTTCAAGAAATGAGGGAGCCCTCCAACTTAATGCAAAAATCGATAAGAGATAGTTATGACATGGGGCAAACTACCCAATTAGAATCACAAAAACTAATCATTTAAAAGTCCTTTGTAGAAGGCATGAAGATTCCTAAGCCCGGAGTGCCTTTCAAGTATTTAACAACTTTCAAGGTCATCTCCATATGTGAAGTTTTCAGAGCAGGCATAAACTAACTAAGGATCTAAACATAATAGTTTATGTCAGGGCGAGTATAAGTAAGATAGATCAACTACCCACGAAGTCATTGATAGGGACCTAAATTGGTCAAGGGAAGGTCATCAACTGGAATTGGCACACTAGCATCATATTCCAAAGGGGTAATCTTCAAATTCTGATCCATGGGAATCTTCCATGGGCGAGCTCCAGAAAGTACTACTTCATATACTAATCCCAACGCATATTTGTGTTGACTGAGACAAATACCACTCTTTGATCGAACAACCTCAATCCCAAGAAAAAATTTTTGCTTGCCTAAGATCCTTCATGTGAAATTTGGAATAGAGATGATACTTTACCTAAGCAATAGCCTCCTTACTATTCCCAATAAGAAGCATATCATCAACATAAATCAGAATAGCAACAATAGTAAACTCTCATCATAGTGTAAACAGAGCATAGTCGTGCCAAGATTGCTTAAAACTAGCTTCAATGAGAATACTAATGAACTTGGCATACCATTGTCGTGCCTATTTAAGCTCATTTATCGACTTAAGGAGTCAACAAACTTTCGGCAGACCAGTGGGTGGAGATTGAATCCTTGGAGGTAAAGACATATATACCTCCTCTTGCAAGTCTCCATGAAGAAATATATTATGAACATCCATATGATGAAGGGGCCAACGAAACATGGATGCCAAGGCCATGATGCATATGATAGTCACCATCTTGGCCACTGGTGAAAAAGTCTCCTTATAGTCGATCCCATAGCGCTGAGTGAAGCCCTTAGCCACTAGGTGGGCTTTATACCTCTTAATGGATCGATTAGCACAATATTTTACCTCGTAAAACTATTTATAGCCAATTACCTTACGACCTGAAGGCAAATCAACCAACTTCCATGTTTGATATGCTTATAATGCATGAACTTTGCTAGCCATAGCGTCTACCCATTTGAGGTCCTAAACTACCTCATGATAGTAGAGTGGCTTTTAAATAAAAGAGATGGAGGCAATAAAGGTGCGATGTGTGGGAGATAAGTTGTCAAGGGTCACAAATTATGAGATAAAATATAGTATATCTCTGGGATCCACTAAGTGGGAGATGTTAGAGGGAGAAGTTATATGATTGCAATGATAATCTTAAGTCCAAACAGAAGGTTTAGATGCATATTGGGAACATCGAGCATTAGGAGCAATAACTATCAACATCATTTCAGGGGGTGGATCCCTAGTGGGTGGATCCATAGAAATTCACAGTGGGTGAATCTAAAGGCTCAACAATTCATGAGAAAAGACAATATGCATCTGCATGTGGTAAGGAATAGGATGACATGTCAAGGATGGTTGATGATGAAGAATTAGTAGGGAGGACGGGCTTAGGGGATGACACTGTAAAAAGACACTCATCTTACTCACGTATAGATGGTATTAAATATGGATCAAGATCCAAAGGAACAAATGACTGGTCCTCACTAAGTCGTGTGATAATGGGAGTTGATTGGGACTAAGTAAAGGGAAAAACTAACTCATGAAACACAACATCTCGAAAAATGGAGAAAGTGTGAGTTGTGAGGTCAAGAACATGATATCCCCTTTGAGATGAGGGGTATCCCATAAAGATACATGGTCTAGCCCAAGGGAAAAATTTGTCTCCCCATGGAATGAAATTGACATAGCACAAACAGCCAAACACTCTACGATGAGACGTATATATGGACTTGTCAAAGAAAATGTCAAATGGAGTTTTTCCATCTAGGATTAGTGTAGGAAGGCGGTTAATAATGTGGGTGGCAATCAACACACATTCTCCCCAAATAACAATAAGGGACATCAGCCTGAAAACGTAGGGCTCATGCTACATTGAGGGTATGTCGATGCTTGTGCTCAATAACACCATTATGTTGTGGGATATGAACACAAGAACTTTCATGATTAACCCCACGAAGCTGAAGGAAAAAGCTACATTCATGGCTAAAGAACTCAGATCTATTATCATATCACAATCAACGAACATGAGTATGAAATTGAGTTTCTACCATAGAGATAAAGAAGCACAAGAAATGCAATGCTTGACTTTTGTATCTCATGAGATACAACCACGTCTCACGTGAAAAATTATCAACAATTGTCAGAAAATAACGTGAGCCATCATGATTGGGGTGCTGATATGGGCCCCAGATATCAACATGTACCAACTCAAAAATAGAGTTGGTAGTAGATTTACAAGACAAAAATGGAAGGCGAGTTTGCTTTGCTAGAGGACAAACATGACAAAAAACTTTAAAAGATGCATAAGAAGAAAAATGGCCAAAATGACAATACCATAGCATATATTTATTACTTAAAACATTGTTCTTAAACATAGTGTTTTGACAAACATTGGCTCTCTTAGGAGCATTACATTCAAAAGTTTTGATAACTTTGGAAAAGATATCTGTTGTGGCATCCATTGGAGACATGAGGTGATATAAGCAACACTTAACCCTGCCCAGCCTTAGTACTATCCCAATCAAATGGTCTTGGAAGAAACAAAAGTGTGGATAAAAAGTGAATTGACAAGAGCTATCAAAGGTAAACTTAGCAACAAACAAAAGTTTACACTTAAAGAGGGAACATATAAGACATTATAAAGGATGACTGAAGAAGAAATGTGAATAGTGCCAATATGAGTGATAGCCACACTACTATTATCATATAGTTTAACCTAAATAAGGTTTGCTACATATGATCAAACGTTCTCCATGCATGTGAGATCACATGTAATGTGATCACTTACACTTGAGTTAATAAGCCAATCAGGTAAAGATGAAGTTTGCAAGGAAAAAATCATACCTGCAAAGTTTTTTATAGGGTCAGTGGGCCCAAAACGATTAAGAAGCTAAACCACTTACTGATACTACTCAAATGTGAAAATCTGGCTAAGAGGGCTAGTTTTCTGCACTGGAACTATGCTACTCACAAGAGGTAATGATTGATCTCCAAAGTTAGTGCTAACTGTATGTGCTGATCGAGTACTACCTCCTTTCTTCCTCTAATTCTTGGGCTTGCTAGGAAAGCCAACAAGCCGAAATCACTTATCTTTGGTGTGTCCAGGCCGACGATAATGTTCACAAAAGAAACATGATCCTCCCTGTCTAGATCCAACATTGGAAAAAGGTTACGAATTGCCTATAACATTGGATGAATCATCTTTCTAATTGTTACCAAACTCCCTTCCAAAGGACACAAGGGACTGCACAACAAAGGTAGTCAAATATGTTTTCCCATTGTCAACTTGCAAACTACGTTGATGTCCCTCATTGGCAACCAATGAGAAAACCTTTTCAAGGGGAGGAATCAAGCTCCGTGAGGTGATGTTGCTATTAATTGTGGCATAGACAGGCTGAAGTCTAAGTAGAAAACACACAACATGTCCAGAATCGTTTGCTACTGCCAATAAACTCGAAGAATCGCAAGTGTATTTGTTACACTTGCATTTCATCGTTGACAAACATTTATCTAGTCTGGCCCATAAATCTAAGAGACGACCAAAATACTTGGCCACTGACTCATTGGGTTATTGTTTTACTTCTCTAAGTTGTTATTCCAAGTCATATTGATGTGTCCTAATGATCTTGGAATACCTAGTTTCCAACATTTTCCAGGCCTTTGAAGCATAATCACAAAGGGAAATAACATTCTCTATTTATGCTGAAATATAATTCATCAACCAAGATAAAACCACCAAATTGCACTTATCCCAATGACTTCCCCTCACAACATTATCCAGCCTAGGTAAAGTTCCATATAACAAATCCAATTTGTCTTGAGAACCTAAAGCAATTTGCATTTTCCTCTTCCACGGTGGATAATCAATCGAACCAATGAGTAGTTAAGGGACTAGAACGGCAATAGAAACATTGTCGGAGGCCAACAGAAGAGGATCAGTCGATTCTAGAAGAGTGGGGTTTTAGGACGAACTAGTTTTTCCATCCATGGTGGCAAACACACAAAATGGTTTGTCGGAGAAGGGAGACAGAGACAATGACGGTGATGGGAAGAAGCGAGTTGTCGTCGTGATGGCACAACTTGGAGAAGCTGCATGCGAGTAGGGATCGGACTTGTGGGACCTAACTCGCGACTACAGAGAATTAGGGGCAAATATGTAATTTTACCTCTTGACTTAAGCGAAATGGTGCGTGTAATCAAAATGCACTGTTTGGGGACAAGGACATAATTTCCCTAAACTTAAGTGAAATGGTGCGTGTAAGGAAGCAAAATGCACTGTTTAGGGGCAAGGTGGTAATTTCCCCAAACTTAAATGAAACAATGCATGTAAGGAAGCAAAACACACCGTCTAGGGCAAGGTTGTAATTTCCCTAAACTTAAGTGAAACGATGCGTGTAAGGAAGTAAAACACACCATCTGGGGGTAAAAAGGTAATTTGACCTTGACAATAAGTGAAATGGTGCATTACACGCACTATCTTGGGACAAGGACATAATTTCCCCGAGTTAAGTGAAATGGTGCATGCAAGGAAGCAAAACACACCATCAGGGGGCAACATGGTAATTTCTCCAAACTTAAATGAAATAGTACGTGTAGGGAAGCAAAACACACCATATAGGGCAAGGTTGTAATTTTCCCGAACTTAAGTGAAATGGTGCGTGTAGGGAAGTAAAACACATCGTCTGGGGGTAAAAGGGTAATTTAACCTTGACAATAAGTGAAATGGTGCATATAGACTAGAAGAGATCGAAGGGTATAAAAGTATTTTCAAACCCCAAAATATCTCCTAGGGATAGATCGAGACGCACCATTTTGCTTTTTTCTTAAAAAGAGAATTGTTTCTACAATTTTTTCTTTTCTGTTTTTGATTCCTATCTTTTTATTTTCATTTTCATTTTTATGTTTTAACTCACGCCCACAAGGAGTGGAAAAGGTTTGATTCCCATCTTTTATTTTCATTTTTGTTTTTATGTTTTAACTCACACCCACAAGGAGTGGGAGAAGGAATCGAACCTTACCCTGTTAGACTTGCAAGTCAAGGGTTAGCTTATAACTAAGCTAAGGGAATTCTCCCTACTAAATGTTTCTAAAAATAATATATATGACATATAAATAAGAAGTTAAAAGACCCTTTACTTTTTAAGTGTTATTGAGATGGGATAAAAAAGACTCATGCAAGAAATCTTACAAAACATGTATTTTGAGGATGTTAATTCCCAATTTAAGTCATCAAGCAAAGCTTGATGAAAATTCTAAGTTATCAAATAAAATAAAATATCCTTTAGAGCAGCAAACCATTTTATTATCCATTCCTTAATTTTTTTTCCTCCCATCCCTTTTTTCCTTTATTAAATCTATAGATTCCTCATTGTCTTCTTTTTTTATTATAGCTTACTACTTTTTTCATATGTTAAATCAATAAATTAATTTTTTTTTCTGCTCCTATCTTTTTTTTGATCTGTTAAGAGAACTTTAGTTTTATGAAAATGGAATACTAAGAAGAGATTTGATCTTTAGTTTCATCTCTATTTAATTTTTGTTTTAGCTTCATCTTTATCTTTTCTTGCCTGCTCTTCTATTTTTCGATTCCACATTTTTCTTATTATTTTTTCATATTTTTCTAAAGTCATATTATTATATGATATAACATCATTCCTTCAAAGGAAAGATGTGATCGGTTCCTTCCAATCCTTGCGTGTTATTATTTAGTTATTTATTCATTTAATAGAATATACCACTCCCATTATTGATTTGTTGAATGACAGCTCTATAACGAAGAGAGACAACCTTGCCATGCTTGATCGGTCATTGCTCTCTTACAGTTAATCTTTATTGTTATTTAAGCGTTGAAAAGGTATTTCTACTTTGAAAAAAATGTTGTATAACGTCAACTTCCATTCCGATATCTTCTGATTTTTCTTTGTTTATATAAACACAAACAAACTAACAAAAAATGTGAACTAATAATTACCGAAAGAGCACATATGAGATGACTTTAAATGGATAACAACTCAGATTCACATATACAAAATCAAAAGAGATAATAGCACAAATACAACAAAATTATTACTTAAATACAGAATATATTATGTAATAATGGGCCACATACGTAAACAAATGTTTACCACAATTATATACAAAAATTAAAATTAAAATACTAATACAAACCGTCAGCTCATTTTCTGCATGCAACTCCTCAAACTTAGCTCGACCCAAAAGTCATGTGGACGAAGCCTCTTTTCCTTTTAAGCTCCACGCAAGTAAGAAAGTCCAACAACATGGACATCAAATTGTTAAGACTTTCTCGCTTAGACCTGGAAAGAAAAAAGAACCAATTCACATAGACTTTGAACCAAAGTAAGTTTGAAAAGTTCTGTGTGGAAAAATAAGCCAAGACTCAATGTTAGTATTTTTATTTTTATTTTCATAATTTTGGCATTTGGTTTACCTTCCTTCTACCAAGAGAAAAGTGGCATTTAACTTTGTTGCCTTATGTCTTATGGTTGGGCCCAAAGCAAATCCACAAAACTTTGGGGGCTACGAAGTCTTATGGGTAAAATTGTGGATGATGTTCTCGAGATAGAGAGAGAAGACATCATGTTCGTTCCACCTAAGGGCAAGCCCAGAAGAACCTGGGCTTGTCCAGACTGACATATCTTCTTAATTATCAAAAGAAAGAAAAAAAAAAAAAAACAAGTTCATTATTGTTAGAGAGTAAAAGTGCCCATGTAGTGCCACATCAGCCCTTACTATTATGGAGATGTGCGCGACTTGAGCACTTAAGCGACCTGATTGTGTGATCCGAACAAGACCTAAAATTACAATAAAAAATTAGGATTTCAATCTCTTTCTCTTCTCTTTCTCTTTGGTAAACCTAGATTTCAGCCATTGATCATTCTCTTCTTTCAATTATTAAAAGAATTCTCTAAATCATACTTATTGTCGCATTCTATTTGTTTTAATTTTCTTGAGATGTCATTTTCACAATTTATTTCTGACCATCTCTTCCCTAGATAGCCTCCTACATTGCTATCTTTGAAGATATTTTTCAAAAGGCAAGATTATTGTATTGTGTCTGTTTTCAACATAACTGCACTATAATGTCGGCTTGAAAAACGACAAAATCAACAAAAATCAAAAGACAAACTAGGAAATGCAAATATGGGGAAAAGACTAGTTCAAATTGTGTTGATGTACAATTAAATCAGAGATTCAGAAATCACCTTTCTTTAAGCATGTGTGTGAAACCTACAATTCTAGAGTAATGGCAGGCCATTGTGCCAAGAACAATCCTTTGACTATTACCTTGTCAACGCATTGCTCCACAGAAATCACGCTTCTCAAAGTAGAGAAATGTGCTCGAGTTTTCTGAAGGGATAGTACTTCAGCTCAGTTTGTATTAATGGCTCCGGTTACTCTTGAGTAGGGCCAAAAGTGTGAAGACTAGATGTTGGATCAATGTCAACTCACATATTTGATGAACTGCTTGTATTAGCTGTAACAGCTTGGTCTTTTTATGTCAGCTGATACAACATATTTGACTGAATCATTTGAGATAATGTATTCAAAAAATACAATTGATTTAAGGATTAGTAATGCTATTATTCAATATGTGCTTTTTTGGACATAAAATATATCAAAAATAATGGTTTTAATGCTTAGGTAGCTTAATTTACATGAAAAAGAGACTCATTCCTTAGACTGATTACTTTAATAAATAAATAAATAATTATGTCATGATATTTTAAGATATTAGTGATTAGATATATTGTGCAAAACCAAATATAATGTAATTACAACAACTACTAATTTTCGTCACTTGAAAGTTTGTGTTTAATGTACACTTGGGTTCTTTTCAGGAAGTCTTGTGTGGTTGAGGTAATATAATCACAAGTTGCATTTAGTCGCGCAATACCACCCAATTAAGTTGTAAGATGATGTCAAATGCTTACAATGTATGAAAAAAGCATTTGCGGTAATCAAAACTACTTAGAGGAATCAACAGGCTTTGGAAAAGTCTTTAATTTGACTTTAGGAATACCAAATGGTGAAATATATTAACTTTGTACAAATTCACTATTTATTTTAAAAGAATAAAAAACCAAAGTTATCGTTGTCAATATTTCCCAAAACTATGTTCTCACTTTGCAGGTAGATCAAAGAAAAAGACACGAACAAAAAAGAAACAAAAAAAGAAAGAAAGTAAGGCTTAGGCAGAAGAGATCCAAAAAGGATAGGACAAAAACAAGAAAAAAGAAAAGAAAAAAAACTAATAGACTTCACATATACGAAAGAGACATGGGACGAAAAAAAGAAAGAAACAAAAAGAAAAACAATTAAAAAAAGAAGAAGAGAAGGGGTATACATAACCGATAAAAACAGCAAAGGGCAAAAAAAGAAGCGAAAAAACGAAATTTATAGACTTAACAGATCAAAAGAAGATATTGGAACAAAAAGAGATGAGGCCACGATTGAGCTTAGACAAGAGAAGGGAGAGAGACAGAGATATTATAACATATGGGAACCAAAAAATAAAACTTAAAAAGGAAAAATAAGCGGCGAGAGAAGAATCAGACAGAGACCGAAAAAGAGTGAAGGCCCAAAAGAAAAAAATAATAATAATAAGAGGATAAAAAAAAGGGATTTGATTTTAGAGATCAAGACAACAAAGAAAAAATCAAAAGAGGGATGGAAAAATAAAAAGGAAAACAAATAAGAAACGTAGGCCATCTAAGGGATCAAAAATGAGAAGGGAGAACAAAGAAATGACAAGGAACGTATGGATTTACGATCAAGAAATCAACTTCGCAACCCACTAAAGGGGAAAACTATGAACTTTCGAGATCTCATGCTAAAGTATATTTCTTGCAAAGACTGGATGGCGGATAGGGAGAGGAGGTGGTGGCAAGAAGTTCCGAAAGTGACACGGTCGGGGGGAGAGAGAGAAAGAGAGGAGGCCAGGAAAAGCATCCGGTTGAGCGGGGAGGCGAAGATATGAAAAGGGTTAAGATATATCAGACAAGAGACGAGCTGAGAGGGGTGGATAAGAAGAGGCCGGCGGCTGCGGAGGAGACGAGGGTAGGTTTCCATCGTAAATGCATCTCGGAGTCAAAACGCCCGACAAAATGGACCAGTTTTCTAACTCAACCCAAAGTGGTAAGTGCGAAAACTCCTGGGAAAAGTGGGCCTCTTCTGATAGGCCCAAGTCACTCCTTCCCCAATACAACAAGGGGCTGGCCTCTTTCGGACTGCACAAAGTGTGCCTTGTCTGAAGGGTCCGAATCTCTCCTTCTCGAAGACAACAAGGCCCTGGCATCCTTCGGTCGGGGACACAGTGGCCCTCGTCGTCTGAAAGACCCTAATCTCTCCCTCTCCTGAAAGACAAGGCTCGGGCCTCCTTTGGACTGCCCAAAATGGCCCTCACCAGAAAGGCCCAAATCTCTACTTCTTCAATACAACAAGGATCCGGCTCCTTTGGACTGGGCAATGTGGCCCTCATCAGAAGGGCCCAAATCTCTACTTCTTCAATGCAACAAGGCTCCCACCTGCACAGAGTGGGCGGCGTCTGAAACGCCCGAATCTCAGGCCTCCATTCGACTACCCCTTCAAAACTGTAACCGCCCGCAACGTCTTATATAAAATCGAAAAATGAAAAAGTCAGATCATACGACTCGGGACCAGCGATAAGCCGATCTGTGCAATCAGAATAAGAGGCGGGAGAAGAATCAGAGCCAACAAAGAGTTAAGATCCAAAAAAAAAAAAAAAGAGGGAGAAAGAGGATAAACAACATGTACCATATAGATTTAGCATATCCGGAAAAAGGATAGGAGAAATTCGAAAATTTTACTAATGATTAATTTGCTTCGTTTAAACCCATATTGTGATGTGAATAGCATTTGCTGTTGCAGAATAAACCCATTTTAAAAGTGGGTAACATGCTCGCTAAGGCATAAATTCTAGTACCACAAGTGTTTCCTCCCCGGAATGTTCAGGAATCTCACCAATTACTCTTAGTCTTTGGGCTTTGTTTTGATTGTTTAACAAAGAGGTTCTTGAGAGGCGTTTCGTCAATCTGGGCCTCCCTGGACGGCGCTATTGCCGACAGTGATGGAGGGAACGACCCCATTGTTCCCGTAGCTTGGACTAAGTGAGCGGTATTCAGAGGATATTCTGCATGAGGCCATGAGAGCCCAGATGTCTTCACAAGTGTTGTTGCATGAAGCTGCCTGTCACTTGCGTAGAGCCATATGGGGCTGTGCAGGAGAAATCGTTCAGCAACACACAGCGAATCCAAAAATTAATCGCAGAGTGCTAATTCCTGCGTTATATGAAGGTCAGTCCATCCGTGCAAAAGCCAATCCAACCCACGTGAGTGAAAGAAACTTAGATGCAAATGGTGTCGCTGAGAAGAAGTGTGTAAATGTAAAAATCTTGATAAACTTCGATTAACCCTCCTCTCTCTCGATATCCAGGAACAAAAATAAAAACCAAGCTAAGTCTTCCTCTCCATTCTCCAAAGAAATCTGACCGTTCAGACAAAGGGGAAAGAAAAGACGGGCTTAGGTTTGGGAAACGTTGAGCAACATTCGATCGTTCTGTAGTAGAAACTGATAGCCCAAAATCGAAAAAATTCGTTAATAGTTCCAACTATTGCTCGGGACAAAACGATTCCACATACTTCAAAGCATAGGTAAACTCTTCAGCCTAAATAATCCGTTTTCCAAGCCTGAGGGTCATAAGACACGGCGCTAGCTCTCCAGGAAACGCCTAGTGCGCACTGTTTTGAAGTTCCCAGGGGGAAGACTATTCGGCTTTCTACATATTGTAGTCCTCACTGCTCTTTTCTGTGTTCTTTTTCTTTAGGTCGTAGTTACCGCTTTCCTTGTATTAGACGGGTTGATAACGAAAGACGAATAAAAAGAAAAGGGGCAACAGAGCTACCACTTACCATAGATTGTGAAACCAAATAGAAAAAAGCAAAAACAAACAAAAGATTGACAGCGAAAGACGAATAAGAAGAAGAAAGCCAGCAAACGTTGTAAACAATTTTTGTAAACACTTTTAGGGTTTTATAGTGACTTAATTAGAAGCGCACTATCAAAAAAATTTCTAGAGTGATTACAGAGTATCCAATATGAAAGATACTGCGTCCTTTTTTAGCCTGTATTTGACTTTCTAATGATTTTCTTTTTAGTAAGTATTTGACCTTTCATGCATGATGAGTTACGGACACATTAACGTGTGTGAACAACGGAAAACTTACCGACATGCCCACGTTGTTCACTCTCATGTTTCTCTATAAATACATCAAACCCGAGCCACCAACTCTCCAAGTGCGTAGCTTTCTCCTTTCTGCATATCTCCCATTTAAGCTGTGCTCATTGCATCGATCCTTCTTTCCAAGCCTGATCTCGTTGAGCGAAGATTGCTGACTCTGAAATGGCTGAATCTAATAATTAAAGCAATTGGTCAACTGGCCTCTGTGACTGCTTCTCTGACATGCGCAGCAGTAAGTTCCTGACCTTTCATGCATGCGCAATGCTAAAAGCTCTTTTCCTTTCCTCTTGTGTTCTCTATTTGATATATAAGAAACGGTTTTGTCTTGTGATTGAAATGTTTAGGTGTCTAAACTAGATCTAGTTCTTTCACAGGTTGCATGACAATGTGGCGTCCATGTATTACCTTCCGGCAAATCTCCGAGATGTTGGACCAAGGATCATCCTGTGAGTGGCACAAAAAGAATAATGCACAGCTTACACCGTTTAACGAATTTTGACTTTTAAGATGCATGACCTTCTTCTGGCAATTTATAGCTTCTGGTTCGAATGCTTTCCTCTTTTTGTTGATGGAATATTTCGCTCGTGTTCCTGGCCTTTACTCGAGCTGTTATCGTACTAAGCTGAGAAAACAATATTACTTAGAGAAACCCTGTTGAGACTGCTGTGTCCATTTTTTCTGCTACCCTTGTGCCCTGTGCCAAGAGTATCGCGAGCTCCAAAGCCGTGGGATTGACCTTTCTGCTGGTAGAATATCTTACTATCGAGAAATCCATTAGACTAAAATGTTTAATGTTGTTGTTAGCCAAATGACTGTTAATTCTTGGTTGTGCTTAGGATGGGCCGGAAATCCGCACTTGCACAATCGAGGAGTAGCTAGGGCTCCAGTTATGGAAGGAGCGATGACTCGCTAGCGTAAGGGAAGATTTCCTCTGTATTGCTGAATCCACGAAATCTACAGCCGCAGGCAGTGTTGGGAAGAATTTGCTGTTTCTTCGTTATTTGTTTGAATATTAAGTTGCTATGTCTTGTGTTGAGGAAGAATAATAAGTATTAAGTCGCTATGTGTTGTGCTCATGTAGAATAATAAGTATGTTGTATTTTCTTGGGCTTTGCTTGAGGTAAAGCTGGAAGCCAATAAATGATCAGATATTTAATCTTTTTAGTTTTGTCTCCTCCCTTCTTTTAAAGCAATTGCAAGCGTTTTGGTCTACGACGCTGAAATAGAAGGGGTTACTGACCTAAGACATTTATTTTATTTTAAAATTCGTGAGATGAGAAAAATAAAGAACTCATAGAACCCGCACAAGAGACATATGAGAAAGATAATAGAAGAAAAAGGTTTAATTTATTTTCGATTAATATAAAAAATGTAATCAGTGAAACTCAAAACTAAACAACAAAAAGAATAATATAAAAAGAGATGTGTATAATATATTTGTGGTCTTGAAAACATAGAAATATTTCCAGCAACAGTGATTTATAAGAATCACTTTTACCTTGTGAGAATTTTAAAACCTTATAATTTGACGAATTCTAAACTTATAAAATCTTAAGACAATAAGATATGATTTCTTTTCATTTTTAAATAAAATTTTAAATGGACCTTTAGTAATGTTGAACAATAAATTTACACCACTTAATATGCTTCCTCACCACATGAATATGAAAATAAGCACAAAACAAGTGATGCCACAAAAACATGGGGTTCTAAACTTGCACATAGTTGATGGGAGTACTAAAGAAAAACTTGGATTAATATTATGTTAAAAGCTCCTTTCTTATAGCTAATTTTAAGGAAGAAGTTTGTGAAAATTCAATAAGACTGTACCAACCACATATGAATTGAATAGAAAACTATAGAAATGCACACACTTAACACAACAAAATTAAGAGATTCAAATCAACATAATGTCTCATATCTCTTATAGTATTTCATGAATTTTCTTATATACTAAAATCTAGAAAAGGGACTCTCTCTAACAACTAGCCCCCCAAAAAGACTCTTCCTATTTACCCACTAGGTTTTCCCATGGCCTTAGCTTTTTAAATTAACACCAAAGAAATCCTAATCAAATATTACTAAGAAAACTTACTATGACAAAAAAAATAATAACCTTTAGTTTCTACAATTATATAAATACCCTTATTGTAATAAGATATTACAATCATACCCTTTCATCTAATTGTCTTACCAATCTTAACAAGAAGTTGGTATTTTAATATAATAATAGAATCATGTTCTTTCTTAACCCTTCATGGGCTATGCTTAACTCTAAAACTCACACTTATGCAGTAGACGTGTGTTTATATCTGAAACCCACATAATGATGAAATGTGCCAAATGATGTGAAATTATAATCCAATAACCAAGTCTTGATATTCCCTTTGGATAGGGTTGTGGATTTCCTTGTAGTAGTGGGGAACCTTACATTGAATTGCTTAATCCTTAAGAGTCGAAACAAAAATCTCCCTAAGCCAATTGAAAATTCGTTTGGAAATCATAGTCTTTTAATTCATTGTTAGTGTTTTTTCCGTTTAGTTTTTTGCTTTCTATTTCCTCTTTGGATTTCAATTTAATGGGAACAAAGGCTGCATTTATTAAGTTTTTTTTCCCTATAGTATTTTATTCCTTCCTGCTTATTAGTCTTTTAGTTCTTTGTATCTTTTAGAATTGTTCCTAATGTTTAATTTTTGTTGCATTAATTATTCAAAATCTTGTTGGGGAAATCATTCTAATATTATCTCTTATGTACTATTAGATTTGGTGCAACTTTGAAAGTTGCATCATTATTACAAAATAGAATAGTTAGCCCTCTTATATGTAGTTCAAGAACTTGAAATAAACCTTGCATCCAAACAATCTCTGCAAAATAGTTTTGGTCATTTGTTGATATTCTAATTCAATGGATGATTATAATACAATTGGTTGTTTCCTTGTCTTTTATTATTGAATAGTCTTTCAAATTGACACAAAAATCAATGATGCATCTCTTGGTTATCAAACATATGGCATAGTTAGTGTCACAATAGATTAACATCAAAGTTGCAACCTCAAGATAAAAGTATTCCCAATCCTAGGCATCTTTTTAGGTACTTAATAATTTTTAATTCTACATTCATATGTGCTTATTTTAGATCCTATATGAACTAGTTGAGAATCTATTAGAAAATAATTGTCTCAAATGAAACTATAAGCTAGGATCTACACATCATTCATAGATTAAAAATGGTTTTAAGTACATAAATAAAGTGAGAATAGCATACTTGATAGTGGCTGCATTTTTAGCATGATCTTTTAGCTAAGATCTTACCCTTTATTACTTAAGTTGTTATAGCCGATAAGAAGCAAGAAATCCGCAATGAAATCAAATTTAGGAATGCTCAATGGTAGAGAGAAAATATGTGAAAGGGTGTCTCTATTTAATGAACAGCTATGTGAAATGTAATTCCATTTCATTAAATATAGAAAAATAATTGTCATTGTGAAATGAATGCCCTTACCATAAGCTTGATTGCATATACAGATCTCAATACACATATAACAAGCTAGAGGGGGGGACTTGACCAATATAACAAATAATGTGCTAAACCAAATAGTCCGAACTTATCACAATTTTATAAGGTGTGTTGGAAAATAGGGTTTTGCTATGACTAAAAATATTTGTTAGTAAATATCAATTCTTAAAATATGTTTTTATGTGTGCAAAAAGAAAAATTATAGGAAGTAAAAGGTGTACAAATTATAATATCAATTAATGATATTATAAAGTAACCGAGTTCCTACATTTCTTCATAAAACATATTCTTCAAGCTCTTGTGACATATATTCAAATATTCAATATTTGAATATTTGAATATTTGAATATATTGATTATTTGAATATTTCCTTAAGAAATATAATATATTTGAATATATTTTATTTTAGGAATATGATACTTGGTTTGATGTAATTGTAGGAACATGAGGGACATTAACTCTATCTTGATATAAGTTCAAAGTCAAATATACGTAATACATCAAAATATGAACTTTGTAAAAGATCATATTTTTGGACCTTGTTGATATTGGACCATGTATATCTGCTGGATATTTTATCACTGGACTGGACCCTTGTTGCTGGACTGAGATGATGTGGTGCAGCCCAAGCTCGATTCAACCCGATCCCGCTCCTTATTACGGTGTCATCTTAACCATCAATGGAAGCTCCTTGTTACGGTGTCGTCTTGACCATCAGTGGAATCTCCTTGTTACGGTGTTGTCTTGACCATCAGTGAAGTCTTCTGGGCACGACGTCATCTCACTTAAAGAAGCACATAAGAGGCTTCTATCTTTCGATGAGTCTGCCTTAATCGTTAGCCGCTTCACTCATCCCCGATGTTGTCTTCGCTTCTCTCAAATGCTGAAACCTCAACGGGAGGATTCTGAAGAAGATGGGCTGTCAGAACAGTCGGATCTCCGTTCTGAAGGCTTATATGAGGTTGATTTGATAGATAGCCTGCTATTCCTAACGGGAAGAAGGCTATGGCTCAGGTTTGATTCGAAAATGCCCTAGATCTAGTTTTATTTAAGGGAGATGTGTGCGTGAAGATTTTTTCTTGATAATTTACATCTATTTGAAGCGTTCTCTTTGTGAAGAAAGTCTATTAAGCTCACTTACTATTTGATTCGAATTTGCTCATCTCTTGGTGACTCACAAGGGTTCAGTGATATTCAATTATCTACTTTGATCTTCGATTATATACTTAATCATAGCTTGTATAACATTATTTATGTTCTGATTTCATTATAAACATTTTTTGCACATAAATTTTGAGGAAAACCTAAAACCCTAATTTCTTCAAATTGGGGATTTCGTGATAGGAGCTCTATACCTTGATATTATGTTTGAATAGCTCCTATGATTAGCAATATCCCATAAACTAACACATTATTTGGGGATTTGCTACTGTATATGATCTTTTGATCATAATTTGTATTCGGACTTGATAACTCCTTTGAGAAGGAATTATTTGGATTGAGGAGAACGTATTCTCCTAATCAGGTTGATTAAAGGTGACTTCAATCGGTTAGGTTGAAGGAGAAGAGGGTGGACATAAGACTCTAAGATAGAGTGCCGAACCACCGTGGTAAATTGGGTGTTGATTCTCTTACTCTTTACTTGCGTAAATAATTCTGTTTGATTTCTTATTATCATATAAATTGTTGAATTTATTGATTGAATTTTTTATATAAAACAAAAGCATAGTTTCGGTACGAGAACAATTCAACCCCCCTTCTTATTAAGCCATAAATCCCAACAAGGTATACTATAGCCCACATTGGCTAGCACCATATTTGTAATCAAGGTCAAAATTTGTCTTGGACAACTAGACCAATGTCATTTACATCAATACACCTTTATAAGAGAATTAGTTTATGCTCATTGATAAAGCTCACATTATATGAGCCTATAAGATAAGCTAACAATCTCCCACTTGAGCATATCAATGTTCATAAAGACAAATATAATACTAATAATAATTATATATGAAAATAATTTTGAAAGAGTTATATATTGGTCCAATAACAGTTCCTCATTACTAATCTAGTCCCATAAAGCTTCAAAACTCTTAAATCATAGCAGTAACTATGCTAATTAAAGACACAACACCAACCATAGTCATAAGGGTTATCCATTCTACTAACGTGGATGTAATATGGTAGTGTGGCAAATAGACAACACTAGGTAAATAACCTTATGTGTTACCTTTCTTGTCAATCCCAATTCTCCCAATAAATAATCATTGACAAATAGTCATCAGAAAACTATACTAAGGTTTTAACGAACCTATATGTCTTGTTTGTAATACTTGAATATAAATTTAAGTGCTATAAGACATCAAAATATGACCTATCAATAAATGCCCTAGTCAAATGCTTAAGGTTACACCTCCCTTAAGTCTTTAATACTTGTCTCATACAAACATTCTCATGTTTTATGAAATTAACATATAAAATGCAATATGAGTGAAAAAAAGTTTGCTACATAACAAAATATCACATATATTGTTTTACAAATACAATAATAGCTCCCATTAAACAAAAGCATCCAAAGACACTACTAAACCCATGTTTACAACATGTCTATTAAACACCACAAGACTAAGTCCTTTAGTAAATGGGTCAGCTAACATAGCATCTATGCCAATAAGTTCAATTGTAATGTCACCATTCTTAACTTACTCCTTAATAGTCATATATTTGATCTTAATATCCTTGATCCCTTTAATACTTTTATTGTTATTAATAAACAACACTACTAGACTATTATCATAGTATACCAAAATTGGCTTATCAATGAAACCAAGTGAAATCAATTGTCTTATGAGGTTCTCTATCTAGATAACTTGTATGGATGCTCTATAACAAGCTATAATGGAGGACATTATCATAATATGCTTTGAACTTCTCCATAAACTGTACCACCAGCCATCATGAAAACATAACTAGATTTAGACTTCAAATCATCAAAATAGCTAATTATAAATTGTCTATACGTTCATAAGTTAGAATATAATCTCTTGTCCTTTTCAAATACCTACATAACCTTCTTAGTAGTAACCCAATGATTGTAACCTAGGTTTAACTGAAATCTGCCATGAAGTCCTATAGCAAAGGCAATATCAAGTCTTATACAAACCTATGCATACATAAAGATGCCAGCTACAAAAGCATACAATACATTTTTCATAATTCTTTCTCAGCTTCATTCTTAAGACATTGCATTAAGTTTAACTTTTCACCCCTAAGAAAAACTTGGATAGTACTAGGTTTGCAATCTTACATATTAAATTTGACTAACAAACAATCTATATATGCTCTGTGAGAAAGACCTAAAGTACAACGTGAATAATTTCTAAAGATCTCAATGCCTAGAACAAAAGATGCTTTACTAAGGTCTTTAATATAATAAAGTACCATATCCAAATGTATGTAACAAAAATGCACATCATACAACATAAATGTATTGCATAAAATATTACAAATTTCAAACAAATTGATAAAAAAAAAAAAAAGCAATCAATAGTCAATAAAATGTAACATGGGGCACATCATAACAATCTTCATCTTAAAAGGAAGATATAGGTGAAAACTAGGGTCAAAATGAAGTCCCCACACACCTACACACACCTATAGAAGATGTTGCTAGCTCGGTTCAACCAAATCGAACTATTTCAGCCTGATTTGGCCAATATCAAGTAGTTTAGTCAATATTGGGCCAATATGGCTAGTACAACCATCGTCAAATTGGGTCTCCAACCGCACTTGGTGTTATTGTGCTAATTAGCACATGGTAAACCTTCAATAGTGTTCATGTTAGCCAATTAACGCCATCTTGCTAAAAAACCCGATTGGCTCTTCTTGGGTCAAATTCGACACAATCGAAAGGCCACTAACAATGGACGAAAAGCACATCTCTGGACTCCTCAAAGTCCAAGGATTACAAATATGGTGTTATTTATGTAAAATAAACACCAGTTTGGTCGCAATCAAAATTTGAAATTTCAAACTAAAAACCAACGAAAATGGGTTTCAAAAAATATTATTTTTCAACCAAAAATAATATTGTTTATTTTCAAAATCTCATTTTAAACCCATTTTTCAACCCAAATTAATGCTTAAAATGGCTCCAATGATTCTTGAACTATACAAATCAATTGCATTTATAGGTAAACAAACAATCTTACAAAATGGAAACAATCTACACAAAAAGGAAATGAAATTATGGGATGAAATAAAAAAAAATTTGAATTTCTCTAATTAATGTTTAAATAAAGGAGTCAAACTATTTTTTGTAAAATGTTCATATTATAATACAAGGGTTCATCCCAAAACTTCAAGATATTAGATAGAAAAATCTCATCACTGATAACCTTAGTAGCTTATCCTTATGCTTCCAATGTGGAAACAACATCCACCTTTAACAATTCATGAATCCAAAACCCAATTATTCTAAGAATACAAAATTAAGGAAAGAGAAGATTCATTGTAAGTTGTTAAGAAATTAAAACATAAATTGTTGTTTTCATAAACAGAGTAAGAAGCTTGAGTTGAGATTGTTTCCCAAAACAACAAACATGACGATTAGAGTGTTCCACGGGCAATACATATTCCCCTTGCAAAATGGAGAAACATTAGCATAAAATTTCAAATCCAAAATCCTCCATTGTAGAGAAAGGTTGAAGCTCTTCCTCGAGTCTTATACACCCCCGGCAAGCAAAACGCATGAGATCTTTAAGTTAAAGAAATAAATGTGTGCCTCATCACATCTCCACCAAGCAACAGTCACGATTACATTGTATAGACTCTCTCCACTGCTATCAATGTCAAGGTCCTCCTCCATGTCCTCATTGATGTCCAAACTACCAGTCAAGTAGTGCTTCAAACTGTGACTCCGTGCGGCAGGATTGTAGCCTTAGTGATCATTGCTTTGCAAGGGTTAATCAAGCTCTTCTTTTTGTTTTTATTCTTCATATCCCTCCATCTTGCACAATGGCATCCGAAAGATTGAACTATCTGGGGTTACTAGAGAAATGCGGAATGATGGGAAGGAAGGACTAAAATGTGGGAGTAGTAAAAAAGTAGGGGGCCTAGGGTGGCAAAACAAAAAAGAGGAAGAGAAAGATTTCATTGTTTTGGATAAGGACAAATGGTTCAAAGATCTGCACTGTAAGATTTTTTGACTTTGCTCTTTTTCGAGTCCGATACGAAGAATAAGAACGCCAAAAAGAAATACAAAAGAAAGATATACAAAGTGAGAAACTGAAAAAGATGAAAAAGCAAGATAAATAAGAATATGAACAAACCCATAATGAATTGTCATATCTTGAAAAGGAATGATATGAACAGTAAAAAATAAGGAAATATAGTATAAACAGTAATATTTCATACAATTATACAAAAAGTAATACCATAAAAATGAATCGTGTAAATAGTAAGCACACCAAGAAGAAAGAAATGAAACAAGTAAAAAAATTAGGAGCTGCATCGGAATCGAAATATGAAATACAACGACATATAGAAAAATAAGTCTATAATGACATATAACTAAAGAGTAAGACTAGAAAGAAAAATAAGTGACAATGAGTATAAACAAATATATACAAAGTAACTCGGGACCTCTAATCAAGAGATTTGTGCAAACAAAATAAGTGACGAGAGAAGAATCAAAAGCAACAAGAGTTAAGAGCGCCCCCCCCCCCCCAACCAAAAAAAAGGAGAAAAAACAAGTAACATATAGATTTACCAGATCTGAAAAAGAGAGTCCAAAACGACCAAATCTTCCTCTTTGTTTTGTACCACCTCGGGCCCCTCGTCTTTTGCTACTCCAACATTCTCCTCCTTTCTCACGATTCCGCACTTCTCAAGCAACTTCCAGATAGTTCAATCCTTCGGATGCCATTAAGCAAAAGCCTATCCTGATCAGAACAAGTAATAAACTAAAAGCCTATCCCGATCAAAACAAGTAATAAACTAGAAGATAGATCTAAATAGTAAGAATGAATAACGGAGGGATATAAAGAATAAAAATACCAAAAGAAAAGAAGTAAAAAGGAAAGATATACACAGTGAGAAAACGAAAAAACATGAAAAGAAAGACTAAAAAAGAAAGATAAGCGAGAACGGGTATGAACAAACATATACAGATCTTGAAAAGGAACTAGTATCAACAAAATGATTTAAAGAGAAACAACAACTTATACGAGAATCTATGATCCAAAAACCTATTTCAATTACCTGGAACCGAAATATGCAGAGGAGAAAAGCTAAAGCTGCCTCGCAGGGGAAGGCCTGAAATATAGGGCGGCTGGGGAGCTCTTTGGGAATCCTAGAGTCACTTGAGCCACCTCGGTGGCATCTGATAGTCTTCTAACCCAGATAAGTGCAGAAACCCTACATAAAGTGGGCCTCATCTAAAAGGCCCAAATCTTTCCTTCTCCAATACAACAAGGCTCGGCCCTCTTTTAGATTGGGGTTTTTAGCAAACTAATTTTTAAAACGTCTTATGTAAAATAAAAAATGTATACTATTTTTTAATTAAAAAAATCTAAAGATAATAAGTTATTACGTGTGTGCATTGCGTCATTTCTCCATTGTATCTGTCATTCATGCTCTCGCTTTTCCATATAGCATGAAATTCTCTTGTAAAAAGGTTCTGGTATAGAGGTTTTGGAATTTAAAAGCCTCTAACAAGGATTTGCTTATACAAACACAGAAGATAAGGCAACTTTAAGATGGTATTCGAATTTGAAAGCCTTGATAGGTTTATTTTTCAAACATGGCTAGCAGGGCAATTTGAATGGCAAAAGTGGCATCAACTAGGTAGTAGTAGACGTAAAATAACTCTGCCGACTAACATAAGCAGATATTATCATGATAGAACTCCATTGATACAAAATTCACAAGTGGAGAAATTGGACTTTGGAATGCTTGGGCATCAGATGGTGAAGGGGTCACAGGGGTTTTACTTTTCAAGTGATCAAATGCAGAATTTATATGCTAAGCAAAGCTGCAAAGTGAAATTTATAAAAGTCGCGAACCTTGTTATACTGGAAAATAAAACATTTCGTCCTTCTAAAAGAGGCCCACTTTATGCAAGGCGTTTAGTGTAATCATCGAATTTTTAACTTTTTCCTCAAAAGAAAGAAAAAGCAACAAATTGACGTGAGATTTGATACAAAGTGAAGGAAAGAAGGGGATCAAGCTATGTTTTTAAAAGACTAACTTTAAAGGGTATTTTGAACATCCAACGCTAGTGGAGTTAGTGTTTAGCGTCGATAATCCCTGAATTTTGAACTTTTCCTTCAAAAGAAAGAAAAAGCAGTGAACCAACCTAAGATATGAGACAAAGTGAAGAAAGATGGGGATAAATGAAAGTCACTCAATTGTGTCAAATTCTTGTCTTTAAAATTTTAACCTTAAAGGGTACTTTGAACATCCAGCATGGGCAAAGTTAGGGTTTAGTGTCAATAATCGATAAATTTATTTATTTATTATTTTTTAATAGATAGATCAATATTTAAAGTTTATAGTAGAACGAGTTTAGTATACTTACATTATTACAATTAGTGTATTTTTTAATGTAAAAGTAATTATAAATTACAATTTTAGAAGTATTTGTATATGTATACAAATCAATATATATTGAAAAAGTACATTGTTAACCATTGTAGTATCATATTTCATTAGTTACTTCCTTGTTGAATGATCATTGAAGTTTAATTTGATATTGGGATTGCCCCTATTTTTGTTGTTGTGCTTATAATATTGTTTCATGTATTCAATGTGTTCTTATTTCTCCAATTATTTTAGCTATTCTTATTTAAAATAATATGAACAATAAAAGGACAATTGATATTGAAAAATTTATATGGGAACCAAAAAATAAAACTTGAAAGGAAAAGTCAGAAAAGAAACTAAAGAAAAGATCTTTCGAGGCATTTCAACTCCACCCAGTCATACAGACCTCCGATCAGGAGATCTGTGCAATCAAAATAAGCGGCAAGAGAAGAATTAGACCGAAAAAGAGTGAAGGCCCAAAAGAAAAAAAAAATAATAATAAGAGGATAAAAAACAGTTAACGTATAGAACCGAACAGATTTTAGAGATCAAAACAACAAAGAAAAAATCAAAAGAGGGATGGAAAAATAAAAAGGAAAACAAATAACAAACGTAGGCCATCTAAGGGATCAAAAATGAGAAGGGAGAACAAAAAAATGACAAGGAACGTATGGATTTACGATCAAGAAATCAACTTCGCAACCCACTAAAGGGGAAAACCATGAACTTTCGGGATCTTATGCTAAAGTATATTTCTTGAAAAGACTGGACGGCGGATAGGGAGAGGAGGTGGTGGCAAGAAGTTCCGAAAGTGACACGGTCAGGGAGAGGGAGAGGGAGAGGGAGAGGGAGAGAGAGAGAGAGAGAGAGAGAGAGAGAGAGAGAGAGAGAGAGAGAGAGAGAGAGAGAGAGAGAGAGAGAGAGAGAGAGAGGGAGGCCAGGAAAAGGATCCGGATAAACGGGGAGGCGGAGATATGAAAAGGGTGAGGAGCTGAGAGGGATGGATAAGAAGAGGCCGGCGGCTGCGGAGGAGACGAGGGTAGGTTTCCATCGTAAACGCAAATCGGAATCAAAACGCCCGACCAAATGGACCAGTCTTCTAACTCAACCCAAAGTGGTAAGTGCGAAACCGCCTGGGAAAAGTGGGCCTCTTCTGACAGGCCCAAGTAACTCCTTCGACAACACAACAAGGGGCTGGCCTCTTTTGGACTGCACAAAGTGCGCCTTGTCTGAAGGGTCCGAATCTCTCCTTCTCCGAGACAACAACGGCCTGGCATCCTCGGCTCGGGCACACAGTGGGCCTCTTCGTCTGAGAGACCACCATCTCTCCCTCTCCGACAAGACAAGGCTCGGCCCGGGGTTTGTACCGAATAGACCTTAAAAAAACTATAACCGCCCTCAACCTCTTCTATAAAATCCAAAAATGCAAGCAGTTTTTTTTTAAAAAAAAAATCGAAACATAATACGTTATTATGTGTGGGCGATAATTGCGTCATTCCTCCATGGTACCTATCATTCAACAAATTCTCTAGTAGAAATAAATTGAGCATTGGAATTCTATAATACATATTTTTATCTATTTAAGCTATTTAAGAAGTTGAGATGTATAAAAAGCTGGATTAAAAGGATTTTTTTTTTACATAGTAGTCATGCAACAACTCAACAATACAATAGCTCGCCATCACCCTGTAATTGTTACTTTTTCGCATGTGTTGCTGCGAAGATCATATTTAAATCTCTAATTTAGTTGTACATTAACTCAGTTTGCACTAGTTTTTTCCCATTTTTGCATTTCTTCTTCATTCTTTTGATTTTTATTAATTCTGAAAATTTTCACTTTTCAAACATACATTAAAGTGCAATTTTGGAATTTATGTCACTTTTGTTTGAATGAAATCTTTTGAAGGGAGGTGTACATGTTTTTTTTTCATATGCTTAAAAAAGATTAAATTTGGATTGTGAAAAATATTAGTCAAAAACTCTAAGATTGGAAACAAGATAAAACTTGTAATATGCGGTATAAAATTAGATAATTCCTCTTCACTTAGAAAATCCTAAAAATGATTTTTTGATATAGAAAAAAAACATAAATTGAAATGCAAAAAAAATTTGACATAACACGATTACTAGATAAAAGATAATTATATAAAATAATTTAATAAAAGTCTCACATAAAATTAGGCAAACATGTTTCGTAACAAAAAATGTCCTACTATTATAGTTTTTAACATCATCCCTTTAAAATACTTGCCAATAAATGAGGTTTTTTATTTTTGTTTTGTAGTAGATGACCATTTCCTTCATCTATGCTACTTGGATATCGTGGAAGTGTGCAAGCTAGCCTTTAGAAGTTTATTACCAAACGTTGACTTTTATAAAAATGGAAAACTGTATGCAACGCCCATCATTTTCGTAGTACACGAATAAGGCCTAATTTGATAAATATAACATCTTTCATGATTATTGTTGCAAAATGAAAATTAATTAAGTTGCAAATTGTCATATCTTATGCCCATATTTAATGCTATCTTCCTTCTTAGGCAAGCTATAATGTAACAAAAGATCAGCCTATTCACAAGGCCCAAGTGGCACGTCGCCTAAAAATTCCCCATGCGACCCAACCTAGGTCCAACATAGCCTGAGAAGCCGAAGTGCCGAAAGACCCAACTAGAAGGCGGAAACGGGAGTGAGGCCAGGATATGATCTGGGTGTTCCATCCAGCGAGGAGCACGGCAGCCCACGGAGAGGCCCAAAACAAATATGAGGCGAAGTAAGGGTGAGAAGGGGATCAACGGAGGCCCAGAAGAAGATGACATGGATCCGCTGCCCGCCACGTTTAAAAGCTCAAACGTTGAGGACCAAAGGGTAGAGCTCAAACGGAGAGACTCTCACACAATTCGGTGCCTTTCAAGTTCTAACCTTGAAGGGTAATTTCGACATTACACTTTAAGGTTAGGGTTTGGTGCGGGATTTTGAACCTTTTCCTCAAAAGACAGAAAAGGCAGCGAACCGAGAGCAAAGGTTAAATGGCAGGCATTCGTTTATAGTTGGTCGGTAAAAATAAGATTTAACAAATGAAAAGATAGCTAACAGACAAAAAGAATAAAAAATAAATAAAAGGGCATAGAAAATACTAACAGAGGAGAAAGACCGAGAGCAACCGCCAAAAAATAAAAAATAAAAAATAAAAAATAAAAAATAAAAAACAAGAACAACAAAACAAAAAATGTACAGAATTCACCATTTTTTTCCCGAGACCCACATGGGACCAAAAAAAAAAAAAAACTACCTCGGCCTTTGGAGAAATATACTTTAGCATGAGATATGTCTAAGTCCATAAATTATAGTCTTTTAGTTCTTTGTATCTTTTAGAATTTTTCCTAATGTTGGGGAATATCAAATGTGGCATGAAATCATTCTAATATTATCTCTTATGCACTATTAGATTTGGTGCAACTTTGAAAGTTGCATCATTATTACAAAATAGAATAGTTAGCCCTCTTATATGTAGTTCAAGAACTTGAAATAAACCTTCCATCCAAACAATCTTGCAAAATAGTTTTGGTCATTTGTTGATATTCTAATTCAATGGATGATTATAATACAATTGGTTGTTTCCTTGTCTTTTATTATTGAATAGTCTCTCAAATTGACACAAAAATCAATGATGCATCTCTTGGTTATCAAACATATGGCATAGTTAGTGTCACAATAGAATTAACACCAAAGTTGCAACCTCAAGGTAAAAGTATTCCCAATCCTAGGCATCTTTTTAGGTACTTAATAATTTTTAATTGTACATTCATATGTGCTTATTTTAGATCCTATATGAACTAGTTGAGAATCTATTAGAAAATAATTGTCTCAAATGAAACTATAGGCTAGGATCTACACATCATTCATAGATTAAAAATGGTTTTAAGTACATAAATAAAGTGAGAATAGCATACTTAATAGTGGCTGCATTTTTAGTATGATCTTTTAGCTAAGATCTTACCCTTTATTACTTAAGTTGTTATAGCCGATAAGAAGCAAGAAATCTGCAGTGAAATCATATTTAGAAATGCTCAATGGTAGAGAGAAAATATGTGAAAGGGTGTCTCTATTTAATGAACAAATACGTGAAATGTAATTCAATTTCATTAAATATAGAAAAATAATTTTCATTGTGAAATGAATGCCTTTACCATAAGCTTGATTGCATATATAGATCCCAATGCACATATAACAAGCTAGAGGGGGGACTTAACCAATATAACAAATAATGTGTTAAACCAAATAGTCCAAACTTATCACAATTTTATGAGGTGCACTATAGCCCACATTGGCTAGCACCATATTTGCAGTCAAGTTCAAAATTTGTCTTGGATAACTAGACCAATGTTGTTTACATCAATACACCTTTATAAGAGAATTAGTTTATGCTCATTGATAAAGCTCACATTACATGAGCCTATAAGATAAGCTAACAATCTCCCACTTGAGCATATCAATGTTCATAAAAACAAATATAATACTAATAATAATTATATATGAAAATAATTTTGAAAGAGTTATATCTTGGTCCAATAACAGTTCCTCATTGCTAATCTAGTCCCATAAAGTTTCAAAACCCTTAAATCATAGTAGTAACTATGCCAATTAAAGACACAACACCAACCATAGTCATAAGGGCTATCCATTCTACTAACATGGATTTAATATGGTAGTGTGGCAAATAGACAACACTAGGTAAATAACCTTATGTGTTACCTTTGTTGTTAGGCCCAATTCTCCCAATAAACATCATTGACAAATAGTCATCAGAGAATTATATTAAGGTTCTAACGAATGTAGATAACTTGTATGGATGCTCTATAACAAGCTATAATGGAGGACATTATCATAATATGCTTTGAAATTCTCCATGAAACTGTACCACCAGCCATCATGAAAACATAACTAGATTTAGACTTCAAATCATCAAAATAGCTAATTATAAATTGTCTATATGTTCATAAGTTAGAATATAATCTCTTGTCCTTTTCAAATACCTCATAACCTTCTTAGTAGTAACCCAATGATTGTGACCTAGGTTTAATTGAAATTTGCCATGAAGTCCTATAGCAAAGGCAGTATCAAGTCTTATACAAACCTATGCATACATAAAGATGCCAGCTACAAAAGCATATAGAACATTTTTCATAAATTCTTTCTCAGCTTCATTCTTAAGACATTGCAACAAGTTTAACTTTTCATCCTTAAGAACATGGATAGTACTAGGTTTGCAATCTTGCATATTAAATTTGACTAACACACAATCTATCTATGCTCTCTGAGAAAGACCCAAAATACAACGTGAATAATCTCTAAAGATCTCAATGTCTAGGACAAAAGATGTTTTACTAAGGTCTTTAATATTAAACCCTGAAGACAAAAGTCTCTCAATCTCTTGAATTAACACCATATCTTTGAATGCAAGCAAGATATCACCCACATAAAGGATCAAGGAAATTAGTGTACTCCCATTAACCTTAGTGTATATGCAATGATAAACAAGGTTTTTGAAAAAACCATAAGATGTAATAAAAGCATCAAACTTCAAATACCACTATCTAGAAGCTTGTTTAAGACCATAAATCGACTTCTTAAGTCTACAAACAAGTTTATCATAATTAACTTATGGCAAACCTTCTAATTGAAGCATATAGACCTCTTCATCAAGATCCTCATTCAAAAAAGTTGTCTTGATATCCATTTGGAGAAATTTCATGTCAACATGCGTTATTAAACCCATTATCGCCCTAAAAGAATCCTTACATGAAATTGGTGAGAATTTCTCATTATAATTAATTTCATCTTTTTGAGTGAATCCTTTGGCTACTAGTCTGACCTTCAACTTTTCTGTCTTTCCTTTAAATCTTTCTTAGTCTTGAACACTCACATACAACCAATGGGCTCGCATTTCTTAAGCAACTTAACTATATCCCAAACATGATTGTGCCTCACATACTATATCTCATCCCTCAAGACTTCTTTCCAAAATTGTAACTAAAGGCTAGAAACAACTTAAGTATAAGTCACTAGATCCTCAATAACATCAATGTTATAGTCATGCTCTCTAAGGCAAACAAGATAATCATGATGAATAATAGGTCTTTCTCCCTATTAGATCTCTTAAGTAGAGGAATCTCTGTATCCTAATTATGAGCCTATGGAACCATTATAGAAGCTACACCAGTAGCAGGTTCTTGCATAATTGTATCTAACTAAATAGATAGAGGAAACTATATACTCATATCAACATCACTGTTATTCTCTATGACTTGAGAACTAGTATCACTTTATACAACATCAAGTTTCAAAAACTTAATTGTTAATGAATCAACAATTCTAGTACTTCCAATAGGGTTATAAAAATGATACATTTTAAAATTCTCTGGATAAGATACAAAATAACATCTAAAAGTTCTTGAATCCAACTTGCCTAAGGTTGAATTATACAATCAGACCTCTGCAAGGCATCCTCAAACCTTTAGATGATTCATGCTAGGTTTGTGCCCCTTAAACAATTTAAATTGAGTCAATGACACAGCCTTAGTAGGAACACGATTGAGAACATACATAGTAATCTTCAAAGCTTTTCCATAGAAAAAGATGTAGGTTAGAACTACTCATCATACTTCTAACTATTTCCATGAGGGTATTGTTTTGCCTTTCAGCTACATCATTCTATTCATGGCTTCTAGGCATAGGAAATTGTCCATATATCTTAGAATTCTGTAAGTATTGAGCAAATAAGCCCATAATCTGACCTACATCACCATGTCTACCATAATACTCTCCACCCTAAACAGATCTAACAATCTTTATGCTTTTTCCTTACTGCTTTTCAACTTCAGTTCTGAACACTTTGAATTTCTCAAGTGATTCTAATTTTTCCTTAATTAGATAAACATACACAAAGCGAGAGAAATCATCAATATAGTAATGAAAAAAGCATTACAACACAAAGTTACTTGATAGGGACTATTAATGTCAGTGTGAATCACTTCTAACAACTTAAAACTATAAACTATTATTTTCTTTATCTTCGTAAGCTTACCTTTACAACAATTTGCACATGTCTCTAGATCATCACTAAGAGCATATAAAATATTGATTCTGGTCAACCTATCCACTTTATCTCTAAAGATATAGCCAAGCCTTTTTTGTCATAATGTGTAAGGTAACTCCTTAATCAAAAGCCTTTTGGAAACACTCTTGTCGATAATAGAAGCAATATAAATCTCATATGGAGATAAAATACACAATTGCAACTAGATGAGCACGTTTGGATGTTAATGCTCTATTTAGTATATTTTCCTTAATAATGGAATAGTTTAGGCAATTCTTATCTTCAAAAGGTGTTAGTACCACACTGAAACTATTAATTTGGGAACACCAATTAGGTTTTGTCCATTCCAAATTTTAGCTAGTGATGATTTGATTAATGGAAAAGAAAAGAAATTTATTTGCTAGTATGGTCATTATGGTTTATAAGACCAATAACATGTATCTCCCGACTATGAAGATTGTAGTTTGACCAAAAATCTTCAATGTTCAAGTTTAATTATTTAAGTCACAAACTTCATGTGGCCTTTTGATGGAACATAATTCTTTTTAGTTTTGCCTCCGTAGATGCAACTTTAATTCTAATTTACTATTACATTATGATTGCTTATTTTTTGGCTTCTTTGTTTTACACGTAGTAGTGGAAGCTGATGGATAGTTCTTTTGTCTATCTTGGTCTATGTATAACGTCTTGCTGTTTGGAGAATCTTTTGTTTTCATGTGCTAGCTTGTTGCTCCCTTATTATTTATTCAAAATTGTGCATAATTTTAATAGCACACATATATATGGCTTAATTTATGCTAAATCAAAATGCATATAACAAAGTACCATATCCAAATGTGTGTAACGAAAATGCACATCACACAACATAAATGTATTGCATAAAAATAATAAAATATTACAAATTTCAAACAAATTGATAAAAAAAAAAAGAATCTATCAATAGTCAATAAAATGCAACATGGGGCACATCACAAAAATCTTCATCTTAAGAGGAAGATATAGGTGAAAACTAGGGCCAAAATGAGTCCCCACACACCTACATGCACCTATATAAGATGTTGCCAGCTTGGTTAAACCAAATCGAACTAATTTAGCCAATATTGGGCCAATATGGCTAGTACGACCATCGTCCAACTGGGTCTTCAACGGCACTTGGTGTTATTGTGCTAGTTGGCACACGGTGAACCTTCAATAGTGTTCATGGTGGCCATTTTTCAACCCAAATTAATGCTTAAAATGGCTCCAATACCAAATTTGATTCTTGAACTATACAAATCAATTGAATTTATAGGTAAACAAAGAATCTTACAAAATGGAAACAATCTACACAAAAAGGAAATGAAATTATGGGATGAAATAAAGAGAAATTTGAATTTCTCTAATTAATGTTTAAATAAAAGAGTCAAACTATTTTTTTCCAAAACGTTCATATTAGAATATAAGGGTTCATCCCAAAACTTCAAGATATTAGATAGAAAAATCTCATCACTGATAACCTTAGGAACTTATCCTTATGCTTCCAATGTGGAAACAACATCCACCTTTAATAATTCATGAATCCAAAACCCAATTGTTTTAGGAGTCCAAAATTAAGGGAAGAGAAGATTCATTGTAAGTTGTTAAGAAATTAAAACCTAAATTATTGCTTCCATAAACACAGTAAGAAGCTTGAGTTGAGATTGTTTCCTAAAACAACAAACATGACGATTAGAGTGTTCCACGGGCAATACATATTCCCCTTGCAAAATGGAGAAGCATAAGGTGTAGATGAACCATTAGCATAAAATTTCAAATCCAAAATCCTCCAGTGTAGAGAAAGGTTGAAGCTCTTCCTTGAGTCTTCCACACCCCCAACAAGCAAAACGCATGAGATCTTTAAGTTAAAGAAATGAGTGTGTGCCTCATCACATCTCCACCAGGCAACAATCACGATTACATTGCATAGACTCTCTCCACTACTATTAATGTCAAAGGTCCTCCTCCATGTCCTCATTGATGTCTCGACTGCCAGTCAAGTAGTGCTTTAAACTGTGACTCTGTGCAACTGGATTGTAGCCTTAGCGATCATCGCTTTGCAAGGGTTAATCAGGTTCTTCTTTTTGTTTTTATCCTTCATATCCCTCCATCTTGCACAATGGCATCTGAAGGATGTAACTATCTGGGGTTACTGGAGAAGTGTAGAATCGTGGGAAGGAAGGACTAAAATGCGGGAGTAGCAAAAAAGGAAGGGGCCCGGGGTGGCAAAAAAAAGAGAGAAAGAGAAAGATTTCGTTGTTTTAGATGAGGACAAATGGTTCAAAGATCTGCACTATAAGATTTTTTGACTTTACTCTTTTTCGAATCTGGTACGAAGAATAAGAACGCCAAAAAGAAGAAGTAAAAAAGAAAGATATACAAAGTGAGAAACCGAAAAAGATGAAAAAGCAAGATAAATAAGAAGATGAACAAACCTATAATGAATTGTCATATCTTGAAAAGGAATGATATGAACAGTAAAAATTAAGGAAAAATAGTATAAACAATAATAGTTCATACAATTATACGAAAAGTAATACCACAAAAATGAATTGTGTGAACAATAAGCACACCAAGAAGAAAGAAATGAAACAAGTAAAAAAATTAGAAGATGCATCGGAATCAAAACATGAAATATAACGTCATATAGAAAAATAAGTCTATAACAACATATAACTAAAAAGTAAGACTAGAAAGAAAAATAAGTGAGAACGAGTATAAACAAACATATACAAAATAACTCGGGACCTCTGATCAAGAGATTTGTGTAAACAAAATAAGTGATGAGAGAAAAATCAAAAGTAATAAGAGTTAAGAAGCCCCCCCCCCTTCCCCCCCCGACCCTCTCCCAAGAAAAAAGAGGAAGAAAAAAACAAGTAACATATAGATTTACCAAATCCGGAAAAGAGAAGGGAGCAAAGTCCGCATCCAAAACAACCAAATCTTCCTCTCTCTTTTTTACCACCTCGGGCCCCTCCCTTTTTGCTACTCCAACGTTCTCTTCCTTTTTCACGATTCCGCACTTCTCAAGCAACTTCCAGATAGTTCAATCCTTCGAATGCCATTGTGCAAGAGCATGTCCCAATCAGAACAAGTAAGAAACTGGAAGATAGATCTAAACAATAAGAATGCATAACGGAGGGATATAAACAATAAAAACACCAAAAGAAAAGAAGTAAAAAGGAAAGATATACACAGTGAGAAAACGAAAAACATGAAAAGAAAGAGTAAAAAAGAAAGATAAGCGAGAACGGGTATGAACAAACACCTGTTTCAATTACCTGGAACCGAAATATGCAGAGGAGAGAAGCTAAGGCTGCCTCGCAGGGGAAGGCCTGAAATACAGGGCGGCTGGGGAGCTCTTTGGGAACCCTAGAGCCACTTGAGCAACCTCGGTGGCATCTAATAGTCTTCTAACCCAGATAAGTGCAGAAACCCTACATAAAGTGGGCCTTATCTAAAAGGCCCAAATCTTTCCTTCTCCAATACAACAAGGTTCGGCCCTATTTTGGATTGGGGTTTTTAGCAAACTAGTTTTTAAAACGTCTTACATAAAATCAAAAATGTATATTGTTTTTTAATTAAAAAAATATAAAGATAATAAGTTATTACGTGTGTGCATTGCATCATTTCTCCATCGTATCCGTCATTCATGCTCCCATTTTTCCATATAGCACAAAATTCTCTTGTAAAAAGGTTTTGGTATAGAGGTTCTGGAATTTGAAAGCCTTGATAGGTGTATTTTTCAAACATGGCTAGCAGGGCAATCTGAATGGCAAAAGTGGCATCAACTAGGCAGTAGTAGCTGTAAAACAGCTCTGCCGACTAACATTAGCAGATATTATCATGATAGAACTCCACTGATATGAAATTCACGAGTTGAGACATTGGATTTTGGAATGCTTGGGCATCAGATGGTGAAGGGGTCACAAGGGTTTTACTTTTCAGGCAACCAAATGCAGAACTATATGCTAAGCAAAGCTACAAATTGAAATTTATAAAAGTCGCGAACCTTGTTATATTGGAAAATAAAACATTTCGGCCTTCTAAAAGAAGCCCACTTTATGCAAGGCGTTTATTGATTTTTTGATTAAGCTACAAGTTGAATGTGCCACGTTAAATTAGACAATTCCTCTTTACATAAGTAAGGGGACCCTTTCTTTCTAAATATTTGTATGGAACATGCTTTTCTTTGCTTTGATCATTTTACTTTTATCCTAAGAGTCTTCTTATAATGTTGTAGGATTTGTATAGGCATGGTTGCCTACCATTTTTATTTGGTAACATAGAAAAGTTTAGTGTTAGAGGAACTTCAAGCAATGCGACAACTAAACCATTGTTTTTCCTTCTAAGAAGAACAACTAATCTAAAGTGCATCTCATCTTGGTATTGAAATCAAGTTGTGTTAAGAATAGTATGAAATGTCTCATATTCTTTAATGTTTTACTTAAGAATTCTCATTAAAATCAAAATATTTAACTTTTTTTTACAAGCTTGTTTCAAAGAAGAAATTGGCAATTATTTTGTTTGCTCCTTGCTCAAATCATTTTCTTGTTCTCTTTTTTTTTGTTTGTTATTTTTAACAGCTTAAAGGTTCAAGTTTTTTAGAAAAGTCCAACTTTGTGATGCAACATATTTCCCCATCATTTGAAAATAGGAGCTATGAAGCATTTTAGTAAAGAGGAAGAAGTGGAACTACTAAAGCATTTGTTCAAGAATGCAGAAGAAACGGAAATGGTGGCCATTTTGTACACATCACCAATCTCACAAGGTGTCATTACCGAGTTTGGAGGATTCAAGTTTTGCCTAACAGATTTACGTTCATATCTAACATCATCAGAATAAGTTTATATGGAAACTTATTAAAATGTATGTTCCCTCACGATTAAGTTTCCCATGGTTCTACTTATATTATCTTCTCCAATCTGTTACCTCATTTGCTTGTTATAATAGTCTTCACTCACTAAGCACAATTAGATCTTGATTTTTAGTTTCTGCCCGTTCTACTCACCACAAGAGCAAGGCGGAGAGTTGGTTCATTGGATTCGAGATCCACTAGTAAACATAGTTTTGTGTTTGTTATTCTTTATGAATTCATTCACGCATTATTCCATTATATGGAAAAGCTTATGAAAATGCTATTTGAATACGAATGAAACTTGTATATTGTTTCACTTGAATATGATGTTTTCTTTAGTTTAAACACATTTAAGCATTTACATATTCTTTTTACATTCATTCCTTTGATAGTTTATAATTTTTGTGTTTGGATTTTTAATCTTTAGACATTAGTTTTGTTCATTAAGCAACTCATTGTCTAGTGGCATTATCCGTGAAGATATTTGAAAAATAGAGCATTAATGTATTGTGTGTGTTTCTGGTAATATCGTACATTCCTATTCTTTTTAAGTTAGCTATAACAACTTAG
This sequence comes from Casuarina equisetifolia, assembly GCA_028551475.1. Lineage (NCBI taxonomy): Eukaryota > Viridiplantae > Streptophyta > Magnoliopsida > Fagales > Casuarinaceae > Casuarina > Casuarina equisetifolia. Next base: position 22,477,048 of record CM052360.1, read on the forward strand.
GCTTTTTTATATTAACTTATACAACATATTTTACTAAATAGCATGACATTTTGTATGGCAATAACATATTTATCCTTTCAAATCATGTATTTAAAAATAAAATTGATTTAAGGATTAGTAATACCATTATTTGATATGTACTTTGTTGGATTTAAAATAAGTTCAAAAAATGGTTTTAATGCTTAGGCAGCTTAATTTCTAATAAGAAGAAGCTTATTCCTTAGCTCATTCCTTAATGTTGTGGTATTTTAAGAAATCAATGATTAAATATATTGTGAGAAACTAAATATCATATGATATATCATATCCATTGGTCCGTATTTTTAGTTCGGAATATAGGTGCACGCATGGTTGGATGCACATTGACATGTAGCGTCCTATATATAAAGGTTGAAGAATGCTAAAAAGCCCCCGTGAAAAGGTAGGCCGAGCCTCGTTTTATTGGAGAAAGAGAGATTTAGACTTTCAAATGGGGCCAATTTATGCTGGCGTTTTCGTACCAGTCACTTTGAGTTAAGTTAGAAGATCGTCATATGCACCGTTTTGTTGGGTGTTTTGATCCCAATGTGCCTTTATAAGGGAAACCTAGCGTCGTGGCCGCCGATGCCACAGGCCTTTCGCCTCGTCTCGTGACAGAAAGCTTCTTCATTTTTATATTTCGGCCAGATCCTTTTCTTCCCTCGTTATCTCTCTCTGACCTTTGTCGCCTTCAAACCTTCTTGTCATACCCTCGTCTTCCTACCCGCTGTCCAGTCTTCTAATGAAATATACTTTAACATGAGATGCAGTAATGTCTGTAGCTCTTCAGGTTGGTTGGTTGTGAAGTTGATTATTTGATCGTAAATTCATGTGGTCCTTTTTTTTTTCTGCCATCTCTTTTTTGATCGATTAAATCGTTGCGTTTCTTTCTTTTTTTTTTCCTTTTCTTTTCATCTCTCTTTTGATATGTTAAATCTAAGTACCTTTTTTCTTTTTTCTCTGATCTATTAGATCTCTTACTTGGTCTTTTTTTATTTTGTTTGCGTCCCATCTCTTTTTTTGATATGTAAAATATTTGTTCCCATATCTTTTTTGGATATGTTAAATCTATATGTTAGTTAACTTTTTCATTTCTTCTCTCATATTTTGATTGCAAAGATCTCTTGATCAAAGGTCCCGAGTTGTATGACTAGTTAAAAGAAATCCTTTCAAAGCTCTTATCTTTTGTTTCTTTTCTGACTTTTTCTTTAAATTTTAATTTTTGGTTCCCATATCTTGTTATCTTTCTCATCTTTTCTTTTGTCAAATTTCTTCTCCATTCTCATATTTTGGCCTCTTCGTTTAAGCTTTTTTTTTTTTTTTGATCTGTTAAACCTATAAGTTCCCCCCTTTTCTTTTCTCTCCACCATATCTCTTTTGATTTGTTAAACCTATTTATTTCTTATTTCTTTTTTTTTCCCTTTCATTTCTCTTTTGATCTGTTAAACCTATTTGTTTCTTATTAATTTTTTCCCTTTCATTTTTCTTTCAGTCTGTTAAATCTATACATTTTTTAGTTCTTTTTTTTTTTAATGTTGGGTGTCTCAGGTCGTTCTCATATGTTACTATTTGACTATTCCTTTTTTTTTTTCATTTGTTAAATCTTTTTTCAAAACCTTTATGTTTGGGTTTCCGTCACTTATTTTCGAGTAGATATAAACAAACGGTTGTCCTTTTTTAACCTTTGCTCGATTCGTTTATCAATGTAATATGCCCTATAAAGTTAGAACTTCAACACCACACTCTCCGTTTTATCTTTTAAACGGGCCACTTAATGGAACAACAGGCCCATCCTTTTCTGGGCCTCCGTTACCCACACCCCCCTCACCCCTCTCGTTCTCTTATTTCTTATTTAGGCTTTGTGCCCTATAAAGTTAGAACTTTACCCACCCTCTCCGCTTAATTTTTTAAACGGGCCAATCGATGAAACCACAAACCCATCCTTTTCCATCCCCTCTCTCTTTCTCTCATTTCTTATTTCGGCCCCAGTGTAACCTTGATTGTGGCCTCTTGGTCTGCTTGCTGGATGGAATGCCTGGATTGTATCTTGGCTTCTCTCTTTTTTTCACTTGTCTCTTCACAACCCTTGGCAAGCCTTTTGAAGGGATATACCCTAACATGGGATGAGGTGAAGTTTATAACTCTTCAGTTTGATTGATTGGTGTTATTGTGCTAGTCGGCATAGAGTAAACCTTCAATAGTGTTCATGGTGGCCAATTGACGACATCTTGCTAGAAAACCCAATTAGGTCTTCTTAGGTCAAATTCGACCCAATTGGAAAAGCCACTAACAATGGATGAAAAGCACATCTCCAGACTCCTCAAAGTTCGAAAAATATTATTTTTCAACCAAAAATAATCCTGTTTATTTTCAAAATCTCGTTTTAAACCAATTTTTAAACCCAAATTAATGCTTAAAATGGCTCCAAGACCAAATTTGATTCTTGAACTATACAAATCAATTGAATTTATAGGTAAACAAAGAATCTTACAAAATGGAAACAATCTACACAAAAAGGAAATGAAATTATGGGATGAAATAAAGAAAAATTTGAATTTCTCTAATTAATGTTTAAATAAAGGAGTCAAACTAGTTTTTGAAAAATGTTCATATTAGAATATAAGGGTTCATTCCAAAACTTCAAGATATTAGATAGAAAAATCTCATCACTGATAACCTTAAGAACTTATCCTTATGCTTCCAATGTGGAAACATCCACCTTTAACAATTCATGAATCCAAAACCCAATTGTTCTAGGACTACAAAATTAAGGGAAAAGAAGATTCATTGTAAGTTGTTAAGAAATTAAAACCTAAATTGTTGCTTCCATAAACACAGTAAGAAGCTTAAGTTGAAATTGTTTCCCAAAACAACAAACATGAAGATTAGAGTGTTCCATGGGCAATACATATTCCCCTTGCAAAATGGAGAAGCATAAGGTACAGATGAACCATTTGCATAAAATTTCAAATCCAAAATCCTCCAGTGTAGAGAAAGGTTGAAGCTCTTCCTTGAGTCTTCCACACCCCTAACAAGCAAAACACATGAGATCTTTAAGTTAAAGAAATGAGTGTGTGCCTCATCACATCTCCACTAGGCAACAATCACGATTACATTGCATAGACTCTCTCCACTGTTATCAATGTCAAGGTCCTCCTCTATGTCCTCATTGATGTCCAAACTACCAGTCAAGTAGTGCTTCAAACTGTGACTCCGTGCGGCAAGATTGTAGCCTTAGCGATCATCGCTTTGCAAGGGTTAATCAGGTTCTTCTTTTTGTTTTTATTCTTCATATCTCTCCATCTTGCACAATGGCATCCAAAGGATCAAACTATCTGGGGTTATTGGAGAAGTGCGAAATCGTGGGAAGGAAGGACTAAAATGCAAGAGTAGGAAAAAAGGAAAGGGCCCGGGGTGGGAAAAAAAAAAGAAGAAGAGAAAGATTTCGTTGTTTTGGATGAGGACAAATGGTTCAAAGATCTACACTGTAAGATTTTTCGACTGTGCTCTTTTCTGGATCTGGTACGAAGAATAAGAACACCAAAAAGAAGAAGTAAAAAAGAAAGATATACAAAGTGAGAAACCGAAAAAGATGAAAAAGCAAGATAAATAAGAATATGAACAAACCCATAATGAATTGTCATATCTTGAAAAGGAATGATATGAACAGTAAAAATTAAGGAAAAATGGTATAAATAGTAATAGTTCATACAATTATAGGAAAAGTAATACCACAAAAATGAATCATGTGAACAGTAAGCACACTAAGAAGAAAGAAATGAAACAAGTAAAAAAATTAGAAGCTGCATCGGAATTGAAACATGAAATATAACGACATATAAAAAAATAAGTCTATAACGAAATATAACTAAAGAGTAAGACTAGAAAGAAAAATAAGTGAGAACAAGTATAAACAAACATATATAAAATAACTCGGGACCTCTGATCAAGAGAATTGTGCAAACTAGAAGATAGATCTAAACAGTAAGAATGCATAACAGAGGGATATAAAGAATAAAAATACCAAAAAAAAAAGAATTTAAAAGGAAAGATATGCACTGTGAGAAAACAAAAAACATGAAGAGAAACACTAAAACAGAAAGATAAGCGAGAACAGGTATGAACAAACACATAAAGATCTTGAAAAGGAACTAGTATCAACAGAATGATTTAAAGAGAAACAACAACTTATACGAGAATCTACGATCCAAAAACCTATTTCAATTACTTGGAACCGAAATATACAAAGCAAAGAACCTAAGGCTGCCTCGTAGGGGAAGGCTTGAAACATAGGGTGCCTGGGGAGCTCTTTGGAAACCCTAGAGCCACTTGAGCCACCTCGGTGGCATCTGACGGTCTTCTAACCTAGATAAGTGTGAAAACCCTACACAAAGTGGGCCTCATCTAAAAGGCCCAAATCTTTCCTTCTCCAATACAACAAGGCTCGGCCTTCTTTTATATTAGGGTTTTTAGCAAACTAGTTTTTAAAACATCTTATATAAAATCAAAAATGTATACTATTTTTTAATTAAAAAAATCTAAAGATAATAAGTTATTACGTGTGTTCATTGCGTCATTTCTCCATCATATCTATCATTCATGCTCTCGCTTTTCCATATAGCACGAAATTCTCTTGTAAAAAGGTTTTGGTACAAAGATTTTGGAATTTAAAAGCTCCTAACAAGGATTTGCTTGTACAAACACGGAAAATAAGGCAACTTTAAAAGGGTATTCGAATTTGAAAGCCTTGATAGGTTTATTTTTCAAACATGGCTAGTAGGGCAATCTGAATGGCAAAAGTGGCATCAACTAGGCAGTAGTAGCCGTAAAACAGCTCTGCCGACTGACATGAGCAGATATTATCATGAGAACTCCATTGATACAAAATTCACAAGTGGAGACATTGGATTTTGGAATGCTTGGGCATCAGATGGTGAAGGGGTCACAAGGGTTTTACTTTTCAGGCGATCAAATGCAGAATTTATATGATAAGTAAAGCTGCAAATTGAAATTTATAAAAGTCGTGAACCTTGTTATATTGGAAAATAAAACATTTCAGCCTTCTAAAAGAGGCCCACTTTATGCAAGGCGTTTAGTGTAATCACCGAAATTTTAACTTTTTCCTTAAAAGAAAGAAAAAGCAACAAACCGACCTAAGATATGATACAAAGTGAAGGAGAAAAGGGGATCAAGCTCTCTCTTACACAATTGAGTGTTTTTAAAATACTAACTTTAAAGGGTGTTTTGAACATCCAACGCTAGAGGAGTTAGTGTTTAGTGTCGGTAATCGTTGAATTTTGAACTTTTCCTTCAAAAGAAAGAAAAAATAATGAACCAACCTAAGATATGAGACAAAGTGAAGGAGAGATAGGGATAAATGAAAGTCACTTAATTATGTCAAATTCTTTCTTACACAATTGAGTGTCTTTAAAATTTTAACCTTAAAAGGTATTTTGGACATCTAGCATTGGCAAAGTTAGGGTTTAGTGTCGATAATCGATAAATTTATTTATTTATTCTTTTTTAATAGATAGATCAACATTTAAAGTTTACAGTAGAACGTGTTTAGTATACTTGCATTATTACCATTAGTGTATTTTTTAATGTAAAAGTAATTGTAAATTACAATTTTAGAAGTATGTGTATATGTATACAAATCAGTATATATTGAAAAAGTAACATTGTTAACCATTGTAGTATCATATTTCATTAGTTACTTCCTGTTTGAATGGTCATTGAAGTTTAATTTGATATTGGGATTGCCTCTATTTTTGCTGTTGTGCTTATAATATTGTTTTATGTATTCAACGTGTTCTTATTTCTCCAGTTATTTTAGCTATTCTTATTTAAAATAATATGAACAATAAAATGACAATTGATATTGAAAAATTTATAAGTACAACATTTCATCCTAAAAAAGGAGAAAGGGAGAAACATATTGCCTAAACACTTAAAACACTACGCCGAATATGAAAATAATGATAGACATGTGAGCATGCAGTGCTACATTAGCCCTAACTATTGTGGAGATGGGCGAGCTGAGCTCTCAAGGTGACATGATTCTGCAATATGAACAAGACCTAAAATTACACCAAAAAAATTAGGATTTCAATCTCTTTCTCCTAGATTTCAACCATTGATCATTCTCTTCTTTCAATTATTAAAAGCTTAAACAAACTGTGTGGCATGACCATTATCTCGCATTTAGCTGTTCATAGACGCTTTTTTCTATCCTTACAATGTAAATGCCCTAATTGCTACATCCCCATTGGGGATGAGTTGCTTGCCAATAACATCTAACCAAACTTAGCTTTGACAAATCTAGCAACAAAAGTACAAAATTGCATTACAGTCCCAATGTGGTAATTTACAACTCTTTTGTATGTAAAAATTTGCTAATATCACTTATATTAGAAAGGACAAAAAACTTAAGAAAAGTTAAATTGAGCTCTCAACTCGCTAATATTTTATGCGCTACTAAGGATCAAATGTCACATTATTACTAAGATCTGATTGAATAAATCTGAGAGAGCTAGATTACCTCCAATGCAATCGACTAAAAGCTATTTCATAAAAGTCACTTATGTTAAGTTAGGCAAACATCATCAATATGCCAAGATAATGTCACATACCATGCTTCCCTTTGAGAAATGTCTTATTTGTATGGCATCATTCTTTTGAAGTGCTTATCAATAGATGAATTTTTTTTTTCTTTTTTGGTTTAAGTGAATGGCTATTCCATTCATCTATGCTATTTGGACCTGTGTGTTGCGTATTAGACACAAGCGTTCGGACTAACCCTTAGAAAACTATAACCGCAATATTTCCAGCATGCTTGTAACTCCGTCCTCGCTGTTGGAATTCTGTCATACAAAAAAATCAAGCATGGGAATTTGAAAGGCTTCTGCACAAACGTTTTGAAATTTAAAAGTTTACGAGAGAAGTTTGCTTTTTCAAACATAGAACATCCAGATTTTTAAAATAAAAAAATAAAAAGAAATTTTTTTGAGTATAAATCTATATGTTCTACAATTTTTTCTTTTCTTTTTTTGGTTCCCATCTCTTATTTTATCTGTTAAATCCGGTCAAGGCTGATCATCTCGTGCAATGGAACATTCAGATTTGTTTTTTTCTTAAAAAGAAAATTGTTTCTACAATTTTTTTCTTTTCTGTTTTTTATTCTCATCTTTTTATTTTCATTTTCATTTTTAGGTTTTAACTCACCCCACAAGGAATGGGAGAGGGAATCGAACCTTAACATGTTGGACTTGCAGTCAAGGGTTAGCTTATCACTAAGCTAAGGGAATTCTCCTTACTATATGTTTCTAAAAATAATATATATGATATACAAAAAGAAGTTAAAAGACCCTTTACTTTTTAAGTGCTGTTGAGATGGGATAAAAAAGACTCATGCAAGAAATCTTGAAAAACATGTATTTTGAGTTCAATTCCCAATTTAAGTATATGTTAATTCCCAATTTAAGTAATCAAGCAAAGCTTGATGAAAATTCTAAGTTATCAAATAAAATAAAATATCCTTTAGAGCAGCAAACCTATTTTATTATCCATTCCTTAATTTTTTTTTCTCCCATCCCTTTTTTCCTTTATTAAATCTATAGGTTCCTCATTGTCTTCCTTTTTTATTATAGCTTCCTACTTTTTTCATTTTTTAAATCAATAAATTAATTTTTTTCTGCTCCCATCTCTTTTTTTATCTGTTAAGAGAACTTTAGTTTTATGAAAATGGAATACTAAGAAGAGATTTGATCTTTAGTTTCATCTCTATTTAATTTTTGTTTTAGCTTCATCTTTATCTTTTCTTGCCCGCTCTTCTATTTTTCAGTTCCACATTTTTCTTATTATTTTTTCATATTTTTCTAAAGTCATATTATTATGTGATATAACATCATTCCTTCAAAGGAAAGATGTGATCGGTTCCTTCCGATCCTTGCGTGTTATTATTTAGTTATTTATTCATTTAATATAATATACCACTCCCATTACTGATATGTTGAATGACAGCTCTATAACAAAGAGAGACAACCTTGCCATGCTTGATCGGTCCTTGCTCTCTTACGGTTAATCTTTATTGTTATTTAAATGTCGAAAAGGTATTTCTACTTTGAAAAAAATGTTGAATAACGTCAACTTCCATCCCGATATCTTCTGATTTTTCTTCGTTTATATAAACACAAACAAACTAAATGCAACTCCTCAAACTTAGCTCGGCCCAAAAGTCATGTGGACGAAGCCTCTTTTCCTTTTAAGGTCCATGCAAGTAAGAAAGTCCAACAACATGGACATCAAATTGTTAAGACTTTCTCGCTCGGACATGGAAAGAAAAAAGAACCAATTCACATAAACTTTGAACCAAACTAAGTTTGAAAAGTTCCGTGTGGAAAAATAAGCCAAGACTCAATGTTAGTATTTTTATTTTTATTTTCATAATTTTAGCATTTGGTTTACCTTCCTTCTACCAAAAGAAAAGTGGCATTTAAGTCCGCTGCCTTATGTCTTATGGTTGGGCCCAAAGCAAATCCACAAAACTTTGGGGGCTACGAAGTCTTATGGGTAAAGCTGTGAATGATGTTCTTGAGATAGAGAGAGAGAGAAGACATCATGCTCGTTCCACCTGAGGGCGAGCCCAGAAGAACCTGGGCTTGTCCACACTGACATATCTTCTTAATTATTAGAAGAAAAAAAAAAAACAAGTTCATTATTGTTAGAGAGTAAAAGTGCCCATGTAGTGCCACATCAGCCCTTACTATTGTGGAGATGCGCGCAACTTGAGCACTCAAGCGACCTGATTGTGCGATCCGAACAAGACCTAAAATTACACAAAAAATTAGGATTTCAATCTCTTTCTCTTCTCTTTCTCTTTGGTAAACCTAGATTTCAGCCATTGATCATTCTCTTCTTTCAATTATTAAAAGAATTCTCTAGATCATACTTATTGTCATATTCTATTTCTTTTAATTTTCTTGAGATGTCATTTTCACAATTCATTTTTGACCATCTCCTTGCCAAGATAGCCTCTTGCGTCTCTATCTTTGAAGATATTTTTCAAAAGGCAAGATTATTGTATTGTGTCTGTTTTCAACATAATTGCACTATAATGTTGGCTTGAAAAACAACTGTTGAAAAATTTTAGAATCAACAAAAATCAAAAGACAAACTAAGAAATGCAAATATGGGAAAAATGCTAGTTCAAACTGTGTTGATGTACAATTAAATCAGAGATTCAAAAATCACCTTTCTTTAAGCATGTGTGTGAAACCTGTAATTCTATAGTAATGGCAAGTCACTGTGCCAGGAACAGTCCTTTGACTGTTACCTTGTCAACACACTGCTCCATGGAAATCACGCTTCACAAAGCAGAGAAATGTGCTCGAGTTTTCTGAAGGGATAGTACTTCGGCTTAGTTTGTTTGATGAACTGCTTGTGTTAGCTGTAATGGCCTGGTCTTTTTATGTCAACTGATACAACATATTGGACTGAATCATTTGCGATCATGTATTCAAAAAATACAATTGATTTAAGGATTCGTAATACTATTATTTGATATGTACTTTTTAGACATAAAATTTGTCAAAAATAATGGTTTTAATGCTTAGGTAACTTAATTTATATTAAGAAGAGACTCATTCCTTAGACGGATTACTCTAATAAATAAATGAAAAATTAATGTCATGATATTTTAAGAAATTAATGATTAGATATATTGTGCAAACCAAATATAATGTAATTGCAACAACTACTAATTTTAATCACTTGAAAGTTTGTGTTTAATGTATATTTGGGTTCTTTTCAAGAACTCTTGTGTGGTTGAGGTAATATAATCGCAAGTTGCATTTAGTCACACACCACCCAATTAAGTTATAAGATGATGTCAAATGCTTACAATGTATGAAAGAAGCATTTGCGGCAATCAAAATTACTTAGAGGAATCAACATGCTTTGGAAAAGTCTTTAATTTGAGTTTAGGAATACCAAATGGTGAAATATATTAACTCTATACAAATTCAGTATTTATTTTAAAAGAATAAAAAACCAAAGTTATCGTTGTCAATATTTCCCAAAACTATGTCCTCACTTCGCAGGTATATCAAAGAAAAAGACACGAACAAAAAAGAAACAAAAAAGAAAAAAGAAAAAAAGTAAGGCTTATGCAGAAGAGATCCAAAAAGGGTAGGACAAAAACAAGAAAAAAATAATAATACGAAAAAAAGAAAGAAAAAAAACAATTAAAAAAAGGAGAAGAGAAGGCGTATATATAACCGATCAAAACAGCAAAGGACAAAAAAAGAAGCGAAAAAAGGAAATTTATAGACTTAGACAAGAGAAGATATTGGAACAAAAAGAGACGAGGCCACGATTGAGCTTAGACAAGAGAAGAGAGAGAGACAGAGATACTATAACATATGGGAACCAAAAAATAAAACTTAAAAGGAAAAGTCAGAAAAGAAACTAAAGAAAAGATCTTTCGAGGCATTTCAACTCCACCCAGTCATACAACTCGGGACCTCCGATCAGGAGATCTGTGCAATCAAAATAAGCGGCGAGAGAAGAATCAGACAGAGACCGAAAAGAGTGATGGCCCAAAAGAAAAAATAATAATAACAAGAGGATAAAAAACAGGTAACGTATAGAACCAAACAGATTTTACAGATCAAAACAACAAAGAAAAAATCAAAAGAGGGATGGAAAAAATAAAAAGGAAAACAAATAAGAAACGTAGGCCATCTAAGGGATCAAAAATGAGAAGGGAGAACAAAAAAATAACAAGGAACGTATGGATTTTCGATCAAGAAATCAACTTCGCAACCCACTAAAGGGGAAAACCATGAACTTTCGGGATCTCATGCTAAAGTATATTTCTTGCAAAGACTGGACGGCGGATAGGGAGAGGAGCTGGTGGCAAGAAGTTCCGAAAGTGACACAGTCGGAGGAGGAGAGAGAGAGAGAGAAGGAGGCCAGGAAAAGGACCCGGCTAAACGGGGAGGCGGAGATATGAAAAGGGTGAACATATATCAGACAAGAGACGAGCCGTAAGAGATGGATAAGAAGAGGCCGGCGGCTGCGGAGGAGACGAGGGTAGGTTTCCATCGTAAACGCATATCGGAATCAAAACGCCCGACAAAATGGACCAGTCTTCTAACTCAACCCAAAGTGGTAAGTGCGAAAACTCCTGGGAAAAGTGGGCCTCTTCTGATAGGCCCAAGTCACTCCTTCCCCAATACAACAAAGGGCTGGCCTCTTTCGGGCTGCACAAAGTGCGCCTTGTCTGAAGGGTCCGAATCTCTCCTCCAGACAACAAGGCCCTGGCATCCTTCGGTCGGGCACACAGAGGCCCTCGTCGTCTGAAAGACCCTAATCTCTCCCTCTCCTGAAAGACAAGGCTCGGGCGTCCTTTGGACTGCCCAAAATGGCCCTCATCAGAAAGGCCCAAATCTCTACTTCTTCAATACAACAAGGCTCCGGCTCCTTTGGACTGGGCAATGTGGCCCTCATCAGAAGGGCCCAAATCTCTACTTCTTCAATGCAACAAGGCTCCCACCTGCACGGAGTGGGCGGCGTCTGAAACGCCCGTATCTCAGGCCTCCATTCGACTACCCCTTAAAAAACTGTAACCGCCAGCAACGTCTTATATAAAATCGAAAAATGAAAAAGTCAGAAAATAAGCACTCGGCCATACGACTCGGGACCAGTGATAGCAGACCTGTGCAATCAGAATAAGAGGCGGGAGAAGAATGAGAGCCAGAAAAGAGTTAAGACCAAAAAAAAAAAAAAAAAGAGAGGGAGAAAGAGGATAAACAACACTTACCATATAGATTTAGCATATCCGGAAAAGGGATGGGAGAAATTCGAAAATTTTACAAATCAAAACCAAAAGGAAAAAAATAAGGAAAGCATATGTTTGCCAGATATGGAGAGAAGGCTGTGGCTAAAAGTTCTGAAAGAGACATGGTCGGGAGGGGGAATATAGTCTTCTTAGGGTTAGCTCGTAGACTTTCACTAGGGATCCAAGTAGCATAAATGAAGGGAATGGTCATTTAAGTGAAAAAAAAAAAACTCATTTCTTAGGAGAAATTTAAAAGGATGATGTAAAAACAATAATAATAAGACCTTTCTCGACCAAAAAACTTGTTTATTGATATTGTTTGCCTAATTTCATGTGAGAGACTTGTGAAATAATTTTGCATAATTATCTTTTATCCAGTAATTACTTCATGTGAATATTTTTTACAATTTAATATATGATTTTTTGACCTCGAAAAATCATCTTTATAATTTTATAAAGTATATTAGAAGTTTTATTTTTTCCAATGTTAGAGCTTTGGTTTAATATTTCTTCACAATCCAAATTTAGTCTTTTTATACCATATGAAATGATCATGTACACCTACCTCTCTTCGAAATATTTTATTAAGGAAAAATTACATAAAATCATCCTAATCATTATATTACTTATTTAATGTGTACACTTGTATGTAAAATTCCATCAAACAAGTTTTTGGACATGTAGACTTGCATGTAGAATTTTATTGAACACTAGACAATTTTGTTTCGCTAATCTTTATAGGAACAACTAGTTATTGCACAGTACAAATTGTTCACTATGGAGGAAGATTTCTTTAGTTATTGCTTTTATTCCAATTATTCTTCCTTTTGTACAAACCATTTAGTCTGCTAAATAAATTGAATTTCTTTTATTTTATTGAATGAGAGAAAACCAATACAATTTGCTTCAATAATATTTTTTATGATTTTGATTTCTTTCCTTATGCAATAGATGTTTATGGTTAGTTTGTATAAGCTAAATGATATCATTTGAATATTTTTATTGTGCCTCTATTTTATATTCTCAATATTTGTTTGTTTACATGGGATTTGCAAGTTCTAAGTAGAATATTTATAGGCACAAAAATGGCCATGCAACATGTCATTTTCCACTCTCGCATCGTGCAAAATGAGAGAGGTACAAGAAAAACATCTAAATTTATTTAGGCCTATAAAAAATAGAATTAAATGCAAATAGGGTAATTTATTATTTTATATTTGTTTACTTGTCCATCAGATTTGAGTTTCTCCAAGATATTTTAATAGAATGTGAAAAGATAATGTGCATCACGTTTGCTTCTTAGTTTTAGGCATACATCTTTTGGCAATGCATTTCATAACACTTGGTAGCAGTTGTTAGAAAAGAAAACTTTATAGGATTTGCATAGACAGATCTAAAACACTATTTGTATGATTTTGATTTAGCAAACAAACACAAAGAGAATAGATAGAAATATACTGCTCTTATGATCCATTCTTTCGGTGTCATAAACCCAATAATGCGATTTGGAACTCGGGCTTAGGCGAATATCCTCTATTCTCATAAGAATCACTGACTCGATGAGAGAACCTAGGGTTTCGTCTCTTTGTAAAAAGCAACCTTATGAAACCCTAAGAATAAGATGTATATATATCATGAGCTAGAGGATAAGATCTAGCCTTACCTTATGTGCAACCCAATAGGCCCACTCATTATAGCCCTATTTGGTTAGCCACGGCCCACATCAGCCAGTCCATATTTAGAACTCATGGACCAACTTAATATAGCCCACTTAAGTAAACTTAATAAAAATTAAGCTAACAGTAGCAACCGTGAATCATGATGCATTGATCTTTCAATATCGTAGCACTCGCTTGAATTGTGAGGAGGGAAAGAAAGAACAACCAACAACCTACAAAGTGAGAATGTAGGGTGGAAATATTTGGCATAGCTGCACATTGTCCGAGGGATTATCCGGTCAAAGTTGATAGTTTAAAGGCAAGCAAATAATTCACTCTTCAAGAATGACAAGTACACAACCTTTCACTCTTAAGATTTACCCCACAGTATAAGAGTATTTATTGGTCCTATATGCTCGCTAGTTTACCCGTAATGAGCCTTCGATCATGCGATCTAGTCCGTGGGCAAGAGTTGTCATCCATCGTCAAATCTAAGTAAGAGACACTTTGCTTAAGCTAGATGTTGCCTCTGCCGTGAGATCTATTCAGAAAAAGGACTCTTCCCAGGTCATGTGTTTGTTGCATGCTAGGTTGATTCCTAGTCAAAGCTTGCGTGTGGTGAGATGGAGGCGAAGCAACAAATTTGTGCTGGCGTGCCTTGAGTAACACTTTTCAAAGTGAGTTGATATCTCTAAGTAGTTTTGTTGCCGCAGATGCTTTTTTCATACTTTACAAGCATTTAACGTTATCTTATAACTTTGTTGGGTGGCGTTGGGCTGTTGGAAATTATAGTGTTGCCTATATTTTACTGTCCATAGAATACATGTGTAAGGACTTTATTGTATTTTATAATTCTTTTATTCTTTAAGTGCCTTCAGGCAGATTTCCTATTCTGTAAAAAATGTTTTTATCTATTTAAGTTATTTAAGAAGTTAAGATGTATAAAAAGCTGGATTAAAAGGATTTTTCCTTGCACAGTAGTCATGCCACAACTCAACCATACAATAGCTCGCTATCACCCTGTAATTGCTACTTTCTCGCATATGTTGCTGTAAAGGTCATATTTAAATCTCTAATTTTGTTGTACATTAACTCAGTTTGAACTAGTCTTTTCCCATTTTTGCATTTCTTCCTCATTCTTTTGATTTTTATTAATTTTGAAAATTTTCACTTTTCAAACATACATTGAAGTGAAATTTTGAAATTTATGTCATTTTTGTTTGAATGAAATCTTTTGAAGGGAGGTGTAAATGATTTTTTCATATGCTTACAAAAGATTAAATTTGGATTGTGAAAAATATTAGTCAAAAACTCCAACATTAGAAACAAGATAAAACTTATAATATGCAGTATAAAATTAGATAATTCCTCTTCACTTAGAAAATCCTAAAAATGATTATTTGATATAAGAAAAAAACATAAATTGAACTGTAAAAAAAATTGACATAACACGATTACTAAATAAAAGATAATTATGTAAAAAAATTTTACAAAAGTCTCACATAAAATTAGACAAACATTAATATCAAACATGTTTCGTAACAAAAATGTCCTACTATTATAGTTTTTAACATCATCCATTTGTTAATATTCTAATTCAAAGGATGATTATAATACAATTGGTTGTTTCCCTGTCTTTTATTATTGAATAGTCTCTCAAATTGAGTTTATGCACATTGATAAAGCTCACATTACATGAGCCTATAAGATAAGTTAACAATCTCCCACTTGAGCATATCAATGTTCATAAAAACAAATATAATACTAATAATAATTATATATGAAAATAATTTTGAAAGAATTATATATTGGTCCAACAACAGTTCCTCATTGATAATCTAGTCCTATAAAGCTTCAAAACCCTTAAATCATAGTAGTAACTATGGCAATTAAAGACACAACACCAACCATAGTCATAAGGGCTATCCATTTTACTAACATGGATTTAATATGGTAGTGTGGCAAATAGACAACACTAGGTAAATAACCTTATGTGTTACCTTTTTTGTTAGGCCCAATTCTCCCAATAAACAATCATTGACAAATAGTCATCAAAGAACTATATTAAGGTTCTAACGAACGTAGATAACTTGTATGGATGCTCTACAACAAGCTATAATGGAGGACATTATCATAATATGCTTTGAACTTCTCCATGAAACTATACCACTAGCCATACATGAAAACATAACTAGATTTAGACTTCAAATCATCAAAATAGCTAATTATAAATTGTCTATATGTTCATAAGTTAGAATATAATCTCTTGTCCTTTTCAAATACCCCATAACCTTCTTAGTAGTAACCCAATGATTTTGACCTAGGTTTAACTGAAATATGCCATGAAGTCCTATAGCAAAGGCAATATCAAGTCTTGTACAAACCTATGCATACATAAAGATGCCAACTACAAAAGCATACAATACATTTTTCATAAATTCTTTCTCAGGTTCATTCTCAAGACATTGCAACAAGTTTAACTTTTCACCCTTAAGAACATGGATAGTACTAGGTTTGCAATCTTGCATATTAAATTTGACTATGACACAATCTATCTATGCTCTCTGAGAAAGACCCAAAATACAACGTGAATAATCTCTAAAGATCTCAATGCCTAAGACAAAAGATGCTTTACTAAGGTCTTTAATATAATAAAGTACCATATCCAAATAGGTGTAACAAAAATGCACATCATACAACATAAATGTATTGCATAAAAATAATAAAATATTTCAAATTTCAAACAAATTCATAAAAAAAAAAGAGAAGCAATCAATAGTCAATAAAATGCAACATGGGGCACATCACAACAATCTTTATCCTAAGAGGAAGATATAAGTGAAAACTAAGGTCAAAATGGAGTCCTTACACACCTACACACACCTATAGAAGATGTTGCCAGCTTGGTTCAACCAAATCGAACTATTTCAGCCTAATTTGGCCAATATCAACTAGTTCAGTCAATATGCCAATATCGCTAGTACGACCATCGTCCAACCGGGTCTCCAACCGCACTTGGTGTTATTGTGCTAGTCGGCACATGGTGAACCTTCAATAATGTTCATGGTGGCGAATCGACACCATCTTACTAGAAAACCTAATTGGGTCTTGTTGGGTCAAATTCGACCCAATCGGAAAAGCCACCAACAATGGACGAAAAGCACATCTCTGGACTCCTCAAAGTCCAAGGATTACAAATCTAGTGTCATTTGTGTAAAATAAACACCAGTTTGGTCGCAATCAGAATTCAAAATTTCAAACTAAAAACCAACGAAAATGGGTTTCGAAAAACATTATTTTTCAACAAAAAATAATACTGTTTATTTTCAAAATCTCATTTTAAACCCATTTTTAAACCCAAATTAATGCTTAAAATGGCTCCAATACTAAATTTGATTCTTGAACTATACAAATCAATTGAATTTATAGGTAAACAAAGAATCTTACAAAATGAAAACAATCTACACAAAAAGGAAATAAAATTATGGGATGAAATAAAGAGAAATTCGAATTTCTCTAATTAATGTTTAAATAAAGGAGTCAAACTATTTTTTACAAAATGTTCATATTAGAATATAAGGGTTCATTCCAAAACTTTAAGATATTAGATAGAAAAATCCCATCACTGATAACTTTAGTAGCTTTTCCTTATGCTTCCAATGTGGAAACAACATCCACCTTTAACAATTCATGAATCCAAAATCCAATTGTTCTAGGAGTACAAAATTAAGGAAAGAGAAGATTCATTGTAAGTTGTTAAGAAATTAAAACATAAATTGTTGCTTCCATAAACACAGTAAGAAGCTTGAGTTGAGATTGTTTCCTAGAACAACAAACATGACGATTAGAGTGCTCCATGGGCAATACATATTCCCCTTACAAAATGGAGAAGCATAAGGTGCAGATGAACCATTAACATAAAATTTCAAATCCAAAATCCTCCAGTGTAGAGAAAGGTTGAAGCTCTTCCTCGAGTCTTCCACACCCCCAGCAAGCAAAACGCATGAGATCTTTAAGTTAAAGAAATGAGTGTGTGCCTCATCACATCTTTACCAGGCAACAGGGACGATTACATTGCATAGACTCTCTCCATTGCTATCAATGTCAAGGTCCTCCTCCATGTCCTCATTGATGTCTAGACTGTTGGAAAATAGGGTTTTGTTGTGACTGAAAATATTTTCTTGTAAATATCAATTTTTAAATTATGTTTTTCTAAATGTGCAAAAAGAAAAACTATAGAAAATAAAAGGTGTACAAATTATAATATCAATTAATGATATTATAAAGTAACCGGGTTCCTACATTTCCTCATAAAATATATTCTTAAATTATACTTGAATATATTTTATTTTAGGAATATGATACTTGGTTTGGTGAAATTGCAGGAACAATATATTTGCTCAAATTCAATATATGCAATACATTATAAATGTGTTGATATTGGACCGTGTTGATATTGGACCGAATATACATGCTGAATATATTATTATTGTACTGAACTTTTGCTGCTGGACTGTGAGAATATAGGTGCGGCCCAAGTTCACGTCAGCCTGCCTAATCTCGTTCCTGCTATGGTGTCGTCTTGATCATAATCAGAGGCTTCCTGTTACGGTGTCGTCTTAATCACATCAGAGGCTTCCTTGATATGCTTGCTGGCTACGACGTCGTCTCATTAAGGGCACATAAGAGTCGCTTATCCTTCGAGGGGTCATGCCCTAGCCACTTCATTTTTTTCCCCGACGCTACCTTCGCCTTTCTCAAGCGCCAAAACTTCAACAAGATGAATCTAGAGGAGACAGGTTTTCAGAACAGTCGGATTTCGAATCAAAAGGTTGAAATGAGGCTGATTTAATGGATAGCCTACTATTCCTAAGGGGAAGAAGGCTATGGTTCAGGTTTGATTCAAAAAGAAAACCCTAGATCTACTTATATATAAGGAGATGTGTACGTAAAGGTTTTCTCTTAATGATTTACATGTATTTGAAGCGTTCTCTTTGTGAAGATAATTTACTCAGCTTACTTACCATTTGATTCGAGATTGTTCATCATTTGGTGGTTCAATAAGCATTCCGTGATATTCGATTATTCGGTTTAATCTTTGATTATTGTTTGGTAAAATTTAAATGCAAGTGAACATGTCGAACAAGTAATATAATGATAAGAAAAGTATCGTCCCACGAAGATTGGTGAATACTAAACTAATTAAGTACTAATGATGAATTAATCCTAAAATTTATCTAGCAAATCAAAATATTGTTAATGATGAATTAAAATTTAAAATTTCTAAAATGAAAACTCAATACTAATTAAAATTGGATCCAAGTAACAATCAAGATGAAAAACATTTAGAGCTTCCGATTTCATAGTTTATGCCTGCAAGAATGATATTACCTATGTGATGGCGGAATTTCCTAATTTATTTACTATTCTATGTCTAGGTATAGCAAACCTATTTAGTTCATTAATTCATTATATTTCTATACATGAATTGAAACAAACCAAATGCATTAGGATCTGTGAATATTCCTGGTTTACAATAAATCTTTCGATCATCTTATCACCAAAAGCCACACAAATAATATGATATATGTCTATCCACATTTAATTCATGGTTATATATTATAAGAAGTAATTGCATATTATTAACTTTCAGTCTCTAACATGCACATTAAATCATTCAAGTGGTGGCCAATCACTTAAAAGCATTAAGCATAATAATATATAATTCACATAAATAAAGTATCTTGCAAAACATAAAAACTTATAAAATTCACATCATCATAGTTAGGCTACATCTTCGCTCTAACAAAAGAAGTTTAGAACATAATGAAATAACAAACCAAAGCAATAGTAGAAATTAAGCAAAACATCTTAAATAGAAAAACAAAAAAGTTGTCACAACACTGTCTTCTCTTTAAGAATTCTTTACAGAATTCTACAAATCAAGAATGATAAGAAGTAGAGGGAAGCTTTCGCGCCTCTATTTCTCTTTTTCTTCCTTGGTTTTCTCTTTCTTCTCTCACTTTTTCTCTTCCTTGCTTGGTTCCGGCGGCAACACACGATTTCTCCCTTTTTTTTTCTCTTTTCTCTCTCCTGTGCGACGCCTCCTTCTCCTCCCGTTTTCTCCTAATTCACATTCCTTTTATGCTGTCTTTTCCTCCTCCTTGGCAATGTGTCCTTGTCCTACTCAATTCATAATTTACTTTTTTTGGTCTTTTCTTTTATTTCCTTCCTTGTCCTTTTTTTGTCCTTTTCCTTTCTTCTTTTGATTTGTACACGTTGCCTTCTTGTAGCTTTTTTTTTCTTTTCCTTCTTTGTGTCCACTTGCCATATTGTAGCTTTCTTTTCCTTTATTTCTTTCGCTCTTTTGAGTTTACTTCATAAATAACACAAATTTACATAAATATATCAAAACTTAAATATTATCTTATAAAACTTGTATTATTTATATCCTAAAATATCTAAAATAACTCTATAAAAATAAAGTTATCAATTATATCGCCACTCATAGCTTGTATAACATTATTTATGTGCTAATTTCACTTATAAACGTTCTCTGCACATAAATCTTGAGAAAATCTGAAACCCTAATTTTTCCAAATTAGGGATTTCGTGATAGGAGCTTTGTATCTTGATATATTTGTTTGAATAGCTCCTCTGATTAGCAATATCCCATAAACTAACATATTATTTGGGGATTTGCTATTGTATATGATCTTTTGATCATTATTTGTATTCGAACTTGATAATTCCTTTAAGAATGAATTATTTGGATTAGGGAGAACGTATTCTCCTAATCAGGTTAAGTAAAGGTGACTTCAATCGGTTGGATTGAAGGAGAAGAGGGTGGACGTAGGACTCTAAGATAGAGTGCCGAACCACCATGGTAAATTGGGTGTTGATTCTCTTGCTCTCTATTTGATTAAATATTTCTGTTTGATTGCATATTATCATATAGATTGCTAAAGAAATTGATTAGAATTTTTTAGAAGAATATTCCGGTACAAGAACAATTCAACCCCCCTTCTTGTTAAGCCATAAAACCCAACATAGACTGCCAATCAAGTAGTGCTTCAAATTGTGACTCCGTGCGGTAGGATTGTAGCCTTAGTGATCATCACTTTGTAAGGGTTAATCATGCTCTTCTTTTTGTTTTTATTCTTCAAATCCCTCCATCTTGCACAAAGGCATCTGAAGGATTGAACTATCTGGTGTTACTAGAGAAATGCAGAATCGTGGGAAGGAAGGACTAAAATGCAGGAATAGCAAAAAAAGAGGGGGCCTGGGGTGGCAAAAAAAAAGAAGGAAGAGAAAGGTTTCGTTGTTTTGGATGAGGACAAATGGTTCAAAGATCTGCACTATAAGATTTTTTGACTTTGCTTTTTTTCGTTTCTGGTACGAAGAATAAGAACGTCAAAAAGAAAAAGTAAATAAGAAAGATATACAAAGTGAGAAACCGAAAAATATGAAAAAGCAAGATAAATAAGAATATGAACAAACCCATAATGAATTGTCATATCTTGAAAAGGAATGATATAATAGTAAAAATTAAGGAAAAATAATATAAACAGTAATAGTTCATACAATTATAGGAAAAGTAATACCACAAAAATGAATCGTGTGAATAGTAAGCACACCAAGAAGAAAGAAACGAAATAAGTAAAAAAATTAGGAGCTGCATCGGAATTGAAACATGAAATATAACGACATATAGAAAAATAAGTCTATAACAATATATAACTAAAGAGTAAGACTAGAAAGAAAAATAAGTGAGAATAAGTATAAACAAATATATACAAAGTAACTTGGGACCTCTGATCAAGAGATTTGTGCAAACAAACTAAGTGACGAGAGAAGAATCAAAAGCAACAAGAGTTAAGAGCCCCCCCAAAAGAAAAGAGGAGAAAAAAACAAGTAACATATAGATTTACCATATCCGGAAAACAAAAGGGAGCAAAGTCCCGCATCCAAAACAACCAAATCTTCCTCTCTCTTTTTTACCACCTCGAGCCCCTCCTCTTTTGCTACTCCAGTGTTCTCCTCCTTTCTCACGATTTCGCACTTCTCAAGCAACTTCTAGATAGTTCAATCCTTCGGATGCCATTGTGCAAAAGCATGTCCCGATCAAAACAAGTAATAAACTGGAAGATAGATCTAAACAGTAAGAATGAATAATTGAGGGATATAAAGAATAAAAATACCAAAAGAAAAGAAGTAAAAAAGAAAGATATACATAATGAGAAAATGAAAAACATGAAAAGAAAGACTAAAAAAAAAAGATAAGCGAGAACGGGTATGAACAAACACATACTTATCTTGAAAAGGAACTAGTATCAACAGAATGATTTAAAGAGAAAAAGCAACTTATACAAGAATCTACGATCCAAAAACCTGTTTCAATTACCTAGAACTGAAATATGCAGAGGAGAGAACCTAAGGCTGCCTTGCAAGGGAGGGCTTGAAACACAGGGCGGCTAGGGAGCTCTTTGGGAACCCTAGAGCCACTTGAGCCACCTCAATGGCATCTAACAGTCTTCTAACCTAGATAAGTGCTAGAACCCTACACAAAGTGGGCCTTATTTAAAGGGCCCAAATCTTTCCTTCTCCAATACAACAAGGCTCAGCCCTCTTTTAGATTGGGGTTTTTAGCAAACTAGTTTTTAAAACGTTTTATATAAAATAAAAAATCTATACTATTTTTTAATTAAAAAAATATATAAAAAAAAAAAGTTATTACGTGGGTGCATTGCATCATTTCTCCATCATATCTGTCATTCATATAGCACGAAAATCTCTTGTAAAAAGGTTTCGGTACATAGGTTCTGGAATTTAAAAGCCCCTAACAAGGATTTTCTTATACAAACACGGAAAATAAGGCAACTTTAAGAGGGTATTCGAATTTGAAAGCCTTGATAGGTTTATTTTTCAAACATTGCTAGCAAGGCAATCTGAATGGCAAAAGTGGCATCAACTAGGCAGTAGTTTGCTGACTGACATCAGCAAATATTATCATGATAGAACTCCACTGATATGAAATTCACAAATGGAGACATTGGACTTTGGAATGCTTGGGCATCAAATGATGAAAGGGTCACAGGGGTTTTACTTTTCAGGCGATCAAATGCAAAATTTATATGCTAAGAAAAGCTGCAAATTGAAATTTATAAAAGTTGCAAACCTTGTTATATTGGAAAATAAAACATTTTGGCCTTTTAAAATAGGCCCACTTTATGCAAGGCATTTATTGATTTTCTAAATTAGAAAATTCCTCTTTACGTAAGTAAAGGGACCCTTTCTTTCTAAATATTTGTATGGAACATGCTTTTCTTTGCTTTGATCATTTTACTTTTATCCTAAGATTCTTCTTATAATGTTGTAGGATTCGTATAGGCAAGGCATTTAGTGTAATCACCGAAATTTTAACTTTTGCCTCAAAAGAAAGAAAAAGCAACAACCCGACCTAAGATATGATACAAAGTAAAGGAGAAAAGGAGATCAAGCTCTCTCTTACACAATTGAGTGTTTTTAAAATACTAACTTTAAAGGGTATTTTGAACATCCAACGCTAGCGGAGTTAGTGTTTAGCGTCGATAATCATTGAATTTTGAACTTTTCCTTCAAAAGAAAGAAAAAATAGTGAACCAACCTAAGATATGAGACAAAGTGAAGGAGAGATAAGGATAAATGAAAGTCACTCAATTGTGTCCAATTCTCTCTTACACAATTGAGTGTCTTTAAAATTTTAACCTTGAAGGGTATTTTGGACATCCAGCGTTGGCAAAGTTGGGGTTTAGTGTCGATAATTGATAAATTTATTTATTTATTCTTTTTTAATAGATAGATCAACATTTAAAGTTTACAGTAGAATGAGTTTAGTATACTTGCGTTATTACGATTAGTGCATTTTTTAATGTAAAGGTAATTGTAAATTACAATTTTAGAAGTATGTGTATGTGTATACAAATTAGTATATATTGAAAAAGTAAATTGTTAACCATTGTAGTATCATATTTCATTAGTTACTTCCTTTTTGAATGGTCATTGAAGTTTAATTTCATATTAGTATTGCCTTTATTTTTATTGTTGTGCTTATAATTTTGTTTTATGTATTCAACGTGTTCTTATTTCTCTAGTTATTTTAGCTATTCTTATTTAAAATAATATGAACAATAAAATGACAATTGATATTGAAAAATTTATAAGTACAACATTTCATCTTAAAAAAGGAGAAAAGGAGAAACATATTGCCTAAACACTAAAAATACTGCGCCGAATATGAAAATAGTGATAGACATGTGAGCATGGGGTGCTACATTAGCCCTAACTATTATGGAGATGGGTGAGTTGAGCTCTCAAGGTGACCTGATTCTGCAATACGAACAAGACCTAAAATTACACCAAAAAAATTAGGATTTCAATCTCTTTCTCCTAGATTTCAACCATTAATCATTCTTTTCTTTCAATTATTAAAAGCTTAAACAAATTGTGTGGCATGACCACTATCTCGCGTTTAGCTGTTCATAGACGCTTTCTTCTATCCTTACAATGTAAATGCCCTAATTGCTATATCCCCATTGGGGATGAGTTGCTTGCCAATAACATTTAACCAAACTTAGCTTTGACAAACCTAGCAACAAAAGTACAAAATTGCATTACAGTCCCAATGTGGTAATTTACAACTCTTTTGTATGTAAAAATTTGCTAATATCACTTGTATTAGAAAGGACAAAAAAATTAAGAAAAGTTAAATTGAGCTCTCAACTCGCTAATATTTTATGTGCTACTAAGGATCAAATGTCACATTATTACTGAGATCTAATTGAATAAATCTAAGAGAGCTAGATTACCTCCAATACAATTGACTAAAAGCTATTTCATAAAAGTCACTTATGTTAAGTTAGGCAAACATCATCAATATGCCAAGATAATGTCACATACCATGCTTCCCTTTGAGAAATGTCTTATTTGTATGGCATCATTCTTTTGAAGTGCTTATCAATAGATGAATTTTTCTTTTTCTTTTTTGGTTTAAGTGAATGGCTATTCCATTCATCTATGCTATTTGGACCTGTGTGTTGCGTATTACACACAAAATAACCCTTAGAAAACTATAACCGCAATATTTCCAGCATGCTTGTAACTCCGTCCTCGCTGTTGGAATTATGTCATACAAAAAAATCAAGCATGGGAATTTGAAAGGCTTCTGCACAAACGTTTTGAAATTTAAAAGTTTACGAGAGAAGTTTGCTTTTTCAAACATAGAACATCCAGATTTTTAAAATAAAAAAATAAAAAGAAAATTGTTTGAGTATAAATCTATATGTTCTACAATTTTTTCTTTTCTGTTTTTGGTTCCCATCTCTTATTTTATCTGTTAAATCCGGTCAAGGCTGATCATCTCGTGCAATGGAACATTCACATTTTTTTTTCTTAAAAAGAAAATTGTTTCTACAATTTTTTCTTTTCTGTTTTTGATTCCCATCTTTTTATTTTCATTTTCATTTTTATGTTTTAACTCATGCCCACGAGGAGTGGAAAAAGTTTGATTCCCATCTTTTATTTTCATTTTTGTTTTTATGTTATAACTCACGCCCACAAGGAGTGGGAGAGGGAATTGAACCTTAACTTGTTGGACTTGCAGGTCAAGGGTTAGCTTATCACTAAGCTAAGGGAATTCTCCCTACTATATGTTTCTAAAAATAATATATATGATATACAAAAAGAAGTTAAAAGACCCTTTACTTTTTAAGTGTTGTTGAGATGGGATAAGAAAGACTCATGCAAGAAATCTTGCAAAACATGTATTTTGAGTTCAATTCCCAATTTAAGTAAATGTTAATTCCCAATTTAAGTCATCAAGCAAAGCTTGATGAAAATTCTAAGTTATCAAATAAAATAAAATATCCTTTAGAGCAGCAAACCTATTTTATTATCCATTCCTTTTTTTTTTTCCTCCCATCCCTTTTTTCCTTTATTAAATCTATAGGTTCCTCATTGTCTTCTTTTTTTATTATAGCTTCCTACTTTTTTCATCTGTTAAATCAATAAATTAATTTTTTTTTCTGCTCCCATCTTTTTTTTTTTTTGATATGTTAAGAGAACTTTAGTTTTATGAAAATGGAATACTAAGAAGAGATTTGATCTTTAGTTTCATTTCTATTTAATTTTTGTTTTGGCTTCATCTTTATCTTTTCTTGTCCGCTCTTCTATTTTTCAGTTCCACATTTTTCTTATTATTTATTCATATTTTTCTAAAGTCATATTATTATGTGATATAACATCATTCCTTCAAAGGAAAGATGTGATTGGTTCCTTCCGATCCTTGCGTGTTATTATTTAGTTATTTATTCATTTAATATAATATACCACTCCCATTATTGATTTGTTGAATGACAGCTCTATAACGAAGAGAGACAACCTTGCCATGCTTGATCGGTCCTTGCTCTCTTACGGTTAATCTTTATTGTTATTTAAACGTCGAAAGGGTATTTCTACTTTGAAAAAAATGTTGTATAACGTCAACTTCCATTCCGATATCTTCTGATTTTTCTTCTTTTATATAAACACAAACAAACTAAAAAAAATTGTGAACTAATAATTACCGAAGGAGCACATATGAGATGACTTTAAATGGATAACAACTCAGATTCACATATACAAAATCAAAAAAGATAACAACACAAATACAACAAAATTATTACTTAAATACAGAATATATTACGTAAAAATGGGTCACATACGTAAACAAATGTTTACCACAATTATATACAAAAATTAAAATTAAAATACTAATACAAAACGTCAGCTCATTTTCTGCATGCGACTCCTCAAACTTAGCTCGGCCCAAAAGTCATGTGGACGAAGCCTTTTTTACTTTTAAGGTCCACGCAAGTAAGAAAGTCCAACAACATGGACATCAAATTGTTAAGACTTTCTCCCTCGGACTTGGAAAGAAAAAAGAACCAATTCACATAAACTTTGAACCAAACTAAGTTTGAAAAGTTCCGTGTGGAAAAATAAGCCAAGACTCAATGTTAGTATTTTTATTTTTATTTTTATTTTCATAATTTTAGCATTTGGTTTACCTTCCTTCTACCAAAAGAAAAGTGGCATTTAACTCCGTTGCCTTATGTCTTATGGTTAGGCCCAAAGCAAATCCACAAAACTTCGGGGGCTACGAAGTCTTATGGGTAAAGCTGTGAATGATTTTCTTGAGATAGAGAGGGAAGACATCATGTTGGTTCCACCTGAGGGCGAGCCCAAAAGAACCTGGGCTTATCCAGACCGACATATCTTCTTAATTATCAGAAGAAGAAAAAAATGTTCATTATTGTTAGAGAGTAAAAGTGCCCATGTAGTGCCACATCAGCCCTTACTATTGTGGAGATGCGTGTGACTTGAGCACTTAAGCAACCTGATTGTGCGATCCGAACAAGACTTAAAATTACACAAAAAAAGATTAGGATTTTGATCTCTTTCTCTTCTCTTTCTCTTTGGTAAACTTAGATTTCAGCCATTGATCATTCTCTTCTTTCAATTATTAAAAGAATTCTCTAGATCATACTTATTGTCGCATTCTATTTCTTTTAATTTTCTTGAGATGTTATTTTCACAATTTATTTCTGACCATCTCCTTGCCTAGATAGCCTCTTGCGTCGCTATCTTTGAAGACATTTTTCAAAGATAGCAAAATTGATGTCACTTTTGTTTGAATGGAATGTTTTGAACGCAAGTGTACATGTTTTTTTCATATGCTTAAAAAAGATTAAAGTTGGATTGTGAAAAATATTGGTCACAAACTCTACGATTGGAAACAAGATAAGACTTGTAATATGCGGTATAAAATTAGATAATTCATCTTCGCCTCAAAAAATCCTAAAAATAATTATTTCATATGGTAAAAAACATAAATTTTGTTGCAAAAGAATTTTGACACAACATGATTACTAGATAAAAGGTAATTATGTAAAATAATTTGACAAAAGTCTCACATAAAATTAGACAAGCATGTTTCGTAACAAGAAATGTCCCACTATTGTAGTTTTTAACGTCATCGTTTAAAATGCTTGCCAATAAAGTGTGAAAGTGTGCGGGCTAGCCTTTATAAGTTTATTACCAAACATTGACCTTTATAAAAATCGAAAAGTGTATGCAATGCCCATCATTTGGGTAGTACACGAATAAGCCCTAATTTGATAAATATAACATCTTTCATGATGATTGTCGCAAAAAAATTAAAAATAAAAAATTAATTAAGTTGCAAATTGTCATATCTTATGTGCATATTTAATGGGCAAGTTATAATGTAACAAAAGATCAGCCTATCCACAAGGCCCAAGTTGCACGTCGCCTACAAATTCCTCATGCGACCCAACCTGGGCGCAACATAGTCTGAGAAGCCGAAGTGTCCAAAGACCCGACTAGAAGGCGGAAACGGGAGTGAGGCCAGGATATGATCTGGGTGTTCCATCCAGCGAGGACCACGCGAGGCCACGCAGAGGCCCAGAACAAATATGAGACGAAGTAAGGGTGAGAAGGGGGATCAACGGAGGCCCAGAAGAAGACGACATGGATCCGCTGCCCGCCACGTTTGAAAGCTCAAACGTTGACGCCCAAAGGGTAGAGCACAAACGGAGAGACTCTCTCACACAATTCGGAGCCTTCCAAGTTCTGACCTTGAAGGGTAATTTCGACATTACACCTTAAGGTTAGGGTTTGGTGCGGGATTTTGAACCATTTCTTCAAAAGACAGAAAACGCAGCGAACCGAGAGCAGAGGTTAAAAAATGGCAGCCATTGGTTTATAAAAATAAGCTTTAACAAATGAAAAGATAGCTAACAGACAAAACGAAGAATAAAAAAAATAAAAGGGCATAGAAAATACTAACGGAGGAGAAAGACCGAGAGCAACCGCCAAAAAATAAAAAATAAAAAATAGAAAACAACAACAACAAAACAAAAAATATACAGAATTTACCATTTTTTTTTTACCGAGACGCACATGGGACCAAAAAAAAAAAAAACAACAAGAAAACTACCTCTGCCTTTGGAGAAATATACTTTAGCATGAGATATGTCAAGTCCATAATAACAAATGACAAAGACCCGAGATTCACAAGCATAAAAGCAAAACAAAAAAGAGATGAGGCCACGATTGCGCTTAGACAAGAGAAGAGACGAGGAGTGAGAAAGAGATATATCAGACAAGAGACGAGTTGAGAGAGATGGATAAGAAGAGGCCGACGGCTGCGGAGGAGACAAGGGTAAGTTTCCATTGTAAACGCATATCACAATCAAAACGCCCGACCAAATGGACCGGTCTTCTAACTCGACCCAAAGTGGTAAGTGCGAAAATGCCTGGGAAAAGTGGGCCTCTTCTGACAGGCCCACGTCACTCCTTCGCCAACACAACGAGGGGCTGGCCTCTTTCGGACTGCACAAAGTGCGCCTTATCTGAAGGGTCCGAATCTCTCCTTCTCCGAGACAACAGGGGCCTGGCATCCTTTGGTCGGGCTCAAAGTGGGCCTCATCGTCTGAGAGACCCCCATCACTCCCTCTCCGACACGACAAGGCTCGGCCCGGGGTTTGTACCCACTAGACCTTAAAAAAACTATAGCCGCCCTCAACCTCTTTTACAAAATCCAAAAATGCAAGCAGTTTTTTAAATAAAAAAATCAAAACATAACACATTATCACGTGCGTGCGATGATTGCGTCATTCCTTCATGGTGCCTATCATTTAACCTTTTTTGCAAAATGTTCATACTAGAATATAAGGGTTCATCCCAAAACTTCAAAATATTAGATAGAAAAATCTCATCATTGATAACCTTAGGAGCTTATCCTTATGCTTCCAATGTGGAAACAACATCCACCTTTAACAATTCATGAATCTAAAACCCAATTGTTTTAGGAATACAAAATTAAGGGAAGAGAAGATTCATTGTAAGTTGTTAAGAAATTAAAACCTAAATTGTTGCTTCCATATGTTAGAAAATTTAGTCTCAAACAAGACTATTTTACAAGATCTAAGCATTGATCATGGAGAGATAAATGGGTTTAATATATAAACATAAATAGATCAGAAGACATACTGTATTTTTCCATTTGCGCCGTCATTTTGGACTAAGTCTTCTACTCTATTCTCTCCAAATACTGGATCGATGATATAGCCAAAAGTTACTGTGTGAAAGTTAGGGAGAATGCGATAACAATGACTGCGTAAAAGCCCATTTTATCTACCTGTGTGAATAAGCGATTATTTGGTGTGTGTGTGAGTAGTGAGTTATTAGTGAGTTAGTATACTTAGTGTTTTACCGGAGAGAGGGGTATGATTGATGAGGTGGCAAAACTACCCTGAGGGGCAGTTTCCCACGACTAAACGCAATAGAACAGATTTCATCATTATCTCCAGAGTTTCTCCCTTTAGCAACATTAAATATATATTAAATATATATATAAACAGAGAGCTAGACGGGGGACTTAGCTAATTAATAAAATGTCCATACAAATAGCCTTACTCATTAAAGTCTATAAGACGGACAATGACCCACACAAGCCAGTACCATATATGCAAAAGGGGAATATAAGTACAACATGTGTACAATTAAACGGACCAATAAAATCACATTGCATTGTCACAGTAGAGAATGATCATTTATGCATCATTGATATAAGCCCACATTATATGGACTCATACAATGAGCCAACAATCTCCCACTTGGGCTATAACAATGATTATAAAAACAAATAATACTACTAGTAGATTTTATATATGTGAAAAATAATTTTAAAAATATTTTATACTGGTCCAGAAAATTCAGAAACATCCCTTATTGCCGATCTTGTCACATAAAGTTTCGCACTCATGGATAATAGTGGTAATTATGCCATTTAGAAACACAATAGTCACAAGAGTCCTCCACTTTACGAACATAGATCTTATATGGTAGTGTGGTGGACAAGTAACACCACAAAAGAAATATAGTGTTACTGTCCTATTAGTCTCATTCTCCTAATGACCAGCATCACCGACAAAATCGTCATAGGAGAATATCACTTCAAATGACAAATGTCATCGACAAACCGTCCCAGAAGGACATCCCCAAGGTGACAAGACGTCATCAACAAGCCGTCCCAGGAGAATAAAAAATGTCTTGTATAGGGTACTCGAGTACGTAAATATTTGTGTGCTATAAGATATTACAATATGGCCAATAATAATGTGCCCTGGCCAAATACTTAAGGTCGTACCTCCCTTAAGACTTTATAACCTATCTTAAACAAGCACATATGTGTCTCACAAGTTTATGAAAATCAAACAACAGACAGGTAACTAAGATATACATGCATCAATCAAGGTTTCATGACAATAGACAAACAAATGATGCAATGATACATAACAATGAAGTGAGCATCAACTCCCACTGAACAAAGGTGTTCAACAAACATTAATAGCTCCCATTGAGCAAAAGCATCAAACTAGAGAGCATAAGCTCCCACTAAACAAAGGCATCAAATGAAGAACAAAGACCCATGTGGTCAACATGCTTTTGCAATATAGAATGGCTTAATCCTTTAGTAAGTGGGCCAGCTACCATGGCATTTGTTCCAATGTGCTCCACTACAACTTCACCATTCTTTACCTTCTCTTTAACTGTCAAAAATTTGATCTCTATATGCTTGGCCCCTTTGATATTTCTATTGTCGTTAATGAATGACACAGTAGCAGAATTCTCACAATATAATTGAACATGCTTTTCAATAAAATCAAGGGCAATCAACAACTTTATAAGGT
This sequence comes from Casuarina equisetifolia, assembly GCA_028551475.1. Taxonomy (NCBI): domain Eukaryota; kingdom Viridiplantae; phylum Streptophyta; class Magnoliopsida; order Fagales; family Casuarinaceae; genus Casuarina; species Casuarina equisetifolia. Next base: position 22,508,361 of record CM052360.1, read on the forward strand.
TTTTCAACCAAATGGCTTAAACAACTGCACCATAACAAGCCACAAACTCTGCATGCATGGTGGAGGATGTAATCAACGTATGTTTAACACTTTTCCATGACACTGATCCACTTGCCATAATGAAGATATAAGTTGATGTGGATTTTAAATCATCCTTATCACCTGTAAAATTCGCATCTGAATACCCAACAAGCTCCAAATCATCCACATGTCTATAAGTCAATGTATAATTCCTTGTTCCTTTCAAGTATCTCATAACCTTCTTGGCAACAACCCAATGATCATGACCAGGGTTAGATTGAAATATGCCAAAAACTCCAGTGGCAAAAGCAATATCAGGTATGGTGCAAACCTGTGCATACATAAAGCTACCTACTGCACTAGCATATGGTATTCTCTTCATAGTTTCTTTATCAGCTTCACTTTGAGGGCATTGTAATTTATTCAGCTCTAAGTATTGGCGCACTTCCAGGTTTACAATCTTGCATGTTAAACCTTGCTAATACTCGATCAATATATGCCCTCTAAGAAAGACCTAACAATTGATGTGAACGATCTCTATGGATCTCAATCTCGAGAACAAAAGAAGCTTCACCAAGGTTTTTCATATCAAACTGAGAAGACAATAATGTCTTAGTTTCTCGAAGTAACCTCATATCCTTGCATGCCAATAATATGTCATCGACATAAAGAATTAACAAAATTGGGGTACTCCCACTGAACTTGGTATATATGCAACGATCCATCAAGTTCTCAACAAAACCACATGAAGTGATAAAGCTATCAAACTTCAAGTACCATTGCCTCGAGGCTATAAATAGATTTCTTTAGCTTACAGACAAACTTACTAGCATTATCTTTCACAAAACCCTCAGGTTGTTCCATATATACTTATTTATCCAAGACTCCATTTAAAAAGGCAGTCTTAACATCCATCTGGTGCAATTCATATCAAAATGAGCCACTAGTGCCATAACAATCCTAAATGAGTCTTTAGAGGATACTGGCGAGAAAGTTTCATCATAATCAACTCCATCTTTCTGTGTGAATCCCTTAGCAACCAATCTAGCCTTGAATCTGTCTATCTTTCCAGTGGAATCTTTCTTTGTCTTAAACACCCATTTGCAACCAATGGGCTTGCATCCTTCAGGTTGCTCAACTAAATCCCAGACTTCGTTATGCTTCATGGACTATATTTCATCTTTCATAGCATTCAACCAAAATTCTGATTATGGACTTGAAATAGCCTCGGAGTAAGTCATTGGATCCTGTACAATCCCAATGTCATAATCATGTTCACCAAGATATACCTCATAGTCAGGGTGGATAACTGATCTCCTCTCCCTAGTAGATCTCTGAACTGGCAGAGCAACAATATTTTGATCTTGAGCTTGCATTTTCTCAACTGGAACTTCATTAGTATCGTGTTCCTGCACATTTGCATGTACTAGAACTAGTTTAACATGTTGCATGCTCAATGAAGTAAAAGGATCAGCTTCAACACCCACACAGGTAATGCCTCCATTCTCTGAGGTCTGTGAACATTCAGCTTTCTCTACAACATCAAGCTCTAAGAACTTAGCTGTTTGTGAATCCATAATTCTAGGACCTCCACCAAGGTTATAGAATCGATAGCCCTTGGAGTGCTCTGGGAAGGACACAAAATAACATCTAGTGGTTCGTGGATCTAACTTTCTCAGAGTGGGATTATACAATTTCACTTCAGCTGGGCATCCCTAAACTTTAATATGGTTCAAACTAGGTTTGCATCTCTTAAACAACTCAAACGGAGTCAACTGAATTGCTTTAGTAGGAACGCGATTAAGAATATACACAGAAGTCTTTAAGGCTTCTCCCCATAGAAACTAGGGTAGATTACTCCCACTCATAATGCTTTTAACCATATCCATCAAAGTTCTATTTTGCCTCTCAGCGACACCATTTTGTTCTGGGCTCCCTAGCATAGTGAATTGAGCTATTATGCTAGAATCTTGTAAATACTGAGCAAATGGTCTCTTATGTTGTCCTGTGTCACCATGTCTCCCATAGTATTCTCCACCTTGATCGTATCTCACAATATTTATACTCTTTCCCAAGTGTTTCTCAACTTCAACCTTAAATTCCTTAAACTTCTCAATGGACTCTGACTTCTCTTTGATCAAATACACATATCCATAGCGTGAGAAATCATCTATGAAGGTAATAAAGTAAACATCACTATGCAATGTTGGTCTATATGGACCACTTATATCAGTGTGCACCACACCCAACAAATCATAACAGTGAACCGCAATCTTCATCTTTGTCTTAGTCAACTTACCTCTACACCAATCCACACAGGTTTCCAAATCCTCATTAAGAGTGGGCAAAATTCCTACTTTTATCAACCTTTTTATTCTTTCTTTTGAAATGTGGTAGAATCTCTTATGCCATAATGTATATGATTGCTTTTTAGACATCACCCTCTTAGGAACATTCCATTCATCATTTATCCTAACATAAATCTCATGTGGGGATAAACAAATCTTATATAAACCATGATTCAAAGTGCAACAACCAACAAGGTTCGAATCAAAACATACATTAATAATGGAGTTCTTAACTTCAAAAGAATACCCTAATTTGTCCAACAAAGAAATTGAAACTAGATTCCGTCTAAAGGACGGTACATAAAAGGTGTTATATAAAGTCATCCTAAAACCAGTCTCTAAAAGCAAGGTGACATCTCCAACGAACTCCACATCAACCTTCATGTTGTTCCCTACAAAGAGTTCTTAACTTCATTAATAATGGAGTTCTTAACTTCAAAGTACAACAACCAACAAGGTTTGAATCAAAACATACATTAATAATGGAGTTCTTAACTTCAAAAGAATACCCTAATTTGTTCAACAAAGAAACTAAAACTAGATTCCGTCTAAAGGACGGTACATAAAAGGTGTTATATAAAGTCATCCTAAAACCAGTCTCTAAAAGCAAGGCGACATCTCCAACGAACTCCACATCAACCTTCATGTTGTTCCCCACAAAGAGTTCTTAACTTTATTAATAATGGAGTTGTTAACTTCAAAGTGCAATAACCAACAAGGTTCGAATCAAAACATACATTAATAATGGAGTTCTTAACTTCAAAAGAATACCCTAATTTGTTCAACAAAGAAACTAAAACTAGATTCCGTCTAAAGGACGATACATAAAAGGTGTTATATAAAGTCATCCTAAAACCAGTCTCTAAAAGCAAGGTGACATCTCCAAAGAACTCCACATCAACCTTCATGTTGTTCCCCACAAAGAGTTCTTAACTTCATTAATAATGGAGTTGTTAACTTTAAAGTGCAACAACCAACAAGGTTCGAATCAAAACATACATTAATAATGGAGTTCTTAACTTCAAAAGAATACCCTAATTTGTTCAACAAAGAAACTAAAACTAGATTCGTCTAAAGGACGGTACATAAAAGGTGTTATATAAAGTCATCCTAAAACCAGTCTCTAAAAGCAAGGTGACATCTCCAACGAACTCCACATCAACCTTCATGTTGTTCCCCACAAAGAGATACTTCTCATCCTGACTTGGCCTCCTCCGGTTTACAAATCCTTGAATGGTAAATATTACATGGTTAGTGGCACCTGTATCTAACCACCAATAACTAGAGGGTGTTTCTACCATATGACACTGATAAACATAAGGTAAAGAGCAATTACCTCCTTCTAGGTGCTTTCCCTTGCTCTTTCTAAGCCTGGGACAATCAGGTTTCTTATGCCCCTTTGCCCTGCAATAGTAACATATGATCTCATCTGGTTTGACCCCAGCAGCCATCTGAGACCTCCTTTTCCCAGCAACACTACCCTGAGAGGGTTAATTCACGGAAAGCTGGGCGAGCCCTTCTAGGGTCTCTATTACGTTGAGGCTTGAATCTCCTGTTTCTACTAGAACTAGCTCCCTGAGTATACAAGGCAACACAACTTTTATTAGCTCTTAACGGCTTCTCTTCAACCATCACTTGAGCTAATAGCTCATTAGTTGTCCACTACTCATGTCGCATATGATAAGTCGTCTTAAGAATAGCAAAGTCTATAGGGAGGCTATTCAAAACCTTATGAATGATGATTGCATCAGAAAAGGGAACATCTACCTTCTTGAGTTTGGCTTTATAGTCAATCACCTTCATGATATAATTCCTTACAGGCATGGATCCATCATACTTAAGATCAAATAATTCTTGCAAAAGCTTTCCAGCTAAAGCATTAATGGGCGGTGTATATTGTTTCTCCATTGCCTCTAGAAATTCCTTAGTAGTGCCATCGATGGGTAAATCCACTTGAAGGTGATCCTTAATTGTCCTCTGCATTGTCAATATACAAAACTCATTCTTTCTAGCCCAGGTAGCACACTTATTCTTATACTCTTTTGTGCTAGCCTCAGTAAGGTCGTTTGGCTTTTCAGTAGTGAGGATTGAATGCATATTAGAAATCTGCAAAGCGAAGCGGAGATTACCCAACCATTTCTTAAAGTTCGATCTAGTTAAGATTTCTATGGTTACTGTGCAGTTGTTGACTGTGAAAGTTGCTATAATTCATAATACATAACAAGAGCACACAATGAGTAAATAAGAAGAGAGTTTCACTAGCATTATCATATAAACACCTGTAGGCAGTCAACATGACATGCCATCCTGAAACTTTCCGCACAACAGTTGTCATAAGGAAGAACCAATCATCACAATCCACCTCCTGTGGGTGTATGGACCGCAAAGACTAGCCTAAATCCAGACATGCTAGTTGTGCAACATCCAATTCCTAACACACAATCACTTCCTATGGGAGAATGATAACGTACTAGGATTGGACTCATCCACAGTACAAGAACGAAGTCTCATAACTCAATCAAATTACACCACTGTGGTGGTCGCAATCCAATTGAATCACATGACCCCCGCGTACTTGGAGAAATCCCTTAAATACACAAAAAACAAACCCATAACCTAACCAAGGTGTGCCACAAAACACAAACCCATAAAAGATGGACACTTGTCTCTAAATTGCACTTAATTAACACTTTAAGTGTTATATAATTGTATGCTAGATTAAAACGGCCTAATATAATATTCAAACAAATATATAACATTCAAAAGGCCATAAACAATTTTCAAACAATGAATTATCACATGTTAGCACACAATTATGGCATATAAAATTAATTAAACAATAAATCAAGCAATTTTAATTTAAATAATCATCAAACAGAGACAATTTTTTAAATAAATTACATCATAATATTAAAAAATAAAATAAGAAAAATTTTGGTGTAAAAAGGGTTGTCAAAAACGCCTCCACGCACCTCCACGCGCCGCCAGAAGCGGCTGTCGGCCGGTCCAACTGGTTCGGCCGAGTCAACTCGGATGGTTCGGGCCAACTCGGCCGATTCCAGCTGATATGGCCAGTTCGCCGTCCTATCAGCCGGTTCTCCGGCCGATCGAGGTGTCGTCGGAATCGTCGGTTCATGGTCGACATTTGACACCACAGACGGCGGCACTTAGGTGCCCACTAGCGGCTAGATCTGGATTAAACCAGATCCGGCTGATTGAGACACCGTTGAGATTGTCGGTGGACGATCTATCTCCGGTGACTTGTTCGGAGGCGAACCGCGACGGCTGGCGGCCTGATCCGGTTTGGGTCGGGTCGGGTCACATGTGACCCAGTCGGAAAACCACCATTTCTGGTGGTTCTTGGCATCTGCGGAAAGCTCACGCCATGCTGGTTCCGAATATGCCCTTACCCGGTCCAAAGGGTCACTGGTTGAGCTCAGATCTAAAGTTGAAAATTTTAAACTATAACAAATACAAAAACCCATTTTTAAGGTTGAACCAAAAACGCATTTTGGTTCGATCTAACTCGCTAGATCAATGCTATATGAGCTCTGACACCAATTGTTAGAAAATTTAGTCTCAAACAAGACTATTTTACAGGATCTGAGCATTGATCATGGAGAGATAAATGGGTTTAATATATAAACATAAATAGATTAGAAGACACACCGTATTTTTCCATTTGTGCCGTCATTTTGGACTAATTCTTCCACTCTATTCTCTCCAAATACTGGCTCAATGAGATAGCCAAAAGTTGCTGCGTGAAAGTTAGGGAGAAGGCGATAACAATGACTGTGTAAAAGCCCCTTTTATCTACCCGTGTGAATAAGCGGTTATTTGGTGTGTGTGAGTAGTGGGTTATTAGTGAGTTAGTGTACTTAGTGTTTTACGGGAGAGAGGGGCATGATTGATGAGGTGGTGAAACTGTCTTGAGGGGCAGTTTCCCATGACTAAACGCAATAGAACAGATTTCATCATTATCTCTAAAGTTTCTCCCTTTAGCAACATTAAATATATATTAAATATATATATAAACGGAGAGCTAGAGGGGGGCTTAGCCAATTAATAAAATGTCCATACAAATAGCCTTACTCATCAAAGTCTATAAGATGACAACAGACCACACCAGCCAGTACCATACATGCAAAAGGGGAATATAAGTACAACATGTATACAATTAAACGGACTGATAAAATCACATTGCATCGCCACGGTAGGGAATGATCATTTATGCATCATTGATATAAGCCCACATTACATGGAATCATACAATGAGCCAACACCATAAACATAGTAAGAAGCTTGAGTTGAGATTGTTTCCCAAAACAACAAACATGACGATTAGAGTGTTCCACGGGCAATACATATTCCCCTTGCAAAATGGAGAAGCATAAGGTGCAGATGAACCATTAGCATAAAATTTCAAATCCAAAATCCTCCGTTGTAGAGAAAGGTTGAAGCTCTTCCTCGAGTCTTCCACACCCCTAGCAAGCAAAACGCATGAGATCTTTAAGTTAAAGAAATGAGTGTGTGCCTCATCACATCTCCACTAGGCAACTAATGGGAAAAACGACGTATTACGTTTCCCACTTTGATTCAACCTGTGAGGAAATACTAAAACACCAACGATGTATTTGAATCACAAGTAAAATATGCAAATATCACAATCAACACAAAAGAATTTCTACGTGGAAAACTCCTCCAATGTGAAGGATAAAAACCATGGGACCGATCATGGAGTCCACCCAAATCTCCACTATATAAATCGTTAGGTTACAACCCAATCAAGTCCTTAACAATAGCAATAAGACTAAGATTTACTGATTCAATAATAATAGAATCACTAATTAATAGTGAAGAACAAGTTGTAAACAACAACTTAACCAAGAAAAGTTGGAGAAATATCACCCAAATTGTTTACCACAATCTACTGACTTAAAGAGCTCCAAATAACGATCCAACCATTCACAATGAAAAACACCTAATCCTTAGCCTGCTGACAAAAATTTAGCTCAATCAGACCATGGATCGACCTTGATCAAATGATTGATCAACTACTGCGCAGGGCCTCTAATTCCTGTGAAAATTCTGCTCTTTTCTTTTCTCTCTCCCTTTTCTCTTTGACGGCCACTCACTTATCAAGAAAAAACCCTATATTTTTATTTTTAAACCTTAGGGCCACATTACCCTAATAGGACCCAATAATAAGTCCTCGAATATGGGCTGGACCAACCCAACAACAACAGTCACGATTACATTGCATAGACTCTCTCCATTGCTATCAATGTCAAGGTCCTCCTCCATGTCCTAATTGATGTCTAGACTACCAATCAAGTAGTGCTTCAAACTGTGACTTCATGCGGCAAGATTGTAGCTGATCATCGCTTTGCAAGGGTTAATCAAGTTCTTTTTTTTGTTTTTATTCTTCATATCCCTCCATCTTGCACAATGGCATCCGAAGGATGTAACTATCTGGGGTTATTGGAGAAGTGTAGAATCGTGGGAAGGAAGGACTAAAATGTCGGAGTAGCAAAAAATGAGGGGGCCTGGGGTGGCAAGAAAAAGAGAGAAAAAGAAAGATTTCATTGTTTTGGATGAGGACAAATGGTTTAAAGATCTGCACTGTAAGATTTTTTGACTTTGCTCTTTTTTGGATTTTGTATGAAGAATAATAACGCCAACAAGAAGTAAAAAAGAAAGATATACAAAGTGAGAAACCGAAAAAGATGAAAAAGCAAGATAAATAAGAGTATGAACAAACCTATAATGAATTGTCATATTTTGAAAAGGAATGATATGAACAGTAAACATTAAGAAAAAATAGTATAAACAGTAATAGTTCATACAATTATACGAAAAGTAATACCATAAAAATGAATCATGTGAATGGTAAGCACACCAAGAAGAAAGAAATGAAACAAGTAAAAAAATTAGGAGCTGCATCGGAATCAAAACATGAAATATAATGTCATATAGAAAAATAAGTCTATAACAACGTATAACTAAAGAGTAAGACTAGAAAGAAAAATAAGTGAGAACAAGTATAAACAAATATATACAAAATAACTCAGGACCTCTGATCAAGAGATTTGTGCAAACAAAATAAGTGACGAGAGAAAAATCAGAAGCAACAAGAGTTAAGAACCCCCCCTCCCCCTCCCCCCCCCCCCAAAAAAAAAAGGAGAAAAAAACAAGTAACATATAGATTTACCAGATCCGAAAAAGTAACACGTGATGCCTTATCTCTATATGCTTGGTTTTGGAATGCTGAATGGGGTTCTTTATGAGGTTAATAGCACTAGTATTGTCACACTTGATGGAGGCGGTTTGCCTGGGGATGCCATAATCTTCGAGTTGAGATTGCATCCAAAGGATTTGGGAGCAGCAGCTCCTAACAACAATATATTCTGCCTCGGTGGTGGAGATAACAACACTCTGTTGCTTTTTAGACGCCCATGAGACTAACATGCTGCCTATAAAATGACATGAATCACTAGTACTCTTTCTATCACTGCAACAACCTACGTAATCTGCATCACTATATGCATGTAAAACAATGTTTGACTCTTTGGAAAACAATATGCTTAACATGGGAGTATCTTTGAGATACCAAAAAATTCTTTTCACAGCAGCTAAATGAGACTCTTTAGGATCAGATTGGTACCGGGCATACATACAAACACTAAAGAGTATGTTAGGACGTGAAGCTGTGAGATAAAGTAAGGAGCCAATCATGCTCCGATATACTTTTCCATCACAGGATTTCCCATTGGGGTCAGCATCTAATTTAATAGATGGACTCATGGGATTGGAAATAGGCTTAGCTGTCCCTAAGTTGAACTTTTGCAATAAATTAGAAACAAACTTATTTTGGTTAATAAAGATACCCGAATCTGTTTGTTTAATTTGCAATCCCAAGAAATAATTAAGTTCACCAAGCATACTCATTTAAAATTCATTTTTCATGAGAGAAGCAAATTTCTCAACTAGGTTTTCATTTGTTGAGCCAAAAATAATATCATCCACATATATTTGAACAAGTAAAATATTATTTTCCTCATGTTTGATAAATAGGGTAGTATCAACATGTCCTTTTCTAAAACCATTTGATAATAAAAATTCACTCAATCGATCATACCAAGCTCGGGGAGCTTGTTTTAAGCCATAAAGTGCTTTATTCAATTTGAAAACATAATCTGGAAAGTTTTCATCACAGAAACCAGGAGGTTGTTCAACAAATACCTCCTCCTTTATAAAGCCATTTAAAAAGGCACTTTTAACATCCATTTGAAACAATTTAAAGTTTCTATAACAGGCATAAGTAAGTAAAAGTCTTATAGATTCAAGTCTAGCTACGGGTGCATAAGTTTCTTCATAGTCTATCCCTTCTTCTTGATTATAACCCTGAGCTACCAATCTAGCTTTGTTTCTAACTATATTCCCATGTTCATCCATTTTGTTCTTAAATACCCATTTTGTTCCAATGACAGATTGATGTGTTGGTCTACCAACAAGGGTCCAGACATCATTTCTTTTGAATTGATTTAATTCCTCTTCCATGGCCATAATCCAATTACTGTCATTAAATGCTTCATCTATTTTCCTAGGTTCAATTTGGGAAACAAATGCAACAAATTCACAAAAATTTTGAACGGAGGATCTAGTTCTTACTGATTATGTGCTGTCTCCAATAATTTGTGTGGGATCTACCTCCCCATGAACCCTAGGGAATGAGGGTTCCTTTTCAGTAGGAGCATCGTCAGATGCTGCTTGAAATGGCCCTTGTTCAGGTGCTGTTAAGGGCATGATTTGAGGAGAAACTAGATCTGCAACATCAAACTCATTTTCTCTCGACAGAGAACTGTTAGATTCATTAAATACCACATGAACAGATTCTTCAACTACTAGAGTTCTCTTATTGAAAACTCTATAAGCTTTGCTATGGGTGGAGTATCCCAGAAAGATACCCTCGTCACTTTTAACATCAAACTTACCCAGGGAGTCTTTGCCGTTGTTGTGAACAAAACACTTACAACCAAATGCTTTAAAGTATGCACTATTCAGTTTTTTGTTATTCAGTATTTCATATGGAGTTTTCTTGGTGATCACTCTTATGGAAACTCTATTGAGAATATAACAAGCTATGTTCACAACTTCTCCCCAAAAATACTTAGGTAAGTTATTTTCTAATAACATGGTCCTAGCCATTTCCTAGAGAGATCTATTTTTCCTTTCAGCCACCTCATTCTGTTAGGGAGTTCTAAGGGCAAAAAAACTCATGTTTTATTCCATTTTCAGCATAGAAATCATCAAACATATTATTTTGGAATTCTCCACCATGATCAGACCGAACACATTTTATTTGAGAATCCCTTTCATTTTGAACTAGTCTATAGAAAGTTTTAAAGACGCTAAAAGTTTCATTTTTGCTGGACAGAAAGAAAACCCATGTAAATCTTGAGAAATCATCTACCATAACTAGTACAAAATATTTTCATCCGAGACTAGTTGTCCTCATAGGTCTAAACAAATCCATATGCAGTAATTGCAACGGTTTTGTTGTGGAAATAATATCCTTCGATTCAAAGCTATTTTTAGTTTGTTTTCCTTTCATACATTCATCACAAACAAGATTTTTCTCAAACTTAAGATTAGGCAAACCCTTAACCAGTTCTTAATGATTTTTGCCATTTGCCTAAAGCTAAGATGACCTAATCTTTTATGCCATACCCAGTTTTCATTGTTTGTGTGAGACATCAAACATGTGTTAGGAGGATTATCAATATTCAACTTAAGTAAATAAACATTTCCAACTCTTCTACACATCACATTTATACTTTTATCTTTGCTATATAGCCTACAACATTTTGATGTAAATTTAGCACACATTCCTCTATCACAAATTTGACTAATACAAATAAGATTGAATTTTAACCCTTCAACATACAAGACATTTTTTATGCAGCGGGCTGAAGAGTTACCTATGTTACCAAAACCCTTGATGACTGCCTTGGAGTTATCTCCAAATGAGACCTTACCTCCATCCATCTCAGTAAAGCTAGTGAAGAGTTCTTTATTACCAGTCATGTGTCTTGAACACCCGTTGTCCAAGTACCAGACCGTTGGTGTACTTTTGTTCTCCTCCATGGGTCCCTGCACAAACAAAGTTTGTCCTTGACTCTACTGGTACCCAAGTTTTCTTGGGTCCTTCAGGGTTAGTTACTTTGGTTCCTTTAGGAACCCATACCCGTTTGACAACATAATGCTTCCTAAGTCTTATTGGACATTTTTCTATAGAGTGACCATGACCATGAAATTTACAATGATGACATATGTTGGTAGATTTAATCACACGAGAAACATGTAGTGAACTTAAAGTATTGCACATAGAACCAAATTTCTTATTGTTGAGTTCTGATTTGTATCCTAAACCAGCCTTATCATATATTCCTTGTTGTGAGTTTATGATCTTATCAAGCATGCTAATGCCATCTATAAACTTCCTTAAAATTTCTTTTGTCCTTTTTAATTCATTCTCTGTATTCTTTAGTTTTTCTTCTAGCAAGCTATCTTTTGTCCTATTCTCATTACTTTTAGTTTCCTTAATTGGTTGAGTATCCTTTTTAGTTCTTAATTCATTATTTTTCTATTTTAAATTCTTTATTTCCTTTTCACACAAAATATTCTTCTTATTTAATTTAGAAAACTTGCTATTCAAGTCATTGAAATCATCAACCAACTCATTGAATGCAGTTTGTAATTCTTCCAAACTAAAATTTTCAGATGAGGAAGGGAACATTACCTCATTATTTGTTTCATCACATGCTGCCATAAGACCCATGTTGGCAGGATTTCCTTCATCGTCTTCGAGAAGAGACAGATTCTCCATCTTAGATGTATCACACGTGGCTAGGAAGCATAGGTTTGCTACCTCTTCTTCCTCCTCATTGGATGATGAGCTATCATCATCCCAGGTGGCCACCATGGCTTTCCGCCTATCTTTCCTGTCATACTTCTCATCTTTATTTTTCAATTTTGGATAGTTTACTCGTATATGACCAGTTTTCTTGCATTCATAACATACTTCTCCTTCATTTTCTTTTCTCCTACAATAGTTTTCATTGTTCCTAGCTCTATCCTTTCTATAAAACTTTTTGAACTTTCTAGCTAGCATAACAAACTCATCATCAACATCACTATCATTTTCAGATTCTCCTGCCTTAAAAGCAATGCCCTTATTTATTTTCTTTTCATCTACTTTTTCTTTCTCTCTTCTTGTCATAACTAATTCATGTGTTTGAAGTGACCCTAATAGCTAATTTAGAGATAAAGTGTCTAGATCATGAGCCTCTTTAATGGCCGTTTTCTTTGGATCCCATGATTCAGGCAAGCAACTTAATATTTTCTTAACTAACTCATCATTTTTGTAGGACTTACCAAGCAATTTCAAATCAGTAATAATATCAGTAAATCTACCAAACATTTCACCAACTGTTTCAGTTTTTTTCATTTTAAACAGTTCATAATCATGCACAAGCAAAGAAATCTTAGATTGTTTTACCTTTTTAGTACCTTCATGCACAACTTCTAATTTTTCCCAGATTTCTTTGGCTGTGTCTAATATGGAGATTCTATTATATTCTATGGGTGCTAAGGCTGAGTACAGAGTAGTCATTACTTTACAATTCTTACTCATTTCTAAGGTAACCTAATCACTCCACTTATCTGCATTTTCTTTAGGGATCTTTACCCCTTTCACAATTATTTTCCATGATTTAGGATCAGAACCTATGAGAAAAATTTTCATCATGTTCTTCCAATGGCTATAGTTGGAGCCATCGAAAGTAGGTGGTCTATTATAGGTCAAGATGGTTGGGTGACTTGCTGCCATGATCTCTAGGGTTTCTAAAAACACTTCTAGATTCCTAGAACCTGCTCTGATACCACTTGTTGGGTCCTAAGTCACCTAAGAAGGGGGGTTGAATTAGGTGTCTCCTTTAATTTTTGTTTATATAGACCAATTTTATATAAGTTTATAAAGTTCTAAATCTATCTAAATAGAATGTAAGATTATCAGAAAAATAGAGATGCAACAGAACATGTAATAATCACACAAATAAAGATGCACACAGAACCCCTTTTTAAATGAATCGGACTCCTTAATTTGAGTCATACTCCACCTCCTTTAGTAAAGCACTAAAGGGTCCTTTTCTTATCAAAAGAGAAAGTAGTTTCTCTTTAGGTTTACAATGGGATAGCAATCCATGGATTACAACTCAGATCAAGTAAATCAAATAGTACTGCACCTAAACAAGATGATCAATACAACATTTAAGCTTATAATGGTGCTGAACGGAAAATCCCCAAAGTTGGGTAAAACCCTAACCTTGAGATCGAAGCAAAATATATATAGATGATATAATCAAAATAGTGATTTTGCTTCAATACAGAGCTTACAGAGATTCAAAACCCTTTTGAAAGAAATAGCACTTGAAGAACTCCTTTCTTGATTCATTTATGCTCGGATGGATTTTCTTCATACGGGCTCTCTTCCCTTATATAGAAGCCGTCACCTACCAATCCATCTTGTAGATTTCTTCCCGTTGGAGAATCTTCCCGTTGGCTCACGTTTCAATCTCCGACAAAGATATTGGCAAATCTGCAGCTGTTTTATTCTTTTGTCTTCGAGAGAGAGAGGGAGAGAGAGAGAAAGAAAGAGAGAGAGAGAGAAAGGGAGGGAGAGAGGCATAGAGACGGAGGCATAGGTCGAGGCTGATTTAGGTCTTTTCTTTCCTTAGTAGGTGAGCGACGTCGTTAAGCCTTGTAGGTCTTTAAGTTAGGTCACGTGAAGGCTGTACGGGTTTCAATATAAAACATACGGGCTGTTGCATACGGGCTCTTTCTTGATGTTGCGTGGATTCTTCCAATATGGGCTGCCACGAGTGACTTGGGCTTCTCAAATAAGTCTTGCCCAAAAACAGTGATAAAAGAAGAATGTATCCAATATAAACATAATTAATTTATGGCTTGATGTTTTTCTTTCCTTAATACCAATCATCAAAAACATTATATCTATCATTTATATGCTAAGCAAAGCTGCAAATTGAAATTTATAAAAGTCGCGAACCTTGTTATATTGGAAAATAAAACATTTCGGCCTTCTAAAATAGGCCCACTTTATGCAAGGCGTTTATTGATTTTCTGATTAAGCTACAAGTTGAATGTGCCACGCTAAATTAGACAATTCCTTTTTACGTAAGTAAGGGGACCCTTTCTTTCTAAATATTTGTATGGAACATGCTTTTCTTTGCTTTGATCATTTTACTTTTATCCTAAGATTCTTCTTATAATGTTGTAGGATTTGTATAGGCATGGTTGCCTACCATTTTTATTTGGTAACATATAAAATTGAGTGTTAGAGGAACTTCAAGCAATGCGACAACTAAACCATTGTTTTCCCTTCTAAGAAGAACAACTAATCTAAAGTGCATCTCATCTTGGTATTGAAATCAAGTTGTGTTAAGAATAGTATGAAATGTCTCATATTCTTTAAAGTTTTACTTAAGAATTCTCATTAAAATCAAAATATTTAACTTTTTTTTACAAGCTTGTTTCAAAGAAGAAATTGGCAATTATTTTGTTTGCTCCTTACTCAAATCATTTTCTTGTTCTCTTATTTTTTTTGTTATTTTTAACAGCTAAAAGGTTCAAGTTTTTCAAAAAAGTCCAACTTTGTGATGCATTTACATATTCTTTTTACATTCATTCCTTTGATAGTTTATAATTTTTTTGTTTGGATTTTTAATCTTTAGACATTAGTTTTGTTCATTAAGCAACTCATTGTCTAGTGGCATTATCTGTGAAGATATTTGAAAAATAGAGCATTAATGTATTGTGTGTGTTTCTGGTAATATCGTACATTCCTATTCTTTTTAAGTTAGCTATAACAACTTAGGCATTTTTTTTATATTAACTTATACAACTTATTTTACTAAATAGCATGACATTCTGTATGGCATTAACATCTTTATCCTTTCAGATCATGTATTTAAAAATAAAATTGATTTAAGGATTAATAATACCATTATTTGATATGTACTTTGTTGGATATAAAATAAGTTTAAAAAATGGTTTTAATGCTTAGGCAGCTTAATTTCTAATAAGAAGAAGCTCATTCCTTAGCTCATTCCTTAATGTTGTGGTATTTTAAGAAATCAATGATTAAATATATTGTGAGAAACTAAATATCATATGATATATCATATCCATCAGTTCGTATTTTTAGTTCGGAACATAGGTGCGCGCATGGTTGGATGCACATTGACATGTAGCGTCCTATATATAAAGGTTGAAGAATGCTAAAAAGCCCCCGTGAAAAGGTAGGTCGAGCCTCGTTGTGTTGGAGAAAGAGAGATTTAGGCTTTCAAATGGGGCCTAATTTGTGCTGCCGTTTTCGCACTAGTCATTTTGAGTTAAGTTAGAAGATCATCAAATGCACCATTTTGTTGGGTGTTTTGATCCCAATGTGCCTTTATAAGGGAAACCTAGCATCGTGGCCTCTGATGTCGCAGGCCTTTCGCCTCGTCTCGTGACCAAAAGCTTCTTCAATTTTATATTTCAGCCAAATCCTTTTCTTGCCTCGCTATCTCTCTCCGACCTTTGTCGCCTTCAAACCTTCTTGTCATACCCTCGTCTTCCTACCCGCTGTCCAGTCTTCTAATGAAATATACTTTAACATGAGATGCAATAATGTCTGTAGCTTTTCAGGTTGGTTGGTTGCGAAGTTGATTCTTTGATCGTAAATTCATGTGGTCTTTTTTTTTTTTCTACCATATCTTTTTTGATCGATTAAATCGTTGCGTTTCTTTCTTTTTTTTTTTTCCTTTTCTTTTCATCTCTCTTTTGATCTGTTAAATCTAAGTACCCTTTTTCTTTTTTCTCTAATCTATTAGATCTTTTACTAGGTCTTTTTTTATTTTGTTTGCTTCCCATCTCTTTTTTTTATCTGTAAAATATTTGTTCCCATATCTTTTTTGGATCTGTTAAATCTATATGTTAGTTAACTTTTTCATTTCTTCTCTTATATTTTGATTGCAAAGATCTCCGGATCAGAGGTCTCGAGTTGTATGACTAGTTAAAAGAAATCCTTTCAAAGATCTTATCTTTTGTTTCTTTTCTGACTTTTTCTTTAAATTCTAATTTTTGGTTCCCATATCTTGTTATCTTTCTCATCTTTTCTTTCGTCAAATTTCTTCTCCATTCTCATATTTCGGCCTCTTCGTTTAAGCTTAATTTTTTTTTTCGATATGTTAAACCTATAAGTTTCCCCCCTTTTCTTTTCTCTCCACCATATCTCTTTTGATCTGTTAAACCTATTTGTTTCTTATTTCTTTTTTTTTTCCCTTTCATTTCTCTTTTGATCTGTTAAACCTATTTGTTTCTTATTTATTTTTTTCCCTTCCATTTTTCTTTCAGTCTGTTAAATCTATACATTTTTTAGTTCTTTTTTTTTTTTTATGTTGGGCGTCTCGGGTCGTCATTCTCATATGTTACTATTTGACTATTCTTTTTTTATTGTTTTTTCATTTGTAAAATCTTTTTCAAAACTTTTATTTTTGGGTTTCTGTCACTTATTTTCGAGTAGATATAAACGAATGGTTGTCCTTTTTTAACCTTTGCTCGGTTTGTTTATCAATGTAATATGCCCTATAAAGTTAGAACTTCAACCACACTCTCCGTTTTATCTTTTAAATAGGCCACTTATTGGAACCACAGGCCCATAATTTTCTAGGCCTCCGTTACCCACACCCCTCTTGTTCTCTTATTTCTTATTTAGGCTTTGTGCCCTATAAAGTTAGAACTTTACCCACCCTCTCCGCTTAATTTTTTAAATGGGCCAATCGATGGAACCACAGACCCATCCTTTTCTGGGCCTCTGATCCCCACCCCATCCCTTTTCTCTTTCTCTCATTTCTTACTTCGGCCCCAGTGTAACCTTGATCGTGGCCTCTTGGCCTGCTCGCTGGATGGAACGCCCGGATTGTATCCTGGCCTATCTCTCTTTTTCACAGCCCTTGGCAAGCCTTTTGAAGGGATATACCCTAACATGGGATGAGGTGAAGTCTATAACTCTTCAGTTTGATTGATTGGTGTTATTGTGCTAGTCGACACACAGTGAACCGTCAATAGTGTTCATGGTGGCCAATCGATGCCATCTTGCTAGAAAACCCAATTGGGTCTTCTTGGGTAAAATTCGACCCAATTGGAAAAGCCACCAACAATGGACGAAAAGCACATCTTTGGACTCCTCAAAGTCTAAGGATTACAAATCTAGTGTCATTTGTGAAAAATAAACACCAATTTGGTCGCAATCGGAATTCAAAATTTCAAACTAAAAACCGACAAAAATGGGTTTCAAAAAATATTTTTCAACCAAAAATAATCCTGTTTATTTTCAAAACCTCATTTTAAACCCATTTTTCAACCCAAATTAATGCTTAAAATGGCTCCAATACCAAATTGATTCTTGAACTATACAAATCAATTGAATTCATAGGTAAACAAAGAATCTTACAAAATGGAAACAGTCTACACAAAAAGGAAATGAAATTATGGGATGAAATAAAGAGAAATTCGAATTTCTCTAATTAATGTTTAAATAAAGGAGTCAAACTATTTTTTGCAAAATGTTCATATTAGAATATAAAGGTTCATCCCAAAACTTCAAGATATTAGATAGAAAAATCTCATCACTAATAAACTTAGTAGCTTATCCTTATGCTTCCAATGTGGAAACAACATCCACCTTTAACAATTCATGAATCCAAAACCCAATTGTTCTAGGAGTACAAAATTAAGGAAAGAGAAGATTTATTGTAAGTTGTTAAGAAATTAAAACATAAATTGTTGCTTCCATAAACACAGTAAGAAGCTTGAGTTGAGATTGTTTCCGAAAACAACAAACATGACGATTAAAGTGTTCCACCGGCAATACATATTCCCTTTGCAAAATGGAGAAGCATAAGGTATAGATGAACCATTAGCATAAAATTTCAAATCCAAAATCCTCCATTGTAGAGAAAGGTTGAAGCTCTTCCTCGAGTCTTCCACACCCCCAGCAAGCAAAACACATGAGATCTTTAAGTTAAAGAAATGAGTGTGTGCCTCATCACATCTCCACCAGGCAACAGGCACGATTACATTGCATAGACTCTCTCCACTGCTATCAATGTCAAGGTCCTCCTCCATGTCCTCATTGATGTCCAAACTGCTAGTCAAGTAGTGCTTCAAACTGTGACTTTGTGTGGTAGGATTGTAGCCTTAGCAATCATCGCTTTGCAAGGGTTAATCATACACTTCTTTTTGTTTTTATTCTTCATATCCCTCCATCTTGCACAATGGCATCCAAAGGATCGAACTACTTGGGGTTACTGGAGAAATGCGAAATCATGGGAAGGAAGGACTAAAATGCGAGAGTAGCAAAAAAGGAAGAGGCCTAGGGTGGCAAAAAAAAGAGAGAAGAGAAAGATTTCGTTGTTTTGGATGAGGACAAATGGTCCAAAGATTTGCACTGTAAGATTTTTCGACTTTGCTTTTTTTCATTTCTGGTACGAAGAATTAGAATGCCAAAAAGAAGAAGTAAACAAGAAAGATATACAAAGTGAGAAAAAAAGATGAAAAAGCAAGATAAATAAGAATATGAACAAACCCATCATGAATTGTCATATCTTGAAAAGGAATGATATGAACAGTAAAAATTAAGGAAAAATATTATAAACAGTAATAGTTCATACAATTATACGAAATATAATACAACAAAAATGAATTGTGTGAATAGTAAGCACACCAAGAAGAAAGAAATGAAACAAGTAAAAAAAATTAGGAGCTGCATTAGAATCGAAACATGAAATATAATGACATATAGAAAAATAAGTCTATAACGACATATAACTAAAGAGTAAGACTAGAAAGAAAAATAAGTGAGAACGAGTATAAACAAATATATACAAAGTAACTCAGGACCTCTGATCAAGAGATTTGTGCAAACAAAATAAGTGACAAGAGAAGAATCAGAAGCAACAAGAGTTAAGAGCCCCCCCTCCAAAAAAAAAAAGAGGAGATAAAAACAAGTAACATAGAGATTTACTAGATTTGGAAAAGAGAAGAGAGCAAAGTCCGCATCCAAAATGACCAAATCTTCCTCTCTCTTTTTTACCACCTCGGGCCTCTCGTCTTTTGCTACTCCAGTGTTCTCCTCCTTTCTCACGATTCTACACTTCTCAAGCAACTTCCAGATAGTTCAATCCTTTGGATGCCATTGTGCAAAAGCATGTCTTGATCAGAACAAGTAATAAACTGAATTGAAAAGTAAAATTGTAATAAAAATGATTTCCGATACATTTGTTTGTACAATGAGTGCAATTTATAATGTTACAAAGATTAGTAAGAAATGGAAATGGAGTTGGTACAATTTATGGCTGATTTGATGAGAGATAACGAGATTGGATATATAATTTGATTTTTGAAAAACTTCCTTATCTTGTCTTGAGTAGTTTTCTATTTCGGTTGGTGATAGTAGATAGATGATTTGAATTTCGAATTCCTTCCTTCTTGGATTGCTTGATTTCCGAGACTTGGTGAGTTGATTGATTTTTTGAGTTGTTGAGATGATCTTCTTGGTTGGTAAGGCTGAGTTGTTTCGTATGAGTGATGTTGACATGATTGGATTGCTTTAATAAACTGGAAGATAGATCTAAACAGTAAGAATTAATAACAAAGGGATATAAAGAATAAAAATATCAAAAGAAAAGAAGTAAAAAGGAAAGAAATACACAGTGAGAAAACGAAAAACATGAAAAGAAAGACTAAAAAAGAAAGATAAGCGAGAACAGGTATGAACAAACCCATACAGGTCTTGAAAAGGAACTAGTATCAACAGAATGATTTAAAGAGAAAAAGCAACTTATACGAGAATCTACGATCTAAAAACCTGTTTCAATTACCTAGAACCGAAATATGCAGAGGAGAGAACCTAAGGTTGCCTTGCAGGGGAGGGCCTGAAACACAGGGCGGCTGGGGGGCTCTTTAGGAATCCTAGAGTCACTTGAGCCACCTCGGTGGCATCTGATAGTCTTCTAACCTAGATAAGTGCTAGAACCCTACACAAAGTGGGCCTCATTTAAAAGGCCCAAATCTTTCCTTCTCCAATACAACAAGGCCCGACCCTCTTTTAGATTGAGGTTTTTAGCAAACTAGTTTTTAAAATGTCTTATATAAAATAAAAAATGTATACTATTTTTTAATTAAAAAAATCTAAAGATAATAAGTATTACGTGTGTGCATTGCGTCATTTCTCCATCGTATCTGTCATTCATGCTCTCGCTTTTCCATATAGCACGAAATTCTCTTGTAAAAGGTTCCAGTACAGAGGTTCTAGAATTTAAAAGCCCCTAACAAGGATTTTCTTATACAAACACGGAAAATAAGGCAACTTTAAGAGGGTATTCGAATTTGAAAGCCTTGATAGGTTTATTTTTCAAACATGGCTAGCAGGGCAATTTGAATGGCAAAAGTGGCATCAACTAGGTAGTAGTAGCCGTAAAACAACTCTGTTGACTAACATAAGTAGATATTATCATGATAGAACTCCATTGATACAAAATTCACAAGTGGAGACATTAGACTTTGGAATGCTTGGGCATCATATGGTGAAGGGGTCACAGGGGTTTTACTTTTTAGTCGATCAAATGCAAAATTTATATGATAAGCAAAGCTGCAAATTGAAATTTATAAAAGTTACGAACCTTGTTATACTGGAAAATAAAACATTTCAACTTCTAAAAGAGGCCCACTTTATGCAAGGCATTTACTGTAATCACCGAATTTTTAACTTTTTCCTCAAAAGAAAGAAAAAGCAACAAACTGACCTAAGATATGATACAAAGTGAAGGAAAGAAGGGGATCAAGCTCTGTTTTTAAAAGACTAACTTTAAAGGGTATTTTGAACATCCAACACTAACAAAGTTAATGTTTAGCGTTGGTAATCACTGAATTTTGAACTTTTCCTTCAAAAGAAAGAAAAAGCAGTGAACCAACCTAAGATATGAGACAAAGTGAAGGAGAGATGGGGATAAATGAAAGTCACTCAATTGTGTCAAATTCTCTCTTACACAATTGAGTGTCTTTAAAATTTTAACCTTAAAGGGTATTTTAGACATCCGGCGTTGTCAAAGTTAGGGTTTAGTGTGAATAATCGATAAATTTATTTATTTATTCATTCTTTTTTAATAGATCGATCAACATTTAAAGTTTACAGTAGAATGTGTTGAGTATACTTGCATTATTACAATTAGTGCATTTTTTAATGTAAACGTAATTATAAATTACAATTTTAGAAGTATGGGTATATGTATACAAATAAGTATATATTGAAAAAGTAACATTGTTAACCATTGTGGTATCATATTTCATTAGTTACTTCCTTTTTGAATGGTATTTGAAGTTTAATTTCATATTGGGATTGCCCCTATTTTTGCTATTGTGCTTATAATATTGTTTTATGTATTCAACGTGTTCTTATTTCTCTAGTTATTTTAGCTATTCTTATTTAAAATAATATGAACAATAAAAGGACAATTGATATTGAAAAATTTATAAGTACAACATTTCATCTAAAAAAAAAAAAAAAAAGGGAGAAACATATTGCCTAAACACTTAAAACACTGCGCCAAATATGAAAATAGTGATAGACATGTGAGCATGCGGTGCTACATTAGCCTTGACTATTATAGAGATGGACGAGTTGAGCTCTCAAAGTGACCTGATTCTGCAATATGAACAAGACCCAAAATTACACCAAAAAAATTAGGGTTTCAATCTCTTTCTCCTAGATTTCAACCATTGATCATTATTTTCTTTCAATTATTAAAAGCTTAAACAAACTGTGTGGCATGACCACTATCTCGTGTTTAGCTGTTCATAGACGCTTTCTTCTATCCTTACAATGTAAATGCCTTAATTGCTACATCCCCATTGGGGATGAGTTGCTTGCCAATAACATCTAACCAAACTTAGCTTTGACAAATCTAGCAACAAAAGTACAAAATTGCATTACAGTTCCAATGTGGTAATTTACAACTCTTTTGTATGTAAAAAATTGCTAATATCACTTGTATTAGAAAGGACAAAAAACTTAAGAAAAGTTAAATTGAGCTCTCAACTCACTAATATTTTATGTGCTACTAAGGATCAAATGTCACATTATTACTGAGATCTGATTGAATAAATCTGAGAGAGCTAGATTACCTCTAATACAATTGACTAAAAGCTATTTCATAAAAGTCACTTATGTTAAGTTAGGCAAACATCATCAATATGCCAAGATAATGTCACATACCATGCTTCCGTTTGAGAAATGTCTTATTTGTATGGCATCATTCTTTTGAAGTGCTTATCAATAGACAGTTTTTTTTTTCTTTTTTGGTTTAAGTGAATGGCTATTCCATTCATGTATGCTATTTGGACATGTGTGTTGCGTATTAGACACAAGTGTTCGGACTAACCCTTAGAAAACTATTACCGCAATATTTCCAGCATGCTTGTAACTCCGTCCTCGCTGTTGGAATTCTGTCATAGAAAAAAATCAAGCATGGGAATTTGAAAGGCTTCTGCACAAACGTTTTGAAATTTAAAAGCTTACAACAGAAGTTTGCTTTTTCAAACATAGAACATTCAGATTTTTAAAATAAAAAAATAAATCTATATGTTCTACAATTTTTTCTTTTCTTTTTTTGGTTCCCATCTCTTATTTTATCTGTTAAATCCGGTCAAGGCTGATCATCTCGTGCAATGGAACATTCATATTTGTTTTTCTCTTAAAAAGAAAATTGTTTCTACAATTTTTTTCTTTTCTGTTTTTGATTCCCATCTTTTTATTTTCATTTTCATTTTTATGTTTTAACTCACGCCCACAAGGAGTGGAAAAGGTTTGATTCCCATCTTTTATTTTCATTTTTGTTTTATGTTTTAACTCACGCCCACAAGGAGTGGGAGAGGGAATCGAACCTTAACTTGTTGGACTTGAAGGTCAAGGGTTAGCTTATCACTAAGCTAAGGGAATTCTCCCTACTATATGTTTCTAAAAATAATTATATGATATACAAATAAGAAGTTAAAAGACCCTTTACTTTTTAAGTGTTGTTGAGATGGGATAGAAAAGACTCATGCAAGAAATCTTGCAAAACATGTATTTTGAGTTCAATTCCCAATTTAAGTAGATGTTAATTCCCAATTTAAGTCATCAAGCAAAGCTTGATGAAAATTCTAAGTTATCAAATAAAATAAAATATCCTTTAGAGCAGCAAACCTATTTTATTATCCATTCCTTTTTTTTTTTCCTCCCATCCCTTTTTTCCTTTATTAAATCTATAGGTTCCTCATTGTCTTCTTTTTTATTATAGCTTCCTAACTTTTTCATCTGTTAAAAATCAATAAATTAATTTTTTTTCTGCTCCCATCTTTTTTTATCTGTTAAAAGAACTTTAGTTTTATGAAAATGGAATACTAAGAAGAGATTTGATCTTTAGTTTCATTTCTATTTAATTTTTGTTTTGGCTTCATCTTTATCTTTTCTTGCCCGCTCTTCTATTTTTCGGTTCCACATTTTTCTTATTATTATTTTCATATTTTTCTAAAGTCATATTATTATGTGATATAACATCATTCCTTCAAAGGAAAGATGTGATCGGTTCCTTCCGATCCTTGCATGTTATTATTTAGTTATTTATTCATTTAATAGAATATACCATTCCCATTATTGATTTGTTGAATGACAGCTCTATAACAAGAGAGACAACCTTGCCATGCTTGATCGGTCCTTGCTCTCTAACGGTTAATCTTTATTGTTATTTAAGCGTCGAAAAGGTATTTCTATTTTGAAAAAAATGTTGTATAACGTCAACTTCCATTCTGATATCTTCTGATTTTTCTTCGTTTATATAAACACAAACAAACTAAAAATAATCGTGAACTAATAATTACCGAAGGAGCACATATGAGATGACTTTAAATGGATAACAACTCAAATTCGCATATACAAAATCAAAAGAGATAACAGCACAAATACAATAAAATTATTACTTAAATACATAATATATTACGTAAAAATGGGTCACATACGTAAACAAATGTTTACCACAATTATATACAAAAATTAAAATTAAAATACTAATACAAAACGTCAGCTCATTTTCTACATGCAACTCCTCAAACTTAGCTCTGCCCAAAGGTCATGTGGACGAAGCCTATTTTCCTTTCAAGGTCCATGCAAGTAAGAAAGTCCAACAACATGGACATCAAATTGTTAAGACTTTCTCGCTCGGACCTGGAAAGAAAAAAGAACCAATTCACATAAACTTTGAACCAAACTAAGTTTTAAAAGTTCCGTGTGGAAAAATAAGCCAAGACTCAATGTTAGTATTTTTATTTTTATTTTCATAATTTTAGCATTTGGTTTACCTTCCTTCTACCAAAAGAAAAATGGCATTTAACTCCGTTGCCTTATGTCTTGTGGTTGGGCCCAAAGCATATCCACAAAACTTCGGGGGCTAGAAGTCTTATGGGTAAAGCTGTGAATGATGTTCTTGAGATAGAGAGGGAAGACATCATGTTCGTTCCACCTGAGGGCGAGCCCAGAAGAACCTGGGCTTGTCCACACTGACATATCTTCTTAATTATTAGAAGAAGAAAAAAAAAAAAAACAAGTTCATTATTGTTAGAGAGTAAAAGTGCCCATGTAGTGCCACATCAGCCCTTACTATTGTGGAGATGCGTGCGACTTGAGCACTCAAGCAACCTGATTGTGCGATCCGAACAAGACCTAAAATTACACAAAAAATTAGGATTTCAATCTCTTTCTCTTCTCTTTCTCTTTGGTAAACCTAGATTTCAACCATTGATCATTCTCTTCTTTCAATTATTAAAAGAATTCTTTAAATCATACTTATTGTCGCATTCTATTTCTTTTAATTTTCTTGAGATGTCATTTTCACAATTCATTTCTAACCATCTCCTTGCCTAGATAGCCTCTTGCGTCGCTATCTTTGAAGATATTTTTCAAAAGGCAAGATTATTGTATTGTGTCTATTTTCAACATAATTGCACTGTAATGTTGGCTTGAAAAACAACTGTTGAAAACTTTTAGAATCAACAAAAATCAAAAGACAAACTAAGAAATGCAAATATGGGGAAAAGGCTAGTTCAAACTGTGTTGATGTTCAATTAAATCATAGATTCAAAAATCACCTTTCTTTAAGCATGTGTGTGAAACCTGCAATTCCAGAGTAATGGCAGGTCACTGTGCCAGGAACAGTCATTTGATTGTTACCTTGTCAACACACTGCTCCATGGAAATCTCGCTTCTCGAAGCAGAAAAATGTGCTCGAGTTTTCTGAAAGGATAGTACTTCAACTCAGTTTGTATTAATGGCTCCAGTTACTCTTGAGTAGGGCCAAAAGTGTGAAGACTAGATGCTGGATTAGTGTTAACTCACATATTTGATTAACTGCTTGTGTTAGTTGTAATGGCCTGGTCTTTTTATGTCAGTTGATACAACATATTTGACTGAATCATTTGAGATCATGTATTCAAAAAATACAATTGATTTAAGGATTGGTAATACTATTATTTGATATGTACTTTTTTGGACATAAAATTTTTCAAAAATAATGGTTTTAATTCTTAGGTAACTTAATTTATATTAAGAAGCCACTCATTCCTTAGACTGATTACTTTAATAAATAAATGAAAAATTAATGTCATGATATTTTAAGAAATTAATGATTAGATATATTGTGCAAACCAAATATAATGTAATTGCAACAACTACTAATTTTAATCACTTGAAAGTTTGTGTTTAATGTATATTTGGGTTCTTTTTAAGAACTCTTGTGTGGTTGAGGTAATATAATCGCAAGTTGCATTTAGTCGCACGCACAATACCACCCAATTAAGTTATAAGATGATGTCAAATGCTTACAACGTATGAAAGAAGCATTTGCGGCAATCAAAATTACTTAGAGGAATCAACACGCTTTGGAAAAGTCTTTAATTTGAGTTTAAGAATACCAAATGGTGAAATATATTAACTCTGGACAAATTCAGTATTTATTTTAAAAGAATAAAAAACCAAAGTTATCGTTGTCAATATTTCCCAAAACTATGTCCTCACTTTGCAGGTATATCAAAGAAAAAGACACGAACAAAAAAGAAACAAAAAAGAAAAAAGAAAAAAAGTAAGGCTTATGCATAAGAGATCCAAAAAGGGTAGGACAAAAACAAGAAGAAAAAAAAAAACTAATAGACTTCACATATACGGAAAAGAGACATGGGACGAAAAAAAGAAAGAAAAAAAAACAATTAAAAAAAGAAGAAGAGAAGGGGTATATATAACCGATCAAAACAGCAAAGGACAAAAAAAGAAGCGAAAAAAGGAAATTTATAGACTTTACATATCAAAAGAAGATATTGGAACAAAAAGAGATGAGGCCACGATTGAGCTTAGACAAGAGAAGAGAGAGAGACATTGATACTACAACATATGGGAACCAATAAATAAAACTTAAAAGGAAAAGTCAGAAAAAAAACTAAAGAAAAGATCTTTCGAGGCATTTCAACTCCACCCAGCCATACAACTCGGGACCTCCGATCAGGAGATCTGTGCAATCAAAATAAGCGGCGAGAGAAGAATCAGACACAGACCGAAAAAGAGTGAAGGCCCAAAAGAAAAAAATAATAATAATAAGAGGATAAAAAAAAAGGGATTTGATTTTAGAGATCAAAACAACAAAGAAAAAATCAAAAGAGGGATGGAAAAATAAAAAGGAAAACAAATAAGAAACGTAGGCCATCTAAGGGATCAAAAATGAGAAGGGAGAACAAAAAAAATGACAAGGAACGTATGGATTTACGATCAAGAAATCAACTTCGCAACCCACTAAAGGGGAAAACCATGAACTTTCGAGATCTCATGCTAAAGTATATTTCTTGCAAAGACTGGACGGCGGATAGGGAGAGGAGGTGGTGGCAAGAAGTTCCGAAAGTGACATAGTCGAAGGGGGAGAGAGAGAGAGAGAAGGAGGCCAGGAAAAGGACCCGGCTAAACGGGGAGGCGGAGTTATGAAAAGGGTGAACATATATCAGACAAGAGACGAGCCGTAAGAGATGGATAAGAAGAGGCCGGTGGCTGCGGAGGAGACGAGGGTCGGTTTCCATCGTAAACGCATATCGGAGTCAAAAGGCCCGACAAAATGGACCAGTCTTCTAACTCAACCCAAAGTGGTAAGTGCGAAAACTCCTGGGAAAAGTGGGCCTCTTCTGATAGGCCCAAGTCACTCCTTCCCCAGTACAACAAGGGGCTGGCCTCTTTCGGACTGCACAAAGTGCGCCTTGTCTGAAGGGTCCGAATCTCTCCTTCTCCAAGACAACAAGGCCCTGGCATCCTTCGGTCCGGCACACAGTGGCCCTCGTCGTCTGAAAGACCCTAATCTCTCCCTCTCCTAAAAGACAAGGCTCAGGCCTCCTTTGGACTGCCCCAAGTGGCCCTCACCAGAAAGGCTCAAATCTCTACTTCTTCAATACAACAAGGCTCTGGCTCCTTTGGACTGGGCAAGGTGGCCCTCATCAGAAGGGCCCAAATCTCTACTTCTTCAATGCAACAAGGCTCCCGCCTGCACGGAGTGGGCGGCGTCTGAAACGCCCGTATCTCAGGCCTCCATTCGACTACCCCTTAAAAAACTGTAACCACCCGCAACGTCTTATATAAAATCGAAAAATGAAAAAGTCAGAAAATAAGCACTCGGTCATACGACTCGGGACCAGTGATAGCAGATCTGTGCAATCAGAATAAGAGGCGGGAGAAGAATCAGAGCCAGAAAAGAGTTAAGACCAAAAAAAAAAAAAAGAAGAGAGGGAGAAAGAGGATAAACAACACGTACCATATAGATTTAGCATATCCGGAAAAGGGATGGGAGAAATTCGAAAATTTTACAAATCAAAACCAAAAGGAAAAAATAAGGAAAGCATATGTTTGCCAGATATGGAGAGAAGGCTGTGGCTAAAAGTTCTGAAAGAGACATGGTCGGGAGGGGGAATATAGTCTTCTTAGGGTTAGCTCGTAGACTTTCACTAGGGATCCAAGTAGCATAAATGAAGGGAATGGTCATTTAAGTGAAAAAAAAAAAAAAACTCATTTGTTAGGAGAAATTTAAAAGGATGATGTAAAAACAATAATAATAAAACCTTTCTCGACCGAAAAACATGTTT
This sequence comes from Casuarina equisetifolia, assembly GCA_028551475.1. Taxonomy (NCBI): domain Eukaryota; kingdom Viridiplantae; phylum Streptophyta; class Magnoliopsida; order Fagales; family Casuarinaceae; genus Casuarina; species Casuarina equisetifolia. The sequence continues at coordinate 22,537,049 of CM052360.1, forward strand.
ATTGATATTGTTTGCCTAATTTCATGTGAGAGACTTGTGAAATAATTTTGCATAATTATCTTTTATCCAATAATTACTTCATGTGAATATTTTTTACAATTTAATATATGGTTTTTTCACCTCAAAAAATCATCTTTATAATTTTATAAAGTATATTAGAAGTTTTATTTTTTCCAATGTTAGAGCTTTGGTTTAATATTTCTTCACAATCCAAATTTAATCTTTTTATACCATATGAAATGATCATGTACACCTCTCTTCGAAATATTTTAGTAAAGAAAAATTACATAAAATCATCCTTATCATTATATTACTTGTTCAATGTGTACACTTGTATGTAAAATTCCATCAAACAAGTTTTTGGACATATAGACTTGCATGTAGAATTTTATTGAACACTAGACAATTTTGTTTTGCTAATCTTTATAGAAACAACTAGTTATTGCAAAGTACAAATTGTTCACTATGGAGGAAAATTTCTTTAGTTATTGCTTTTATTCCGATTATTCTTACTTTTGTACAAACCATTTAGTCGGCTAAATAAATTGATTTCTTTTATTTTATTGAATGAGAGAAAACCAATACAATTTGCTTCAATAATATTTTCTATGATTTTGATTTCTTTCCTTGTGCAATAGATGTTTATGGTTATTTTGTATAAGCTAAATGATATCATTTGAATATTTTTATTCTGCCTCTATTTTATATTCTCAATATTTGTTTGTTTACATGGGATTTGCAAGTTCTAAGTAGAATATTTATAGGCACAAAAATGGCCATGCAACATGTCATTTTCCACTCTCGCATCGTGCAGAATGAGAGAGGTACAAGAAAAGCATCTAAATTTATTTAGGCCTTAAAAAATAGAATTAAATGAAAATAGGGTAATTTATTATTTTATATTTGTTTACTTGTCCATCAGATTTGAGTTTCTCCAAGATATTTTAATAGAATGTGAAAAGATAATGTGCATCACTTAGAAAATCCTAAAAATGATTATTTGATATAAGAAAAAAACATAAATTGAACTGTAAAAAAAATTGACATAACACGATTACTAAATAAAAGATAATTATGTAAAACAATTTTACAAAAGTCTCACATAAAATTAGGCAAACATCAACATCAAACATGTTTCGTAACAAAAAATGTCCTACTATTATAGTTTTTAACATCATCCATTTAAATTACTTGCCAATAAATGAGGTTTTTTTTTTTTATTTTGTAGTAGATGACCATTCCCTTTGTCTATGTTGCTTGGATCTCGTGTGAAGTGTACGGGTTAGCCTTTAGAAGTCTATTACCAAACATTGGCGTTTATAAAAATCGAAAAGTGTATGCAATGCTGATCATTTTGGTAGTACACGAATAAGACCTTATTTGATAAAAATCCTTGATGATTATTGTTGCAAAAAGAAAATTAATTAAGTTGCAAATTGTAATATCTTACGCCCATATTTAATGCTATCTTCCTTCTTAGGCAAGCTATAATGTAACAAAAGATCAGCCTATTCAGAAGGCCCAAGTGGCACGTCACCTAAAAATTCCTCATGCGACCCAACCTAGGCCTAACTTAGCCCAAGAAGCCGAAGTGCCAAAAGTCCCGACTAGCCCTGCCTAAGGCATGGATGAACGAGCTCCACAAGATACGTAGGCCGCTGGCCGGGAAGAGACGAAGGCGAAAACGGAAGTAAGGCCAGGATATGATCTGGGTGTTCCATCCAGCGAGAAGCACGGGAGGCCACGGAGAGGCCCAAATCAAATATGAGACGAAGTAAGGGTGAGAAGGGGGGTCAACGGAGGCCCAGAAGAAGATGACATGGATCCGCTGCCCGCCACGTTTGAAAGCTCAAACGTTGAGGCCCAAGGGGTAGAGCTCAAACGGAGAGACTCTCTCACACAATTCGGTGCCTCTCAAGTTCTAACCTTGAAGGGTAATTTCGACATTACACTTTAAGGTTAGGGTTTCGTGCGGGACTTGGAACCTTTTCTTCTAAAGACAGAAAAGGCAGCGAACCGAGAGCAGAGGTTAAAAAATGGCACCCATATTTACGATCAAGTAAATATACAATTCCCAAACACTGGCCTTTTCTCCTTTTCCTCTTGTTACATGGTATCAAGAACCAAATTTTCTTCCCGCTTCCGCTTCTCCTTCTGATCGTTTATGCCTTTTTTTTGCTTTCGTTTCTTTGCTCTAACCTGCAAAACACGTTAGCACTCCGGCGTAGAAATCAGTAATCCGATACACAAAAAAAAAAAAAAAAATTCAAACCTTACCTTCACCATGCCACACCAATTCTCAGATCTTAAACATTAACGAGAAACAGTATAAACAGTACACACAACCACACCAAAAAGAATGATGCGAGAAATCAGACCGCCAACATGAATCGAGCAGACAGTAAGAACACCAAGCTAAGCAAGTGAAAATAATTCAGAGCCGCATCGGAATCGCGAAACACAACCACAGCAACAGCAAGAAGCTAAAAACAAGAAGGAAGAGCGAGACTAAAAAGAACCATAAGCGAGAACCACTACGACCAAACACATACACATCTTGGGAAGGAACTGGCATCAACACGATGATTTGAACAGAAACGGCAACTTAAACGAGAACCTACGAGCCAAAACCTGTTTGGATTACCTTGAACCGAAGAGTTCTTCACAAAATATGAGAGGAGAGAACCTAAGGCTGCCTCGCAGGGGAGTGCCTGAAAAATGACTTGCCCACGCTACTTATACTCAAACACAGGGCGCCTGGGGACCTCTCTGGGAACCCTAGAGCACCTCGGGGAAAGGCTTTCGAGAGCGTCGGCCCAGAACAAGGAACCCAGCCTTGGATGGGATCGATTAAGCATTGAGAGCACCAGAGGAAAATGAGCAACGTAATGTAAAGAGTGAAATGATAAAAAAACATACCGAGACTAGTCTCGTGCAGTTGGGCCGAAAGCAGATACACGGAACTTAGGGTGCAATGCAGACTTCTGCGAACTCTTACGGGTACAGCTGTGGATGATGCTCCAGAGAGAGAGAGAGTGAGAGAGGGCACCTTGTTCGTTGAACCTGGGGGCGAGCCCAGAAAAGCCTAAGAGTCTTGGGCTTCTCCACACTGACGGATCGGATCCCATTCCTCGTTACCAAAACAAATAATGTGAAGAAAAACCAAAGATCAAACCGAAAACAAAACGAGAAAAGGAACAAACGAATTTTAACAGAACAAAGATTACACAGGAGTACAAATAACAATGAAAAAGAAAACAACGTAGAGTTCACGCTCAAAGAATCAAACTTAAGAGCTGAAATCCACGTCCCATGCAAAAAGTACATCTGTTCAGAAAGCTCGCGCCCGGCCGGGAAGAGACGAAGGCGGAAACGGGAGTGAGGCCAGGATATGATCTGGGTGTTCCATCCAGCGAGGACCACGCGAGGCCACGCAGAGGCCCAGAACAAATATGAGACGAAGTAAGGGTGAGAGGGGAGGGTCAGCGGAGGCCCAGAAGAAGACGACATGGATCCGCTGCCCGCCACGTTTGAAAGCTCAAACGTTGACGCCCAAAGGGTAGAGCACAAACGGAGAGACTCTCTCACACAATTCGGAGCCTTCCAAGTTCTGACCTTGAAGGGTAATTTCGACATTACACCTTAAGGTTAGGGTTTGGTGCGGGATTTTGCACCTTTCCTTCGAAACACAGAAAAGGCAGCGAACCGACAGCAGAGGTTAAAAAATGGCAGATATTCGTTTATAGTTGGTCGGTAAAAATAACATTTAACAAATGAAAAGATAGCTAACAGACAAAAAGAATAAAAATAAATAAAAAGGCATAGAAAATAGTAACGGATGAGAAAGACCGAGAGCAACAGCGCAAAAAACACAAGAAAATAAACAACAACAACAAAACAAAAAATGTACAGATTTTACCATTTTTCCCCAAGACATGGGACCAAAAAAAACAAAACAAACAAAAAGAAAACTAATAACAAACGAATGAGATCAAAAAACAAAACAAAAAAAAATGTACAGATTAAATAGATCAAAGAAAAAGACACGGAACAAAAAAGAAACAGAAAAAAAAAAAAAGAGTAAGGCTTAAGCAGAAGAGATCCAAAAAGGGCAGGACAAAAACAAGAAAAAAGAAAGAAAAAAACTAATGGACTTCACATATACGAAAAGAGACATGGGACGAAGAAAAGAAAGAAACCAAAAAAAAAAACAACAACAATTAAAGAAAGAAGAACAGAAGGGGTAAATATAACCGATCAAAACAGCAAAGGACAAAAAAAGAAGCGAAAAAAGGAAATTTATAGACTTAACAGATCAAAAGAAGATACTGGAACAAAAACAGACGAGGCCACGATTGAGCTTAGACAAGAGAAGAGAGAGAGAGAGATATTATAACATATGGGAACCAAAAAAATAAAACTTGAAAGGAAAAGTCAGAAAAGAAACTAAAGAAAAGATCTTTCGAGGCATTTCAACTCCACCCAGTCATCACACTCGGGACCTCCGATCAGGAGATCTGTGCAATCAAAATAAGCGGCGAGAGAAGAATTAGACCTAAGAGTTAAGGACCAAAAGGAAAAAAAAAATAATAACAGGAAGGATAAAAAACGGCTGACGTATAGAACCGAACAGATTTTAGAGATCAAAACAACAAAGAAGAAATCAAAAGAGGGATGGAAAAATAAAAAGGAAAACAAATAAGAAACGTAGGCCATCTAAGGGATCAAAAATGAGAAGGGAGAACAAAAAAATGACGAGGAACGTATGGATTTACGATCAAGAAATCAACTTCGCAATCCACTAAAGGGGAAAACTATGAACTTTCGGGATCTCATGCTAAAGAATATTTCTTGAAGAGGCTGGACGGCGGATAGGGAGAGGAGGTCGTGGCAAGAAGATCCGAAAGCGACACGGTCAGGGGGAGAGAGAGAGAGAGAGAGAGAGGGAGGCCAGGAAAAGGATCCGGATAAACGCGGAGGCGGAGATATGAAAAGGGCGAACATATATGTCAGGACCTAACAATATATCAGACAACAGACGAGCTGAGAGGGATATGGACGAGAAGAGGCCGGCGGCTGCGGAGAAGACGAGGGTAGGTTTCCATCGTAAACGCATATCGGAATCAAAACCCCCGACCAAATGGACCGCTCTTCTAGCTCGACCCAAAGTGGTAAGTCCGAAAACGCCTGGGAAAACTGGGCCTCTTCTGACAGGCCCACGCAGCTCCCTCGCCAACACAACAAGGGGCTGGCCTCTTTCGGACTGCACAAAGTGCGCCTTGTCTGAAGGGTCCGAATCTCTCCTTCTCCGAGACAACAACGGCCTGGCATCCTCGGCTCGGGCACACAGTGGGCCTCTTCGTCTGAGAGACCACCATCTCTCCCTCTCCGACAAGACAAGGCTCGGCCCGGGGTTTGTACCGAATAGACCTTAAAAAAACTATAACCGCCCTCAACCTCTTTTATGAAATCCAAAAGTGCAGGCAGTTTTTTAAATAAAAAAATCGAAACATAATACGTTATCATGTGCGTTCCATGATCGCGTCATTCCGCCATGGTGCCTGTCATTCAACAAATTCTCGAGTACAAATAAACTGAGCATTAGAATTCTGTAAAAATTATTTTTTATCTATTTATGTTATTTAAGAAGCTGAGATATATAAAAAGCTGGATTAAAATGATTTTTCCTTGCACAGTAGTTATGCGACAACTCAACCATGCAATATCTCGCCATCACCATGTAATTGTTGTTTTCTTGCATATGTTTTTGCAAAGGTCATATCTAAATCTCTAATTTGGTTATACATTAACTCAGTTTGAAGTAGTCTTTTCCTTTTTTTTGGATTTCTTCTTCATTCTTTTAATTTTTATTAATTCTGAAATTTCTGACTTTTCGAACATCCATTCAAGTGGAAGTTTGAAATTGATGTCACTTTTGTTTGAATGGAATGTTTTGAACGCGAGTGTACATGTTTTTTTCATATGCTTAAAAAAGATTAAAGTTGGATTGTGAAAAATATTAGTCAAAAACTCTAAGATTAGAAACGAGATAAAACTTGTAATATGCGGTATAAAATTAGATAATTCATTTTCACTTAAAAAATCTTTAAAATGATTATTTGATATGGAAATAAAACATAAATTGTACTACAAAAATTTTTTGAAACAACACGATTACTAAATAAAAGATAATTATGTAAAATAATTTGACAAAAGTCTCACATAAAATTAGACAAGCATGTTTCGTAACAAGAAATGTCCCACTATTGTAGTTTTTAACGTCATCGTTTAAAATGCTTGCCAATAAATAAGGCTTTTTATTTTTGTTTTGTCGTAGATGATCATTTCCTTCATCTATGCTACTTGGATCCCGTGGAAGTGTGCGGGCTAGCCTTTATAAGTTTATTACCAGACATTGACTTTTATAAAAATCGAAAAGTGTATGCAATGCCCATCATTTTGGTAGTACACGAATAAGGCCTAATTTGATAAATATAACATCTTTCATGATGATTGTTGCAAAAACAAAATTAATTAAGTTGTAAATTGTCATATCTTATGTCCATATTTAATGTTATCTTCCTTCTTAGGCAAACAAAAGATCAGCCTATTCACAAGGCCCAAGTGGCACGTCGCCTAAAAATTCCTCATGCGACCCAACCTAGGCCCAACATAGCCTGAGAAGCCGAAGTGCCGAAAGACCCGACTAGAAGGCGGAAACGGGAGTGAGGCCAGGATATGATCTGGGTGTTCATCCAGCGAGGACCACGGGAGGCCACGAAGAGGCCCAAATCAAATATGAGGTGAAGTAAGGGTGAGAAGGGGGATCAACGGAGGCCCAGAAGAAGACGACATGGATCCGCTGCCCGCCACGTTTAAAAGCTCAAACGTTGCGAACCAAAGGGTAGAGCTCAAACGGAGAGACTCTCTCACACAGTTCGGTGCCTTTCAAGTTCTAACCTTGAAGGGTAATGTCGACATTACACTTTGAGGTTAGGGTTTGATGCGGGATTTTGAACCTTTTCTTCAAAAGACAGAAAACGCAGCGAACCGAGAGCAGAGGTTAAAAAATGGCAGCCATTCGTTTATAAAAATAAGATTTAACGAATGAAAAGATAGCTAACAGACAAAAAGAATAAAAAAAATAAAAGGGCATAGAAAATACTAACAGAGGAGAAAGACCGAGAGCAACCGCCAAAAAATAAAAAATAAAAAATAAAAAATAGAAAACAACAACAACAAAACAAAAAATATACAGAATTTACCAATTTTTTTTTCCCGAGACCCAAATGGGACCAAAAAAAAAAAAAAAAAGAAACAACAAGAAAACTACCTCTGCCTTTGGAGAAATATACTTCAGCATGAGATATGTCAAGTCCATAATAACAAATGACAAAGACCCGAGATTCACAACCATAAAAGCAAAACAAAAAAGAGATGAGGCCACGATTGCGCTTAGACAAGAGAAGAGACGAGGAGTGAGAAAGAGATATATCAGACAACAGACGAGCTGAGAGAGATGGATAAGAAGAGGCCGGCGGCTGCGGAGGAGACGAGGGTAAGTTTCCATTGTAAACGCATATCAGAATCAAAACGCCCGACCAAATGGACCGGTCTTCTAACTCGACCCAAAGCGGTAAGTGCGAAAATGCCTGGGAAAAGTGGGCCTCTTCTGACAGGCCCATGTCACTCCTTCGCCAACACAACAAGGGGCTGGCCTCTTTCGGACTGCACAAAGTGCACCTTATCTGAAGGGTCCGAATCTCTCCTTCTCCGAGACAACAGGGGCCTGGCATCCTTTGGTCGGGCTCAAAGTGGGCCTCATTGTCTGAGAGACCCCCATCACTCCCTCTTCGACACAACAAGGCTCGGCCCGGGGTTTGTACCCACTAGACCTTAAAAAAACTATAGCTGCCCTCAACCTCTTTTACAAAATCCAAAAATGCAAGCAGTTTTTTAAATAAAAAAATCAAAACATAATACGTTATCATGTGCGTGCGATGATTGTGTCATTCCTTCATGGTGCCTGTCATTTAACATTTTTTGCAAAATGTTCATATTAGAATATAAGGGTTCGTCCCAAAACTTCAAAATATTAAATAGAAAAATCTCATCATTAATAACCTTAGGAGCTTATCCTTATATTTCCAATGTGGAAACAACATCCACCTTTAACAATTCATGAATCCAAAACCCAATTGTTTTAGGAATACAAAATTAAGGGAAGAGAAGATTCATTGTAAGTTGTTAAGAAATTAAAACCTAAATTGTTGCTTCCATATGTTAGAAAATTTAATCTTAAACAAGACTATTTTACAAGATCTGAGCATTGATCATGGAGAGATAAATGGGTTTTATATATAAACATAAATAGATCAGAAGACATACTGTATTTTTCCATTTGTGCCGTCATTTTGGACTAAGTCTTCCACTCTATTCTCTCTAGATACTGGCTCGATGAGATAGCCAAAAGTTGTTGCGTGAAAGTTAGGGAGAAGGCGATAACAATGACTGCGTAAAAGCCCATTTTATCTACCTGTGTGAATAAGTGATTATTTGGTGTGTGTGAGTAGTGGGTTATTAGTGAGTTAGTATACTTAGTGTTTTATTGGAGAGAGGGGTATGATTGATGAGGTGGCAAAACTACCCTGAGGGGCAGTTTCCCATGACTAAACGCAATAGAACAGATTTCATCATTATCTCCAGAGTTTCTCCCTTTAGCAACATTAAATATATATTAAATATATATATAAACGGAGAGCTAGAGGGGGGACTTAGCCAATTAATAAAATGTCCATACAAATAGCCTTACTCATCAAAGTCTATAAGACGGACAATGGCCCACACCAGCCAGTACCATATATGCAAAAGGGGAATATAAGTACAACATGTGTACAATTAAACGGACCAATAAAATCACATTGCATTGTCACGGTAGAAAATGATCGTTTATGCATCATTGATATAAGCTCACATTATATGGACTCATACAATGAGCCAACAATCTCCCACTTGGGCTATAGCAATGATTATAAAAACAAATAATACTACTAGTAGATTTTATATATATGAAAATAATTTTAAAAACATTTTATACTGGTCCAGAAAATTCAGAAACATCCCTTATTACCGATCTTGTCACATAAAGTTTCGCACTCATGGATAATAGTGGTAATTATGCCATTTAGAGACACAACTCCCAAGATAGTCACAAGAGTCCTCCACTTTACGAACATAGATCTTATATGGTAGTGTGGTGGACAAGTAACACCACAAAAGAAATATAGTGTTACTGTCCTATCAGTCTCATTCTCCTAATGACCAGCGTCACTGAAAAAATCGTCATAGGAGAATATCACTTCAAATGACAAACGTCATCGACAAACCGTCCCAGAAAGACATCCCCAAGGTGACAAGACGTCATCGACAAACCGTCCCAGGAGAATATAAAATGTCTTGTATAGGGTACTCGAGTACGTAAATATTTGTGTGCTACAAGATATTACAATATGGCTAATAATAATGTGCCCTGGCCAAATACTTAAGGTCGCACCTCCCTTAAGACTTTATAACCTATCTTAAACAAGCACATATGTGTCTCACAAGTTTATGAAAATCAAACAACAGACAGGTAACTAAGATATACATGCATCAATAAAGGTTTCATAACAATAGACAAACAAATGATGCAATGATACATAATAATGAAGTGGGCATCAACTCCCATTGAACAAAAGTGTTCAACAAACATCAACAGCTCCCATTGAGCAAAAGCATCAAACTAGAGAGCATAAGCTCCCACTAAACAAAGGCAGCAAATGAAGAACAAAGACCAATGTGGTCAACATGCTTTTGCAATATAGAATGGCTTAATCCTTTAGTAAGTGGGTCAGCTACCATGGCATTTGTTCCAATGTGCTCCACTGCAACTTCACCATTCTTTACCTTCTCTTTAACTATCAAAAATTTGATCTCTATATGCTTGGTCCCTTTGATATTTCTATTGTCGTTAATGAATGACACAGTAGCAGAATTATCACAATATAATTGAACATGCCTTTCAATAAAATCAAGGGCAGTCAACAACTTTATAAGGTTTTTCAACCAAATGGCTCAAATAACTGCACCATAACAAGCCACAAACTCCGCATGCATGGTGGAGGATGTAATCAACGTATGTTTAACACTTTTCCATGGCACTGCTCCACCTGCCATAATGAAGATATAAGTTGATGTGGATTTTAAATCATCCTTATCACCTGCAAAATTCGCATTTGAATACCCAACAAGCTCCAAATCATCCACATGTCTATAAGTTAATGTATAATTCCTTGTTCCTTTCAAGTATCTCATAACCTTCTTGGCAGCAACCCAATGATCATGACCAGGGTTAGATTGAAATCTGCCAAGAACTCCAGTGGCAAAAGCAATATCAGGTATGGTGCAAACCTGTGCATACATAAAGCTACCTACTGCACTAGCATATGGTATTCTCTTCATAGTTTCCTTATCAGCTTCACTTTGAGGGCATTGCAATTTACTTAGCTCTAAGTATTGGCGCACTTCCAGGTTTACAATCTTGCATGTTAAACCTTGCTAATACCTGATCAATATATGCCCTCTAAGAAAGACCTAACAATCAACGTGAACGATCTCTATGGATCTCAATCTCGAGAACAAAAGAAGCTTCACCAAGGTTTTTCATATCAAACTGAGAAGACAATAATGTCTTAGTTTATCGAAGTAACCTCATATCCTTGCATGCCAATAATATGTCATCGACATAAAGAATTAACAAAATTGGGGTACTCCCACTAAACTTGGTATATATGCAACGATCCATCAAGTTCTCAACAAAACCACATGAAGTGATAAAGCTATCAAACTTCAAGTACCATTGCCTCGAGGCCATAAATAGATTTCTTTAGCTTACAGACAAACTTACAAGCATTATCTTTCACAAAACCCTCAGGTTGTTCCATATATACTTCTTTATCCAAGACTCCATTTAAAAAGGCAATCTTAACATCCATCTGGTGCAGTTCCATATCAAAATGAGCCATTAGTGCCATAACAATCCTAAATGAGTCTTTAGAGGATACTGGCGAGAAAGTTTCATCATAATCAACTCCATCTTTCTGTGTGAATCCCTTAGCAACCAATCTAGCCTTGAATCTGTCTATCTGTCCAGTGGAATCTTTCTTTGTCTTAAACACCCATTTGCAACCAATGGGCTTGCATCCTTCAGGTTGCTCAACTAAATCCCAGACTTTGTTATGCTTCATGGACTATATTTCATCTTTCATAGCATTCAACCAAAATTCTGATTGTGGACTTGAAATAGCCTCGGATTAAGTCACTGGATCCTGTACAATCCCAATGTCATAATCATGTTCACCAAGATATACCTCATAGTCATGGTGGATAACTGATCTCCTCTCCCTAATAGATCTCCGAACTAGTGGAGCAACAATATTTTGATCTTGAGCTTGCATTTTCTCAACTGGAACTTCATTAGTATTGTGTTTATGCACATTTGCATGTACTAGAACTAGTTCAACATGTTGCATGCTCAATGAAGTAAAAGGATCAGCTTCAACACCCACACAGGTAATGCCTCTATTCTTTGAGGTCTGTGAACATTCAGCTTTCTTTACAACATCAAGTTCTAAGAACTTAGCTGTTTGTGAATCCACAATTCTAAAACCTCCACCAGGGTTATAGAATCGATAGCCCTTGGAGTGCTCTGGGAAGGACACAAAATAACATCTAGTGGTTCGTGGATCTAACTTTCCCAGAGTCGGATTATACAATTTCACTTCAGCTGGGCATCCCCAAACTTTAATATGGTTCAAACTAGGTTTGCATCTCTTAAACAACTTAAACGGAGTCAACTGAACTGCTTTAGTAGGAACGTGATTAAGAATATACACAGAAGTCTTTAAGGCTTCTCCCCATAGAAACTAGGATAGATTACTCCCATTCATAATGCTTTTAACCATATCTATCAAAGTTCTATTTTGCCTCAGCGACACCATTTTGTTCTGGGCTCCCTAGCATAGTGAATTGAGCTATTATGCCAGAATCTTGTAAATACTGAGCAAATGGTCTCTTATGTTGTCCTGTGTCACCATGTCTCCCATAGTATTCTCCACCTTGATCGTATCTCACAATCTTTATACTCTTTCCCAAGTGTTTCTCAACTTCAACCTTAAATTCCTTAAACTTCTCAAGGGACTCTGACTTCTCTTTGATCAAATACACATATCCATAGCGTGAGAAATCATCTATGAATGTAATAAAGTAAACATCACCATGTAATGTTGGTCTATATGGACCACTTATATCAGTGTGCACCACACCTAACAAATCAGAACAGTGAACTGCAATCTTCTTCTTTGTCTTAGTCAACTTACCTCTACACCAATCCACACAGGTTTCCAAATCCTCATTAAGAGTGGGCAAAATTCCTATTTTTATCAACCTTTTTATTCTTTCTTTTGAAATGTGGTAGAATCTCTTATGCCATAATGTATATGATTGCTCTTTAGACATCACCCTCTTAGGAACATTCCGTTCATCATTTATCGTAACATAGATCTCATGTGAGGATAAACAAATCTTATATAAACCATGATTCAAAGTGCAACAATCAACAAGGTTCAAATCAAAACATACATTAATAATGGAGTTCTTAACTTCAAAAGAATACCCTAATTTGTTCAACAAAGAAACTGAAACTAGATTCTGTCTAAAGGACGGTATATAAAAGGTGTTATATAAAGTCATCCTAAAACCAGTTTCTAAAAGCAAGGTGACATCTCCAACGAACTCCACATCAACCTTCATGTTGTTCCCCATAAAGAGTTCTTAACTTCATTAATAATGGAGTTCTTAACTTCAAAGTGCAACAACCAACAAGGTTCAAATCAAAACATACATTAATAATGGAGTTCTTAACTTCAAAAGAATACCCTAATTTGTTCAACAAAGAAACTGAAACTAGATTCCGTCTAAAGGACGGTACATAAAAGGTGTTATATAAAGTCATCCTAAAACCAGTCTCTAAAAGGAAGGTGACATCTCCAACGAACTCCACATCAACCTTCATGTTGTTCCCCACAAAGAGATACTTCTCATCCTGACTTGGCCTCCTTCGGTTTACGAATCCTTGAATGGTAAATATTACATGGTTTGTGGCACCTGTATCTAACCACCAATAACTAGAGGGTGTTTCTACCATATGAGACTCACAAACATAAGCTAAAGAGCAATTACCTCCTTCTAGGTGCTTTCCCTTGCTCTTTCTAAGCCTGGGACAATCAGGTTTCTTATGCCCCTTTGCCCTGCAATAGTAACATATGATCTCATCTGGTTTGACCCTAGCAGCCATCTGAGACCTCCTTGTCCCAGCAACACTACCCTGAGGGGCTAATTCACGGAAAGCTGGGCGAGCCCTTCTAGGGTCTCTATTACGTTGAGGCTTGAATCTCCTGTTTCTACTAAAACTAGCTCCCTGAGTATACAAGGCAACATAACTTTTATTAGCTCTTAACGGCTTCTCTTCAACCATCACTTGAGCTAACAGCTCATTAGTTGTCCACTGCTCATGTCGCATATGATAAGTCGTCTTAAGAATAGCAAAGTCTACAGGGAGGCTATTCAAAACCTTATGAATGATGATTGCATCAGAAAAAAGAACATCTGCCTTCTTGAGTTTGGCTTTATAGTCAATCACCTTCATGATATAATTCCTTACAGGCATGGATCCATCATACTTAAGATCAAATAATTCTTGCAAAAGCTTTTCAGCTAGAGCATTAATGGGCGGTGTATATTGTTTCTCCACTGCCTCTAGAAATTCCTTAGTAGTGCCATCGGTGGGTAAATCCGCTTGAAGGTGATCCTCAATTGTCCTATGCATTGTCAATATACAAAACTCATTCTTTCTAGCCCAGGTAGCACACTTATTCTTATACTCTTTTGTGCTAGCCTCAGTAAGGTCCTTTGGCTTTTCAGTAGTGAGGATTGAATGCATATTAGAAATCTGCAAAGCGAAGTGGAGATTAGCCAACCATTTCTTGAAGTTCGATCTAGTCAAGATTTCTATGGTTACTGTGTAGTTGTTGACCGTGAAAGTTGCTATAATTCATAATACATAACAGGAGCACACAATGAGTAGATAAGAAGAGAGTTTCACTAGCATTATCATATAAACACCTGCAGGCAGTCAACATGATATGCCATCTTGAAACTCTCCACACAACAATTGTCATAAGGAAGAACCAATCATCACAATCCACCTCCTGTGGGTGTATGGACCATAAAGACTAGCCTAAATCCAGACATGCTAGTTGTGCAACATCCAATTCCTAACACACAATCACCTCCTATGGGAGAATGATAACGTACTAGGATTGGACTCATCCACAGTACAAGAACGAAGTCTCATAACTCAATCAAATTACACCACTGTGGTGGTCGCAATCCAATTGAATCATATGACCCCCGCGTACTTGGAGAAATCCCTCAAATGCACAAAACACAAACCCATAACCTAACCAAGGTGTGCCACAAAACACAAACCCATAAGAGATGGACACTTGTCTCTAAATTACACTTAATTAACACTTTAAGTGTTATATAATTGTATGCTAGATTAAAACGGCCTAATATAATATTCAAACAAATATATAATATTCAAAAGGCCATAAACAATTTTCAAACAATGAATTATCACATGCTAGCACACAATTATGACATATAAAATTAATTAAACAATAAATCAAGCAATTTTAATTTAAATAATCATCAAACAGAGACAATTATTTTAAATAAATTGTATCAGAATATTAAAAAATAAAATAATAAAAATTTTGGTGTAAAAAGGGTTGTCAAAAATGCCTCCACGCACCTCCACGCGCCACCAGAAGCGGCTGTCGGCCGGTCCAACTGGTTCAGCCGAGTCAACTCGGATGGTTCGGGCCAACTCGGCCGATTCTAGCTGATATGGCCGGTTCACCGTCCTATCAGCCGATTCTCTGGCCGATCGAGGTGTCGTCGGAATCGTCGGTTCATGGTCGATGTCCGACACCACAAACAGCGGCACTTAGGTGCCCACTAGTGGCTAGATCTAGATTAAACCAGATCTGGCTGATTGAGATACCATTGAGATTGTTGGTGGACGATCTATCTCCGGTGACTTGTTTGGAGGCGAACAGCGGCAGCTGGTGGCCTGATCCGGTTCGGGTTGGGTTGGGTCACGTGTGACTCGGTCAGAGAACCACCGTTTCTGGTGGTTCTTGGCATCTGTGGAAAGCTCACGCCGTGCTGGTTTCAAATATGCCCTTACCCAGTCCAAAGGGTCACTGGTTGAGCTCAGATCTAAAGTTGAAAATTTTAAACTATAACAAATACAAAAACCCATTTTTAAGGTTGAACCAAAAACGCATTTTGGTTCGATCTAACTCACTAGATCAATGCTATATGAACTCCGATACCAATTGTTAGAAAATTTAGTCTTAAACAAGACTATTTTACAGAATCTGAGCATTGATCATGGAGAGATAAATGGGTTTAATATATAAACATAAATAGATCATAAGACACACCATATTTTTCCATTTGCGCCGTCATTTTGGACTAAGTCTTCCACTCTATTCTCTCCAGATACTGACTCGATGAGATAGCCAAAAGTTGCTGCGTGAAAGTTAGGGAGAAGGCGATAACAATGACTGTGTAAAAGCCCCTTTTATCTACCCATATGAATAAGCGGTTATTTGGTGTGTGTGAGTAGTGGGTTATTAGTGAGTTAGTGTGCTTAGTGTTTTACGGGAGAGAGGGGCATGATTGATGAGGTGGTGAAACTACCCTGAGGGGCAGTTTCCCATGACTAAACGCAATAGAACAGATTTCATCATTATCTCCAAAGTTTCTCCCTTTAACAACATTAAATATATATTAAATATATATATAAACGGAGAGCTAGAAGGGGGCTTAGCCAATTAATAAAATGTTCATACAAATAGCCTTACTCATCAAAGTCTATAAGACGAACAATAGCCCACACCAGCCAGTACCATATATGCAAAAGGGGAATATAAGTACAACATGTATACAATTAAACGGATTGATAAAATCACATTGCGTCGCCACGGTAGGGAATGATCGTTTATGCATCATTGATATAAGCCCACATTACATGGAATCATACAATGAGCCAACACCATAAACATAATAAGAAGCTTGAGTTGAGATTGTTTCCCAAAACAACAAACATGACGATTAGAGTATTCCACGGGCAATACATATTCCCCTTGCAAAATGGAGAAGCATAAGGTGCAGATGAACCATTAGCATAAAATTTCAAATCCAAAATCCTCCGTTGTAGAGAAAGGTTGAAGCTCTTCCTCGAGTCTTCCACACCCCTAGCAAGCAAAATGCATGAGATCTTTAAGTTAAAGAAATGAGTGTGTGCCTCATCACATTTCCACTAGGCAACTAATGGGAAAAACGACATATTACGTTTCCCACTTTGATTCAACCTGTGAGGAAATACTAAAACACCAACGATGTATTTGAATCACAAGTAAAATATGCAAATATCACAATCAACACAAAAGAATTTCTACGTGGAAAACTCCTCCAATGTGAAGGATAAAAACCATGGGACTCGATCATGGAGTCCATCCAAATCTCCACTATATAAATTGTTAGGTTACAACCCAACCAAGTCTTTAACAATAGCAATAAGACTAAGATTTACTTATTCAATAATAATAGAATCACTAATTAATAGTGAAGAACAAGTTGTAAACAACAACTTAACCAAGAAAAGTTGGAGAAATATCACCCAGATTTTCGATAATAATCTACTGACTTAAAGAGATCCAAATAACGATCTAACTATTCACAATGAAAAACACCTAATCCTTAACCTGCTGACAAAAATTTAGCTCAATCAGACCACGGATCGACCTTGAACAAATGATTGATCAATTACTGCGCAGGGCCTCTGATTCTTGTGAAAATTCTGCTCTTTTCTTTTCTTTCTCTCTTTTCTCTTTGACGGCCACTCACTTATCAAGAAAAAACCCTATATTTTTATTTTTAAACCTTAGGGCCACATTACCCTAATAGGACCCAATAATAAGTCCCCGAATATAGGCTGGACCAACCCAACAGCAACAGTCACGATTACATTGCATAGACTCTCTCCATTGCTATCAATGTCAAGGTCCTCCTCCATGTCCTAAGTGATGTCTAGACTGCCAGTCAAGTAGTGCTTCAAACTGTGACTTCATGCGGCAGGATTGTAGCTGATCATCGCTTTGCAAGGGTTAATCAAGTTCTTTTTTTGTTTTTATTCTTCATATCCCTCCATCTTGCACAATGGCATCCGAAGGATGTAACTATCTGGGGTTACTGGAGAAGTGTAGAATCGTGGGAAGGAAGGACTAAAATGTCGGAGTAGCAAAAAAGGAGGGGGCCTGGGGTGGCAAGAAAAAGAGAGAAAGAGAAAGATTTCATTGTTTTGGATGAGGACAAATGGTTTAAAGATCTGCACTGTAAGATTTTTTGACTTTGCTCTTTTTCGGATTTTGTACGAAGAATAATAACGCCAACAAGAAGTAAAAAAGAAAGATATGCAAAGTGAGAAACCGAAAAAGATGAAAAAGCAAGATAAATAAGAGTATGAACAAACCTATAATGAATTGTCATATTTTGAAAAGGAATGATATGAACAGTAAAAATTAAGAAAAAATAGTATAAACAGTAATAGTTCATACAATTATACGAAAAGTAATACCACAAAAATGAATCATGTGAATAGTAAGCACACCAAGAAGAAAGAAATGAAACAAGTAAAAAAATTAGATGCTGCATCGGAATCAAAACATGAAATATAATGTCATATAGAAAAATAAGTCTATAACAACATATAACTAAAGAGTAAGACTAGAAAGAAAAATAAGTGAGAACGAGTATAAACAAACATATACGAAATAACTCAGGACCTCTGATCAAGAGATTTGTGCAAACAAAATAAGTGACGAGAGAAAAATCAGAAGCAACAAGAGTTAAGAGCCCCCCTCCCCCCCCCCCCCCCCAAAAAAAAAAAAAGAGGAGAAAAAAACAAGTAACATATAGATTTACCATATCCGAAAAAGTAACATGTGATGCCTTATCTATATATGCTTAGTTTTGGAATGATGAATGGGGTTCTTTATGAGGTTAATAGCACTAGTATTGTCACACTTGATTGAGGTGGTTTGCCTGGGGATGCCATAATCTTCGAGTTGAGATTGCATCTAGAGGATTTAGGAGCAGCAGCTCCTAACAACAATATATTCTGCCTCGGTGGTGGAGATAGCAACACTATGTTGCTTTTTAGACGCCCATGAGACTAACATGCTGCCTAGGAAATGACATGAACCACTAGTACTCTTTCTATCAGTGCAACAACCTACGTAATCTGCATCACTATATGCATGTAAAACAATGTTTGACTCTTTGGAAAACCATATGCTTAACATGGGAGTATCTTTGAGATACCAAAAAATTCTTTTCACAGCAGCTAAATGAGACTCTTTAGGATCATATTGGTACCGGGCACACATACAAACACTAAAGAGTATGTTAGGACGTGAAGCTATGAGATAAAGTAAGGAGCCAATCATGCTCTGATATACTTTTCCATCACAGGATTTCCCATTGAGGTCAACATCTAATTTAATAGATGGACTCATGGGATTGGAAATAGGCTTAGCTGTCCCTAAGTTGAACTTTTGCAATAAATCAGAAACAAACTTATTTTGGTTAATAAAGACACCCGAATCTGTTTGTTTAATTTGCAATCCCAAGAAATAATTAAGTTCACCAAGCATGCTCATTTCAAATTCATTTTTCATGAGAGAAGCAAATTTCTCAACTAGGTTTTCATTTGTTGAGCCAAAAATAATATCATCCACATATATTTGAACAAGTAAAATATTATTTTCCTCATGTTTGATAAATAGGGTAGTATCAACATGTCCTTTTCTAAAACCATTTGATAATAAAAATTCACTCAATCGATCATACCAAGCTCGGGGAGCTTGTTTTAAGCCATAAAGTGCTTTATTCAATTTGAAAACATGATCTAGAAAGTTTTCATCACAGAAACTGGGAGGTTGTTCAACAAATACCTCCTCCTTTATGAAGCCATTTAAAAAGGCACTTTTAACATCCATTTGAAACAATTTAAAGTTTCTATAACATGCATAAGCAAGTAAAAGTCTTATAGATTCAAGTCTAGCTACGGGTGCATAAGTTTCTTCATAGTCTATCCCTTCTTCTTAATTATAACCCTGAGATACCAATCCAGCTTTGTTTCTAACTATATTCCCATGTTCATCCATTTTGTTCTTAAATACCCATTTTGTTCCAATGACAGATTGATGTGTTGGTCTACTAACAAGGGTCCAAACATCATTTCTTTTGAATCGATTTAATTCCTCTTCCATGGCCATAATCCAATTACTGTCATTAAATGCTTAATCTATTTTCCTAGGTTCAATTTGGGAAACAAATGCAACAAATTCATAAAAATTTTGAATAGAGGATCTAGTTCTTACTGATTATGTGTTGTCTCCAATAATTTGTGTGGGATCTACCTCCCCATGCACCCTAGGGAATGAGGGTTCCTTTTCAGTAGAAGCGTCGTCAGATGCTGCTTGAAATGGCCCTTGTTCAGGTGCTTTTGAGGGCATGATTTGAGGAGAAACTAGATCTGCAACATCAAACTCATTTTCTCTCGACAGAGAACTGTTAGATTCATTAAATACCACATGGACAGATTCTTCAACTACTAGAGTTCTCTTATTGAAAACTCTATAAGCTTTGCTATGGGTGGAGTATCCCATAAAGATACCCTCATTACTTTTAGCATCAAACTTACCCAGGGAGTCTTTGCCGTTGTTGCGAACAAAACACTTACAACCAAATGCTTTAAAGTAGGCAATATTCAGTTTTTTGTTATTCAGTATTTCATATGGAGTTTTCTTAGTGATCACTCTTATGGAAACTCTATTGAGAATATAACAAGCAATGTTCACAGCTTCTCCCCAAAAATACTTAGGTAAGTTATTTTCTAATAACATGGTCCTAGCCATTTCCTAGAGAGATCTATTTTTCCTTTAAGCCACCTCATTCTGTTGGAGAGTTCTAGAGGCAAAAAAACTCATGTTTTATTCCATTTTCAGCATAGAAATCATCAAACATATTATTTTGGAATTCTCCACCATGATCAGACCGAACACATTTTATTTGAGAATCCCTTTCATTTTGAACTAGTCTATAGAAAGTTTTAAAGACGCTAAAAGTTTCATTTTTGCTGGACAGAAAGAAAACCTATGTAAATCTTGATAAATCATCTACCATAACTAGTACAAAATATTTTCATCCGAGACTAGCTGTCCTCATAGGTCTAAACAAATCCATATGCAGTAATTGCAACGGTTTTGTTGTGGAAATAATATCCTTCAATTCAAAGCTATTTTTAGTTTGTTTTCCTTTCATACATTCATCACAAACAAGATTTTTCTCAAACTTAAGATTAGGCAAACCCCTAACCAGTTCTTAATGATTTTTGCCATTTGGCTAAAGCTACAATCCTACCACACAAAGTCACAGTTTGAAGCACTACTTGACTAGCAGTCTGGACATCAATGAGGACATGGAGGAGGACCTTGACATTGATAGCAGTGGAGAGAGTCTATGCAATGTAATCGTGCCTGTTGCCTGGTGGAGATGTGATGAGGCACACACTCATTTCTTTAACTTAAAGATCTCATGTGTTTTGCTTGCTGGGGGTGTGGAAGACTCGAGGAAGAGCTTCAACCTTTCTCTACAATGGAGGATTTTGGATTTGAAATTTTATGCTAATGGTTCATCTGTACCTTATGCTTCTCCATTTTGCAAAGGGAATATGTATTGCCGGTGGAGCACTTTAATCATCATGTTTGTTGTTTTAGGAAACAATCTCAACTCAAGCTTCTTACTGTGTTTATGGAAGCAACAATTTATGTTTTAATTTGTTAACAACTTACAATAAATCTTCTCTTTCCTTAATTTTGTACTCCTAGAACAATTGGGTTTTGGATTCATGAATTGTTAAAGGTGGATGTTGTTTCCACATTGGAAGCATAAGGATAAGCTACTAAGTTTATTAGTGATGAGATTTTTCTATCTAATATCTTGAAGTTTTGAGATGAACCTTTATATTCTAATATGAACATTTTGCAAAAAATATTTTGACTCCTTTATTTAAACATTAATTAGAGAAATTCGAATTTCTCTTTATTTCATCCCATAATTTCATTTCCTTTTTGTGTAGATTGTTTCCATTTTGTATGATTCTTTGTTTACCCATGAATTCAATTGATTTGTATAGTTTAAGAATCAATTTGGTATTGGAGCCATTTTAAGCATTAATTTGGGTTGAAAAATGGGTTTAAAATGAGGTTTTGAAAATAAACAGGATTATTTTTGGTTGAAAAATATTTTTTGAAACCCATTTTCATCGGTTTTTAGTTTGAAATTTTGAATTCCGATTGCGACCAAATTGGTGTTTATTTTTCACAAATGACACTAGATTTGTAATCCTTAGACTTTGAGGAGTCCAAAGATGTGCTTTTCGTCCATTGTTGGTGGCTTTTTCAATTGGGTCGAATTTTACCCAAGAAGACCTAATTGGGTTTTCTAGTAAGATGGCATCGATTGGCCACCATGAATACTATTGACAGTTCACTATGTGTCGACTAGCACAATAACACCAATCAATCAAACTGAAGAGTTATAGACTTCACCTCATCCCATGTTAGGGTATATCCCTTCAAAAGGCTTGCCAAGGGCTGTGAAGAGACAAGTGAAAAAGAGAGAGAGGCCAGGATACAATCCGGGCGTTCCATCTAGCGAGCAGGCCGAGAGGCCACGATCAAGGTTACACTGGGGCCGAAGTAAGAAATGAGAGAAAGAGAAAGGGGATGGGGTGAGGATCAGAGGCCTAGAAAAGGATGGGTCTGTGGTTCCATCGATTGGCCCATTTAAAAAATTAAGCAGAGAGGGTGGGTAAAGTTCTAACTTTATAGGGCACAAAGCCTAAATAAGAAATAAGAGAACAAGAAGGGTGAGGGGGGGTGTGAGTAACGGAGGCCCAGAAAATTATGGGCCTGTGGTTCCAATAAGTGGCCTATTTAAAAGATAAAACGGAGAGTGTGGTTGAAGTTCTAACTTTATAGGGCATATTATATTGATAAACGAACCGAGAAAAGGTTAAAAAAGGACAACCATTCGTTTATATCTACTCGAAAATAAGTGACAAAAACCCAAAAATAAAAGTTTTGAAAAAGATTTTACAAATGAAAAAACAATAAAAAAAGGAATAGTCAAATAGTAACATATGAGAACGACGACCTGAAACGCCCAACATAAAAAAAAAAAGAACTAAAAAATGTATAGATTTAACAGACTGAAATAAAAATGGAAGGGAAAAAAAGAAATAAGAAACAAATAGGTTTAACAGATCTAAAGAGATATGGTGGAGAGAAAAGAAAAGGGGGGAAACTTATAGGTTTAATAGATCGAAAAAAAAATTAAGCTTAAACGAAGAGGCCGAAATATGAGAATGGAGAAGAAATTTGACGAAAGAAAAGATGAGAAACATAACAAGATATGGGAACCAAAAATTAGAATTTAAAGAAAAAGTCAGAAAAGAAACAAAAGATAAGATCTTTGAAAGGATTTCTTTTAACTAGTCATACAACTAGAGACCTCTGATCTGGAGATCTTTGTAATCAAAATATAAGAGAAGAAATGAAAAAGTTAACTAACATATAGATTTAACAGATCCAAAAAAGATATGGGAACAAATATTTTATAGATAAAAAAAGAGATGGGAAGCAAACAAAATAAAAAAAAGACCTAGTAAAAGATCTAATAGATTAGAGAAAAAAGAAAAAGGGTACTTAGATTTAACAAATCAAAAGAGAGATGAAAAGAAAAGGAAAAAAAAAAAGAAAGAAACGCAACGATTTAATCGATCAAAAAAGATATGGTAGAAAAAAAAAAGGACCACATGAATTTACAATCAAAGAATCAACTTCGTAACCAACCAACCTGAAAAGCTACAGACATTATTGCATCTCATGTTAAAGTATATTTCATCAGAAGACTGGACAGCGGGTAGGAAGACGAGGGTATGACAAGAAGGTTTGAAGGCGACAAAGGAGAGAGAGATAGCGAGGCAAGAAAAGGATTTGGCCGAAATATAAAAATGAAGAAGCTTTTGGTCACGAGACGAGGCGAAAGGCCTGCGGCATCGGAGGCCACGATGCTAGGTTTCCCTTATAAAGGCAAATTGGGATCAAAACACCCAACAAAATGGTGCATTTGATGATCTTCTAACTTAACTTAAAGTGACAAGTGCAAAAACGCTAGCACAAATTGGGCCCCATTTGAAAGCCTAAATCTCTCTTTCTCCAACACAACGAGGCTCGGCCTACCTTTTCACGGGGGCTTTTTAGCATTCTTCAACCTTTATATATAGGACGCTACATGTCAATGTGCATCCAACCATGCGCGCACCTATATTCCGGACTAAAAATACGAACCGATGGATATGATATATCATATGATATTTAGTTTCTCACAATATATTTAATCATTGATTTCTTAAAATACCATGACATTAAGGAATGAGCTAAGGAATGAGCTTCTTCTTATTAGAAGTTAAGCTGCCTAAGCATTAAAACCATTTTTTGAACTTATTTTATATCCAACAAAGTACATATCAAATAATGGTATTATTAATCCTTAAATCAATTTAATTTTTAAATACATGATCTGAAAGGATAAAGATGTTAGTGCCATACAGAATGTCATGCTATTTAGTAAAATAAGTTGTATAAGTTAATATAAAAAAAAGCCTAAGTTGTTATAGCTAACTTAAAAAGAATAGGAATGTACGATATTACCAAAAACACACACAATACATTAATGCTCTATTTTTCAAATATCTTCACAAATAATGCCACTAGACAATGAGTTGCTTAATGAACAAAACTAATGTCTAAAGATTAAAAATCCAAACAAAAAAAATTATAAACTATCAAAGGAATGAATGTAAAAAGAATATGTAAATGCTTAAATGTGTTTAAACTAAAGAAAAAATCATATTCAAGTGAAACAATATACAAGTGTCATTCGTATTCAAATAGCATTTTCATAAGCTTTTCCATATAATGGAATAATGCGTGAATGAATTCATAAAGAATAACAACTACAAAACTATGTTTACTAATGGATCTCGAATCCAATGAACCAACTCTCCGCCTTGCTCTTGTGGTAAGTAGAACGGGCAGAAACTAAAAATCAAGATCTAATTGTGCTTAGTGAGTGAAGACTATTATAACAAGCAAATGAGGTAACAGATTGGAGAAGATAATATAAGTAGAACCATGGGAAACTTAATCGTGAGGGAACATACATTTTAATAAGTTTCCATATAAACTTATTCTGATGATGTTAGATATGAACGTAAATCTGTTAGGCAAAACTTGAATCCTCCAAACTCGGTAATGACACCTTGTGAGATTGGTGATGTGTACAAAATGGCCACCATTTCCGATTCTTCTTCATTCTTGAACAAATGCTTTATTAGTTCCACTTCTTCCTCTTTACTAAAACGCTTCACAGCTCCTATTTTCAAATGATGGGGAAATATGTTGTATCACAAAGTTGGACTTTTCTGAAAAACTTGAACCTTTGAGCTGTTAAAAATAACAAAAAAAGAAGAGAACAAGAAAATGATTTGAGCAAGGAGCAAACAAAATAATTGCCAATTTCTTCTTTGAAACAAGCTTGTAAAAAAAGTTAAATATTTTGATTTTAATGAGAATTCTTAAGTAAAACTTTAAAGAATATGAGACATTTCATACTATTCTTAACACAACTTGATTTCAATACCAAGATGAGATGCACTTTAGATTAGTTGTTCTTCTTAGAAGGGAAAACAATGGTTTAGTTGTCGCATTGCTTGAAGTTCCTCTAACACTCAATTTTATATGTTACCAAATAAAAATGGTAGGCAACCATGCCTATACAAATCCTACAACATTATAAGAAGAATCTGAGGATAAAAGTAAAATGATCAAAGCAAAGAAAAGCATGTTCCATACAAATATTTAGAAAGAAAGGGTCCCCTTACTTACGTAAAAAGGAATTGTCTAATTTAGCGTGGCACATTCAACTTGTAGCTTAATCAGAAAATCAATAAACGCCTTGCATAAAGTGGGCCTATTTTAGAAGGTCAAAATGTTTTATTTTCCAATATAACAAGGTTCGCGACTTTTATAAATTTCAATTTGCAACTTTGCTTAGCATATAAATGATAGATATAATGTTTTTGATGATTGGTATTAAGGAAAGAAAAATATTAAGCCATAAATTAATTATGTTTATATTGGATACATTCTTCTTTTATCATTGTTTTTGGGCAAGACTTATTTGAGAAGCCCAAGTCACTCGTGGCAGCCCATACTGGAAGAATCCACGCAACATCAAGAAAGAGCCCGTATGCAGCAGCCCATATGTTTTATATTGAAACCCATACAACCTTCACGTGACCTAACTTGAAGACCTACAAGGCTTAACGACGTCACTCGCCTACTAAGGAAAGAAAAGACCTAAATCAGCCTCGACCTATGCCTCCGTCTCTATGCCTCTCTCTCTCTCTCTCTCTCAGACAAAAGAATAAAACAGCTGCAGATTTGCCGATATCTTTGTCAGAGATTGAAACGTGAGCCAACGGGAAGATTCTCCAACGGGAAGATTCTCCAACGGGAAGAAATCTACAAGATGGATTGGTAGGTGACGGCTTCTATATAAGGGAAGAGAACTCGTATGAAGAAAATCCATCTGAGCATAAATGAATCAAGAAAGGAGTTCTTCAAGCACTATTTCTTTCGAAAGGGTTCTGAATCTCTGTAAGCTCTGTATTGAAGCAAAATTACTATTTTGATTATATCATCTATATGTATTTTGCTTCAATCTCAAGGTTAGGGTTTTACCCAACTTTGGAGATTTTCTGTTCAGCACCATTATAAGTTTAAATGTTGTATTGATCATCTTGTTTAGGTGCTGTACTATTTGATTTACTTGATCTGAGTTGTAATCCATGGATTGCTATCCCATTGTAAACCTAAAGAGAAACTACTTTCTCTTTTGATAAGAAAAGGACCCTTTAGTGCTTTACTAAAGGAGGTGGAGTAGGACTCAAATTAAGGAGTCCGATTCATTTAAAAAGGGGTTCTGTGTGCATCTTTATTTGTGTGATTATTACATGTTCTGTTGCATCTCTATTTTTCTGATAATCTTACATTCTATTTAGATAGATTTAGAACTTTATAAACTTATATAAAATTGGCCTATATAAACAAAAATTAAAGGAGACACCTAATTCAACCCCCCTTCTTAGGTGACTTAGGACCCAACAAGTGGTATCAAAGCAGGTTCTAGGAATCTAGAAGTGTTTTTAGAAACCCTAGAGATCATGGCAGCAAGTCACCCAACCATCTTGACCTATAATAGACCATTTACTTTCGATGGCTCCAACTATAGCCATTGGAAGAACATGATGAAAATTTTTCTCATAGGTTCTGATCCTAAATCATGGAAAATAATTGTGAAAGGGGTAAAGATCCCTAAAGAAAATGCAGATAAGTGGAGCGATTAGGTTACCTTAGAAATGAGTAAGAATTGTAAAATAATGACTACTTTGTACTCAGCCTTAGCACCCATAGAATATAATAGAATCTCCATATTAGACACGGCCAAAGAAATCTGGGAAAAATTAGAAGTTGTGCATGAAGGTACTAAAAAGGTAAAAAAATCTAAGATTTCCATGCTTGTGCATGATAATGAACTGTTTAAAATGAAAAAAACTGAAATAGTTGGTGAACTGATTTGAAATTGCTTGGTAAGTCCTACAAAAATGATGAGTTAGTTAAGAAAATATTAAGTTGCTTGCCTGAATCATGGGATCCAAAGAAAACGGCCATTGAAGAGGCTCATGATCTAGACACTTTATCTCTAAATGAGCTATTAGGGTCACTTCAAACACATGAATTAGTTATGACAATAAGAGAGAAAGAAAAAGTAGATGAAAAGAAAATAAATAAGGGCATTGCTTTTAAGGTAGGAGAATCTGAAAATGATAGTGATGTTGATGATGAGTTTGTTATGCTAGCTAGAAAGTTCAAAAAGTTTTATAGAAAGGATAGAGCTAGGAACAATGAAAACTATTGTAGGAGAAAAGAAAATGAAGGAGAGGTATGTTATGAATGCAAGAAAACTGGTCATATATGAGTAAACTATCCAAAATTGAAAAAGAAAGATGAGAAGTATGACAGGAAAGATAGGCGGAAAGCCATGGTGGCCACCTGGGATGATGATAGCTCATCATCCAATGAGGAGGAAGAAGAGGTAGCAAACCTATGCTTCCTAGCCACATGTGATACATCTAAGATGGAGAATCTGTCTCTTCTCGAAGACGATGAAGGAAATCTTGCCAACATGGGTCTTATGGCAGCATGTGATGAAACAAATAATGAGGTAATGTTCCCTTCCTCGTCTGAAAATTTTAGTTTGGAAGAATTACAAACTGCATTCAATGAGTTGCTTGATGATTTCAATGACTTGAATAGCAAGTTTTCTAAATTAAATAAGAAGAATATTCTGTGTGAAATGGAAATAAAGAATTTAAAACAGGAAAATAATGAATTAAGAACTAAAAAGGATACTCAACCAATTAAGGAAACTAAAAGTAATGAGAATAGGACAAAAGATAGCTTGCTAGAAGAAAAACTAAAGGATACAGAGAATGAATTAAAAAGGACAAAAGAAATTTTAAGGAAGTTTATAGATGGCAGTAGCATGCTTGATAAGATCATAAACTCACAACAAGGAATATATGATAAGGCTGGTTTAGGATACAAATCAGAACTCAACAATAAGAAATTTGGTTCTATGTGCAATACTTTAAGTTCACTACATGTTTCTCGTGTGATTAAATCTACCAACATATGTCATCATTTTAAATTTCATGGTCATGGTCACTCTATAGAAAAATGTCCAATAAGACTCAGGAAGCATTATGTTGTCAAACGGGTATGGGTTCCTAAAGGAACCAAAGTAACTAACCCTGAAGGACCCAAGAAAACTTGGGTACTAGTAGAGTTAAGGATAAACTTTGTTTGTGCAGGGACCCATGGAGGAGAACAAAAGTACACCAACGGTCTGGTACTTGGACAACGGGTGTTCAAGACACATGACTAGTAATAAAGAACTCTTCACTAGCTTTACTGAGATGGATGGAGGTAAGGTCTCATTTGGAGATAACTCCAAGGCAGTCATCAAGGGTTTTGGTAACATAGGTAACTCTTCATCCCACTGCATAAAAAATGTCTTGTATGTTGAAGGGTTAAAATTCAATCTTATTTGTATTAGTCAAATTTGTAATAGAGGAATGTGTGCTAAATTTACATCAAAATGTTGTAGGCTATATAGCAAAGATAAAAGTATAAATGTGATGTGTAGAAGAGTTGGAAATGTTTATTTACTTAAGTTGAATATTGATAATTCTCCTAACACATGTTTGATGTCTCACACAAACAATGAAAACTGGGTATGGCATAAAAGATTGGGTCATCTTAGCCTTTGCAAGGGTTAATCATACTCTTCTTTTTGTTTTTATTCTTCATATCCCTCCATCTTGCACAATGGCATCCAAAGGATCGAACTACTTGGGGTTACTGGAGAAATGTGAAATCATGGGAAGGAAGGACTAAAATGCAAGAGTAGCAAAAAAGGAAGGGGCCTAGGGTGGTAAAAAAAAGAGAGGAAGAGAAAGATTTCTTTGTTTTGGATGAGGACAAATGGTCCAAAGATCTGCATTGTAAGATTTTTCGACTTTGCTTTTTTTCATTTCTGGTACGAAGAATTAGAATGCCAAAAAGAAGAAGTAAACAAGAAAGATATACAAAGTGAGAAAAAAAGATGAAAAAGCAAGATAAATAAGAATATGAACAAACCCATAATGAATTGTCATATCTTGAAAAGGAATGATATGAACAGTAAAAATTAAGGAAAAATATTATAAACAGTAATAGTTCATACAATTATACGAAATGTAATACAACAAAAATGAATCGTGTGAATAGTAAGCACATCAAGAAGAAAGAAACGAAACAAGTAAAAAAATTAGGAGCTGCATTAGAATTGAAACATGAAATATAATGACATATAGAAAAATAAGTCTATAACGACATATAACTAAAGAGTAAGACTAGAAAGAAAAATAAGTGAGAACGAGTATAAACAAATATATACAAAGTAACTCAGGACCTCTGATCAAGAGATTTGTGCAAACAAAATAAGTGACAAGAGAAGAATCAGAAGCAACAAGAGTAAATAGCCCCCCCCCCCCCCTAAAAAAAAAAAGGAGAAAAAAACAAGTAACATAAAGATTTACCAGATTTGGAGAAGAGAAGAGAGCAAAGTCCGCATCCAAAATGACCAAATCTTCCTCTCTCTTTTTTACCACCTCGGGCTTTTCGTCTTTTGCTACTCTAGTGTTCTCCTCCTTTCTCACGATTCTACACTTCTCAAGCAACTTCCAGATAGTTCAATCCTTTGGATGCCATTGTGCAAAAGCATGTCTTGATCAGAACAAGTAATAAACTGGAAGATAGATCTAAACAGTAAGAATTAATAACAGAGGGAGATAAAGAATAAAAATACCAAAAGAAAAGAAGTAAAAAGGAAAGATATACACAGTGAGAAAACAAAAAACATGAAAAGAAAGACTAAAAAAGAAAGATAAGCGAGAACAGGTATGAACAAACACATACAGATCTTGAAAAGGAACTAGTATCAATAGAATGATTTAAAGAGAAAAAGTAACTTATACAAGAATCTATGATCCAAAAACCTGTTTCAATTACCTAGAACCGAAATATGCAGAGGAGAGAACCTAAGGTTGCCTTGCAGGGGAGGGCCTAAAACACAGGGCGGCTGGGGGGGCTCTTTAGGAATCCTAGAGTCACTTGAGCCACCTCGGTGGCATCTGATAGTCTTCTAACCTAGATAAGTGCTAGAACCCTACACAAAGTGGGCCTCATTTAAAAGGCCCAAATCTTTCCTTCTCCAATACGACAAGGCCCGACCCTCTTTTAGATTGAGGTTTTTAGCAAACTAGTTTTTAAAATGTCTTATATAAAACAAAAAATGTATACTATTTTTTAATTAAAAAAATCTAAAGATAATAAGTATTACGTGTGTGCATTGCGTCATTTCTCCATCGTATCTGTCATTCATGCTCTCGCTTTTCCATATAGCACGAAATTCTCTTGTAAAAGGTTCCGGTACAGAGGTTTTAGAATTTAAAAGCCCCTAACAAGGATTTTCTTATACAAACACGGAAAATAAGGCAACTTTAAGAGGGTATTCGAATTTGAAAGCCTTGATAGGTTTATTTTTCAAACATGGCTAGTAGGGCAATTTGAATGGCAAAAGTGGCATCAACTAGGTAGTAGTAGCCGTAAAACAACTCTGTTGACTAACATAAGTAGATATTATCATGATAGAACTCCATTGATACAAAATTCACAAGTGGAGACATTAGACTTTGGAATGCTTGGGCATCATATGGTGAAGGGGTCACAAGGGTTTTACTTTTTAGGCGATCAAATGCAAAATTTATATGATAAGCAAAGCTGCAAATTGAAATTTATAAAAGTTGCGAACCTTGTTATACTGGAAAATAAAACATTTCAACTTGTAAAAGAGGCCCACTTTATGCAAGGCATTTACTGTAATCACCGAATTTTTAACTTTTTCCTCAAAAGAAAGAAAAAGCAACAAACTGACCTAAGATATGATACAAAGTGAAGGAAAGAAGGGGATCAAGCTCTGTTTTTAAAAGACTAACTTTAAAGGGTATTTTGAACATCCAACACTAACGAAGTTAATGTTTAGCGTTGGTAATCACTGAATTTTGAACTTTTCCTTCAAAAGAAAGAAAAAGCAGTGAACCAACCTAAGATATGAGACAAAGTGAAGGAGAGTTGGGGATAAATGAAAGTCACTCAATTGTGTCAAATTCTCTCTTACACAATTGAATGTCTTTAAAATTTTAACCTTAAAGGGTATTTTAGACATCCAGCGTTGTCAAAGTTAGGGTTTAGTGTGAATAATCGATAAATTTATTTATTTATTCTTTTTTAATAGATCAATCAACATTTAAAGTTTACAGTAGAATGTGTTGAGTATACTTGCATTATTACAATTAGTGCATTTTTTAATGTAAAAGTAATTATAAATTACAATTTTAGAAGTATGGGTATATGTATACAAATAAGTATATATTGAAAAAGTAACATTGTTAACCATTGTGGTATCATATTTCATTAGTTACTTCCTTTTTGAATGGTATTTGAAGTTTAATTTCATATTGGGATTGCCCCTATTTTTGCTGTTGTGCTTATAATATTGTTTTATGTATTCAACGTGTACTTATTTCTCTAGTTATTTTAGCTATTCTTATTTAAAATAATATGAACAATAAAAGGACAATTGATATTGAAAAATTTATAAGTACAACAT
Source organism: Casuarina equisetifolia (assembly GCA_028551475.1). Taxonomy (NCBI): domain Eukaryota; kingdom Viridiplantae; phylum Streptophyta; class Magnoliopsida; order Fagales; family Casuarinaceae; genus Casuarina; species Casuarina equisetifolia. The sequence continues at coordinate 22,568,750 of CM052360.1, forward strand.
TTCATCTAAAAAAAAAAAAAGAAAGGGAGAAACATATTGCCTAAACACTTAAAACACTACGCCAAATATGAAAATAGTGATAGACATGTGCGCATGCGGTGCTACATTAGCCTTGACTATTGTGGAGATGGACGAGTTGAGCTCTCAAAGTGACCTGATTCTGCAATACGAACAAGACCCAAAATTACACCAAAAAAATTAGGGTTTCAATCTCTTTCTCCTAGATTTCAACCATTGATCATTATTTTCTTTCAATTATTAAAAACTTAAACAAACTGTGTGGCATGACCACTATCTCGCGTTTAGCTGTTCATAGACGCTTTCTTCTATCCTTACAATGTAAATGCCTTAATTGCTACATCCCCATTGGGGATGAGTTGCTTGCCAATAACATCTAACCAAACTTAGCTTTGACAAATCTAGCAACAAAAGTACAAAATTGCATTACAGTTCCAATGTGGTAATTTACAACTCTTTTGTATGTAAAAAATTGCTAATATCACTTGTATTAGAAAGGACAAAAAGCTTAAGAAAAGTTAAATTGAGCTCTCAACTCGCTAATATTTTATGTGCTACTAAGGATCAAATGTTACATTATTACTGAGATCTGATTGAACAAATCTGAGAGAGCTAGATTACCTCTAATACAATTGACTAAAAGCTATTTCATAAAAGTCACTTATGTTAAGTTAGGCAAACAACATCAATATGCCAAGATAATGTCACATACCATGCTTCCGTTTGAGAAATGTCTTATTTGTATGGCATCATTCTTTTGAAGTGCTTATCAATAGACAATTTTTTTTTTCTTTTTTGGTTTAAGTGAATGGCTATTCCATTCATCTATGCTATTTGGACATGTGTGTTGCGTATTAGACACAAGTGTTCGGACTAACCCTTAGAAAAATATTACCGCAATATTTCCAGCATGCTTGTAACTCCGTCCTCGCTGTTGGAATTCTGTCAAAGAAAAAAATCAAGCATGGGAATTTGAAAGGCTTCTGCACAAACGTTTTGAAATTCAAAAGCTTACAACAGAAGTGGCTTTTTCAAACATAGAACATTCAGATTTTTAAAATAAAAAACAAATCTATATGTTCTACAATTTTTTCTTTTCTTTTTTTGGTTCCCATCTCTTATTTTATCTGTTAAATCCGGTCAAGGCTGATCATCTCGTGCAATGGAACATTCATATTTGTTTTTCTCTTAAAAAGAAAATTGTTTCTACAATTTTTTCTTTTCTGTTTTTGATTCCCATCTTTTTATTTTCATTTTCATTTTTATGTTTTAACTCATGCCCACAAGGAGTGGAAAAGGTTTGATTCCCATATTTTATTTTCATATTTGTTTTTATGTTTTAACTCACGCCCATAAGGAGTGGGAGAGGGAATCGAACCTTAACTTGTTGGACTTGAAGGTCAAGGGTTAGCTTATCACTAAGCTAAGGGAATTCTCCCTACTATATGTTTCTAAAAATAATTATATGATATACAAATAAGAAGTTAAAAGACCCTTTACTTTTTAAGTGTTGTTGAGATGGGATAGAAAAGACTCATGCAAGAAATCTTGCAAAACATGTATTTTGAGTTCAATTCCCAATTTAAGTAGATGTTAATTCCCAATTTAAGTCATCAAGCAAAGCTTGATGAAAATTCTAAGTTATCAAATAAAATAAAATATCCTTTAGAGCAGCAAACCTATTTTATTATCCATTCCTTTTTTTTTTCCTCCCATCCCTTTTTTCCTTTATTAAATCTATAGGTTCCTCATTGTCTTCTTTTTTATTATAGCTTCCTACTTTTTTCATCTGTTAAAAATCAATAAATTAATTTTTTTTCTGCTCCCATCTTTTTTTATCTGTTAAAAGAACTTTAGTTTTATGAAAATGGAATACTAAGAAGAGATTTGATCTTTAGTTTCATCTCTATTTAATTTTTGTTTTGGCTTCATCTTTATCTTTTCTTGCCCGCTCTTCTATTTTTCGGTTCCACATTTTTCTTATTATTTTTTTTTTCATATTTTTCTAAAGTCATATTATTACGTGATATAGCATCATTCCTTCAAAGGAAAGATGTGATCGGTTCCTTCCGATCCTTGCATGTTATTATTTAATTATTTATTCATTTAATAGAATATACCATTCCCATTATTGATTTGTTGAATGACAGCTCTATAACGAAGAGAGACAACCTTGCCATGCTTGATCGGTCCTTGCTCTCTTACGGTTAATCTTTATTGTTATTTAAGCGTCGAAAAGGTATTTCTACTTTGAAAAAAATGTTGTATAACGTCAACTTCCATTCTGATATCTTCTGATTTTTCTTCGTTTATATAAACACAAACAAACTAAAAATAATTGTGAACTAATAATTACCGAAGGAGCACATATGAGATGACTTTAAATGGATAACAACTCAAATTCGCATACATAAAATCAAAAGAGATAACAGCACAAATACAATAAAATTATTACTTAAATACATAATATATTACGTAAAAATGGGTCACATATGTAAACAAATGTTTACCACAATTATATACAAAAGTTAAAATTAAAATACTAATACAAAACGTCAGCTCATTTTCTACATGCAACTCCTCAAACTTAGCTCTGCCCAAAAGTCATGTGGACGAAGCCTCTTTTCCTTTCAAGGTCCATGCAAGTAAGAAAGTCCAACAACATGGACATCAAATTGTTAAGACTTTCTCGCTCGAACCTGGAAAGAAAAAAGAACCAATTCACATAAACTTTGAACCAAACTAAGTTTGAAAAGTTCCGTGTGGAAAAATAAGCCAAGACCCAATGTTAGTATTTTTATTTTTATTTTCATAATTTTAGCATTTGGTTTACCTTCCTTCTACCAAAAGAAAAGTGGCATTTAACTCCGCTGCCTTATGTCTTGTGGTTGGGCCCAAAGCATATCCACAAAACTTCGGGGGCTACGAAGTCTTATGGGTAAAGCTGTGAATGATGTTCTTGAGATAGAGAGAGAAGACATCATGTTCGTTCAACCTGAGGGCGAGCCCAGAAGAACCTGGGCTTGTCCAGACTGACATATCTTCTTAATTATCATAAGAAAAAAAAAAAAACAAGTTCATTATTGTTAGAGAGTAAAAGTGCCCATTTAGTGCCACATCAGCCCTTACTATTGTGGAGATGCGTGCGACTTGAGCACTCAAGCGACCTGATTGTACGATCCGAACAAGACCTAAAATTACACAAAAAATTAAGATTTCAATCTCTTTCTCTTCTCTTTCTCTTTGGTAAACCTAGATTTCAGTCATTGATCATTCTTTTCTTTCAATTATTAAAAGAATTCTCTAGATCATACTTATCGTCGCATTCTATTTCTTTTAATTTTCTTGAGATTTCATTTTCACAATTCATTTCTAACCATCTCCTTGCCTAGATAGCCTCTTGCGTTGCTATCTTTGAAGATATTTTTCAAAAGGCAAGATTATTGTATTGTGTCTATTTTCAACATAATTGCACTGTAATGTTGGCTTGAAAAACAACTGTTGAAAAATTTTAGAATCAACAAAAATCAAAAGACAAACTAAGAAATGCAAATATGGGGAAAAGGCTAGTTCAAATTGTGTTGATGTTCAATTAAATCAGAGATTCAAAAATCACCTTTCTTTAAGCATGTGTGTGAAACCTGCAATTCCAGAGTAATGGCAGGTCACTGTGCTAGGAACAGTCCTTTGACTATTACTTTGTCAACACACTGCTCCATGGAAATCATGCTTCTCGAAGCAGAAAAGTGTGCTCGAGTTTTCTGAAGGGATAGTACTTCAACTCAGTTTGTATTAATGGCTCTAGTTACTCTTGAGTAGGGCCAAAAGTGTGAAGACTAGATGCTGGATTAGTGTTAACTCACATATTTGATGAACTGCTTGTGTTAGTTGTAATGGCCTGGTCTTTTTATGTCAGTTGATACAACATATTTGACTAAATCATTTGAGATCATGTATTCAAAAAATACAATTGATTTAAGGATTGGTAATACTATTATTTGATATGTACTTTTTTGGACATAAATTGTTTCAAAAATAATGGTTTTAATTCTTAGGTAACTTAATTTATATTAAGAAGAGACTCATTCCTTAGACTGATTACTTTAATAAATAAATGAAAAATTAATGTCATGATATTTTAAGAAATTAATGATTAGATATATTGTGCAAACCAAATATAATGTAATTGCAACAACTACTAATTTTAATCACTTGAAAGTTTGTGTTTAATGTATATTTGGGTTCTTTTTAAGAACTCTTGTGTGGTTGAGGTAATATAATCGCAAGTTGCATTTAGTCGCACAATACCACCCAATTAAGTTATAAGATGATGTCAAATGCTTACAATGTATGAAAGAAGCATTTGCGGCAATCAAAATTACTTAGAGGAATCAACATGCTTTGGAAAAGTCTTTAATTTGAGTTTAGGAATACCAAATGGTGAAATATATTAACTCTGGACAAATTCAGTATTTATTTTAAAAGAATAAAAAACCAAAGTTATCGTTGTCAATATTTCCCAAAACTATGTCCTCACTTTGCAGGTATATCAAAGAAAAAGACACGAACAAAAAAGAAACAAAAAAGAAAAAAGAAAAAAAGTAAGGCTTATGCATTAGAGATCCAAAAAGGGTAGGACAAAAACAAGAAGAAAAAAAAAACTAATAGACTTCACATATACGGAAAAGAGACATGGGACGAAAAAAAGAAAGAAAAAACACAATTAAAAAAAGAAGAAGAAAAGGGGTATATATAACCGATCAAAACAGCAAAGGACCAAAAAAGAAGCGAAAAAAGGAAATTTATAGACTTTACAGATCAAAAGAAGATATTGGAACAAAAAGAGATGAGGCCATGATTGAGCTTAGACAAGAGAAGAGAGAGAGATAGAGATACTACAACATATGGGAACCAAAAAATAAAACTTACAAGGAAAAGTCAGAAAAGAAACTAAAGAAAAGATCTTTCGAGGCATTTCAACTCCACCCAGCCATACAACTCGGGACCTCCGATCAGGAGATCTGTGCAATCAAAATAAGCGGCGAGAGAAGAATCAGACAGAGACTGAAAAAGAGTGAAGGCCCAAAAGAAAAAAAAAATAATAATAAGAGGATAAAAAAAAGGATTTGATTTTAGAGATCAAAACAACAAAGAAAAAATCAAAAGAGGGATGGAAAAATAAAAAGGAAAACAAATAAGAAACGTAGGCCATCTAAGGGATCAAAAATGAGAAGGGAGAACAAAAAAATGACAAGGAACGTATGGATTTACGATCAAGAAATCAACTTCGCAACCCACTAAAGGGGAAAACCATGAACTTTCGAGATCTCATGCTAAAGTATATTTCTTGCAAAGACTGGACGGCGGATAGGGAGAGGAGGTGGTGGCAATAAGTTCGGAAACTGACACAGTCGGAGGGGAAGAGAGAGAGAGAGAGAGAAGGAGGCCAGGAAAAGGACCCGACTAAACGGGGAGGTGGAGATATGAAAAGGGTGAACATATATCAGACAAGAGATGAGTCGTAAGAGATGGATAAGAAGAGGCCGGTGGCTGCGAAGGAAACGAGGGTCGGTTTCCATCGTAAACGCATATCGAAATCAAAAGGCCCGAAAAAATGGACCAGTCTTCTAACTCAACCCAAAGTGGTAAGTGCGAAAACTCTTGGGAAAAGTGGGCCTCTTCTGATAGGCCCAAGTCACTCCTTCCCCAATACAACAAGGGGCTGGCCTCTTTCGGACTGCATAAAGTGCGCCTTGTTTGAAGGGTCTGAATCTCTCCTTCTCCAAGACAACAAGGCCCTGGCATCCTTCGGTCCGGCACACAGTGGCCCTCGTCGTTTGAAAGACCCTAATCTCTCCCTCTCCTAAAAGACAAGGCTCAGGCCTCCTTTGGACTGCCCCAAGTGGCCCTCACCAGAAAGGCCTAAATCTCTACTTCTTCAATACAACAAGGCTCTGGCTCCTTTGGACTGGGCAAGGTGGCCCTCATCAGAAGGGCCCAAATCTCTACTTCTTCAATGCAACAAGGCTCCCAGATGAGCAGAGGAACCGGCTGGAAACACTTCAGCCATGAAACAAACAGAAGAAGAAAGTAGCTGTATTTTGTATATTATCAATCTGTAGTGTATACCGTGAGTTTTATACATAAAAGGCACAAATAGATACAATGATATCGGTACCCCTATAGGACTAGGATGATCATGGTGAGCTAAGTGATGTGACCGTGTGTGTAGGTGTAGGTGTAGGAATAGGTACAGTTAACAGCCCCCCGCAAGCTGAGTGGTCAGGATGAATAGTCACCTTGGATCGCAAAGAACGGAAGCGTGTCGTAGAAAGCCCTTTGGTGAAGATGTTTGCAGGTTGATCAGCAGAAGTGATAAAGTGAATGAGGAGCTGACCGCGGAGAAAATGCTCCCGAATGAAATGATAGTCGATCTCAATATGTTTGGTGCGAGCATGGAAGATAGGATTAGCAGCAAGATACAGTGCAGAGAGGTTGTCACACCAAAGAGTAAGGGGATGAGGAGGTAAAGCCCGAAGATCATGTAGAAGATATTTAATCCAGATGACTTCAGAAGCGGTATCAGCAAGGCATTTGTACTCGGCCTCGGTGCTGGAGTGGGCGACGGTCCGTTGTTTGCGCGAGCACCAGGAAATAAGGTTGGAACCGAGGAAGACACAGAAGCCACCAATAGAACGGCGATCATCACGGTCACTAGCCCAACTAGCATCGGAAAAAGCATGCAAGGCAGTTGAAGAACTGCGGGTAAAAGAGAGCCCATAGCGAGGAGTGTCAGCCAAATACCGCAAAATGCGCTTCACAGCTTGCCAGTGTGCAGTGGTGGGAGCATGAAGAAACTGACAAGCAGTGTTAACAGCATAAGCGATGTCCAGGTGAGTAAGTGTGAGCTACTAGAGGGCTCCCACAATGCTTTTGTACTGATGAGGATCAGGAAGGGGCTCGCCAGTCCACTAGGAAAGGGGCTCAGTGGGAGTGCATGGAGTGGGGACACCACGGGCATCAGTCATGTGGGCACGAGCAAGGATCTCATGGGTGAACTTTGCCTGATGAAGAAAGAGGCCATGTGAAGTGAAGTGAGCTTCCACACCAAGAAAGTAGTGGAGAGGGCCAAGATCCTTAATAGTAAACTCTTGCTGCAAGACTGCAAGAAGAGAGGAAAGAGGGGCTTGGGGGGAGCCCGTAAGTAAAATGTCATCAACATACACAAGAACCACACAACTGTAGTAGGAAGTATGGAGGAGGAAGAGAGAAGTGTCGGCAGCAGAGATATAGAAGCCCAGAGATAGTAGGAAGGCACTAAGGCGCTGGTACCAGACACGGGGGGCTTGTTTGAGCCCATAGAGTGACCGGCGAAGGCAACAAACATGGTGGGGCCGGGAGGAGTCCTGAAAACCAGGGGGCTGTAGCATGTAAACCTCCTCAGAGAAAGTGCCATGAAGAAAGGCATTGGAGACGTCCAACTGCCGAATATCCCAACCGCGAGAGTAGGCCAGGGCAATGACAGTGCGGATAGTAACTGGTTTAGCCACAGGGCTAAAGGTCTCGGTATAATCAATGCCGGGCTACTGGTGAAAGCCCTTAGCAACAAGCCGGGCTTTGTACCGCTCAAGAGACCCATTGGAACGAAGCTTAACCTTGTAGATCCACTTACAACCGATATGGCGAGCATAAGAAAGTAAAGGAACAAAATCCCAAGTATGGTTCTAGATGAGAGCAGTATACTTAGCGGCTATGGTAGAACGCCAGTGGGGGTCGCAAGAGGCTTGGGAAAAAGAGGTGGGTTCAGGGTAGGGATGAGTCTGGACAGTGAGAGCGAAGGTGTGGTTACGGGTAAGGGTGCGACGAGTAACAGTGCCATCTTTCAGGCGGGTGATCATAGGATGGTAAGGAGTAGGAGGGGTGGGGCCAGGCTGGGTGGCGGAGGAAGAGAGGGCAGGAAGAGGAGAAGAGGGAGAGGAAGGGGAAGGAGAGGAAGGAGGAGAGGGAGAGGAGAAAGGGCGATAGTGGGATCAGGAAAAGAGAAAAGAGGAAGAGAAATGGGAGAGGACGTAGAAGAGGGAGGAGAAGGGGGAAGGTGAGCAAACGGGAAGGTGGACTCATCAAAAAGAGCATCAGCAGCGATGTAGAAGCGACGGGTGTTGGGACAATAGCAGCGGTAGCCACGATAACTAGGAGAATAGCCAAGAAAAATACACAGACGAGAGCGAGGGAAAAGTTTGTGAGGGGAATAGGGACGAAGGTAAGGAAAAACAGCACAACCAAAGGCAGGAAGAGAGGAGAGATCAGGAGGAGAGTGAAAAATGGTTTGCTAGGGAGAGAGGTGATTAAGAACGAGGGTGGGAAGATGGTTAATCAAGAAAACGGAGGTCTCAAATGCAAAGTCCCAAAAATGGAGCGGGACATAAAAGTGAGTGAGGAGGGCAAGGCCGGTCTCAACAATGTGACGGTGTTTCCGTTCCGTAGTACCATTTTGGAACGGAGAGTAGGGATAGGCAATGCGCTGATGAATACCATGAGTGGTAAGAAAGGTATGAACAACAGTGGAGAGGAACTCGAGAGCACCATCACACTGAATCATGTGGAAAGGAAGCTGCAACTGGGTGGTGACATAAGAATGAAAGGCAGTGAAAATGGAGAAGAACTGAGAGCGAGCAGAGAAGGGATAGAGCCAAGTAAAACGAGAGTAATCATCCACAAAACAAACATAATATTTATAACCATTGATAGAAGTTACAGGGGTGGGGCCCCATACATCAAAATGAACCAGTTCAAGGGGAGAAGAAGCCCTAGACTGGGTGGGGGGATGGGGATGGCGATGGCTCTTACTAAGAGCACATGCAGTACATAGGGGAAGGGGGCCCGAGGGACAGGGGTGTTCGTCGAAGACAAAAGATGAACAACTACATCAGAGGATGGGTAGCCCAGACGATGATGCCACAGTGAGAGGGAGCTGGAAGACGAAGCAGAGAAGGCCGACGAAGGAGGAGTTGGGGCAAACAGAGAAAGGCGATAGAGACTGTGATCAAGAGGCTCGTGGAGGAGGATCTGACCAGTGTATAAGGAACAAGCAGTAAAGTGAGTAGGAGAAAAATGAAAGAGACAGTGGTTATCATGAGTAAAATGTGAAAGAGAAAGTAGATTTTTAGTAATACTAGGAAAAACAAGGACATCAGACAAGCGAAAGTAAGGAGGAGAGGAAGACTGAAAAGTACCTATATGGGTGATGGGAAGGGAGACACCATCGCCCACAGTCAGCTGCTGAGATCCAGTATAGGGAGTGACAGTGGTGAGAGAGGCGGGGCTGTCAGTGACATGGTGGGTGGCCCCGGAGTCAGCAAACCAAGCAAAGGCAGTAAGGGCTGAGGGGGGAGTGGAGGGAAGATGGTCCAAAGGAAGGGGTAGGGAGCTCAAATGGGCCAGAGGAGGTGGTCTCAAAAGAGGAGGGGGAGTGAAGGCCGAAGATGCTAAAGGGGCCAGGCCTGATAGAGGAGTTTGGGCTAGGCCCGAAGGAATATGGGATGGGTTTGAAAAGGGGTAGGAAGAAAGGGCCGTAGGTAGGTGGGCTGGGTCTAAAGAGGATGGGTAGTGGGTTGAGTTATGAGGGGGAGTGGGGTGGGCTTGGGCGAGGTGGGCTTGAGGGGAGGGGGGAGGTTAGGCCGGGAAGTAAAAAGGGAGGGTGAGTGAGTTGTTGGGCTGGGGGGGGTGGTGGTGTATCTGTCCCGGCATGTAGTGGCATAGTGGCCACGCCGGCGACAGATCTGGCAATAGGGGACGCACCGGCGGCCACCACGATCGCTGGCCACCGCATATGGCGGCACCGGCGGGGGGTTCACCTGTGGAAAAGAGGGATTTGGCAGCAACGGTGGCGAGGATTGCAGTGGAGAGGTGCATGGAGGCCACGCCGGCTGGGAAGAGCTTCGATTGGCAGAGGCAGAAGAGGGCAGACTATAAGCTGCAAAGGCCACGGGCAGAGGAGGAGCACTGGCATCTTGAGCGGCAACGTCGACCATGGACTCGTGAGAGAGAAGGAGTCCATGGAGATCTTCGCGCTGAGAGGGGCACGATGCAAGAGGATACTGAAATCGTGATGGTGAGGGGTTGAAATTCTGGGCCTAATCCGCGAAAAACGTGAGTGTTATAGTCGGAATCATGGAAGGACTCTCTGATTAGGGCTACTTGGTCAGCGATGTGGGTTGCTTGTTGAAGATATTCGGCAACGGTGCGGCCGCCTCGACGCATCGACTGAAGCTCCATGCGTAAAGAGGCGGCTGCGGGCGGTGGATTGAGCGGCAAAAGTGGTGGCTAAATAGAGCCAGATAGCGGCCAAAGAACGAAAGGTGGTGAGTTGGGCGACAATCGGAGTTGAGGTGGTCAAAAGCCATCCCATGGCGGTCCGATCACGGATGCGCCACTGGGAATGGGCGGGATTAGGGACTTGGGTGGGGCGAGAGGGCTGAGATGCGGTGGCAGAAACAGAGGCGGGAAGGATGAGATGGGTGGGTGGTTCAAGTTAGAACCGTCGACGACCAGAAGAAGCTGAGCGGCGTCGAGGTACGGTTCTATCATAGTCCGCTAGATGACATAGTTGTTGCCGGTGAGGTGTTCCAACAATGATGGCTCCAGAAGGATGGTAGGGTTAGGAGAGGCATAGGTCGAGTCGGAGGGTTTGGTTGCATCTGGGCCAGTAGTGGAGGAGGACATTAGGCTGGGTAGTAAGAGAGGGTGGGGTTAGGATGGGAAAAAAAAAGGAAGAGTGAAGGAGAGGAGAGCCCACTAGATGTCATCGGAGAACTTTTTTTGGCTCACGCCAGACTGGCTCGATACCAAGATGAGTAGAGGAACGGGCTGGAAACACTTCAGCCATGAAACAAACAGAAGAAGAAAGTAGCTGTATTTTGTATATTATCAATCTGTAGTGTACACCGTGAGTTTTATACATAAAAGGCACAAATAGATACAATGATATCGGTACCCCTATAGGACTAGGGTGATCATGGTGAGCTAAGTGATGTGACCGTGTGTGTAGGTGTAGGTGTAGGTGTAGGAATAGGTACATTTAACACTCCCGCCTGCACGGAGTGGGCGGTGTCTGAAACGCCTGTATCTCAGGCCTCCATTCGACTACCCCTTAAAAAATTGTAACCACCTGCAACGTCTTATATAAAATCGAAAAATGAAAAAGTCAGAAAATAAGCACTCGGTCATACAACTTGGGACCAGTGATAGTAGATCTGTGCAATCAGAATAAGAGGCGGGAGAAGAATCAGAGCCAGAAAAGAGTTAAGACCAAAAAAAAAAAAAAAGAGGGAGAAAGAGGATAAACAACACGTACCATATAGATTTAGCATATCCAGAAAAGGGATGGGAGAAATTCGAAAATTTTACAAATCAAAACCAAAAGGAAAAAATAAGGAAAGCATATGTTTGCCAGATATGGAGAGAAGGCTGTGGCTAAAAGTTCTGAAAGAGACATGGTCGGGAGGGGGAATATAGTCTTCTTAGGGTTAGCTCGTAGACTTTCACTAGGGATCCAAGTAGCATAAATGAAGGGAATGGTCATTTAAGTGAAAAAAAAAAAAACTCATTTGTTAGGAGAAATTTAAAAGGATGATGTAAAAACAATAATAATCAGACCTTTCTCGATTGAAAAACATGTTTATTGATATTGTTTGCCTAATTTCATGTGAGAGACTTGTGAAATAATTTTGCATAATTATCTTTTATCCAGTAATTACTTCATGTGAATATTTTTTACAATTTAATATATGGTTTTTTCACCTCGAAAAATCATCTTTATAATTTTATAAAGTATATTAGAGTTTTATTTTTTCCAATGTTAGAGCTTTGGTTTAATATTTCTTCATAATCCAAATTTAGTCTTTTTATACCATATGAAATGATCATGTACACCTCTCTTCGAAATATTTTAGTAAGGAAAAATTACATAAAATCATCCTTATCATTATATTATTTGTTCAATGTGTACACTTGTATGTAAAATTCCATCAAACAAGTTTTTGGACATGTAGACTTGCATGTAGAATTTTATTGAACACTAGACAATTTTGTTTTGCTAATCTTTATAGGAACAACTAGTTATTGCAAAGAACAAATTGTTCACTATGGAGGAAAATTTCTTTAGTTATTGCTTTTATTTTGATTATTCTTACTTTTGTACAAACCATTTAGTCTGCTAAATAAATTGAATTTCTTTTATTTTATTGAATGAGAGAAAACCAATACAATTTGCTTCAATAATATTTTCTATGATTTTGATTTCTTTCCTTGTGCAATAGATGTTTATGGTTATTTTGTATAAGCTAAATGATATCATTTGAATATTTTTATTCTGCCTCTATTTTATATTCTCAATATTTGTTTGTTTACATGGGATTTACAAGTTCTAAGTAGAATATTTATAGGCACAAAAATGGCTATGCAACATGTCATTTTCCACTCTCGCATCGTGTAGAATGAGAGAGGTACAAGAAAAGCATCTAAATTTATTCATGCCTATAAAAAATAGAATTAAATGCAAATAGGGTAATTTATTATTTTATATTTGTTTAGGTGTCCATCAGATTTGAGTTTCTCCAAGATATTTTAATAGAATGTGAAATGATAATGTGCATTACGTTTGCTTCTTAGTTTTGGGCATACATCTTTTGGCAATGCATTTCATAACACTTGGTAGCAGTTGTTAGAAAAGAAAACTTTATAGGATCTGTGTAGATAGATCTAAAACACCATTTGTATGATTTTGATTTAGCAAACAAACACAAAGAGAATAGATAGAAACATATTGCTCTTGCGATCTATTCTTTCAGTGTCATAAACCCAATAATGTGATTTGGAACTCGGGCTTAGGCGAATATCCTCTATTCTCATAAGAATCACTGGTTTGATGAGAGAACCTAGGGTTTTGTCTCTTTTTTAAAAAGCAACCTTATGAAACCCTAATAATAAGATGTATATATATCATGAGCTAGAGGATAAGACCTAGCCTTACTTTATGTGCAACCCAATAGGCCCACTCATCACAGCCCTATTTGGTTAGTCACGGCCCACATCAGCCAATCATATATAGAACTCATGGACCAACTTAATATAGCCCACTTAAGTAAGCTTAATAAAAATTAAGCTAACAGTAGCAACTGTGAATTATGATGCATTGATCTTTCAGTATCGTAGCACTCGCTTGAATTGTGAGGAGGGAAAGAAAGAACAACTAACAACCTACAAAATGAGAATGTAGGGTGGAAATATTTGGCATAGCTGCACATTGTCCGAGGGGTTATCCGGTCAAAGTTAATAGTTAAAAGGCAAGCCAATAATTCACTCTTCAAGAATGACAAGTACACAACCTTTCACTCTTAAGATTTACCCCACAGTATAAGAGTATTTATTGGTCCCATATGCTCGCTAGTTTGCCCGTAATGAGCCTTTGATCATGCGATCTAGTCCGTGGGCAGGAGTTGTCATCCATCGTCAAATCTAAGTAAGAGACACTTTGCTTAAGCTAGATGTCACCTATGCTGTGAGATCTATTAAAAAAAAGGACGCTTCCTAGGTCATGTGTTTGTTGCATGCTAGGTTGATTCCTAGTCATGGCTTGTGTGTGGTGAGATGGAGGCGAAGCAACAGATTTGCACTTGCATGCCTTGAGTAACACTTTTCAAAGCGAGTTGATATCTCTAAGTAGTTTTTGTTGCCGCAGATGCTTTTTTCATACTTTACAAGCATTTAACGTTATCTTATAACTTTGTTGGGTGGGTTGGGTTGTTGGAAATTATAGTGTTGCCCATATTTTATTGTCCATAGAATACATGTGTAAGGACTTTATTGTATTTTACAATTCTTTTATTCTTTAAGTGCCTTCGAGCAGATCACCTATTCTGTAAAAAATGTTTTTATCTATTTAAGTTATTTAAGGAGTTAAGATGTATAAAAAGCTGGATTAAAAGGATTTTTCCTTGCACAGTAGTCATGCCACAACTCAACCATACAATAGCTCGCTATCACCCTGTAATTGCTACATTCTTGCATATGTTGCTGCAAAAGTCATATTTAAATCTCTAATTTTGTTGTACATTAACTCAATTTGAACTAGTCTTTTCCCATTTTTGCATTTCTTCCTCATTCTTTTGATTTTTATTAATTTTTAAATTTTTCACTTTTCAAACATACATTGAAGTGCAATTTTGAAATTTATATCATTTTTCTTTGAATGAAATCTTTTGAAGGGAGGTGTAAATGATTTTTTCATATGCTAACAAAAGATTAAATTTGGATTGTGAAAAATATTAGTTAAAAATCCGACATTAGAAACAAGATAAAACTTATAATATGCAGTATAAAATTAGATAATTCCTCTTCACTTAGAAAATCCTAAAAATGGTTATTTGATTTAAGAAAAAAACATAAATTGAACTATAAAAAAAATTGACATAACACGATTACTAAATAAAAGATAATTATGTAAAAAAATTTTACAAAAGTCTCACATAAAATTAGGCAAACATCAACATCAAACATGTTTCGTAACAAAAAATGTCCTACTATTATAGTTTTTAACATCATCCATTTAAATTACTTGCTAATAAATGAGGTTTTTCATTTTTGTTTTCTAGTAGATGACCATTCCCTTTGTCTATGCTGCTTGGATCTCATGTCAAGTGTACGGGTTAGCCTTTAGAAGTCTATTACCAAACATTGGCGTTTATAAAAATCGAAAAGTGTATGCAATGCCCATCATTTTGGTAGTACACGAATAAGGCCTTATTTGATAAAAATCCTTGATGATTATTGTTGCAAAAAGAAAATTAATTAAGCTGCAAATTGTCATATCTTACGCCCATATTTGATGATATCTTCCTTCTTAGGCAAGCTATAAAGTAACAAAAGATCAGCCTACTCACAAGGCCCAAGTGGCACGTCGCCTAAAAATTCCTCATGCCACCCAACCTAGGCCTAACTTAGCCCAAGAAGTCGAAGTGCCAAAAGAGCCGACTAGTCCTGCCTAAGGCATGGATGAACGAGCTCCACAAGATACATAGGCCGATGGCTAGCAGGGCAATCTGAATGGCAAAAGTGGCATCAACTAGGCAATAGTAGCCATAAAACAACTTTCCCGACTGACATGAGCAGATTTTATCATAATAGAACTCCACTGATACAAAATTTATAACTAGAGACATTGGACTTTGGAATGCTTGGGCATCAGATGGTGAAGGGATCATAGGGGTTTTACTTTTCAGGCAATCAAATGGATAATTTATATGCTAAGCAAAGTTGCAAATTGAAATTTATAAAAGTGACGAACCTTGTTATACTGGAAAATAAAACATTTCGGCCTTCTAAAAGAGGCCCACTTTATGCAAGGCGTTTATTGATTTTTTGATTAAGCTACAAGTTGAATGCACCATGCTAAATTAGGCAATTCCTCTTTATATAAGTAAAGGGACCCTTTCTTTCTAAGTATTTGTATGGAACATGCTTTTCTTTGCTTTGATCATTTTACTTTTATCCTAAGATTCTTCTTGTAATGTTGTAGGATTTGTATAGGCATGGTTGCCTACCATTTTTATTTGGTAACATAGAAAAGTTGAGTGTTAGAGGAATTTCAAGCAGTACGACAACTAAACCATTGTTTTCCCTTCTAAGAGGAACAACTAATCTAAAGTGCATCTCATCTTGGTGTTGAAATCAAGTTGTGTTAAGAATAACATGAAATGTCTCATATTCTTTAAAGTTTTACTTAAGAATTCTCATTAAAATCAAAATATTTAACTTTTTTTACAAGCTTGTTCCAAAGAAGAAATTGGCAATTATTTTGTTTGCTCCTTGCTCAAATCATTTTCTTGTTCTTTTTTTTATTTATTTTTTTTTTATTTTTAACAGCTCAAAGGTTCAAGTTTTTCAGAAAAGTCCAACTTTGTGATGCAACATATTTCCCCATCATTTGAAAATAGGAGTTGTGAAGCATTTTAGTAGAGGAAGAAGTGGTACTAATAAAGCATTTGTTCAAGAATGCAAAAGAATCGGAAATGGTAGTCATTTTGTACACATCACCAAACTCACAAGGAGTCATTACCGAGTTTGGAGGGTTCAAGTTTTGCCTAACGGATTTACGTTCATATCTAACATCATCTGAATAAGTTTATATGGAAACTTATTAAAATGTATGTTCCCTCACGATTAAGTTTCCTATGGTTCTACTTATATTATCTTCTCCAATATGTTACCTCCTTTGCTTCTTATAATAGTCTTCACTCACTAAGCACAATTAGATCTTGGTTTTTAATTTCTGCCCGTTCTGCTCACCACAAGAGCAAGGCGGAGAGTTGGTTCATTGGATTCGAGATCCACTAGTAAACATAATTTTGTGGTTGTTATTCTTTATGAATTCATTCACGCATTATTCCATTATATGGAAAAGCTTATGAAGATGCTATTTGAATACGAACCAAACTTGTATATTGTTTCACTTGAATATGATTTTTTCTTTAGTTTAAACATATTTAAGCATTTACATATTCTTTTTACATTCATTGCTTTGATAGTTTATAATTTTTATGTTTGGATTTTTAATCTTTAGACATTAGTTTTGTTCATTAAGCAACTCATTGTCCAGTGGCATTATCCGTGAAGATATTTGAAAAATAGAGCATTAATGTATTGTGTATATTTATGGTAATATCATACATTCCTATTCTTTTTATGTTAGCTATAACAACTTAGGCTTTTTTTTATATTAACTTATACAACATATTTTACTAAATAGCATGACATTCTGTATGGCAATAACATCTTTATCCTTTCAGATCATGTATTTAAAAATAAAATTGATTTAAAGATTAGTAATACCATTATTTGATATGTACTTTGTTGGATATAAAATAAGTTCAAAAAATGGTTTTAATGCTTAGGCAGCTTAATTTTTAATAAGAAGAAGCTCATTCCTTAGTTCATTCCTCAATGTCATGGTATTTTAAGAAATCAATGATTAAATATATTGTGAGAAACTAAATATCATATGATATATCATATCCATCGGTCCGTATTTTTAGTTCGGAACATAGGTGCATGCATGGTTGGACGCACATTGACACATAGCGTCCTATATATAAAGGTTGAAGAATGCTGAAAAGCCCTTGTGAAAAGGTAGGCTGAGCCTTATTGTATGGAGAAAGAGAGATTTGGGCTTTCAAACAGGGCCTACTTTGTGCTGGTGTTTTCGCACTAGTCACTTTAAATTGAGTTAGAAGACCGTTAGATGCACCGTTTTGTTAGGTGTTTTAATCCCAATGTGCCTTTATGAGGGAAACCTGGCATCGTGGCCTTCAACGCCACAGGCCTTCCACCTTGTCTCGTGACAAAAGGCTTCTTCATTTTTATATTTCAGATATATCCTTTTCTTGCCTTGTTGTCTCTTTCCGACCTTCGTCACCTTCGAACCTTCTTGTCATACCCTCGTCTTCCTACCCGCTATCCAGTCTTCTGATGAAATATACTTTAACATAAGATGCAGTAATGTCTGTAGCTTTTCAGGTTGGTTGGTTACAAAGTTGATTCTTTGATTGTAAATTCATGTGGTCCTTTTTTTTTTCTGCCATCTTTTTTTTGATCGATTAAATCATTGTGTTTCTTTTTATTTTTTCCTTTTTATTTTCATCTCTCTTTTGATTTGTTAAATCTAAGTGCCATTTTTCTTTTTTCTCTGATCTGTTAGATCTCTTACTTGGTCTTTTTTTTATATATTTTATTTGCTTCCCATCTCTTTTTTTGATTTGTAAAATCTTTGTTCCCATATCTTTTTTGGATATGTTATATCTATATGTTAGTTAACTCTTTTGTTTCTTGTCTCATATTTTGATTGCAAAGATCTCTTGATTAGAGGTCCTGAGTTGTATGACTAGTTAGAGAAATCCTTTCAAAGATCTTATCTTTTGTTTCTTTTCTGACTTTTTCTTTAAATTTTAATTTTTAGTTTCCATATCTTGTTATCTTTCTCATCTTTTCTTTTGTCAAATTTCTTCTCCATTCTCATATTTGCCTCTTCATTTAAGCTTAATTGTTTTTTTTTGATCTGTTAAACCTATAAGTTCCCCCCCTTTTTTTTTCTCTCCACCATATCTCTTTTGATCTGTTAAACCTATTTGTTTCTTATTTCTTTTTTTTTTTTCCTTTCATTTCTCTTTTGATCTGTTAAACCTATTTGTTTCTTATTTGTTTCTTTTTTCCTTTCATTTCTCTTTTAAGCTGTTAAACCTAGTTGTTTCTTATTTCTTTTTTTTTTTTCGCTTCCATTTTTCTTTCGGTATGTTAAATTTATACATTTTTTACTCTTTTTTTTTGTTGGGTGTCTCAGGTTGTTCTCATATGTTACTTTTTGAATATTCCTTTTTTATTGTTTTTTCATCTGTTAAATTTTTTTTCAAAACTTTTATTTTTGGGTTTCCATCTGTTTGGTAAAATTCTACATACAAGTGTACATGTCGAACAAGTAATATAATGATCAGTATGAGTATCGTCCCACGAAGACTGATGTTTACTAAACTAATTAAGTACTAATGATGAATAGAATCTAGGATTTATCTAGCAACTCAAAGTGGTAAAACATGGACTAAACAACTAAATTTAACCTAAGCTTGATTAACCAAAGATGCTAGAGCGTCTGATTTCACCTAGTTACTAGTTACAAATGTCGATCATCCATGCTAGCTAGATTAATTCTACTCATGTGATGGCGGAATCTCCTAACTTATTCATTATCCTATGTCAAAGTATAGCGAACCTACTTAGCTCATTAACTCACTGTGAGTCTGTATATGAGTTAAATAAGCTAAATGCATTAAGATATGTGAATATTCCAGTTTACACCTAAAGTCACACAAATCATATGGTATATGTCTATCCATATTAATCTATGGTTGCATATTACATGAAGCAACTACATGTCATCTCTGTTCGGTCTCAAACATGCAAATCATATCAATTAAGTGATATATAATCACCTAAAAGCATTAAGCTCTGTAATATGCAACTTCACATTCATAAAATATCTCACAAAATATAAATAATCATAATATTCCTACTTCATAATCAAGTTCCATCATAGCTCTAACAAACTAAACTAGAACAACATATTTATTGATAACTCTATATTTTATAGAGTTATTAATAGTATTTTAGGTAATGTTTAATATAGTTTTTATTAAATTATATTTGTATTTAATTATATTTTATTATTTTATGTAGTAAACCCAAAAGAAAAGAAAAAGAAAAAAAGGAAACAATAAATCAACAAAAATGTTCACCAATTATCACACCATTTATCATGTGAGATCCTTGACAAAGAAAGAAGGAAAAGAGAGGAAACACGTGGGACCTATGTAGAAGAATTGACGAAGGTGAACGTGAAAGTCAAAGGAAGGAAAGAGAAATGGGAAATGCTTTTATTGAGAAAACGGTCGGCAAGTGGGTATGGTGAGTGGAAAACACGTGGGACCCAGCTATTATGTAAAAGAGAGAGGAGAAATTAATGGGTTCTTTGCCGCGTGAGTGGAAAAACGTGGGAACAATGAGAAACGTGTGAAGAGGAAGAAGCGGCTTTTATTTGGAAGGAGGCGGACCGAACAAAACGAGGGGATAAACGGAAATAACAGAGAGAAGGCCGAAGCATCGTGTGGCTTCTCCCGCGCCGGAAAATCAGAATCCACGCCCGACAGCGCGGGACTCTGTGACGTCGGACGGAAGTGCGAACACCGACCGTACGCACGTTCTTTTCCGGCGAGGGAGCTTTGTATTATCTAGGCAATATTTTCTGTTTTCTAACCTTATTTTGTGTGTTTTCCGACGAGGGGAGACCAGATTTGCATTCCTTGTATAATTTCCTGCAATTCTGTGGCAGTTGTGTGTGAATTCGTGGTAGTTTTAGGCGAAGAAGTGCAAACGCCAACTTTGTCTTTTTCGTCAGATTTACATATTTCTGTTGGGGATTTGCTCAATCTATTTGCAGATCTGCAATCTACACATCCCGATCTATCTTTCCTGAAGTTTCTGTGAAGACAGGCGGCGGACGGCGGCGACGCGTGGTGGCCGGACGGCGGCGCATGTCACCGGTGCGTGTCAGCGCGTGCGAAAGCGCGTGAGGGCGCGTCTCTACTTGTTTTCTTCTCGTTTTCCAGACAGCTTCTCCTCCTCCTCCTGATGTGCAGATTTGTGCAATTTGTTTTGTGATTTGAAAACATTTCGTGACAGCTTTAATGTTTTTAAATTTTAGAATATTTTGTTCACGTTTTTGCACTGATTTAATTTGTGTAAATATGTTATTTTAATTTATTGTGTTAGAGCTACGATGGAACTTGATTATGATGTATGAATGATGAGATTGTTTGTGTTTTGTGAGATATTTTAGGAATGTGAAGTTGCATGTTATTGATCTTAATGCATTTAAGTGATTAGCTACCACTTAGATAATCTGATTTACATATTTGAGTTCGAACGACGACAATATGCAGTTGCTTCATGTAATATACAACCATAGATTAATATGGATAAAACTATACCATATGATTTGTGTGGCTTTAGGTGTAAACTGGAATTTTCACAAATCTTAATGTATTTAGTTCATTTAATTCATATGTAGACATACAATGAGTTAATGAATTAAGTAAGTTTGTTACACCTAGACATAGGGTAGTGAATACATTAAGAAATTCTGCCATCACATGAATAGAATAAATCTTACAAGCATAAATGATCAGTATTTGTACTGAGTAATTAGGTGAAATCGAAAGTTCTAGCACATTTCGTTTATCAATTTTAGATTAAATTTAATTTTTAAATTCATATTTTACCATTTTGAGTTGCTAGATAAACTTTAGAGTCTATTCATCATTAGTAATTAGTTAGTTTAGTGAACACTAGTCTTCGTGGGACGATATCTGTACTTATCATTATATTACTTGTTCGACATATACACTTGCATGTAGGATTTAACCGAACATTTATAGAAATTAAATTAGTGCAAAAATGTGAACAAAACATTCTAGAATTTAAAAACATTAAAGATGTCACCAAAATGTCTTTAAATCACAAAAGGATTACACAAATCTGCACATAAGGGGGAGAAGAAGAATCTGTCTAAAGAACGGGAGAAAAACAAGCTGACACGCGCCCTCACGCGCTTTCGCACGTGCTGCCACGCGCCGCTGCCGCCCGCCGCCGGTCTTCACAGAAACTTCCAGAGAGGTAGATTAGGATGTCTGGAGTGCCAATCTGCTGAGAAATCCTTCAAATCTGCTCCAGAAACGTGTAGATCTGACGGAAAAGGTTCAAACGGTGTTCGCCGTTCTTTGCCGGAAATCGCATGCAACTGCTACAGATTTGCCAGAAATTGCATAAGGAAGGCATATTCGGTATCCCCTCGTCGGAAACTCCCAAAAATTGCCGGAAAAATGCAACTTTGATGGTCGAGACTCTCGGTATCGCGCTCTCCTTCGTCGAAAAAGAACGTGCGGACGGTCTGCGTTCGCACGACCGTCACGTGTTCTCAGGGTCCCGCACTGTCGCGCGTGGACTCTGACTTTTCGGCGAGGGAAGTGCACACCGTCTGCCGTCCGCTGTTCGGTCTTCCTTCTCTTTCCTCCTGTTTTTTCCGATTTCCTCTCTTTTCTTCTCCCCTTACTGCGGTCCCGCATGATAATTCCCTTTTTTCCTTTTCACAGTCCCACGTGTTTCCTTTTTATTTGACTTTTCTTTGTAATTCATGTTCACGCTCCCACTTCTTTCCTATGGTCCCGCACAATAGCCTTCTTCTCCATTTTTTTTATCTTTTCCTCACATGGACTCACGTGCACCTTTGCTTATTTTCTTTCTTTTCTCTTAATCTTTTGCTTCATTTCTCTTATTTTTTTTTTGCCTATTTTGGGTTTACTGCATAAAATAACAGAATATACATAAATATAAGTAAATACAACTATAATCTAATAAAAATAAAATTAAATATTACCTAAAATAATTAAAATAACTTTAATAGAGTTATCGCCGTCACTTATTTTCAAGCATATATAAACGAAACCTTACTGGAATCTCGTCTGCGCCTCCTTCTCCAATGGCCAATTCCAGCCCTTCTTCGACCTCTCCGATTTCCACTCCCCCTTCCGCCCTTCCCCGTGACCCGTATGCCCTTAGTCCGGCCGATTTACATCCGATCAACATTGTCTCCAAGAAATTGACCGACGAGGCTAACTGGACCACTTGGAGCGGCCAGCTTCGCACAGTCTTTCTTGCCCGCAACAAGCTCCCTTTTCTCACCGGCGACTTGCCCCGACCGACCGATGATCTCGACGTAGCTGCTAAATGGGATCAATGTCAAGCCGCTTTGAAGACCTGGCTTGTTCATTTGGTCGACCATGAACTTGAAAGTATGGTTTCGCAACCCGAAAATTGAAAAAAAATAGCCACGCAATTGTTTTCACAAGTTAGTTTCTGGATAGATAATAAATTATGTTGAAAACGAAGGGCATATAAAATATTAGAGAGATGTAATTTGGGGTAAGGGTGACAAGTGCCAATATGGGTGACAGGACTAGTGGTTTTATCAGGTAAAGTAATGCAAAGGGGAGTAATGCATGGATAGAAAGAGCTCAACATGCCTAAATGACAAGTGATATGGCCGCTAGCCCCGGAATTAATAATCCATGAGGAAGAAATGGAAGGGACAAAGGAAGAGACGGTACCTGAAAATGGGTCAGAGGAGCCCGTTTGATTGATGAGGTTCAAGAGTTTTTGTTGCTGGTCGGCAGTGAGTTGGAGCCCAGTAGGACTCCCATAAGTGCTACCAAGGGCTGGGCCTATGATGCTAGGGCTAGATAGGCCATAAGGGGACATAGGGGGCCCCAAAACCCATGGGGGTTGGAGGCCCAAAAGGAGAAGAAAGTAGGGCGCCATCAGCAACAACATGATGGGCATTGGGCCCATGATAAGGAGGTCAACATCGAGGAGTGCCCCTAGGCTTGGGCTTCCAGTCAGCCAGGTAGCCCACCAAGAGAAAGCATTTCTCGCGGGTGTGGCTAGGCCGGCTGTAATGGATGCAGACAGGCTGCGGGCTTGCAGATGGGGCAGGGGCTGGACTAGGGAGCCCATGCGGGCCAAGTGTGGAGTCAGGCCCGTGGGAGCCAGGGTCAGAGGCCCAAGGTCCAAGCTGAGAGGAAGAGCGTCCACCGGGCAGAGTGGGTGAAGGAGGATCCCGACGAGCGTGGAATGCGCTATGGTTGCTGGAAAGGGTACGACTGTCATTCTGGGATCTTTGGTGAACGTCTTGCTTCACCAGGGCATAGATGCGCTCCAAGGATGGAAGGGAATCACGGGAAGGATGTTGCTACGAAGAGTATTGAACTCGTCAGGCAAGGCAAGGAGAAACTTGAGCGTGAGATCATCTTGATCTTTTGTTTGAAGATGGGAGTTGATGTTGTAGGTGCAATGGCCCCAATGGCCGCAATGGCCGCAATGGCCGCATTGGCAGCGAATCAGTGGCTCCTGGGCATCAAGTTCATCGTGGAGATCCTTGAGACAGACATAAAAGGCGGTGAGGGCGGCGCCGGTAGAGCCGTCAGCAAGGCGTAGGTCGCCAATAGCTTGTTGAATGGAGTATTTCTGGGTTCCGGAAAGCTTCGCAAAGCTGTCATGGAGCAATGCCCAAATGATGTCCATGGTGTCGAGTTGCGAAACCATACTTTCAAGTTCAGGGTCAACTAAATGAACAAGCCAGGTCTTTAAAGTGGCTTGACATTGATCCCATTTCGCAGCTGCGTTGGGATCATCGGTCGGTCGGGGCAAGTCGCTGGTGAGAAAAGGGAGCTTGTTGCAGGCGAGAAAGACTGTGCAAACCTGGCCGCTCTAAGTGGTCTAGTTAGCCTCGCTGGTTAATTTCTTGGAGACAATGCTGATCGGCTGTAAATCAACCGGACTAAAGGCATACGGGTCTCGGGGAAGGGCGGAAGTGGGAGTGGAAATCGGAAAGGAGGTCGAAGAAGGGCTGGAATTGGCCATTGGAGAAGGAGGCACAAACGAGATTCCAGTAGGGTTTCGAATTGGGGCAAGGGTATCAGGGTAAATTGTGGGTAGGTGAGGGGTAATTTAGGGAAGAAAAAAAATAGAATATTTGAAAAATAATAAGGAAGAGAGAGAAAAAAAAAACAGAACAGGTTGCACTTCACTCTAATAGGACGGCTGGAAGGATGAGGCGTGCAGAAAAAAATGGAGGTCTCAAAGGAAGGATGGCTCTAGATACCACTTCACTTATTTTCAAGCATATATAAACGAATGATTGTCCTTTTTTAACCTTTGCTTGGTTCATTTATCAACATAATATGCCTTATAAAGTTAGAACTTCAACCACACTCTCCGTTTTATCTTTTAGACGGGCCACTCAATGGAACCACATGTCCATCCTTTTCTGGGCCTCCATTACCCATACCCCTCTCACCCCTCTCACCCCTCTCGTTCTCTTATTTCTTATTTATGCTTTGTGCCCTGTAAAGTTAGAACTTTACCCACCCTCTCCACTTAATTTTTTAAACGGGCTAATTGATGGAACCACAGACCCATCCTTTTTTGGGCCTTTGATCCCCACCCCATCCCCTCTCTCTTTCTCTCATTTCTTATTTTGGCCCTAGTGTGACCTTGATCGTGGCCTCTCGATCTACTCGCTGGATGGAACGCCCGGATTGTATCCTAGCCTCTCTTTTTTTTTTTCACTTGTTTCTTCACAGCCCTTGACAAGCCTTTTGAAGGGATATACCCTAACATGGGATGAGGTGAAGTCTATAACTCTTCAGTTTGATTGTTTGAATTTAAACCTATACATTGTTTTACCTTTTTTTTTTTTTAATATTTCTATTTGATCTATAGCTTTTTTTTTTTTTTGATAATTAGGAAAGGCAATCCGTTTGGAGAAGCCCAACACTCATATGGTCTTCTAGGCTTAACCTCAAGTTGAACTTCTATTCTTCTCCCTCTCTCTCTCTCGATCTCTCGAGCATGATCCATAGCTTTATCCATAAGACTTCGTAAGCCTCATAAGTCATAATAGGAAATAGAGAGATATGCCTTATAAGCTTTACTTGTGTATTGCTCAAGATGATCGAGTACACTAGCACTTGTGCCTTTTATAGAGCTAAATTACAAAGGCGGAGAGGTTAAAGACTAACTTATAGTTATAACATAATAGTTAAGTAAGTTAATGTTCAATTGGAGAGGTAGGTGACGTGTGAGATGAGTTGGCATTGGTTTCTATGCTTTCAATCTGACTCTTGTGAATGTATTTCATCACCAACCATCCTTTTTTTTTTTCCTGATCTATTACATTTGTACATTACATTCTAGCGAATTGCAGAAGTGAGTTAGGATTGGCTAGTACTCATGACCTGTACTTAGTATATAGATATTTGTTACTATGTACAAATATATGTTTATCCAATATATAATATGTGTCATGGGCCCATATACAAATATTTGTTTTTGACTCGAGTATATGACTTGAGTGTATGACCTGAGTATATGACTTGAGTGTATGACCTGAGTATATGACTCGAGTGTATGACCTATATTATGTTTAGGCATAATATGGGTTATTGGGCCAATCATTGTACAAATATCTATTTCTCTAATACATAATATGGGTCATTACCAAGTATCAGTCATGATTACTACTTAATCCCAACTCACTTCTGGGTGGTTAGATCCTTTAACTTGGTTTCGCTTAAAACTCCTATGCAAGGAAGAATCTTTTGCTACTTTTTGCCTCTACCACCTCTGACAAGCCCTCATTCTTTTCTATTCTTACCCCCTCTAACAAGCCATTTATCAGGTAGAAATTCATACTAACAAGAAAGTTAACCAAATTTTAGTTTTGAATGGATTCAATCCTATTTGTCAACTCATGTTCTTTTTTCATGTACTCCCACAGGAAGTCATCAAACCTCTGATTCTCCAACTTGAAAGATTTTACAGAGAGCATTCTTTGCGAGAAATCTTTCTCAATGATTGTTCAAACTTAAAATACCTAACATCGAAAAGCATGATATGAGAGTAAAAAATTGAAAGATCAAAATCGGGTCAGAACATGAAAGAGATGGATAATAATAGTAAAAGCATGAAGAAGATAGATACAATACAAAACAAGTAAAAAAAATTGAAAAATCCAACTCCAAAAAGTAAATATTGGGGTTGGGCTTGGTTAAGATTAGGGCCCAACTTTTTTCAAGGATTGTTTGGAGCTCATTCATCCATGCCTTAGACATGGCTAGTTATTTCTTTTGGCACTTCAGCTTCTCGGATTAAGTTGGGCCCAAGTTAGGTCACATCGGGAATTTTTGGGCTACGTCCCACTTAGGCCTTGTGAATAGGCTGATCCTTTGTTACATTATAGCTTGCCCAAGAAGGAAGATAACATTAATATGGGCATAAGATATGACAATTTGCAACCTGATTAATTTTTTTTTGGCAACAATAAGCATCAAAGACGTTATATTTACCAAATAAGGTCCTATCGTGTCATAACAAAATGAAATGACAACGAGGTTAGTACAAACACATTGAGATGTGTGAAGGAGAATTTATAGAATACTATAATGGGCATTGCATACATTTCTCAATTTTTATAAAAGCCAATGTCTGGTAATAGACGTCTAAAGGCTAACCCGTACACTTCACATGAGATCAAAGTAGCATAGACGAAGGGAATGTCATCTACTACCAAAAAAAAAAAAACTCCCCTCATTTATTGGAAATAATTTAAAAGGATGATGTCAAAAACTATAATAGTAGGACATTTTTTGTTATGAAACATGTTTGATGTTGATATTTGCCTAATTTTATGTGAGACTTTTGTAAGATAGTTTACATAAATCTTTTTTCTGGTAATCATGTTACGTCAATTTTTTTTGCAATTCAATTTATGTTTTTTTTTATATCAAATGATCATTTTTAGGATTTCTAAGTGAAAAGGAATTATCTAATTTTATACATCATATTACAAGTTTTATCTTTTT
Source organism: Casuarina equisetifolia (assembly GCA_028551475.1). Classification (NCBI taxonomy): domain Eukaryota; kingdom Viridiplantae; phylum Streptophyta; class Magnoliopsida; order Fagales; family Casuarinaceae; genus Casuarina; species Casuarina equisetifolia. The sequence continues at coordinate 22,595,848 of CM052360.1, forward strand.
TCCAATGTTAAGAGTTTTTGACTTCCAAATTTAATCTTTTTGTACCATATGAAAAAATCATGTACACCTCCCTTCAAAAGATTTCATCAAAACAAAAGTGACATAAATTTCAAAACTGCACTTTAATGGTTGTTTGAAAAGCGATTGCTGAAAAATTTTAGAATTAACAAAAATCAAAAGACTAAGGAAGTAATGGAAAAATGGGAAATGACTAGTTCAAAATGAGTTAATGTACAACTAAATTAGAGATTTGGATATGACCTTTGCAGTAGCATATGTGTGAAAGTTGCAATTCTAGGGTGATGGCAAGCCATTGTATGGTTGGGTTGTTGTATGGCTATAATGCAAAGAGAAGTCCTTTTAATCTAGTTTTTTATACATCTCAGCTTCTCTAATACATTATTTATCAATATAAAACATAAAGCGTTTTACTAAGCTTGATTTTATCTCGTTAGAATTCTATATGGTGTAAGAGCTTGAAAACTACAAAATCATTGCATTATCTTCACCTATAACAAGTTCTTGCCATTGAGTAAATGTAGTTTTATGGCTGTTATTTTTTATGAATTCATTCATGCGTTACTTCATTATATGGAAAAGCTTATGAAAACACTATTTGAACATGAACAAAGCTTGTATATTGTTTCACTTGAATAAAGTTTTCCTTCAATTTAAACACATTCAAGCATTTACATATTCTTCTTGCATTCATTCCTTCAATAGTATTTAAGTGGCCAATCATGCTTTTACCAAGAACAATCTTGAAAAGGTTCTTCATAGCATTTAAGTGGCCACAATTCTTAACATATAGGATGATTTTGTGTTTAGATGTTATGTTACGTGCAGAGTGTTCTCGTATTGTTTTGAGTTTTGCACTTTCCTTGCGTGGTGATGGATGTGATTGCAAATCATGGTTGTCACTTGATAAGCCAAGAGACGAGAGAATGAAAAAGGAAAAAATAAGGATTCCTTTTTAATTGTTCAGACATACTTAGTTTTCATAATCCTAACAAAACTGGGGCTTCCTTCTTGGTTTATGGATATGTTTTTGGTGAGAGGATTGAAGTGCAATATATAAGATGTATTTGCCAATAAACATATTGAGTTAGGTCATTAGAATATGTTATTAAATAAAGGAGATATTGTAATTTTATAAAAATATCTAAAATTTTAGTCATTTTAAAAGTCTAAAAATTTAGTTAATCTAGGAATCCAAAACTCAATTATTTTAAGAGCTCAAAACTCTATTATTCTAGAAGTTCAAAACTCAATTGATTTAGAAGTCTAAAACTCAATTGTGTTTCCTCTATAAGGAAAGTAGTGAAATCGCCCAAAATAACAAACATGATGATTGGAGTGTTACATAGGCAATACATATACAACTTGCAAAGTAGTGAAGCATAAGGCACAAAGAAACCATAGCATAAAATTTCAAACCTAAAATCCTCAATTGTAGTGAAAGGTTGAAGCATTTACTCCACCCTCCACACCCTTCCAAAGTTCACGCATACAAAATCATAATACATAACACCGCCTATGACAACACTGTTACTAAACAAACTCTATAAAAAATACAAAATCAAAACGTGGATCATATATGCAATTACTGGGCTCATTACTCATAGCACAAATCCTTGCACTTTGTTTCACCCACTGCTTCTATAGAATGTCATACAACTAATGCTTCAACAAACGAGCATAGGGCCAGAACAACAAGCTAATCTTTGCTACGACCTCCATGCCCAATGCTCCTCTTAGGGCCAGGCCAACAAATTAATCATACATCCTTAAACTCTTAGCATCCTAAGACCATTCAACTTCATTCAGAATGACAATCCTTTCTTTTGCAAGCCCAACTCCTTCCTTTTTTGCAAACCTAACATTTTACTTTTTTACTACAATTTTGTGCTTCTCCCAAACTTTTAGAATGCTCATTTTTATATCATATTCTACAAAAGACTTCTCATACAATTGTAGAAATTTAAAATACCTAAGACTCTTCTAGGCTTGCACTCAAGTTTAACGAACAAAGTGTCCTATTTCCCTACGTATCTCTAGATGATGTTCTAGAGATCCAGATCCGTACCTATAAGACTTCACAACCCTAAGTTTTCTATATCTACTTTAGGCCAAACTACATCAAAGTGTGTTCTCTATTTTTTTGATCATTTAACTCAATACACTACATTTCCTATTTTGTTTTTAAGTTCTCAATACTTAACCAATCTAATACAAGGCTACAATCAACAACCTTTAAAGCCTTACCCCTAGGTGGCTCTAGGATTCCTAATGAACTCCCATTTAGCCTCTATGTTTCAATATAAGTACTATGCACACGTAATTTTTTAAAACCCTTTCATCTAAAATAACCTTAGGTTTTCTCTTAGGTTTTCTCTTATCATATTTTGAAGTATATTTTCATTCAAAGTAAAACATCTATGACCTCCATATTTGTTAACTTTTTAACTTGAACTAAAATATACTTTAAAATGAGAGAGAAGAGAACCTAAAATTGATTCAAATGAAAGGGCCTAAAAAATTACTTATGTATGGTACTTATACCAAAACCCATAGGCCACTTAGGAATTCTTTGGGAACCTTAGAGCAACTTAAGAGCAAGACTTTAGAGGCCATTGTCTAAAAAAAAAAAAGAACGCAAACATGTATTAGATCGATTAAGAATTAAAAGCACAAAAAGAAAATAAAAAAATGTAATACACCAAGTTAAATAATCAAAAAAATAAAGAACATGAACTTGTATAGATGGCCCCAAGCAAATGTACAAAAATTATGAACTAATGCAAACTTAAGAAAGGCTATGAAGTCTTATGAGTAGAATCATGGATTGGAGCATTATCCAAAGATACACCAAGAGTAAGGATACCTTGATCATTCAAACCGAGGGCAAGCTAGAAAAGCTTAAGAGTCTTAAGTGTTTTAAATTGCTACTATCATTAGGAAAGTCTTTTGTAGAATGTCATCTAAATAGAAAATTCTATAAGTCTTGGAGAAGTGCAGAGTTGTGATAAAGAAGTAGAATGTTGGACTTTCAAAAGAGGAAGGGGTCATTGCAGACGAAGCTAAATGGTCCAAGCATGGTGTCAGAAAGAGTATGATTTGCTTGCTAGCTTGGACCAAAGAGAAGCATCGAGTTTATCCACAAGAGCATTGCAAATAGAGGTCATAACAAAGAGCTAAGATATGAGACAAATTAAAGGAGGGAAAGGAATAAACTAAGGTCACTCAATTGTGTTAAAACTCTCTCTAACATAATTGAATGTCTTCAAAATTTAAACTTTTAAGGATATTTTGGACATCCAACGCTGATGGAGTTAGGGTTTAGTGTAATCATTGAATTTTTAACTTTTTCCTCAAAACAAAGAAAAAGTAACAAACCGACCTAAGATATGATACAAAGTGAAGGAGAGAAGGGGATCAAGCTCTTTCTTACACAATCGAGTGTTTTTAAAATACTAACTTTAAAGGGTATTTTGAACATCCAACATTAGCGGAGTTAATGTTTAGCGTCGGTAATCGTTGAATTTTGAACTTTTCCTTCAAAAGAAAGAAAAAGTAGTGACCCAACCTAAGATATGAGACAAAGTGAAGGAGAGATGGGGATAATGAAAATCACTCAATTTTGTCAAATTCTCTCTTACACAATTGAGTGTCTTTAAAATTTTAACCTTAAAGGGTATTTTGGACATCCAGTGTTGGTAAAGTTAGGGTTTAATGTCGATAATCGATAAATTTATTTATTTATTATTTTTTTTAATAGATAGATCAACATTTAAAGTTTAGAGTAGAATGAGTTTAGTATACTTGCATTATTACAATTAGTGCATTTTTTAATGTAAAATTAATTGTAAATTACAATTTTAGAAGTATGTGTATATGTATACAAATCAGTATATATTGAAAAACTAACACTGTTAACCATTGTGGTATCATATTTCATTAGTTACTTCCTTTTTGAATGGTCATTAAAGTTTAATTTCATATTGGGATTGCCCTTATTTTTGTTGTTGCGCTTATAATATTGTTTTATGTATTCAACATGTTCTTATTTCTCCAGTTATTTTAGCTATTCTTATTTAAAATAATATGAACAATAAAAGGACAATTGGTATTGAAAAATTTATAAGTACAACATTTCATCTTAAAAAAGTAGAAAGGGAGAAACATATTGCCTAAACACTTAAAACACTATGCCGAATATGAAAATAATGATGGATATGTGAGCATGCAATGCTACATTAACCCTGACTATTGTGGAGATGGGTGAGCTGAGCTCTCAAAGTGACTTGATTCTGCGATGCGAACAAGACCCAAAATTACACAAAAAAAAATAGGATTTCAATCTCTTTCTCCTAGATTTCAACCATTGATCATTCTCTTCTTTCAATTATAAAAAGAATTCTTTCAATTATTAAAAGCTTAAACAAATTGTGTGGCATGACCACTATCTCGTGTTTAGTTGTTCATAGACGCTTTCTTCTATCCTTACAACATAAATGCCTTAATTGCTACATCCCTTTTAAGGATGAGTTGCTTGCCAATAACATCTAACCAAACTTAGCTTTGGCAAATCTAGCAACAAAAGTACAAAATTGCATTATAGTCCCAATGTGGTAATTTACAACTCTTTTGCATATAAAAATTTGCTAATATCACTTGTATTAGAAAGGACAAAAAACTTAAGAAAAGTTAAATTGAGCTCCCAACTCGCTAATATTTTACGTGCTACTAAGGATCAAATGTCACATTATTATTGAAATCTAATTGACTAAATATGAGAGAACTAGATTACCTCCAATACAATCGACTAAAAGCTATTTCATAAAAGTCACTTATGTTAAGTTAGGCAAACATCATCAATATGCCAAGATAATGTCACATACCATGCTTCCCTTTGAGAAATGTTTTATTTGTATGGCATCATTCTTTTGAAGTACATTCAGATTTTTAAAATAAAAATATAAAAAGAAAATTGTTTTAGTATAAATCTATATGTTCTAAAATTTTTTTCTTTTCTTTTTTTGGTTCCCATCTCTTATTTTATACGTTAAATTCGGTCAAGGCTGATCATCTCGTGCAATAGAACATTCAGATTTGTTTTTTCTTAAAAAGAAAATTGTTTCTACAATTTTTTCTTTTCTGTTTTTCCATCTTTTTATTTTTATTTTCATTTTTATGTTTTAAATCACGCCCACAAGGAGTGGAAAAGGTTTGATTCCCATCTTTTATTTTCATTTTTGTTTTGATGTTTTAACTCATGCCCACAAGGAGTGGGAGAGGAAATCGAACCTTAACCTGTTGGACTTGCAGGTCAAGGGTTAGCTTATTACTAAGCTAAGGGAATTCTTCCTCCTATATGTTTCTAAAAATAATATATATGATATACAAATAAGAAGTTAAAAGACCCTTTACTTTTTAAGTGTTGTTGAGATGAGATAAAAAAGACTCATGCAAGAAATCTTGCAAAACATGTATTTTGAGTTCAATTCCCAATTTAAATAGATGTTAATTCCCAATTTAAGTCATCAAGCAAAGCTTGATGAAAATTCTAAGTTATCAAATAAAATAAAATATCCTTTAGAGTAGCAAACCTATTTTATTATCCATTCCTTAAATTTTTTTTTCCTCCCATCCATTTTTTCCTTTATTAAATCTATAGGTTCCTCATTGTCTTCTTTTTTTTTATTATAGCTTCCTACTTTTTTCATTTGTTAAATCAATAAATTAATTTTTTTTCTACTCCCATCTTTTTTTTGATCTGTTAAGAGAACTTTAGTTTTATGAAAATGGAATACTAAGAAGAGATTTGATCTTTAGTTTCATCTCTATTTAATTTTTGTTTTGGCTTCATCTTTATCTCTTCTTGATCGCTCTTCTATTTTTCGGTTCCACATTTTTCTTATTATTTTTTCATATTTTTCTAAAGTCATATTATTATGTGATATAACATCATTCCTTCGAAGGAAAGATGTGATCGGTTCCTTCCAATCCTTGCGTGTTATTATTTAGTTATTTATTCATTTAATAGAATATACCACTCCCATTATTGATTTGTTGAGACAACCTTGCCATGCTTGATTGGTCCTTGCTCTCTTACAGTTAATCTTTATTGTTATTTCATCGTCGAAAAGGTATTTCTACTTTGAAAAAAATGTTGTATAACGTCAACTTCCATTCCGATATCTTATGATTTTTCCTCGTTTATATAAGCACATATGAGATGACTTTAAACGGATAACAACTCAGATTCACATATACAAAATCAAAAGAGATAACAACACAAATACAACAAAATTATTACTTAAATACAGAATATATTATGTAAAAATGGGTCACATACGTAAACCAATGTTTACCACAATTATATACAAAAATTAAAATTAAAATACTAATACAAAACGTCAACTCATTTTCTGTATGCAACTCCTCAAACTTAGCTCGGCCCAAAAGTCATGTGGACAAAGCCTCTTTTCCTTTTAAGGTCCACGCAAGCAAGAAAGTCCAACAACATGGACATCAAATTGTTAAGACTTTCTCGCTCGGACCTGGAAAGAAAAAAGAACCAATTCACATAAACTTTGAACCAAACTAAGTTTGAAAAGTTCCGTGTGGAAAAATAAGCCAAGACTCAATGTTAGTATTTTTATTTTTATTTTCATAATTTTAGCATTTGGTTTACCTTCCTTCTACCAAAAGAAAAGTGGCATTTAACTCCGCTGCCTTATGTCTTGTGGTTGGGCCCAAAGCAAATCCACAAAACTTCGGGGGCTACGAAGTCTTATGGGTAAAGCTGTGAATGATGTTCTTGAGATAGAGAGAGAAGACATCATGTTCGTTCCACTTGAGGGCGAGCACAGAAGAACCTGGGCTTGTCCAGACTGACATATCTTCTTAATTATCATAAGAAAAAAAAAAAACAAGTTCATTATTGTTAGAGAGTAAAAGTGCCCATTTAGTGCCAAATCAGCCGTTACAATCTATTGTGCAATCTGAACAAGACCTAAAATTACACACAAAAAATTAGGATTTCGATCTCTTTCTCTTCTCTTTCTCTTTGGTGAACCTAGATTTCAGCCATTAATCATTCTTTTCTTTCAATTATTAAAAGAATTCTCTAGATCATACTTATTGCCACATTCTATTTCTTTAAATTTTCTTAAGATTTCATTTTCACAATTCATTTTTGACCATCTCTTTGCCTAGATAGCCTCCTATGTCGCTATCTTTGAAGATATTTTTCAAAAGGCAAGATTATTGTATTGTGTCTATTTTCAACATAACTGCATTGTAATGTCAGCTTGAAAAATGACTGCTGAAAAATTTTAAAATCAACAAAAATCAAAAGACAAATTAAGAAATGCAAATATGAGAAAAATGCTAGTTCAAACTGTGTTGATGTACAGTTAAATCAGAGATTCACAAATCACCTTTCTTTAAGCATGTGTGTGAAACCTGCAATTCCAAAGTAATCGTATGCCACTGTGCCAGGAACAGTCTTTTGACTGTTACCTTGTCAACACACTGCTCCACGGAAATTACGTTTCTCGGTGTAGAGAAAAGTGCTCGAGTTTTCTGAAAGGATAATACTTCGGCTCAATTTGTATTAATGGCTCCGGTTACTCTTGAGTAAGGCCAAAAGTGTAAAGACTTGGTAAGAGCCTGGTCTTTTTATATCAATTGATACAACACATTTGACTAAATCATTTGAGATAATGTATTCAAAAAATACAATTGATTTAAGGATTAGTAATACGATTATTCGATATGTACTTTTTTAGACATAAAGTATGTCAAAAATAATGGTTTTAATGCTTAGGTAGCTTAATTTATATTAAGAAGAGATTTATTTTTTACACTGATTACTTTAATAAATAAATGAAAAATTAATGTCATGATATTTTAAAAAATTAGTCATTGGATATATTGTGTGAAACTAAATATAATGTAATTGCAACAACTATTAATTTTCATCACTTGAAAGTTTGTGTTTAATGTATATTCGGGTTCTTTTCAAGAAGTCTTGTGTGGTTGAGGTAATATAATTGCAAGTTGCATTTAGTCGCACAATACTGCTCAATTAAGTTATAAGATGATGTCAAATGCTTACAATGCATGAAAGAAGCATTCGCGGCAATCAAAACTACTTAGAGGAATCAACAGGCTTTGGAAAAGTCTTTAATTTGAGTTTAGGAATACCAAATGGTGAAATATATTAACTCTGTACAAATTCAGTATTTATTTTAAAAGAAAAAAAAAACCAAAGTTATCATTGTCAATATTTTCCAAAACTATGTTCCCACTTTTCTGGTGGATCAAAGAAAAAGACCCTGAACAAAAAAGAAACAAAAAAAAAAAAAAAAAAGTAAGGCTTATGCAGGGGAGGACAAAAACAAGAAAAAAAAAAACAATTAAAAAAAGAAGAAGAGAAGGGGTATATATAACCGATCAAAACAGCAAAGGACAAAAAAAGAAGCGAAAAAACGAAATTTATAGACTTAACAGATCAAAAGAAGATATTGGAACAAAAAGAGATGAGGCCACGATTGAGCTTAGACAAGAGGAGAGAGAAAGAGACAGAGATATTATAACCCAGTCATAACACTCGGTACCTCCGATCAGAAGATCTGTGGAATCAAAATAAGCGGCGAGAGAAGAATTAGACCGAAAAAGAGTGAAGGCCCAAAAGGAAAAAAATAATAATAATAAGAGGATAAAAAACAGGTAACAAATAAGAAACGTAGGCCATCTAAGGGATCAAAAATGAGAAGGGAGAACAAAAAAATGACAAGGAACGTATGGATTTACGATCAAGAAATCAACTTCGCAACCCACTAAAGGGGAAAACCATGAACTTTCGACATCTCATGCTAAAGTATATTTCTTGCAAAGACTGGACGGCGGATAGGGAGAGGAGGTGGTGGCAAGAAGTTCCGAAAGTGACACAGTCTGAGGGGGAGAGAGAGAGAGAGAGAAGGAGGCCAGGAAAAGGACCCGGCTAAACGGGGAGGCGGAGATATGACAAGGGTGAACATATATCAGACAAGAGACGAGCCGTAAGAGATGGATAAGAAGAGGCCGGTGGCTGCGGAGGAGACGAGGGTCGGTTTCCATCGTAAACGCATATCGGAATCAAAAGGCCCGACAAAATGGACCAGTCTTCTAACTCAACCCAAAGTGGTAAGTGCGAAAACTCCTGGGAAAAGTGGGCCTCTTCTGATAGGCCCAAGCCACTCCTTCCCCAATACAACAAGGGGCTGGCCTCTTTCGGACTGCACAAAGTGCGCCTTGTCTGAAGGGTCCGAATCTCTCCTTCTCCAAGACAACAAGGCCCTGGCATCCTTCGGTCCGGCACACAGTGGCCCTCGTCATCTGAAAGACCCTAATCTCTCCCTCTCCTAAAAGACAAGGCTCAGGCCCCTTTGGACTGCCCCAAGTGGCCCTCACCAGAGGGGCCCAAATCTCTACTTCTTCAATACAACAAGGCTCTGTCTCCTTTGGACTGGGCAAGGTGGCCCTCATCAGAAGGGCCCAAATCTCTACTTCTTCAATGCAACAAGGCTCCCGCCTGCACGGAGTGGGCGGCGTCTGAAACGCCCGTATCTCAGGCCTCCATTCGACTACCCCTTAAAAAACTGTAACCACCCGCAACGACTTATATAAAATCGAAAAATGAAAAAGTCAGAAAATAAGCACTCGGTCATACGACTCTGGACCAGTGATAGCAGATTTGTGCAAATCAGAATAAGAGGCGGGAGAAGAATCAGAGCCAAGAAAGAGTTAAGACCAAAAAAAAGAACAGAGGGAGAAAGAGGATAAACAACACGTACCATATAGATTTATCATATCCGGAAAAGGGATGGGAGAAATTCGAAAATTTTACAAATCAAAACCAAAAGAAAAAAAATAAGGAAAGCATATGTTTGCCAGATATGGAGAGAAGGCTGTGGCTAAAAGTTCTGAAAGAGACATGGTTGGGAGGGGGAATATAGTCATCTTAGGGTTAGCTCGTAAACTTCACTAGGGATCCAAGTAGCATAAATGAAGGGAATGGTCATTTAAGTGAAAAAAAAAACTAATTTGTTAGGAGAAATTTAAAAGGATGATGTAAAAACAATAATAATAAGACCTTTCTCAACTGAAAAACATGTTTATTGATATTGTTTGCTTAATTTCATGTATGAGACTTGTGAAATAATTTTGCATAATTATCTTTTATCTAGTAATTACTTCATGTGAATATTTTTTACAATTTAATATATGGTTTTTTCACCTTGAATAATCATTTTTATAATTTTATAAAGTATATTAGAAGTTTTATTTTTTCCAATGTCAGAGCTTTGGTTTAATATTTCTTCGCAATCTAAATGTAGTCCTTTTATACCATATCAAAGGATCATGTACACCTCTCTTCAAAATATTTTATTAAAGAAAAATTACATAAAATCATATTTATTATTATATTACTTGTTTGACATGTACACTTGCATGTAGAATTTCATCAAACAAGTTTTTGAATATGTACATTTGCATGTAGAATTCCATCAAACAAGTTTTTGAATATGTACACTTGCATGTAAAATTTTATTGAATACTAGACAATTTTATTTTGCTAATCTTTATAGGAACAACTAGTTATTGCAAAGTACGAATTGTTCACCATGGAGGAAAATTTCTATAGTTATTGCTTTTATTCCGGCTATTCTTACTTTTGTAAAAACCATTTAGTTTGCTAAATAAATTGAATTTCTTTTATTTTATTGAATGAGAGAAAACCAATACAATTTGCTTCAATAATGTTTTCTATGATTTTGATTTCTTTACTTATGCAATAGATGTTTATGGTTATTTTGTATCAGCTAAATGATATCATTTGAATATTTTTATTGTACATGTATTTTATATGCCCAATATTTGTTTGTCTACATGCAATTTGCAAGTTCTAAATATAATATTTACAGGCAAAAAAATGGCCATGCAACATGTCATTTTCTACTTTCGCATTGTGCAAAATGAGAGAGGTACAAGAAAAGCATTAAAATCCAATTGGGCCTATAAAAAATAGAATTAAATGCAAATAGGGTAACTTATTATTTTATATTTGTTTACTTGTCCACCAGATTTGAGTTTGTCCAAGATATTTTAGTAGAATGCAAAAATATGATGTGCATCAAATTTGTTTCTCAGTTTTGGGCATACGTCTTTCGGCAATACATTTCATAAGACTTGGTGGCAGCAGCCGTGAATTATGATGCACTGGTCTTTTAGTATTGTAGCACTCGCTTGAATTGTGAGGAGGAAAGAAAGAACAACCAATAGTCTACAAAGAGATAATGTAGTGTGGAAATATTTGGGATAGCTGCACATTGTCCAGGCAATTATCTGGTCAGACTTGATAGTTTAAAGGCAAGCCAATCGTTCACTCTTCAAGAATGACAAGTACACAACCTTTCAATCTTAAGATTTACCTTACAGTATAAGAGTATTTAGTTGTCCCATATGCCCGTAATGAGCCTTCGATCATGTGTTCTAATCTGTGAGCAGGAGTTGTCATCCATCGTCAAATTTGAGTTAGAGACATTTTGCGTAAGCTAGATGTTGCCTCTGCCATGAGATCTGTTTGGAGAAAAAGACTATGCGCAAGTAGTGTGTTTGTTGCATGCTAAGCTAATTCCTAGTCATGGCTTGCGTGTGGTGAGATGGAGGTGAAACAACGAATTTGTGCTAGCATGCCTTGAGTAATACTTTTCAAATCGAGTTGATATCTTTAAGTAGTTTTTATTGCCACAAATGCTTTTTTCATACTTTACAAGCATTTGACACTATCTTATAACTTAATTTGGTGGGGTTGGGCTATTGGAAATTATTGTGTTACCCATATTTTATTGTCCATAGAATACATGTGTAAGGACTTTATTGTATTTTACAATTCTTTTATTCTTTAAGTGCCTTTGGGCTCTTCTTGTGTGGCCAGATCACTTATTTTGTAGGAAAATGTTTTTATCTATTCAAGCTATTTAATAGGCTAAGATGTATAAAAAGCTAGATTAAAAGGACTTCTCCTTGCACAATAGTCATGCGACAACTCAACCATACAATGGCTTGCCATAATTGAAAACTAAGAATTCGAATAAATTCTTATTTTCCTTAAGAACAACGCAAGAACATCAAGAGCAATAACTGCAGAAATGGTTTTTTTGATTTCAAAAATGAAACTATACAAAATGATTCCAATTTATAGGAATCCTTAAACATATATAAAAAAGGAAAACGAAAAACCTAATACAATTGAATCTATACATATCTATAATATTGATTTTGAATGATATGAATCTTTGAGAGAATTTGGGGGGTTTTTCCCAAATCTAGATTCAACGTGGTAGGCGGTTTGATTTTGTTGACAAGCCTGAGAAAATCGCATGATTTTGTGCTTGAAATGGAAGGTTTCCGATGATGGAATGTTGGCCAGATGTTTCTGAAGGGATCGAGACTTTCAGGGAGAGAAGTGGCACACCACCGTCTCGTGGCGCACCATCCTCTCGTGATGCAAGGTTGATGTGGCTAGTTTTAGCCACATGTCATCTTATGGCAGTTGAGGTGCCCATGTAGACATGGCAGGCTGATGTGTTTAACACCCCCCCTCCAAGCTGATGGGTTGCACTGAATAGTCAGCTTGTGTTGAAGAATAGCAAAGTGAGAGGAGGAGAGTCTTATGGTGAAGATGTCAGTAGGTTGATCAATTGAGGAAATAAATTGCATGTGAAGCTATTTATTCTTATGTGTTCACAGATAAAATGAAAATCAATCTCCACATGTTTAGTTCTAGCATGAAACATGGGATTAATGGAGAGATATAAGGCCAATAGATTTTCAATGCTAAGAAAATAGTGCAAATCTCAAAAATCTTTGATATCAAATTCACATTGGAGTTGTTCCAGAATATAATGAAGTGGAGCATCAAGACTACCAGTAAATAAAATGTCATCAACATAAACCAAAATAAAAACACCATAGGTATGAAGAAAAAATAATGAAGAATCAGCCTTGGAGAGTGAAAACCCAATTTTTAATAAAAATTAGGTTAGGCGTTGATTCCAAGCACGTGGGGCTTGTCTTAAACCATACAGAGATTGTTTAAGACAACAAACATAGTTGGGATGTTGAAGGTCTTTAAAACCTTGAGGTTGGTGCATGAATACTTGTTCATCAAGATTCCCATGTAAAAAGGCATTTTTGACATCCAGTTGGTGTATTTTCTATCCGTTGCTATATGTGATTGAAAGAAGAGTTTGAATAGTAACTGGTTTTGCAACTAGACTAAATGTTTCGATATAACCTATACTAGGACATTGATGAAAACCTTTATCCACTAAGCAGGCTTTATAGCGTTCAAGCGTGCTGTCAAAGTGGAGTTTAATTTTGTATACTCATTTGCATCCAATTGGGGTAATCTTAGCAGGAGGAGAGACAAGTTCTCATGTTTGATTTTTAATCAAGGCAATATATTCTTTAGCCATGACCTTTTGCCAATTAGGAGAGGATGAAGCTTTTGTGAAGCACAAAGGTTCCTTATGAGGAAAAGATGTAGCAGTTAAGGCATATGTATGTTGCCTAGTTAAAGTCCTCCTGGCAATAGTACCACTACGTAACCATGTTGTCATAGGGTGTATAGGAGGAGGAGATGGAGGTGGTGAGGGCACATGAGGTGCAATTAGAGCAGGATGTTGCCTAGAGGAATGGGAGGAAGCCATAAAGATTAAGGAGGAAGGTTCTAAACATGGAACTTGAGGTCGAGAGAGCGTGGGCAAAGAAATTTGTAAAGGAATGTAAGATGCCTTCGATGAGATTGCGGGGGATGAATGAGTCATGAATGGAAATTGGGACTCATCAAAATTTGCATCCGCAATAATAAAATATTTATTTGTTTGGAGACAAAGACATCTATAGCCTTTGTAGCCTTGGGGATATCCCATAAAGACACACGATTGTGATCGAGGTTGTAATTTATGTTTGTTATAAGGTCATAAGTAGGGATAAACAAGACATCTAAACACTTTTAGGTAAGATATAGATGGGGAGTGATTAAAAAATAAGTCCCATGGAGTTTTATGGTGAATAACAAGACTTGGAAGTCTGTTAATGATATAGGCTGCAGTTTCAAAAGTGTAATCCCAAAATTGTAGAGGAACATGAGCTTGATTAATTAGAGATAGGCAAATTTCAACAATGTGGCGGTGTTTACGTTTTACAGAGCCATTTTGGAATGGGGCATAAGGAGTATAAAGGAGTTAGGAGGGGCCATGTTTAGATAAGAGGGTATGAAAATCCTTTGAAGTAAATTCAGCAGCACCATCACATTGAATAGATTTAATTTTTGAATTACATTGATTTTCTGCTAAAATTTGAAATTGTTCAAAAATGGAAAGAAATTGAGTCTGCGATTGGAAAGTGTAGATCCAGGTGAATTTGGAGTGATCATCAATAAAGGCAATATAATATTTATTGCCTGAGGTGGATAATAGTGGGGCAGGTCCTTAAATATTAAAATGAATTAATTCAAGTGGACCCCAAGATTTATGATTTGTAAAGGGATGGTGATGTTTTGCGTTTTTACTTAGTTGACAAGCATGACATAATTGATCAAAAGAGCCTTCAAGCTTTGTTTTATTATTATGAAGCACTTGCGATACAATAGGGAAAGAGGCATGCCCTAGACGTTGATGCCATCTTGTAGGCATATTAACATTAATATGAAGTGCAGAGGGCCCGTGCAACATTTTATTGGGTTGAAGGCGATAGAGTCCATGCTCAAGTGGACCTCGAAGTAGAGTCTGACCTATAGAGAGATGTTGAACAACACAAAAGTTAGGGTAAAAAATAAACACACAATTATTATCCCTGGTAAATTGTGATACAAAAAGTAATTTTTTTGAAATTTTTGGAACTACCAAAACATTAGATATATTTAAATTGAGGTTATTGGAGACATTACCTGTGTGGGTTATAGGAAGGCCCACTTCATCACCTATGGTGACTTCGTTGTCTCCTTGATAGGGCAACAGTTGGTCCAGGCCCATGGGCTTAGGGGTAACATGATTGGTGGCCCCAGAATCAGGGTACCAATCTACATCGGATTGGGCCACAAAAGCAGGGATGGAGAGAGGCCGTCGTGAGTTGGACTACATGGACTAGGAGAGGCTGAGAGCCTAGTGGGTTGGGCTGGCATTTGGAGTAGACTGGTTGTAGTGGGCCCAACAAGTTGTGGCCTAATGTCCAGTGCGGCGACAGATTTGGCGCTGAGGTGCATGACAACGGTTTCCTTCATCGTAGTTGAAGCGTCCACCGACAAGTGGTGGAAAAGATACAGCTTCACCTGCAAGAATGGTTCAATGTTGGATTGGAGTACGGGTGTGGGTCGGTGAAATCCAAGTTCATAACCTAAATCACGGAGCCTTCGTCATAAGTAATGGTGGCGAACTTAGCAGGGCGTGGAAAAGATCCATCCATAATGGTCAACAGTTTTGTGGCGTGGAGATAAGGCAAAATCCAGGCCTTCTAAACCAAAAAATTTGGTCCTTCTAGCTGAATGGAGCTATCTGGAATCAAAATGTTTCCAGTTGAAATAGGGACTGCAGGATGGGTGGGAGTGAAATCATATTGTGGTTGGGCCATTTCAGTGAGGGTTGGTGGAGAATCAGTCAGGGGCAATGGCCTGACTAGCTCTAATTCAACAAAAAAATAAACAACAACAACAACTAAAAAAAAATGTACAAATTAAAATGTACAGATTAAACAGATCAAAGAAAAGACATGGAACAAAAAAGAAACAAAAAACAAGTAAAAGAGATCCAAAAAAGGGAGGACAAAAATAAGAAAAAGGAAAAAAAAACTACTAAACTTCACATATACGAAAAGAGACATGGGATGAAAAAAAGAAAGAAACAAAAAAAAATTAAAAAAAGAAGAAGAGAATGGGTAAATATAACCGATCAAAACAGCAAAGGAGAAAAAAAGAAGCGAAAAAAAAAAAAAAAGGCAGTGAACCAAGAGTAGAGGTTAAACAATGGCAACCATTCATTTATAAAAATAAGATTTAACAAATGAAAAGATAGCTAACATATAAATAGAATAAAAATAAATAAAATGGCATAGAAAATAGTAGCAGATGAGAAAGACCTAGAGCAACCGCATAAAATAAAAAAATAAAAAACAATAACAACTGTCACAAAGTATGAGCGAAGGAAGCATAGGAGTTTGGGAATTCTCTGAATTGCTTACTTGAATATGAATGTACAATATGGCTGTCCTTTTATAGGAGAAGAACGGTCCACTCTAGGAAATAATACAAGTAATAATGACATGATATTTTCTACCATATAAGTGACTTCCTTAATAAGCCTACATTACATGGTAAATATATCAACCTATACAAGGAAAGAATTACTACAATATACGATGGTATCTCCAACACTCCCCCTCAAGTTGGTGGTTTAGGTGGCTTGTAAACATCAAACACACCAAGCTTGCTCAACAAATACGTATGTTGCCTTTGACATAAGGCTTTGGTGAAGAAATCTGCAAGTTGTTATGTTGTTTGTATTTCCTTGGTCTTGATAATTCCTTTATGAATTTTGTCTCTTGTGAAATGACAATCGACTTCAATGTGTTTTGTTCTTTCGTGGACCATGAGATTCACAACTAATTTAAGAGTTGCATTGCTGTCGCAGAATAAGAGTGTGAGACCTTTTATGTGAACACCAAGGTCGCGAAGAAGTCCTCTCAACCAAATAACTTCGCAAGTAGTCTTAGCCATGGCTCGATATTCAGATTCAGCAGATGAAAGTGATACGGTTGACTATTTCTTCGTCTTTCAGGATAACAATAACTTTCCTAGTTTAATACAATAACTAGTCGTCGATCATCTACTTGTGGGGCAGGTAGCATAGTCTATGTCACAGTATGCTGTCATTTGCACGTTGCAATCTCTTGATAAAAGAATTCTTAAACCTAGACATCCCTTCAAGTACTTGATGACTTTTAGAGCAGCATTCATGTGAAATAATTTTGGTTCATGCATGAACTAACTAAGGATCTGGACAGCATAACAAATATTAGGTCTTGTCATGGTGAGGTAAATCAGTTTCCTAACGAGTCTCTGATAGCTAAAAGTGTCCTTTAGTGGAGGGTCTTCATCTAAAGGTGAAACTCCCACATCATACTCAGGCGTTGTAAGGCTCAAATTATGTTTAAAAGGGATTACTGCTGGCTTGCAGCCAAAGAGACCGGCGTCAGAGATGATTTTCAAAACAAACTTGCGCTGACTGAGATAGATGCCTTTGGGAGAACGAGCAATTTCAATCTCCAAATAGTATTTGGGAGGTCCCAAATGTTTAATGTAGCATGTAGAGTGCAGATATTGTTTGAAATTATTAATAGTAGTGGGGTGACTTCCCATGATCAAAATATCATCCACATATATCAGAAGATAAATAGAGGAAGAACCACGACGCCATGTGAATAATGAGTAATCATGGCGAGACTGACAAAAGTTGGTAGAGAGAAGAGCAAAAGTGAATTTTGCATACCATGGACGAGATGCTTGTTTGAGGCCATAAAGGGATTTACAGAAATGACATATCTAAGACTCCCCCTGTCTGCGTAAACCCGGAGGAAGATCCATGTAGATTTCTTCATTAAGGTCACCATGAAGGAAGGCATTGTGGACATCCATATGATGAAGGGTCCAATTGCGGAAAGTAGTGATGGCAAGGAAAAAGCGAACGATGCCTTCTTTGGCCACAGGAGAGAAAGTATCCTAGTAATAAAAACCCTCTTTCTGAGTATAACCTTTGGCCACCAAGCGAGCCTTATAACGTCGTTCAATGGAATGACCTTATACACCCATTTGCAACCAATAGGGCGGCAATGGGAAGGACAGAAACCATATATCCCAAGTACGGTTGTCGGCAAGAGCACAAAGTTTATCTTCCATAGCTTGTTGCCATTTGGGGTCGTGAGCAGCCTCATGATAAGAAGAAGGTTCGCTCTCTACAGAAATCTGACTAATGCAACATTAATGGTCGGGAGAAAGCCGAGCGATGATGACATAAGAAGAAATAGGATTCTGAGAGCCAAAAGAAGTCACACCAGAACATACATAATCTTGGGTCCAAATCGAGGGCTGAGTGGCACGTCTAGAGCATCGAAAAGCCACAAGAGGAGGTGTATGGTGTGGAAAAGGTGGAGTAACAAGGGCGGAGGAAGGGGCCATAGGAGGAGCAACATAAGGAACAATCGCCAATGAATCATCAGTAGCAGGTGATAAGGTAACGGGTAATGCGTGAGGCAGGGGCTCCAAAGCCAAGGAGGAAGGAGCAGTGAGAGTATTTGAGGTAGGTGAGGAGCTTGTAGGAGGTAAGGAGGTAGCCGTAGGAATAGGGATAGTAGTCGGGGCTAAGGAAGGCGAAGAAGGTGAGATCGAAATAGGCAAGTCAAGAACTATCATGGGCGAAGGAAACCCTATCTCATCCTCAAAAAACAATGGCCGAGACCTGTCTAGTAACTCAACAGAGACATCAGAAGATAACTAAGACTGAAAAGGAAAAACATTCTTATGAAAAATCACATCCCGGTTGATAAAGAAACAATTAGCGGCTGGGTCGTAGACACGGTACCCCTTCTGCAAGGGAGGTTAACCCATGAAAATGCAGCGAGTGGCACAAGGACCTAGCTTATCTTGGGGACTAACGGTGGTTGCAAAACGAAGGCAACCAAAAACCCAAAGGTGAGTGGTCTCTAGAGGTTTCCCAAAAAGTAACTATTGCCATAAAGAACTCGGGATGGCATGTGATTAATCAGGTAAGCAGTAGTGATCACACAATCGCCCTAAAAAATGTAAGGGATGGAGGCTTGGTACATAAGTGCCCAAGCGACCTCCAAAAGGTGTTTGTGTTTACGTTCAACAATTCCATTTTATTAAGGGGTATAGGTGCAAGAACTTTCATGTAAAACGCCACGAGAAGAGAAAAAAGAATAACAATGAGAGTTAAAAAAGTCACAGGCATAGTGAGAATGCGCTAAACGAAGGTGTGAAATTGGGTTTGAATGAGGGTAAAGAAATTGGTGAGATAGGAGAGGACTTAGGACTTGGATTGCATGAGAAAAACCCAAGTACTATGAGAGAAGTCATTAACAAAGGTGAGGAAGAATCGAAAACCATCACGGTGGGGTGTGTGGTAAGGCCCCATATGTTAAGGTGGAGGAGAGAAAAAATAGAAGAAGCATGGGAAGAACTGGAGGGAAAGGGGTTGCGAGGTTGTTTCGCAAGAGGACAAATGGGGCAAGCAGGGTGGGGAAATGAGGCACTATGACCCAAATGTTGGTGCAAAAGAGAATTATTATTAATGTTTGCATTACAAAAAGTGCCTTTAGGAAGGGAAGTACATTTGGAAAAATCAAAAGTGTCGGGATAGGAAAGCCAAAAA
Source organism: Casuarina equisetifolia (assembly GCA_028551475.1). Taxonomy (NCBI): domain Eukaryota; kingdom Viridiplantae; phylum Streptophyta; class Magnoliopsida; order Fagales; family Casuarinaceae; genus Casuarina; species Casuarina equisetifolia. Next base: position 22,615,347 of record CM052360.1, read on the forward strand.
TAAAGCCCTTGAAAAATGCTATCCAAGCCCATCGATTTGCTAGTCGAACAGGCTTGAAAAAAACAAGACTAAAAATTCATGACGACATGGCAATCATTTTGTGCGCAAGCTTGAGAAACGGAGATAAGATTAAAGTGAAATTCGGGAACAAACAAGATATTTTTAAGGGTAATGGTAGGGATGAGTGTGACATCACCAATGTGAGTAACAGTGGTGATGTTCCCATTAAGAAGACGAATAGATGATGAAGGGGAAAAGTTATGAATTTTGGAAAACAATTTTTTGTCACAAATAATGTGATCATTGGCACCTAAATCAATAATTCATGCATAAGGAGAAATCATGCATGAATCATGATCAGTAGGTTTACAGTGTAATTTTCAACAATTTTCAATGGTATGATTGGTCCGTTTGCAATGATCACAAAATAATTGGTTAGATCGGCCCCGAGAGGAGTTTTGGCCATTGGATCGGCGTGATCACAAGCCGCTGGATCCCCTGTGTACGCGTGCAGTATTCACTTGACTAGAGCCGTTGATTTAGGGGCTAGATGTAGGAGGCGCGATCGAGTAGGAGCCATCAGATAAAGGCGCGATTAGGGTGGGATAAAAATCGTTCGATTGGGGTCCTATCTCATAAAACCCTAGGTTGAATGGCGTCGACCAAATATCGACACCATCAACAGCGCTGCTAGAGAGACCCCCGCCATTGCTACCACTGTCGCCGGCGCGACTAGAAAGGGCAGTTGAGAAGCAGTCAGATGAGCAGAGAGGATGATGTTGTTGCCGACACGAAGGTACTCGGTGGAGGCCAGGCACTGATTTTCTTCTTGAACGGCGAGGAAGAACAAGCGGCGGATAGATGGTGGCGACACCATCATGAGAATCTGGGAGTGGAAGGCATCGTAAGACTCATTTAAGATTAAGAAGAAATGAGTGATGCAGTGGTCCTTGATCCTTTGGTGAAGTTGGTGGAGAACCGAATCAAGGGCGGCGATGGGGGTTTCGGTTTGGTCGAGTTCATTATAGAGAGTGAGGAACCGGTTGTAGACAACAAACATCACCGAATTGCCTTGTTTAAGATCGCTAAGGGCTTGCTTGACCTGAAAACGACAAACCCAATTAGAATGGCCATAGAGTTCTCGAAGAGAATCCCAAAGAGAATGGGCGTTGTTGGTCGGCGGAACAGCAGCAGTAACTTCTGGAGAGCATGTTGCTGATCCAAGCGCAAATGAGTTACACACATTTGCGCCACTGATGCAACAACTGCGCGTTGGTTGGAAAGGGGGCGGAGCCGTCGAGGAATCCATCCTTGTCTTTGGTGATAAGCACTTGCCAAAAGTCACGGGACCAAACCGTGTAATTAGTTGTGCCGAGCAAAGGGTGCATGAGAAGATGTAGTTCTAGGCCGTCAGAGGTGGCCATGTAGAGAGGGTCGCCGGGCTCAAGGTGGACAATAGTGGAGTAGGGCACGAAAGAGGATTGGGAGGGCGGGTAGGGATTTGGACCCAAACTCGAAAGATTCGGGTTGGGTGCCTGACCCATAAGTTGGCCCAGGTCGAGAACCAAGTAAGGATTGTGGCCCAAACTCGTGTAGGGTGGGTATGGGTGCAAACCCGAAACCAAATGATCAAGGTGGGTTAGGTTAAGATCGCCATTGATGGGCCATGCCGAACCAAGCCCAATTCGAGGGACAAGCAGAGGCGGGACTGACGGCCTAGGACTAGCATGGACCAAGGGAGGGGGCCAAGAGAGAAAAGGGTTCATCGGGAAGGAGCCCAAAGGGAAGGGTAGAGTGCTGACAGAACCTGAGGAGGGTGGGCTAGGGAGCATGACCGGAGGGCGAGGCCCAGAAAATAAGTGAGAGCCAACAGGAGAGGCCGTGGGAGAAGAGTGTGGGGAGGCATCCTCGATGATGGGGGCATTAGGATCAATGGAGAGAGCGGCCATAAGGAAGTATGGAGAAAAAAAAAGGTGAAGAGGAATGAGGACAAGGAAGCTGAAAAAAGATAGAGCGGAAGCAAAAAAGATCAGGAAAAGAAGGCTCTTGATACCATGTCACAAAGTGTGAGCGAAAGAAGCATGGGAGTTTGGGAATTCTCTGAATTGCTTACTTGGATATGAATGTACAATATGGCTGTCCTTTTATAGGAGAAGAACGATCCACTCTAGGAAATAATACAGGTAATAATGACATGATATTTTTCTACCATATAAGTAACTTCCCTAATAAGCCTACATTACATGGTGAGTATATCAACCTATACAAGGAAAGAATTACTACAATATATGATGGTATCTCCAACAGCAACAACAAAACAAAAAATGTGCAAATTTTACAATTTTTTACTGAGACATGGGACTAAAAAAAAAAGAAAAAAGAAAAAGAAAACTAATAACAAATGAATGAGATCCAAAAAAAACACAAAAAAATGTATAGATTAAACAGATCAAAGAAAAAGACACATAACAAAAAAAAAAAAAGTAAGGCTTAAGTATAAGAGATCCAAAAAGGGGAGGACAAAAACAAAAAAAAAAGCAAAAAAAACTAATAGACTTCACATATACAAAAAGAGACATGGGATGAAAAAGAGAAAGAAACAAAAAAAAAATTAAAAAAAGAATAAGAGAAGGGGTAAATATAACCGATCGAAACAGCAAAGGAGAAAAAAAGAAGCAAAAAAATGAAATTTATAGACTTAACAGATCAAAAGAAGATATTGGAACAAAAATAGATGAGGCCATGATTGAGCTTAGAAAAGAGAAAAGAGAGAGAGATAGAGATATTATAACATATGGGAGCCAAAAAAAAAAAACTCATTTGTTAAGCGAAATTTAAAAGGATGATGTAAAAACAATAATAATAAGACCTTTCTCAACCGAAAAACATGTTTATTGATATTTTTTGCCTAATTTCATGTAAAAGACTTGTGAAATAGTTTTGCATAATAATCTTTTATCTAGTAATTACTTGATGTGAATATTTTTTACAATTTAATATATGGTTTTTTCACCTTGAATAATCATTTTTATAATTTTATAAAGTATATTAAAAGTTTTATTTTTTCCAATGTCAGAGCTTCGGTTTAATATTTCTTCGCAATCTAAATTTAGTCTTTTTATACCATATGAAAGGATCATGTACAACTCTCTTCGAAATATTTTATTAAAGAAAAATTACACAAAATCATACTTATCATTATATTACTTATTTGACGTGTACACTTGCATGTAGAATTCCATCGAACAAGTTTTTGGACATGTACACTTGCATGTAAAATTTTATTAAACACTAGAAAATTTTGTTTTGCTAATCTTTATGGGAACAAATAGTGAATGGTTCACTATGGAGGAAAATTTCTTTACTTGTTGCTTTTATTATGATTATTCTTACTTTTGTATAGACCATTTAGTTTGCTAAAAAAAAATTAATTCTTTTTGTTTTATTGAATGAGAGAAAACCAATACAATTTGCTTCAATAACGTTTTTCTATGATTTTGATTTCTTTACTTGTGCAATAAATGTTTATGGTTATTTTGTATCAACTAAATGATATCATTTGAATATTTTTATTGTGCCTCTATTTTATATTCCCAATATTTTTTTATCTGCATGTGATTTTCAAGTTCTAAATATAATATTTACAAGCACAAAAATGGGCATGCAACATGTCATTTTCCACCCTCGCACTATGCAAACTAAGAGAGGTACAAGAAAAGCATCAAAATCCAGTTAGGCCTTAAAAAATAGAATTAAATGCAAATAGGGTAATTTATTATTTTATATTTTTTTACTTGTCTACTGGATTTGAGTTTGTCCAAGATATTTTAGTAGAATGCGAAAAGATGATGTGCATCACATTTGCTTCTTAGTTTTGGGCATACATCTTTCGGCAATGCATTTCATAACACTTGGTAGCAGCAGCCATGAATTATGATGCACTAATCTTTTAGTATCGTTGCACTCACTTGAATTGTGAGGAGGGAAAGAAAGAACAACCAACAACCTACAAAATGAGAATGTAGTGTGGAAATATTTGGCATAGCTGCACATTGTCCAAGGGATTATCCGATAAGAGTTGATAGTTCAAAGGCAAGCCATTCGCTCACTCTCTAAGAATGACAAGTACATAACCTTTCACTCTTAAGATTTACCCCACAGTATAAGAGTATTTAGTGGTCCCATATGCCCGCTAGTCTGCCCCTAATGAGCCTTCTCTCATGCGATCTAGTTTATGAGTAAGAGTTGTCATCCATCATCAAATCTGAGTCAGAGACATTTTGCTTAAGCTAGATGTTGTCTCTGCCGTGAGATCTGTTCGGAGAAAAGGACTCTGCGCAGGTCGTGTGTTTGTTACATGTTGGGCTGATTCCTAGTCACGGCTTGCTGGTGGTGAGATGGAGGTGAAGCAACAGATTTGTGCTAGAGTGCCTTGAGTAACACTTTTCATAGCAAGTTGGTATCTCTAAGTAGTTTTTATTGCTGCAAATACTTTTTTCATACTTTACAAGCATTTGACACTATCTTATTACTTAATTGGGTGAGGTTGGACTGTTGGAAATTATCATGTTGTCCATATTTTACTGTCCATAGAATGCATGTATATTTTATTGTCCATAGAATGCATGTATATTTTATTGTCCATATTTTATTGTCTATTCTCATAACTTTTTCTTTCTTGATTGGAATAGTTCCTTCAAGTTGGAAGATGCATGGATTCGATCGACCAATTTATACAAAAATAGTATATCCATTCCCACTTGTTGGAATATATTTTAATAATATTAGAATATATAAACATTTTGATGATGAAGAAAAATGGATATTATAATATGATAATATTATAACTTTTTTTAGAATATATTGATAATTAAACAGAATTATAATATGAGAATATTATAATTAATATTTGATTATTTATGGGTTTCATAAGAAAATTAATGCTAGAATTGTATGCAGGAAATTGGGTTAGAATGAGCCCAATCCAAAAGTCTGACCCAGTCCAGAGTCTGACCTAGTTCAGAGTTTGACCTAGTCCAGAGTTTGACGCAGTCCAGAGAGATGCGACCCAGTCCAGAGTGCGACTCAGGCCCAGTGTGCGACCCAGTGCGCGACCCAGTCCAGAGTGCGCGACCCGCGACCACCTTAAGCGCCGCGACCCAGAATCCGACCCGCGATGACACTATGACTTCGCCGGTAGATTTGGCCACCCATTTCACCTCCGATCAAGGCGTAAGATAGCTCGTTGAAAAGCTAATGAAGAGGAGAAGATTTTTGTAAAGAAAAATCAAAGACCCATTGCTCAAAAGAGGATCAATTTTAAGAAATGGTGAAGCTCGTCGAGTTCTTGCACTAATTGCTCAAAAGTGAAATTGGAAGTAGATTAGAGAGCTTCTGAAGATGATTTCAAAGGGTTTTTATGAGGAAGAAGATGCTCTATCAATCTGTAAAGGACTCACAAAGAATTGATTCAAGATTGGAGAGAATTGAAGAAGATTTGAGTAAGACCCGAAACTTGCTCCACAAAACCCGAATTATAGAATTTTAAGTTAAGACCAAAACAACACCGTTTTGGACGGGATTTTGAAATAAACGAAGGCAGAACCCCTTCTCCCACATTTTGTCTCTCTTAAGCTAAAAAATGGACAGAGAAGAGGGAAATAAGGAGCTCCAACAGGAAGAAGATTTGATGGTGCTCAGAAGTGTCAGAACGACTCTTTGAAGTGAGAGGTGAGTTGCTTTGAAGGTATTTAAGCAAGTTTGCCTCACCATGAAAGATAGTCCAAAAATCATAAGCAAAGAAAGGAATCTGTGAAGCATCTCATACTACTCATTCTAGCTCATCCAAGCCTATGATTTTGATCTTCATTGGGTGACTAATTTCTAAGCTCATTACTTGCTTATTAGAGAATCAATTTGTGCTTCATTATACTCTATTATTGAAGTTGATTTTCTGCAAGTAGACTCTGCTAGGGTTTGAACGAATTTGGGGCTTTTGTCCATTTACTCTGTGTTGAGCCTCTAGCAGTTGTTTGAAGCTTCTGAACTTGTATTGCATATCTTACAGAAGCTAGTTCGAAATTTGTAATAAGCTTGATAACCTTTGACTTGTTGATGTGTGTTGAGACACACATTGTAATTGTAATCCTTGGTGTAAGGATTGTTTGACTCCTTGAGGAGGAGTTGGAAAGTGTAGGAGAAAGTTTCTCCTAACTTTGTAGTAAAGTGGACTTCAACCGGTTATGTTGAAGGAGAAGAGGGTGGAAATAGGTGAAAAAGGGGCCGAACCACCGTGTAAACTTGTGTCTTGTCTCTCTTGTGTTTAATTATCTTTGAATGCTTTATTTGATTGTAAAAAGTAATTAAACATAAATTAGAAGTGAATTTTTAAAGAGAAACCTAATTCACCCCCCCTCTTAGGTTGCTATAGGATCCAACACCACTGGACCCTCCTCCTGTTCCTGTGGACAATTCCACCGGTTGATACATATGTAGATATTTACAATTATTTAGCTCATCACTATGTCTACTTGTGCTTCTTGATTCATTATCTATTATGTTTTGTTCTTTGTTTCTACTTCTTGATTAATATATGTACTACAGGAATTTGGCTTTTCGTATTTCCTGTGAAGTCTAATATTTTGCATTTGATAGGTCGTAGGATTTTGGTGCACTTTGAAGCTGTTGATTCTGCCTTTTATGCATGGGTAAATGGTGTTGTTGTAGGATATAGGTAATTAAATATACTTGTAAGAATTTTTTTAAAATTTCAACTGTTTCCCCTCTATTTTGGAGCTTTTATTGGATACCTACCATATTACCCCATCATGTTTAGTTTTCTCAAACTTGTGCTACTTCCGTATTTTTCTTTTTTTCCCCCATGTAATAGAAAACCTCAAATATGTGAAATGTGGTGAATCAGCTAGTGTACTTCTTATTGATGAATCAGTTGTGGAGAAGAGATTAAAAATTCCAAAGAATAATAAATTCTATTTACCTCAAACAATGAGATTTGGTACGGTGAATGATTCGCCCTTATAATTGAGAGTCAATATAGTGGCATGAGATAGTTACAATAGAACAGAAGACATATAAGGTGGCTTTATTTGGGATTGGGTTGATCGGGTCAAGAATACTTCTTGTTATTCATTAGAAGTATATTGGCTGACTAATAAATTACTTTGCTTATCATAAAAAGAAAGTATATTAAGCAATCAAAATCATGTCAAAACTTGAATTTCAGCATGCTTCATAGGTCCTTGAAAACTCTCCCCATTTCAGTTATTTGACATAAAATCATAAATTTAATTTACATGTTGTTAGAACCATATATGCTAATTCTAGAAGACGTGCATTCAGATAATTTTAAACTCAAGTTCAGTCTTGTCTGAATGTTAATAGCCACAGTCTAATACTCAAGATGAGGCCACTACAACTATGCATGAGCAACTACAATATCTTTTCTCATGCAATTATTCTCTTATTTAAGGTTCAAGTAACAAATTAGAGGCCATAAAGGTGAAACCTTGATGCAAAAACCAAAACGAGACAACTATCCATGTGGTTGATCCTAAAAGTGTAGAGTTCAAAGGAAGATGATTGCAAACTTTACTAGGAACTAACTTGATCACTGAAACTTCACCCATACATGTCAACCCCTGCCCCAACACACCCCAGGGCTGTAATGCTAAAACTCTAATTCTTGTGTGAAAAGATGTTTCCTGCATTGGGTCCTCTATTTCTTCCTTTATTTTGGGATCAACATCGGAGAAATATTTGTTGGAAAATAACGTTTTGCTGTGACTAAAAATATTTTTGGTAAATATCAATTCTTAAAATATGTTTTTATATGTGCAAAAAGAAAAATTATAGGAAGTAAAAGGTGTACAAATTATAATATCAATTAATGATATTATAAAGTAACCAGGTTCCTACATTCCTTTATATTATAAAGATTTTCTCTTGATGATTTACATCTATTTGAAGTGTTCTCTTTGTGAAGAAAGTCCTTTAAGCTCACCTACTATTTAATTCGAGTTTGCTTATCTCTCAGTGACTCACAAAGGTTTGGTGATATTCGATTATCTGCTTTGATCTTCGATTATATACTCAATCATAGTTGATATTATTTATAAACATTTACTGCACATAAATTTTGAGGAAAATCCGAAACTCTAATTTATTCAAATTGGGGATTTCATGATAGGAGTTCTGTATCTTGATATATATGCTTGAATAGCTTATCTGATTAGCAATATCCCATAAACTAACATATTATTTGGGAATTTGCTACTGCACATGATCTTTTGATCATAACTTGTATTCGGACTTGAGAATTCCTTTGAGAAGGAATTATTTAGATTAGGGAGAACATGTTCTCCTAATCAGATTGAGTAAAGGTGACTTCAATCGGTTGAATTGAAGGAAAAGAGGGTGGATGTAGAACTCTAAAATAGAGTGCTGAACCACCGTGGTAAATTGGGTATTGATTCTCTTGCTCTTTACTTGTTTAAATAATTTTGTCTGTTTGATTGCTTATTATCACATAACTTGTTAAATTATTTAATTGAATTTTTTATGTCATACAAAAGCATTGATTCGGTAGAATAACAATTCAACCCCCCTTCTTGTTAAGCCATAAAACCCAACAATATTTACCAAACATAATGATTTTGTTGGGCAAAGTTCTGGGGGTCTTGTCCCTAATAAACTTAATAGAAGGGTAGCCTTTGCAGAGCCATCTTTAGTTGCCCCACTAACCGTAGGTTTTGCCAAAATTTAGTTCAAATTAAAGGGTGGAGTGGTAAACCTCGCATTAACAAATTCCAAGTTTCATTAAATTTTGTTAGCTTGCCTTTCTTTTTATTGTGTTATTTTAGTTTATTTGCTTTTCTGTTGGGAAAGTTTGGAGATGACTATAGTGCTCAAAAATCATATATTAAGCCACCTTTGTGCTTTTAAAGGGATTCAGTTCTGTTCCTGATTCTGAATGTACTTGTAATCAGAATTGTTTCATAATCTTGTTACATACTTTCTTCAGGATTGGGTTTTGTCCTGAATTTGGTTAAATTGCTTCTTTTATTTTTGCTGGGTTTGAACCTTTTCTAGTCATTTGTTTCTTTTCCATTTTAATTTACAATGATTATGATCTTTCTTTTCTTTCCTATTTTTTCCCCCCTCCCTTTCTTGTTTTAGGACGCTTCACAAGTTTCTGTTACAGAGATTAAAACAACAGATGGGGTTTCTTTCTTGGAACTGAAGCTGCCACAAAGGTCAAGGCTCTGAGATGGTGTCTGGAACTTTTTGGAAAGATATGGTTTTCACTATAGTGATGACTTTCATCAAACTTTGCTTCCTTGTGAGGTTTGCTTCCTACTCTTTTTCTGTGTTTAATATTTGCTACGGTGAATTAGTGCTTTCTCCACTAGTGGATTGTAGGCACAAATGTTAATGTTTAATTCGACTTCTTATCTGTTGTTTCACTTTGTTTGTGTTTATGGGGATGCTCTGGATGATTTTTCTGTTGTACCTTGAGTTTTATGTCCTTCTTTCTGCATTGTAGTAGTGCTATTTCTGGTTTTTGACACTGACACAGACATCTATAGGTATAACTATTTTGATCTCCTTCCTTCTTTTTGCATTTTTGTACTATTACCATCGTGATTTTTAAATGACATTGATGCATACTTACATAGTTGTAGCTAATTATTTGTTCCAATTGCTTGAATAGGGAAAACATGGTCCCCTTGCTGTATGAAATTGTAATTTACAACTCATTGTCTTTGCATGCTTGCTAGTATGGGCTGTGGCTTTGGCATTCATATGAGTGTCTTATGTGTAGTAATGATATGTTCTGATCATGGTAATTTGGTGATAGTGTTGTAAATGATATTGCATTTGCGTTTTTCTATTATTAGGCCCAATTGATTCTTGTACGTTCACACACCACAGGGCCCATTACAACCCCTCCTTACCGTATACCTATATACACTTTGCTCTTTGCTCATTTGTTCTTTGAACATCTTGTAATACCTAGATTATGAATCAAAGTGGTTTCACCGTTTCCACTCAATCAGGTCTCTTTGTTCCTCTTAACATATAGCAACATCATATTTTCTTATGTGACTAATTTATGGTATGTTTTGGCTGTGGCTGGCTGTTGCTTCTATCAATTTTTGTCAGTTTTGTGACTATGGCATAACTTCTTCGATCAAATATGTTGATGGCTGTATAGCTTGGCTGGATTTCAAAATACATCTTAAAGAATTTCTTGGAATAAATGTAATTAAATCAAAGCTTCATAAATTGAGGTTTCAGATCTAAAAACCGAAACCATATCATGAATATCATATATATTTCCAAAAATGAGTGTTATTGCTGTTTCTTTTGACGGCAACATCTGTTGACCATTATCAAAGCTTCATTTATAGAGGTTTTAGATCTAAAAACAGAAACCATATCATGAATATCATATATTTTCCAAAAATGATGTGTTATTGCTCTTTCTTTTGATGGCAACATCTGTTGACCATTTTGATTTGATTAAACATGGTATTGCATTAAGACATGTTGTCTTTGACTACAATGAGCAGGTGATGGAAATGGTGAAAAGAATCCCTGAAGATACAAGAAAAAAGCTTTCTGGAAAAGGTTATTTCCCTCAGGATGGATATATCCTGCAGTACTTACCTGTTCCACCGAATTGCTTGTCTGTGCCAGAAATTTCAGACGGTGTTAATATCATGTCTTCGGTAAGCCACATTATGAAAAGATCTTAAAATTTGCCCTCTTTTTTCTCGTTCCTTTTCTGTTTTAAGGTAAAGTTCAGTCAATTAGTATTTCTTTCATGTTTTATTCTAGGATCCTTCTTTATCAATGCTCATGAAAATTCTCAGACAGGCTGAGATAATCAAGAGTTCAAGATCTGGGACCCAAATTTTGTCTCTCATGAAGTTGAGGCAATCGATTTGCAATCAATAGTCAATCAGTACCTGCAAGTTAGGGGTACTGCAAAATCATCTAGGGATTTTGAAGCACGGTTTGGAGTGAGCAAAGAGCTGGACAAATCTTCCACCAAAGCTTGGCTTGAAAAGATAAGAATGCTATTCATTAGAAAGGGTTCAGGCTTCTCCTCACGAAGTGTAATTACTGGGGATGCTTCCCAAGAAGTCGGTGAGATAGGCATTCCTATGGAGATTGCACAGAGGATTAGCTTTGACGAGAAGGTAAACATCTATAATATCAAATATTTACAAGACCTGGTAAATAAGAAGTTGTGCCTTACGTATATAGATGGCTCGTCAAGGTATTCATTGAGGGAGGGTTCAAAAGGGCACACATTTCTCCGACCAGGTCAAGCAATTCATCGGCAGATTATGGATGGAGATATTGTTTTTATTAATAGGCCACCAATAACCCACAAGCATTCCTTACAAGCACTTGCTGTGTATATTCATGATGATCATACTGTGAAGATTAACCCACTTATTTGTGGGCCCTTAAGTGCTGATTTTCACGGTGACTGCATTCACCTATTTTATCCTCAGTCTCTTGCTGCAAAAGCTGAGGTCTTGGAGCTTTTCTCAGTGGAGAAACACCTTCTTAGCTCACACAGTGGCCAGCTCAAGCTGCAACTGGCCACGGACTCATTGCTGTCCCTAAAAATAATGTTCCGGAAATTTTTCCTGGAGAGAGCTGCAGCTCAGCAACTGGCCATGTTTTCTCTATCCCCTTTGCCTCTGCCTGCCATGTTGAAGGCTCATTCTGCTGCTCCTTGTTGGACAGCAATGCAGATGTTACAGTTGGCTTTGCCAGCTAACTTTGACTGCTGTGGGAATAAATACTTGATTAGTCAAAGTGACATATTGAAAGTAGACTTCGGTAGGGAAATTGTATCACCTCTGTTTAATGAGATTGTGACCTCTATTTTCTTTGAGAAGGGTCCTGAAGAGGTGCTAAATTTTTTCAATTCTCTTCAGCCTTTGTTGATGGAAAATATATTTGCAGAAGGCTTCAGTATTGGCTTAGAGGATTTTTTCATATCCAAGGAGAAAGTACAAGAAATTCAGAAGAATTTTCAGGTTATTTCTTCTTTGCCGTATTACCTTAAGTCAACACACAATGAGCAGCTGGAGTTGCAGTTGGAGAATCATATCAAACTTATGAAGGAGCCTGTTACAAATTTTATTCTAAAGTCATCTGCATTGGGTGATTTAGTTGATTCCAAAAGTGATTCATCTATGAACAAAGTGGTTCAACAAATTGGTTTTCTCGGCCTGCAGCTTCCGGAAAATGGAAAGCTCTATTCTAAGACATTGGTTGAAGATGTGGGCTTTCTTTTTTGTGGTAAATATTTTTCAGACGGAGTTGATTATCCTTCTGCAGAATATGGATTAATACAAAGCTTCTTTTTTTTCAAGGGTTAGATCCATATGAGGAGTTGGTTCATTCAATATTGACGAGGGAAGTAATGGTTCGGTCATCAAGAGGATTGTCTGAACCTGGTACTTTGTTTAAAAACTTAATGGCTATCCTTCGAGATATTGTCATTTGTTATGATGGCACTGTGAGGAATGTCAACGGCAACTCCATAATCCAATTTGAGTACGAGGCAAAGGCGAGAAGTAAGGCCTATAGTCGACTGCCTGCTGGTGAACCTGTTGGTGTGTTAGCAGCGACTGCAATGTCAAATCCTGCATACAAGGCAGTACTTGATTCTACTCCAAGCAGCAATTCCTCATGGGAGCTGATGAAGGTACTCAAATTTTGGCTAGTGAAAAAGGTCTTATCATGCATTGCTTCTTCTGCAGAAAAAACATAGGTATCTTTAATAGTTGCTTGCTTCTCTCTTTAGTGATATGCCTTTTCATTGTTCTTCAGGAAATACTACTTTGCAGGGTCAATTTCAAGAATGAACTTATTAACCGCCGTGTGATATTATTTCTGAATGAATGTGCTCGTGGGAGAAAGTATTGCCAACAAAAAGCTGCATATTTAGTGAAGAATCAATTGAAGAAAGTCAGCCTTAAAGATACTGCTGTTGAGTTCCTGATTGAGTATGTTTTGCAGCTTCTTCCACACTGGGATCTCTACCAACAGATTGTAGGAAAATAGCTTGGGAAGATCAATTAGGCTTAGAACATTACATGCTTCCTTGACTATATCAATTTCAACAACCATAAGTTGTTAATTTTATTATTCATTATATGATTTTTCTTAGATACTTTGGAGGTTTTATTTCATCTTATCTTATTACCTGAAGTTTGAAATTATGTATTGAGGGGTTAGGTTCAATGTCCTACCCTATGTAGTCTTTTTACACAGGTTTTGGACTTTGGCTCATACTGCGAGATAAATATCAAAATAAGGGTTGAAAAAAAAAAAATATTTTGCAGCTTCAACTGTACTCAGCTTCCCTTGCATATTCATGCCTGTTCTGTAAATGTCAAAGCATGGCATGATGTCACTTCCCTTGTGTGATGTTATTTGTATTATACTTAGTCTGATAAATTAAGATTATTTGTCATTCCTTATTTTGGCAGTGAAGCATATTTTGCTATGAATCTGTCAACTCACATGACGCTTGGTTGCTCTCATCACACACCCCCACACACATATGTATAACTTACGTTGGACTGTTACCTTTTAAAGAAAACAAGAAATGGGATAAGCGAATTTTATGTATTGATTATTCGAGTATGCAACATTGAACCGCAAGAGATGCTTGTGCTCAAGGAGATGTGAGATGGGTTTCTCCGCTTGCAATTTGTCTTTGCAGTTGAGTGTCAGGGAGGACATTGAGGGAGAAATTGCTAGTTGATGATCCTGTCAACGAGGTCTCTATCATTTCATAAACTTCATTTTGGGGAGAAATCGCAATTAAATATGATGCTATTCTTGTCACCAGCATACAGCCTCCTTTTTTTTTTTTTTTTGCTTTTTTTTACCTTTCCTCCCCCGCTTCCTGCACTTTTTCTTTCAGTTTTGTTCTTAATCTGTTAATGGGAAATGATTCAGTTCGTGGTTGACATGATGTGCAAATTTAATGGTCTGTTTCTTACATGCAGATATAAGGGACGGCAAACTATGTCAGAAAGTGCTAAATTTGATGCAGGTCTTTATGGTCATGTTCATCTAAACGAGGTTGGTATTCTGCAAATGTGGTTGCTTGCTGCTGCTTGTTGCTAGTGATTTTATCCTTCCATAACTGGAGCTTTGTTGAACAGATGCTGTTAACATAGATGAACGCTAGCATGCAGGAGATTCTTCAGAAGTGCCAGGATACTGTTAATTATTTCCGGAAGAAGAAGAAAGTTGGTCATGTTTTTAAAAGAACATATTTGTCCGTCAGGTTAGTTCAGTTTAAATTGTTGTTTACCGATTTCTTTCCACGTTACCATTAACTTGATGTTTACCTGGTTTTGGAATGAAGTGCTTGAGAGACATGAAAAGCCAGCTTAAACTGGTGGAGGGCTTTAAGGGCTTTGATTGCCTCAACCTTTTTTCTTTTTCTGTGTCTCTCCAAGTTGCACAGTTTTTAATTATAGCAGAATATATTGTTTGTTTATTTATTTATGCACCTCTGTGATACAAGAGTAGTGCAAACATTTGTAAGTTCATCATGCAGACAAGAAGTGTAAAACTGAATTATCAGCCTTTGACTATCTGTTACCTAATTTCCCTTTCATATTATAGCCCCATGACCACTGGTGTTGCCTTGGTGATTTGTTGTCCACCATTATTTTTGGATCTCTCTACCACACCAGAAGAATCAATGATAAAATCTTTAAGTTAAATTTACCATGATCAAGCCTTTAGAAATCTCTTAAATTAGTCTCCAGACAGTTGTGGAAGCACTCTTGAATGCTGTAGCGATTGACACTTGTTAAACCAGTGAGTTCTTTTGACAACAATTGTTAGGACTTTCAGGCGTTTTCATTTGGGCCAAAAGCTCTAGTTGATAGTAAAAGTGTATACCTTATTCCTTAACAAACCCTCAACAGTAGTGCCCGCATAGTTACGGAGACACTTGGCACAGCCACCACACCTGCCAAGCACTAATAATTTGCATTACTTGGTTCAAACGTGTAAAAGTTTGTGAGATCAGTCTTGGTGAATCCAAATCACTTTAAGCAAGCTATCTTCCTTGGTTGTAATATTACCTCTATAATTCAGTTGTTTACATGTCATAAATTAATGAGTTGCCGGTAGAAATTTTGCCCCTTTGTGTTTGTGAGTTTGCTTCCTTCTTACTCCACATATTACTGCTGTATGGCATAACACTGGGCCATTGAAAGTGAAAAGTTACCTTTGGTGGCTTCCTTGACAGTGAATGTTGCTCGTTCCAGCACTCTTGTATGCAGAAAAGTTCCGGTATGCCCTGCTTGATGTTCTTTTGGCAAGATGCAAGTGATATTCATCTGGAGAGAGCATCACTTATCCTCTCTGACATTATTTTTCCAGTTCTTCTAGAAACAATTGTTAAAGGTATGATACCTATGCCTTTTTTTCATTCACAATATTTGCTGTAGAGTTTCTGCATGTGCATTAGATAGTCTGGGGTTCTACTTCAGATAGTTCTTGGGCTAAGGTGCATTCCATTTTTGTCTGCCGCTCCTTATCTACTGTTGCATTCTTTTATTGTGGTTTCAAAGCCAACACTTTCTATTGGGTCGTTCTCTTCTGCTGATAGGTTGTACCTATATGTGTTAACAAATGGCTTTCTTTTGCAATTCCTTTTCTGCAAACTTGAAAGGAATCAATTGTTTTTCTTTGTGATTCACTATGCTAATGGTTACGTACAACAAACTCAATGATTTCAAACTTCCTGCTGTATGACGACATCTCCTTTTTCTTCCAAAACCAGGGTGTTATCCTGTGTTCTCTGTTATCCCACAAAACAATTGGCAATTAATTGCATCGGATACCAATGTTCTATGATCCTCAAAAACCATATATTTATCAAGTCCAACACTGTAGAGCCCCTTTGACCATAATTTTTTCCTGATCGACTTACTCAAGCTTCACAAGTTTTCATCTCTGGAAACTCGACTTAGTTTATGGTAATGGCAAAGGGTTAGAAACTTTTCATCTAATTGGAGACCAGTAAGCTAAAAGAGCCCAAATTGAGTCATACAATCCCTAGGTGCTAATAGAAGTGGCAATAGCACTTTGCAGACTTGAGGGTGATTAAGCTTCATTTCGCTCATAGTCTTTTGTGAATATTCTGTACAATGGATATATATTTCTATCATTTGATATTTTTGTACCTTTTTGCTTTATTTTTCTTTCCTTTTTTCGTGTTTGTTTTCTCTGCTAATGCATTTTTCCTTTCAGTCAAGAGTATAAGGTTTGGTTTCTTTGGACCATTCTTTTGAGAAACGTAAAAAATGTGAACATAAAATCTCAAATGTGGAAAAATAAAATTGTTTGTGCTAGCATGGTCGGTAGTTCCAAATCCAGTCCACACTTAAATCAAATTGTCCTGCATTCCAACATGCATAATGTATCTTTGCATTGGCTTTGGGTCTCGTCAAAGCATACGTTTTTAGTTCTTTCTCAGAAGTTATGTGATTGTATATTTTGGTGGTCATCTGTTGTGTGCTTTTTGATACATTGAGAATGCCAAAGTATCTAGAATATTGAATCAAATGCATTCTGCCTCTTCAATGCACAGGTGACCCTCGGATTTGCCTGGTGAATATAACATGGGTTAATCCCAATACAACAACTTTGATGAGAAACCCTTGCAAATCACAGAATGGTGAATTGGCACTGTACATTGTTCTGGAAAAATCTGCTGTGAGGCAAAGTGGTGATGCTTGGAGGATTGTCTTAGACTCCTGTCTTCCTGTACTTCATGTAATTGACACCAGGCGCTCCATACCATATGCAAGAAAGCAACTTCAGGAATTGCTTGGGATTTCTTGTGCTTTTGATCAAGCAGTTCAGGTATTATGGATATATTTCACTGTATATTCCTCTGGCTTCCTCTATGCTCACAGTCGCACACTCTGTGTTGCCTTTGGATGAGGGTTCATTTTGAGATAGAATGCTGGCTGTCATTGAGTCTTATAATATGCTTAAACAAATATCTCTACATACATACATGCGTGTTTGTGTGTGTGTGAACATCTCTCGTAGGGCATGATATGCATTAATTTTGTCACAAAGGAATACTTAGAACTCATTTTGGACCTATGAACAGAATTATCTTTTTATTGTTTTCTATCATTAAAACAAGCACCAGGTTTCCAACAGTTTACCTAAGCAAAAAGAATAAGGCAAAAGAAAAAGAAAAAGGGACGGGTGACTGTGCATATCATTGAAACAACCGTATATTGAACAAAAGGAGGATCAACTGTTCCTGCTTTTGTAGTTATCTACGAAGCATAATGAGGTTGGCTTCTTCTTTTTTCTTTGTTGAGTGTAAAACTCACATCAGGCTGCCACCCATTGAGTTTGAAGCTATATCTGCCGTGCATTTGAACCGTATTCAGAGAAAATTGCTTTTTTGGTTTTTGGATGTGTATGTATTTGAATGTTGTATCAGATATTGTCCTTTCTTACTAGGCATCTATTTTGCTTTGCTCACACGGGCAGGCACTTAAAATTTTGTTCCACGAAGCCAGTGTGTTGAAAACCATGGCCCTGCCAAGTGTGTGTGTGCGTGTGTTTGTGTTTTTCCTTTTCTTTTCTTTTTTTTTTTGTGTGTGGAAAAACGAATAAAATACCTCGCTTTAGAAATCCCCATCCTTCTTAAGAGCTCTGGCTCTGTGGTTGTGATCTCCTAATGGAAAACTTTTGCCATATATACATATATCTTGGAAACATACTTTGTTTGTTTCACATAATGTGTTTTTGTACCTGTGGTTTCCCACAACAGCCCTTATGTGGTCAAGCATTCTGCTGCTTATCTAAGGGATCTTGTGACATTATATTGTAAGACATGAGCCTTTAGATGTCCGTACTCTGTTACGTCAATTCCTCTTTGTTGTTTACATCATTGACATCATCATAGTTTGGCACATTAGTTTTTTTAAAAGAGTGGACTTTTTATAGTGAGTCTTATATAGGATGAGATGTCATATCTAAGTTTTATCCCTCCCCAGTCTTATTCACTCTTTTCTCTTTGATCCCATACGAGAAATGACTTAAAGCTGTGGCTTATTTGCAGCGCCTGGAAAAATCAGTGACAATGGTAGCAAAAGGTGTTCTTAGAGAGCATCTCATTCTCTTGGCAAATAGTATGACGAGTGCTGGAAATTTGGTTGGCTTCAATTCTGGTGGTTGTAAAGCATTGTCACGATCATATAATGTTGAAGCACCATTTACAGAAGCAACACTTTTTGTAAGTAACATGAGTTTGTTTTAATGCCTTTAATCATGTATCATTCTGATGGTTGCGGTTGTTTTTAATGTCTTTAAATATGTTTCATTCTAATGGTTAATGCTGTTAAAATTGAAATCTTGTTCGTGATCAGTGAGGTATCTTTGAAGCAGATCATAAACAAATGTGAAATATTATTAAACAAACTTGAAACCCAACCAAAAAGCTAGAGTTTAGCCTTTACATAGATAAGGCTAAGTTGTATGAGAAGATCAAGGTTTGTCTCTTCTTATTTCGGACTGAATTAGTATGGTCATTAAATTCTCAAACAAGATTTGGAAAACATTTTCTGGATTTCAGCACATGCCGCTCCACCAAACAGCCGATTAAAATCCAGTCTCAAACTGTTCAAGGATGCAAATATATCCAACAACTTTAAAAGCTTATTGGGATCTTTCCTACTCTCTGTAACAGTCATACCAAATTGAAGAAATGCTAGAATACCAGCCTGGGCAGCTATCTTTGCAAAGCAACTCATCCACACGTTCAATCCCAGCCTCTCAAAAACATCAATACAAAGCTTATACTCTGCCTCAAACAAATGCTTCACTGCAAACTCCAAATGCTTACCCCACTGCGTTATATACCCTTCTATGCTTTGCACACCATTGAACTCAAATACTGAGATCTCAAGGTAATCGAAATCAAGAGCCTGTAAGCTTGCTCTAACATTCGAGCTACGAACTTCAACATAAATCGATATGCACTTCTCAAGTCTATTATTAGCAATTAATCTCCCAAGAATCACTTGCAATTTCTGCATAACATTAACTGGTAAAGGTGAAGGTGCAATGCAAGCTTGCTCCCCAAGTGAGGATGATGATGACATTGGCAAGGGCACAGTATTTTCAGTCAAAAGATGGCGGAACTCATCTTCCAACTTATCCAATGCGGCACCTAAAAGGCCGCCATCCAGAAGCACCCTCTCCTCATTGTTCTGCAATTCCCTAAGATTCTTCAAGGAACTCTTCAAATTTGAAAGGTACCGAGCACCAGCCACCGTGTTATCTTCCAGGTACTCCACAATATCCTCTAACCACTGAATTGCCAATCCACAATTGTCCCCCAGAAACTTTAATGCCTCCTCCAGGCGTTTCAGAACTGACAAGTAACCGGGTAGATCAGTCCCGAGGTCCGATAGCAGCGACTTTTCAAGTCCATTAACGGCATCAAAAACCTTAAGCACCGCGGCGGCAGGGCTCACAGCACGGTTGACATGGCCCCCAACGGCGACAAGGGCATCCTTGTCGGCACGCATGGGCCGGACCGCAGCCCCTAGGGAAGGAAGTCTTTGGTTAGCCAGATTATCTTGCTTGCCTTTCACACAGAAGAATAAAATTCATTGTAATATGTTATATAGATTTAAAGCTATAGAAATATGAGATATTATTCATTTTTCATAAATTTTATTTAAATAACATGACTTGATTTCAAGAGGATATGTATACTATCCCTTGTACATATTCCTTAATATCATCTCATTAATTCTCTGGAGCCATGAATTTGAAGAAATTGAATGTTGGAAGCCATTTGAAGCATACGTATATGACACATTTTGTGGCTCTTGGACAAGGAGAATATTTCATAAAATGAAATTTTTAATGCAAAAAATATTTAATAAATTATTTAAAAATATCTTTCATAATTTATGTGCTATATTAATATATTAAACAATAAGAGTATGATGTACAAATTATAATATCAATTAGTGATATTATGAAGTTACCAATTTTCTAAATTTGTTTTAGTATTATCATACCATTAATTTTATAGGAAGATAATTTGAATGAAGAAATATTCTCATTATCATTTGTATGTTATTTCAATATGAGAAAAATAATATATGAATTTTTGTAGGAAAAATGTGGTTCATGAAAGTCCTAATAGATGAAGTATCACTTTAGTTAACTTATTATCTTCCCTTAAACATTAGAAGCAAATCCAACCAAAACGAACTTGTTTAGTTGAGCACAAAAGACAAAGTGATAATTTTTTTTTATTTAATTTTTTATACACTCACACACGTGGAGGGAAGGGGAAATTGAACCTTGACCGGTTGGACTCACCCACCACGGTTGGCTTACCACTAAGCCAGGGGATTTCTCCAAGATAAAGTGATATTAACCACCAAAAATGCATGAGAATAAAACCGACACTTTCCCGGAGTGAATTCTCTGCAATCCTGGCCCGCGAACGCTCCAACGCTACCAAACAACGCTGCAATTGGGCTTTTCCTACGTGTTGGCCCTAATCTCGGCACACCACCGACGGTAAGCCTTGATGTTGTGCTTGTTTTTTCAGTGAAATTTGTATGCACGTCTAACAAAATATGGTCACCGCGCGTTCGAGAAAATGCAGCTTTGGGTTTCATTCTCTCAATTATTTTTTAATTTGTCATGAATATGTTTTGCGCAGAGTTTAACCTTCAATGGGTATGCTTTACCTGCATCTCATGTCGATTTGTGGCTTATTGTTGTTCTTTTGTTCATTCTTTCTTTTACTTTGCTTTTCGGGGCTTGCTTCGTGCATGGATGTCATTCTCTCTTATTGTATGGTCTGTAAGTTTTATCCTTTGACTTTTGTTTGTTTGGTCTAGAAGCAGTATCTAGAAGAAGTTTCAGTGGTCCTTTTCTTTTTCTTTCCTTTAATTAATTCTTTGGTGCTCTGGAAGTTAAGTTAGATGACCCACATAAAGCCCAATTTAGCGCCGCTTAGGTCATGGTTCACTGAATTTATACAAAGCAAAGTCTCATTTTTGATTGCTAACTCCTTTTTGGTTTTCTTGGAGAAATTTCTGTCTTGTAGATGGCACTATAAGGAGGTTGCTTCTAAAACCTATCTTATTACAGAAGTACAGTCCATGTAGTATTGTTCTTTCGTTGACTTGTATTCGTTTTCAAAAGGAAAAATGAAGTTCTTATCTCTGCAATATGACAACATCTGCGCAGCTTGATTTTCTTTTACACTATGGTCTTATTAATAGTTTTAGCCAAAAAACTAGCAAAAATAATCTCTCTTTTTTTTTTCTATTAACAATAGACACCATCATGATTGGATGTGTCATAAGAGCCTCAAAAATTTGCATAAAAATGCTCATTGGACAAGAACAATATGTTCATTTTGTTAAAATACAAATGGAATAGTGGTGATCGAAAGAGGAATGCTTCAAACCCCAAACTTGTGCAAGGATCGAAGAAGGCAGTCAAACTCTTTAATGTCAAAAGAAATTTCAAATAGAATTGTTACAAGTGTTCCAAACAATTAGAGGCAGAAGTGGAGGACTCTTGTGGAGAGGAATTAGGTGGCAAAGACCTTGATCAATTCTATCAATGCCCAATATTGTTATAGTCTTAAGGTCCTAAGAATTTAAAACTACCATAAATTGGACAAAACAAGTGTTTTTGCGTTATTAAAGGGTCATGAAGGACGCTTGATAGGGTGAAATGTGAAAATTTGGTAGAGCTAGCATGTGTGATCAAACTCAAGGTGCCATTTGGCAATTTAGTAAACATAGACTTTGATACACAAAGTTGGAGAAATTCAAGACAACTAACAATGGATGTGAAAACATCATTAACGCCGTTGTCTATTAGCGTTTGTGTGTAGCAATATAGTTTAATAAACCAAAAGAGGTACTTACAAAATTTGCTAAAGATTTATGTCCAGTAAATTTGTGGAGAAGTTTGAATAGTTCTTGTTACTGCTTGGGAGTAATCCCTCTGCTAGCTAAGCCCAGATTTGCTGGGTGAACAAATTGAGAGAAAGGGATTACGTTAGTTAGTGGATCATTTTTTGGCTGGCGAACCCTAGGCCTCCAAGCTGGGTTTGGCGCCTTGAAACAACATTTGTGTCCTTTAGCCTCATTAGGTACTTGGATCATTTAATCATGGTCTTCTAATTCCAGGAAATTTAGGTTGAAATTCATTCGAGCACATAACAGAGATTCGCAAGTTTAGTGAAGTAAATCATTGCCTTATCTTAACTTGGATATTTTCCTTGTGGTGGTATAGATTTTGGAACCATTGACTTTGTTTTACCGTTACACTTCAGAAAGTTGCAGAGTTTGATAGCATAAGGTTAGGGGAAAATGAATACTCTATGACAATACACTAGCATGGCAACGACTCAAGTGTTGTTCTGACTTGGAATCGTGGGTTACATAGGATGAGCTTCCACTGGCAAAAGCTAATTTATTCCTAGCTGCTAAAGCAATCTTCATTTGGGAGCTCCAATAGCATAATTTTAGATTCCGATGAGTGGCCAAGGGACTAGGCATGGACATCGGAAGCATGGAGATGAAGCAATCACTGAAGTCAAGGTATGGTATTCACGTAAATCAAATCAATAAAGCAAGCGAACCCAAACGAGATTCCAGGCCGATAATCAATCGGGCAAATCCGGCAAATCCGGCAAACCCAAGCGTCGGCATGAAATTTCTGCAACAGTCAGTACTTTCCTACATGTAAGCCCTAATCTCTGTACACCGACAGTAAGCCTTGCTGTCGTGCTTGTTTTTCAGTGAAATTTGTATGCACGCTAACAAAATATGCTCACCGTGCGTTCGAGAAAATGCGGCTTTGGGTTTCGTTCTCTCAATCATTTTTTTATTCGTTTATGAATATGTTTTGTGTAGAGTTTAACCTTCAATGTGTATGCTTTACCTGCATCTCATGTTAATTTGTGGCTTACTGTTGGTCTTTTGTTCATTCTTTCTTTTAGTTTGCTTTTCGGGGCTTGCTTCATGCATGGAAGTTATTCACTCTAATTGTACGGTCTTTAACTTTTATCCTTTGACCTTTGTTTGTTTGGTCTAGAAGTAGTATCTAGAAGAAGTTTCAATAATCTTTTTCGTTCTCTTTCCTTTGGTTAATTCTTTGGTGCTCAAGAAGTTTTTGAAGTTGGATGAGCCACAAAAAGCCCAATTTAGCGTCGTCTAGGTCATGACTTACTGAATTTATACAAAGCGAAGACTCATTTTTGATTGATGACTCCTTTTTGGATTTCTTGGAGAAATTCTGTCTTGTAGACGGCAATATAAACAGGTTGTGTCTGAAACCTATCTTATTACAATAGTGCAATCCATGTAGTATTGTTCTTTCGTCGACTTGTATTTGTTTACAAAAGGAAACATGAAGTTCTTGCTTTTGTAGTATGCCAATATCCGCGCAACTTGATTTTCTTTTACAGTACAGTCTCCTAATAATTTTAGCCAAATAACTAGCAAAAAATAATCTTCCTTTTATCTTTCCATTAACAACAGGTACCATCACGATTAGGAGTGTAATAGTTGTATCACAATGCTCATTGTGTCTCCCAATATTTCGCCTCAAGCATTTGTATCGAAGTGCTAATGGGAAAAGAACATGTCAATTTTCTTAAAATACAAATGGAATAGTGGTGATCAAAAGAGGAGTGCTCTAGACTCCAAACTTGTGCAAGGATAGAAGAAGGCAATCACACTCTTTGATTGCAAAAGGAATTCCAAAATATAATTGTTGCAAGTGTTCCGAATAAGTAGAGGCAGTAGTGGAGGACTCACGTAGGAGAGGACTTGGTGGCAAGGAACTTGATCCATTCTATCAATGCCCAATATTCTTATAGTTTTGTGTCTTATGTAATACCCATCAAGAAAATACAATAGTCCCTATTATACAAATCAATTGAAATTTATAGGCAAATAAAGAATCTTATAAAATGGAAACAATTTACATATAAAGAAAATGAAATTAAGGAAGGAAATAAAGAGAAATTTGAATCTTTGTAATTAATGTTTAAATAAAGGAGCTGAGATATTTTAGAGAAGTTTTATTATAAATTGTTATGAAATTAAAACCTAAATTGTTGCCTTCATTGAACAGGAAGCTCTAAGTTTTGGATTTCGTACGCTTGGAGTGTAATTTTCTTCTTGTAAGAAATTCCAGTGTAGAATTGATTTTCTAATCAAGCTATTTTGGCCGAGTAGTGCTTGATTTATTCCGGCTTTCAAGGTGTCTTCTTGTTCCAGTATATCCATGGAACGGCCTATGGAGTAGAATTCCGAGGACAGATTTAGCAACCTCCCAAATGAACTTGTTCATCATATTCTTGCTTACCTCCCATGAGAGCCCTCGCACAACTGAGCACTTTATCAAAGAGATGCCGGGAGTTATGCATATCAAACCCAACATTGATTTTCTGTAGCGAGGATACAAGTTCTGTAGGGCTAAGTCGACCTGGGTTCCGCGAGTTTCTAGATAGGCTCATGGAACTTCGGTGCTTGTACAAGGTGAAGACACAACGCTTCCATCTCAAATGGACTTTCCAAGCAACATCCAATGTTGAAGAGCATCAAGTGGAGACATGGTTGCTGCATGCAGTAAACTCAAGCGTTGAAGAGGTTTGTCTTGAAATCCATGACCCCGTAAAGTCCTTTTCCTTGCCACCTTTTGTTCTGGGTTGCAAATCCATAAGATCCCTCGAAATTGACACTTTCGAACTACCCTCTTCATTGTTAGTTCCTTCCTTTGCTGATAAGCTCCAGGTTTTAGAATTGAAAAACCTCAAAACGAACAACGAGAGCCTTGGAGAATGGTTTTCATCTTTCGAGTCCCTGAGGAAGTTGAAGCTCTCTTACATATGGGGGATAAAGACAATAACCATCACCAACTCATCCGTGGCTACTATATCAATTTTAAGTCGTGATGATGACCTCCAAAAGATTGATATCCAGAAGGTACAAAAACTTGATTTCCTTGAAATCACTTGGAAGACCGTAAGTAGTAAATCAGTGAATATTTCTGCACCCAATCTCAATATCCTTTTCATAAATTTGGACACCGAGAACTCCAATAGAACATCATTGGAGATCTCTGCTCCCAATCTCGTAGTATTTAAGTGGTTAGGCAATGTTGTTGATTACTACTGTATGAAGAACTTCCCAAATCTACGTTATGCCTCAGTTGGTTTACTACGAACTGTTGAATCGAGGGCCAATCATGCTTCTACCAAGCGCAATCTTGAAAAGGTTCTTCACAGCATTCAAAGGGTTGAAATCCTAAACCTATGGGAGGATTTTGTTCAGGTAAGGGGACCATTCCTTTCTAAATACTTGTTTACAACTTGCTTTTTTTGCTTTGGTCATTTACTTTTATGCTAAGATTCTTCTTATAACTTTGTAGGTTTTGTATGGGCATGGTTGCCTACCATTTTTATTTGGTAACATAAAGGAGTTGACCATTAGAGAAACTTCAAACAGTGCACCAAGTGAACCATTGTTTTCCCTTCTAAGAGGAACAACTAATCTAGAGCATCTCCTCCTGGTATTGAATTTAAATTATGTGTTAAGTGTCTCATATTTTATAAATATTACTTAAGAATTCTCATTAAAATTAAAATATTTAACCTTTTTTTTTTGTTTGCTCCTTGCTCAAATCATTTTCTTGTTCTCTTCTTTTTTGTTATTTTTAACAGCTCAAAGGTTCAAGCTTTTCAGGAAAGTCCAACTATGCAACGAAATGTTGGCGATCTCTATATCACATATTTCCCCATCATTTGAAAATAAGAGCTGTGAAGTGTTTTAATGGAAAGGAAGAAGTGGAACTAATAAAGCATTTGTTCAAGAATGCAGAAGAATCGGAAATGGTGGCCATTTTGTACACATCACCAATCTCACAAGGTGTCATCACCGAATTTGGAGGGTTCAAGTTTTGCCCAACAGATTTACGTCCATATTTGACATCATCAGAATAAGTTTATATTTGAACTTATTAAAATGTATGTTCCATTACGATTAAGTTTCCCATGGTTCTACTTATATTATCTTCTCCAATATGTTACCTCCTTTGCTTCTTATAATCGTCTTCACTCACTACACACAATTGATCTTGGTTTTTAATTTCTGCCCGTTAATTGAAACCTATATGTTAGTGTCTTGAGTTTTACGGAGCTGTTTAGATCTTCTATGCCTTGCGGATTGTTCTTGTATTGTTTTGAGTTTGGCACTTTCCTTACATGGTCATGGACGTGATTACTGATCATGGTTGTCACATGATAAGCCAAGAAAATAGAGAATGAAAAAGAAAAAGGGAGGATTAGTGATTAGTGATTCATTTTATTTAGTCCAATGTTTGCTTAAAATATGGAAAACCCCTTGGAAATTAGAATGTCATACATCAATGCTTATCTATGATTCCTTCACATGCACTTGTGTGTCCTGTGTATCGTAAGAGAAATGTGGTAGCAGATCATCTCGCCAACTATGGTCACTTTATTTAGAATGTAACAATTTTCATATAGTTTGGCACATTACCTCATCCGTGTTTAGATGTTTATGTTAAAGATTATCTAGGATTAGTTAACTATAAGCCACCATAGGCTACCATAGAGTTATGTTCAATCTTATTGTTATTAATAAAATTTATCAAGATACCATTCTTTTTAAAAAAAAAAAAAAAAAAGATAAGCAAAAACAGTGTAAAATAAGGATTCTTTTTTAATTGTTTGACAATACCAAGTTTTCAAATCCTAATAAATTAGGATTTCTTTCTTCATTATGGATATGTTTTTGGTGGGAGGATTGAAGTGCAATAAAAGATGTTTTTGCCAATAAACATGTTAAGTTAGGTCATTAAAACAAGTTAGGTTATTAAGTTAGTTTATTAATGCTATTTTAATTTTAAATAAAGGAGATACTATAGTTTTGTGAAAATATCTAAAATTTTAGCCATTTTAAAGGTCCAAAATCCTAATTGATCTAAAAATTTAAAAGTTAGTTATTCTAAGAACTCCAAACTTAGTTATTCTAAGAGTTCAAAACTCAATTGACTTAGAAGTCTAAAACTTAGTTATCACTTGATAAGTCTTTTCTTCACTTCTTTTTCTGATTTTGTTTCCTCTGTGGATGACCGAAGGAAAGTAGTGAAATCACCCATAAACATAGTAAGAAGCTAGAGTTCAGATTGTTCCCCAAAACAACAAACACAACGATTAGAGTGTTCCACGGGCAATACATATTCCACTTGCAAAGTGGAGCATAAGATACAGATGAACCATTAGCATAAAATTTCAAACCCAAA
Source organism: Casuarina equisetifolia (assembly GCA_028551475.1). Taxonomy (NCBI): domain Eukaryota; kingdom Viridiplantae; phylum Streptophyta; class Magnoliopsida; order Fagales; family Casuarinaceae; genus Casuarina; species Casuarina equisetifolia. Next base: position 22,642,788 of record CM052360.1, read on the forward strand.
ATCCTTCATTGCAGAGAAACGTTGAAGCTTTTCCACCAATCTTCCACACCCCCAACAAGCAAAACCCAGGAGATCTTTAAGTTAAAGAAATGGGTGTGTGTCTCATCACATCTCCATCAAGCAACAGTCATGATTACATTGCATAGACTATCTCTCCACTGCTATCAATGTCAAGGTCAGGATCACTTTCGAGGTCCTCCTCCATGTCCTCATCGATGTCCAAACTGCCAGTCAAATAATGGTTCAGACTCTGACTCCCTGCGGCAGGGATTGTAGCCTCAGCGATTATCCGCATGATTTCTTCGTCGCTTTGCAAGGGTTGATCAGGCTCTTCAAACTGAGCGTCCATTGTCCTCTCATCCAGAAGATCTGCCGGAAGGTTCTTCAGAAACCACTCATGGTTCTTTATCTCAGCCATGGTTATCCTCTGTTGGCAAGTAAATCATTGGAAAATAAATTAGTCCTCGCACCTCAATCGGATTAGGGAAAGCGAGGCACAGAGCAGAAAGCAAAAAATGCTGATTGCTTATTCCTAAATAACTGATTGTAGTACTGAAACTGCATGATTTATTCTCAGTAATGCTGCCTTATTCCAGGAGATTTAAGATTTCCCTCTGGCTTTACAACCCCACAAAAACACGACAAGGTATCTGATATGAAAGAATTACTAGCAACCATACAAGAGATCCTCACCTTTGCAGGGTCAGCTACAAATATCCTTGAGATCAAATGGCGACACTCTGGAGATATATGAACGTAGTCAGGAATTGAGTACTGGACATTCAGAATGCGCTGCAAACAAATCCAAACATGTTAGTCAACCATTTCGGTAGGGCTAATACATTCGCAAATAATTAGGCATATTGATTACATGAATTGTCTTGCGGAAGTTTTTAGGCTCCTCAGGATCCTCAAAAGGGTATGCACCCACCAACATGACATACAAAGTCACCCCACAAGACCACACATCTGCAATCTGTTTTTTGTAAAGCAGAAAATCATTAAATGTAAAAGACATGGTTTCTATGCATGAGAATCTAGAATAAAAATTTACATATTTCATCCTTTGACCACCCCCACTCTAGGGGGAAAGAATTGAGTTCCACCGTTGAAAGAGAATGATTACATTCATTAGATATAATATTACCTTGCCATCATATTCTTTCTTGAGTAACACTTCAGGAGCAATATATGCAGGGGTTCCAACTGTTGATTTTGGTTGTGAATGCAACACTGAAGACTGAGAAAAAAAGAAAAAGAGTATAAATAGTGTGGATATTGACAGTCAACAATGGAAGAAAGAGATGACACATAAAACAAATGCTAGATACCAAAACATTATAATGTAAAAACAACGACAAGAAAAAGTAGCACCTTGGAGTAACCAAAATCACATATCTTCAAACGAGGAGCTGGACTTCCATCCAACAATGTGTTCTCCAATTTCAAGTCACGATGGCATACTTGCTTTACAAGAGAGACAGAGGAACAAATTCGACTCAGAAGCAGAGTAGTGTAAACTAAGACAAACGTACAAATTCGAAAGTTAATTCACGTACCATTGCATGACAATAGCTGACTCCTGATATAAGTTGCTGGAAGAAGAAGCGTGCCTGAAACAGAACAGAGGAGTATTAACGGATAAATACAGTGGACCCGTCAGAAACAAAATCAACACATTGGATAAGAACCTCATCCTCACTAAACCGGCCAGCATTGCATATTCGTTCAAAGAGCTCCCCTCCAGATGCATATTCCATCACAATAGCTAAATGCGTTGGCGTCAATATGACCTATAGTCACATGACAATGTTACTAAATTTCAGAACAGTCCCTTCAGAGGAGTCTGATAAAAAAGTTAGGATTGAACAAACCTCCTTGAATTTGACAATGTTGGGATGCCTTAATGACCTGTGGTTTATAATCTCCCTTTGGACATTCTCATCAATCTGTAGCACAATATAAATGTTGGGTAAAGAAATCCACAAAAGTGCAAAAGTTCAGAGGAATCAAACACAAGAAGATCCTATCCTTACAAAGCACACTAAGAAAGTCAGCAGGCTATACAAAAAGAGACCAATTGGGAGTTTCAAAACTAGTCCGATAGAAATATGGCTTCATTTTCCAGGACAATATAAACAATATCACCGTGACAAATACCATTTTCTACTGTATGCCAACTCAACAAGATGAATTTCAAAAGTTTCCATCACTTCTGGCGAAAAAAGTGACTGGTTTAATAGTTTAAACAACCAAGATTGGTTTACAGACCACTGCAAGAATGAGATGGTTAACACTGTCTAAGCAGCTTGGCAGAGTTGAATTCAGAAATAAGATGTGGAACCTTTTCCTTCTGTGCTTTTTTCACATCGGTTCAATCATTCAGATTTTAGACAACCAATGCTAAATTTTACAACTATTATCAAGGTACTTACATAGCATCAATCAAGCGCCACAGCTAAATGAGAAACCCATTACTACTTGAAAAACAATAACTTGATTAACCATTCATTTTGACTAGAGCACAACCAAAAAAAATTGGAATAAGTTCAAAGAAAATCAAGTAATTGGAGCTTAAAGTAAAAGCCAACCAATCCTGAAACATGAAGAACCCAACAGCCTCACAATTACCATGTCTAACCAGAAGGCAAAAAGAGAACTCCATTTAACTTCCAACAAGCACAAAGCCAAGAAATCAGGCAGTAGATATACTGCAATTCCATAGATCCTCAAAGGGGACCCCAAAACAAAAAGAAAAAGAGAAACAAGTAAAGCACCAAATTCCAGCCAAAGAAAAGACACATGTCGAATTAAACAAAATCAAACGCCTATCAACAGATTCATTGATCCTTACTCCCCAAATGTCCTTTAAACACGGGGAAAGAGCTGAAATAGAAAACCCACCAAAAAGAGACCAAGTCATAGGACTATGAACTGAGAGCAGACTGATCCTCGTGCAGCAATCACCCAATTAAGCTCACTAATCCTTAAATTTTCTACTAAAGAAACCAAAACTGAGCCCAAATTCAAACGCCAGTAATCCATAAGAACCAGAAAGAAAAAGAAGTAACCTTTAGGCACTAACCTTCTCACCTCTCTCGATGTACTTCACGGCCACCAGCTCCTCCGTCTGCTTATCCCTCATTAATCTTGCCACCCCGAAATTCCCAGACCCGATATCTTTCACCAGCTCGTAGCGATCACTATCATGCATGATCGGCATGTCCATGCCCGGCCCCGCTGCGACGGCCGACCTATCCATGCTTCTGTATCTCTCTCTTTTTCTCTCTCTATCACTCACTCACTCAGTCCCACACTCCCTCTAACTTCCTCCACCCAGAAGCACAACCTCCAGCTCCCTCCCCCGCATTATATCATCCTGCTGGAGCGCAAGATAAGCAAAACCAGAGGTCGGTAGAACACCCCAACACCCTAATCAAAGTGCAGGCTGGAAGATGAGCGGTAGAACAAGACGTGGCTGAAGTTGAGCCACTGATTGATGCAAAGAAAGAGACTGGAACAGCCGACGCAGCCCGTGAAACCTCACCCACCCCTCTCTCGCCACACCAAACCTCCCCACAGAGCGAAAGATTCTCAGATTTTTGGAGTTTCACGGCGATAGAGCTCGTGACAGAACCCAACCTTTCTCTCCAAATACGTATATACGGCCTCTCTACACGCTTTCCCGTCCACTTTATCTCTCCCAAACCAGCCCAGAACGAGATTCTACGATCTGGGTGGACGACGATCAACTTTATCGTCTTAAAGTCAGCGCAATGTTGGTGGAATGACCGAAACAGCCCGGCACTTTGAGCGATCGCGGGAAGTTCTTCTGGTTGGAATGGGGTCCGCGTGCGTCGTGCTCCTCTGCGGACACGACACGTCGAAGGTGGCCTCGTGTGACTCATCTGCTTTTCGAAATAATGCGTCCATGTTCAGTTTTGTCTTGTTTTGTCTGATATTTTTATGTTGCTCCGGCATGGATGAGGTCACAGCTTGTTAATTATGGTAAGAATCGACAGGGAGTATGCAGGGAAGGAGGAACCCCATCCAATGAGGAAATATACCGAATAAACTGCCATTTATTTTTTAAATTGTATTTTATGCTTGACATTATTTTAGTATTAAAATAAATATTTGGTGTCACCTTCTTGAAATCATATATTATCGTTTACATTATTTTAGTACATAATAATTAATACCGACTGATGGTTCTAGAGGAGTATTTTTTTTTCTAGATGACATAAGTCACACTAATTATAAATTATTGAAGAACTTCTTTACAACTCGACATGAATAAGAAAACCTAAAATCTACTTGAGTAAATTCTTGAGTTGGAGAAACATTTTTTCATGTTTAAATATTATATCTTTTTTATATGAGATTTTTGTTTTCAACACTCTTTTCACATCAAGTACACGTTAAATTGGTTAAATTAGCTAAAATATATACTTTTTCACAAACTAAGTATATTTAAAAGGCCTAAAATAAAACAAAATTGAAATAAATCACTAAATATGATAATAAGCATCAATAGGACTAACTTATAATCTTCTTTAGAAACTATTCTGTGTGTTTTGTCAATATCCAAAGACAACAATCTTGTCTTAAATAATATTTTTGTCTTTAATTCCCTCGAGTAATGAGAAAGCTATGTTTACTAGTTTAAGTAGCCTCCAAACAGATAACAACCACAGAGGAGGAAGTGAAGCATGCTCGGACATCTTGTATTCTCTAATCGGAGTAGTTGGCGTAAGATCGGGGCTTATCCAAAATGGTCATCATCCCGCCATTTATTAAGACTTTCATAGATTTTGGCCTCCATGTGAGCCGGTTTGTCAATCCTCCAACATTAACGTGAAAGTTCGCTAACCCAGGTCGGGGTAGGTGTACCTGCATGTGTCGGACAGGGATGAAGACTCGACGTGGACGTCATCGGAAGCATCCACGACGGACCTACCCCAACAAATGGAGAGCAACATGCATGGGTTTCTCTCGGGGAGAGGGAAACCCAGGTGATAGTTTATCATGGGAAGCCACGCCGTGTTCTGCCATTGGAGGCTGAGCTTCCACATTTTTCAAGAATATGGGAGATAGAAACCTTTTCTCCTTTTTGGTCCACAAGTCCATGTGCTAATGCTTGCTTTAAAGAGTCAAGTCGAGGACTAAGAAACTCTTTGGTTTGATTGGAACTCACTGGAGTGTGAATTAAATTTGCCATTATTGGTACCACTCTGATCATCTAGCTACTTTTTTGTTTTTTTAATCGGGATGGGATACGATTAAGGAAATTTATTAGAAAAAGAGAGGGGCTTGAACCCTATTTCTCGTGAGATAGAACTTCTGAATACTATTGAACTATCAAATCGAGTTAGCTAGAGTTTGAGTAAGTGTTACGTTAAATACAAAAGTTTCATGCTGGGAACTTTGGATATTTGCTCTTTTAAAAGGTTCATGTTTCTCCTTTATGGTTTGTTGCTTTCTGTTCTTTCTCTCCTTTCCTAAAGAAAAAGCTTACTATTTGCTAACGCTAGTAAAGTAAGCTTGAGTTTGATTGATGATTCATAAAGAAGTGGTATCGTTTGTCTTTTTTCATTGAAAAAGGTTTAGTGAAAAAGGATAAGAGAACAATTAAATCTATGAAGTAGATGTTAGGCTTGATGATATTGGTCAACTAATATTTGACATGCCTCTTCATCCTAAGCATTGGTCAATTTATGAATGATATATTTACTCATAGAAATGACTCAAATCTTTTTATTAAAATCTATTGGTAAGAGAAGGATATATTTAAGCACATATATAAGAGGAATATCAAGGTAAAATGTAAGCAAAATGGATAATAACTATCTAATGTTTAGATGAAAACTTAAATCCAAATTTCAACACTCATACTAGAAGGAAAAACAAAAGATATATCAAAATTTCCAAATATATGTTACAATGAGAAAAAGTGGATAAGTCGTTCAACCTTAGATTGTAAAACTCAATTGGGCTTTTTTTAATACAAAACGGACAAACATAGGTGAAGAAGCTTATGTAAGTTCTTACCTGTCACATATCTTATAAAGCAAGACATATGTTAATAATCATAGGTATTATTTTAACAAGGATCAAATCATAATCTTATTTTAAAATTAAACAAATAAATAAATAAATTGTAATTGATAAACCTTATTTTTTTTCCGTTGTTATCTTGTCCGTGTCAACTTCACGATGTACCCATCACTCACCAAACTCGAGGGAGTAAGATCCTAGATCCTCCATAACATAAACCCAATTGGGCAGGCGCGAGGACCCACCCCAACAAATAAAGAGCAGTAGGCATGATTTTCCCTGAGGGAGAAGGAACCCAGGTACTATTGTAGCCAGAAAAGTCACGACATGTTCTGCCTGGGAGGCTGAGCTTCGACATTTGTCAAGAAGATGAGAAATGGAAACTCATTAGGCTTTTTGGCCCACAAGTCCATGTGTTAATGCTTGCTTTAACCAGTCAGGCCACGGAAAAAGAAACTTTTTGGTTTCATGGGAGCTCATTGGACTTTGAATATGCTATGGCATATTAGTACCAGTTTAATAATTTAGCAGTGGTTTGAGTTAAATACAAAAGTTTCTGGTGGGAGAGTTTGGATGTTTGCCTCTTTAAAGGGTTTGCTTTTCTCCCTTAGAGTATGTTGCTTTTCTTTTTCTCACTTCATAAAGAAAACGCTTGCTATTTGCTAACTCTAGTAAGTAAGGTTGAGTTTGAGGGGGGATTCATGAATTAGTAAAATACAACTAAAGGAGAATTAAGGGCTGAGAGGTTAAACATATTAATTATGGTGAAAGACTAAAATTTAAAAAAAAAAGCTATCTTATTCCCTATGTAAACATATTAATTACAAATCATCTTTCTACTTAGAGACATAATATATAAAATTAAAAACATGATTAGACCCTTTTTGTGGATACATACCTCTATTGGGAGATTTGTAACAAAAGGAGTTCGAAAAAAAAATATGTTATCTTAAAATTTCTAGAAGATTGAAATTGATAGAAATATATATTTGGAATAAGGCAATAGTTAGTGAACTTCTATGGTCTTTTAAAAAATTACTTAAAATCTTTATAGGCAAGATGAATTGAAAAGGCATCTTACAACCCAAAAATGTACTTTCATAACTAATTATTAATGTGGAGTATAACATAATCAAAAGCTATTCAAGTTTAGAATAAAATAGAAAAGAAGTATAATGAACAAAACTAGCATTAAAATGAAGGATTTTAGATTACTTTGAAAGACTAACTTACTATAGTAGATAAAGTAGTTGTATGGAGCAATTCAGGAGATCATGTATTTGATATTTTACCCAAAAAGAAAAAAAAAGTTTGAGTAGTGATTTAAGAATAAGTGATACCCTTTATTTATTTTTTTTTGTGTGTTAGAAAAAATTTAATTTTGTCCTTTAAAACTAGTTATTAAGAGAGAGAGAATCAAGTACAAAATATATAAGAAGGATGTTAGGCAAGATGTCTATGATATTTGTCCACCATTATTTAACAGATCTCTTCATGTAAAGCATTAACTAATTCAAATAATAAAATGAAGTACATAATATAGAACACAAAATAAGCTATTAAATTAGAACTTGGATTCTTAGACATTACTAGAAAAGACTCAATTCCTTCCCTTCTAACAAGTTACTCAAATAAAGAGCTATTAGATGATATAAGTAGAGTATCAAGTTAAAAATATTAACAATACTAACTAATTACTATTTAACATTTAGATTAAAACTTAAAAATGAATTCCAACACATTCACACTAGATGAAAAGGACAAAAGCATATCACAAACTCCTAAGATATACTATAATAAGAGAAATATTTGAAGCCATTCAACCTTAAATTGTAAAATCCAATGTGACCTTTTTTGAATACAAAATAGACAAATATGGTTGATGATGCCTATGAGTGTGAAGTGGAGGTTGGAAGTACTCATTCATCACATATCATATAAAGAAAGACATGTGGTAGTAAACATAAGTATTATTTTAACATTGATCATATCATTAATCTGATCTTAATTTTGCATATAATAATACAATAACAAATAATAAACCTTAATTTTCTATCCATCACTTCCATACTCAAGGGACAGGCCCTCAAGCCTCCTCTCTGTTTGATGGCCCATAAACACTCCGAAGCCTTGAGATGATATAGATAAACCTCCATGGACAGGCTCTGAACTGGAAGACGCAAGCCTCGGGCAGATAGCAGAGATGCTTCTGAGCAGGCCTCAAGACTTCTCGCTCTCTTCCGCTCTCGCTCTCACCTCCTCCTGTACCTTCCTGTCTTCCCGCTGCTTCTCAACTTCTTGCTCAGCTGATTCGTTCCGGGCGCTCCCCACGCGCTCCTCCCTCTCCTTTCTCCGTTCCCTTTCTGTCTCCCTCTCCCACCACCAGCACGGCCAGTACATCCGGTCTGTTTTCCACCCATCTCTCCGTTCTTCCCCTAGGCCCCCGAAGTTGCTTTCTCTTCGTGCGTTGTCGCGCAGCACTTCCGTCGAACAGCTGTCGAGCGAGGTGTCACTGTCCGAAACCGAGGGGAGTTTGGATTTTGTTGACAGCAGTGAGAATGAGGCCGCTTTTGATTTTGATAAGAATGTCGGGTTTGTGAATGTGAAGCGCCGGGAGGTGCCGGCTCTGGATGTGAAGGAGCTCGGGGACCTGCCGGAGCAGTGGAGGAGGTCGAGGCTTGCGTGGCTGTGTAAGGAGCTACCGGCGCACAAGGGCGGAACACTTGTTAGGATACTTAATGCGCAGAGAAAGTGGATGAGGCAGGAGGACGCCACATACGTTGCGGTGCATTGTATGCGGATTCGAGAGAATGAGTGTGGCTTTAAGGTGAATTTCACTTCCTTCTGTTTCCCATTTTGGGTTTAAGTTCGTCTCTGGTAAATCCATCTATTTGGGTTTAGATTGCAAGTGAGGTACTTGGATGTGATTGTAGTTCATTTTTAATTTGATGAATAGATGTGCACTGGGCTGAAATATTCGAAAATTTAGGTTCTTGTTGGGGATTATTAGAATCATTGTCTTCAATGATATGATGATTAGAGAAAAACCAAACGAATTCGGGGATTTTGGGTTGTTTTGTTGTCTTGGACTGTACTACAGCAACTCTACACACCACTGATTATCTTATACCCAAAGATTGAGGTGAAATTTTATGAACAGGTGGGGCTAGCAGGGTTTGGTCTAGTTGGGTTGGTAAGTGAACTAGATGGTTCTGTTTCAGGAAAACCCTTAACGGTCGATATATGCTTGAATTACATAAATTTATGCATGTGGCATTTGTTGCAACGCATTGTAGCTCGACTAATATCTAAGGAAATAATTGTAAGTGTTTCTCTGCATACTTTGTTTGTCACTCATATTCAGATAAGCAAGGCATGCAGCTTGCGTAGGGGCTTGTCCACTTAGCGCTTTGGCCGATATGGTTAAATCGAAAAAGAGAAAATTTTTCTTTTTGCATGACTTCACCTTCTAAGTTGTGTAAGGTCCAGTTTTTTATGATTGTATTTTAATGTAAAGGTACACAAGAATGTTTGTTTTATATTTCATTTTTTGTTCATGCAACCTAGATTTGGCACTGATTGTCTTATAACCCCTTTTCTACCCAGGTGTACAAATGGATGGTGCAACAACGTTGGTATAAGTTTGATTTTGCTCTTGCTACTAAGCTAGCTGATTACATGGGTAAGGAGCGAAAATTCTCAAAATGTCGGGAGATATTTGATGATATTCTCAATCAGGGACGTGTGCCATGGGAATCTACATTCCATATATTGACCATTGCCTATCTTAGTGCACCAATCCAAGGTTGCTTAGAGGAAGCATGTGGCATTTACAATCGTATGATTCAGTTAGGAGGTTACCAGCCCCAACTTAGCTTGCACAATAGTCTCTTCAGAGCACTTGTAAGTAAACCAGGAACCTCTTCAAAACCTTATCTTAAACAAGCTGAGTTTATTTTTCACAATTTGCTTACAAGTGGACTAGAGATACATAAGGATATCTATGGTGGTCTTATTTGGCTACATAGCTATCAGGACACCATAGATAGGGAAAGAATTGCCTCATTAAGGAAGGAAATGGAAGCTGCAGGAATGGAGGAGGGCAGGGAGGTCCTTTTATCCATCTTGAGAGTTTGTTCGAAGGAGGGAGATGTGGAAGAAGCAGAGCGAACTTGGCTCAAACTCCTCCAATTTGACGGTGGTATTCCACATCTAGCTTTTGTCTATAAAATGGAAGTCTATGCAAGGGTTGGAGAACCTATGAAGTCTTTGGAGATATTCAGGGAGATGCAGGAAAAATTAAGTTCAACCAGTGTTGCCGCTTATCACGAAATCATTCAGGTTTTATGTAAGGCTAAAGAAGTGGAACTTGCAGAGTCCCTCATGATGGAATTCGTAAGGAGTAATTTGAAGCCCCTCACGCCATCTTATATTGATATGATGAACATGTATTTCAACTTGGGTTTACATGATAAATTAGAGTTAGCCTTCTCCCAGTGCCTTGAGAAATGTCGAGCCAATTGTACCATATACAGTATATACCTGGACTCTTTAGTGACCATTGGTAATCTTGGCAAAGCTGAGGAGATCTTTAATCAAATGCGGAATGATGTGGCAATTGGTGTTCACTCGAGATCATGCAACACCATTTTGCGTGGATACTTGTCTTCTGGAGAATATTTGAAGGCAGAGAAGATACACGATCTGATGTGCCAGAAGAAATACAAAATTGATTCCCAATTGTTTGAAAAGCTTGATTATGTCCTGAGTTTGAGTAGGAAACAGGTAAAGAAACCAGTAAGTATGAAGCTTAGTAAAGAACAGCGAGAAATTTTGGTGGGTCTTCTGCTAGGTGGTTTGCGGATTGAATCTGACGAGGAAAGGAAGAATCATATACTTCGGTTTGAATTCAGCGAGGGTTCCAGCTCACATTCTTTTCTGAAGAGACATATACATGATCAATACCATGAGTGGTTACATCCATCTTGTCAGCCAAGTGAAGGTGCTGATGATGTACCTTATCGATTTTGCACAATTTCGCATTCTTATTTTGGTTTCTTTGCCGACCAGTTTTGGCCAAAAGGGAAACCTGTGATCCCCAAGTTAATCCATCGGTGGTTATCGCCGCGTGTTCTTGCATACTGGTATATGTATGGGGGCTACAGAACTTCGTCGGGGGATATTTTGTTGAGGTTGGGGGGAAATCAGGAGGGTGTTGAGAAGGTTGCCAAGGCATTGAAGGCAAAGTCCTTGGATTGCAGGATAAAGAGAAAGGGAAACGTGTTTTGGATAGGTCTTTTGGGAAGCAATTCCTGTTGGTTCTGGAAACTGACGGAACCCTATATTTTAAATGATGTGAAGGAGTTTCTGAAGGCAGGCGTTGCAACCTCAGAAAACAGTTCAATGGAAACTCAGGAGACTAACTATTATAGTGGGTCTGAATCTGAAGAAATGGCTTCCAATCACTGCGAGGATGATTCGTAGGGTGATGCTGTATATTGCAGTCTTAGTGCTTTATCCGAAGGCTGCAAATGATGCAAAGTTCTGACTTCCAAATAGGCTCCCACATGAAATTGGAGTTACCCAAACGATGCATGCTATTAGCCTGAGCAACTTCCAAAGTTGTACATATTCGCATAGGGATCAGGTGAACATAAAATGATCTAATTAAGCTAGTAAATGAGAATTATTCATATTATTCATATACTGTTTTCATATTGCTTTAGAGTTAAGGCTTTCAAAAAAGTTTCACTCCCCTCCCTTGGTTTTTTCTGATATCGTAAAGCAGGAAATAAAAATATCTTATTTAAAAGAATTAAATTTAATATTTAGGTTTATCTCAATTGCTTAATTTCCTACTGTTTTCAATTGGATCTATCTGTTAATCTTCCTTCTAATTAGTTAACGATATGTTAAATTCTATTAATCAATTGATGTCGTGTATTACTCAAAATATTTGATTCAATTCCATCCTTTTAATAAACTAAGATGTCATATGAATATAAAAAGCGATTGACATGTGTAATTATGAAAGATTGTACAATATCTACTCTCAGACTACTTTTAATAAAAGATTGCGTGTTTTTTAAGAGCTATTTAGTGGTGTTTCGATCCTTCTGAAAGTGGTAATAGAAAATCAGTCATAAGTGAAAGTTTATACACGATCAAATTCAATTAATAAGCACGCAAAAGAAAAAAAGGAAAAAAAAAAAAACTGTACCCAAGCTAATCCATCAAATAACGGAAGCATCTATTTTTTATTTCATTTATGGTAGGTGAAAAGTGTGACGTGCTACTTCTGAGTTTAAGTCGTTAAACAAAGTTAGGTGGAATTTTTGGGCTCAAATCAGTTATAAACTCTGCTTCTTCCATAAGCATAGAATTGTAAGTATGTGTGTATTAGAGGGGGGAAAAAAGAAAAGAAGAAGGGTTTCTGAGGAACGGATTTGATTAATATAAATGTGACAAATTTTGATTCAAATTGACCCCACTATGATAAAAATTATCTAATGATACATAGATGTACCAATCCAACATTGATGCAAGATATTCCTTAGATGATTCCTATTACATTGATAAAAAGAGTTATTTTGCTTGTTCCCCATGTTCATCCATTAAATTTTAGAGTAAAATAATTTTCAAGAACTCATTGATCTCTATCTTTCTTCCAGGTTTCGATTTTTTATTTAATATTTATTTATAAAATCAGCTGTTAGTAATTTTGTTTTGTTAACTTCAGTGTTAAAATGATAAAAGCTTTTACTTTTAGTAGCTACTAAAGACAAGGGAATTTCGACTGAAATCCTAGCCAATAAATCAGCTTATTAATTCCGTTTCGGACTTCTCATTATGATAAATCCAAATTTCCAGCTCTCTTAGTCCATTTCGGAGATGGTTTATGTAAAAATTAACGTGCTGCTTCTAGTTCAGAAGAAAAGCTCTTTGATTGTATGAGCAAAACAAATATGGCTACAAGGAAGGTAAATTGTATGATGGATAAAGCTTGTTTATTATTATCAGGCAAACCATATAAGAAAGTTTATGAAGAATTTCAAAATTCTATATATAAAACCCTATGCTCTAAAGGAGGAAGAAGGAAAATAATACATTTATATACAATTGATTTCTTTATTCACCTTGGATTAAAATTTCCTTAATAGCCTTAGACTAAAATTCCCTTCTTTATCTTGGATTAAGATTCCTTATTTGCCTTTGGATTAGGATTTTTTTATTTGTCTCAAACTAAGATTCTAGTAATATTGGATGAAATGAAAGGATGTAAAGGGCTTGTGTGATCTTATTAGTTGTCTCCCTATCTGGACACTTCCCTTTAAGTTAATGGCTAGTAGAAGTTAAGAACACTAAGCTAGTGTAAAAAGTTGTATCTCAACATCTAAATAACATAGGATTTCCAAATCTCCACATCATATTACAACTCTCAATACTCCTCAAGCTTGTCCTCAGTAGAAATCTAAGACCTAAAGCTTTGAGAGGAAATAATAATGTTGTTGCCCACTTAAGAGCTTAGTAAAGACATTGGCTACCTTAGAGCAAAACAAAGAAATCCTTTTGAAGAGGTTGTTTTTTAGAATACAACTTGCTTACTTGAAGAGGCTTGTGGAAAGCTTGCTTAGTGGGGAAGCGTAGGTAGCAAACAAAATGAAGAAGTTGCTTGAATTTGTCTTGCACATAACTAGGTCTAATGCATAAATAGGTAGAATTGATACAAAAATGGGACTTTTTGCTGCTATATAGATTATAAAATAATAATGATGAACTTAATAAGGTTGCTAGCTTTGATACCATGTAAAAATTGATGAGCTACTTCTTGTTTGTAAGAAAAGACTTTTGATTATATGAACAAAACCAAAATGGCTACAAAAAGGATATATTTGTATGATGGATCAAACTTGTTTGTTATTAATGACAAACAAACCATACAAGAGAATTTAGAAACTCTATATACAAAACCCTATTGTTTTAAAGCAAGGAGAATAAAAATAATACATTTATATATAATCAATTTCCTTATTCTTCTTGGACTACAATTTCTTTATTTGTCTTGGACTAAGATTTTCTTATTTGCCTCAGACTAGGATTCTTTATCTTTGGTATTTGAACCCAAGATACTAACTTTATAAAATTTCCTTACAATCTCGATATACCTTAAGAAGTTAAAAATCATTTTTTTTTGATAATTCATAACACCTATGAAGCTTTGCTTAATAGCTTAAATTGAGAAACAATGGCATGTCCTAAATCATTTTTGATTGTATGAACAAAAACAAGATAGCCACAAAAAGAAAAAAATTTGTGATGGATATAGTTTGTTTGTTAACTACCAGAAAATCAAACAAGAGGGCTTGTGATGAATTTGAAAACTCTACATACAAAACCTACTATTTCAAAAAAAGAAGAAGGAAAATAATACATTTATATACAATTGTTTTCTTATTCACCTTAGGATTTCCTTAGTTGGCTCAGGCTTTGATTTCCTTATTTACATTGAATTAGGATTCTTTATTGTGGGGTTTCAAGCTAGGATACTTGCTTTGCAAGATCTCCCATACAAACCCTCATTGCCATCTTAACTAAATCCTAAAAGGCTAAAAGCCCTTTTTTTTTTTTTTTTTATAATCCATAACCCTTACCAAACTTTGCTTGATGGCTTAAACTAGAGAATAAAGACTTATCCTAAAATATTTTTGATTATATATATATATATATAAACTAAGATGGCCATAAAGAGGACAAATTGTTTGATAGCTAATAGAAATCAAGGACATTAAGCCTATGTAAAAGGTGATATCTTAACATCTAGATAACATAGGATTTCTAAATCTCCACGTTAGACTGTAACTTTTCATACTCCTCTTTAAACTTGTGCATGGTGGAAATATAAGACCCAAAACTTAGAGAGAAAATAATAATGTTGTTGCCTACTTAAGAGCTCAGTGAATACATTGGCTACCTTAGAGCAAAACAAAGAAATCCTTTGGAAGAGTTTGTTTCTCATAATACAACTTGCTTACTTGAAAAAGCTTGTGGAAAGCTTGCTTGGTGATGAAGCATTGGTAGCAAACAGAATGAAGATGTTTGTTGAATTTAGCTTGCATGTAGCTAGGTCTAATGCAAAAATAGGTAGAACTAATGTAGAAATGAGACCTTTTGCTGCTATGTAGGTTACAAAATGATAATGATGAACTTAATAAGTTCATTGGCTTTGATACCATGTAAAAATTGATGTGTTGTTTGTTGTTTGGAAGAAAAGCTTTATGATTATATGAACAAAACTAAGATGGCTTCAAGAAGAATAAATTATGTGATGGATAAAACTTGTTTGTTATTAATGACTAGCAAACCATACAAGAGAGTTTGTGGAGAATTTGAACTCTACTATTCTAAAGGAAGGAGAAGAAAATAATACATTTATATACAATCAAATTCTTTATTTGCCTTTGACTAAGCTTCTTTATTTGCCTTCAACTAAGATTTCTTTAATTGCCTTGGATTAGGATTTCTTATTTTGGGGATTTGAAGTTAGGATACTTGCTTTATAAGATTTCTTATACTAATCCTCCTTACCATCTCAACTACATTCTAAAGTGTTAAAAGCCTTTTTTTTTTATTTTATTTTATATAATTCACAACACCCATGAAGCTTTGCTTGATGATTTAAACTGGGGAGCAGTGACATGCCTTAAAGCATTTTTATATGAACAAATCCGAGATGGCTACAAGAAGATGGACAAAGCTTGTTTGTTATTAACCACAAGCAAATCACACAAGAAAGTTTATGATGAATTTCAAAACTTTATATACAAAACCTACTGTTTTAAAGGAGGAAGAAGGAAAACAACTCATTTATATATAATCAGTTGCCTTATTCACCTCGAACTAGGATTTCCTTGGTTGATTCATACTAAGATTTCCTTATTTGTCTTGGATTACGATTCCTTACCCTGGGGATTTGAACTAGGATACTTGCTTTGTAAGATCTTCTACACAAACCCTCCTTTACCATCTTGTTTATACCCTAAAGGGCTAAAAATTTTATTTTTCCTTTTTTTTTTCTTTTTCTTTTTCCTTTTCTTTTTTGATAATCTAAAATTCCTACAAACCTTGGTTGATGGCTTAAACTAAGGAGCAACAGCTTGTTCCAAAGCATTTTTGATTATATGAACAAAACTAAGATGGCTACAAAAAGAACAAGTTGTATGATGGATAAAGTTTATTTGTTATTAACCACAAGCAAACCATATAAGAGAGTTTAGGGGGAATTTCCAAGCTTTATATACAAAACCCTATTGTTTTAACGGAGGGGAAGAACAACAAACTTAGGATACTTGCTTTGCAAGATCTTACACATAAGCCTTCCTTACCATTTCAACTATACTGGCTAAAAACCTTATATTTTTAATAACAAATAAAAATGAAGGAATTTAAACGAGAATCATGGGCAATAAATTAGCTTATTAACCCCACTTCCAAATGGGGCTTAAGACCAGGCCGACCTTTCTACTTCTAGTCCATTTCGGACTTCTCCTTAGCATAAATCCAAATTTACAGCTCTAGTCTATTTTGGAGATGGTTTACTAGTTAACATTGGAGATCTTATTTTCATAGAATTGCAGCCCTATATTATAACGATGTTGGGTGAGAAAGACCTCAAAACATACAACTTTTAAATAGGTCTTCGTTTTTAGGCGTAGTAGTAGTAGCTATGGAACCTCTGAAGAGATCGAGAACATCCACAGGGGAGACGGTAGATAGATTCAGCCACCTTCCCGACAAGCTTGTTTACCATATTCTTTCGTTTCTCATGGTGGAAGACCTCGGCCGACTCAGCTTCGCATCAAAAAGATGCCAGAAGTTATGCAATTCGAGTCCTGTGTTGAGTTTTAGCGACAAGAGTCTAAGATATGGAGGTCCACATCATTTTGGATTCAAAAAGTTTCTGTCAAAACTCATGCGTCACCGTGAGCATTGCGGGGTAAAGACACAGATACTACGTATCCGTGGGCCTTTGGAAGGAGAGGCAGAAGACGGGGTTCAGTCGTGGTTGCAACACGCAGTAAACTTTGGTGCTGAAGAATTTCACCTTAAAATCATTCCTGTTTCGGGCAAACCCTTCTTCTTGCCCGCCTCTGTTTTGGGTTGCCAATCCCCAAGATCTTTAGTGGTTAGCGCTAACAATGGGGTTCTAGGTCTACCCTCTACATTATTATCTTGTTGTGCTCCCAAACTTAGAGTATTAGCTTTAGACTGCGTCCGATTCGAAAACAACGAATTTCAACATTGGATTTCATCATTTAAGTCCCTGAAGATATTGGTTCTGTCAAGAATAAGCGGCATAAAGTGTATGAACATCAGCAACTCGTCGATCGAACAGCTAACAATTATCAGTGAGTATGACCTCCGTCATATTAACATTCAGCAGGTACAAGAACTTCGGGATCTTGTTATATTCTGGAAACACAATTCGTCTGTTGATACATCGTTGCAAATCTCCGCTCCCAATCTCCGTAGACTTTTCTGGGCTGGACAGGCGGTGGATTCCTACAGTTTGGGGAATTCATCACATCTGTGGCAGGCCAGCGTTGGTCTATCTCTACCGGTGCAATGGAGGAGGAAGAAAGCTTCTCGTAAGGTCTTCTTCGATAAGGTTCTTTGGAGCATACGGCGTGTCAAAAGTCTGATCATACCTTTTAAGTTCCTTGAGGTAAATTAACACTCTATGTCCAACATTTTTTTTTTATATATTTTTATTCACACATCTATTCATTTAATATTGAACTTGGGACCAAGAAGTCTCAAACAATATTTATTCACCACTAAGTTAAGCACTTATCAATCTATGAGGAACTCTTTAGAAATTGATAGAACTCTTGTAGCCAGAAAAAGCAATTTAAAATTTTAAATGTCATATTGATAATTTTCTCATTGAATTGAATTTGCTTTCCTAAAGATGAAAAACAAAATTATCATGCTTCATGAGAATAATAATTTCTTGAAACTTTTTCATATGAACAATCAATCGTGAAGATCTACAAATTTTGTAAATTGAGTTGTTATGTTCTTTAAAGTTAACAACTATAAGCTTTAACCCTTGTACTTTTATTGTTAAAAATGACATTAATTATTGTATATAAATTCATGGTATGAATATACTTTAAATAATTTTTTTTAAAATATAATTTCAAAGTTTAAGTTCAGAGTACCCTTTTGTACACAAACTTAGTAGACCAAGATGGTTGCCATAGGATATATTATCCTACTAATGGCCATAGCATATGTGTTCCATGAGATAACATATTAAAAACATTATAGATTGTCTTATATAGCAGATGATGAGATATTAGAATTAATACTGTTAACTTCATGAAACTATCAATAAAAAGAAAGAAAAAAAAAGATTGTCTTATATTACTTAAATTCAACATGTTTGCTATAAACGTTGCAGGCTTTGCTTAGGTACGGTTGCTTGCCATTTTTATTTAGTAATTTAGAGAGTTTGACATTATCAAGGGGCCATGGCATAAACGGAGATGAGATCCAGGCACTCTCTACCCTTCTCAAAGGAACTACTAGGCTGAAGTATCTCACCATGTCAAGAAAGCATCCCCCAGAACCAAACCAGGTAATTGCACCATCTTTTGACTTGGTGGGTTTAATCACCCGATTTTCAATACTAGGTTAGGAGTAACTGCTTGTTGGTAATACTTGAGCCTAATAATAAGAAACTAATCTATGAGTAAATTGATGTCTTATTTAAACTTAGACTCCAATACCATATTAGAAAATACAACTTTTTCTTTGAAACTAACTTCTAAAAGAAGGAAATACATTCAAATAGAAAGAGTATAACATACTAAGATATTAGTAATGTGAAATATACGATATATTTTGACAGTGATTTCACTTTTTCTTCTCTCAATAGCCTTCAAACTCAATAATTCCGAAGGAGCTTCCTTTTAAGGTGGAATACTGGGAATCTCAAGTCTTAACGTATATTGGTCAAGTGAAGAAAGTGACCATGGAATTTTGCAATGAGGAGAATGAGTTGGAACTTGTGCGATTTTTTCTGAAGAATGCAAAAGAATTGGAAGAGATGACCATATCATATTTGTCACCATTACCCCCATCTCTCATTACTGAGTTAAGAAAGTTCAAGCAAACTTCTTTAAGGCTGCACATTAATCCTAAATTGTTGAAACCTTCAAGACTGCCACCAAGACATAGGGTTGTTCCGTAAATGTTTTTGGCATTTTACGTGTTATGTGTTATGTATGATAATCATAACACATAACTTAGCCTTGAAGGTGTTGATTAGTGCTCATTTAGGTGATGTTGGAGTATTTTTTTATGATATGAAAATTATGTATCATCAAAGGGACTCAATACCTTTTTTTTCATAAGAAAAAAAAACCTTGGTTTTTTAGATTTTCAAGCTTTGAAGAACATTCAACTTCTAAGTGAATATATTGTTTGCACCTTGACTTTTTTTAAGAGAGAATTTCACATTTGAGAAAAATTTCAATTTCTATTAATAAAAAAGTTGATTTACTACAACTCCCCACTCCTCAATTTTAGTATACAACTCTCCCAAGTGGCAAAGATCCCCCTACATTAGACACTAACTACCACAATACTTGTTAAAGAATAAAATAAGTGACATTGTCATGTCAAGAATGCCACATTCGTGATGCCACATGGGCACTACTAATCCCACATGGATGTAACTCATCAGCCCTCATGTAGGGGGGCTCATGATGTGACACATCGAGCTAAAGAATCTCGCCTTTGAAGAACACCTCCCATGGAGCCACACTAGGAGCACTCTGTCGGCAACACAAGTGTATAACCGTGGAACTTTCTAACAAGGATGAGCTGGAACTCATGGGATAGTTTCTCAAGAGCCAGAAGAATTAGAAGAGATGGTCATCTTATGTTTTTCGGCATTATTACGACATTCCATTGAAGAGTTAGGAAAGCTCTAGCAGCCTTTCACAAAACTAAAGATTTGTGCGAAGAAATCGAAGCTTGTGGGTCGTGATAGTGGAGAAGAGATGGTTGCGTTGCAAATGTTCCTTTTGCTGTCAATTATTTCATCATCTGTTATTGGGAAGAGAAAGTTGAGAAAAAGATTCACTATTAGTAGTCTCCTTAATGTACTAATTTATTTTTCTTTTTCCTCTTTCACAAACAAATAACATGGAAGTTATGTCGAAAGGACTAATGCTATAGTATTTGAATTTTAAAAGTGATTAAAATAATGAATTACAATTCTTAACGTACTTGTTACGACCTTCAAAAGGATATGCCAGTTAGAAAAGCCCGCAGAGATTGTCAAGTCATCAGATCAAGGAGGAAGCGACAGTTTTAGGGGCAAAATACCAATGTCAAGCAATTTACATAGGAACTGTCTTTGTAGGCAAATATGAATAAGTGAAGGTTGGATATCTAGTAGAAGATAAAACGGAGTAACTGTTATACAATAGCTTGGCTACTAAACTGCTTCTAGGTAGCACTTACTTCGTTCCTGCTTTAAGGACAGAGGAACGAAAGTATTTTAAGGGGCTAAGTGCTCATGAATGTAAGCGTAAGTTTGTCTCTATCGTCATTAAATAGGGTTCCGGTTCGCTTAATTGAATCCAACTCTTGTTTTTACCGTCAGACTGGGGAGAAGGAAGAAGTTCTCCTCTCTTTTGCTATAGAATCAGCCAATTTTGTCAGCCAGTTACTTGCTCTTTATCTTTGGTTCGCAACACATTGGTATCGAAGCCAACAATTGCTCGCATCCGTCACTAACACATAGGAACTGAGATGGAAAGACAAATACAAGAGACTATGGATGCAATGGAGCAATTTTTTTCACTATTCACACTGAAATCGATCAAGTCTTAGCAACAAATGAGAAGGTTAGAGGAACAACCACGGGTGGAGGAGCAAGTGAAGAACATCTCAACCAAACCAACCCTGCAACTAGGGGTTGGCATCCACAAATGACCAAATTAGATTTCCCTTCGTATGAGGGAGGAGATCCAACCAACTAGATATGCCGAGAAAACAATTTTTTCTCCTATCATCAGACTTCCGACAGTGAGAAGGTGGCTTTGGCTTCATGAAATTTAGAGGGAGATGCACAAGTGTGGTTGTCATTGATTAAGGAAGAACCCGATGAAACCCCCATCGGTTGGGAATTACAGATTAAAGAATTAAATGATAGATATGGCTCTTCTTGATACATGGACTTCTTTGAAGAACTTACCAAATTGCAACAAACTTTTACCATCAATGAATGCCAAACCAACTTTTCCAAATTGTTCTTATACTCAAGAAAGCTTTATGAAGGGGTCTTAGAACTAGCATATGTAAAAACGTACAAGCCTGCAAACCAAGCTCCCTTTTCGAAGCTTTCAATCTTCCCTAATTGTATGAAGTATGGGCATTGTTATAAAGTAGGAAGACAAATGTTGAAAAGGAAAAAAGGCCTAACTTAAAAGTTAGCTTAAAAATTAGAAGGATATTTTTATTATTTAATTTTTAATGATGAGAAAATTGCATACTCAATGTAGAACTTTTATCTACACATATGCTCCTGTATGCTAAGCTATATTAGGCTTAAGATCATGTGGGATTAAGTAGATTTAACTTAAATTTTGATATCATGTCAAAAAGCCAAAAGCCAAACTCGAAAGCTAGCTTAAAAGCTAAAGAGATACTATAAGTATTATTGGCAACCTTAGAGGAGAGTGAATTAGATTCAATCTATTTTAATTCTTTTTGAATTTCTTAAAAAATTAATTGTGTATAAACAATGATATAGTATAGATATATCTCAATCAATCCAAACAAGCAAATAAATAACAAAAATAAAGAGATAGGGAAAGAGATATGCAAACATAGATTTATTTTAAGGATGGTTCAACAATATGTTTACCTCTACCACTTTCTCAATCAAACCCCATTAAGAGGATTCTTATAATGCTTGCAAGCATTGTAGCATATGTATGCCACCTAAGTACAAATTCCTATATCCATAATTTTTCCTAACCATAGCAACTACTTGTCCTATGATCTATCAAATAGGTCTTCGCAACCTCAACATACATGGGTGTCAACACACCATAAATCTTACAAGGGATTAATAAAGATTTAATGTTTCATGTTCAATCCCTTATCAAGTGATAGACTATAAGTTATTACAAATGAAATTTTCTAGCACTAAGCAATATAATAAATGATGAATAAGTCTTCTCCAATTTGTGGCTTTCTCCTTTTGACTTGGACAACTATGGAATGTGTTTCAAATTAAGTACAATGAGTTGCACTAGCAATCATTAACAATATCAAGTATGTTTGGTAAAAGATATAAGGTTTGCATACAAACTTATAACCTTATGTTTTTTAATAAAACAATCTGTGAGCTAAAGAAATATTTGAATAATAGTCAAGAAGCTTATAAATATCTATATTGATAAGAATGCATATATAAATGCAATAAAGATGATAATAACATTCAAGGTGCAAAGATGATATTGATTTCAATATAATAGCACTCCGATGTTTAAGGCATAAGAATTAGATTTATAAGAGTAACTCATGTGTTTGATAAGTCTTAGATGATTCACTAGATGATTTAATATCACAATAATAATCACAATAATACCTTTAACTATTTCTTTGCTTGATTTTGAATGAAATAACAAATCAATAGTTTCACAAATGCATAAAACACATGAACAATAACATTTAAATAGTGTAGTGCATTATTGTTTTCTAAATCTTGAATCAAATTAGCTCAAACAAAAGAGTAATGAGTTTAGGAAAGCAAACCAAATTTGCTTAAAGAAATGTGAACAAGTTTCAGCTTAGTTAGCTTGCTAGAGTGACTAAATTTTCTTTGAAACCTTTTTTTACTTTCTTAAGGAATTTTCTATAAAATTAGCTTAAGAGGGAAGAAGAAAACTTAGCTTTTACAAAATCCCTTTTCCTTGGCTTTACTCACCTTAGATCTACTTGATGGTGTGTCAAAGATTATAGCCGTTGTAGGAGTTGGTGGAGAGAGATATGGACTAAGGTGTGTGGGGGGGGAGGAGAAAGGAAAAAAAAATGAAGAAAGAAAGAAGCCTATGGGAAGAAAGAAAGAGTAAAGTGTTAAAAGTGGTTGTTGTCTCACATAAAAAGTAAAAGGATGAGCCCTTGGTTTTAAGGTTTCTCCATCTAATATCTTAAGGTTTTGGAATATATTTTCACACTTTAATATGATATCCAAGCCAATGATAGACTTTCACTTTATAAACTCCTATGCCATAAAGTTGGGTTTTTTTTTTCCATGTCTAATGCTTATGTTAGTATGCATGTGAGGGGACGTGTTGAAGGTAGGTGTTGTTTCATATTGGAAATGAGAGGA
The DNA here is from genome assembly GCA_028551475.1 of Casuarina equisetifolia. Taxonomy (NCBI): domain Eukaryota; kingdom Viridiplantae; phylum Streptophyta; class Magnoliopsida; order Fagales; family Casuarinaceae; genus Casuarina; species Casuarina equisetifolia. Next base: position 22,666,261 of record CM052360.1, read on the forward strand.
TAGACCTTTAATCTTATAAGTGATGAGATTTTCTTACTTAATACCTTAAGATTTTGGAATAGGCTCTCATATTCTAATAGAAGGAAGAAAAGAAGAAAAAAGGAATAAGGTGGCTCATGTGAGGAAGAAAGATAAAAGATAAAAAGATAAAAAGTATCATCATAAAAAACGTGAAGGAGAGAGAAAAAAATAAAATAAAAAAAGGAAAAATCAAAAAGGAAGAAAAGCAAAGTGAAACGTGGGTTTCATAAGTCTACAAGCTTATAAAGATATCTATATTTAGCCCACATCATTTGAAAATTTTGCTAAACTTACAAAGCCTCTCATGCAAAATATTTAGTCTACCTACTGATTATCCCATGAAAATGGGGAAACAAAAATTTATTTCTAAATGTAAATATAAAGTCAATTATAATCCTTATTTTTATATTAAAAATTATAAAAATTAACCTTATATTTATTTACTTTATGACACAAAATTCTATTTGTAAAAATTCATTTTGGACATATTTTTCTTTTTGTCAATCATCAAAATCATATATAAAATGCAATATACCTTATGTTCTTAATAGACATTTTATTTAAACTTTGTCAAAATAAATTACATATTTAATGTGAGCTTTTTAGTCAATATATATGGCCTCACACACCAAACAATATTGGACTCAAGATTGCATATATCACGATCAGTTTATATTTTTACTAGTGCATTTTGGTTTGTCTATTGCACCTTGAACCTTTCAAGCACCCACAAACTCCATTTTTCATAATCATCCATGCAAATTTGTGTTTGGTTTCTTTGATGTCATCTTAGGGTGAACATTTGAATTATATTTAGGAGGTGCTAGAAATCCTAAAAAAGACAGAAGCTATATGTGAAGCAAAACAAGGGTGCATTCGGTCAAGAAGAGGTCAAATTCCTAAGCCATGTTCCAACGGGTGAAGGAGGGGTTATGGATCCTAAAACAGTAGAAGTGGATAACAACTAGAGCAAACCAACAACTTTGAATTACTTGCATGGGTTCTAAGGACTAACCAAACACTACTAAAGATTTTTCAAATGGTACAATAAAGTGGCTAAGCCACTTAAAAACCTGTTGAAGAAAAATAATTCTACGCGGGATGTAGATGGGGATGAAGCTTTCAACTAACTTAAGGAAGCACTTACGAACACACACGTATTAGACCTGCCAGACTTCTCTTAGTCATTTATGATTGAATGTGATCCCTTAACGGCCCGCATTGGAGTAGTACAAAAACACAATGGGGCCTAAGTTCTCAGTGCGAAGAGTGTAATACTCTCTACCTACAAAAAGGAATTGTTAGCTTTGGCTCTTTGTGTCCTCGGTAAAAAAATTGTGGTACGAACGGATCACCAAAGCCTTAACTATATTTGAGAGCAACAGTTGTTCACACCAACTCAACTACGTTGGTTAACTAAACTTATGAGCTTTGTCCACACTTGTTCCTAGATTACTAGTAGCAATTAAGGAGGAAATCATAAGCAATTATGAGCTTTAGAAATTGGTGCAATGCATCCAAGATGGGGAATCCGTTGGACCATGGAAATACCATAATGAAGCTATCTTCTTAAAAACTGAATATATCTTTCCGTAGAATTCCCACTTGTTCTAGTAATACTTGTTCTAGTAATTATTGATGATAAAAATAAAATATAAAAAATAAAAAATAGAAGTAAAGTGAAACCACAAGAGCTTTATTTGTATCATTATCGTATAAAAGTAATTTATAAGTATTGTAGAAATAGGATTATAGTGAATGAATCTTGAGACGTGACATGTGGTGCAACAAACAAATGAAACTAAGTGGTTCGGTCAAAATGAATTATTATTTTGAGTAAAAAGTTATGGATGACAAATAGACTAATCCGGTATATTTTCCACATGCACAAGGGTTTATCTATGTTTCTACCTTAAAGGTATGATATTTTAAAACTCAAAATGACATTTTCTTTTTCTCTTTATCATTCACAGTCAATAAAGACAAAAAAATCTCTAGTAGCAAACATTTTTGGAATTATATCTGATAATAGAACTAGAATAGTATCTTTTGTTTTCTACTCACACAAGCTCATATCCTTACTTTCCTATCAATCTTTAATTCTAGTCTTGACGGCAAGGTCTCTTGCTCAATTCCAGGATGGCTTAGCTGCACCACGGAAAAGAATAGAAGAAGCATTTGACTCTTTTATGTATGCTTCACTTGGTTGGGGGTATAGCTCAGTTGTCAAAGCTCCGTTCTTGCAATAAGGTTGTTGCGACTATGAGTTGGATGTCTAATTGTCTTGGTGATAATAATGGTATCTTGTACTTGAATTGGTGGCTCACTTTTTCTAAGTAGTGGGAAAGAGAACCGAAACATGCCACTGAAAGACTCAGACAAAGATGAGTTGTCAAGAATGTAGAGAATATGACAGGTAATTGGTTAGATCTAGCATGGATCATACATGAATGGTAGTTGGAGTTGATGGCTCTCCTAGGGAGCCCACTCAAACAAAATCACAAGACTTTTTTGAGAATCATGATAGTCTTTTTCTAGGAGGATATGAGAAAGGATACAACTTTGTGCAAAGATGTTTAGTCTACTATTAGCATAAGGTATACAAATTTGCACTAGTTAGATTGTTTAATTCTTTACCCATTCATCTTAAATTTGAATTATTGACTCTATGGACTTTATAGAAGGACTTTTTTTTTTGTTTTTTTTTTTACTCATGCACTTGGGGGACTATCGGTTAGGATTTGTCTCACAAAACGCTACTGAGCTAGGGCCCCTGCCTTGCTTTATAGAAGAACTTCCTTCCTCTAAAGAAAAAACAACTATATTGCTTTAGAGTTATGGTTTTCAATAAAGTATCATACCTATCCGATGGTTTTTTCTGATATCAAAATGCAAAAAATAAAAATTCCATATTTAAAAGAAGTAAATTTAATATTTAGCCTTTACTCAATTACTCATTTTTTTCGTTCTTAATTAGATCTATTAGTTACTTTTACATCTAATTACTTAATGTTATGTTTAATTAGATTAATCAATTGTCATCTATCATTTCTTGCAATGGGAATTGAAAATAAGAAAACAGAATATATATAATTGAATTTTATTTTGGATTTTTTTCGATCGATTATGTTTTTTGGATTCTTTTTCCTGAAAAGTAAGTAAAGATGAACTTTTTGTGCATCTACAATTGATTGTATTTCCTTGAATTTTGTGTCCTTACGAATATAAAAAGCGATTGGCATGTATAATTATGAAAGATTGTAAAAATATCTCCTTTGGGACTCCTCGTTTAATGCAAGATCGTTGATACGTTAAGAGCTATTTAGTGGTGTAGCAATCCTACTCAAAGTGGTAATAGAGAATTAATCATAATTGAAAATTTGTGTACAAAAGTATCAAGTTCAATTACCAAAAAAAAAAAAAAAAACCATCTAAGCTTAAGGATACATATGCACACTCAAACAATAGAAATATCAAACTTAGACTTTTGGTCTTAGATAATGTTGCTTTTAATTGAGTCAGGTACTTATGGAAGGATTATACTTATGGGTGTATAAGAAAGGAAAAAAAAAAAAAGAAGAAGGGCCTTTTAGGAACAGATTTGATTAATACAAATACATCAAATCAATTCAGATTAACACCATTATGATAAAATTTATCTAAATGATACATAGATGTACCAATTCAATAGCGATGCAAGATATTTCTCAGATGATTCCCATTACATTGATAAAAAAAAAAAATTATTTTGCTTGTTCCCCATCTAAATCCATTAAATTTTAGAGCAAAACAATTTCAGGAACTTCTTGATCTCTATCTTTCTTTTAGATTGCAATTTTTATTCAATATTTAGTACAAATATTGGCTGTTAGTAATTTTATTTTGTTATTTTCTTGTATTTGTTTTATGTTTGGTGTATTTATCTGATAAATATTTTCATACATACAAGAAAATCGATGGGGTTTCGGAAGTACATCCAAACCTATTTTTTCTGCTTTAAAAAATAGTTTACAGTTTAAATTTACCAGATAAGTTTTTAGCAGTAAGAAGAGTAAAATTATCTTCAATTTTAAAAATAATAAAAGCTTTTATTTTAATAGCTCATAACAATGACGAAATTTAAAGGGAAATCTTAGCCAATAAATCCGCTTATTAACTCCACTTCCATAATAACAAAAACTTCTCTAAATGGCGTTTAAAACTAGCTCGGTGTTTTTATTTCAGTCCATTTCGGACTTCTCCTTGGCTTTAATCCGAATTTCCAGCCCTCTTAGAACGTCTTGGAGGTTATTATTTGTTAACATTAGAGATCATCCTTTCATAGAATGCCATCCTATAAAAGGGTTTTGTAGGGCGGGGCCCTAGCTCAGTGGCATTATCTGAGCCAAACCCTAAACAGCAAACCCAATGGTCATGGTTTCGAATCACTGTCCCCTCACCAAATGTAAAATAAAAAATAAGATAAAATTAGATAAAATTAAATAAATATAAAATAATTCTATTGATGTTGAAGTTCTTATCCATAGAATAACAATCACATATGTTTTAATAAAAAAAAAGTATCGGGGAGACACTCCTCGTTTGATGATACATCGTAGCAAATATCCGCTCCCAATCTCCGTAAATTTTTCTGGACAGGAGAGCAGGTGGATTCCTACAGTCTGGGGAGTTCATCACATCTGTGGAAGGTTGTCTACTTCTGCCGGCGCGACGGTGCTGGGAAAAAACCTCTCGTAAGGCTTTCTGTGATAAAGTTCTTTGCAGCATACGGCATGTCAAATGTCTAGACCTACTTGTTGAGTGCGTCGAGGTAAATTATCACTTTGTGATTAACACTTCAATTAGCAAGGAAATAGTTCTTACGATTTTTTTAACATATTCAATTAAACTCATATACCCAAGTGTCGAAATTAGGTAGTGCTTGTTTTCAATGGAGCTAGTTATTTGTTGATTGTGACCAACTCTTTTGTCATAAGGAATTTCGATTGAGTTATTCATCCTTCAAGAGTTTTTACTCATATGAATTAGAAATTCATATTTCTCTTTTAAAGAATTATTCTCTTGACGAATTTAATTTACGGTCTTAAGGATAAAAATAAAATTATCATGCTTCATGAGTAATAATTTCTTGAAAATTTTTCATACAAACAATCAATCATGTTAAGAATAACATTATCATGCATAAATTCATGGTATGAATATGTTTAAAAGAAGAAGTTGACTTTATTAATATAAAATATCAAAGCTTAGGTTTAGGTGCCCCTCCCCTTCCCTATGTGTGAGTTTTAAAATAAAAAGAAATAAAAAAAGCTTAGGTTTAGGTTCATCCTTTGTACATAAAATTGACTGATCAAAATGGTTGCCATAGGATATATTATCCTAGTGATGGGACCCACAACACGTATATTCTATGAGATAATATATTAAGATCATTATAGATTGTCTTATACTACCTAAATCCAATTTTTTCTTTAGACGAGGCAGGTTTTATTTTTGTATGGTTGCCTACCATTTTTATTTAGTAATTTAGAGAGTTTGTCATTATCAAAGAGCAATGGCATAAACGGAGATGAGATCCAAGCACTCTCTGCCCTTCTGAAAGGAACTACTACGCTGAAGTATCTTGCCATGTCAATAAACAATCCCACGAAACCGAACCAGGACATAGTGAACGACACTAGTGTAAGTGATGGAGCATTAATTTTTTATTTGAATTAATTTCATGGTTGTTAAAATGTCCATTCTTTTCTTAAAACTGACTTGTACAAAAAATGAACATATCTATACATAAGGATCATAATAAGCTAGTATACTAGTAAAAGAGGGGAAGACATCCGCATAGAAAGAATATAATTGACTAATATATTATTAATGTGAAATATACTCTATATTCTAATAGTGGTCTCAATTTTTGTCCTCTCGACAGCCTTCAAACTCAATGGTCCCGAAGGATCTTCCATTTAATGTTGAATGTTGGGAATCTCAAGCCCTATCATGTGCTGATCAACTGAAGAAAGTGACTATAGAATTCTACAATGAAGAGAATGAGGTGGAATTCTTGAAATATTTTCTCAAGAACGCAAAAGAGTTGGAAGAGATGACCATATCATATTTGTCACCGTTGCCGCCATCTGTCATTACCGAGTTAGGAAAGTTCAAGCAAACTTCTACAAGATTGCGTATTTATCCTAAATGTATGAAACCCTCAAGACTCTCATTCAATACATAGGGTCATGTTGTGAATGTATTTGCCATTGATTATGTGTCATGTGTCCTGTAATCAAAACACATAACCAAGCCTTGAAGATGTTGATTAACGCTCATTTAGAGTGATTTTGGATAACAAATAAATTATGCATCATCAAAGGGACATAAAAACCTTTGTTTTCAGAAGGAAAAACAAAAACCGTATAGATTGATTACCATTTCCTCCATGAATGCATTAATCGACATTAACTATCAGTTTACTTCCTTTCCTTTGTGGATCAAACCATCGATATTTTCACCAAAGCTCCTTAGTACAATTCAGGATGATTTAGATCAAGCTCTCATTGCAATCAGCCCCATTAGCTTACGGGGGATGTTAAAGAATAAAAAGGAGGCACTACCATGTCAACAGTGCCACGTAATCCCACCTCGAAGTGTTGCGTCAACCCTCATACAAGAGGGCTTACGAAGCAACATGTCAACCCTCAAACGAAAGCAATGTGTGTGCCCTGTACACATCCCCTTCTCCCTAACTTTGCTGTTGTGAGAAACCGGTAAACCTCGGTTTCCTTTCTCGTGAGCATCGCAGCGAGAATCGAGGAAACCAGAGTTTCCTTTCTTACTTGCACCACAATAAAAAAACCAATAAAAAACCTGGTTTTCCAGTTAGGTTACAGCCAGTCCACTTCGACTAGGAAAGGAAATAAGGTCCCCGTTTCCCTATTCGTTTGGCCAAGAAAGGGAACAACTCCTCTCCTTTAAGAAGCTGCTCGGTTCGGCAAGTTCACAATCTCGTCTTGCAATCTACTTAGCGAGGAAAGGAATTACAATCACAAGCATCCCTTCGTTCATGTCCAAGCCCACAGAAAAAGAACAAAGAGTCATCTCCCATTTTTGGTAATCCCAGCGTAAATAATTTCCATCAACAGAAGAATTTTTCTTAAGAGACAGCTGCAAGAATTTCGATTTTCCTCATTAATAATTAAGTTTAGGCCTAAAAGTTATTAGGTAGGATTATAAATAGGGTCCAAAACTGTGTAAATAATTCATGCAATACTAGTTATTTTCAGACCCTATATATTTCTCCTTTTAACTTGCGCACGAGAAAGGAAACCAGGGATTCATGGTTTCTCATTGCCCAATTGAATTTTTGCTCGGCAATAAGCATTTCACTGGATGGTAGAGGAACATGGGGCTCAAAACCAGCAGGTGGCAACTTGTGATGAATTTCATGTGTTACTAATAGCTTAATATGCAAAGGCTTGATCTAAAAGACCCAAGATTGCAACAAAGTTGAGGCTCTAACCAAAGACAGTACTTGACCACAAGGAAGACGATGGGGAGTAGCACTTCTCTTGTTTAACTGTGATTTTGTTTATGTTGTTGGAGTGTCGTTTAAGTGTAACTTGGTTTTGTGGTGTCTAAGAGCTATAGAAACACGTACGTGGGGGAAGAGTAAACAGTGTTGGGGAACTGATAGTAATTAGCAATGTGGGTTGCCACACAATCGAGGGTTTGCATGAGGGAGAAGAAGAACATAGAGTAGGGTATTAGTCTTTACAAATTATTAAACTATGAACCTTTCAAGCACTCATAAACTCCATTTTTCATAATCATCTATGTAAATCTGTGTTTGGTTTCTTTGATGTCATCTTAGGCTGAATATTTGAATAATATTTAGGAGGTGCTAGAAATCCTAAGAGAGCAGAACAAGTGTGCATTCGGTCAAGAAGAGGTCAAATTCCTAGGCCACGTTGTCACGGGTAAAGGAGCGGTTATGGATCCTAAAACGGTAGGAGTGGATAACAACTAGAACAAACCAACAACTTTGAATTACTTGTATGGGTTCTAAGGACTAACCAGATACTACTAAAGATTTTTCAAACGGTAGTATAAAGTGGCTAAGCCACTAAAAAACTTGAAGAAAAATAATTCTACGCGGAGTGTAGATGGGGATGAAACTTTCAACTAACTCAAGGAAGCACTTACGAAGATAGCTCTATTAGACTTGCCTGACTTCTTTTAGTCATTCATGATTGAATGTGATCTCTTAGGGACCAGAATTGGAGTGGTACTGAAACAAAATGGGGCCCCAACGACTTACTTTAGCCAGGTTGTCAGTGGGAAGAATGTAATACTCTCTACCTACAAAAAGGAATTGTTAGCTTTGGCTCTTTCTATCCAAAAGTGGCAACATTATGTCCTCTGTAAAAAAAATTGTAGTAAGAATGGATCGCCAAAGCCTTAACTATATTTGACATTTGTTCACACCAACTCAACTACGTCGGCTAGCTAGACTCTTAAGCCTCGTCCGTACTTCTTCCTAGATGACTAGTAGCAATTAAAGAGGAAACCATAAGCAATTATGAGCTCTAGAAATTGGTGCAATGCATCGAAGAGGGGGGAATCAGTTGGACCATGGAAATACCATAATGAGGCTATCTTCTTAAAAAATAAATATATCTTCCCATAAATTCTCCACTTATTCTAGCAATTATTGAAGATAAAAATAAAAAGCAAAAATCCGAAGTGAAGTGAAACCGCAAGAGCTTTATTTGTATCGTTACCGTATAAAAGTAATTTATATATATTATAGAAAAAGGATTATAGTGAATGAATTTTGAAAAGAGACATGTGCCTTAACAAACAAGTGAAGCTAACTGGTTCGGTCCAAACAAATTTTTATTTTGAGTAAAAAGTTATGGATGGCATGACAATTAATTAAAATTCAAATAGATTAGTACTGTATATTTTTCACATGCACAAGAGTTCATCTATATTATCTATATTTCTACTTTACGAATATGATACTTTAAAACTCCAAAATGATATTTTCTTTTGAACCTATTTCCTTTTTCTCTTTATCATTCACATTCAAGAAAGACAAAAAAATCTTAGGTAGCAAACATCCTTTAGAATTTATAGCTGATAATAGAACCGGAATAGGTATCTTTTGTTTTCTACTCACACAAGCCCATAGCTTTACTTTCCTCTCAATCTTTAATTCTAATCTTGACGGCAAGATCTCTAGCTCAAGTTCAGGATGGCCCAACTGTGCCAAGTAAAAGAATAGAAGAAGTATTTGACTTTTTCATGCATGCTTTACTTAGCTCGGGAGGATACAACTTAGTTGGTCGAACTTCACTCCTGCAATTGGGTTGTTGTGACTACGAGTTGGATGTCTAGTTGTCAGGTGATAATGATGGTATTTTGTACTTTATTTGGTGACTCACTTTTTCTAAGTAAATAGGAAAGGGTACCAAAAAATGCCACGGAAAGACTTTCCTATGACAAGGATGAGTTGTCAAGAACGTAGAAGAAGTAGGATAGGCGGTTGATCAGATCTAGTATGGATTGTACGTGGATAGTAGATGGAGTCGGCGGCTTTCCTAGGGTGCCCACTCGAAGGAAGCCACGAGACTTTTTCTAGAATTAAGGTAGTTTTATTCTAAAAGGATATGGAAAAGGAAATACAAAACTTTGTGCAAATATGTTCGGTCTTAGTAGCACAAGGTATACAACTTTGCACCAGTCAAATTGCTTAATACTTTGCTCATTTAATCTCATATCTGAATTATTGTTTCTATGGACTTTATAGAAAGTTTGTCTTCCTCTAAAGTAAAAACAACCATATTGCTTTAAAGTTATGGCTTTTAATAAGGTATCATACCTATCCCATGGTTTTTTTCTGATATCAAAATGCAGGAAATAAAAATTTCATATTCAAAAGAAGTAAAGTTGGTATTTGTTACTTTTACATCTAACTACTTAATGTTATGTTTAATTAGTTTTTTTTTCTTAATTGGATCTATTTGTTACTTTAACATCTAACTACTCAATGTTATGTTTAATTAGATTAATCCATTGAAGTATTGTATCACTCACTTAAAAAATTTGTTTCAATACCATCCCAAAATAAACTAAGTTACAACCTACGTCATCTCTCGTTTCTTGCAATGGGAATTGATAATAAGAAAATAACTGGATTTTTTTTTTTGAATTTTTTGGATTGAGTAGGATTTTGGGAATTTTTTTTCCCAAAACATAAATAAAGATGAACTTTTTGTGCATCTATAATTGATTGTATTTCCTTGACTTTTGTGTCCTTATGAATATAAAAAGCCATGGGCATGTATAATTATGAAATATTGTAAAATATCCCTTCTAAGACTCCTCATTTAATACATGATAATGGATATTTTAAGAGCTATTTAGTGGTGTCAATCCTACTCAAAGTGGTAGTAGAGAATTAATCATAAATGAAAATTTATCTATAAAACGGTAAAATTCAATTAAAAAGTGCACAAATAAAATAAAATAAAAAGCTACACCCAAGCTTAAGGATACATATACATCCCTCAAATAAGAAATATCAATCTTTTTATTACATCCTAGTTTAAGCGATTAGGTAAAACTTGATGGTGACTATGATTTATTAACAAAAAAAAAATAGAGGAAGATGAACATAGGATAGTATGTATTTTTTTTAAACATACAAACTATGTATACACACAGATGAAGGGGAGGGAGTTTTGAGTCCCTAACCTAGTGGACTCCCAAGTTAGGAGCTCTTCCTTTATCCTACTTTATGTTTGGTGTAATTCTCTGTTAAACATTTTCACACATACAAGAGAATTGATGGGGTTTTGGAAGTACATCCAAATCTATCTTTTCAGCTTTAGAAAATAATTTATACTTTAAATTTACCAAATAAGTTTTTAGCAGTAAGAAAAGTAAAATTATCTTCATTTTTTATTTTTTTTTAAAAAACTTTTGTTTTAATAGCTCATAAAAATGAGGAAATTTAAACGGAAATCATGGCCAATAAATCCGCTTATTAACTCCGTTTCCAAAATAACAAAAAGTTCTCCAAATGGGTCCTAAGACTAGCTCGGTCTTCTACTTCCCGTCCATTTCGGACTTCTCCTCGGCATTAATCCAAGTTTCGAATTCTCTTAGTCCGTTTTGGAGGTTACTACTTGTTAACATTGGAGATCGTCTTTGAGTTTGTTTCTCATTGATATTAGAGATCTTAACCATAGAATAACAGTCCTATATAGAAGGATGTTTGTTGAGAAAAACATGGAACCCTCAGAAAAGGTCTTCTTATTCAGGCGTAGTAGTCTCTCTATCAGTCATGGAATCTCTCGGAAAATCGGTAGCGTGTACCGGGAAGATGGTAGATAGATTCAGCTACCTTTCCGATGACCTGACTCATCACATTATTTCGTTTCTCGAGGTGGAAGACCTCGGCCGACTGAGCTTTGTATCAAGAAGATGCCAGGAGTTATGCAAGTCAAGCCCTGTGTTAAGTTTCAGCGACCTGAGTCTGAGATATGGTTCTTATGAATTCAAAAAGTTTCTGTTAAAACTCATGCGCCACCGCGAAATTTACAGGGTAAAGACGCAGAAGCTGTATATCGGTTGGCCTTTCCGAGCAGAGGTAGGAGAAGAGTTTCGGTCGTGGTTGCAACACGCGGTAAACTCCAGCATTAGAGAACTTCACCTTAATGTCATTCCTGCCTCACGTGAACCCTTCGTCTTGCCAGCCTCCGTTTTGGGTTCCCGGTCTTTAAAATCCCTGGTGGTTAGCATCAACAATGAGGTTCTCGATTTACCCTCTACGTTGTCACCTTCATGTGTTCCCGAGCTTCAGGTGTTAGTTTTAGATTCCATTAGACTGGAAAATGACCGACTTCAACACTGGATTTCATTGGTCAAGTCCCTCAAGAAATTGACTCTGTCAAGAATAAGCGGCATAAAGTGCATGGACATCAGCAACTCGTCGATAGAACAGCTAACAATTTCAAGTAAGTATGACCTCCACCATATTAACATTCAGCAGGTAGATCAACTCCAGGATCTTGCTATATTCTGGAAACACAACTCGTCAGTTGATACATCGTTGCAAATCTCCGCTCCCAATCTCCGTACACTTCTCTGGACAGGAGAGGCGGTGGATTCCTACAGTCTGGGGAATTCATCACATCTGTGGAAGGCCAGAGTTCATCTATTTCTGCCCGCACAATGGAGCAGGAAAGAAGCTTCTCGTAAGGCCTTCTTTGATCAGGTTCTTTGCAGCATACGACATGTAAAATGTCTAGTCATACCTATTAAGTTCGTCGAGGTAAATTAACAATTGATCAAAACTTTAATTAGCAAGGAAATAATCCTTGAATTTGTTTATTTATTTATTTATTTATTTATTACATATGCAATCAAATTCATAAACTCATGTCAAAACTAAAAAGTCATAAGTAGTACTTGTTTTCAATTGAGCCAATTGTTTGTTGACTATGACCAATGCTTTTGTTATGAAGAATTTTGATTGAGAGTTATTTATCCTTAAAGAGTTTTGACTCATATGGATTAGAAATTCATATTAGTTTTTAAAGAATTACTCTCTTGATGAATTTAATTTACTTTCTTAAAGATGAAAAATAAAATTATTGTGCTTTATGAGAATAATAATTTCTTGAAAATTTTTCATACAAACAATCAATCATGAAAATCTATGGTTTCTTGTAAATTGAGTTGTTATGTTCTTTGAAGTTAATAGTTCTATGAAAATCTATGGTTTCTTGTAAATTGAGTTGTTATGTTCTTTGAAGTTAATAGTTCTATGAGCTTTAGTACTTACACTTTTATTGTTAAAAATAACACTATCATACATAAATTCATGGTAGGAATATCTTTAAAGAGGAAATTTAATTTCTTAATATAATATCAAAGCTTAGGTATAGGTGCACCCTTTGTACACAAAATTGATAGACCAAAATGGTTGCCATAGGTTATATTACCCTAGTGATGGGACCCACAACACATGTATTCTATGAGATAGCATATAAAAAGCGTTATAGATTGTCTTATATTACCTAAATCCAACATTTTTTTTCTTTAAATGGTGCAGCTTTTGCTTAGGTACCGTTGCCTACCATTTTTGTTTAGTAATTTAGAGAGTTTGAAATTATTAAGGAGCAATGGCATAAACAGAGATGAGATCCATGCACTCTCTGCTCTTCTCAAAGGAACTACTACGATGAAGTATCTCACCATGTCAATAAAGCATCCCACGGAACCGAACCAGAAGGACACAGTGAACGTCACAAGTGTAAGTGATAGAGCATTAATTTTTTATTTTGAATTAATTTTATGGTTGTTAAAATATCATTTTTTTTTCTTAAAACTGACTTGTATGAAAAATGAACATACGTATATATAAGGATCATAATAAACTAGTATACTAGTAATGAGCATGGAGAAATCAGTGTTGACCCTATAAGTAAGAGGAGGAATTTTTTTTTTTTCCCTTCTATCGTCGGGGCAGGGGGAGGGGGTTAGGACTAACTGCTTGATGGTAATACTTGATCATAATAACGAGAAGCTAATTTGTAAATTGATGTCTTGTTTAAAGTTAGATTTTAATACTTTATAAGAAGACAAGGTTTCTTCTTTAAAATTGACTTGTAAAAAAGGGGAAGACATCCACATAGAAAGAATATAACTTACTAATATATTAGTAATGTGAAATACATTCTCCATTTTAATAGACAATTTTTGTCCTCTCAACAGCCTTCAAACTCAATGTTTCCAAGGGATCTTCCATTTAACGTGGAGTATTGGGAATCTCAAGCCCTAGCATGTATTGATCAACTAAAGAAAGTGACCATAGAGTTCTACAATGAAGAGAATGAGTTGGAATTCTTGCAATATTTTCTCAAGAATGCAAAAGACTTGGAAGAGATGACCATATCACATTTGTCACCGCTGCCGCCATCTCTCATTACTGAGTTAGGAAAGTTCAAGCAAACTTCTACAAGATTGCGTATTTATCCTAAATGATTGAAACCCTCAAGACTGCTATTCAACACAGGTGCATGTCGTGAATGTTTTTGGCAATGATTATGAGTCATGTGTCTGGTAATCAAAACACATGACCAGGCCTTGAAGATGTTGATTAACATTTATTTGGAGTGGTTTTGGATAGTAGGTAAATTATGCATCATCAAAAGGACTTAAAGACCTTTGTTTTTAGAAGGGAAAATAAAACAAATATAGATTGATTACCATTTCCTCCATGAATGCATCAATCAATATGAAGTATCAATTTATTTCATTTCCTTTGTGGATCAAGCTATCGGTATTTTTACCAAAGCTCAATCCATAGCTAAATTCAAGATGATGTAGAACAAGCTTCCGTTGCAGTCAGCCCCATCAGCTTACGGGGGTGTTAAAGAATAAAAAGGTGGCACTACCACGTCAACAGTGCCACATAATCCCACCTCCAAGTGTTGCGTCAGCCATCACACGAGAGGCCTCACGATGCACTATGTCAACCCTCGAAAGAAAGCAATGTGTGTGCCCTGCACACATCCGCTTCTTTCTCACTATGCCGTTGTGAGAAACCAGTAAACCTTGGTTTCCTTTCTCGTGCGCATCGCTACGAGAAGCAAGGAAACCAGAGTTTCCTTTCTTGCTTGCACCACAATGAAAAAAAAAAAAATCTGGTTTCCCAATTTGGTTACAGCCAGTCTACTTCGACTAGGAAAGGAAACAAGGTCCCCCCCTTCTTTCGATGTCCAAGCTCACAGAAAAAGAAAATCCATCGAGTCCTCTACCACTTCTGAAATCCCAGCGTAAATAATTTCCATCAGCAGAAGAAATTTTCTTAAGAGACAGCCTCAAGAATTTCGATTTTCCTTATTGTTAATAAAGTTTAGGGCTAAAAGTTATTTGTTAGATTTTCATTCCTTTTCCTTTTAATTCATGCAATATGTTCAGTGAAATTCTAAATACAAGTGAACATATTGAAAGTAATATAATGATAAGAAAAATATTGTCTCATAGAGATTAATGATTACTAAGTCAACTAATTAGTAAATAATTTCTATAATTTATCTAGCAAATCAAATTAATAGAGAATAAACTAACCAACTAAATTTAATAAAATTAGAAACATGTTAGAGTATCCGATTTTATCATAACTACGAGGTACTAATGTAGATTATGTATACTTATAAGGGAGATAATATTTATATAAAAGCAGAACTTTCTAATTTATTTATTATCCTATGTCTAAGTATAACAAACCTACTTAGTTTATTAATTCACTATATCTCTATATGTAAATTAAAATAAACCAAATATAGCAGGATCTATGAACATTCTCAATTTACACCGAAAACCACACAAATAATATAATATATGTCTATCCATATTTAATTTATGGTTACACATTATAAAAAGTAATTGCATATCATCTCATGTCAGTTCCAAACATGCAAATTAAATCATTTAAGTGGTAGCTAATCACTTAAAAGCATTAAACACAGTAATATGCAATTTTATATAAATGAAATATCTTGCAAAACATAATAATCATAAGATTCATACCATCATAATTAGGTTACATCATAATTCTAATAAAATTAAACTAAAGCATAAAGAAATAATGAGGAAGAACAATAATAGAAAATAAATAAGGCATCTTGAATCCAAGAACAAAAAGTCTATCACCCTTTTTGTCTTCTTTTAATGAAAACCTTGAATTCTTAGCCTTTTTCTTGAGTTGTGCTTAATTTCCTCCTCACCTTCTCTTTTGCTTCTTCTCTTATTTTAAATAGAGTTTTAAGTTTAGACCTTATCCTAGTAGAAGTCGGTTTTGGATACTTAAAACTATTTGGGTTTAAACTTCTAAATTAATTGGAATTTGAATTCCTAACATGACTAAGTTTTTTATTTATTTAAAAAATCTAATAAAAATAGAAAATCTAATAATAGTCATCCAAAGCCCAAGCCATCTTAACGCTCTTGATCTTGATATTATAATTCTGTCACATAATAAATATCAGGTTATTTATGTTTATTCTTTTTCTCAATGCCTTCTTATGTTATATAAACAAGACAAATTTAGGTAAATAAAAAGGAATTCAAATATTTTCTCACAAGTATTAAAGTTATTTGTTGCCTAAAATAGGTAAAATAACTCTATAAAAATATAGTTATCACAATACTAGCTATTTTCATCCCTATATATTTCTCCTTTTAACTTGAACACAAGAAAGGAAGAGAGGGTTTCATGGTTTCTCATTATACAATTGAATGTTTGCTTGGTGATACGCATTTCACTGGATGGTAAAGCAACATGGAGCTTCAAACTAGCAAGTGACAACTTGTAATATAACATGGCTTTAATATTATCGTGGCTCCCTAAGGTAAAATGCATTTGTCAGTGAGTTTCATGTGTTACTAATAGCTTAATATGCAAAATTTTTTAATCTAAAGGACCCAAGATTGCAACAAAGTTGAGGCTCCAACCAAATATAGGACTTAACCATAAGGAAGAAGATGGGGAGTAGCACTTTTTGTTTAACTATGATTTTATTTATGTTGTTGAAGTGTCGTTTAAGTGTAACTTGATTTTTTAATGTCTAAGAGCTATAGAGACATGTATGTGGGGGAAAAGCAATAGTGTTAGGGAGCTAATAGCAATTACTAGTGTGGGTTACCGCATGATTGAGGGTTTGCATAAGGGAGAAGAAGAACAAAGAATAAGGTATTATTCTTTGCAAACTATAAACTATAAAAAAAAATTATTCCAAGTTGGTTGTCACTACCTTAGTTTTTCTTCTCCTAACTAGTTAGCCTTTTCAATGTCCTTTGTGTTGTTGGTATAATAGCTTTCAACTCAATTAGTGTAGACGTTTTGGAGACTCAAACATTAGTTGTGCCTTTTGACTACATTTCAGCATTGCCTTTACAACCTTTTTGAGTTATGCTTACACTTCTAGGGTTGTATCTAATAAGCTACTTGCTAGTTGATTAAATGTTTGCATAGCAGATAGCATTTCATTGGATGATAGGGCAATAAGGGGCTCAAAAGTAGTAGTTGCAACTTGTAATATAATATGGCTTTAGTGTTATGGTGGCTTCCCAAGATAAAATGCATTTGTGAATGAGTTTCATATATTTTCCTCATAGCTTTATGTAAAGGTTTAATTTAGAAAACTCAATTGCAAAACTTGAAGCACCAAAATATAATATAATCATGCCATGCTTATAAGTAGAAGTAGCAAAAGAAAAAGTGCAACCTTAGTTGCTCATGAATACTTGAAGGTTGTATATGCAATATAAGACCATCTATTGTCCCTGCATAAGTATATGATAATGTTAATATTTATCTTACAATGAGACTCAAATATTGTTAAGTGGTGATAGGGCTCTTGGTTACCTAAATCAAAAAAGTTAAGTGTAAAAAGCTAAAAAATGAGGAGAGCACTATAAAAGGCATGCACAACAAGCTTCAACATACAAGAAAAGACATAGCAAACTTTAAGAAGGATGTGTTTTGAGCTATAAAAGAAATGATGACAATGTTTTGCAACAAGTAGTATAAATGTTAATCGGAAGTAATGTTATGTGACAATTGTTGTTGTTTTGGTTCTATAAGACTATTGTTGCCTTATTACATTTTTGAATGTTGAAGCAAGCTCTTGTTTGCTCCTTAACTGTCTTTGAACCATGCTCAACCCATTCTTTTGTTTTTTTTTTCTCATTGTTTTGGTTTCTCCCAAGTCCACATGTTTCACTTATAGAAAACTAACAAACATCACTTGTGTCTTTTGGCTACCTTTCAGTATTACCTTTATAGGCTTTTTAAGTTTTTCTCTTACTTGTCTAATAGAATGTTCACCTATTAGCAAGCATTTCATCAGACGATACAACAACAAGGGGCTTAAAAAGGGCAATGGGCAGCTTGTAATATGGCTCCAATGTCATGGTGTCTTCTTAAGATAAAATGCATTTATGAGTGAATTTCATAGGTTCCTAGTAGCTTTATGTGTGAAGGTTTGATTGAGAAGACCAAAGATTGCAAGGACTAAAACACCAAATTATGGTAAATAATATACACATGTTTATATGTGAAAGTATAGAAAGAAAAAGTGTAGCCTCAATTGCTTGTAAATCCATGAAGTTCACATATACAATAGGAGACCTTTTACTGTCCCTACAGTAAAATTTCATAAGCTTGGTATTTATTTTACAATGAAACTCAAATATCGCTTGTGTCATTTAGCTACCTTTTAGCATTACCTCTTTAGCCTTTCTAAGTTTTGTTTGCACCTCTAAGGTCATGGCCAATAAGCTAGTTGCTACTTGATTGAATGTTTGCTTGGCAACAAGCATTTGATTGGATAGTACAACAATAAGGGTCTCAAAAGCAACAGGTGGTAGCTTGTAATATGACTTCAATGTCATGGTGGCTCTTTGAAATAAAATGCATCATAGGTGAGTTTCGTATACATTTGTAATAGCTTGGTATGTAGAGCTTTGATCTAGAAGACCAAAATTGTGAAGTTTATAACACCAAATTATAGTAAAGAATATACACATGCTTCTAAGTAGAAGTACCAAAAGAAAAAGTGTAGCCTCAACTACTTGTGAACCTTTGTAGGTCACATATACAATCTAAAACCATTCGTTGTCTTACATTAACATTTGATATACTTAGTATTTATTTCACAATAAGCTACTTGCCATTCGATTAAATGTTTTCATGGTAACAAGCATTTCATTGGATGGTATAACAATAAATGGCTCAGAGAAAATAGGTGGTAGCTACTAATATGGCTCCAGTGTTGTGGTGGATCCTTGAAATAAAATGCATTTATGAGTTTCATATATGTTCCAAATTACTTTATATGTTAATGATTGTACACATGCTTATAAGTGGAAGTACCAAAAGAAGTGTAGTCTCAACTACTTATGAATAAGGTCACATTTGACATAATAGGAAAGTAAATTGGGTTAGGGACCTATCCAACCCATACTTAGACTAGTTGGGTGGGTTATACCAGTAATGATTTGGCCCATTCAGTAGCCCCATAAAGTCTCATAGCCTGTGATAAATTATGCACAACATGGGACTATTGGCTCGAGTAAGAAGTTTGTGTAGAGCATTGGTTGGTGCAGTCCTACATAAATGGAAAATTCTAATTGTACCCCATAAGGAAATTCAAAATGGAGTGCATGGGTGGGTGGCTACTTTTACATATGCCCGTGTAGTGAGAATGTTTTCTCAAACCCATCATTTTCTCCTTGTGTAGAGGCTAGGTGGGTTTGGAAGGACAAAAAGGACCATACTTGGCAAAACAATTCTTGTCAAGCCAATGAGCTAGGTAGCCAACCAGCTTATTACAACACTCTTGAATTGTCCGAATATATGGTATCACCACATACAATCTTTAAGTTGCCTCTTCATGATGCACTGGTGTTTAGAGAAAAGAAGTGAGATAAGGTTCTCTTTAAGGCAACAAAAACCATCCTTTCATTTATATGGGAGCTAAAATATCTTATGCTTATCTTCCTAACTCAAGTAAAAAGCTACACCTAAAGTGGGCAAGGGATCACAAGCTAGTATACACAAACTTGTATGGTAGCTTAGGAAGGAATCAAAGAGACCATATAGAAACACCAACATGCTATCTTCCATCTTCTTAGCCTAAATTTTTTTGTTCACTACATAAGTATAATTCCCACACACGCATTCAACAGGGGTTTTGAATGTGTCTATCTTAGTCCACAAATATGATATTTTGTTATAACATTTAACCATAAAGGTGTTTAATTACTTCAAATTTTCCCTTGAAATTATATCTTTGGTCTCCATTCAAGCTTTTGTAACAGTCTCTAAAAGCCTCCCAACTCAAATTAATGTCTTTTTTTAAGAGATGAATGCAATTAAGCCAAGGTCAACTGATTTCTTTAGCCATTTGGCTATGGCAGAATGCTAATGGTCCCAAAGTTCAACTTTTGCAACATTGCCTTTTGGTAATGGAAAACTCCCATCATAAAAGCCTAATTTCTTTTTGGCTTTTAATGCATTTTTAACTTGCCAACTCAAACGTCATAATTTGAAGCATTCTTTAGCTTGTCCATCCTAAAAGGGATGTTATGCATGTTTAAAGGTGATAAATAGAGTTAGTATTCAAATAGGACAATGAGCAAAGTGGAAGAAAGTAAAGCAAAGGGTGAACCAATCATAATAACAAGAAGTTTCCCACCAACAAGTTTCCCACAAAAATAAAATAAAAATGAAAGAACTTGATAAATAAAGAAATAGCAACAACACTATTTCTAATATAAAATACCTATAATTTCATAAAAGGTTTCTTTATGATTGACAAAAAAATAGTAAAAAAGGGCACCAAACTACTACTTTATTCCTTATTCTTAGTGCAAAAAGGAAATACATAAGTTTGAAGTGTAACTATGTTTTTAACTATACCATGATATGAAATAAAGTGGAAGATAAATCAACGATTTAGGATAAGCAGAAGACAACAAGTAATAACCTTTGGCTATGGTTCTCCTTTTCACAATATGATAATAATGCTAAACATTCATACAAAAAGAATATATATTATCATTACCTAGGAAGTTACAAGCAAGAAAAACCTAACAATAATGGACTTGGCCCCTCATCTAATCATGCCTGATTAGCCAATTTTTTGATTAGTTACTTGCTCTTTTTGGTTTGAGGTATGCTAGTGTCTAAGCCAACAATGGTTGACTCCCATCATGACCACATAGAATTCGAGATGGAAAGACAATTCCAAGAGTTTATGAATGTTATGCAACAAATGTTTTCACTATTCACACTCAAATCTATCAAGTCTCGAAAACAAATTAGAATAATGAAGGATTAAGCATGGATGGAGAAGCAAGTGAAGAACGTCTCAAACAAACCAACCTTGCAACTAGGGGTTAATGTCCATGAATGACAAAATTAGAATTTCCTCACTATAAAAATGGACGCCTAACTAACTAGATATGCCAAGCCAACCATTTTTTATCCCATCATCAAACTCTAAACAATGAGAAGATGACTTTGGCTTCATGGAATTTAGGGAAATGCACAAATGTGACTTCAATTGATTAAGGAAAAGCATAGTGACACCCTTATTAATTGGGAATTGTTGAGCAAAGAATTAAATGATAGATGTGGCCCTTCTTGGTACATGGACTTCTTTGGACTTTTACTATCAATGGATATCCAAATTGTTGTTATGCTTAGGAAAATTCTCTACAAAACAGCAAGTAGGTTGCTTTATGTTAGGTCTTAGAACCAACATATGTGCAATTGTACAAGCTTGGAAACCAAACTCCCTTTCCAAATTGCATGTAACATGAGTCTTGTTATAAGGGATGTAGACATAGAAAACAATCTTTCACACACATTATGTTCACTTTGAGTTTGTAGTTATATCATTTGGTTGAGTTTTCAGCAAGTCTTTTTGATTTGTCTAATTCACCTTTAACTTTTAAAGCACTTGTGAACTTAACTTTTTTAGAATAATCTATACATATTTGAATTTGATTTTCTTTAATGACATTTTGGGATGAATATTTGAATCACATTTAGGAGGTGTTAAAAATCTTATGAAAGTAGAAGCTATACATGAAGCAATAAGTGTGCATTTGGTCAAAAAGAGGTCAAATTCCTAGGCCAAGTGCTCCTGTGAAGGGGGGTCGTAGATCTTAAGAAATTAGAAGTGGAGAATAACAATGAGCATACCAACAATTTTGAAGTCCTTGCTTAGGTTCTTAGGTGTCTAGATACTAAAGATTTGTTAAAGCGTATAGTAAACTAGCTAAGCCACTTTCTAACTCTAAGAAAAAGAAACAATGTAGGAAAAATAAGCCAGTAAACAAGTGCATTACATAGTAAATTATGTTGTAATAAACTTTACAATATTACTTCTACATATGTATATATGCTTAAGACCTAATTTTATAAGGTAACTACCTATAGAAAGAAATAATTGAAAAAAAAAACAATACAATTAGGAGATCCTAATATGTTATTACTTTGCATATATTCAACATTAACTTATTGAAGAAAAACAATTTTACACTTGTACTAAATTTGCTAGACTTCTCCTTAGCCGTCCAAAATAGAAAGCAATGCCTTAAAGATTGGAATTGGAGTAGTATTGATACAAAGTGGTGGCCTATTATTTACTTTAGCCAAGTTCTCAGTGGAAAGAATGCATAGCTTTCCACCTACAAAAAGAAATTGTTGGCTTTGGTTTTTCTATCCAAAAGTGACCTCATTATGTTATAGGTAGAAATTTTGTAGTAAAACAAATTACCAAAGCCTTAAATATCTTTGAGAGTTATGATTGTCCACACCGACTTAACTACATTAGCTGGTTAAACTTATGCGCTTTGTCTTCACTTTTTCTCAAATAACTAGAGGCAATTATGAGATTCTAGAAATTGGTGGAACGAATCCAAGAGGGAGAATTGGTTGGACCATGGAAGTACCATCATCAAGTTATCTTTTAAAAACCGAACATATGAATTAGGTTCATGTCTTTGCATTAAAACATCATCTAGGAGAAAGAGTTGAAATCCAAACCTAATTATCATTAATCTCAGAAAAAAAAAAAAAGATAGCCACTTGATTTGCAAGTAAGAATATATCAATATCTAGTTTATTTAGATTTAGATTTTTTATAATGATTAAAAAAACCCAAAATTTGTATAAGTTTAACATAAAATCAAGGGAAAGTTGGATGTTAATTAAGATGAATTCTACACAATTCTTCAAGAGGTTGATAAGATTACACATTGTAAATTGCCTAAATGCATGGACGCTTTTACTATATATTTGGATTTGATGAAATTTGTAAGTACGATATTTTCTTAAGAATACAAGGTTTAGTAAAAAATACTCTAATTTTTTCTTAAGATTATTTGTTACAAGAAAAACTCTAAAATCATAATATATATATATATATATATATTAATAATGCAGAATAACCACTATTTATCAACTTTATAGTATAAACTTTATGAAAATAAGCTTGCAACTATGATATTTTCTTAAAAACTGGTTGGATTGTAACTACTTTAGAAAAACATAAAGTTTATAGAAAAATGATTAAACTCAAGTATTTTTTATAGTGATATTTGTGTTTCAAATGCACGATTTTTTTTAAATACACTTATATATGTTAGAAATCAATTTATTTTGTTAGAATTCTTGATAGAACTAAAAAATGGACAAAAAAAAAATTGCCAGGGAATTCGTTGTCTTTTGCGTTTATCTGAACATGTTTTTCTATCCAGTTTCCCTCCTTTTTCCCGCTATCCAAACGGGGAATTGAATCTCTCCTTCTGCTCAGAGTTCGTTTTCTATGATTGGCAGAGTGTGAGGGGACTTGCAGATTTGGTGCTCTGGTAAGACGTGGTTGAAAGCGGAGGTCACATTTTGCAGTTCCGGATTCTAATTTCAGAAAGACGAAAAGCCGCCGCGATAACGTCGTAACTTCCCAGGGCGTCCATGACCTCCTTCAGGTCCCTTGCATGCAAGAGGTGGGGGAGAACGAAGTCTTTGGGGAAGAAGAAGAGGAGAGTGATGGGAAAGATAGAAGGGAATTTGGGTGAGTTCTTCCTCTTTAGGCTATGTTGGCGTTTCCTTTATCTGTTGTTTGGTTGCCGGGAAAAATGAGTTTTACCGAAAGAATGACTTTTATCGTTCTATCCTTGAAGAAATTTTAAAGGAGTAAACTTGAATATTTTTAGTTTGCATGTGGATGATAAGGATTTGGGAGTAGGGATTTATATTCCAAATCTTCTTATCTAATTGCTTGAATGAGGTAAGAGTGGTGCATTTTTTAAATACGGTCAGTTGGAAGGTGGTATTTTCAAGCTCAGTCTCTAAGATTTGGAGCAAAAGGTTCTTCTTCTTTGATTAATTACGTTTTTTCCTGTTAACTTTATATATTTGTGTGTCAATATTGCAGTAAAGTGATTTTTATGACAGACTATGAATCAAGTCCAACCCTTCTGAATTTTGAAGCAATATTGCCATCAATGAGTTTTCGATGAATTGTGAATGGCATTGTACTTCTTATATTGCATTTGACTAACTTTTTAGTTGATAGGGATTTGCATTTCTTTGTTTAATTTTCTGTCTTGCATCTAAACTTAAATTGAATATTTTGCTATGATATTGGAGGTCTTGAACTTCTGGAGAAATTTCATGGAAAACAAGCTTTTTAGTTGGAGAATATAATGTTTTATATTAATTTTAGATGAGTCATAGTGTTACTGTTAGTCCATTTAAATTTTTACCACACATGAAGTTTTGTTTTTATGCAAGATTGCATGATTATCGTAATGCCAACTTCAGTTGGAGTTTTTTGACTGTGCTTGAGGACATTTTCCCATCTTGTTAGTTCCAGTAGGTACCTTGTTATTTCTTTGTCACAATAAAATATATTTTCCATAAAGTTTTAACTAGTATGCTCTTCTTGTGATGCATGCATACATTTGTATGGATTCAATTACCCTGCTTGAAGTCTGATGAAAATTTCATCATTTAAATAGGTCCCCATTGTTTCCACCGACCCACTTTTAATATCTGGGTTTATTTGGGTTCACTCTCCATCAATCAGAAAAATTGTGGATTTGATTACCAATATGCTGTTGATATCAGTTTTTAACATTTAAGTTCTGGTAGTCTCATTAGGAAACTGAGGAAGCCTCAAATCCCGACATTAGCACTCTGAATATATGGAGAAGGGAGGAATTGGAGGTCAAATTATGTCAAAGAAAGATATGAATAAGTAATTTGCTTACCACTGCTGATGGATCTCAATTCCATGGCATTGCTTAAGAATAGTCTTACTTGGCTGCAATACAATAGACTTAACTATGATGTATGCGGACATGTGCCCTTTAAAGCGCACTGTAGACATTGTAAAGAATGGCTCCCAATTTTCAGACTGTTCTATGATGATAACCGTTTACCTGCGCCAGCTATTCCACCATTTCTGTATGAAGCCCAGTATGTTGATTACAAGTGCTTTGTAAAAATTGCTAACTGGAAGAATAACCTACAGAAGTTGTTTATCTTTTGGTTTAATACCATCAATCCTGTCTACAAAGACTTCCAGCTCTTAATATCTGCAGAAAGCAGTGTATAAGATGTAAAAGTACTTGAATACTGAATATTTTTACCATTATGAGATTGATGAATCATGGATATCTACTATTATTAGATTGATAAATCTTGGATATCATGCTTTGCTGCTGAAGCTACTACAATAATAACATTCATCTGAGGAAAAGAAAAAAGAAATAAGAAAATAAAGCGGGCAGTCATCTGTTCAGTAGGTGAATTTCCATAGAAATTTTCTTTTTTAGTTTGAAATTGATGCCTAATATATATTAGGCGCATAGGGATGATACTCTTGAAAATCATACTTCTGGTTTTGATTTCAGGCCCAATATATCTGGGATTTCTTCCAATTACGTTTACCCTTTAGTCATTTGGATCTGAAGATGCGAGGCTATGCTTAATGTGTGGAAAACAAATGGGCTGCAAGTTCCTGTCATTTGTTTTCTAAAAAAATGTTTTATTATACCTCCTACCAGGTCAAATGAGGTGGATAAAGGAGTCAAAAAGGCTTCAACAAATTATGCAGTCTTTCTCCGCAACTTCAAGAAATTATTGGGGCGCCTGAATTGGCTAGGACACAGGTAGCTTTAAATAGAGTCTGAAACTTGGTTTTCTTATCTTGATCCTTTTGGGACAGATCATTTGGAATGTAAATTCGCATTCATTTTCAAACTTTACTTTGGCTTTAGGTTGTGAAGAAGATTTGGGGCTATATCCGAGATAATGATCTGCAGGATCCAAAGAATAAGCAAAATATAAGATGCGATGAATCATTACGTGCCCTTTTTCATGTTGATTCAATTAATATGTTCCAAATGAATAAAGCCTGTCAAAGCATATATGGCCGTTAAGTATGGAAAATGGTACTTTTGAGAACACATTAGTTCTTCATATCTTTGTGATGGTTATACTAGATGTGTGGCATGATTGTCTTTTGTTCATGATATTAGCTTTTTTACATTACTTTAGCAACCATTCTTACTAAGCTTCATATGGATATGTAAGAAATCTTGTTTGTAGATCGAATTTGTTCATTCCTACTGGTATCTTTGTTTGATGAATAAATTTCAGCTGTAAGCATTGCCCTTGCATTGTATTATCTAATATTTTATATGGCAAGAAGTATGCCTGGTGAAATTTAATGGTGATTTTCTCGCAATTGGCATGCATCACGTCTCTCTGATAGCATCTCTAGAATGCTTCTCTTGTTGGTTAAAATTATAACCTGTGGTGGATACATATTCTAAAAGAAATGCTTTATTTCACCTTACCCTCTGAAGGACCAAGTTGAAACTTTTACCGTTTCTTTAGTGACCAATAAGATCTCAGTTCTCAATAATGATATGTGGATTTGTAGAAGGACCACCAAGTGCTTGCTACTGTTGCTTATCGGTTAGGGCAGGGCACCCCGGGGGTGGGGAGGGGGGGGAGTGGGGGGGGCCGCGGCGTGCAGAATTCAAATTCTTTAATCTCTTTCTCAGCTCCCTATTTATGGTATTCCATGTACCTTTCAGGCCAACCATGTTCTAATCTGGTTAATAATGTTCTTATATTACTGCATCCCAAAGGTCAATTGAACCTACTCCCAATTCAAATTAGGTCAATTATTGTTTGTCCTATTTTATTGAAGGGAGATTTAGGTTTACTTGCAGCTGTTTTCAATCTCGGAACTACAAAAACTGGGTCCATCTCATGCCTTCTTCATTTTACATCCATGTTGAGTTTTATTACATTATGCCTGTTTTTTTAGGTCATTGTATGAGTGAAGCCTGCCATTGGTAGTCTTGCTTCTTCTCTTTTGGGCCGGCTTCCTTATTGAAAATTCAGATTGTGAATTCTAGGAGAATTCTGTAAAATCCTCATGCACTTTATTGCTTTTCTTTTTCTTACTAAACGTATTACTTGTAAAGAAAGTAAGTCCATTAGCGATGCAAATTGTTAACTAGTTGTTTCTGTTCTCAATTTAAAGAAAGAATGAAAATATAAAATTCAGATTGTGAATTCTAGGAGAATTCTGTAAAATCTTCATGCACTTTATTGCTCTTCTTTTTCTTACTAAATGTATTACTTGTAAATAAAGTAAGTTCATTAGCGATGCAAGTTGTTAACGAGTTGTTTCTGTTCTCAATTTAAAGAAAGAATAAAAATAAAAAATAAATCCAAGATTTTGTGGTGCCATTGGCATTTACTTATTTTGAAATAAGCCAAAGAAGCAATTAAATTTCACAAAGAGAAGTAAAGAAAGGATTAAATTTTCTGGTTATATTATGTCGGTAGTGCTTAATCGAGTTTTCTTCCAAATTTTCACTTTTTATGTCTGGTATGGTGCTGGCATCAGTCATATGATATTTTCTCTCTCTCTCGTCAGTATTTTGATTATTTAAGCATTTGTATATTTTCTGCATTTTCAACTTTAACCACCATAAACAGTCCTCTGCGTTCAATGTCCACTTTATTTTCTGATGGTATTTTATAGCAATGTTTATCATTTGCCTTTTAGTAGCATCATCCTAAGGATGAAAGGTCTGAGTCTCTGAGTGAAATTGCAACATGATAACTTTGATCAACAATCAGCAGATGTGAAGCAAATGGTAAAATGTGAAGAGAGTAGCAGTTCTGTCTCAGAAGGAAATGTTGGGATTGTGGAGGAGCAAGAGAAAGAAGATGATGAAGAAAAAGAACAGGAAGAAGATGAAGAAGAGGTTAATGAATCAGCTAGCAAGGAAAGGGGGTGAGTTTTACTTTAATCATCTTTCTCTTCCATGGTAGATTCTATCTGTTGCTTTTATTCCTGCTTTGGGAGTGGACTCTCTCTTTGATCATATATTCTCATTTTTCCAAAGCCTTGATTTGCTTGTACCTGGATAGGCTTGGATTTGACTAGTTTTTGACCATCCTAGATGGATCGTGCACTGGAGCTGTTAAGATGGTTATACATTTTATGACATCTGCGGTTGATACTCAGTATTTCAAATGTGAAAGCTTGTTACTACCACAATTAAAGCTTACTTTGAAAATCTGGTGCACGTGTGCTGTGAGTATTTGGATGCAAGAAGAAGCTTATTGTTCTTGCATCTTAACAAATCTTAATGTTTTCTGCATTTGATAAAAGAGGATAAAGCTACCTTTGTTGTGGGTTTCTCTATCACATGTGATAGATGATGGGCAAATGAACGGTAGTATTTATGTTATTGTTAAACTCTAGTGACTGGAATTCATATGATAAGTTGAGAGCTAAAGAAATTGATAAGAGTTCTAGTGGACCCCTTTTGCTGCAAATTGTACAAACGTTGTAGTTAAAAATGTGCCTAAAGAGTGATAATGATACACACAGATACTCAAAATAAGCTAAAGCAATGTTCTAGAGCACACTAACAGCGATTTTGTTTACCATGTGTCATTTATATAATGCATTTGGGGAAGAACTTTATGCTTATATAGTTTACCTCCAAGAAAAGATGAATCTTTTTTCAACTTAAGAAAAAATGCGGAATGCATCTCTTAGTATAATTAGGTGGCCTTGTTGATCTTCAAGGCCAATTACAATACTAAGAAAAAGAATATTGTCTGGTTTCTCTGCTACGGCTACTGGGGCAGATTTGGAGGACGAAAAGCAGTCTTAAGTGAGTGAAAATAACAAAAAATTATCCAGTATTATAGCTGGAATAGAAAGGAAGCTCCTGTTTGAGGACATTTCAGTTTACATAAGTTCTACTTATGGACGTGGATGCTAGGGAGTTAAGGCTATCTTTAATAATAATGATATGTAATTATTAAATATTCAACATTTTGAGACTATGGTTAAAAATATCTGCCTCATTATGATGCCCCTCTCACATAAGAATGGATAATATACCTTCTTTGGGGGGTTGTGGAGCAAATTGGCAAAGGAAATCTCTGAAAAGTCATCTAGAGTTCCAAAAGATTTCTGATTGTTGGTTCCTCGTTAGTTGTCCATGGTTTTCAATTTCACCCACCTGACAACTCTTTTGTGATGAAAAAAAAACGATGGGAAAAGAAGGTGGGTAGCTCTTCTTACCTTAATTTTGCTGTCCTTATACGATTGTTAATTTCTTATGTAGTTTGATGGGCTTAAAGTTTCAATAATACTTACTACGCACTCTTTGAATTTAGTGCAAGGAATTATGCTGGTTATAATTTATCATGTTCCCATCTAAAGATCTTCAATATCATTGGATATGCATGAGGTGATGTGGATAGTTGCAACATGCGCATATAATGTCTGTATTCTGCATCATTGGTTGACTTTACTCTGCTTCATATTTCCCGGAATAGTTCTTGCCTATATTTCAACGTTTTTTTATTTTTATTTTAAATAAACTCAATCATGTCATCTTATTAAGTAGGCCTGCTAAGGAGGATAAAAATCTGAAGAAAAACAGAGGTGGATAGACTGTCTCCACAACTTCAAACAGTCACTGGAGTCACCAACCTGACCAGACCTGAAGTATGTTTAAAGCTTTCAATAGAAGTTGTCATCAATGTAGTTCAATTTACACTTGTTTTATATGATTTCCTTTAGCATAGAGTTTCCTTATTTTTTATTTTTTTTCTTTCTCTCTCTCTGTTTTGGATCCAGGTTGTTAAAAGACTTTGGGCCTATATTCAAGAGAAGAATTTGCAAGATCCAAAGAATAAGCGAAATATAATACGTGACAAATCACTGCATGCACTTTTTCGTGTTCATTCTATCAACATGTTTCGAATGAACAAAGTCTTGTCCAAGCATATATGGCCATTAAATGAGGAAGATGGGGAATTTCCAAACAAGTTCTTTTACGGTGTTGGTGATGGCTCTTTGTGTTTTTATAGATGTCTTAATAATCTTTCTCTAGCAAGCCTTGTTATGCCTTGACCACCTTATTTTGACCTCTTGGTACCATAAGGCTCCTCCATATACACGATCATCTCTATCCTGTAACTGTGGTTCTTATTCTAAAGAATTGGCTTGTGGAATTTAGCAAATTTATTTTTGACATACCTTTCAATTTAGATACCTTGATTCAAAGAATAAAAATGTGATGATATACATCAGTTTTGTCTTACAGTTATGATTTGAAAAGGAAAGTTGCTATGAATCATGTGGCTTCCATTGAGCCTATTCTTAATCCATACATGACTAGTATGGAGTGCGAAAACATGTTTGTCTGGAAATTGGATATAGCTCATAGAGGTTTGCTGTTTTTAAGTTATGCAAGCAAGGAGGTCTTGTTTATATTGTGCAGGCTTTGATATGGAAAGCATGATGTGTAGATGTGTGTCAGGGGACAGATTTTTTTCTTGTTTCCAATCTGAGGATAGGAGACATTTGATATGTCTTATGTAGGTACTATACTCATTTGTTAATGCAGCCCACGATGTAGCTGGGAAAAGCAAATCCAAGAACTTAAACATGTTTGACGTTTTGCTTTTCCTTTGTTGACTTGTCAATTCTTTTATGTATCCAGATATGCTACTATGGTTGTGTCATAGACATATCCCATATGAAAGCTAGGATGTGTCAGAAACAGTACCTCATGCTCAATGGGAAGGCTTCATGCCTGTTGAATTTTCCATGTGACATAGATTACTAGTTTATGTGGCTTCTACTGCTTGAGAAGTCCATACAAACTACACATGTGAAATGCCTTAAGTAGAGTGGCCTAGTACACTCAAACCTGGTTCAGTGAAACTTGTTACTGCCTTAATAAAATGTCTGATATTTCTCTTCTTTTATGATATCTGATTCAAAAATGTTTGGTGACCAACATTTTTTATGTAAAGGCATCTCATTTTTTATTCATGTGATTGATATTTTTATTTGGTGAAATTTCTATTCTTATTTATGTTTTGTCCTCCAGCGGATATGTTTCCTGTGAAATTGTTCATGAACCTAAAATGAGTTTTGAGTCAACAAACTCTTGCGCTTCTTATTTAAATAAAATATGTCTGGCACTAATGAAAAGGTGAAAAATCTGGCAATCTGTAGAGAACATGGATGTGCTTCACGGTCTCCAGGCTTCTGGAACATATAATGAGTGCATGTTTCTGAGAAGGAACATACATTTTTCCCTTTTCATATCTTCTAATAAGAATCCAGTTCGGGTACTCTTAATGTTTCAAAGCGTCCATTTGGTTAGATAATACAGTCTTGGCCTTTTCATTAGGTTTAATTAAGCCAAAGGATTCAATAGGTGGACTTTCTGGAGAGAAACTTTTCAATTGTATTTCCAAGATTTTGTACAATATGCATAATGCTCCGATGGATCATTTGAAGCTTCAGAAAAGGTTTGGTACTTGTTTGGATGTGAACAAACAGTTTTTATGTAATTTAGGAGCTTCAGATGGCTCTTCACAGAGAGAAGCGATACAAATATGAGCTGGAAGAAGGTAACAAAGTTACTTCGGGTCTGCTAAAGTTGGGTACTGGCATAGGCTACCGAATTGAGAATAGAGATGAAATGGCAGTTCCATTTTCATGGTATCTTGTAACATAGTTTTAGATTTTTCTGTTCAGATTCAGATGAACCAAATAAAAAAGGGAAGCGGCAGAAGAGAGGGGGTTCTGGGCTTCTTGCTTGCCTTCCACTTTCAGATGCTCTTATGAAATTCTTAGGAACTGGGGAAAAGTTGTCTTGGGCTGATGCCGTAAAGAGAATTTGGGATTACATAAAACAGAATGATCTGCAGGTAAAGTATTGTTTTTTCCTTTCTGATAATTAAATACACAATTGCACACAACAATACATTGCGCATCTAACCAGTATCTCTTGTTTATGAGGGAAGTAGAGAAGACCATTTATGATATGGTTTGAATGTTTTGTGATCACACCCAGTGTCCATATATGTATGTCTGGGCTATTGAGGAACTATAGAAAGGTGGTACATCTATAAACGAGCTTTCATCTACATTGCAATGCTTTATGTTGCTACCATAAACAGGCTAAGCTCGAGTTTCATGCTCTTGGTTGCTTGTTTGGGCACAAATTTTGCAATATCGTGGTTAGCTTGAATGGGTTCCTGAATGGTTGAGACAGGCATATAACCACCCTAGTTTGTGATCTTTGACAAATGACAGAAATATAGAAGAGCTTACTTTACCACGCCACTTGGAATCTTTGATTAATGGCACTTCAGAATTTTAGACTAAACTTAGGAACGAACTCTTCTTCTTCTTTTTTTTTTTTTTTGTCTTTCTTT
The DNA here is from genome assembly GCA_028551475.1 of Casuarina equisetifolia. Classification (NCBI taxonomy): domain Eukaryota; kingdom Viridiplantae; phylum Streptophyta; class Magnoliopsida; order Fagales; family Casuarinaceae; genus Casuarina; species Casuarina equisetifolia. The sequence goes on from CM052360.1 coordinate 22,698,662, forward strand.
CTTTTATATAACACATACACTCGGGAAGGAAGAGGAGGTGACTCAAACCTATGACCGGTAAAATTATTAGTTAAGATTTGGCTCAGAAAACACCAGTGAACCAGAGCCTCGCCCCAACTTAGGAACAAACTCAGTTAGATTGCAAGTGGTCGTGACTTTGAACATCTCTCAAGCTATTCTGTAACTTGAGTTGGAAAGAGTTTCATCCTAGTTTTGAGGCTTGAGGTCATCTTTCTCATGTAAATTATTATTCAAATGTTATGCTAAACCTTTTTGCACAAAACCATTATCAGTATCATGTTTGACTCCCCTTTTCAAAACACGAGAGGCCAAAGTAGATAGCCAGTGTGGACCTCTGTTAAGTTTTGCCGGGCCCAATTGAGTTGAACCTGGATGGGCACTGCAACTTTTGCACTCTAAGATGCTTTTTTCTGTTAATCCAACATAGTATTTATCGAACAAATGGTTCCCTATTGCCAGTTCAAGCCGTCTGATGCAAATGCAGTTATTAGTTGATTGATTCTAGACGGTCTCATTAATTACTCTGGTGCCTGTATCATGAATCTTACACGGTTTTCTGCTTGTTTCTGAAGGACCCATCTGACAAGAGGAGAATTATATGTGATGATAAACTAAAAGAACTATTTGAGGTTGACACCTTCATCGGCTTCACTGTCTCAAAGCTTCTGACCCGCTCATTTCAACAAGTCAGTATAATGGGTAGATTAGATGTATACGATGTGAGCACTAGTGGGCATTTCTGCCCAAGATGGTACTTTTCTCCGAGTCTGATAATTGTTATGCCTTTTGACATACGGGAAATCTCAAGTAGGATCTTGCAACATACTATCCATTTCCTCTGTCGCATTATATGCAAGTCTTCTCTTAAGTGCTTTTCGTCTGCCTTTACTTTTGGGTGATGCTCTCCTGTAACTACTGATTGTGAGAGTGGAGGAGAGAGCATCACCTAGAGTTCAACAGGACCTACTACAAAGTGGAGGGGTAAGACGTTGCTACACATGGAAAGCATGTTTAAGTGCATTCTCATCTTTTAGGGACCACAAGGCCAAGGAAACCTTCATGCTTTGTTTGATCCTTGGTAACAGAATCTATTTGTCTACTATGTCGAGAATGAGCACATGTATACACGCATGAACATGATATGTACCATCTTCATTTTAAAGAGGGTTTTAAGCAGGATTTGCATGAATTTCAACATTGGTTTGTAAGAAAGGAACCTGTATTTAGATAATGTATGGCAACTTACGTTTAGTCTTATCAGTATGCACATCTGAATTATAAAGTTATACTCTTCCCTAAGATTGCATGTTCAGCTTGTTAGATAATCATTAACAGAACTGTTTTGTATCATGGATGCTGCCGAAGCAAAAGCATGATGAAGTCATATGCATGCACCGGATCCCTTTGAAATCCCTTCTGGCAACTTCAATGGCCAAAGCAGGAGCTTAATATGACAGTGCACGCCGATGATCATGTCCAGTCCCTCCACCGAGAAGGGTTGAGTGACAAGCTTCCTATACGAGTGGACAGGAGAATTCAGCATCAATCATGTGACAGGCAAGGCAAAGTCGGTTCAATCGGGTAAAAAGGCCATTTGCAGGGATGCAATTCAAAGACGTGTCTAAGAGGCGTGTGTTGTTTCATGGAAAAGCAGCCATGATTGCCCTAGTGGTACAACAAAGAATGGTAAAAGGTACACTTTTTTTTTCTTTTTTTCTGGGGGAGGGGTGGAAAATGTGAGAAGTATAAAGAAAGTGGCTGGGAAAACCATCCTGAAATTGCAGAGAAAAAGAGGGTCGGTATTAGTCAAAAGAGGAATCTTTCGAGGTGGGATCCACAAATATTCGAATTGTTCAAAGCACCGCCGTTCATACGCGGCGAAACGATTCCCCCAGCATCACTTTAAACATGTAACGACACGCGCCCCACTGGTGCCCATGCTTTTTCTTCCTTCCATCACTACTTTTCTTGTGGCCTGTTTGTGCCATACAGGTCTCACCCTCAAGGAATAAGAAAAATATCTCTCTCTTTTGTTGCCGGAAGAAAGTCGAGCTTTAAATGGTATCATATCTCAAATTGAGTTACTGTAACTTTGGCATAATTTTGAACTTTTAAAATTTATTTCATGAATACCGTTTAACCTTTTTCTTGTGGGTTTTGCATGTCATATAGATCTCATCCCAAAAAAGAAGAGAATATCTCTTTTTCTTTTCCTTTTTTGCTTGAAGGAATTTGAGCTTATTTTTAACTTCCGTATAATTTTGAACTTTTAAAATATATTCCATGAGTACTGTTTAACCTTTTTCTTGTGGGTTTGCATGCCATATAGATCTCATCCCAAAAAAGAAGAGAATATCTCTTTTTCTTTTCCTTTTATTGTTTGAAGAAATTTGAGCTTATATTTAACATGGTATCATGTGTCAAATTTTAGCTGTTATAACCTTTGTTTAATCTTGAACTCTTAAAATATATTTGAGTGTAGTGTTTAACCTTTTTCTTATGGCTTTTAGGTGCTATTCAGGCCTCACCCAAAGAATAAGAAAATATCTTTCTTTTGTTGTCAAAAGAAAGTTGAGCTTAGTTTTAATATAATATTAGATTTTGAATTGAGCTAGTCTTGAATTCTTAAAATATGTTCCATGTCAATTGTTTAGCCCTTTTTTTTTCTTGTGGCTTTTGCACACTATATAGATTTCACTCCAAAGAATAAGAAACTATCTCTCTTCTGTTGTCTAAAGTAAGTTGAGCTTATTTTTAATATGATATTAGATTTTAAATTGAGTTATTGTATATTTAGTTTAGTCTTAAATTTTTAAAATATATTTTGTGTACACTCTTTAACATTAGGTCTAAGATATATTTGAGTGTGTGAAGAAGTGTTAAGTGTTGAGGATGAAAGTTATGAATATGACTAAGGATTTTCCCTTGATATGACCGTTTTGGAGACAAGATAAGCGTCCAAAGAATATTTTTTTAGGGTAGTTCAGCAGGGCAGTGATGAGATAAAAGTGAATGAAGATAAGAATTTGCATGATTCAATGATGGGGTTTTGTATTCAATGCATCGAGCACATTGTTTTGCTGAGCAAAAGCATTTTGTTTGCTCTGTGTTTGGCTTTTGTGGCAATTGGGTTTCGCCATAATGAGGAGAGCAATTCAATGTTGCACTTCAGTCTGAAGAAGGCTCGTTTAATTGGTGAAATGGAAAGGATCTCCTTTGTGGTCTAGAAAAAGATGAGAGATCGTAAGCCTAGGAAATACTTATCATTATACTGTAGGTGATGCGCATGAAGTAGGAAAAAGCAGGACGTGCAGCATCTTCATAATCACCCTTGGCACATTTCTGATGCCATGGAACCAAGACAAATAAAGAAGATGTTCTAGAATACAGAACTCTTAGGGAACTGGATGCAAAGCTTATTTTTATCTAGAAGTTGTGCCTAATCTAAGGTTTAACTCAGTAATAGGATGATTTCTTTTCCTTATAAAAAGAACTGTCAAAGTATGATTCAGGTAATATTAAATTTTATTTACAATATTCTTAATTCGAATGTTAACCAAAAGTGAAAAAAATTGAGCATCAGAATCCTCAAGCATTACCATTTGATTAAGAGGTACAACTTTTGACCTAATAATAACACCTAAAAGTCTTGATAGTTAATATTAAATTGTGTCATGAGTTTTACCCTTACTATTAACAAGTCCATGAGAGAGAGATTGTTGGAGCTTAGTGGGCAGACCTAAACAGCCTACAAGCATTATGAGTAGGAATAAGACATGTAGCTTGACAAAGGACTATAATTTTTGGTCTAAAAGAATTTTCATACATCATTGAGATAACATAAGATCTTTTTTTACATTATTTCAATAGGTTTTGATTCATACATTACCATCGAACTAAAAGTTCTTACTTTTGACTCTATAATAACACATGAAAGTCCTACTAATCGATATTAAAACATGTCATAAGTTTTTACCCTGCTATTAAAAATCGAACATATGGAAACCATTTTAGTTTTACCTTTGGCTGTTGCTCTTTCCAAGAGTTGAAATTGTGAAGGGAAGATCAAAAGAATAGGGAAAATAATGATGCAGCCGGGCCAATAAGTGGAATTCCTGCAAGGACCGATTAAGAGCAACAATAATGCCACTCAACAACTCCCAAAAGTAGACAAAGACACCAAAACTCTAAATGACAAGAACAGCCTCAAAAAGTTGCATAAAACAGTAAAACACTAATATCTCTCCATTTTTAAAGAAAAGATTCCAACTTGACAGCATAAAAGAGAGAGAGAGAGAGAGAGAGAGAGAAGAGAGAGAGAGAAGAGAGAGAGAATGGGGACAAACGATGCCCTCATGAGGAGGTCACAAGCAAATGCCATGAACATGAGCTTGTCATCACGTGAAAGATGCTTTCAGGAGTGATAAGGATAGTGTATGTCTTCTTCGAAAGCCTTTAAATAAGGTATCTTATTTGTTCCTCGAATTCAATCACTTTGTTTTGTAACTTTCTCTAAATTGAAAGGGAAATGCCTTGTTCACTGAATCTTGCGCCCATCTTTTTTTTATTTTTTATTTTAAGGCTGATGCTACGATGTGTACAGCTTCTCTTTAATGGTGGGGAAACCACTACTGCTTAGGTGTTATCATTTGCTTCCGGTATGTTAAAAGGTGACATGCTTGGAAAGATGCTACCGGTAAGTTCTACCCATAAAACATAGATTTACCAAGAAACATTTTCTTCTTTTAAAATAAAATATAAGATATGTATAATATAATAAGATTTAAATAATATAAGACTTTTTTATCACTTCGTTATCATAATTTTTAAAAAATACTATTAAAGGAGATGGCCTGTTAAAGAGTGAAGAAATATCATACCTGTATTAGCATACTGCAACTCTAACCCAATTGTAGGTTAAAAGTTTATCATCAAACAAATCACTAGAAAGTTGAAATGATAAGATGTGAGAAGGCAAAAGAATATATATAAGAAAATAAGGTTGGGTAAAAGACAACAGGAAAGAACATGGACAAAGCGATAACGAAACAATGGAGAATGGTGGTGTACTTCCAAGATTGAGGTCAGGTTAAAAGTTAAATATATGTCTACTTTTTTGAACATTAACTTGGGTTAGGTCGACTATTGATTAAAAGAAATTCAGACCCCACTAAAAACCAACCAGAAGAACTTAGTTTCTTCCTGACAATGGCAGAGGTGTGGGTCTGGTGGATAATAATTCTGGAAAATTATAACCCATGAGAATCTTCTTGAACCTGTCACACAAGAAGGGAGTACAATCTTCTTGGCTTCATGTGAAAATGCATATGTCGGATCTTCACTGTTAAGGGTTTCTTCCAAGTCTGTGAATCATCTGATTTTGCAGGAGTACGGGTCTAGTTCTTTCAACTCTTTGAATATAATAGACCAAAGAAAGAAGATGAAGAGCCATGTTCGCATGTGAAAGTCAGTCAAGGAAAATAATACAAAGTACACCATAGTTGAAAGATCTGGCTCAACCCCATCTTGACTACCGACTTCAAGTTCCTCCAACTAGGTTACTTTGTATATTCATAAAAGAAAAATAATATCTTTTAATATATTAATATACTGGTCTTAATCAAGTTCATCATGAAATCTTGATATGATAAATGACAAGAAACACTAATTAATTTAATGGTGTGAAACACATATTCCATCAAGTAGATGAGTGTGAAACCGATCAAGGGACGGCAGATACCATTTCTTGGATTCTCAAAAGGATCCTCTCAATGTAAGGTTCTTTGCTTGGGCCACAAGGATACATTGGTTGGCTTTAACATGGTCAAGCCACCTCTTTTTCTCTCTCCAAGTAAATTCCACACCTTTCTACATACAGAAAAAGAAAATTTCCAAGCTTCCTCCTCTTCTATTGACCCATCTTTTATTTTGGCTACAATTCCATGCCATCATTGCTTTCGTTACAAGTAGATTAAGAGAATCTTATACCCTTTGACCCTTCACAAGATTGCAACGTGCCCATCTGCTTTTTCTAAAGCAAGGATGAAGAAATTGGAATTTGCAAGCTTTTTCAACACAAATATGTATTATAAAAAAAAAAAAAGAGGGAAAGAGAGAAGAAAGTTCTTAAAGAGTTGAAGGGGGGCATTTGTGGGAAGACAAAGGATGGGTAGATTCTTAAGGTACACGCATCCGACAAGACACCAATGGAGATGCGGGAAACCGGAGTGGATCCAATCCAAACCCCACGTTTAAGATAGAATAAAAAAACAAATCTTGGATTAGAATAAACAAAGAAATTGAATTTGGTGGAAGGAGAGGCAGATTCTTAATTCCCTCATGGAAGAGAGACGGAACCAACGGCTGGAAAAGCTTGTCCTTTTTTCTGCTTTTGTCTGTCAGGAAAAAGAGCATCTTCTCCTCCTTCTGTCCTCTTATAATGCTAACGTAGTTGAAATCTAAGGCTACATCGAAGTTGGGACCCTCGAGGCTACGAGATTCCTTATCTCTAAGCCACCCAATTGCTGGACTTGGCTGGGTTCACGCGCTGTTGGGGGGTTGGTGGCCTAGCACGACCCCATCACATGTTGTGTGCTGTTTCCTGTTTTCAGATGTCTTTGTTGATGTTAGCTGAGTTCCTATGCAATCTTGGATTGCCTCTTGATGACTAGATTTGGTCGGTAAATATTTCTATAGCTAATTTTTTTTTTAAAAAAATGATTATATCTAACAAATTTTATTAAAAATTATTAAGATTGAACACAATAATTATATCTTGAATAAATATAAAAAAAAATATAATATAATTCTAACCATTAGACAATGATAAAACATTAATATATTTAACTGTCATATAAGAATAAAAAGAAGATGACTTTTTAAGAATCTTAAATATCTTAAAAATTGTTAAAAAAAAAAATTAATTCTTATCTACAATTTTGTAACTTTAAACTGAATAGAGGTATAGAATTAGTTAGCATAATTGTTTATAAATAATAGAAATCTGGAATACAAAATGCAGAATCAAGTTGTTTATTTAATTTAACTCCTGATTGTTAAAAACCTATATTTAGATCGAACTTTGAAAACATATGAGTTGTATTTGAAAATGATTTTTAAATGACATACCATTTTTGTCACATCGTTAAACGAGATGAATTATTTATACTGTTTATGAAGGAAGATATTGATTCAGATGTTGCAATCTTAGTACAATATCCTTAAAAAAGATTTCCCACTTGGTGACAGCATATGACATCCAGATTTCACTACAGTAATTGACATGCTGCAAATCCTCCACCATCCTTAGTTGAATATGATACAATTTGCAGCCACCCATAACTTCAAAGGCTGAATATGGTTTGGTACTTTCTAGTACTTGTATACATCTGCACAATGGTCCTTTCAGCCAGCTCACAGATGCAAGTTCTCCCATGGAGGTCAGGAAAATATGAGCCAATCAAAGGGTTTTGGAATCAACAAAGGAACCAAATTTTCTAACCCACCAATCAAGACAGGCGTGGCCCTGAGGTCAGAAAGCAGTGATTCCCTCTGGAATCGAGACCCAAAAGCTCTGCCCAAAGAGCGTAGAAGAATCTCACCAATTGGCAAGAAATGCTTTAATATGATATTTTAAAAGTGGGTAAAGATAAGGAAAGCTGTTTCAAAAAATATATATATAATCCACGTGTTGGAATCTCAATGGACATCGACAGGCCTCAATATTCCGGTGTGGTGGTCTTTTTGTTCCCATTAAGGAAATGATTCGTGACCCATCATTGTGGAGATGCAAAACGTGGCACATAGTTTAGACAAAATTAGTTTCCCTTATTAGACTGCATTCAAAGCTAATACACTTGACTTTTTATTTATTTATTTATTTTTCCTTCCGTTCAAATTACATTGGATGACCGAGAAACCTTTGTGGGTAAGTAAGAAAATTGACAAATTCAAAGATTTTTTGAAACAAAGTTGCTGCAAAAGGTGTATGCTGTTTGGTAACTTGCTGCTTTTGCCTTGTCTTTTCCACTTTTTCACCGGAAAAGCTTGCTTTACAAGAATTCAAAAGTTCAAGAGCCATACTCTTTCATGATGGATTCATCCTCATCCTCTTAAAGTTGTTAAAAAGCATACCAGAAAACTCAAAGCATGCATGAAAAATGAGCATTAGAAGTAACATCCTCGATATGTGTATATACAATGTAAAATAGGAGACCCTTAAAAGTCATGAATTTAAAAGATTCCATATTTGTTACAATTATTGAAGATATTTTTTTTTACTATTGTTGACGATATGTTAATTGATTCTTGCATTTAGTCTCCACCTACTTTTAGGAAAAAAGGGAGAAAAATGATTGTTAAGTAGAAAAAGGCCAACACAAATCAACAAGTCCAAAAGGACCAAAACACGTTACAAAAAGTCGTACAAAATGCCTGAAAATCTCACACGCCATCTATGTGACCATTGTAAGTCAAGTTATTCTCAATATTTTATGACAATGAGTTCATTATTTTTTACTTTAGATGATCCAGTCAACCCCAAAACCCTAATTTTAAAAAAGGGTCGTTGAAGAATCCAAAGACCTCTTGGTCTATATGAAAACCAAGTTGTCTAAGTAATTCTTGAATCCTCCATAAACATGCCTTTTTTCTCTCCATAAAATCCACAATATCCAAAGGTTTACTCTAAATATTTTATTTTCTAGAAGTGAAGATCAACCAATTGATCCATTTTTAGTCCAAGAATATCTAATTTAAGATACTCAAAAGTTGAAGCTACCAAACCAATTTTAGAATCAAGTAATTCCACATTTAAAACACCAAAAAAAAAGAAAGAGGAAAAACACCCAGCTCATTGATCGCCTAGAATAATCCGAGTTTAGAATCTGAAACTGATAAGAATCAGTTTCTGTAAAATTCCCATGTGCAAAAGTTGTAGTCCCTTCAAAGAGAATCATCAATTTGGATGGAGAAAGCTACCTTCTATTTGTGTCCGAGTGGAACCGGCCTGGATGACGAGTTGACTCGGGGATCCCCGAGTTGCGGTGGATAGGATACGCGACGACGCGAAAGTGACTTTATATATAACCCGTCGAAACTCGGCGATGCTTTCTTCCTTAACAAACAGAATCTTCGCGTAGAAATTTCAGCTTCGATTTTTCTTTTCTTCTTTTCCATTTGCCATTACCCAACTTTCTTATCGCTTAAAGCAAATCTTCTCTTTCTTTTTTATTTTATTTTTTTTTTCTTTTTTTTTTTTCTTACTTTGTGATTTGGGGCTATATATATGTGTATGGGGAGTGTTTCCGGGTATTTTTTGCTTGTCTGAGAGAGCTTTTTGAGGGAAGGAAGGAAAGGAGAAGGAATAAGAAGAAGGTTTGTGAATGGGTTCGGTTCCGCCAGAGCTGAGCTTGGATGTTAGGCCGACGTTTCTGCCAAAAACGATCTGTGATTTTCTAGGGGAGGTTTCAATGATCGGGAACGGAACGGAGAGAGCGGCCAGGTTGGAGGAGTTCGTGAAGAGATTGGAGGAAGAAATGAGGAAGATCGACGCATTTAAGCGCGAGCTTCCTCTCTGTATGACTTTGTTGAACGATGGTTGGTTTTGATTTTCTTTTTTGTTTTTGGTGATTTTCTGGGCTATAATGATGATTTTCGGAGACGGGTTTCTGGTTTTGGAGGAGTCTGATGGGTTGGCTTCTTCATGCTGGTTCTTTTTTTTTCTTTTTTTTTTGGCTTAGATAACACAAAGTTGAGGATGAGTTCTTGGGTTTTTCGTCTGATGTTTTTCTGTATATGCAAAACATGATTACGTAAATGGGTTTTTGGATTCAAATTCTGGGACGGATTTTAGCTTTCTGAGGGTGTTGATTAAAAAGTTTTATGTTGTTTTGCAGCGATTCGCACTCTGAAGGAGGAGTTCACTCAATGTACTGCAAAAAATGTGGTTCAACCAGTGTTGGAGGAATTCATACCACTGAAGAAAGATTGTGATAAAAAAGAAGAAACTAAGAAAGAAAAAGACTACAAGGATAAGAAGAATTGGATGAGCTCTGTGCAGCTCTGGAGCACTGATGATAACCCCGTTACTGATTGCACCAAGCAAAATCCCAAACCAGAGACTAAGGTATAAAGAAAAAGAGTTGAATATTACAACTTTATGGACCCTGAAGATTCATGGGAATTTGTTTGATCGAATTTTACTTTCTAAGTTTGTGGCAATCTGATTAAACGATATAGATGTTTTTTGTTTGCTTATGACAGAAGGGTGAGGAAGAGAATGGCTTAGGATGCGACGATCCATTCCAGTCTTGCCGGGACGGAAGTGGAGGCCGGGGATTTATTCCATTCAAGGTGTATCCGAGTTTTCCTGTGGCCAGTAAGGAAGAGAAGGAGGAGCTGCCGGTTGTTCATGGGCTCTCGCTTCTCACGCCAGGCATTAAGAATCTGAGGGAGGAACCGGTCGCTAATGGTTCGAGAACCAGCAGTGGCAGGGCGGTTTCCTCTTCTGCTCCAAATGCAACTACGCGGAACGGAGCACAGCAGCTGCAGCAGCAGACCTCTAGGAAACAGCGGAGGTGCTGGTCACCGGAATTGCATAGGCGGTTCGTCAATGCTTTGCAGCAACTTGGAGGTTCACAAGGTTAGAAGTTCAAAATACAAGCGACATTCGAGATTCTTTACACAAACTTCTAATGAAATTCATTTTGCGTGTTGCATAACATTCATCTCGTTATATAGTTTGTTCAAGAAAAGTACTGTGGAAGAACAGGACTTATGCTATTTCATTCTTTCGTCCTCTTGAGACCACTTTCATCTCCAAGATGAAGATTTTGGAGATGAAGAGATGTTATCCAAATGATTTTACACAAAAGTTTATTCATAGAGATGTAGTGTTTGTTGCATATCATCCATGAGTCCTTTGAAAGCATTCAGGCACGTCTATCTGTAATAGATTGCACTCGGCTCACTCTGATATGGGTTCTAATTTGATCTTTCTGGATCTTCTGCAGCGGCCACGCCAAAGCAAATTAGAGAACTGATGCAGGTTGATGGGTTGACGAATGATGAAGTTAAGAGTCATTTACAAGTAGGTTCTTAAGTTTCCTTTCACATTTCTTCTTTACTGGGTGGTTGGGAAGAATTAGGGGTACATTGTTTACATTTCTTCTCTGTTGACATTTGACTGGAACTTGAATTTTGACGATCCAAATTGATTCAAGGGTTTTCTCTTTCTTGCAGAAATACAGACTTCATACTCGAAGGTTTCCAGCTCCTGCAGCATCCTCCCCTGCAAATCAATCTATTGTTGTTTTAGGAGGGTTATGGATGCCCCAAGATCAGTATGGTGACTCCAGTAAGGCTTGCAATTCTCAGTCTGGCTCTCCCCAAGGTCCCCTCCAGTTAGCTGGAAACACCGGAGGGACTTCCACCACCGGTGGTGACAGCATGGAAGATGACGAAGATGCAAAATCCGAGGGCTACAGCTGGAAAAAGTCACATTCAGAAACCTGGAAAAATGATGTATAGAGTTCATCCACCATGAATTTTGCAGATAAGAAGTATACATGGGAGGAGCTGATTACCATACAAGAATATTACAGTATACATAAATGAGAAGGATCTTGAAAGAGGATGTGAAATTTTGCAGGATTAGCTTCCCTTCTGTCTCATATATGAGTTATTTTGCTGCGGAATGGTACATGAATTATATGCAACTCAATGTCTGCTTGGAAAAAACGAAGCCATTTCACCCATATCATAAATCTCTTGGTTACTTACTATAATTTTTTCAATTTTTTCTTCTTATATCAGAATTGCAGTATGCACTTTTATCTTATTCCCTGACGTTTGAAACTTCCAAGTTAGATGTCAATGAACAACAGATTGTTCAACTGTTTCTATTTGATGGGTATTTGTGCATTCTAGGTGAAACTAGCTCCTCGTGCCGGGATCTTGATTCATTTTCCCTCAATCTTCCAAGTTTGAGGAGATCCAAATCTTGAAAGTACCATGTAACTAGTCTTTAGGCATTTTGCCAAATGATCTCTGCAGTTCAAAGTGCACTTTTACACAGAGTTGCTAAATCTTGAACCAAACCAAGGAGAGTTAAAAGGAGAAAGCTAAAGACTACTTCTTTGCCTCAAAATTTGGTTGGTCCTTTCAGGATTCTAGCAAATCCAGACCCTGTTTGGATGATGGTTGAAGATGAATCCAAACTGTTGTACCCTGCAATAAGATTAAGAAAATATGATTTGTATGTCACTTGATCTGACTGGATGTGTTGCATGTTAAAAGTTTGGCCTGATTTTTTGGGATTTTTGTGTCTCGTATGCTCCTGTTGTGTTAATGGAAGATGAGAAACGTGTCTCCCTTAAATGATGATTTCAATATTCGAACTTTCAATTGTGGGGGACAGAGTTTAAGTCGTACAAGAAACAGGACAAGATCCGGCTTATCTTTCTAAAGAATATAATAAGGTTTGGTCTTTCATTTGCTGTGGTTGAGATTGAAACTTTATATTCTTCTTCCTGATTTAGCCCCATCAGAAGTTCATTTCATAGCAGATTGTAGGGCTGTTCCCAACCCAAGTTTTGGATCATGATCCTGGTCCTGACAGCAGATTTTACACAACAAAGTATGGTGTAGTGGGAACAAGTTGGGGCAAATTCAATTGCAGGGATAAAATATATATCCTTATTCAATCTTGTTTTCGTAATGCCCTACCTTCACCCACTATCTAAACCAAAATCTGTATCCAGAGCATACCTTTTTTAGTCAACCTTCTTGTGCCTTCCCCCAATATCTGAACCAAAATCTTCAAACTGACTGTTTTGAGGAGATTACTCAATTGGTAAACAAAGTACATTTATATCAAAAGGTTTTTGAGCAATTCATTACCCATCACGTTATATGGTTGTAAACCAGCTGACCCAATTATGTGGTCTCCAAATCACCTTCTTGAATTGGTCAAATTATTCAAAACCCCAGACCTCATCCCTTTACCTAATCCAGTCATATCCCACTAAGAAAACACAATAAGTTTTTCTTTTCTATCCGGGTTCATGACAAAACAGTCACTCTCACAAGCAAAATAATGGAGAGAATCTTGAAGACAAGATATAATGAAGGAGCCCACATTGATAGGTCCACTATACATATGGTATAAGTTGTTTTGTTTGGTGAAAAGAGTGAGTGAAAATGATGGAACCTCCCAGCAACTTCTTTTCCACGAATAAGTTAATGGATTGTTTAATTTTTTCTGCTTAAGTCACTGATTAGATGTCAACCAGATAAGGTATTCCGTTTCTTTTATTGGTAGAGAGATTAGAAAATTGGAGAAGAGAATATGTTTAGCAGCTCAGCACAAAGGCAGGTCACATGGTAGCTGGTGCGTAATATATGCTGTTGGTCCCATGAAGAAAACCACTCCTGTTGAAGATTCCTTCAAATACCAGCTAGAGATAATGATCCTCTTTGATTGGTATGGTGTGGTATGGTCTGCAATATTCAAATGGAAAACACCATAATAAAGGACATTATATACGAATCCATACCAAAGGGACAAATCTAGAAGAGAATTTGGTGAATAGGCCAACCAGGCACCCATCAACATGTCTGCAAAATATTATTTTCTGTTCTCCCAATTTCTACCTGAGATCCTGGATCCCTGCACATAGTATTATGCATCTCTTACCACCCAAACTTCAAACAACATAACCTTCCATCATAGTGGAAGACTTTGACAATCTACAAGTGAATTTCCTGGTAGTTGGAGAGAATTTCCTACCAACCAGGAGACTTTTGAACCTAAAAGCTATCTAAAACTATTACATTGGGCTATTAGAAAATAGTGTGGCACATATCATGTTACTTTTTTTTTTTAAAAGAATAAGGGGTAATATTTTGACAAATTTTACTAATACCATTACGGTTGGGTGTAACAATCATGTTTCAAATAAGTTAAAAGAGCAACATATAAACTTAATCCTTACAAAATAATTTAATGCTTATATATTAAGTTGCCACACAGAAACACAAAAAAAAAAAGAAATTTTACTTAAAATAAGTTGTTTCTAACATGATATCTACACTTAGGTTCATGAAATGACACCTCCTAATACATGAAGTCCATAATTTATAATAATTTACAATAATTTACTAAAAGATGTATTATTTTGACAAAAAACATTTGATTGTTAAATAATATGTTAAGAATAGTATAAGTTATTTTGCATTATCAAATTCTATTTAGGAATTCTCTTCAAAATAAAACAAAAAATGTACTATCCCTTTCAAGCTTAATTTAAGAAGGAGATAAACTTCCCAATATAGAATAATTCATATTATTTTCAAATGGTGTTCTTAAATAACTACCTTCACGAAAGCAATATTAGCATTCTAAAGTTTGAATCCATGTCACATTCTCCAACAATTATCCAGATTGTCGAAATCACAAAGACCAAGGAATTGACTACATTGCACGGAGGTCAATATAAGTTCCATGTGTTGCTAAAGGATAAAACTTCAGAGTCCGGATTACCACGGCAACCAGTGCAGTGCTCCCCACGGAAGGTTAACAAGTCCTTTGTCACTTTCAATGAACTTTCAGAGGAAGTCCCTCCAAATCTTTCCTCTGCTGCCTAATCTCATAGGATTTTGAAGCGAATACGTATGTTATCGACTGCTCTTGGACGATAGGATTTCAGACACTTATCAACACGTAGGACACAGAAGCATGAACTGGACCCAAAAGATCAGTTTCTATTGCATACTCCTTCCATTGGGCTAAACCCTTCATGTGATGACAGAGTCTCTAAAAGACGAAATCGGATGCAAGCTGCACTGCCAATAGTTGGGGCTTGTTGAGCATGTTTCTAGTTGTTAGATGCAACCCAGCTTCGCAGAAAGCAGCTTGGAGTTTTGGCTGGGCTGCTGGAGACTAAAGAGAGAGGGTTGGCTAAAAACACCAAGTTGGGTCATTGTCACGGACTTGGATCCCTTTATATAAGTAAGAATTTTCATTCAACTTCTTGATATACCAGAGAATTATTTGTGACATTCTTATTCACTTAAATCTACAATTGGGGTTAAGTTTGTCCCTACCTACCCCACACATTCTTATGTTTAACCCTAATCTTATGGGATAGCAAGCGTAAGTGTCAAAGGGATAATATACACAAGCCACCAAATTAGGTCATGGATTAGTTTTTATATCATCTATTTCATATTTAGGTTTCAACCCAAAGGATAATTTCAATAGGTAAAATAGTCAAGTCCCTTGTATGACAAAAGTTTCTATTGACCCTCTTGATGTGGGAGGAAGCCATTCATGAAGTCATGTTTTCTTGGTTACCAATTTCATATTATTTAAATTTTAGTTTAAAATCCATTTAAAAATAAATATGTATTGAATCTTGAAAAGTCGATTTTAAAAAAGAAAAAAATTTTCTTATATCATATCAAAACCTTGTGTCACAAGCTTAAATTTCTAATCTAAAAAACATGTCTATTAAGTAATATTATGTTACAGGCCATAAAGGTGGGTGGGGTGCCACGACATCAGGGGTTTCCTCCTTTTGCCTTAGTGGTTGCCACGTCTTCCCAATTGGTATCGGAGCCTCCCCACATCCGTGGTTCGAATCCCGGCATGGGTTTGTTGGGATTTTCCTGGGAGGCAGGGAGGTAGCGCGGGTGGGAGGCAATGATGTGAGTCCGGGCTTGCCCATGGCGTGAGGCCGGGCCCAGGGGGTTTCAGATGTGGCCCGCCGGGAGTCGGGCTGTGGAGCGTGGTGGATCTATTACGGGCCATAAAGGTGGGAAGACGTGGCAACCACTAAGGCAAAAGGAGGAAACCCCCTGATGCCGTGGCGCCCCACGCCACGCCACGGGCATGCCCAGACTCACATCATTGCCTCCCACCCATGCTGCCTCCCTGCCTCCCAAGAAAATCCCAGCAAACCTATACCGGGATTCGAACCACGGATGTGGGGAGGCTCCGATACCATTTGGGAAGACGTGGCAACCACTAAGGCAAAAGGAGGAAACCCAAGGAGGAAACCCCCTGATGCCGTGGCGCCCCACCCACCTTTATGGCCCGTAACATATTACCAAGCCTTCCTTATAAAACCCAATATCCATCCCTACCTTTTTACAAGCTGTGACATCTTTTCTTATCCAAATTCAACTAGTGCTTCCCAAAATGAGAGTTATTCACTTCTCTCTTCTGCCTTTGGATAGGATAATAAGTCTCTTACTACTTTAACACTACTTTGTCATGAACAAGTGTCATATCCACCAAGAGTTGTGACAATAGACTTGTAAGTCACGGGAAGGTATACTAAAAATAGTGTTAAGTTATCTCACATAATTGATGTTTAGGGTAATCCTAACATCCGTCCCATGAATCCTGGACATCCCTCAAAGTTGCTAAAACTCATAGAATTTACATTAGCAAATTGCAAAGGGAATCCACGCGTGTAATCAAGCTAAACCTCACCTTCACAAAACGAAAGTAACAATGCTTGGATGTCCAAAGTGGCCGAGGCAAGATTTTAGGAATAGGTAAATAGGCAGCAAAATGCTGACCTTAAAAAACTAGTCAAACCCACAAGCAACGGTCGGGTCTCAGAAATTGGTACCCTCGTTGAAACATCGGAGCCTGTAATTGCGCGGCAAACGTGGAACCCATATAAACAGACAGTTACTTAACTTCTGGGAGACACAGAGAGGGAGGATAAACGAAGTAATTCAGAGACAAATCTCAGGTAGAGAACTGGAAAAAGGAAGAGAGGAGGAAAATGGCACAAGCACATCGTGAGGAAAAGGATATGACAGAGATGAAGGGAAGTGCATCCTTCAAATTCAATGCCCAGGCGCCTGAATTCGTCCCAAGATCGCATGCCCAGATGCCGGTGTCTGATTATTTCTATCCATGCTTCCATTTCATCGGCGGGACTGCAGGGTCTGATTGGTTCTATCTTGGAGACCAAGAGCCTGCATATTTGATCTCCAGTCCGAACGTCGCACTTCCCGATCGGTCCCGACGCGCCGTCGCCGAGGATCTTCAGCAAAAGATCATCAGACAGGTGAAAGTTCCGATTGTGATCTTGGGTTCTTGCTGTTTTGGTGATTAAATCTTGGAAATCACGAAATGGTAGATATGAAAGTAAAAGCTTGATAGAGGAGATCGACTTTTTATGTATGAATTTATCATGGTTTTTCCCATCTTCTGGCATGGTCACTTGTCTCTTTCATGTTTTAGGGTCGTTGAAACGATGATATGCTTGTTTCAGGTGGAATATCAGCTTAGCGACATGAGTTTGCTTGCAAATGATTCTTTCATGAAGCATGTAAATAAAGATCCCGAAGGTTATGGTAAGGATCATGGAAGACAACTTTTCTAGTCATTGTTGATTGTTTTGGGTTCAGGCAAAAAGGACTGATTCTTGCTTGGTTGTCTTTTCAACAGTTCCAATATCTGTCATTGCTTCCACAAAGAAGATAAAGTCCCTTGTTAATAATAGCCCTACACTAACACAAGCACTGCGATCCTCTTCAAGGCTTGTATGTCTCTTCTCAATTTCATAACCTTTTTTTTTTCCCTTTAATCTTGTTATGGAATACTTAGGTAAACATTAATTCTCAAAAATGATAGAAGAAAAGTTTATATTGCCTAAAGCTACATAGAAATTTTTTATATATTGAAGAATGGACTTCCTATTTTTGAATAAGAATAAGCTTTTTAACAATATATTAGAACTTAATTTTAGAAGGTATCATTCTTGTGCATGAAATGTAGCATACATTTGTGTTGTCATGAGAGTTTATAGGATTTCCTCTTTAAGATTATAACATTCTATCATACTTTCAGATTTGATATCCTCATCAGCCTTACCCTAGCAAACTCACCTTGGGCCCTCAAAGCGCAAGTTTATTGCCAAATGCCTAGGCAATAAACCAATGAGCATGAACTCAAACTTCGGAAGTAGGGGTGCTCTGATACTATTTGTTACCGTCCTATTATCATTACTCCAAGAAGCTAGGCTTGTAAAAGTTTCACAGGATCTCACCTTTAGGGTCATAACAACCTACATCCCATTTTTTTTTTTAATAAAGGAAGTACTAGAACAATGTGATAAAAGTCTTATATTATTGAAATTTCATTTGAAATATTGAAAAAATACGACCCCTTTAAATCCACTCCTAGGTAAAAATGAACTTCCTGACATTCATCCTACTTTTTTCTGCTTTTAGGTTGTAAGCACTGACGGCAAGAAGGTCAGACGTAAGGAGCCTTTCACTGAGAAAGACAAAGAGGATTTGCAGGTGATAACTACGAAATTTCCTGTACATCGAGGAACATCTTTTGGAAAAATTTTCTCATAAACATGCATTTTCCTTTGCAGGCTCGTACCGTTGTTGCAGAGAATTTGCCTGAAGATCACTCCCATCAAAGCCTCGAGAAAATATTTGGCGTCGTCGGAAGGTTGTTGGATTTTTCATCTTTGATATCTTACATGCGAAGAAGGTTTTCGTTGCTTATTTTGTTTTCTGTCATTAAGCAGCGTGAAAGCAATTCGAATATGCCATCCTCAGGAATCCCATTCTTCTCGTTCCAAAAGCGATCTCTTAGTTAGTAACAAGGTAATCCATCTTGTTCATATAACCAAGAGATTACTCCTATGATTTTCTCTTACATTTGCCTTTTGAATTCCATTTCTCTATAGCTCCATGCACTTGTGGAATATGAAACTTCAGAGGAAGCTGAGAAAGCGGTACGTAAAAACCAGGAAGGAGATTGAATATGCAGACTCTTTATTGTTTGTTGTCTCGTTTTTTACCATCAACAGCATTGACAACTTGCCACCTTCACCAGGTTGAGAGGTTGAACGATGAAGGGAACTGGAGAAAAGGGCTTCGAGTAAGGTTGATGCTTAGACGATCGGTATGTTGTATAAATTCTTCCGTTGTCGATGCTTCTGTCTCGAAAAAAGATTTGTAATTTCTACTTGTTGCCGTGATGTGCAGCCAAAATCTGTTCTTAAGAACAGGAAGTCAGAATTTGATGGCGTTCTAGATGAGGCTGAGGCACCACCTCCTGAATCTTTTGAAGGTTCCTGTCAGCCAAACAGCCCCGTATCAGTTGTCGAGAGTAATGTAAGACTATTAAGTATATATTCCATGTTTCCTAAATGCCATTTGAAAAATTCTTTAATATGAAAAAATATGTCATCTTCTTACAAATTGATTTTAAAGGAAAAAGAATAAATTTTCTTAATATAGTATTAGAATGTAAACTTAAGATATCCTCTCACACAAAACCGACAGTGCATGTTGACAACTTTTCCTTAACTTAGTGATAAGTTAAGAGAATCCCGATCTCTCTTTTAACAAGCAAAGGGTTTAACACCCATTTCTTAATGAAAATGAGTGATTGTGTTTAGTATTATTTGAGTTATCAAATCTTACTTAGAACTCATTTCTAACACGAAAAATATATTCTTCTTTTTGAGTCAGTTTTAAAGAAAAAATGAATTTTCATAACAATCTTTAGCATTTTTCCTTGTAGCTTAATTGATGATCTTGATACACTTCCCTCCGACCAAAGTGATTTTCATTTAAAGAACGTACATTTCATTAGCAGGCTGATGAAAACTCAGTGGGGTCAAAGAAGGGGTGGGCTCGAGGACGTGGAAAAACCAGAGGGCGTGCTCAAAGCCACTGTGGGCGCAGCCTGCTGCCTACATCTCCGGTATCACAAAGCGGGAATCAGTGCGAATCACCCGTCCGACAGCCTTCCAAGGGGCCAAGAATGCCGGACGGCACAAGGGGTTTCGCCATTGGGCGAGGCAAGCCACTAAGTCATCCTCAACCTACTTCACCTTAAGAGAGATGGGTCGGGTTTTAATCTCATTTTTGGTTCATTAGTTCTATATAAAGAGGCTCTACATTCCCCGATTTAGTGCTCGAGAAGAGTAGGGAACTTGTTAAGAAGCAATAATCCGTGGACTGGTCGATAAGCCATTAGTTGTCCATGAATCTAGTAATTATCCTAATTGTTAACATATAGTGGTTGTAGGTATTTGGTCGGATTTTATCCTAGCATGATTCTTGCTTGGAGAATGCTATTTTGGGTTGGAATTAAGTTTTTTTTAATTGTATTTAGGAGTCAGCTTTGTCTTTTCGGCATTAAGCCAAGTTTACAAGGAGAAGAAATAATCAATCTAAAATTAGTAGTTTCTTTTTTAATCTTCTACTATAAAGGTCACATTTCTTCTTGAATAAAAAAGGAAACTAATATCTATATCTATATATATATATATATAAACAACTAGTCATATGGGTATATAAGTTAGGAAAGACAAGCCACATTATTATCAAATATACCTTAAGAGAAACTCGTCAATAGTTTTAATATTATATTAAAAAGATTCAATTCATCTTTTAAATTGATTATAAGAAAAAATAACTAAAACATATAAATATGAAAAACACATAGTGTTAACGTAAAATCCATGTGGGACAACTCGTTTAATCAATAAGGTATTATAATGACCATTTGGATTAGGTTGCTTTAGCAACAACCTATTCCCCTATAAAAAAACTATATTGAACTACCTACTTTGACAAATTTTCTTTGGTGTAATCATATGATATATTTTGAATTGTTGAATAGTGTCAAGATTATAGAATGCAAAAATTAGAGACAAGAGGGAGAAAAAGAAAAGTATTCGAAGACTATGCGCTAAGGCTTTAAAGCTATAAACTAGTAAATGTATTCTCCTGAATATAACCAACGATATCTCACAACATGCTAGCAATGACTAAAGGAGTCCTCCAACATAGATGCTCCAAGTGTTGTAGAAGCAAAAGAGATCCAGTTTCGAACGACAGCAGGCCAGAAAGTTCTTCATCCGTGGTTCAACTCTAGCAGAACCCATATTAGTTCATAAATTGGGAATCTAAATCCATCATTAGGTATATTAGAAGTATACTCTCCAACTCCTGATTATGGGCTACTCAAAAGTTCGCCAAGATGTTGCACCCACGCTGCCAAAACCTGACTCTTCGAGCCAATCGAAGCTCACAAGTCTGATCAGATTATGTCAAAAAGAATATTGCCTAATCTTTGTGAACAAGTAGCATCCATCTTGAGTTTAAATTGCCGACAGTAGAGTTATTTAGCGGAGAATGGTTGTTATATCATGATTGGCCGACCACTATCAAGCAGGCCTATTAGCTCAGCTGGTTAGAGCGTCGTGCTAATAACGCGAAGGTCGCAGGTTCGAGACCTGCATGGGCCAATTTTAACTATATTTTTAGGATTGTTTTTTTTCAAGTGAATGAACATAAATGAGGAACAAACGAAATAAAGATGAGAATAGGCCTTTGAAACATGATATGAAGACAAAATTCATGTCCAACGTCTTGTAACTCGTGGCCATCAATTGTAAATTAGGTATTCATTGTTGTTAATAGTTTAGTTTAGTTTAGTTTAGTATTTTCCTTAAATGTTTGTAAGTCATTCTTTTAGTGACCAGCGTTAAACACGGAAGAGTACCTTCCCCATAAAGCTATATACATAGATAAATAATATAAATATATGAGTGTGTATGCTTGTCCATGTGAATCGCATTTAGAAGGAATCTAAGCAGCATTTGATTACAGATTCCATTTTCATCTAGTGCTAGCTTCATGATTACAATAGATTATGTCCTGTTTTTAGTCACGGTATATGAGATAATATGCCTATCTAGTTACACACTTGCCAGTCTTCCAATAGGACTTCTCTAGCATTTGTTGGGATATGAAGTAAACGGGGCTTTGTGGTTGACGTGGGTTCAACATGAGATGCTACAATTTAAAATGGCCGTCAATGTCTCTCTTTAGTCTATGAACTTATTTTTCCACAAGCTTTAACTTCTGATTTAGTTGTCCACTACTTCACTTTAGCTGGTTGTCCACTCTCATGAGTAATCAGTGTATTCTAAAATGGCCGGTTCAAGCTTGTGTTTCCACCCATTAAAGTTCCAATACTTAGTGCTTGGAAAAGACTACCTCTAAATGTTAGTGCTTCACCTATCTTCACCATCAGCATAAATAGTGACGTATCACCAAATGATCTCATCATATTAGTGTAAATAATAATTGTCTTCATATGAAGTCTACTGGACCTGCAGCAGTACTTGGAAGATCTAGTTAAGTGGAGAAGGCATTAAGTCGTCAAGAAAGAAGGTTTGGCATTGTTGCAATTCCAAAGCCTTCCTATAAAAAGTTAAATCAAGTTGGTGCTAACAAATCTACAGGAGTAGCATAACTTGTAGGGCCTTAAAGCACCTTATAAGAATTCTCCATTAGAATCCTTAATAGAAGTGGGAGTACTTATTCATTGATTGATGACCACATATCCAATTAGGTATCTATGAATTTCATGTTTCATGAAGAAAATATCTGATTTAGCATATAAAGAGATTTTAGTAGTCAACAAATTAATATCCTCTATTTAAGTATGAATCTCAAATGGAAAAACCATGCATACCAATTTATGTGTATCACTAGTTAGAAATGTATTAAAAACATTCATTTAATAAATGAGTAATAAAACAAAGGCAAGGATGACATGAATGGTGACCATCTTGATCATGGGAGAAAACATATCATGGTAGGTACTATTAGCATTCTAAGTGTAGCCCCTAGTAATAAGGTAATCTTGTATCTCTCAGTAGACCTATTAGTTGGTACTCAACCTTTTATGCTTATTTATAACCAATCACCTTCTAATGTGGAGGAAACTAAACAATCCACTATCACTTAGAATCCTTATGTATAAAGGTGGGCATGGATGAGCTACCATAACACAATTAATTTTGTTAAAAAGGTCTACTCTCTCTTAAAACTTGTAATTTATATATATATATACCCTAGTATAAGAAGGAAACTGGATTAAAACATTGACAATATAAAGTACTCATCCATATCATTTTTAACATGTCTTATTGTTTCAAGCATAGGAAAAAGCATTTTTTGGAAGTCCAATCTATGAGTGATGATGTAGTACATTTAAAATATAAGTTCTAATACTATATTAAAAAAATTACTTTCTTCTTAAAACTAATCATTAAAAGAAGGAAACACTTTATACATAAGGAGGACACAATACCAAGACTTAAACAGTGTGAGATATGCACTACCCAACAAATTTCAACCCTAATTTCATTTCCCCTTTTTTTCAAGAAGCAATAGCGTACTAGGATTAGGTCAAGCAATAAAACGAAGGAGGTGAGAAAGCAGCACTAAAGTTTCTAGAGAAATAGACGTCATCCTCGATAGTGTACTCCATACTAGTCATTTTGAATCAACTGCGCCTTGCGCTGCAATGCATTTGTAGTATGCAAAGTGCTGGTTGTTCCTTTTGCTAGCCAATCCTCGAAGGGACACCTGTCCTTCCACTGTTATGATTAGATCGGAATGTTCTAGTGCCTTGAACTTCTTCTTTTTGACTATCGTTGGAATGTTGCATTCCTTTCTTACATGAGATCAAAGTCACGTTTGGCGGATCTTAGAATGTGTTCTGGTGGGGTATTCTTTTGTCTCTCAGTACCCATCAGACGATATTTTAGAGACGTGGCTTTTGAAAATAATCGGAGAATATCTATTTCAACCCATATTAGCCACATAGTGAGGTTGTAAAATGTGCCAGAAGAAAAGGATTACGACATCTCCGAAGTGTTACGTATAACTGGGTTGATGTATAACATCTACTCAATCAGATTTAATTTTGTTGTTACCTGTTAAAGAAGATTTTTGTTGCATTACTCACTTCTTAGTTTAGTATCAAGTATCTCCCTTCTTTAATAAACAGTTTTAAAAAAAGTAAATGAGTTTTTCTAATATAGTATCATAACATAAAGTATAATATTAAATTACTAACTTTCAGAAGATTTAAAGGTCTAACTTAACTATTAACTCATAAGTTACAAGGTTTTTCTTTGATTTAAACTTCACCTTATGATTACTCTTCTCTATTGTGAGATTTATGGTTTACAATAGTCACCTACACAACAAGAGTTCATCTTGTTAATAATGATACTAAGAGGTAATATGTTTAAAATAGGATGTAACCAAAGTTTTGATATTATATTAGAAGACCAAACATTTAACTCAATAACTAGCTTGTGAGTTGAAGAATTCTTCTTTACTTTAAATTTCAACTTATAATCATGGTCTCCAACACTAATAAGCTAGGTCTCATAATTTACCTCATCACTCATTGATATTCTCCATAAACTAGATCATCATAATTTCCCCATCCTGAAGATTGCAATTAGAATTGGATACTATACAATCTCAAGGATATAGGATTAGAGTTTTGGCACATTAAACCAAAACCCTGTTACAAAATATTTAATTCAAACATTCGCAGCCTAACAATGGCCAGATGTGGTATGTACTCTCCATTACTTTTCCAACCTTAACCATCTGTCGGATATCTTTATCTACTGAAAGCCCTGGAGAATTCGTTCAAGTAGTTTCTCTTGCAAAAAGCTATTGCCTGACATGGCCTGCACTTAGTCAGATTTTACTTCTTTGTTTTTTGCCCCTTTTACCCTGATAGTACATTAGTTGATATATTAGCCAATACTAATGATATAGACATCTTTCAAATTAAGTTCACCCATAGCAATTTAGATATTAGATAGTTTACCACATTGAGAACTATTAAGGAAACAATCATATCATTGAGTGCGTCTTTCTGATATGCTATCAGATTTTAGGTCCAATGCAGTAATATCACAGATCAAGTCCCCTTGATTCCATTTCATTACGTATGGACTAATGGACACCCAAAGTGAGAAAATATGGCGAAAATAATTATTGTTCCACTTTGTTAATATCTTCTATATATATTCAAGTGTCTTCTTCTCTTAATAATCAATTCAATAAGGAAATAAACCTTTTTAATAGGAGTAATCTCAACATGCAAGCAGTTAGGTACGAATGCACGTTAGTTAAAAAACCATATGTTCTGAACCCATTAATCACATCTCTCAAGTGATATAAACAATTATTAGATAGGACTTCCATTTCATTCTACATGAAATTTCCAAGACAAAACTTTGAGTTTTCAAAGCTTGGCACTTGGAATTGGAGCATCAAAGCTTGTACCCCGGTTCATCCGAAGTGCTATTAACAATATTTCTAAAGATTGACATTTCAGATTCAGAATAACGTTCCTCACGTTTTGGTTGCAAATTTCAGATTAAATTACGAGTTTGGTTGCAAATGTGACCACTATTTCAACAGCATTGGTGGCATTCCCACTTTCAAAGTTTGACCAATCAAATTCCCTTGACTCTCCATTTCTTTTTTGCTATAAATCACCATTTCGACCTTAGTAAATGTAATCAGAATCAGTAGTTCATTCTCTCAAACCATGGATCAAAAGCTCTTCCCCAGTTTCACCCTGGGTTTAATTGTCTTTGTGTCCACTCATTCATGTGCATCCCCTTGTTACTAGCCAACTTGATTACAACTTCTATGCGGGATCATGCCCATCCTTGCCCCTGATAGTTGGCTTTGGTGTTTGGTCAGCTGTCGACAATGACACCAGGATGGCGGCATCCCTCCTCCGGCTGCATTTTCACGATTGTGTTGTCAATGTAATCGGTCTTTTCTATAGCCTGCCATCTCCAGCTCTTTTCACATCCTTGCATCTTTTGTATTGAAATTTCTTCCTCCTCAAATAATATTTTGAGTAGACATATGTAGAAAATGTTTGTTTCCAAGTAACTTTGAGAAAAAGCAACTTACTGTCAGTGTTGCCCGTTTGAGTTTCAGAGTAAAATTAGTAAAAAGGTAGATGTCCTTTGTCCACTTGTTAAGTAAAGGGCAAATCTACAGTCAATATGGCAGTAGCTCCACGTGAGACCCTAAGGTCTCACATTGAACACCCACCCCCTAACCCTAACCCTCTTTATCTAACAAAATAATGAAAAAAAAAGGCAAATCTATAATTAAGCAATTTCAGGTTTTCATCATATTTGGTTTTTTTATTTAAGGACTACTTTGTGTTATCAGAATTTTCTATCTGTTGACAAGACCCCATTAGTTGGGCATGAAATGACATGAACGTAGGCAACTAAATTGCTCAACATTGTGGTTTCTTGATATAGGGCTGCGATGCCTCAGTTCTTCTTGATGACACAGACGCTTTCAAGGGTGAAAAGAATGTTCGTGCCAATAGAAATTCGATTAGAGGTTTTGAAGTCATAGACAGCATAAAGGAACATGTTGAAAGAGTTTGTCCAGGAACCGTCTCTTGTGCTGATATTTTGGCTCTAGCAGGAAGAGTTGCTGTTTTTATGGTATTATTGTGTTCTTCCATGTAAATTTCTAGATGAATCTGCAGTTTCAGGCCCTTATCAGTCGTCATATTCCACTTCTGTTCTCTTTTTCTGCCCTTTTTATCAGGTCGGAGGGTGTTATTGGCAAGTTCCATTAGGCCGACGAGATGGGCCAACAGCAAGTGCGGATGCAGCCAGACAACAAATACCATCACCTTCCGAGCCTCTGCAGAATATCACTGCTAAGTTCACATCAAAGGGTCTTGACTTGAAGGATGTTGTAGTCCTCTCAGGTTCTCCTTCTCTACCGTATCTTAGTTTGCTTGAGCTAATCGCTTCGTGTCAAGTTGCTATAATTTCATTGGCGTCCACAAATCAAACGCCATAGCCCAGTGCCATAAGAAACTGTAGCTCTATTAGAAAGCTTAATTTTCTTCATAAAATCAACTTATAAGGAGGAACAAAATTTCTTCACTAATACAAGATTTTATTTTTAGTAAGAAAGTAGGTTTGATTAATAAAAATTAATATACATAAATATATGAACGTATCTTAACATTACAAGAATTATAAAAAATATAAAAATATAAAAGTTAGAAGTCTTTAAATTTCATTTCAAGTGAAATTTTTTTTAAAAAAATTTTATTTTTCAAAATAAAAAACTTACTTTCATACAATTTTACTTACTTTTACTAATGAGATAGAAATATCAATTATTTTGTTTTAAAAACATTTTTTATTGCATTCAGCTTATATGTAATAAATGAAAATTAAAAATAATATCTTAAAAATTTTTATAACCAAATCATTTCTTTATTAATACAAGATTTTATAATAAATTATAACTAAAGTATAATATCCTAAAATCTTTTTCTTATAATTACTGTGATAAGAAGTTATAAGATTTGTGAGTAACATCATGAAAAAAAATTCTGTACCTAAATCATAATTTTAATATGATATTAAAACATTGTTTTTTAAACCAACTCGTAAGGATACCGAGAACTCTTTTATATATAGCAAACTCTCTTAACATATTACAAGGCATTTAAGACATGCATTTAGACTTACTAGGGATCATTTTTGAAAAGACTGGAGTGTTTTTTATATGGTAGGCTTTATTTCTTGTCCACCCTAGGAGCACATACCATTGGTTTTGCCCACTGCGCCAACTTCGAGGGAAGGCTCTTCAACTACAAAGGTACCGGCAAACCTGACCCTACCTTGGACTCCTCGCTCCTCTTGGACTTGCAGAGCACGTGCCCCAACAGAGATGCACCAAACTCCTTTGTTTTATGAGTCGTGTGTTTCTCCTCGTGTTGGGGAAACTTGTGTCAAGTGCTATGCACATGGAGCATGTATTTTCACAAGTTGTCCTCTTCTTTGTGAAGAAGAAGTTGCTGTCTTAATCAAGATGATCTCCTTCTTTTATTTTTCTTTTTTTCGTTTGTTGAGTACGTGCCTTTGTTTTAGCACTCAAAGCCATTAAATCTAGCCTTCTACCCAAAATTATGGTATGCATTCTCTCTCTCTCTCTCTCTCTCTCTCTCTCTCTCTCTCTCTACACTCGTGCATACTTATTTGGACAATTGCTATTTAATTTATGCTTGTTATAAGTTGATCAACCAACTCATATAAACTAAGCAGACAAAAGAAACTTTAAAAGGGATAAAAATCAAAATCTACAAAATAGCCTAATTCAATTTCCTTTTTCTTAAGTGTAACATCCTATCACTTCACTTGTGGACTAGGTCATTGTGATTTTGTCTCATGGCTCATAGACCAGGTCGTCATAATTTTTCCATGCTAGAAGATTTACAGCTAGACTTGGGCAGTGTGCACATATAAGGTTATACAATTAAAGTTTTGGCATTTTTAACTCTCAACCCAAACATTAGCAACCTAACAACGGAATAGGTGTGGTATGTATTGTCTGCTGCTTTTCCAATACAAATCACTGGTATGGCATCTATATTTGTGAAAAGCCTGAGGAAAATTCATTCAAGCAGTAGCTCTTGCAACAAATTATTGATATATAAGTCTTTAGTGTAAGTCCCACCAATGCCAATTTACATATTATATGGATTGTCACATTGAGTAATTGCTGAGGAATCAATCATATCATCAAATGAATCTTTCCAATTTGACATCAGATTTATTACCGAGTCTTTGTGATTTCGTATTGTGCACTAGAGCACGTTCAGACAAGGAAGAATACTAAAAATAGTAATTATCCCACTTTGTTAATATCTTAGTTCAGAATCCTCCTTATATATCTTAAGTGTCACTCTCTTTTAATAACTGATTTCATGAAACAAATTAAGACTTTTTTAAACAAGAAGAATCTCGACATGCAAGCGGTTAGGTTAATGCACGTTGTTTAAAAAAAGAAATTTTCTGAACCAATTAAGCTCATCCCTTAAGTGGTTAAACTCTGATTACATAGGACTTCCATTTCATTCTCCACGAATTTACGAGACAAATACTCAAGTTGTATCC
The DNA here is from genome assembly GCA_028551475.1 of Casuarina equisetifolia. Lineage (NCBI taxonomy): Eukaryota > Viridiplantae > Streptophyta > Magnoliopsida > Fagales > Casuarinaceae > Casuarina > Casuarina equisetifolia. Next base: position 22,727,527 of record CM052360.1, read on the forward strand.
TTCGAGAGCATTAGGGCTTCCATAGTTTTTAAAGCATGGAACTAAGTATTGGAGCACCAAAGCAGTGCCCTGGTTATTAACAATCTATTTCTCAAGTTTGAGATTTCATATTAAAAATAAAGTTCCTCACGTTTGGGAATATGATAAATATTAAAATAATGGATGATTTTAGCTACAGATATGGCCACTAGATCAACAACAATGGTGGCATTCCCACTTTCTAATTCTAACCAATCAATTCCCAATGACTCTCCTTTGTTTTGCATATAAATCACCACTTAGACCCAGTTAATGTAATCCGAATCAGCCTTTCTGAGACACTTGTTCGTTCTCTCAAGCCATGGGTCAAAAACTCTTCCCTTGTTTCACCCTGTGTTTAATTGTGTCTTTCTGTCCACTCATACGTACGCCGCCCCTTGTTGCTGGGGCACCACCCTATTTTCTAGGAAGGCCACCCCTTGTTCCTGGGGCGCCACCATATGTTCCTGGGCAGACCTTTGTTCCGGGAGCGCCACCCTTTGTTCCTGGCCAGCTTGACTACAACTTCTATGCCAGATCATGCCCTCGCTTGGCCAATATTGTAAGCTTTGGTGTTTGGTCGGCTGTCAAAAATGACACCAGGATGGCTGCCTCTCTCCTTCGGATGCATTTTCACGATTGTATTGTCAATGTAATAGGTCCTTCTATAACCTGCTACCTCTTGCTTCTTTCACATCTTTGCATCTTTTTTATTGCAGTTTCTTCTTGCTAAAATCATATTTGGAGCAAACATATGTTAACACATGTTTGTGATGCGGGAGTCACTCCCGCTTCAGTTCTTTTTCAAGCAACTTTGAGAATAGAGCAACTTTTTGCATACGTCGTATGTTGAGTTTTAGACTCCCGCCTCAGTTTGTTTTCAAGCAACTTCGAGAATAGAGCAACTTTTTGCATACGTCGTATGTTGAGTTTTAGACTAAAATTAGTAAAAATGGTAGATGTGCTTTATCCACTTGTAAGTAATGGACAAATCTATAATTAACCATTCTATTTTTTAATCATACTCTCCAATTTTGTTTTTAGAAACCACCTTTGGTAAAAAGAAAAAATAGATTTATTATCAGAAATTGGGCATGGATTGACGAGTGTAGGCAACTAAGTTGCTCGAGTGTGTGGCTTCTTCATATAGGGCTGCGATGCCTCAGTTCTTCTTGATGCCACGGACGCTTTTACGGGTGAAAAGAATGCTCCTGCTAGTCGTAATTCTCTTAAGGGTTTTGAAGTCATCGACAGCATAAAGGCAGATGTTGAAAGATTTTGTCCAGGAACTGTCTCTTGTGCTGATATCTTGGCGCTTGCAGCAACAAATGCTGTTGTTGCGGTATTCTCATGTTCTTCCATGTAAATTTTTTTGGTGAATCTGCAGTTCAGGCCCTTATCAGGTCTCACCGTATTTCACTTCTGTTCTCTTCTTCTACTCTTTTTATCAGGCGGGAGGGCGTTGGTGGGATGTCCCATTAGGCCGACGAGATGGGACAACAGCAAGCGAGGACGCAGTTAATAAACAAACACCATCACCTTTCGACTCTCTGCAGAATATCACCGCCAAGTTCACATCAAAGGGTCTTGACTTCAAGGATGTTGTAGTCCTCTCAGGTTCTTCTTCTCAAACTTGATTTGGTTGAGCTAATGGCTTCTTGTCAAATTACTACTTTAATTTCATTGGCTTTCATAAATTAAAAGCCATAGCCTGGTGGCATTAGAAACAACAAATCTATTAGAAAGGTCTATTTATTTAAATAATAATAATGGTTTTTAAGGAGTTGGATAACTTCTCTCTCTCCCTCTCTCTCTCTTTCTTTTTCTTTTTTTTTTTTTTTGGTTTTTTGATTGTGTATTGAACTTATGACCTCTTGATCTAAGGAATGCTGATTATCAATAAAACTAGACACTCACCGATAAGATAATTTCTCTATGCATACAAGATTTTATAATGGATTATAAATAATTTTTTTACTATTATGAGCTGAAATTATGATCCCTGACCAATGAGTCTACCTACTCGTGGGTTTGAATTCCCTCTCTTCTCCATGTGTGTGAGTTGTAATAGAAAAAAAGATTTTTTTAATTTAAAAAAGCTGAAATTATGAGTTTTGTGAGTAATATTATTGAAGAGGCTATACACATAAGTTTGGGTCATATCAACATTGTTAAGGATAAAAGTTTTATATAAGAAAAATACAAAATTTTACATAGGAAAAATACAATTTTCATATAATATTCAACTAATATTTAAATATAAAAAAAATCTTCAAGTTCATGAATTAGCTTTTGAGTAAAACTTCTAACTTTTTAATATGTTATTAAAATTCTTTAAGCCCTTCAAATATTTTTGATTTGCAATAGATCATTGATTCCACTATATTCAACCTTTAGCCCAAATATGGTCAATATCAAAAGAAATATTAACTACAAAAGCTTCATATAAGAAATATATGTTTTTTAATAATGTTTGAATATAAAATAAAATGTCTTCTCAATTCATAAGTTAACTTTTGTGTTAAACTTTAAATGTTTGAATAAAAAATTTTATTCATCTGAATTATAAATTTTGATATTATTTTGTAAATTCTTTCTTATATTAGAAACAAACAAATCTTTCTTGTTTAGGAAACGCAATAAGATGTGGATGTAAGACTAATCGATGCTTATTTTTTAAGGAACTGGACTGATTTTGACAGAGTAGGCTTTATTGCTTGTGTCCATAACAGGAGCACACACCTTAGGTTTTGCCCGTTGCCTCACCTTCCAGAGGAGGCTCTTCGACTTCAAAGGCTCCGGTAAGCCCGACCCTACACTCGACGCCTCGCTCCTTTTGAAGTTGCAGAAAACCTGCCCCAACAAAGATGCACCAAACCCCAACATTGCTCCTCTCGACATCACAACTCCTGACAAGTTTGACCACATGTTCTACACAAATTTCAGAGGCAACGCCGTAGTTCTTGAATCTGATCAAGCATTAAATGCGGATCCGCAAGCTGCTGCACTGATCAACAGTTACAGCCAGAACCCACCTCTTTTCTACTCTGATTTTGCAGAATCGATGGTAAAGCTCGGCAATGTTGGGGTTCTAACAGGGCAAGAAGGGCAAATCAGAAAGAAATGTAGTTCTGTGAATTAAATAGTCATCATTAAGGTTCCTGTCGCTGTCTGGAGCTTCTGTGGCGTCATTAAGGTTGTAACAAGTCCATCACCTAAAAAAGAACTCCAGATAATTAAGTCATCCAAGTGCAAATGACCATTTGATATTGCTGCAAAGTGGAATCCACATTTGAATGACTACGCAACGGGCTTTGTGAAAGAAAATAATGAAATGATTATGCAAATGACTTTATGATACTGCAAGGAACATTTAAGAAACAAAGAAGCGAGATTCAAACGAAGTATTTTATAATAGGTGCGTAGATTTGTCATGATTGAACATTCAACGTTTGTGCCGATATTAATAAGATTAATTGAGAATCTTTCGTAACTCTCTGATCAGTATCCATGTGAATTATGTAGGAAGGGAAAGAATCACAAAAACTAAGTATCACCGCCTTAAATTGCAGTCTTCTTTTTGAGAATTGAAATCATCGAGTATCGAATTTGAGGCAAAGCTTACTTCTATTTTTAACCATCCATGGCTGGGAGAGAATTTTAGAAACACCCATAAGCATAAACAAAAGATTGACAAAAAAAAATTTGTCAATTGTCATGTATTTTATTTATAATATAAAATAATTCAATCAATCATCTATCATTTAGACTCAAAAATGTCATTTGAAATGTTCTAAAAATTTGAAAATACTTATTACAACTTATAAAAAATTTGCCCTTAATTGATGAATTTTGCTTGTTATGTTTTTTTTGATCTTGACAACAATGATAGTAGTTTTCAAGTTTTTACAGCTCTAATCATTCAATTTCCTTTCTCCCTCTACCATTTAATCCCTTGAGATGGTTCATTGATAACCAATTTTGTCCTCTGCATGCATTATCGAACCTAAAAGACTAGGAACTAAGAATTTCCTATACATTGCTTTCTTATAAAATACATTCAAAGATTGACTTATTTATAATACAAGGAATGTAATAAGGAAATATACAAAGAAATAAAAAATATTTTCCTATTATTTATAAATTAATTTCTCAATTAACCTAATTCAAACAATGAATGACCACACTATATGAAAATATTTCATACTGAATCAAGAGAATAATGAAGTGAAATGTACATTAGTATCCCAAATATATAGTATTGATTGTTCTGTATAACTATTCAATTTGTTATAATAAATCTATTTGTCACAGCAATCCAATTTTTGCTTATATTTATCTCCTCTTTATACTAATTGTGCCAATTTAATTTCTCTATTGTCTTACAACTTTAAGTAGCTTTACTAAAGAACTTTGGCTATCTAGGATTGAGGTATACTTCACCTTGGTAGAGTTAGTAAAGAATTGCTAAAAATAATATTGTCTTAGATTGTAAGGCTTTAATGTAATATATTTTTTATTTAATTATATGTTATTTTTTCTTAAAAAAAAATTCTAAGAAAAAAAATTTAATAACTTTTTACATGATATTAAAATTCAAGTTCAACCAGAACATAGTATCACTCATGGACAAGTTCTTGTGTTCTCTCAATTGCTCCACCATTCATAAACTGGATTTTATAAAATAATAATTATTCTATATCATCAAATATCTTGACTAAGTATCTCTTTTTATGTATTAGGACACTCACATCTCCCGAACTTAAGGGAGGAAAATTGGCCCATTTTTCACAAAAACAAAAAGGAGGGTGGGAGGAAAAACAAGTTTTGGCTTTTTCCTATTTCTCACTTTATTCCGTTAAGCCTCTTGTACGAATTTGCTTCAAAGCGAGGGACCTTTAGCTCCAATCTCCATGTGACCAAGGGGTGCAAGTGAAGACAGAATAGGCTCTAACTCGAGAAGAGGAAGAGTTTCTAAGAAAGGAGGAAGGATTTGGTAGAGGGAAATCGTGGCTTGATTGTAGTTATAACATGAAATCTGACAATTATTTACATGATTAAGACAAAGTTTCAGTGGGTTTCCCAACTCATGCGCAGAGGAACAGTTAATAAGCTGCTGAAAACAACCCTACTCCATTCCTATCCTTCTATTTCTAGTTTCAATGAGGACCAAGAACAGCCCAAATGCACATAAATTCAAAAAACAAGCCGACGAGGGGCGCTTAGACTCAAAACCGAAACATAAAGAAAAGCTCGTAGATGCCTGGCAAAACTTTCTGCTGTCAAATTGAGATTTCTGTCCCTTTCTTACTCTCTTTCTCTCTCTTAAAGACTTAACTCACTAACATACTCACCATCATCATCTTTTCAGATCAGATTCTCTATTTTGACCCCTGACATCTATGCAGTGTTTGCAGTTGAATCCTTCGGCTTTCAAGTTCTTGGTTCATTTATGTCGATCCTTTCTCCGTATATCATAACCAGTAATTACTGAAAAAGGGCGTGCTTACCATTGCTTAAATCTTATTTTAACTGTACCTACTCTCTACGAATAGATGGTACTTTTGTTAGTTAAATCTAAAAATGACATAAATCTTATATGATATAAATTTTGCTTAAAAATCTTGTTTATAAGAAAAAGAGATCTTTGATGATTTTTGTGTAGTAATGAGATTTCTAATGAAAAAATGGTAAGAAAAGACACAACATTTTTCAATTAAACCCACAACCATATTAATAATTAGTATACTTCCTCCTGATATATTTATATGGCGCTCTCTTAATATAAATGTGTTTTTCTAGCGATTAGTATAAATGTGTCTTTTTAATAACAATTCATACGAACATGTGCACACACCGTCACACACCAACGTTAGAAAGACACATATATTTGCATATAATAAATATGCTTTAAATGTTCATGTGAATTATTAGAGCATTTGGAAGGAATCCTAAGCAGAATTTGATCTATTTCCATTTTCATCAAATTGCTACCACCATTGTTACGATCGATCTTATCTTGCTTTTTGTCATTCCATTTGAGATATATGTCCATCTAATTTTACGGTCAATTATTCAAACGGGACCACTCGACGACTCTAGCACTTGTGGTGGCCTGAAGTGATCAAGACTTTGTGGTTGGAGAGGGTCGAAAATGAGATGCAACCTATTTTTCCTCAAGCTTCATTTTAAATTTAGCCACCACTACTTCGCTTAAGCTGGTTATCTTTGCTTTGTTTTGTTAGTGGTATCGTGTTTGACAATGTTTCGTTAGTTTGTGTGGAACCATGGTTTTATACCTCGTGCTTTAACAGTAAGTATTCAGTATGTTCTGAAGTGGCTACTTAAAGCTTGTCATTCCCACCCTGGCAAATTCTATCAATATATTACAAAGAATATAAGACATTCATTTAGACTTTTGAGGATCATTTTTGAAAAGACTCGACTGTTTTTTATATGGTAGGCTTTATTTCTTGTCCATCCCAGGAGCACATACCATTGGTTTTGCCCACTGCGTCAACTTCGAGGGAAGGCTCTTCAACTACAAAGGCACCGGCCAACCTGACCCTACTCTCGACTCCTCGCTCCTCTCGAACTTGCAGAGCACGTGCCCCAACAGAGATGCACCAAACCCCAACATTGCTCCTGTTGACATCACAACTTCTGACAAGTTCGACAATTCGTACTACGGAAACCTCAAACGCAACGCTGGACTTCTTGAATCCGAACAGGCCTTAGTGGCGGATCCACGAACTGCTGCACTGGTTGACAGTTACAGTCAGCACGGATTTCGTTTCTCCCGTGATTTTGCAGCATCAATGGTAAAAGCTCGGTAATCTTGGAGCTCTAACAGGGGAAGACGGACAAATCAGAAGGAAATGTAGTTCTGTGAATTAACGTGGTGCTTGTGATGCTTCTGTGGCTGTCTGGAACTTCTGTAGCATCACTAAGGTTGTAACTAGTCCACCTAATAAAGAACTTCAGATAATGAAATAATCCAAGTGCAAATGGCCATTTGATATTGATGTCAAAGTGGAAACCTCATTTCAATAATTACATTTTTATTTTTTTATTTTTTACACACACACTTGAGTATATCAAACTTGAAAACAAAATTTTTTAGATAACATCTACTGCTAATTGAGCAAGTGTTTGTTAATAATAATAAAAGGATTGTGTTTCTTGTACTTTTGAATATGAGAGACTTTCATACAGCAGTCTCTTGGGTATTGTGGAGGATTAAAAAAATACAAAAACTAAGCATCACCACTTATAATTTGCAGTTTATTTTCTTTGAGAAATAAAATTGTCGAGTATCAAATGTGAAGAGAATTTTATCATGGCTTGATGAAAGATCGCAAGGTTTTAGTGCTTTGTCTTTACCATTTGACTAGCGTTGGATTATTTGCTTACATTTTTTATATAAGATCCCAGCCACGTTCTCGGATCTTAGAATGCATTGTTGAGAAATACTCTTGTCTCCCCGTTCTTCCCAAACAATTATTTTGGAGAAGACATGGATTTAGAAAGTATCCAGAAGGTACCTAGTGAAGTTGTCAAATGTACCAGAAGAAAAGGATTAAGACAATTTGGCACTGCTACGTAGAATTAGGTTGATATAACATGGACATATTCAGATTTAATCTTTTATTTACCTATTAAAGATAATAGTTGTCACATTATTGACATCTTGATCTGGTATGCTCTTTATATATCTAGATGCCCATATTTCTTAACAATTAGGTTTAAGAGGAACGTGAATTATTTCTATATTTATTTTGATGATGATGAATAGTGAGAATTGTTTTCTAGAGATAATATATTTGATATTATTACTAGAAACATGTCATAAAGAAAACGAATGTAAGAAACATTTGTGTAATACCTTTTAATGGGGCATTATATTTAGGCCAAACACTTAATATGAGAATAGTTATATTCTCTTCATTATTCTTGTAGCTTTGTTAAACACTCAATACTCAATGTTGGTCAGTTTACTTTTCAAGTGAAAAATGAAAAATATCTTGATCTATTAAGAAAGCATGGCCCAATCTTGTTGTTCAAAGGGAAAGGAAGGCTTGACCCAAAGGTGAGATGAAGCCCAAGTGAGAGTTAAGCCTAACTCATGTGATTCACTTACTTAAACACACCAATTGAGTGCAAAGGAAGCCTTCCCTAAAACAAATCATAGTATCATGAGCCTAGATTTCATTCCAAAGGATTAACTTAATGGGAAGAGTAGCTAATCTTTACATGGCTAGATTATCTTGTTTGTCTTCCTAATATAAGAAAATAAAGTTTATTACATTTGCTCCCACCCAAAGTCCTCCTCACTTTACATATGAGTAGGGTCCCTTGCTTGCCTTCCACTAAGGGTCCACTCAATGCCTTCCCTATATTAAAGGATAACAATTACAAGTATTATTGGATGGGCTCACTACCTACCTTATATTAGAGGATGGTAGTCACAAGTGCCACTAGGTCTAGTATAGTAGTCACAAATGCCACTAGGTTTGGCTATAATTTAACTTTGATACCACTTGTTATAGATTTGTATTCCATCTTAAAAGGTCCTAGCTTTAAGACCTAAAACCCTTCTCGATGTTTTGGCTAAGGTCTAATGAAGTACCAAATTTGAAACCTGTTATTCTCTTCCTCAAAAAGGGTTTTTCCACTAAGCCAAGGTAATGAGAATACTTTTTGCTTATTGCTTTGATTAAAAGTCTTATTGAATTTGTCTTTCCTTCTGCTTGGTGGTTTAGTGCATTTGGTTGTTTGCATTACATTTTGTTGCTATGCATATTTAGGAGTTGTTGTTTTGATGCTAAGAGATCTAATGTAGTACCAGCTTTGAAACTTATAATTCTCTTCCTCAAAAATAGCATTTCCAAAGAGGTAAGGTAACAAGAATACTTTTTGCTTCCTACTTTAACCATAAGTCTGATCAAATCTCTATCTTTCCTTCTACTTAAAGGTTTACTACATTTGGTTGGTTGTGTTACATTTTGTTATTATGCATATTTAGGAGTTTTATGCTAAGAGTTCTAATGTAGTATTAGCTTTGAAACCTATAATTGTCTTCCTTAGAATGAGCATTTCCAAAGAGCTAAAGCAATAAGAATGCTCTTCACTTCTTGCTTTGATTAGGAATCTTATTTAATCTCTATTTTTCCTTTTGCTTAGAGGTTTACTACATTTGGTTGTGTCTCACATTTTATTGCCTTGCATATTTGGATGTTTTTGTATTGAGAGATCTAGTGTAGTACTAGCTTTGAAACCTATAATTGCCTCCCTCATAAGGAACATTTCCAAAAAGCTAAGGTAATGAAAATGCTCTTCACTTCTTGCTTAGATTAGAAGTCTTATTAAATCTTTGTCTTTCCTTTTACTTTGAGGTTTACTACATTTGGTAGGTTCTCTTACATTTTATTGCCATGCATATTTAGGTGTTTTTATGCTAAGAGATCTAGCATAGTACCAACTTTGAAACCTATAATTGTCTTCCCTAGAAAGAGCATTTCCAAAGGCTAAGGCAACAACAATGCTCTTCACTTCTTGCTTTGATCATAAGTTTTATTAAATCTTTGTCTTTCTTTTTGCTTAGAGGTTTACTACATTTGGTTAGTTATGTTACACTATGTTGCTATGCATATTTAGGTGTTTTTGTGCTAAAAGATCTAATGTAGTACCAACTTTGAAATATGTAATTCTCTTCTTCAAAAGGAGCGTTTCCAAAAAGCTAAGGTAACAAGAATTCTCTTCTCTTCTTGCTTGGATCAAAAATCTTATTTAATCTCTGTCTTTCTTTCTACTTAGAAGTTTATTGCATTTGTTTGGTTGTATTACATTTTGTTGTTGTGCATATTTAGATGTATTTGTGCTAAGAGATCTAATGTAGTGCTAGCTTTGAAACTTGTAATTCTCTTCCTCAAAAAGAACATTTCTAAAGAGCTAAGGTAATGAGAATGCTCTTCACCAAAGGTTTACTACATTTGGTTGTATGTCTTACATTTTGTTGCCATACATATTTGGATGTTTTTGTATTGAGAGATCTAGTGTAGTACCAGCTTTGAAACCTATAATTGTCTTCCTTGGAAGGAGCTTTTCCAGAAAGCAAAGGTAACAAGAATTCTCTTCTCTTCCTGCTTGGATGAGAAGTCTTATTGAATCTCTATCTTTCTTTCTACTTGGAGGTTTACTACATTTGGTTGGTTATGTTACATTTTGTTGCTATGCATATTTAGGTGTTTTATGCTAAGAGATCTAGTATAGTATTAGCTTTGAAATCTGTAATTGTCTTTCTCATAATGATAGTTTCCAAAAAGCTAAGGTAACGAGAATGCTCCTTACTTCCTACTTTGATCAAAAGTCTTATTGAATCTCTATCTTTCCTTCTACTTAGAGGTTTACTACATTTGGTTGGTTGTCTTACATTTTGTTGTTATGCATATTTAGGTGTTTTTGTGCCAAGAGTTCTAGTGTAGTACCAGCTTTGAAACTTGTAGCTCTCTTCCTCATAAGGAGCATTTCTAAATAGCTAAGGTAACAAGAATGCTCATCTTCTTGCTTTGATCAAAAGTCCTATTGAATCTTTATCTTTTCTTTTGCTAGGAAGTTTATTGCATTTGGTTAGTTGTATTACATTTTGTTGCTATGCATATTAAGGTGTATATATGCTAAAATATCTAGTGTAATACCAGCTTTGAAACCTATAATAGTCTTCCTTGAAAGGAGCATTTCCAAATAGTTAAGGCAACAACAATGTTCTTCACTTCTTACTTTGATCAAAAGTCTAATTGAATCACTATCTTTCCTTTTGCTTAGAGGTTTATTGCATTTGATAGGTTGTGTTACATTTTGTTGTTATGCATATTTAGGTGTTTTTATGCTAAGAGATCTAATGTAGTACCAACTTTGAAACTTGCAATTCTCTTCCTCTAGAGGAGTGTTTCCAATGAGCTACCTATAAGAGCCTACTATGTAAAGAAAAAGGAAGTTTTTGAAATCTAAGAACTAAGGTTGTTTTCCTTTCTAAAAATAGGACTCTGGTGTCCCTCTAATGATGCCAATGCTCCATTTTATCCAAAACTATCATAACCCTTCACAAATGAGAGAAAATCCATTCAAAAATAATCCTATTATGTGCTCTAACTAGTTTGCACATAACAATGGTATCAAAGTCAAAGTTCCTGCAACTGTGGTATTGTTCAATGAGTCTTGGGCTGACCTGCATTGTTGCTTGGTAGAAATGGAGAAGAAATTGATTGGTCTTCTAGAAGTTTTCCATGAGGACTTATAGAACCATCACGCTGGGATAATAGTTGCCTCTACCAACATAGTCAAATTGTCTGAGGTCCAATCGGAGGGTAAGGTCGAGGCAGAAGAGGCTTTATGCAAGTCTGGTGAGGCTGAGTATACCAAGCTAAGCTAAACAAAAGACAACAGTGCAGAGGATATGACGAGGGCGCTGGTTCCGGTGCATAACGAGTCACCAGGGAGGAAGAAAAAGGCCAACCGGTCTTTCATCTTTCTACAGAAAAAAAAAAAAAACAGGTTGGTTTGGTCAAGAGTAGATCTTACTTATTTCTAGTTATAGCCATCCAGCATAACATTCCAATATACATTCAGTCATTCGTCTGAGAATGAGGATAAAATCCAAGAAAGAGAGAAAATGTAGGGTCACTAAAATACGAAGGCAGAAACTTTGTCATTTGAGGTTTTGGCTAGTTCTTCTCAGCAAAGAAGGAAAAAGGAGCAGACACCAACAACGATTAGAGCAAAACTGGTGGGGATCCATGCTAGAAAAAGAAAGATAAGAATCTTTTGTTCTTTTTGTCTCTTTCATACCTCGATAGTGCTCTATTTCCTTGGTTACTCTACAAATGCTGCTGGATGCCAACTCGGTATGATCAGTATGGGTGCTAGTATTGCAGTGCTCAAACTACAACAAAGGAAAGAAATGTTGGTAGAAAGCCTAATGGGGGAAGGGTGCTCAGAAACCGCAAACTTGGTTGGCATAACAAAGCCCACACAAGAGATTCTGGACCCGTTTGGCAACATAGCGAAACAGATCTGAAGGCTTATGGAAGAGAACTTGCGCACACAACACAATTCAACTGCCAACTCCTAAATGTGCACAGGGCCTCGACAGTGAATAAGGTTAACACACGAACTATAGAAGATTAACACGTGGAGAATGAATACTAATTTTATCACCTTTTAAGTTTAACACGGACGAACTATAGAAGTTATCTCAGGTACATTATCCAAAACTTTTGAGGCCGATCAGCAAATATCACAGAACTTAAGGATCGGGGATACATCTCCTAAATCCACAGACCGAGGGACTAAATCAAAAATCCTGGTATAGTTACAGCTACAGCTACAGATACTGACTTTGAAACCTAAAACCCTTTTCGGCCGAAACCCCATGCCTTAATAGAGGAATTTGATTTCACTCATATACTTCCACATGCTGGTTGAGATATTAACACATTACTTTAAGATTGAACTGAGGCTATCTTGAATTGAGTTCTGAAATCAATTTTTGTAAACTGAAATATTATTTGTAATAGCCTTACGTTCAAAGGCATTAAATCTAGCCATCTACCGAAAATTGTGGTATCCATTATCCCTTTCCCTCACTACATGGGCGTATTTACTTGGATCAACTACTATTTAATTCATACTCATTATGAATTGATAAACCGACTTATATAAATTGAGCAAACAAAAGATACTAGAAAGGATAAAAATCTAAATCTAAATAACAACCTAATTCAATCCCCCTTTTCTTAACTTGTCAAATTGGACCTTACATTTATATGATGTTAGAAGATAATTTAAGTGTAGCATCCTATAATTTATGAACTAGTACTTGTGATTTTATTTCATCACTGATAGTCAAGGCTAGTAGACTAGGTCATCATAATTTTTCCATGCTAGAAGATTGCAACTAGACTTGGACAGTGTGCACATATAAGCCTATACAATTAGAGTTTTGGCACATTTAACCAAAGCCTTTTTATGAAAACTCTCAACCCAAACATTAGCAACCTAACAACGGATAAGGTTGTATTGTCCGTTGCTTTTCCAATACAAACCACTAGTTTGCCATCTATATTTGCTAAAAGCCTGGGGAAAATTCATTCAAGCGTAGCTCTTGCAACAAATTATTAATACATAAATCTTTAGTATAAGTCCCATCAATGCCAATTTGCTTATTATAAAGATTACCACATTGTGAATCGGAAGGAATCAATCGTATCATTGAATAAATCTTTCTAATTTGACATCAGATTTGCTACTGAATGAGTCTTTGTAATTTATTTTTGTGCACTAGAGCACAGTTAGACAAGAATGAATACTCAAAGTAGTAATTACCCTACTTTGTCAGTATCTTAGCTTATTATCCTCCCAAGCGGTTAGGTTAATGCACGTTGTTCAAAAAAACAAATGTTCTGAACCCATTAAGCTCATCCCTAAAGTGGTTAAACTCTAATTACGTAAGACTTCCATTTCATTCCCCACGAAATTTCCAAGACAAAACCTCAAAGTTGTATTATTCAAAAGCATTAGGGCTTCCATAGTTTTTAAAGCATCGCCACTAAGTATTGGAGCACCAAAGCGGTGCCCTGGTTATTAACAAAATATTTCTCATGTTTGAGATTTCATATTAAAAATAAAGTTCCTCGCGTTTGGTAATATGATAACTATCGAGATACAAAGAATGTACCAAAATAATGGATGATTTTATTTAATGCTTGTCACATCTAGACAACTAGGATAGTTTAGCTGCAGATATGTTCACTATATCAACAACGATGGTGGCATCCCCACTTTCTAAGTCTAACCAATCAATTCCCGTTGACTCTCCATTGTTTTGCATATAAATCACCACTCAGACACCGGTAAATGTAATCAGAATCAGCCTTTCTGAGACACTTGTTCATTCTCTCAAGCCATGGGTCAAAAACTCTTCCCTTGTTTCACCCTTTGTTTGATTGTGTCTTTGTGTCCACTCATATATGCACCGCCCCTTGTTACTGGGGCACCACCCTATTTTCCGGGGAGGCCACCACTTCTTCCCGGCCAGCCCCTTCCACCTGGTCAGTCCCTTGTTCCTGGGGCGCCAACCTATGTTCCTGGTCAGCCCCTTGTTCCTGGGGCGCCACCCTTTGTTCCAGACCAGCCCCTTGCTCCTGGCCAGCTTGACTACAACTTCTATGTTAGATCATGCCCCCGCTTGGCGAATATTGTAAGCTTTGGTGTTTGGTCAGCTGTCAAAAATGACACCAGGATGGCTGCCTCCCTCCTTCGGATGCATTTTCACGATTGTATTGTCAATGTAATAGGTCCTTCTTGAACCTTCTACCTCTAGCTTCTTTCACATCATTGCATCTTCGTATTTCCATTTCTTCCTGCTAAAATCATATTTGCAGCAGACATATGTTAACAAATGTTTGTTTTCAAGTAACTTTGAGAAAAGAGCAACTTTTTGCATATGTTGTATGTTGAGTTCTAGACTAAAATTAGTAAAATGGTAGATGTGCTTTATCCACTTGAAAGTAATGGACAAATCTATAATTAACCATTCTATTTTTTCATCATATTCTCCAATTTTGTTTTTAGGAACCACCTTTGGTAAAAAGAAAAATAGATTTATTATCAGAAGTTGGGCATGGAATGACATGAGCGTAGACAACTAAGTTGCTCGAGTGTGTGGTTTCTTGATATAGGGCTGCGATGCCTCAGTTCTTCTTGATGCCACGGACGCTTTCACGGGTGAAAAGAATGCTCCCGCCAATCGCAATTCCTTAAGAGGTTTTGAAGTCATCGACACCATAAAGGCAGATGTTGAAAGATTTTGTCCAGGAACTGTCTCTTGTGCTGATATCTTGGCGCTTGCAGCAAGAGATGCTGTTGTTACGGTATTCTCATGTTCTTCCATGTAAATATTTCTGGTGAATCTGCAGAACAGGCCCTTGTCAGCTCTGATCGTATTTCACTTCTGTTCTCTTCTTCCACTCTTTTTATCAGGCGGGGGGCCGTTCTTGGGATGTCCCATTAGGCCGACGAGATGGGACAACAGCAAGCGAGGATGCAGTTAATCAACAAACACCATCACCTTTCGACCCTCTTCAGAATATCACCGCCAAGTTCACATCAAAGGGTCTTGACTTCAAGGATGTTGTAGTCCTGTCAGGTTCTTCTTGCCTACCTTGATTTGGTTGAGCTAATGGCTTCTTGTCAAATTACTACTTTAATCATTTGCTTTCATAATTTAAAAGCCATAGCCTGGTGGCATTAGAAACAACAAATCTATAAGAAAGGTCTTCTAAAAAGAAAAAAAAAACTGATTTCACATAAGGGGTTAGATAACTTCTCCTCTTTTTTTTTTTTTTCTTTTTTGGGTGGTCTTAGGTAGCACTAGCTATCAACTAAGCTAGATGCTTGCTGATAAGATAATTTATCCATGCACACAAGATTTTGTAATAAATTATAACTTATTTATAACATTCCAACATCTTCTTTTTAAAACTATTATGAGCTGAAATAACAAGTTTTGTGAGTAATATTATTAAAGAGACTATACATAAATCATGGGTTATATCAAAATTGTTAAGGACAAAGTCTTATATAAGAAGACTACACAATTTCACATAGGAAAAATATAATTTTTAACTAATATTTAAATGTAAAAAATAACTTCAAACTGATATTACAGCTAAAATTATCTTTTTCAATTCTCATTAAACTTTAAGTCCTCCAAATATTTTTAATTTACAATGGACAATTTATTCAACCACATTCAACCTTTATCCCAAATATGCTTAATATCAAGAGAAATATTAACAACAAAAGTTTCACATAAGAAAAATATGTTTTTAAATAATGTTTTATCGGCTAATAAGTTAGTTTTTATATCAAACTTTAAGCTTTTTAATAAAAATTTATTCACCCAAATTATAAATTGTGATATTATATTGCAAATTCTTTCTTATGGTAGAAACAAATAAATCTTTCTTAGATAGAAAACGCAAAAAAATGTGGATGTAAGACTTATTGATGCTTATTTTTCAAGAAACTGGACTGATTTTGACAGAGTAGGCTTTATTGCTTGTGTCCATCACAGGAGCACACACCTTAGGTTTTGCCCGTTGCCTCACCTTCCAGAGGAGGCTCTTCGACTTCAAAGGCTCTGGGAAGCCCGACCCTACACTCGACTCCTCGCTTCTCTTGAACTTGCAGAAAACCTGCCCCAGCAAAGATGCACCAAACCCCAACATTGCTCCTCTCGACATCACAACTCCTGACAAGTTTGACAACATGTTCTACACAAACCTCAGAGGCAACGCTGGAGTTCTTGAATCTGATCAAGCATTAATGGCGGATCCGCAAGCTGCTGCGCTGGTCAACAGTTATAGCCCGAACCCATTTCTTTTCTCCTATGATTTTGCAGCATCGATGATAAAGCTCGGCAATGTCGGGGTTCTAACAGGGCAAGAAGGGCAAATCAGAAAGATATGTAGTTCTGTGAATTAAGTAGTCATCATTAAAGCTCCTGTCGCTGTCTGGAGCTTCTGTGGCATCACTAAGGTTGTAACAAGTCCATCACCTAATAAAGAACTCCAGACAGTGAAGTCATCCAAGTGCAAATGGCCATTTGATATTGCTGCAAAGTGGAATCCACATTTGAATGACTACGCAACGAGCTTTGTGAAAGAAAATAATGAAATGATTATGCAAATGACTTTATGATACTGCAAGGAACATTTAAGAAACAAAGAAGCGAGATTCAAACGAAGTATTTTATAATAGGTGCATAGATTTGTCATGATTGAACATTCAACGTTTGTGCCGATATTAACAAGATTAATTGAGAATCTTTCATAACTTTGTGATCAGTATCCATGTGAGTTATGTAGGGAGGGTAAAAATCACAAAAACTAACTATCACCGTCTTAAGTTGCAGTCTACTTTTTGAGAATTGAAATCATCGTGTACCGAATTTGAGGCAAAGCTTTCTTCTATTTCTAAACATCCTTGGCTGGGAGAGAATTTTAGGAACACCCATAGGCATAAACAAAAGATTGGCAAAAAACTTTCTTTCTATCAAATGTCATATATTTTATATATCTTAAAATTTATAATACAAAATAATTCAATCAACCATCTATCATCTAGACTCAAAAATGTTATTTGAAATGTTCTAGAAATTTGAAAATACTTATTACAACTTATAAACATTTACTATTAATTGATGAAATTTTGCTTGTTACATCCTTTTCGATCTTGACAACAATGATAGTACTTTTTAAGTTTTTACAGCCCTAATATTTAATTCCTTTTCTCCCTCTACCATTTAATCTGTTGAGATAGTTCATTCATGACCAATTTTATCCTCTGCATGCATTTAGTAAACCCAAAAGACTAGGGTTTGAGAATTTTCTACATATTGCTTTTTATAGAAGATTTACAAAGATTGACTTATTTATAATACAAGGAATGTAATGAGTAAAATATGCAAGAGAAAAAAAATTCCATTATATATAAATTAATTTCTCAATTAACTTGATTCTAACAATGAATGACCACGCCATATGAAAAATATTCTACATTGAATCAAGAAAATAATAAAGTGAAATATACGTTAGTATCTCAAATATATAATATTGGTTGTTCTATATAACTATTCAATTTTTTATAGTAAATCTAGCTTTCATAGCAATCCAGTAAATAAAATTTTGTTTATGTTTATCTCCTCTTTATACTAATCATGCCAATTTAATTTATCTATTGTCTTTCAACTTTGAATAGCTTTATTAGAGAACTTTAGTTATTTAGGATAGAGGTATACTTAAGAGCCTTGGTAGAGTTAGTAAAGAATCACTAAAAGTAATATTGTCTTACATTGTTTTAGTGTAATATCCTCTTTATTTAATTATGTATTATTTTCTCTTGAAACAAATTCTAAAAGAAGAGATTTAATAATTTTTTATGTAGTATTAAAATTCAAGTTCAACCACAACATTGTATCACTCATGAACAAGCTTTTGTGTTTTCTCAATTTCTCCACCATTCATAAACTGGGTTTTATAAAATACTAATTATTTCATATCGTTAAATATCTTGACTCAATATCTCCTCTTATATATTAAGATATTCACATCTCCCAAACTTAAGGGAGGAAAATTGGCCCATTTTTAACAAAAAACAAAAAGGAGCTGGGAGGAATACAAGTTTTGGCTTTTTCCCTATTTCTCACTTTATTCCGTTAAGCCTCTTGTATGGACTTGCTTCAAAACGAGGACCTTTAGCTCCAATCTCCATGTGACCAAGGAGTGCATGTGAAGAGAGAGTAGGCTCTCACTCGAGAAGAGAAAGAGTTTCTAAGAAAGGAGGAAGGATTTGTTATAGGAAAATCTTGGCTTGATTTAGTTATAACATGAAATCTGACAATTATTTACATGCTAAAGACAAAGTTTACTGGGTTTCCCAACTCATGCGTAGAGGAACAGTTGATGAACTGCTGCAACAACCCAAATACAAATAAATTCAAAAAACAAGCCGACGAGGGGCGCTTAGACTCAAAACCGAAACGTTAAAAAAAGCTGGTAGATGCCTGGCAAAACTTTCTGCTGTCAAATTGAGATTTCTGTCCCTTTCTTACTCTCTTTCTCTCTCTTAAAGAGTTAGTTCATTAACATACTCATCTATTCTGACCCCTGACATCTATGCAGTCTTTGCAGTTGAATCCTCCGGCTTTCAAGTTCTTGGTTCATTTAGGTCGATCCTTTCTTCGTATAATTGCCTCATAACCAGTAATTACTGAAATGGGCGTGCTTACCAACGAGGGGCGCAATTATTCAAACGGGACGACTCTAGCACTTGTAGTGGTCTGAAATAATCAAGACTTTGTGGTTGGAGTGGGTCCAAAGTGAGATGCAACCTTTTCTCCTCAAGCTTTAATTTAAATTTAGCCGTCCACTACTTCACTTTAGCCATATCTTTGCTTTGCTTTGTGATTGGTATCGTGTATGACATGGTTTCGTTAGTTTACGTGGAACCATGGGTTTCTTGCTCGTGCCTTAACAATAAGTACTCAATGTATTCTGACATGGTTACTTAAAGCTCGTTATTCCCAGGCCACATTTAATGCATTTTGGTTTTAGGTAAATGTTTGGGGAAGGGAATTTTAGGAATGTGAGTATTCCAAAACGTGACCCAAAGACAACAATCTTAAATCATAAAAGAAAACATGTCATGATGATCTTCTAAATATTATCTTGACCTTATATGCAGTGGACTTTAGCACAATACTTCACTTTATACACTTATCTACAATCAATTGCCTTTCAAACCTAGAGGAAGCTAAACAATCTAGTGTCACAAAGATTTATTATGAAAGGTGGGCACATTTGAGCAAAAGTTCACTTAAGCTTGAGGACATATACCAAGATGCATTTAATTTTGTTTAAAATGTTTATTTATTTCTTTAAAACTAGTCATTAAGAAAAATGAATGCTCCTTATATTGAGGACACGAGATTCAATATTGACAATGTGAGATTTATCTACATCATTTCCAATGTGCCCACTTACTACAAGCTTGGGAAAAAAGTGTAATATATAAGCCCTATATTCGAACAATAAAGCACTATAATTAACATCTAAACTTTAATATCATATAAAAAAAATTCATGCTCTCTCAAAATCATTTGTTGGAAAGAAAAATATCCATTGTATAAAAAAAAGACTAGTAAAATATCGATAATAAGATATTCATTAACACATTTTCAACAAATTTTGGCACTAATTTAAGTTCATTTGTCGATCATTTTAGGAAGCAACCAATATGTTCTCCGGCCTACTGAAATTAGGCCATCCAGTCACCATCCATGTTTATTTTAGATATAGCCTATAGTAAGGCGATAGCACAATGGAAGGTGACATCTATTTCCTTAAGAAGCTACATATTAGATATAGCCTACAGAAAAGCAATAGCACAATGGAAGGTGTTAAGAAACGGTAAGTTGAACATCCAAGAACAAAACTCATGGGATTGGAAAGAATGAATCTTGTATTTTGGAAAAATGTTCTATGGTTACAAGCTCAAACAAAACCATTACAGGGAACTAAATATACAGTTGCCTAGAGTTTACATTCTATTGTCCGATGGTTAATTGCATTACACGGACAAGGCTATTACATGATGTACATTGTGCTGCTCAGCATTAGCTTTCTCAACAGGCCCCCTCAAGCTGGTGCACGGTATAAATCATACATGCCCAACTTGCCAAGTAGAAAATGATGCTGTGAGATTCCTAAGGCCTTGGTTAGGATATCTGCAGGTTGATCTCGTGATCCAATGTGTCTTGTACGTATGATTCCTACAGCTACCTTTTCACGAATAAAATGGCAATCCACTTCTATGTGTTTGGTTTTCTCATGGAAAACTGGATTGGCAGCAAGCTTAATGGCAGATTCATTATCACAATGAAGTGTGACAGGTGCTGAAGTGGTTACCTGCAAATCTTTCAAGAGCCCCAGAAGCCAAATAATCTCACACGCTGTTGTAGCCATAGCACGGTACTCAGATTCAGTAGAGGATCTAGAAACAAAGGGTTGCTTCTTACACTTCCAAGAAATCAAGGAAGTCCCCAACTTAACACAGAAACCTGTAGTTTATCTCCTCCCCATGGGACATGATGCATAGTCAGAATCATAATAAGCTTGTAATACAAGCTCACTATCTGATCTAATCAATAAGCCGAGACCTGGCAAACTTTTAACATATCGAATGACTCGAAGAGCTGCCTAATAATTTGAGAGTCTCAAACCATGCATGAATTGACTAAGAATTTACACGGCATAGCTGATATCTAGTCTCGTCATGGTGAGATATATCAATCTTCCTATGAGACGCTGATAACTAGAGATATCTCGAAATGGAGGGTCAACTGTTGACTGAAATGGCTCGGAAAAATCAATGCTAACAAATTTACAATTTTGCTCTAAAGGTGTCATGGAAGGCTTACTTCCAGCCAATCCACACTCTGAAATAAGTTCAAGGGCGTACTTTCTTTGGTTGAGTACAAAGCCAGACTTGTTCCGTGTTATCTCAATCCTAAGGAAATATCTAACTGGACCAAGGTCTCTAATGTGAAATTTTGAGTTCAAGTAATCCTTGAACGCTTGAATAGCAGACTCATCTCCTCATGTTATCAGAATATCATCAACATAGATAAAGACAATCAGAAGGCCTTTACTTGCCTGCTTGATGTACAAGGAATGATCATGATGTGACTGGCGAAAACCATCCACAATCAGGGCATGTGTGAACTTGAAGTACCAACTCCGGGATGCCTGCTTAAGTCCATATAATGACTTCTGCAGACGACAAACTAAAGACCCCCCTCGACGCTGAATGCCCTCAGGAATGGTCATATAGACTTCAACGTCTAAGTTGCCCTGAAGGAAGGCATTGTGCACATCCATTTGATGGATTTCCCAATCCTTAACTGCAGCGAGGGTGACCAAGATGCGAACAGTGATCATTTTTCCAACAGGAGAGAAGGTCTCCTCATAATCAATACCCTCACACTGGCTATATCCTTTAGCAACAAGTCGGGCTTTATACTTCTCAATGCTCCCATCAGCCTTATGCTTGATCTTGTAAACCCACTTACAACCAATGGGTTTACGGCCTGCAGGAAGAGGCACTAGGTCCCATGTACCGTTAGATTCTAATGCATGAATCTCATCAGCCATGGCAGCATGCCATCGAGGGTCAAGAACAGCTTCTCTATAGGAGGTAGGTTCAGTGGTGGCAGAAATGGAAGCAATGAAATGGCGATGGTGCGGGCTCAACCGGTGATAGGAAAGGACATGAGAAATGGGATGTGAAGTAGAAGGCATGGAAAGAGTATATGAGACTGGGAAAACATAGTCAGTGGACCAAATAGGGGGTCTATGGGACCGGTCAGACCGACGGGGAGGAAGGGAAATGGGAGATGTAGGTATAAGGGCTAATGGCAAATCGGAAGGTGATGGGGAAGGAAGGAGTGTATCTTCAGGGGCCACAGTGACTAGAGCATCATGAGGGACTACAGTGGAGGACAGGGGACTGGGTACCTCACTATCGAACACAACACAGGTAGTCTCTAAAGGGTCGTCCAAAGGGGTGGAAGGAGAGGGGAAGGGTGTGGTATGTGTGAAAGGGAAGCAATCTTCATGGAAGACCACATCCCGACTAACGAAGAACCTCTTCCCCTGGATGTCATAAAGGCGATACCCCTTTTGGGTATAGGGATACCCCATGAAGATACAGGGAAGTGCACGTGCTTCAAACTTGTCACGCTGAGTGAGATCAGTGGCATAACATAAACATCCAAAAACTCTAAGGTGATTAAGAGAAGGAGATTTGCCAAAAAGCACCTCAAAGGGGGTTTTACCTCGCAAAGTGGGGGTAGGCGTCCTATTAATCAAATAGGTCGCGATAAGTACACACTCACCCCAAAAACAAATAGGAATGTTTGCTTGAAATTTTAAGGCATGGGCAACATTAAAGATGTGGCGATGTTTTCTTTCCATAACCCCATTCTGTTGTGGGGTGTATGCACAAGAGCTCTCATGAACCACACCATGAGAGGCAAAGAAGGTGGTGCAAGAGGAGGAAAAAAAATCTTGGGCATTGTCAATTCGAACACATCGTATGGGTGTGGAAAATTGGGTAGAAATGAGTGCAAAAATTTTTAGATGTGAGGTAAAGTTTCCGTTTTGGCTTGCATCAAAAAAATCCAAGTGGCACGCGAGAAGTCATCAACTATTGTAAAACAATAGCGGGCGCCGGAGTGTGAGGGAACCTTGTAAGGTCCCCAAATATCCATGTGGATTAAATCAAAAATGTACTCAGTCAAAGTGGTACTAGCATGAAAAGATACTCGTGTTTGTTTTGCTAAAAGACAAATAGAGCAAGTTTTAATAGAATCAAAAGATGATGAAGTTGCTAAACATGGGATAAGTTGCATCACTTTCATAGAAGGATGCCCCAAAAGTTGGTGTAAAATATTACAATTCATAATAGAAGAAGGTTTACTAGAAGAATTGTAAAGAACAAAAGGTACACCATGGGCACCATTAGCAGAATTATGACGCTGCCCACATTTAGACACTAAGTAGTAAAGTCCCTCGTACATCCTACCTAGTCCCGTCACTGTCCCAGTCCATATGTCCTGAAAAATACAAAAATCAGGGTAAAAAATGACTCGACAATGGTTGTCTCGACAATATTTGGCAATGGAGATTAAATTTGCATTAAAGGCCGATGAGTATAGGACGGTTTTAAGGATATGACCATTAGGTAGGTGCACAGAGCCGGTATGAGTGACATGGATTGTATGGCCATTGGGTAAATTAACAATTCTAGATGCATGCTTACATGGCTGAGGAGATATCAAGCAATTAAAATTTCCAGTAACATGATCACTAGCACCTGAATCTATAATCCAATGTAACAAGGAAGTGAGCTCCGGAGTAATACCTGGCCCCGATGAGGAAGAAAGTCCATTGAGGAGGGTCACAACCTTGTTGTAGTCATCAGCATTGAGTTCCAAGGTCTGTTTATCTGTGGGAGCTGAAGAAGTGACTTGATTGGTGGATATTTGCCTATCCACTTTCCCTTTCCCTTTCTTTTTATTGGAATTGCCAGGGAGCTGATAACATCTTTCTTTGCTGTGACCAATGATTCCACAATGTGAACAAGGTACCAAAAAATAACATTCAGTAACTTGGTGACCATTACGGCTACAATGGGTGCAGGTAAGGCCATTTCCGGGGGAGGAATTGGCATTTTTCTGGCTGAAGTTGGAGTGGGGTGGGCGCTGAACGGCATGTAGCTCACTGCCGTTGCTAAACGACAAGTCGTTTAGCTGGTGGGGCGACAGCCCGTGTGAGAAGGCGCGGCTCGGTCCACCTGGCCCACCCGCGTAACGACCCAGAAGGTCAGGCCCGCCCGCGTAAGGTTGGGCTGCAAGTTGGTCTGAGACTCGTGACCCGCCCGCAAGGGAACCCAACGTCCCCGACGAGCGCTGGTGTGCCGAGAAGGCCATGGAATGGCCGCAGACGTCGCCGGCGAGGATTCTGGTCGATTCTTCATCCCTAATCTGGGAAAGGGCGTCCTCAAGGCTTGGTAGAGGCCAGTTGTTCTGGATTTGGGAGCTAATTTGAGCATAGCTCTCATTCAAACCGAGAAGAAACTCCACAAGCCGCCCTTCGTCTTGATAATCCTCAAATTCGTTGAAAATGGAGATGAATGGGTGACGAATTGCAAGGTAAGCAGAGAGTTGATCCCAAAGATGCTCCAAACGCATCACATAGGCGTCCACGGAATTGGTTCCTTGAACGCAAAGAGTGATGGCCCTTTTTACAGATACGATCTCTTTGCTGCCAACCTTGGAGAATTTTTTTTGCAATCGGGACCATACATCCTTGGCATTAGTTGCGTAGGTGAAGCGCTTGTAGATTTCTGGAGAGGGGGACGTGAGGAGCCAGGAGAGGACAACTCCGTTGCATCTCTCCCATTGTGAACGGAGAGGAGATGTAGGAGCTGGATCTGGGAAAGAGCCGTCGAGAAGCCCAAATTTGTTCTTCCCCAGCAAAGCAATCTTCATATCACGGCTCCAGGCGGCGAAATTCGAAGCTCCAGAGAGCTTTTCGGACACAATCAAGACCCCAGTTATGTCACTGGGGTGAAGAAAAAGGGGATCGCCTTGTTGGACAAGTGCGGTAGGGGGGGTCTCGGGAAGCCGGAGGAGGGGATCTAGAAACCCGAGGTGGAGAGCGACGACCCCGGCCCCGTGGTGGCTGACGTCGATGGGCACGAGTGGAGCGGCCCCGTGGTTGTTCATCATCGCTGTTGATGGCCATCTGTAAGGTGTTCGACAAATTGCTTGTTAAAGGAAAAAACAAGGCAAAGAGGGAACGGAGAAGAGGGTCTACAATGTGTTTGGTGAAATGCTTGAATGGGGTTTCAGAACAGAAAATGGCAAAGAACAAGGCTGTGTTTGATTCAAAAAATGAATTCAAATATGGATAATGGAGGATAATGGAGGATAATGGTGCGGAAGCGAAGAGATGGGAAGAAAGGTGTATTACAGGTCAAGAAAAAAAATGGAACCTGCTCTGCGATACCATGTTAAGAAACGGTAAGTTGAACATCCAAGAACAAAACTCATGGGATTGGAAAGAATGAATCTTGTATTTTGGAAAAATGTTCTACAGTTACAAGCTCAAACAAAACCATTACAGGGAACTAAATATACAGTTGTCTAGAGTTTACATTCTATTGTCCGATGGTTAATTGCATTACACGGACAAGGCTATTACATGATGTACATTGTGCTGCTCAGCATCAGCTTTCTCAACAGAAGGTGACATCTATTTCGCTAAGAAGCAGTTCCAAAAGCCTCTTAGTGAAATAGATGTCATCCTCCAGTAGTGGGCTTCATAGTAATCTCTTTGAATAAACTATGCTACAAGGTGCAGTGCATTTGTAGTATGCAAATTGCTAGTTGAAGTTCCTTTTGCCAGCCACTACTTGAAGCGACACTTGTACTTCCACTGTCATGAATTGATAAAGCTCGTAAGGTTTTAGTGCTTTATCTTTACAATTTGGCTAAGGTTGGATTATTTGCATATCATTTTTATATGAGATCCTAGTCACGTTTTCGGATCTTAGCATGTGTTTGAATACTCTTTTGTCTCTCTCTACCTCTCAAACAACTATTTTGGAGGAGACGTGGCTTCCAAAAACATCCGAGAATATCTATTCCAATCAATGTCAAGCCAGCTAGTGAAATTGTCAAATGTGCCAAAAGAAAACGATTAAGGTAACTCCACATGATTATGTAGAATTAGATTGATATATAACATTTATTTAATCAGATTTAATTTTTTTTATTTACCTGATAGTCGTCACATTACTAAAATCTTGGTCTAATTTCTTTATACGTTTAAGTATCTTGGTCTTTCAATAAATTTTAAATTTTAAGAGAAGAACAACATCAAAAGATATTTTAAGTGTATATTTTATTATTTGAGAATTAAGTCCATAACTTGACTGCATTACTCATAATTATCATTTGTAGATTGTTTCCTCATAACTTTTCCCAAGCTTGAAGAGTGCAACTAAATTTGGAGTACATATATAAGGGGATACAATTAGAGCTTTTTCACATTCATCCAAAACCCTTTTTGAAAACTCTCAGCCCAAATATTTGCAACCTAACAATGAACTCCGTGTAGTATTTTATTGTCCATTGCTTTTCTAATCCAAACCATTGATCGGCCATCTATATTTGCCAAAAGCCCCAGGAGAGTTCATTCAAGCATTAGCTCTTACAGCAAATTATTGACTTTCTTTTTCTCCCTTTTCTCATGATCGTACATAGTTGATTTATTGGCTAACATTAGGGATATAGACATCTTTAGTGTTAAGTTCTACCCATGTCAAACCTATATATTACATAGATTAAAACAATAATATCAACAAGTCTTTTTAACATGATATCATATTTAGATTCGATTAAGCATTACACCATAAATTGAGTTCTCATAATTTCTTCTCATCACTTGTTGATTGAGTAACATTGAGGATAATAAACATGTTAATAATAGTCGTTGCACTACTTCACTAATATCATAATATATTATCTCCCCTATTTATATATATTAAAATATCACTTTTCTTAGTTATGGATTTTAAAGGAAAAAATGAGTCTTTTTTAACAAAAACAATCTCACCTTATAAGCAGTTACGTTCAAGTGCAAATTGGGCAAGAAAACTGTTCGGTGAAATTTATATGCAAGTGAACATGTCGAACAAGTAATATAATGATAAGAAAGATATCGTCCCACAGAAATTGGTGATTACTAAACTAACTAATTACTAACAGTGAACAACTCCTAGAATTTATCTAGTAAATCAAATTGATAAATGATAGATTAACTAACTAAGTCTAAGAAAATTAAATACAAGAAATATGTTAGAGCATCCGATTTACCATAATTACTAGGTATTAATATTGATTATTTATGCTTGCAAAAAAGACAATATCTATGTGATGGTGGAACTTCCTAATTTATTTACTATCCTATGTCTAGCTATAGCAAACCTACTTAGTTCATTAATTCACTATATCTCTATATGTGAATTGAAACAAACCAAATGCATTAGGATCTATGAACATTCCCAGTTTGCACCGAAAGCCACACAAACAATATGGTATATGTCTATCCATATTTAATCTATGGTTGCATATTACAAGAAGCAACTACATGCTATTTCCTGTCGGTTTCTAACATGCAAATCAAGTCATCTAAGTGGTAGCTAATCACTTAAAAGCATTAAACTTCGTAATATGTAACTTCACATAAATAAAATATCTTGCAAAACATAATAATCATAAGATTCATACCATCATAATAAGGTTACATCGTAGCTCTAACAAAAATAAACTAAAACATAAAGAAATAATGAGGAAGAATGGTAATAAGAAATAAAGAAGGCATCTTGAATCCAAGAACAAGAAGTTTGTCACCCTTTTTATCTTCTCTTCAAGAAAATCTTGAATTCTTGGCCTCTTTCTTGAGTTGTGCTCAATTTCCTCCTCCCCTTTTCTTTTGCCTCTTCTCTTCTCTTAAATAGGGTTTAGGTTTAGACCTATCTCCTATCCTAGTAGAATTGGGTTTTAGAGACCTAAAACAATTGGGTTTTGAACTCCTAAATTAATTGAGACTTGAATTCCTAACATGACTGGGTTTTCTATTTATTTAGAAAACCCAACAACAATAGAAAATCTAATAACAATCATCCAAAGCCCAAGCCCATCTTGACTTTCTTAATCTTGATATTACAATTTTGCCACACAATAAGCATCAGGTTCTTCATGTTCATCCATTTTTTCCTTACCTCCTTGTGCTACAAAAACAAGACAAATTCAAATAAATAAGAGGAGTTCAAATATTTTCTCATAAGCATTGTATTATTTATTACCTAAAAAATAGGTAAAATAATTCTATAAAAATAGAGTTATCAAAAACCAAATGTTTTGAACCCTTTAAACACATCCCCAAGGAGGTTACACTCTTATTAGACAGGACTTTCATTTTACTCTCCACGAAAGAAAGACAAACCTCAAGTTGTATCGTTGAAGAGCATTAGGGATTCCATAGTTTTTAAAGCATGACACTAGGTATTGGAGCACCAAAGCTTGTGCCGTGGTTCTTCCGTAGTGCTGTTAACACTCTATTTCTCAAGCTTGAGATTTCTTATTAAAAATAAAGTTCCTCACGTGTTGGAATATGATAACTATTGAGCATTTTATTGAATGCTTATCATATCTATGCAAATGTGGCCACTAGATCAACAACAGTGGTGGCGTAGCCACTTTCTAAGTTTAACCAATCAATTTCCTTCGATTCTCCATCGTTTTGCATATAAATCACCCGAGACCTGAGTAAATGTGATCAGAAGCAGCATTTCAAAGACACTTGTTCATTCTCTAAAGCCATGGGTCAAAAGCTCTTCCCTTGTTTCACCCTGTGTTTAATTGTGTCTTTGCGTCCATTCATATATGCACAGCCCCTTATTCCTAGCCAGCTTGATTACAACTTCTATGCTAGATCATGCCCCCGCCTGCCCATGATTGTTAGCTTTCGTCTATGGTCAGCTGTCAACAATGACACCAGGATGGCTGCATCCCTTCTTCGGATGCATTTTCACGATTGTATTGTCGATGTAATTGTTCTTTCCTATAACCTGCTACCTCTAGCTTTTTTGACTTATTTCCGTCCTTTTATTGCAATTTCTTCCTGCTAAATCATATTTGTAGCATACATATACAAAAACATGTGTCTTCAAGTAACTTTGGCAAAAAAGCTATTTACTGCGAATGTTGTATGTCAAAGAGCATACATATATTTCTGTTTTAGTTGGTAGGATCTTCCCAATAACTTTAAAAGGAAAGATTGGATGAGCATTTTGTCATCAGAAGTTGGGCATGGAATGACATGAATGTAGGCAGCTAAGTTGCTCAAGTGTGTTGTTTCTTGATATAGGGCTGCGATGCATCAGTTCTTCTTGATGACACAGACGATTTCAAGGGTGAAAAGAATGCTCGTGCCAATCGCAACTCTCTTAGAGGTTTTGAAGTAATCGACAGCATAAAGGCAGATGTTGAAAGATTTTGTCCAGGAACTCTCTTGTGCTGATATTTTGGCTCTTGCAGCAAGAGATGCTGTGTTATGGTACTTTCACGTTCTTCAATGTAAATTTTTAGGTAATTCTGCAGTTTAGGCCCTTAAAGCTGATCGTACTTCGCTTCTGTTCTCCACTTGTTCCACCCTTTTCATCAGGCCGGAGGGCGTTCTTGGCCTGTCCCATTAGGCCGACGAGATGGGACAACAGCAAGTGAGGATGCAGTTAATCAACAAATACCATCACCCTTCGAGCCTCTGCAGAATATCACTGCCAAGTTCACATCAAAGGGTCTGGACATGAAGGATGTTGTAGTCCTCTCAGGTTCTCCTTCTCTGCCTTATCTTTCTTTGCTCGAGCTAAGACATGCATGATAGACTTAGTAGGGCTCATTTTTTGAAAAAACTGGACTGTTTTTGAGTAAGCTTTATTCCTTCTGTACATTACAGGGGCACACACCATAGGTTTTGCTCATTGCTTCACCTTCCAGAGGAGGCTCTTCGACTTCAAAGGCTCCGGCAAGCCCGACACCACACTCGTCTCCTCCCTCCTATTGGATTTGCAGAGCACGTGCCCCAACAAAGATGCAGCAAATCCCAACATTGCTCCTCTTGACATCACAAGTACTGACAAATTCGACAACTCGTACTATACAAATCTCAGAGGCAACGCCGGGCTCCTTTAATCTGATCAAGCACTAATGACGACTCCACAAACTGCTGCACTGGTTAACAGTTACAGCCAGAACCCATATCTTTTCTCCTATGATTTTGCAGCGTCGATGATAAAGCTCGGCAATGTTGGGGTTCTAACAGGGCAACAAGGGCAAATCAGAATGAAATGTAGTTCCGTGAATTAAGGTGGTGCTTGTGCTGTTCCGGTCACTGTCTGGAACTTCTGTAGCATCATCAAGGTTGTACGAAGTCCGCCTAATAAAGAACTTCAGATGATGAAGTACTGCTGCCGCAAATGTGCATTTGATATTGATTTCAACTTGGAATCCACATTTGAATGATTATGCAACGTGCTCTGAAAAGCAAAATGATGAATAGGATTATGCAATCTTGTGTCCTGAATGTTAGAAATTGCCGGACGGCAATCCCTTGGGCATGATGGTGTGGCAGAGGTGGCAGAGTACGGACTGTATTAGAAAAACCAAACCCATGATGATTAAGTGCTTAATGATCCTGCAAAAAGCATTAAGAAAAAGTGTGCTAGATTCAAATAAAATATTTTATAAGTAATGGGTTTATAGGATTTTCAATATTGAACATTCAATGTTTGTGCCAATATTAAAAAGATTAATTGAAAATACAAAAGCTAAGTATCATCATTTTTAGTTGCAATCTACTCCCTTCGACAACTTAAATCACCAAGTATCAAATTTGCAGTGAAGCTTCTTTCTATCTCCAATCATCAATGGCCAAAAGAGATATCAAAGAATTGAAGAAACACCCATAAGCATAAACAAAGACTAACAATAAGTTACCGAGGAAAGAACTTGGGTCATTTGTGATAGAGTTCTCCACGATTGCTTCAGATAAAATTTATTAAAAATAATTATTATCTTACATTATAATGTCTTCCAATTGTGCGCAAAATAAAAGTTTTACTCTAAAGATATGGTTCATTTTAATAAAGTTTAAATAAATGAAATGATTTTTTAATTCTTAAATTAATTTTTAAACTGATTTTTGAACTTTTTGATATAATATTAAATTTTCTCTATCAATATAACTTTCAATTCTCATCTTTTATTTACACCCTTGTACAACGAGCATTATTGAACTTAAGTTCATATAAGATAAAATAGATTCAACTTAAATTTTGATATCAAATTAAAAGATCCAAATATCCAATATAAAAGTTAACTTTAAAGTTAAAAAATTTAATTTTAATTTATACTTAACTTAAATCTTAACATTTTAATGTAAAACTTTCATTTTTTAAAAATTATATAAAAAGTTCTCAATCTCTGTAAGATTGAGTAGTGCATGTGATTAAGTCCCACTCGAGAAGAGAAATAGTTTCTCAGAAAGAAGCAAGGATACCATGGGTACTGAAACCTTCTGCACTCCATCCTTATCCTTCTATTTCAAGTTTCAACGGAGATGAAGAAGGGAAAGTCTTCAAGTTGAGATAGAAGAACAAACTCAAATGCACGTAATTTCAAAAAAGAAGCCGACAAGGGGTGCCTGGATTCAAAAGAAGAACATAAAGAAAAGCCGGTAGATGCCTGGCGAAACTTGGTGCAGTCCGATCGAGACCTGTCTCTTTCTCGCTCTCTCTCTTTCTTTCATCATCATCATCATGCATATTCTCTGTTTTGAGATCCGATTCACTATTCTGACCCCTGACAGCGATGCTGCGTTTACATTTGCCTCCGGTTTTCAAGCTTTTGGTTCACTTCTGTCAATCCTATCTTCGTGTACTTGTTTCATACACAGTAATTACTGAAAATGGAGGTGTTTACTACTTATCGTATCTGTTATGTAGGAAAAGATGGCTAAAAATTATACAATTTTTGTTAGTTAAACTGAAAATTATATGAAAAGTGTTAAATAAGATGTAACATAAGTTTTTACGTTACTTATATTTTACTTAAGAATTATTTTTATTATAAAAAATATTTTATATTCATTAATTAACTATTCAATAAGATTATACTTTGTAACTTTGATATAAAAATCTAGATTTAAGTATAGCATTCCTTGTTAACCAATAAGAATTATTATAAAAAGCATTTTTTTTATATTCAAGATTAAAGAATGCTTTTTAAAAATAATGTGATATAAGTCTCTTATCCTCTATATTTTATTTGAGATTCTATTTGTAACATATATATATATATCATACTCTATTAATTGTTGAGAAAAAAAAATTTTTTAAAAATGGTAAAAATGACATAATCTTTATTAGTTATATCACAAGTGTTAAAAAAGTCTAAATATTAACTTAATAATTAGAAAAATATTTTTTATTTAATTTTTTTTTACAAGATACTACACTTTTGATAAAAAAAAATTTCATCATGTACACATATTTTTACATGCCAAGTAATATTGAGCTTAAAATCTCACATAAAAATATATTCAATTTGAACTCTAATAACATTTAATTCAAATTTTGTAAAAATTAATTCAAAAGTTAGAAAACACTTTCTTTATTGAACTTTAGCCAACTTTTAATATGAATTTTTTCTCTTCCACACAATAAGTTCTAATATAAAATTGAAATTTGATTTGAACTACAACATCCTTTTTGTGAACAAAACAAATCCTTCCATTTGAACAAAAAGTATACTTAAAAGCTAATACATCCCATTAATCAAATCCATAGATTCGAGACCGGTGAGCTGGTTGCACTACATGCATTCATTTCAACATTATAACAGGAAATGTTAGTTTTATGTGCGATTGAGATGGAGTGATGAGAATTGAAAATGAGAGGCTTTGAAAAGACGTGGGATTGTTGAGGTTGGGGGAAAAGAGAAAGCATGGAAAGAGACGCGGTTCAATCATCTTAAAGTTTTGGCATAAATTGAAGCTTTTGGCAACCAGGAAAATAATGCTCAGCTTTTTGACCTTTAATCAAAAGCAAAACGACTTTAAAAATCATGCCCATTGAATACCATCTCTATCTCTCACGAAGTATTAAATATGGAGGAAATCAAGAGTGCCTACACCCTTTTCTTTCTTTCATCTTTCTCTCTGTTTCTGAGTTACCAAACAGAGGACCTTGGCCCTGTTGAAACTACTGCTTGATGTGGAATTTCCATTGAATGACCATGCTGAAAACAGTAAATCCATGAACCATGCAACTGAGATTCCATGGACTCTTCACAAAGGAAAGCCCGTCGAGTACGGTTCTTTCTATTTTAAACTATGTAAAAGTGGTGTTTCTTGGTCCCTAGCAGTACCAGAAAAGATCATAACGAAGCTTTCTGCCATTTGAAAACATTTTTTTCTCTTGGGGGTGCGTTCCTAAGGACATCTCCACTCCCTCTTGCTTACTTTCCCTTCTCCCTCTCTGTCCCTCTCCCTGTCCCTCTCCCTCTCCCTCTCTCTCTCTCTCTCTCTCTCTCTACATTTTTACCACGGCAATCGATTAGACCCTTCTTCGTTTAGGAAAAATTGAATCTTAAAAAGGAAGACTAGAAAATCATAGAAAGAAAATCGAAAGAGAAAAGGCTTTGAACACCGAACACTAAACTTTATCTCTTTCTGTCTTCTATTCCCACGGTTTTGTCTCTGTTTTGAACGCTCAAATCCCAGGAAATTTTTCTGCGGAATCTGATTGATTGTTTTGGAGTTCATTGTTCCCAAACAAACCCAGTTCGAGCTTTTCTCTCTCTGTCTCTGTCGTTTCTTTTCTCTACTTTCCAGAACTTATAGAACCCTCGAGAAACTCTGAAGCCCGAGTGTCCTTAAACCTCTTAAAAACCTGGAAGATTCAGACTCCGCCTCGTAGGTTCAAGTCACATGTCTACTCCGATAGACCAACAGCCACCGCCGCAGGTGGTGACCCAGCAAGCCTATACGGCCCACGCCGGCCACGGGTCGGTGGGGCCGGTGATCGGCGTCCTAGCTGTTATCACTATTCTTGGAGTCATAGCCGGCATGATTGGGCGGCTTTGTTCCGGCCGGCGCATCATGGGTCATGGGCAGTACGACATCGAGAGCTGGGTGGAGCGGAAATGCTCGTCCTGCCTCGACGGCAGAGTGGACCTTCCGCAGCCGCGGCAGGCAGCGGAAACCGAGTCAGAAAACCCTATTCCGGTGGCGGAGCCGGCGGAAAACCCACAAGAGATAAAGGAAGAAGAGGAAGCCCACGAAAGTACACATGGACATGGACATGGGCATGGACATAGTGAATCTTGACGAGGGATGATGGTCATACTTTCTCTCTCCTTTCTTCTCATTGTATGTGCGTCCTTTTTCTACTTTGATGCTTGGGGTTAGCTTCAATTTTATGTTGGATTTTCTTGTTTTGTTTCAAATTTTTATGGGGCATGCATCATCATAGAATGTTGTTCATTATCATCAGCAAAACATTATGAGATTGGTGATTTTTTCAGCATGAATATAAGTGAATTTTGGAGGAACAAGACAACTCCTTTTCTCCTACATTTTCTTCATCCTGCTGCTTTCCCATATTTGGCAACATACGGACAGACAATGCTCGGTTAAAAAATACAAACAAGATCAACAAATGGAAAAGGTTCTTAATTTTCCTAGATTGTGTCTGATTCGCTTGGTTAATAATAAGCATTGATGGCTAGTTTTAATATTGTTCTTAGGTTTCTAGGGTCTTTAGTTTTGTGTTTCTTACTCGTGATTTCCTGTTTTTTATTTCAATGAACGTGCTCCTTGGATTCTCTCCTCTTTTTCTTTTCTTCTCCTGGGGATTCTGTTCTTGTCAGTTTAAAGTTAAATTACACGACATTCCTTGTTGGGCATAAGAGACAAACAAGGCTTGGACTTCAAAGCTTCATCGGGTGGTGGACTCTCCAGGAAATAGAACTCCATGAAAAACAGTAGAAAATGTTGTTGCCAATGCTGTCTGTTATCTGGGTTTGCATGTTCTCCGTTCTTCAACGTGCTTGAAATGTGAAACTTTTAATTATTGTGGGTTATTACGAGTTATTTCCCAACCTTCACCAGATAGCCATGAAAGCAACAGAGCATGCTAAAAAAGTGTTCCCTCTTGAATCTACTTCGAAAGGGAAGTGTTAAACACCTGCAGCCAGTAGTTGTTGTCCTTGCAGAAGAAAGAAAACTGGCTTTGACAGAAACCTCCATCTTTGAAGCCTTTATTCTGGGTCTGTAAAACTTTAGAAGTGCCCTGAGGGTCCCTCCTCATAATTGATGGTCATGATGCTGCACCTAAATTTATTTTAAGACCTAAAAGACTACACCTGTCAAACCAGACCAGGAACAACAGAACAGCAGAAAATACAAAACTTATAAAAGACAACTGATCCACAGCTCACCAAGATTCTGATGTCTTGTTTTTCCCTCAATTTCCCATCTCATACTTACACATCTTAGAGTTAGCACCAGTTTCTCCATGGCATTTCCTTCAGTCCACTTACCATCCATAATGACTATTCTAAATTATTGGTCATTGGATGGTGACAATGACTTCTGCAAAATATGCATTACTCCAACTTGCATCCTTCTTTCAGCGTATCTTAGTGACCAACTTCTAGATATAGGTCTGTATTAAACTAATAAAGTTCAAAAAATAAACAAAAGAAAACACACTAATGGCTTTATCTTTTGTTTAAGGTGGTGGTGACCACCTTTCTTCTTCATTTTGTAGCCACCTGCTATTTATAAAGTATTTGTTGTCAATTTTCTCGTAAGGCAACTATGTAGGCATTCTTTAGACTCTCTTAGAGGTGGTTAGGATCACTCATGTCCCTCTCCTTGGGTCCTTACAATTGTATTTTGACATGTTTAATGCAGGGTATAATAAACAAATCTCCTAGTGGGTCATATGATACATCTATCATTGTAGTTAACATAAAATGGTAAGAGATGGAACAAACTCGAAGCTTGTTAAAGTGATTTCAAATGGGGTGTCAATTCAATGTGGTTAAACATAGTTTTTTCTTAAATTTTTTTTTATGAACTGAAGTATTCACTTATATGATGCAAATTTTTAACATCTGAATACAAAATTTTGCTCTAAGTTGGCCTCCAAAATGGGTTTAAAAAATAGTTTACTTATATCTATTGATATCTTCCATAAGTAAGTTTATTGGTGACCAATTAAAGCTAGATATAGTATTTCAAGCTACACATTCTTAATGAAAGGTATAAGGATATCATTTGACTTCAAATCATAATGAGGAGGTAATTTATTATTTGCTTAAATCTAGCCACTAGAACATCTCATGCATTCAAATGATGCGGTTAAACTTATCCTTCTAAAGGCGAAGGAGTGTGTAGGCAACCATGGATTTAAAGAAGCTGACTCATAGGCCAAAATCAAGAAAATTAGAAGATGTTGGTACAAAGTCGGTTCCCAAACAAGCAAGAGAATTTTTCAAAAGCTTGAGGAAGCAGAAGATGGTTTAGGACAACCGGCCAATATAAGCTCCAAACTACTTCACCAGGGACAGAGATGTAGTATCACCGTCATTTGGTGTAGTATCTAAGGTAGTATCTTTTTGGCCCTGTCCTAGTTGCTCTTCCCTAAAAGTCGTCTCTGCAGCACAGAGCCATGCGGCTGCCAGTTGCTGAATGCTAACTCCTTCCTCTTGAACTCCTCCAGGTGAATGTCAATGGCGTCATACCGAGAACAATATCAACTCTGTCTCCCTCTCGAATGTTGCCATTTGAAGCTGGGGACACAGCCTCTTGCTGAATCAACCATGCACCGAAAAAAGCCTCATACTGGTAAACCAACCTGACGGAAAGGACTCTAACACTTGAAATCTGCATAATCTTTTTTGCCAAGAAAAAGAAGTAAAGTTCCCTTGGCCCATTTTCTCCCCCGCATATCAGATCACGTGGCTCTCTGTGCGATGCTCGATTTGTGGTCTCGGAAGTTCCATGTGATTTGGGCAGCTTTTGTCTCGGCGACAACATTATCAGGCACCGACCAAAGCTGCCTCTCTCTCTCTCTCTCTCTCTCTCTCTCTCTTGTTGACTGCTCCTACGTACAAGTTGTACCGATTCTTTTGGGATTTTCTCTTTATTCGATTGCTTTGACAGTCTTTTAGGGGAAGGGGAGAAAGTTTTACCTCAGAGACTCTCAATGCTCAAATTCAAACCAGTTTAAAGTTGACCTGAGCATTTGTCGTTGCTCAGGTAAACCATTTTCAGGAAACTGAGCTACTGAATATGCAAGGGTAATCCAGCAGATCATACTACCAATTCAAAACGAAGTTAGCTTTTTGGTAGGTAAATAGCAAATGTGAAGGATTTGGATGTCAAACAAGCTGCCCAATGAGTCATATGCATGCCGTATTTATTGCCTAATGGAAGTGTCGACATTTGTTTTTGGAACTCCTTCCATATTTATCTAACACAAGTTTTCTCAGCTACTTTTTACCCTTTCTTTAGAAGAAAAACAAGTAATTTAACCATGTAAAGGGTGCATTCTTTTAAGCTGTAACTGGCCTGGCCATGTAAGGTAAGATCTTAAGAGAAAAGAAAGGTCGTCAAGTCCACTTTTTGCATCGGTCGAATAGAATAAAAGTTGGGAGACTAAAAGGCATGAGAGAGACTGAGTTTGGAATGCTATCATTTGGATTAAGATCCAATCTATCAGCCAAACACTAGCATGGGATTTTAAAAAATATGTATATATCATCTCCTTTACAGACAGAGTGAAAGATCTTTAGAAAAAAATAAAATCACGTCTTTTTATGTATTTTCTGATCATGCCACAATCGATTTGAATACTCAAGTAGTATATAATCAATCTCTAAAATTTTTGCTCATATGGGACGAATGCTTTACGTTGACAAGCAAAATTAAAGTGATTTTTATTAAATACTCAATTCCATATTGGAAAGAAGGACATTTGTAAAGTTTCCTATAAGCTTTAAATACCCCTCTCTCTGATTATAAGAGGTGGACTTGGTTCTCCAAGGTAGTGGTAGAGTTGGGCTTTTTTTTTTGTGTATGTTAACCTAAATTTTATAATTGGGCTAATCTTTTGCTACTAAAATAAATTTCTGACAATAAAGTTTCTTCTTTAACATGGGAAGAAAAAGAAGAAAGAAAGAACTTAATTACTTCTGGTTCAACTCT
This sequence comes from Casuarina equisetifolia, assembly GCA_028551475.1. NCBI lineage: Eukaryota > Viridiplantae > Streptophyta > Magnoliopsida > Fagales > Casuarinaceae > Casuarina > Casuarina equisetifolia. The sequence continues at coordinate 22,765,572 of CM052360.1, forward strand.
GTCCTAACAACTTAAATTGCATGACACAACATTGCCAACAGGGATTCCACACCTGGTCCATTTACTGCTACTGCAACTAAATTTTCCAGGAGAGCTAGGCTGTCATGGATTCTCCTGGATTTGCCTTAAATGGATACCTGAAATTAAACATGGTCTTTGGCAGCCCAGCCTGCAAAACTTTATAGGACCATTATTTACAGTTACACAGAACTGGGTCAGCTTCGCTTCGACCAAATCAACAGTGCAGAAACCAGCGAAACAATCTGTCATAGTTCAGGTTTTTGGAACTACTGATGGTAGTAGTGAAAACAAAGATTAGGTAAGCTTGGATCCTGAGTGTCTCGCATTGGTGACAATAATGGTATAGAGGTATCTTTCGTCACTCTATCTCAATGGAATTAGGTCTTATCTTTGAGTTTTTTATGTGAATGATTAGATAAAGTATTAGAACACCATAACATTTTCATAGACCATCAATCAGAGACTAGATAGGTTGTCTTGTGCTTGCACTGATCAAAAGTTTTAACCAACTCCATTTTCTGAGCATGCTGCACACTTTGATGTTACATGACGTTGATGAAAATGCCTGATCAAATGCATTATTTTCAAACAAGCTTTTCAAAAAGAACAAGGACCACGTTGGCATTTTGAAGCCCCACATTCCTAATCATAGAAATACATTATTGCATGCTATGACAAATTACACTCAGCTTTTGAAGAGATAGTGTCGTGAGTCCTCTAATGTTATCGTACGCCCATTCTTGTCTTCTTCTTTCCACTTAGGTTGCTTGATGGAGCTGTGCATAAGTCATCTATGGAGGCACTCAATCGGCACTCCGAGCCTTTCTTAGTGGCTGCAAGCCGCAACTTGCAACCCCATCGGAAAATCAGGATGGCACTGTCCACTAAAGTCGCCGTTTTGCTGTCTGGAGAGGGCCCGTGGCGATGAAATAGAGGAAGGTGATGATATATTTTTAAGCGTCAAAAGCACATTGCATACGTTAAGCCAGTCACATTGGGCAGGTCCCCCCCCCACTAGAGATATATTTTTCCTGCTCTTCTTATCTCTGGAATGATCGGTTGATGTGCTGTTTTCCATAATTTTTGAGTCTCTCCCTTTTACACGCAAAGTGTAATCCTCTCTTGACCTTTTAAACTAAACCAAACCTAACTCAGATTCTCTCATATTTACAGGCTCTAGTAAAGATGCCTTTCCTCAGTTTCATTCCGAGTTGAAGATACCAAAAACTCTCATCTCTTTTCCTTTCTCAAAAGAAAAAGTAAAGAAGAAGAAGAAAAAAAAAAAAAAGACATTCCAAACTAAAGAAGCCATAAATTGTTAACAGAAGTGAGAGGGCAATAAAGAGAAATTTTTTAACAAAAACCTTTGAACTTGTGTAAATCTATATTAACATTCTTATAGATATAGGTAAACTTCAAATTCATAAAAAAGATAATATTATTGAATGGTCTAAGTTGAATAATTTCAATAAGAAAATATAATTAGAAGATTTAAGGCTCAATTTAAAAATTAGTTTAAGAATTAGATGTTAATTTTTTTATTTAGGATCATGTTTTCAATATATGACTTTTATATTATACATGTACCTTGCATATCAAGTGATATTGTACTTAAAGTTTCATAAAATAAAACATATTCAACTTAAACTTTGATCTCAAGTTAAAAGACTTAAAACTTTCTTAGAATATTAATTTTAAAGTTGAATAAAAACTTTTTTTATTTAAATTTCATCACAAAAAATTATATTACTAATACGATACTTTTATTTTGTACATAAACATGTTATTATAATAAATTTTTAATTTAATATTGTTAAAATAAGAGTTGAAATATCTTCTTATATATAAGTTTATTGTTCTACTTTATGAACCACTTTTATAATGAGATATCAAATTCTTTATACGTATTCTTAAATAATGAAATTCGTATCTTTCAACACTTGTCTTGAACTCAAAGTTTGTAAACTGATCCAACTGATAAGATTCGGATCCTTCGTAGAACAAAACCACTTCACTAAGACAGCTTTTTCAATAAGATATTCTACAACATCTTAGTGTTCCGCAAAGTTGGTAGTATATATACCAAAGCATCGTATAAAGACATTATTATAGAGGCATTGGGTACTTCGGAAGCTTTCTGCACAAATCACATATTTCTAGGGTTTAAGGTGCGGGGCTTCGTTGGTTTCCCACTTCTTGAAGGTTCCCCTCTCTTCTGCAAAAGGACAAGAAGCTCAGGACAAGACAGACAAGACCTTCCTGCTCGTATTTACCAACAACTGTGACAGGAACAGCCGTCACTTTGCCTTCATGGCCATGGAGGCGCCCTGCTTTTCATGCAGTTTTCCCGTGGTTTTACCTTACCTTTTGGGGACGCTTCTAGAGGCAAATCCTTTCCGATTACACCACGGAGAAATGACGCCTCCGAGGTCATTCCAAAGAAGCTAAGAAAAGGGCCACTGCAAAAGACAACGACATTGATGGGTTCCTGTGTTTCAACCTGCTGCAGACAGCGAAAGGGCTTGCTTTTTGCCTGTAGACACGATCGCCTGACTACAGCGTCGCCTTTTACTAATAACATATGTTAATCCAAACATTTATAGGCAACAGGTACTAAATTTCAGTCATTAATAAGACTGAATTTTGATATTAGGATTCATGTTTGGTGTTGGACCCATAAGCACAATAAATCGAAAGCTTTGTAAATTTGCTCAAAGGCTAATCAAAGGGTATAAAACTTGAAGGTTTTGTTTTCATGTTATTTTTTAATATCTTAAGTAATGATACTTCTGATTTATATGGCTCAATATTTGACAACTTCAGTGAGTTAGGTTTCTGATTAATATTTACGAGAGTTTTGAAGTGTTTAATCAAACTGTCTTAATCTTCTACCAAACACTTGGAAGAAAATATGATAGAAGCTCATTGTCGTGACTACAAAACCAACCATAATTGCACAAGTGTATCTCCTACATCACATACATATGAGGACCACTTGGTTGCTATAGTAGTGGGAGATGACTTAAACCGCACTGTTTAATGGTAAGCAAATAATAACGAAAAGGATCCTAAAATAGGGGTCCTTTGACTAACCTTCATAATGTCTGTGCAATTTCCCCTAAAAGACTGTCAATCAAGTGGGTAACATATTTTTTTGTCATTTCCAAAAATTGGATTATGAGCATGTGTTTCTCTTAAATCACTAGCAATTTTGCTGAAGATATGTTTATTATTTCATCCAATATTTTGCATTTTCTTTTCTAGTAATAGGATCAACTTCAACTTAAGTTTTTTTTTTTCTAATTACAAGAGTAAATTTTCTTATAACATATGTATTTAAACTTACATATTTTATATTGACTCTAGAACTTAAAGGTACATGATTCTACTAACTTATCACAGAGTTAATAGGTGTTAACAAAAATTTAATTTTTTTATTAATTATTCTATTATATTAGTCTATGAAATAAAATTTTGGACTAAATGATAAAGACCCATTATTTTGGTTTTTAATATTTTGAACTTCCAAATAAGCACTATTTCACAACATGCCTCAAACATCATCTTTCTACTATGTTTGATTGGTTCATTTGAGTTTGAGCCATAAATTCTTGAAAGATTTTGAAACTATTTAAATCAACTTTATCTGCAGTGCTAAAGATTTACATTTCCAAGACACATAAAAAATGAAGAAACTTCTAATAGTTTAATGCGAGTTAATCCTACCAACAACAAATTTCGTTTCTTTTTCTGGGATCAGATTGAAGAACAGTAACAGAGTAATACAGGGCAAGAACAACAGTTGAAACAATGAAAAGATTGTCTTTTCTTAAAAGCAAGTAAGACTTCTGGTGGTTGGTCGGTGATTTTTATGAACATTTTGAGGAGTATGTTTGAGGAGGGAGTTGAAACAAGCCCGACAAGTTATCGGAAGAAGTCATCCTTACTGTGTCCAAGCGCCCCCCGCTAACAAAAAGACACGGTCTTTACAAACCCGAGGCGTCAGGGGTTTGAAAATGTTGGCAGATTCGAGAGAAGTATATTAATAGCCAACGGTACATACTAGGGCTCATTACCTTCTCTGAGCCCTTCGGTTCTGTTCCCTTGCTGTTCATTCACGGAGGGAAGACAGGGACGGGATGGGGAGGCCACGGTGCTATCTGGATATTAGCATAGGAGGAGAGCTTGAAGGGCGGATTGTGGTGGTGCTCTACAACGATGTGGTGCCCAAAACGGCTGAGAACTTCAGGGCTCTCTGCACTGGCGAGAAGGGCATTGGGCCCAACACTGGTGTGCCTCTCCATTACAAGGTCTTTTAGTTTTCTTGGAAGAAATATGGGTGTTGATGTTCGTGTTTATGCGTTTAACGGATTCGGTCTGAGTTGGGTTTTGTGTTTTCGGTAATGAAAACGCTGTGCTGTCCTTGATCGTAGAGGAAAGTGATGGGATTTTTGTTTCGGAGTGTGTCTGGTGTTTATGAATTTTATGTCTTTCTATTTTGCTTGTACGTGTACTTGGGGCTTTCTTCGGGTCTAGGATACGTATTGGGGATGAAGTTAGCTTTGTCGTTTTGCTTTGAGATGAAGGGGGTGTTCTTGGGATAGACTGAGATGAAGGATTTTTTTCTGTTTGGATCATGTTTAGCTCTTGCATCTCTGTACTGGCTGCGGAAACTTCAGATGTCATTGAGTTGTTTAGGTGATGAATAGGTTTCAATGGCCTCAATTCTGGAAAGAAGCGATGCGCTTTTGGATTTGTTAATAAGCTGATTAAATCTTGCAAACCTTTAATGCATGTATCAATCTATTACTCTGTCATTGTTAGTTTGGATTTGTTATTATTAACTTGTTGGAAATTCCATGGCCTGTGTAATTCTCGTTTCAAGGTTGCATTTATTGAAAACGTCGTCAGTATTGGAGACTCGTTAAAAAGAAATTGAAAAGAAATTATTCCGATATTTACTTGTACAAGTCTCAGCCCACCACAACAAGAAGCATAAGCACAGTAAGATGACTGTCTATCTGCAAAAGGTGTGGAAAACTGGACGCCATTTATGCTTTAATTTGCTGTGGCTGACCTGTGCTTGAAAAATTAGGGCTGTTGTTCCTTGTGGTCTTTAGGAGCAAATGCTGACCATATGAGAGGATACTTTTTCAAAGTAGGGTCCTAATTATGTGTATTAGTATATATGATAATTGGTCCTGGCTTAGGTTGCACGGAGATGTGTGGGATTGTCGTAGATCCTAGTCTTTTTCTCTTGATTAGTTCTTTCAGGTTCATAAGTTTGGACAATTTTGTAGCTAATCATTTCTGGCATCAAATAGAAAGCTTCTGTTCTTATCTTCTCAGCAACTTGTTTATTTATTTGTATACCATTGATTGTATTCCATTTTTGAAGTCTTCAGTGATGGATATCTTAATCGATTTCCAACTTATGGAGTTTATTATTCCAGGGAAGCCGTTTTCATCGTGTTATTAAGAGCTTTATGGTGCAAGGAGGAGATATCTCTGCTGGCGATGGTACTGGTGGGGAATCTATTTATGGCTTGAAATTTGAAGATGAGAATTTTGAATTAAAGCACGAAAGGAAAGGAATGTTATCTATGGCAAACTCTGGTCCTAACACAAACGGGTCTCAGTTTTTTATCACAACAACACGCACTTCTCATCTAGATGGAAAACACGTTGTGTTTGGGAGAGTTGTTAAAGGAATGGGGGTGGTGCGATCGGTTGAGCATGTTACAACGAATGATGGTGACTGTCCTGCTGCTGATGTCATAATCGAGGACTGTGGAGAAATTGTTGAGGGGGAAGATGATGGAATATCTAACTTTTTTAGAGATGGTGATATTTATGCTGATTGGCCAGCTGACTTGGATGAGAGTCCGAATGAGCTCTCTTGGTGGATGAATGCTGTTGATTCAGTGAAGTCTTTTGGCAATGAACATTACAGGGTAATTGCTGTCAGTTGCACTTCTGGCTAATGATGTAATTTACAAAATTACTTTAGAGGGATTCAGAGTTAAAATCTTCCCAAGATAAAAAGGAAATTTGCACTTCAGGCTAATAATGTGGTGTTCTTTGGCTTCAGTACTTTCTTTCCCTTTTAGAGGTTAAAATTTTTCCTGCGTTTTACAAAAATATGTGAATTTTCATCTACAGAAACAAGACTACAAGATGGCTCTTAGAAAGTATCGGAAGGCTTTGCGCTATCTGGATATCTGCTGGGAGAAAGAAGGAATTGATGAAGGTGTTGTATCCACTTTTCTCAGAGAGTTTATTCTTGCATTGAGAATGATGTAAAAATGTTAGAAATTACACAAGGTTCAGTTTTTTATTTTACTTTGTGACTGCAGAGAAGAGTTCATGTTTGAGGAAGACAAAGTCACAGATTTTCACTAACAGCTCTGTAAGTGATGTTTACGCTATGATTGTAGATGATAATTGAGCAACAAGATATCTGCTGACTTATCTATTGATGTTATCAAAATTTTGGCCAATCTTGCCTTGAACTCCTAATTATTTCTTGTAAATGGCGTTATTAATAAGTAGAAGTTTCTGTCTTTCCTTCGATTCCTATGTGTTATTTATATAAAGTCAACGTCCCACAGAACTTGCAATGCTGGGTTCCTTCTTTTTGAGTCCCAAATCCTTTATTTATGAACAGCATATTCAAATAGTTGTCTTGAAAAGGTAATTTTCCACATTAGAAATGTCATTCTAGTAATTTTATTTGGAGTCTTGGTTGAATTGACGTCTAGATAGTCTTTGATTGATTGCATCCATAATGAGATGAATGTGTGATTTAGGTCCATTAAACATCGCTGACAAATTAGATCTTTGCAACTATTGCTTTTCCGTTGGCTGAAATGTCCCCACGTTAGTTAGTTTATCAACGCTTTAATCCTTTCGCAATCAAGGCCATACGGCTATTTGTTATTCTGTAAATGTTTCATCGTATCTTTCAACATCCAAAGATGATTTTGTTTATTTAACAGTTGATACGTTATGTTGTTTTAGGCTTGTAAATTGAAATTGGGAGATCTGAAAGGAGCTTTGTTAGACACCGAATTCGCTATTCGTGATGGAGATAACAATGTCAAAGCCTTGTTCCGCCAAGGTCAGGTTGGTATCTTCCTTCCGTAAGCATTAGTATCACCAAAAGGGTGGGAACTTTCAAAAAGTTGGTGTGAGCTAACCCCTGCCATGGCAAATTTTGTTGAGATGCTCATTCTATCATTCCATCTTTGTACATCTTGTACTTTGCAGTTTTTCTGTCCCATATTTCCATGTTATCATTTTTGTCCTCCTGGATAATCTTCTTTTTCATCCATGGCTAAGCACCTAAAATGTTGATAAGTATGCCTCATTTTGATTTAGAAGTTTTTGATTTCGGATATCTTGTCTTTGTGCCCACAACCTTATTTGGAGCCCTTAAATTTTGTCGTTAATTATACTATACACCCTTTATGCATAATGCTGGCGCACATATCTTTGCGAGTATATTATGCCTTTTCTGGTTCTTGTAATAGTGGTCCTTCTGGTTTATCAGGCATACATGGCTCTTAATGATGTTGATTCTGCTGTTGAAAGCTTCAAGAAGGCTCTGGATTTAGAGCCAAATGATGGTAAGTGTCTCAGGCCTCAATCAAATCCCCCCCCTTTTTTTTTTGGCCTGGGCAATTCTCTCTTCAGAAGCTTGACTCTGAAGTTTAATTCAAGTGCTTTATGGATCTTAACATGGAGTATCTATATTATTTGTGAACTGAAAATTTAAACCATTCTGTATGAATTTTCTGCCCACCACTTTGGGAATTCTGTGTTTTAGCCTCTTGTACTGAATTTTTTAGAACTTCTTGAGAGCCTACTTTATAATTGTTGTTTTGTTTTCAGCTGGAATAAAGAAAGAGCTTGCTGCAGCTAAGAAAAAGGTTAGTACACAAAGCAAATTGTATATTTCTACTTGAAATATAGTTTTAAGGTGGATTTAGTTTGATTATTTGTTAATTTGTTTCAGATTGCTGATAGACGTGATCAGGAGAGAAAGGCATACAGCAGGATGTTCCCATAGCAGATTGGCATTCAACTCGTACGTTAGACTCCTTAAAATATGTCTCTGGTGCTTGTTATGTTTGGGAATTCTTTCTTATGAGCTTTATCCTTTCGCTTTCCAGGCTTTGCCAAGCCAGCTGAGGAGAATAAGCAGATCCTTCACACCAATTACAATTGTACAAAATTGAGGACTGTGAGCAAAATTGTTAGGTCTTTGTTATCAGGAATGTGGCCGTAAAACTATTGAACTGGCAAACAGTGATGAGCTATTCCATGATAAAGATTTGAAGGGAGCAGTTTTGTTTTCGTAAGCTTTTGGACTTCAAAAGTTTACAAAGTCCCCTTGGATGCATTTCAGTGGTGCCATGTATTATGAACTTGGATCAGTCAAAATATGCTGCACGATTTGCATCATTTTGTGGTTTGAATCTGATTTTGTAGAAGTAGATTGAAACAACTTGACTTGGTACTTACAATTATTATTTAGCATTACATCAGATGTTTAAATTCTGTTTCTATATATGTTCATAAGATTAAGTTAACTTGATTGCTAGCCAAGTAGCTCAAGTGATGGGTTGGTGGAAACTTTAACCAGAAGGCCTTAGATGTGACACATGGCGAGCATGAGTTGCATACATACATTATAATTAAACACAAAAATTAAGTTAACTTGAGAGTCATATGGGCTTTGGAGATCCTGCAATGTTTTTCAATCTCATCCATTAATTCCATCCACTCACCATGTTCTAGACATACATATGCGGGAAAAACATACCAACATTCCGGGGAAAAAGTAGGTACCAATTCATAAATGGCACTTCTTTGTATACAAAACACGGTAGAGAGCTAGTCGCGTTAAAGCTCATTAAGATACATCTGCTAGGCACTCAAAAAACCAACTACATTGTTGGATGCAATATGATGTTGCTTAAGAAGGAAAAAATGTGGTATTAAAGGAAGGGTTACAAATTGTAGTCATCAAGCCCCAGATCCCTCAGCGCATCACTTGCAGCATTCTTACAGCTCTCATGGCTTTGCTTGGCTTTCCTTAGATGTTTCTCGATACCATGATTAAGGAGAAGCGTTCTGTCCACAGATTATAGTTTCATTAAGGTTGAAATTTACTACTTCTAGCAGTATGCAAAAAATCAAGACCATTGAAGAAAAAGGAAAAAAAGAAGACTAAAAGTGCGTCATATGATAGACCGTGTAGTTGAGAAGACTGACCTGTTTTCTGGGTTTCTAACTACAAGATTCCGGATCATGAGGCAGGAATTTCTTTGCATTGGTTGTGCCGCAGGGAACTTCTCCATGGCTTGAATCGCAAGGTCCCCAGCCCCAGCTTCGATGGCACGGGATGCATTTTCTGGTGATCTTAAGGAGAGTACTGTAATAATAGCCATTACCTGTACGATAATGAGGATTATTAGTTAAAATAACACGATCTCTGTAAATATAGTACATAACAAATGTGCATGTCCAGTCAGACAAGAAATCCAGTTAATAGCAAATCATCAGGAGCGATGTTCACAACCAACCAAACATAAATATGTACATGTCCAGTTCAACATGTACAACAAATGTGCTTGTCCAGTTCATAGCAAATCGTCAGGAGTGATGTTCACAACCAACCAAACATAAATATAGTCAGTTACAATTTTCGGCACACGAGTAACACTCCCTGCTATGAAATTGAGCAGTAAGTTATTTGCTTGAAGAATAACAAGCATAACATGAACTAGAAAACAAGGCGATACAAGTACACAACAAAATTTGTGGAAGGCAAAACTGTCATCTCAGCAGCGTTCATTATGCCGCCATTTGGATGGGACATTACATTGATTACAGGTGTTATAATAATGCAGCCACTTGGATAAGAGTAGCAAGTTCCTTACCTCTTGCAAGACAGAAGGGTCATCGGCGAATCTGGCCGAGAGTTTGATTAGCCTATCAAAACCCCCCCTTGCAACAATGGCGGCCTTGTTTGCGTCACTTCCTGCCAACTAATCGAATAAAACACATAAGAGGTGCTCAAATGCTCTAACAAGCAGCATTAACTGTCACAATATGGATTTTAAACGACTCATACGGAATAGAAAAACTTTCTTTTGCTGTGGAGTGGAGACTATTTGGCCGTGCCTCCACACAGGAAGTCATCCGCCAATATCCAGTTAACAGAAACCTTCATGATTAAGAATTCTAATAATTCACATTTACTAGGTAGTGCAGAACATCTGCTGTATGCTTCAGAATACTTGAAAATTGGGATGAGTAAGTTCAAAAATATCTTTCGAGCACAACAATATCCAGAATTAATTTTTTTCCCCTGTTCTGGCATAACAGAAATTCCTACCTACATAAATCAATAACTGATTCTTATACACAGTACCAATCACTGCAGTTGATAAATCAATAAGACAGATATTAGAAGTCCATACAAGAGAATTACGCTCTGTCCCTTGTATTAAGCTCATCCAATAGAATTAACATCTCTACAATTGGCTATGTTTCCAAAAGGATTCTTTGAAGTACCATATACTCACCTAGGAGTTAAGGTAAACCATACAATATATAATCTTATAATGGCTTAATAACCAGGCTACCAACTTTTAACTTTACTCACGTGCATTACTTGTGCAAAAGAAGGTAATCAAGCATAACTGGAAGTATATGATGGAAAAATGATCTCACACAGCTGGACCACATAAGAAACAAAATTGGAACCAGAAACACCACCAACCTCTTCTGCCACTAGACTTTAGTTTTGACACATGTGCTTGAAATAAAGAAAAGCTAAAGCTCTCTTAAAATGATGACCTGAACATACCTTGGATAACAAAGAACAGCAAGCTTTAGCAACAAGTTTATTGCTTTGTTCACCACTGACATCAATACATTGGAGAGCTACATCAATTCCACCATTTTCAGCTATGGATTTACATATTTCATCCTGCACAAAGACAATTTAAGAATTAACAACAAAGCCAATAAGCTGATACTATCTTGTACAAATCTTTAGTTTTCTCGACAGTACTTGTTAGTCACTGAATAGGCCATCATAAATTAGGTACAACATAATTGTAGCTAAAAATACACCTAATATATAACTGCAACGGTTATATTCTGAACAATCATAACTGATATAGATTTAATGACAAAAAAGAAGATAAATAGAACGTCATTGAGTGAACTCCAGGAATCAATTTCTTACTGCAAGTGATATTGTAAGTTGTTATTGATTCAAATCTAGAAGAAAACCTTACAAAATAAAACCTTTTGGTTGTTGATGGTAAAAGACAAATCATGCACCAAAATGGGATTAAACTCGCAACCTAACCCTCCATCCACTGGTTTCGAGGAAAGCATTAACTGTTTGACTGAAATATCATTTCCTAATGACTGAAATATCATTAACCTTGGCATCTTGTCGGATTTGGATAAACTTACATTTACAGCAACAGCCTTTAAAGCAATGCTTGCCGAAACTAGACCGGTGGAGCTAAGCCCTGCCTGTAGTGAATCCACAAGAGCTCTTGCCACTCCAATTTTTGCAAAATTTCGTGCATAACCATAAACCTGGAATATGAATGTATATCCCAAAGTTGCTTTACAGAAAAGTGTAGCAATTCAAGCATAATATAACAGGAAAAGGAAATTTATTACCTTTGAATATGTTATCAATCAATTTGTCATTGACCTATGGAATTAACACACTTTGTTGGCTATGTTATTTCATCATCTTAGATGTGGACAGTAACAAAAACTTATATGAGATACTTGAAGGGGAGGATTACATAAATAAGGAAAATGATCCCACAACATAATTTTAATAAATCCAATGGTTACTATAACTATCACTACTGTCATTATTAGTATTATGACGCTTATTAGTAGTATTATTACTATTGTTCTTAACATGTTTATTATTATTCTTCAAAATTCCTACATAACACGATGAATTTCCTACTAAATTGTGATTAATCCATTTTGTTTAAACAAGCCCTAACAGCACAACATCTACTACATAATGAATTTTTAAGAGTCATTGCACTGTACAAAGATTAGAAATGCATTCTTATGAGTATTTTACTTACTTGGGAAGCCACAACACGATTATCATCTGGTGTTAACAGAACACGTATGGCATCATACAAGCTACAGATGCTGCCTTTACTTGGCCCACTTGGGTCACTCAGTACTTGCAAGATAAGCTCATCGATTTTCAACTCCATGAATGACTCTTTGACAACCTCATTTCCAGTCGAGACTGCAGCAACTATGGCAAAACCATTATTCAAGATGTTTACATTTTGGCAGTGATCATTCAGAATGCCCACCACAGTTGCTGGTCCACCATTAGTCCGAAATGTTTCTGTACTTTGAAGATCTGTGCATGAGAAGGATACACATGAAAGACAGCAATTTAGCAGAATACAGATATATCTCATTACAACATAAGACAGAGAGCCATTTAACATTTTGGAAAAGCTAATCTCTCTTCTAAACACGATCAGTAATGTGCTGACGCTTATGCCATTATGTTCACACCAATATGCAAAGCTTTGTCTAATAAAACTTTCAAACTGAGAGTATTCAAACCCAAGCATATGACAAGTTATCAAATTGTAGTATCAAAAATCACAATCCCACCTCTTACGATAATTTACTAGCAATAAAGGATAAAACAACCAAAAGGAAAAACAACTTCTGCATTCACATATTAACCAATTTTTGGATTTTCTTTCTCACCAAAGCCAAAACCAAAGTGTGGGTACCACACATTTCAGGATAATTAACAAAGAGACGAATACCCACTAGACCTTCCCACCTAATCATCTTATGGTCTGATCTGTGCACACAAACTCGGCCAAAATGTTTCCAACATCATCTTCAACAATGATAAAATCATAACTAATCAACCATAGCGAACCTAGTATCTCTCCCAATCTAAAACAGCAAGAAATAAAAACTATAACCTACCGAAGAAACAAACATTATACCATGAAGAAGTGAAGCAAATGTCTTCAAAGCCGAAACGAGAACATTCTCGCTCTCGTTTCGAATCTTCGAGCAAATAGAGCAAAGCAATTCCACACCGCCATTCCTTGTCGCTATGGCCACATTCCCTGATCCTTGGACCTCACACAGCTCAGTAAGCTTATCAAGCAATTCAACCGTTTCATCCAAATATTCTTTGCCAATTTGATCCTTTAGATCAGAATCCAACTGCTTCAACCTATCCAAACACTGTATCACAGGGTTCTCCTTCACACCGCCCTCCCCTGGAACGCACGTTACAATTCCTGCAACACACAATCACGGGAAAATTAACTCTACTTTAAGCTATGTCTTCTCTTGCCAAGAAAAGTGATTTAGAGAGAATATCATTCCATTTTCTTTCTGATTTTCCAACATTCTCGCAGGAAACAAGCCGAGAGAAATAAACAACACAAGATTTTGAGAGACCGACCGGAAAGATCGACGCCCTGGAGAGTCAGGGTTTCGATGGCATCCTGGAGTGCCTCGGAGGGGTCCATCCCGAGATCGTCCATGTTTTCTTTCACCAAATCGTCAAATGCTTCCTGCGAGATCGTACGGGTAGCCTTCGCCGACGTCTTCGGTGGCCCCATCGGTGCAGCAACCACTCCGATCCGAACAGTGCTGGAGATGAAGAGCAAGAGAGTGATCAGGCGGCGAAACGCCCTTTTTGCCGATTTGAAATCCGAAACAGAAAAATGAGTGTGCCCGAGGAAGAGACACAAAACGACTTGCCGTACGAGGGTGAAACGATCCTCAACCGTTGTCCTTGGTTTCCTTGCACAGTTCCTTGGACGACGTGTAGTACACATTAAAGCTTTTGGTTAAGGAAACAGGAACAATACTCTCCAAAATTTTTATTAATAATAATAAAATGAGGCATAATAACTATACTGTATATAAATACAAAGGATATAGCATAAAATCATTAAGTAAGGAAATAAATATATTTTTTTTCTTTTGTTTGCTATGTAAGAAAATGTTAAGGATAAAAAGTTTTACAGAGAAAAAAAATATTTGACTAATAATTAAACATGAAAAATGTTAGTTAACCGAAAAAAAAAAAGAAGTTATTTTTTGAATTAATTTTTTTTAGAGGAAAAGATGTGGGAAATTTTAGTGTCTCGAACATGGAACTTCTTGGTTCTAAGCTGCCTTAGTTTCAATTGAACTAAGGCTTTATTACTTGAATTAGACTTTTGGACTAAATATCTAGACTTTTTAATACTTTTATAAAAAGAATTATTTTTATATGCCAAGGTTTTATGAGTTTTTTTTTTTGTGCTATCATGGCATCATCTTGACGTCATGAAAGGCATAAGCTGTTGTTAGAACTTGGTCTCTCAGCCGCCGTTGGACAATCTAATTCTGTTAAAGCACCATTCCTTCGTTAATCTCCGTTGAGCATTGACTTCATTGGAAAGATGGATGATGGTGAATGATTACAGCAGTTTTGGCTGACCTTCTCCGTCGAAACAAGATTTTCCCCCTCTTTGACCAACCCACTACTGCTCGAAGCTCTTGGGTATTTGGTAACAGTCCAAAACACCAAAAAAGACTAGCCAATTCGATATTTGATGATCTTTTCTGTTGAAAGAGTTCAATGCTAATCAAATTTGATACAAAAGTATGAGTATTTTGCAATTATATGTAGAAAATTTTTAAATAAAATAAAACAATGTGAAAATTTTATTGTTAACAATTTTTCCTTAAAATGGGATGCTATTGCTGCCTTTCGAGAACATTGAACTTCATGACCTTGTGTATGGTGGGTCGAGTCATGGAAAACGTTGAGCTTAACGAAGCACTTGCCTTTGATTTTTCAGTTTTCTACCAACCAAATACTGGAAGAGGTCCATTTAGCCGATTTCCACACCCTTTCCCACCATTTTCACTCTTCCTCTCCTCTCTTTAAATACCCCTTAACTCGTCTTCTCCATCCCAACATCTGGTTTTACAATCTCTTCCTTGGCATTCCTCAGCTTCCGTAACTTGTTCCTTTGTAGGGCTGTATGGGTGGTTTCACTTCTGCTCAGTGCCTCATCCTCCTGATCGTGACTGCCTCCGTGTTGGCAGTCTGTACGGCCAACAAGGATTGGCAGTGGAGCTATAATAATAGCTGGCCTTACAGAGGAGGCTCCAATCACCCAAAACACACACAAGCTCCAAAGAAGATCATCGTCGGCGGTTCAGAGGGCTGGCACTTCAACTTCAGCTACGCTGATTGGGCTCTCAAAAATGGTCCTTTTTACCTGAACGATACTTTGGGTGAGTCCACATTCCTTGTTCATCATCTCTATTTGTAATTTCGTTTTGTTGACAATATGGTTGTTGCAGTTTTCAAGTATGCTCCACCAACCGACAATACAACGATCCCTCATAGTATATACCTGCTGCCAAGCCTTCGAAGCTACTCGACGTGCAACTTAACAGGAGCACAGATGCTGGCCAATGAGACACAAGGAGATGGGGAGGGCTTCGAGTTCGTGCTGACAAAGTGGAAGCCTCACTATTTTGCATGCGGTATGCACGATGGCGCCCATTGCAAATTTGGACAGATGAAGTTCTTTGTGTTGCCAATGCTTCATTCGTATTGGTAATTGATGGAGAAAGTGACGACGGGAGCTTATTTTTTGTTGCATTAATATTTTGTTTGCTGTTGAATAAGAGTCAAATCTCCATTTTTTTGATCCGTTTCCTTATACACAATGAAACAAGTTCTCTAATCTTGAGAGATGACAGCGAATAAATATACCTGTTTTGACTTGATATATATGCTGGACAGAGATGTTCTGGTCTTGTATCCTTCTTTTTCCTTATAGTAATGGATATGGTTGAATCTTTCGAAAACATATGTTGCAAGCGCATTCTTAATTCCTTTTTAATGTACTCTTAGCTCTTTGAGGCACCATGCATGTTATGTAAGTGAAAAGAAGTGTTAAAATATTTGATGTTATATGACAATCTATGCTTAATCAAACTCTCTATTTGAAATAACTTATTTGTATGTTGGAAAAGAAAAAATTAACCTAGTTTAGACTTTTGTGAAAAAGCTTGTCACTATATGCAAGTTGCCATTTCTTTTAATTTCCTTCAAACTCTAAAAGAAAGTAGAACCTATCTCTAGTTGACTTAGTATTACAATGTTAAAAAAAAAATGCTTGAGGAGCTGCCTACAGTTGAATTTTTTTTCGGAGTTGTATGAGTCTTCCGATTATCATTCTGATTTTCTTCCTCCAGGTTGAAAGAGTGTAGAAAAACTGAAGTCTTCAGCGTGGCAAATTTTCAATCTTGTACTAAGTTAGGAAAGTTCTTAGGAAGCTGAAACAGATGAAAGGTGGGGTGACAACGATCAAAATCCTAGGTCAGGTGATCGATGTTATAGTCATATTACAGCTGAAAAGTGTATTTCCAAAGGAATTGACAGACTAAGGCTACATCGAACGCAACAAACAATTTAGTACACGTTTGTATACAGTATTTGTTGACTTTGGAATTATGGAGAATCTAATACATAGACTAAATTGTTTTGGTAAACATTAGGTTTTTGGGAGTAGCGTGATTGATCAGGTAATATTAGTGATAAAAGGTTTCGTGTGCTAATGTGAATTTGTTGTGCCGATGACAAAGGAAATTCGAAAAATTGTTTGATTTATTTATATGCCAAATATTTTTCTAAAGAAAAGAGTATTTAAATTCATTAAAAATATCATGCACGGATTCATTGGAATAAATTTGAGTTTGGTACTTTGTTTTGCGGATCCCTAAAAGCGTAGCCTGTTAAATATCTCTGCGGTGAAACTATTTCAATACCGTGTCATGGATTCAACTTGTATATCGGGCACATTATTAATTCTTTGTTCTTAAATATAGCTTGATTTTGTAATTAGTGTTTTAATTATGAAAACCCTGATTAAGGAATTTGGGCTTATAATGTAATACTATTTGATTGTGAAACTAGAGTGTTTTATGTACTATTGTGAGTTATATTGACGTCTTGAGGACATGAGTTCGTAGAAATTTTTTTAGGTATGGAAAAATTTGTTTAAAAATTGACAAAATTGTGTAAATCTCTAGTTTGTTTTTAGCAAAAAGATCCACTAATTGATTGATTAGAGGATAGTTGATTGTGTATCGATTTTTTTTTCTAGATCCTCATTCTTATTTTAATATTGTAAGATCATCTATTTGATTGATGTATGTAGTGAATCCAACAATGAGCTATGAGGCCGAAACTTATTGGTGTGATGGGCTTAATTACTTTTGGATTGTGATATTCCACCTTGCTTTTGAGTTGACATCCTAGTAGCATCTCTACAATAAGATAGTCTCTAGGTGGCCTTAAATTGTTGGGCACCCCCTTACTTTGGTTCCAACCCCCTTAGAGGCCTTACACATGATTGTTTCACACCCAACTAAACTCAAATTGCATGTGCTCACACCAGGGTTCAAACTTGAAAGATGATGGTTGGTTCTAATACTAGTTGTAATAAACCTAACTATTGAGCCAAAAAGGCCTAAATCTACGAATAAAATATGCTCAATTACTTTTGGACCGAGATATTTCACCTCACTTTTGAGCCAACATCCTAGTGGCATCTTTACAATGGCCCACTCTTTAGGTAGCTTTCAATTGTTGGGCACCCCTTACTTTAGCTCCTACCCCTAAGGCCCTACACAAGACTACTTCACACCTAGCAAGACTTAGGTTGCATATGCTTCTACCAAGATTCAAACTTAAGAGGTGATGGTTGGCTTTGATACCAATGATAACAAATCTAAGTATTAAGTTAAAAATCCTAAACATATTAGTATGATATACTTAATTATCATTAGCACGTTTATGGTTTTTGACTTAATAGTTGAGTTTGTTACAATTGATATTAAGGTCACATCCTACATCCTAAGTTTAAATCTCAATGGAGTATGCTTGGAATAATTCTAGTGGAGCCTAAAATGCCAACAAGGAGGCAAGAAAAGGGTGAGCCATGCAAGTTTGCTAGAGTGTATTATTGCCTTAGAGTATACTACTAAGGGTGCTGGCTATAAAACGTAGTTGACTGTAAGGATCCTAAATGAAATAGTCCATGGCTTACTATTAGATCTAAGTATTTTGACATGATGGTTGAAGATCGTAACAATTTGATACATGCATTAGTACAAAGGTTAAGGTAGAAGTCTAGCCATTAATAAGTTAGCTTAAAACCTATAAGTCAAAGTTAAACACCAAAAGGCCATGAATATATTACGTAGCTTAACCCAAGATAGAAATGTTACTCATTGAATACGAATGACATGTGGATTGCCTCAAAAGGGTGGAAGGGGCTTAATGAATCCATTTATTTATTTATTTTTGATGAATATGTGAGTTTATTCATTAAAGAATAAAAAAGTACAAAAGCTTAAGGATATACCTCAACATTTTAATTTTTTAAGAGAAAATTAAATGTAAAATCCTCCAACTATGATACAATAAAACATTTGTTGGAGAGAGTTTGATATTCCTAAATAGAAACACCCTTCCACATACCATTTTCCTAATTCTAGCTAATAAAATTGGTATTTCAATAGCCTTATTTTGAAAATATTTGTAATTTCGTTCAGATCATATACAATACATGTAAGCTAAGAAAGAAAGTTTAAGAAGTTTTACAGCCAAATTTTTGCCTTTCGTTGCTTTAACCATCTATTACAGTTCAGAATTCCAATCATCAATGTTCTTACGTATATCTTGTTGTGTAAGTATACTCCTCCATATTTGCCTAATCCAAGGACATTGAAAAAATAAGTGAGACCTACTTTCCAATTGAGAACCACATAAATTTCAAAATAGGTTAATAGAGGGAAGCCATCGTGATACCACATCTGCTATAGGAAGTTTATATTTACATATGAGCTATTTAATAAAATTATATTTGTTAATTCCACTTGACAATATCAAGTTGTGCCATTCAACCTCAATATTAACTTGATG
Source organism: Casuarina equisetifolia (assembly GCA_028551475.1). NCBI lineage: Eukaryota > Viridiplantae > Streptophyta > Magnoliopsida > Fagales > Casuarinaceae > Casuarina > Casuarina equisetifolia. Next base: position 22,784,656 of record CM052360.1, read on the forward strand.
CAAATCATTATATGTCTCTTTACAACAATAAGAAAGTCTAGATAGTATAGATATGAGAATTGGTCATAATTTAAGAAGACCTCTCTAACTCCATGCCATATTTCCTTTGAGGTTAAGATGCATAATTGAAACTGCCTACATTTAGTACTATAAATCTATCTACTCCATAAAGATGAGCTTGGATAATTGATGAGATTTCAGAGTGACCTCTTCAATAAAACCTTATTCCACACTTTAAGATCTAGTAGTCTAAGTCCTTCATTTTTAGGTGAACAAATAATTTGTTAAGCAATCTTATGAGTTTTATGATCCACAGAATTCCTCACTCATAGAAAGTGTTTAATCTTCTTCTCAATTTCATAAATAATTTTCTTTGGAAGAAGGAACAGTTGCATCCAAAAATGAACCCATTCATTTTATGATAGTTTTATATGCAAATAATCCAACGTCACTGTGTGAGCCAAAGTCTAATGAGTTCTTAGCCATTAGTTCTGACTTCTCTTCCACGTTTCCCCGTCTGTTCAATTAAAGACCAGTCCTTTCTAAATTTCTGGGTCAACTTAGCACTTTAGAAAGAGCGCAAAATAATGATGACAGTTTTGGCTAACCCAATCTTCGTCGAAAGAAGAATTTCCTTCCACTTTCCCTAACCCCGACCCATTCCATCAATAAAACATACTTTACACCCCGTTGCATATCTGTTAATGGAATGTTTTAGTGCTTTGGTAATGTTGTTTGTAGTTTTGCTTTCCCAAGTTCTGCTCATTGTTTTTTCCAGAATACTATTGGTTATTGAAGTATGTCTCATTGAAGGTACAGCTAGTTTTCAATGTTTCAATATTTCACCCACCACATCTAGCAAAAGGAGTCAACTTGGCGGTTTTGCACTACCCATTCTTCCTCTTTTTTCCCCGCTCGCCATAAGTACAAAAGAGGTGGGTAGTTTGATGTTCTTTTTCCTGTGAAGGGGTTGGTATTGCGCCTTTCGGATAGGCATGTTTCATGGAGGAAACAGCAGAAAAAGGGAAGTCAGAATGGAGCGTTGAGTCATGAAAAACATTGAACTTAATGGAGCAGACTTTGGTTTTTCAGTTTTCTACCTACCAAATACAGGAAGAGGTCCACTTAGCCGAGTTCCACACCCTTTACCACCATTCTCACTTTGCCACTCCTCTCTTTAAATACCCCTTAACTCGTCTTTTCCATCGCAACATCTGGTTTTACAATCTTTTCTTTGGCATTCCAACGCTTCCTTAAATTATTCCTGCGAAGGGCGGTATGGGTGGTTTCACTTCCGCTCAGTGCCTCATCCTGATCGTGACTGCCTTCGTGCTGGCAGTTTGTACGGCCAACAAGGATTGGCAATGGAGCTATAATAGTAGCTGGCCTTACAGAGGAGGCTCCAGTCACCCGAAACACACACAAGCTCCAAAGAAGATCATCGTCGGCGGTTCAGAGGGCTGGCACTTCAACTTCAGCTACGCTGATTGGGCTCTCAAAATGGTCCCTTTCACCTGAACGATACTTTGGGTGAGTCCACATTCCTTGTTCATCATCTCTGTTTGTAAATTCGTTTTGTTGACAAAACGGTTGTTGCAGTTTTCAAGTATGCTCCACCAACCGACAATACAACAATCCCTCACAGTGTATACCTGCTGCCAAGCCTTCCGAGCTACTCGGCGTGCAACTTAACAGGAGCACAGATGCTGGCCAATGAGACACAAGGAGATGGGCAGGGGTTCGATTTCGTGCTGACAAAGTGGAAGCCTCACTATTTTGCATGCGGTATGCACGATGGCGCCCATTGCAAATTTGGACAGATGAAGTTCTTTGTGTTGCCAACGCTTCATTCGTATTGGTAATTGATTGAGAAACCGACGACGGGAGCTTATTTTTGGTTGCTTTAATGTTTGTGTACTGTTGAATAAAAGTCAAATCTCCAATTTTTTGATCCGTTTCCTTGTACACAATGTAACGAGTTCTCTAATATTGAGAGATGACAGTGAATATATATACCGGTTTTGACTTGATATATATCTTAGACAGAGATGTTCTAGTTTTGTATCCTTCTTTTTCCTTATTGTAATGGATATGGCTGAATCTTTCGCAAACATTTGTTGCAAGCCCATGCTTAAATTCCTTTTTAATATACTCTTAGCTCTTTGAGGCACCATCCATGTTATGCAAGCAACAAGAAGTATTAAAATGTTTGATGTAATATGACAATCTATGCTTAATCAAACTCTCTATTTGAAATAGCTTAATTGCATGTTGGAGAAAGAAAACATTAACCTGGTTTAGACTTTTGTGAAAAAGCTTCTCAAATATGAAAGTTTCAATTTCTTTTAATTCCTTTCAAACTCTTAGAGAAAGTAGAGCCTATCTCTAGTTGACTAAGTATTACATTAGTAAAAAAAAAATAAAAATCCTTGAGGAGCTGCGTAAAGTTGAAGTTGTAGAAGTTTTCCGATGGTCATCCTGATTTTCTACCTCCTGGTTGAAAGAGTACAAAATTGAAGTCTTCTGCTTGCCAAAGTTTCAATCCTGTACTAAGTTGGAAAAGTTCCTAGAAAAAGCTGAAACAGATGAATGGTGAGGTGACAAGGATCAAAATCCCTATTGAAAGAAATTATGTTAACCAATGTTGTTTTGATTTCAAATGCGTAACCTAGGTCAGTTGATTGCCAAAGGAAGCTACTAAAAAGCAACAAACAACTTTAGTGAAGGTTTATAGAAGTAATTATAGACATTGTTTGTTGTCTTTGGAATTATGAGGAAGCTACTAACAAGACTAAACTATTTTGATAAAACATTAGCTTTGTTGAGGGAGTGGTGTGATTGATCAAGTAATATTTTGGATAAAAGGTTTGTTTGTATTAATATGAATATTCTTTTGTTGATGACAAGGAACTTTGAAAAATTGTTTGATTTATTTATATGCCAAATATCTGTCTAAGTAAACAAGTACTTAAATACATGAGTATAATGTTTTAATTAAAAAGATTATGTATTGGTCAAGTAAAAATGGGAGGTAGTGACTTTCTTTCATACGAGTACATTTAAGTTTGGTGCTTTGCTTTGCAGATCCCCGAAAGCGTCGGCTATGCAATATCTTTGAGAAGCAATCGGTGAAACTATTTCAATATTGTGTCTTGGATTCAACTTGTAATCAAGCACATTATTGATTATTTGTTCTTAAACATAGCTTGATTTTGTAATTAGAGTTTTAGTTGTGAAAACCTTGATTATGGATAATGTAGTAGTATTTGATTGCAAAAATGGAGTGTTTTATGTACTATTGTGTGTTATATTGACGAGTTAAGGACATGAGTTTGTAGAATACTTTTAGATGTGGAAAAGTTTGTTAAAAAAATTAAAGAAATAGTGTAAACCCTAGGTTTGTATTTAGCGAGAAGACACATTAACTGATTGGTTAAAGTAGTTGATTGTGTACTAATATTTTTCTAGATCCTTAATTTTTTTGATATTTTTTTGTCATTATTCAATTTATTTATGTAATGAATCCAACCACTAAGCTAAAAGGTCTAGACTTATTAGCTTGGTAGACTTAGTTATTTTTCGATCATAAGATCTCATCTTTGCTTCCTAATTGAGTCTTGACAACATCTCTATAATGGCCCACTCCTTTGGCAGCTTTCAACTATTGAGCACCCTTTTACTTCAACTTTAGCCCACTCGGAGGCCTTACACAATATTGCTTCACACTTAGTGGGACTCACATTGCATGTTGTCATGTTGGCATTCAAAGTTGAAAGATGGTAGTTGGCTTTGATACCAATTATAACAAACCCAACCTTCGAGCTAAAAGGTCTAAACTAGTTGACATGGTAGGCTTTATTACTTTTGGTCCATATCATTCCACCTTGCTTTTGAGCCAATGTCCTAGTGGCATCTCTACAGCAGCCCATTCTCTAGGTAGCCCTAAATTGTAAGGCATCTGCTTACTTCTGATCCAACCCCATTATGGTCCCTATATGTGATTACTTCACACCCAACAGAACTTTTAGTGCATGCATTCATGCTAGGATTCAAACTTGGGAGGTGATGGTTGCCTTTGATACTAAATGTAACAAATCCAATCATTAAGCCAAAAGCCTAGACCTATTGACATATTAAACTTAATTGCTATTAGTAGATCTAGGCCTTTTGGTTTAATAGTTAAGTTTGTTACAATTGATATTGAGATAGACCTCACATCCCAAGTTTGAATCTTGGTAGAATATTGTTGGAATATATTTTAATGATATTAGAATATATAAACATTTTGATGATAAGAAAAATGGATATTATAATATGATAATATTATAACATTTTGTTGGAATATATTGATAATTAAATAGAATTATAATATGAAAATATTATAATTAATATTTGATTATTTATAGGTTTTATAAGAAAATTAATGCTGAAATTGTATGCAGGAAATTGGGTTAGAATGAGCCCAGTCCAAAGTCTAACCCAATCCAGAAAAGTCTGACCCAGTCCAGAGAGGTTTGACCCAGTCCAGAGAATGTGACTCAGGCCCAGAACGCGACCCAGTGCGCGACCCAATCCAGAATGCGCGACCCGCGACCCAAAATTCGACTCGTGATGACGTTGTGACTTTGCCGGTAGATTTGGCCGCCCGTTTCACCTCCGATCAAGGCGAATGATAGCTCGTTGGAAAGCTAATGAAGAGGAGAAGATTTTTGTGAAGAAAAATCAAAGACCTACTACTCAGAGAGGATCAATTTGAAGAAATGGTGAAGCTTGTCGAGTTCTTGCCCTAACTGCTCAAAAGTAAAATTGGAAGCAGATTAGAGGGTTTCTGAAGACGATTTCAAAGGGCTTTTGTAAAGAAAAGGATGCTCTATCAATCTATGAAGGACCCACGAAGAATTGATTCAAGATTGGAGAGAATTGAAGAAGAATTGAAGAAGAATTGAGTGAGACCCGAAACTTGCTCCACAGAACCCAAATTACAGAGTTTTAAGTTGAGACCAAAACTGCACCGTTTTGGATGGGGTTTTGAAATAAACGAAGGCAGAACCTCTTCCACGATATTCTGTCTCTCTTAAGCTCGAAAATGGACAGAGAATAGGGAAATAAGGAGCTCTAACGGGAAGAAGATTTGATGGTGCTTAGAAGTGTCAGAACGGCTCTTTGAAGTGAGAGGTTAGTTGCTTTGAAGGTATTTAAGCAAGTTTGTCTTCACCATTGCAAACAGTCCAAAAATGATAAGCAAAGAAAGCAACTTGTGAAGTATCTCATACTACTCATCCTAGCTCATCCAAACCTACGATTTTGATCTTCATTGGGTGATTAATTTCTAAGCTCATTACTTGCTTACTAGAGAATCAATTTGTGCTTCATATACTCTATTATTGAAGTTGATTTTCTGCAAGTAGACTCTGCTAGGGTTTGAATGAATTTGGGGCTTTTGTCCATTTACTCTATATTAAGCCTCTAGCAGTTGTTTGAAGCTTCTGAACTTGTATTGCATATCTTGCAGAAGCTTAGCTCGAAATTTGTAATAAGCTTAATAAACTTTGACTTGTTGATGTGTGTTGAGACACACATTGTAATTGTGATTCTTGGTGTAAGGATTGTTTGACTCCTTGAGGAGGAGTTGGAAAGTGTAGGAGAAGGTTTCTCCTAGCCTTGTAGTAAAGTGGACTTCAACCGATTGTGTTGAAGGAGAAGAGGGTGGAAGTAGGTGAAAAAGGGCCGAACCACCGTGTAAACTTGTGTCTTGTCTCTCTTGTGTTTAATTATCTTTGAATGCTTTATTTAATTGCAAAAAGTAATTAAACATAAATTAGAAGTGAATTTTTTAAAGAGAAACCTAATTCACCCCCCCTCTTAGGTTGCTATAGGATCCAACAAGTGGTATCAAAGCCAGGTTATATCTAATTTGACCACCGTTAGTTAGATATCAGTGAACTTTACATAGCAACTAGAATGGCTGCCATATTGACCTTCAATAAACCACCTATATTTGATGGTACAAACTATAACCATTGGAAAAATATAATGAAAATGTTTATAATGGGACAAGATGTAGAATCCTGGAAAATCATTAACAAAGAAATAGAAATACCTACACAATCACCTTTACTTTGGTCAAATGAAGTTTCTAAAGAAATGGAGAAAAATGGTAAAGCTATGAATTTGTTGTATTATTCTTTAACTGCATCTGAATATAACAAAATCTCTACTTGTCAAACACCAAAAGAACTTTGGGATAAATTAGAGGTCTTGCATGAAGGAACCGAAAAAGTTAAAGACTCTAAAATTGACATGTTGATCCATAACTATGAATTGTTTGTGATGAAACCAGGTGAAAGCATCTCTGAAATGTATAATAGATTTAATGATATTGTTACTAAACTTACATTGCTAGGAGAGACTTATCCAAACAAGAAATTAGTCAAAAAGATTTTAGCATGTTTAGATAGAACTTGGGAAGCTAAAAGAACTGCCATCGAAGAAGGAAATAATTTGAATACAATGAAGCTAGATGAATTGATAGGATCTTTATTAACATATGAGCTTCAAATCAATAGAAGAATCAATGATATAGAAGAGTCAAAGAAAGTAGATAAAAATATTGCTTTTAAGACTACTGTAAATGATAATGATAATTCTGATTCTGATGAGGATGTTGCATTACTTGCTCGAAAAATAAGGAAGTTCTACAAAGCAAAAGGTAAGAATGCAACTAGGGCTACTGATGATCTTTGCTTTGAGTGCAAGAAACCAGGTCATATGAAAGCAAACTGCCCAACCTTGAAGGCAAAGAAGGATAGAAAGCCTAAGAAGAAAGCGATGGTGGCTACTTGGGATGATGACTCATCTTCAAATGAAGAAGTAGTGGAGACAACAAATGTATGCTTCATGGGGATAGAAAGACATGCTGAAAAGAGTGAATCAATGCCTATTTGGGATGAAGACAACTCATCTTCTGATGAAGAAGAAGATGAAAGGAACTTTCAATGTTTCATGGCAATGGAGAGTTATGATAACTATGAGGTAAGTACATCTAACAAGTGTCAAGATTGTACTTTATTCAATGAGTTGAATGATACATTCAATGAAGTGGTTGATAGATTGCATGAGTTAGAATTTGAAAATAAAGCATTAAAAGAAAATCTGTCTAGCATGCAATCTGAAAAGAATGAGCTTGAATGCCAATTAAAGAAATCAAGTTTGAATGTAGAAGAACATGAGAAAATGAAGAACCAATATGAGCTAGCTATAAATGAAAACTCAAGTATGAAACTTGATATTAAAAAGCTAAAAGAAACAATTTTTTCTCATGGAAACAAATCTGAAATGAATGATAATATGTGTATGTGTTCTGATTTGAATGAAAAGCATGAGCATATGAAGAATGAAATTGATTCTTTAACTATAAAGCTGTCAAATATTGAATGCTTAAAGAAAGAGCTTGAAAACAAACTAAATAGCTCAACATGCTTGCTAAACAAGTTTGCTAATGGTAGTGCCATGCTTGAAAAGATATTACAATCACAATAAGGCATGTATGACAAGGCTGGTATAGGTTATAGATCAAATGTTAATGTAAAACCTTTTACTAAATTCTTCGAAAAGAAAAACAGCATGACTTCTTTGTATGATAAATGCACATATTGTAAATATGTTGGTCATTCCATTGATAAATGTCCATTAAAAGCTGGTAGAAGCTTTAAGATTAAAAGAAAATGGGTGCCAAAAGGCACAATGATCTCTAACACTCATGGACCCAAGGAAAGAAGGGTACCATACATACAAGCTCCTTTATTTGTTTCTGCAGGACGTGAACATAAAGACAACAACCATTGTGGGAGCATTGTGATGAGTAAAGATCCACAGCACATAACCAAAACAATATAAATGTGCATTCATATTGTGGTAAAACATTAGTAAGTATGGTAAGAAATAATAATCATAAACTTGCATATGATCATATTTATGCTTGCTAAATATCATGCATACTTGCTCGAAATTGTTGAATTATGTGATGAAAAATGTTTTCTTCTTATGTCAAGTAATCCTATATAGGTCATTGTGTGAATGAATGTGTATGATGAAGAATATGATGAAATTGATGAATATCTATCAAAATTATCATCATCCTAGTATGGTAACATGATAGGGGGAGCATTGATTAAAATATATGCTTCATGTTACAAGCTAGTCCTTATTACAAAGACTTACAAGTTAGTCTTTATAAGATTGAATTGTGCATGATAGAAAAATGAGATTAATGTAAATGACATGAGTAGTATCTCATTTCTTGAAAGCTTAAATGATTGTATAATTTAAGAGGGTGTTTTGCAAATCTTTATGAGATTTACTTATGTTGCAATGATTATAAAATTCTACCAATAAGAATGTTAAGTATGACTCATGTATCTCATGGTTGTGTATGATCTTAATGATTTTACTCATAAATTTGACACAACATGCCAAAATGTGCTTTGTTGATTTGTAATGTACAAACATGGAATACTTACAGAATTATCATTTAATGTGGTACATTGTTTAAAGAAATTATTATGTTGCTTTATATATATTCTGCATTCAAGTTACAATGAAATTGATGAAAAGCAAATAAGCAAAGGCTCATTGAATGTTTCATGTATTTGATATGTCTTTCTCTCTTACTTCTACACTCATAATACCTTTAAAAGAGAAAGAGGGATCTCTACATCTTGAAAAGGATTTTAAGATGTTTTTGACATTATGCTTAATGTTGAAATGTATTTGCTGCTGCAAATAGAATGAATACAAAAATCATACAACATGATTATATAAGCATGTACTTTGCTAAATGATGGGATATATATGAATATATTGTTGAATGAGATATTGGGATGAAGGTTGAATATACTTGAGTTGTGTTTGCTGTTGCAAATGATGAAAATGCAAAAACCTCCATGTAGCAAAATATATATGCAAAGTTTCAGCTTGCTAATGATTAAAGAATGAACATGAAAACATTTAACATAATGTATATATGTTGAAATTGTGTTGCTGCACTCATTGTGACTATATGGGGATAAGTTATAGCACTTGCATCTTATGGTTGACCCATCTAAGTGCAGTAAAAGAATGAAGTTCTCTACCTTAAAAATGTGTTTCAAATCTTCTTGAATCTATCTTGTATGATGGTTGTTGATTGATTGAATACATATGAAAACATGATTGGATAATAATATGAGAATGTGATTGCTTGAATACACATTTACAATATTATTTTTGTTTGTTTAAATGTACTACCACATTGTGTATTTGCTTGTTACTATTTGATGTTGGTTGGCATAATTTAAAGAGGACCTTTAAGCATTTTAGCTTTGAGGGGTCTTTGTTAGGCATGGCGTGGTCACGCTTAAGCCAACAAGTGGCATCAGTTTATTATTGAATATGTTAGTTTCATGGTTTTTCAAGACGTAACAAAGTGTTGCTACTTCTACTATTGAAACTAAATATACTGCCAATGGTAGTAACTAATGTTGTGCATTAGTTCTTGGATGAAAAATCAACTTGTTGATTTTGACTCATTTCAAAGTTCTATATCCTTAAAGTGTGATAATACAAATGTTATTCAATTATAAAATCTGCATCACTACTTGAATGTATTGGCATATATGTGCATCATGATTAGCTTCCATTGTCAACATTCCCTTTCTTGTAACAAGAAAGGACCCTTCCTAGTTTGAGGGGGAGTTTACCTTGATATTTCGTTGCAAAACTCAAAACTCTACTGCATAACTCCAAACTCTACTACAAACTCTACTCTACAACAATGATAGGCATTACTACTCAGGGGGAGCTCTTGATTCATTAAATCTGGTATGATCTTTCCAATTTTTGGTTGCCTAAGCATACAACACATGCTCTGTAAGATCTATCTCTACTCTATTATGTTGCTGGAATTTACATTATGGACATGGTGTTGCTGTGAATATGAATCTGCAACTATGTGTGCTGTTGTGACCTTTGACTCCTATCACTATGATAGTGTTGTGAACTCTTAATTATGATCATATGGTGTTGATATTATAAAAATGGTTGTTGTTGTGTCTTCCTTATATTCATCATACATCTTGCTGAAAATTTTTGCATAATGTTGAGAATGTGAAAGGGAACATGGTATGTATTAAGCACATATGCTCTCAGTATATTTCTATGGAGGAGATATTATCTTGCAGAAAATTTATCTCACCATAACCCTTTGTTATATGGCTGGTTGACTTACTTTGCAAGGAAGCTATCCTTGAGGGGGAGCTATGAGCTCTTGGAGCTAACCACATACCATACTTCTTACGATTTTGGTGTAGATCAATGTTTGTTGATTTTGGTTATAATCCATGGTTGATGCTTTTAGTGTTGATAAAACAAAAAGGGGGAGAAATATATGTTATGATGCTATGTTGATCATATATAATATATATTTAATATACTTTGAACTTGTTATAAGGGAAAAATTTGTTATAACATGTGAAATATTAGTCATATGCACCTTGGGAGAAATATATATTGATTATATTGGTCATATGCACTTTGAACTTGTTATAAGGGAAGAAATATATAACTTGTTCTAGGGAATATATTTCTTATGGATTATATTGATGTGTGTTGAATTTGGATTAATTTATGCATCAATATATACGTTTAAAGTTGTCCAACAAATGATCATATTTATTTTGGAAACTTGAAACGTGAAGAGTTGTTGCACTAATTTGGAAACTCATATTGCATCAAAATGTTTTATTTTATCATCATAAAAAAGGGGGAAAATGTTGGAATATATTTTAATGATATTAGAATATATAAACATTTTGATGATAAGAAAAATGGATATTATAATATGATAATATTATAACATTTTGTTGGAATATATTGATAATTAAATAGAATTATAATATGAAAATATTATAATTAATATTTGATTATTTATAGGTTTTATAAGAAAATTAATGCTGAAATTGTATGCAGGAAATTGGGTTAGAATGAGCCCAGTCCAAAGTCTGACCCAATCCAGAAAAGTCTGACCCAGTCCAGAGAATGTGACTCAGGCCCAAAACGCGACCCAGTGCGCGACCCAGTCCAGAATGCGCGACCCGCGACCCAAAATTCGACCCGTGATGATGCTGTGACTTTGCCGGTAGATTTGGCCGCCCGTTTCACCTCCGATCAAGGCGCATGATAGCTCGTTGGAAAGCTAATGAAGAGGAGAAGATTTCTGTGAAGAAAAATCAAAGACCCACTACTCAGAGAGGATCAATTTGAAGAAATGGTGAAGCTCATCGAGTTCTTGCCTTAACTGCTCAAAAGTGAAATTGGAAGTAGATTAGAGGGTTTCTGAAGACGATTTCAAAGGGCTTTTGTAAAGAAAAGGATACTCTATCAATCTATGAAGGACCCACGAAGAATTGATTCAAGATTGGAGAGAATTGAAGAAGAATTGAGTGAGACCTGAAACTTGCTCCACAGAACCCGAATTACAGAGTTTTAAGTTGAGACCAAAACTTTACCGTTTTGGATGGGGTTTTGAAATAAACGAAGGCAGAACCTCTTCCACGATATTCTGTCTCTCTTAAGCTCGAAAATGGACAGAGAAGAGAGAAATAAGGAGCTCTAACGGGAAGAAGATTTGATGGTGCTTAGAAGTGTCAGAACGGCTCTCTGAAGTGAGAGGTTAGTTGCTTTGAAGGTATTTAAGTAAGTTTGTCTTCACCATTGCAAACAGTCCAAAAATGATAAGCAAAGAAAGCAACTTGTGAAGTATCTCATACTACTCATCCTAGCTCATCCAAACTTACGATTTTGATCTTCATTAGGTGACTAATTTCTAAGCTCATTACTTGCTTACTAGAGAATCAATTTGTGCTTCATATACTCTATTATTGAAGTTGATTTTCTGCAAGTAGACTCTGCTAGGGTTTGAATGAATTTGGGGCTTTTGTCCATTTACTCTGTATTAAGCCTCTAGCAGTTGTTTGAAGCTTCTGAACTTGTATTGCATATCTTGCAGAAGCTTAGCTCGAAATTTGTAATAAGCTTGATAAACTTTGACTTGTTGATGTGTGTTGAGACACACATTGTAATTGTGATTCTTGGTGTAAGGATTGTTTGATTCCTTGAGGAGGAGTTGGAAAGTGTAGGAAAAGGTTTCTCCTAGCCTTATAGTAAAGTGGACTTAACCGATTGTGTTGAAGGAGAAGAGGGTGGAAGTAGGTGAAAAAAGGCCGAACCACCGTATAAACTTGTGTCTTGTCTCTCTTGTGTTTAATTATCTTTGAATGCTTTATTTAATTGCAAAAAGTAATTAAACATAAATTAGAAGTGAATTTTTTAAAGAGAAACCTAATTCACCCCCCTCTTAGGTTGCTATAGGATCCAACAAATATGCTTGGAATAATCCTAGTGGGGCCTAAGATGCCAAGAAGGAAGTGAGAGAAGGGAAAGCTATGTGAGTTGACTAAAGTATACTACCGACAACATTAACTTGGAATCATGTTGGATAAAATGAATTTAAATGAAATAATTCATAGCTTGTTACTAGGTTTAGGTCTTTTGGCATGATGGCTAAGAATTATGATAATTTGATTTATGTATATAAATATATATACACTCACATCTTTAGTAAGACTCAAAAAATGCAATACTAAAAAACAAAGGGAGTTTATAGACCTAATTCAAACCTTTTCCCTAACTTGAATTACTTTAATAGAACATAGACTGACAAGGTAGGTAACTTCTTTCCAAGGCAAGAAAGTTGAGATTAAGGGATACATATAGTATTAGCTCTTTGTTCTTAAGGTGACAACCTTCTTGCTCTAGAGGAATAACACGTGGTTGAAGGGAACACAAGTCTAATTCAAGAAGTAAGAAACAAAAGATCGCTTGCCCTTGTCATTTGAAGGCTAAAAATCCTAAGCCTTTGGACCTACGAAGTTGATTATTTTCCAAAGCATTACATTTTTAGGACTTCATTGAAGTGTCAATTGTTACCTGGCTTTATAGCATGTGTTAGAGACAATGTGTAATGCTTTCTATGGTAAAAATGCCCTCTTCCATTAAGTTTCTTTGGAGTCTAATTGATTCATTAGAAATATTACAAATTATAGCTTTATATTTGCATGAAAAATATTTTTATTTGAATACTATATAAGGATTTTTTTTTTTGAAAATGATGAGTTGTAAAATAATCCCTGAAATTACGTACTTTTGTATATATATAAAATCCTTCAAATCACATATTCATTCTACTTGAAGCTACGTAATTCGACAAAGCATAGGAATGTGAATAATGAATAACATAAGCATTTTCGAGTTAAAAAATGGCCAATTTGTTTTTTTTTTCTTTTTTTTTTGTTTTGTTTTGTTGGGACTGAAGACAAAAGTTTCTAGCTTAGAGCTTGGTGTAATTGCAATTTTTCTTTTTTTAGAAATAATGCAAACTTTACTTCCAATATATGAGATTTTTTTAATATAAATAGAAATGATACCTTAACAATTTTATTAATAACAATGAGGTTAAGGGTAATAATTATATCTTAAATAAGTATGAAAGATAAAATGTAAGCTTAACCCTTAGTAACTTGGCTTAAACCCTACAAGTCAGTTAAGTATACAAAAAAGCAATCAATACATTGAGTAAAATATAAGCTTAACTCAAGATATGAGCATTGCTCTTTGAATATGAATAACATGTGTGTTTGCCTCAAACTGGTAAAAAAGGCTTAATGAACCAATTCATTTTATGATAGTTTTCGATGTGAAAAATCCATCACCGCCAGGTCAGCCAAAGTCTAATGAGTTCTTTGCCATTAGTTTTGACTTTTTTTTTTTAATTAAGAAAGAAAACATATCATTTATTTAATTGAAATTAAGAAAAGTTGGACATGGTATATCTAAACCCAACAATTACATGCCCTCAAAGAGGAGAAAGGGTAAGGCAAGCCCATAAGAGGACCATAAATATGTAGATCAATAGTTAAATTTTTGTCCTAAAAATAATTTTGGAGAATAATTCATATTAGAATCAAAGGGGCTTCCTTTAGATGCTATGAGTACTTATCAGTCCTTTGCTAAGGGAATGTAAAGTTAAAAGTTTCCATCCCCAAGCTCATGATCTAGAATCAGGGTCTCTTAGGTTGTAGCATTGGCGGCAAAACATTTAATCTCACTCCGCACCCATGTTTCCTCTTTTGTTCGAGTAAAGACCAGTCCTTTCTAAATTTCCATTAAGCATTAGCTTTTTGGGTCAACTTAGTACTTTAGAAAGAGGGCAAAATGACGATGACAGTTTTGGCTAACCCAATCTTCGTCAAAAGAAGAATTTCCTTCCACTTTCCCTAACCCTGACCCATTCCATCAATAAAACACACTTTACAGCCCCTTGGATATCTGTCAATGGTAGTTTTTAGTGCTATGGTAATGTGTTTGAGGTTCTGCTTTCCCAAGCTACGCTCATCGTTTTTCCCAAAATACTCTTGGTTATTAGAGTATGTCTCATTGAAGGTACGAGCTACTAAATATTTTTGCTTTATCTTCCTTTTACTAGGAGTGAAATATGCAGGTGGAAAAAGAAACCAAGAAATAAAACGAGAAAAGGTCCAAGTGAACGACTGAATCGTGATACATGGGACTTACAAAAGTCTTCAAGTAAGATTTTCAATATTTGACGCACCAATCTTGGAAAAAGAGTCAATTTGGCGGTTTTGCACTATGCTTTCTTCCTCTCTCTCCTTGCTCTTGGCCAAACTACAAAAGAAGCAGCTAATTTGATATTCTTTTTCCTGGAGACGGGTTGCTATTGCTGGCTTCGGATAGGAATGTTGCGTGGAGGAAGCAAGAGAAAAGAGAAGTCTGAATGGCGGGTTAAGTCGTGAAAAACATTGAGCTCAATGGAGCATTTGACTCTGCTTTTGAAGTTTCCACCTACGAAATACAGGAACAGGTCCACTTTGCCGATTTTCACACCCTTTTCCCCGGTTCTCAGGCTTCCTCTCCTCTCTTTAAATGCCCCTTAACTCGTCTTCTCTATGCCAACATCTGGTTTTTCAATCTTTTAGCATTCCCACTCTTTCTTAACTTGTTTTTGAGACAGGAGATATGGTTGGTTTCACTTCAGCGCAGTGTCTCGTTCTGATCGTGACTGCCTCCTTTTTGGCAGTTTGTACGGCCAACAAGGATTGGCAGTCCAGCTACAATAGTAGTTGGCCGTACAGAGGAGGCTCCAATCACCCGAAACATACACAAGCTCCAAAGAAGATCATCGTGGGCGGTTCAGAGGGCTGGCACTTCAACTTCAGCTATACTGATTGGGCTCCCAAAAATGGTCCCTTTTACCTAAACGACACCTTGGGTGAGTCGACATTCGTCATTGATCATCTTGTTTGCATGAATTTGGTTTTGTTGATATTATCCCTCAAAACATAATCCTACTACTTTCGCTCATAAAGGTTAATTGAAAACATAACATAGCTTGCATGGTTATTAACATATCCTCTCACAACTAACATGAGTTCTGGGTTTTGTAATAGAAATATTACATTTCCTTATAAATCCTTCCGTTGGGAGTTTTGTGCATGTTTGTGTCGTTGCAGCCTAAACTTTAATATTATATTAACTTTATTTAAAAGTTAATGTAAGAGTAATAAAGCTAATTCTGTATATATAATAAATAATGAAAGAGGATTTAAGCAATGTAAAACTTATATGTTCACTTTCACCATTGTGTGTATTCTTATAATACAATATTAGCAATATGAGTTTCTATATGTTGACAAAACGGTTGTCGCAGTATTCAAGTATGCTCCACCCACCGACAATACGACGATCCCTCACAGTGTATACCTGCTGCCAAGCCTTCGGAGCTTCTTGACATGCAATTTAACAGGAGCACAGATGCTGGCCAACGAGACACAAGGAGATGAGGAGGGCTTCGAGTTCGTGCTGACAAAGTGGAAGCCTCACTATATTGCATGCGGTATGCATGATGGCGCCCATTGCAAATTTGGACAGATGAAGTTCTTTGTGTTGCCGGTGCTTCATGGTTATTGAGAATTGATAGAGAAAGTGACGTCGGGAGCTTCCTTTTAATTGCTTTAATGTTTTGTGCTATCAAATAAAGTGTTAAATCCCCATTTTTTTATCCGTTTCCTTATACACAATGTAACGAGTTCTTTAATATTTTGATGATAGTGAATAAATAGTTGTTATAAATATGAGTTACAAGTTACTAAGTAAATAAATACAATTTATTTTTGCAAAACTTTGTTCCAATTTATAGTCTATGCTCCCCAAATTGATGAAAATTTAGCTCTCACATCTTTTTTGATTTATATCTTCTTCTTTTTTTTCCCTTATAGTAGTCGACATAGATGAATCTTTTGCAAACATATGTTAATGAGCCCATGATTATTTTCTTTTTAAATGTATTTATGTGTAGGACAAAAGTTTTATATCAAGTATGTAATGTGAAGTTTAAATGGGAAAATGCTATTTCAATTCTTGAGTTAGCTTGTAGGTTGGGCCTATGTGTTTTTTGGACATAATATTAGAGTTTACATTTTACCTTAGCTCCCTTATGGATGAGCATGAGTAAAAAATTCACATAGTGAAATTGGCACCACAATATAGTTTGAGTTAAACTATTGTGATGAGAGGACATATTACATAAATGATGTAGAGCTATCCCATAGTATTGAGTAGTCCATGGCTCAACTTGCTTAGGCCTAGGCACTTTTTGCAGGGCTGAGCTTTTGTCCATAAGTTGATTTCTCTTTCTTTTAGGTTGGCTCTACCCTAGAATGCTAATATATATTAGTTGGTTTAGTTGTCCTTTTTGCAAGCTGATCATTTTACCGGACAATTAATCATGTACGATCAATGGTTGACAATTAATCAAAAACATTATAATTACCTCAATATTTTGGAAACTGCTAAGCATAGCCTGTGCGACATCTCTAAGAAGCAATTGGTAAAACCATTTCAGTAATGTGTCTTTGGATTCAACTTGTATTTCAAGCACACTATTGATCACTTATGGTTATAAATAGGTTGATTTCATAATTAGAGTTTTGATTGCGGAAACCCTAATTTGGGAATTTGGGGCTTATAATGCAATTGCATTTGATTGTGAAATTGGAGTTTTTTGTGGAGAAGTCAGTTCTATTGAAATGTGGAGGGCACCAGTGTGAAGGGACTCCCTAACTGATTGGTCAAAGGATAGAGAGAGGTTTAACTTAAATCAACAAGCCTAATTCGAACCCCCTCGTTAACCTTGATTACATCCAGAAGAATATAAAATGCGGAAGTAGGTAGCTTCTTTCCAATGGCAAGAAAGTATAGATTGGGGGAACCCATATCATATTAGCTCTTTGTTTTTGCGATGGAAACTTTCTTGCTCAAGAGGAAAAGCATTTGGTTGAAAGGGTATAAAGGTCTTGCTTTTGTTCTTTAAAGGCAAGAAATCGAGTCCTTGCCCCTTGGAAGGGTGAAGTTAAATCTGTTGACAAAGCATTTCGTCGTTTTAATCAATCTAAGAAATTTTGTGACTTAATTGAAGTGCTGTTAAGGATAACTTGCTCACATCTGGCATTACAACAAGTGTTAGCGACAATATGTTCTTTTAATTTATAAATTACTTACACACTCGGGGAAGAGGGGTGCTGAAACCCCGACCTATTGGACTGAAAATTGGAGACAATATGTTGCATGTTCTCTGTGGTTAAAAAGCCCTTTTCTAAGAAGCTTCTTTGGAGTCTAATTGATCCATTAGAAGTATTATAAATTTTACATCTACATTTGCCTGAAAAAGACTTTTAGTTGGATATCGTACAAGGAAATGTTACTGAAAATAATGAGTTGTAAAATAATCCCTGAAATCTTGACATGCAGTTTAACAGGAGCACAGATGCTGGCCAACGAGACACAAGGAGATGGGGAGGGCTTCGAGTTCGTGCTGACAGAGTGGAAGCCTCACTATTTTGCATGCGGTATGCACGATGGCGCCCATTGCAAGTTTGGACAGATGAAGTTCTTTGTGTTGCCGATGCTTTATGGGTATTGAGAATTGATAGAGAAAGTGACGACGGGAGCTTACTTTTAGTTGCTTTAATGTTTTGTGCTATCAAATAAAGTGTTAACTCTCCATCCTTTTTCTTCTGTTCTCTTATGCAGAACGTAACGAGTTCTTTAATATTTATATAACAGTGAATGAATATACCAGCTGTGACTTGGTACAAACATTCTACAGGGATGTTCCAGTTCTGCACCGTGCCATGTTGTGGAAACGAAAAGAAGTGTTAAATCAGAAGTTTGAGCTAATTGTCAAATAAAAAGAAAAGAATTGTTCACTTTTCCCAAAAGTTTACCTAATTGATGTACCAATGTTGATTGGGATATGGATAACTGAAGATTTCATTCATTTATCATATGGAGAAAAATGTCCCCAAAATGTTCGTTTTGAATGTTTTATGGATTTGGCTTTGAGATTATTCTTCATAAATAGAGTTCCTTTAAACCAACCTATGTTGGTTGGTGTAGGGAAAATACAAGAGCCTTTTGGGCACCCGAAACAATTGGATTTTCGAGCCAGAGTTTGAAACTAGTCACTTCACACAAATGGAGAGTGACATTGTTAGAGACTCATAGAGGCTGAGGGCCAGAAGAAGCTCTGCATCACATGCTTTGTGAATTTAGAGATGTGTCTGCAGAGCCTAGCAATCACCCACTGCTGTCCCTCTTCTACCAGCTTCTCAACTATCTTCCATTCGGTCATACCATTCTCCTTTCTATATCTTGGAAAAATAATCTCAACCACAAATCCATAAAATACTCAAAACCAATATCTTCAAGACATTTTTCTTCATATTATAAGAACTTGGGAGCCATCATTTGTATTAGATTTTAGAATCTATTTTTCTACCGTCCCATGGTGACCAGTATCTGCCCCTCTCCTTTATCTGCGGGGGGGCCCTTGCCCTGCCGCCTCTCTAGTTGGGAAGAGGGCTCCATTAATGGGCCTTCCAGGCTTGAAAACATTTCCTGGGAGCCATCTTCTTGAGCGCCCACCTCCTCCATTTTGGTCACCGACATCCCCTCACCGGCGGATGAGCAACAAACAACCGCCAATCAAGTAGATTCCAATGATGCTTATTACCCGTGGTTGATGAGACGCTAACCAACATCAAGTTTTCTTGAGATCCGCTAGAGGATGACCGGGTTGACGTCGCTTGTGCTAAGGTCTTGCCCGCAGCCATTGATTCACATGAAGTCTGGCGTGGTCTTGAAGGTGCCACCCTCAGCCCACAAAACTCCCATTCGAACCCGCAATAAACCTAACATCCACAACTATATCATTATAAGAAGAAATTGCATATGATTATCTCTCAATCTCAAATATGTATATTAGATCATTTAAGTGATGATTATTCACTTAAAAGTATTAAACACAATAACATTAAAATTATATAAATACCATCTCTTACAAAACATAACAACTATGAAATTCATATTATCATAATTACATTACATTGTAGTTCTAGCATGAGAAAATTAAAACATAATGCAATAAAAAATTAGAGTAATAGTGGAAATTAAACAAAGCATCTTAATTGAAAAATAAGAAATCTATCACAACATTGTCTTCTCCTTGAAAAAATTTTACAAAATTCCTACACATCAAGAGAAATCAAAAACTATCAAAAATGAGAAATACATTGCTGTGTGCCGCCGCCACACTCACTACCATGTGCCACCACATGCCACCATGTGCTATCATGCGCCAATTGTTTTGGAATAAATCTACCAAAAAATCAACACAAACTAGTCATATTTTTGACAATAATTATAGGCACACAATCCAAAATGTGCAACTTTTTGACCATCTTGACTTACTACCTCATCCATGCTTAATTTTTTTTTTTATAAAAAATTAGTTAGACTTAGATAATTATAGACCATCATAAGATTAAATTTATGTGCTACCCATTGAATGTATATCTTGATTTATTTTAATGTTTTATGTGGTAACTTTATTTGTAGGCATTTTGTCTTCTCTAAGAACTAGGTTTATACCTTACCCTTTGTACTTATCCAAGATATAATTATTATGCTCAACCTTATTGTTATTAATAAAATTTATCAAGATACTGTCATTGTTTCTTAAGAAATAAAAAAAGTCATATTTGCCCTTAGCCACTAGAACTTGAGACAATGACGGGGTGAGTTGTATATGGGTTCTCACCCATTGCGAAAAATGGTCCTTTGCACAAAAGGAATGCATATAGCATTTTGGGTCGATTGTAATGTGACCAAGTCTGCTTTCCTCCGTTCTCCTCCAATTTTCCTTGCACGTTGACCACCCCTCTTTTGCGAGCTGCTCACCTCTCTTTGTTCCCTTTTTCTCATTTTGAACACACCCGTTTCTAATGATTTTCTTGCTATCTTGTAGTGTGTTGCATGAATAAGAAAATTATAAGTAAATACAGAAAAAAAACCAGATATTGTCTCATAAAAATTCCATTATTAGTTTCTTAAAATAATCAAAATAACTCTATAAAAATAGAGTTATCACTGTTAGAAAACAAATCCATGAATCTAAACTCACAGAATCTCTCAGGATCTCACTGCACACACAAAAAGAATATTAGTCAAGTAAAGAACACACAGAAATTATAAGGTTCGGGATAATCCATACGTCCTTGGCCTAAGGAGCAATTCTTCACTATGATGAGGAAGGCTTACTGTGCTTATAGAAAACCTCTGTTTTCTCTCAATCTCTCTCAACTTCATACCTAGGTTTCCCCATAAGGTTTTCTTTTACATAAGTATCAAGGAAACCTAAATAGAATAGGACTAGGAGACCTAAATAGAATAAGACTGGGAAACCCTTATAAACTATCCACAATACAAATATGGTAGTTATATAATTACCCTTACTAATTTACTCCAAACCTAACAATTTTCCCCTTTTGGAGTAACATTAGTGCAATATCCCTGCACCATAAGAGAAAGAACATTGCTCCCTAGACTTGACTCTACTTGGAGTTCATTCTAGCAACTTGTTGATAAGTCTCTAGCTTGTCTCTTGTTAGTGGCTTCGTCAACATATCTGCTCCATTATCATCAGTGTGAATCTTCACAAGATCTAATTGCTTGGATTCTAAAACATCTCTAATCCAATGGTATCTGACATCAATGTGCTTAAACCTTGAATGAGATGACATGTTCTTACTGAGGTGGATGGAGCTTTGGTTGTCGCTATAAAGGATAACCATTCCTTGTTTTATGCCAAGTTCTTGAAGAAATGTCTTCATCCACAGAACTTTCTTTCCACCCTCAGTGATTGCTATATACTCTACTTCTGTTATAGACAAAACAACACAATCCTGTAGCCTATACTGCCATGAAATTGCTCCCCTTGTGAAGGTGAGCATGTACCCTGTTGTAGATCTCCTCCCATCATGGTCACCAACCATATTTGCATCTGTGTATCTAACCAATATAGGCTCATCATTACTAAAACACAAACACAACTTAGGAGTTCCTTTAAGGTATCTGAGTATCCACTTCACAACTTCCCAATGCATTTTACCAGGATCTGAAAGAAAACGACTAACTATTTCAACTACATGAGCAATATCTGGTCTAGTACTTACTGCAGCATACATTAAGCTACCAATCGCAGATGCATAAGGTATTTTCTTCATATATTCAACATCACCCTTACTTTCAGGCTTCTGCTCTTTACTTAGCTTGAAATGACTTGCAAGTAGAGTACTTACTACTTTTGCCTTGTCCATGTCAAATCTCTGAAGTATTTTCTCTATATACTTCTCCTGAGATAGCTATAACTTTCCATGTTCTCTGTCATATTTAACTTCCATCCCAAGGATTCGCTTTACCGGTCCCAAATCTTTCATCGCAAAAGACTTTCCTAAATCCTTCTTCAACTCAGTAATCTTCTTAATGTCCTGACCAACAATCAACATATCATCACCATATAGGAGTAGGATGACAAAATCACCACTTGAAAAGTACTTCACAAACACACAATGATCTGAGTTGGTCTTGTTATAACCGTGCTGTAACATGGATGACTCAAACTTCTTGTACCATTGAAGAGGTGCTTGTTTTAGACCATACAAGCTTTTCTTTAGTCGACATATAAGATTCTCCTTGCCTTTCTCTATGAAACCCTTAGGTTGCTCCATATAAATCTCTTCCTCCAAGTTTCTATGAAGGAACGTAGTCTTCACATCAAGTTGTTCTACCTCCAAGTTTAGTCTAGCAGCTAAACCAAGAATAACTCTAATTCAAAACATCCTCACCACAAGAGAGAAAATCTCCTCAAAGTCAATACCTTTCTTCTAACCATAGCCTTTTACAACCAACCGCGCCTTGTACCTTGGTGGTGGATTGTTTTCTTCTGACTTTAACTTGTATACCCATTTATTTTTAAGTGCTCTTCTACCCTTAGGCAATGTCACAAGATCATAAGTGTGATTTTTCCACAAGGAATTCATCTTTTCTCACATAGCTTTCTTCCACTCTTTCTTGTGCTCACATTCATTAGCTTCCTCATAGCATTGTGGTTCTCCCCCATCAATTAGCATCAAATACTCATGTGGTGGATATCTCATTGAAGTTTGACGCTCTCTACTAGATTTTCTCATGGAAGGTTGGGTTGATGGCTCAACTAGATGATTATCAACATGTTCTCCAGATTATTCAACAATTGGAGTTTTAGGAACTTCTTCACTTGCTATATTCTCAAGTGCTCTTCCTGTGTAGTTCTCCCTTAATGTGCACTTACTAGGGAAGAAGAAGTTAGGATTATATCCTTAAGATTTTCATTAACAACTCTTGGCTTTTCAGTCTTCTTAAGATCTTCAATAGTATGATTTTCAAAGAAGATAACATCTTTGCTTCTAATCAGTTTCTTTACAGCTAGATCCCACAATCTGTATCCAAAAGCATCATGTCCATAGCCCAAGAAGATGCAATCTTGAGCTTTGTCATCAAGCTTGTTCCCCTCGTCCTTAGGAATGTGAACAAACACCCTACAACCAAATACTCTCAAGTGCTTAAAAGATACCTCCTTGCTAGTCCATACTCTCTCAGGTAGATCACCTTTTAATGGAACTAAAGGAGATAGATTAATAAGATGTATTGCAGTACATATAGCTTCACCCCAAAATAACTGAGATAATCTAGAATGTGAAAGCATACACTTGATTCTTTCAACAATAGTTTTGTTCATTCGTTCTGCAACCCCATTATGCTCTGGAGTTTTAGGAACTGTCTTCTCAAGCCTGATTCCCTGAGTTCTACAATATTCTTCAAACGGCCCTTTGTATTCACCTCCATTATCTGCACGGACGCACTTCAGTTTTCTTCTAGTTGCTCTTTCAACCATAGCATGAAATTGTTTGAAGACTTCTAAAACTTGATCCTTAGTCTTCAGTGCATAAGCCCATACCTTTCTAGAATGATCATCAATGAAGGTAACAAAATATATATTGCCACTAAGAGTTTTCACCTTCAACATACACACATCTGAATGAATCAAATCAAGAACATGTTTATTCTAGATGGGGGTCCTCTCCGAAATGAGACTCTATGTTGCTTTCCAGCTAAGCAATGATCACAACGCTTCAACTATAAATTAGTACTACTGACTCTTGATATGATTTTGTCTTTATCAAATGTTGAAGTCCCTTCTCACTGAGATGTCCAAGTTGCTTGTGCCATAGCTCCATGTGATTATCTTCCACCACATTTACCTTGCCTTTCTAAATACTAGCTTTAGTCTTATAAAGAGTACTAACTTTTTGTCCTTTTGCAAGTATAAAAGAACCTCTACTAAGTTTTCATTTATCGCCACCAAAGTAGTTATCATATCCTTCATCATCAAGAACACCAGTAGAGATCAAGTTGAAACAAATCTCAGGGACATGTCTGACATTCTTCAGAACTAGCTTATATCCAACACTAGTCTCCAAAGCTACATCTCCAATGCCAACTATCTTTGCTTGTGCATTATTTTCCAAGCTAATACACCCAAAATCACCACCTGAATAAGATGTGAAGAACCTTTCATGTGGGGTAACATGAAAAGAGGCACATGTGTTGACAATCCAAGATGAAACTTGACATGAGATGTTGATATGAGAATCACAAAAGATCATAATATCCCCAACACCGGATGTAGTTGCCACTGTATCTTTTTCAACTTCCTTTTCTCCATTCCTTGATTCTTCTTCCTTGAGTATTTTGCAGTCTCTCTTATAATGGCCAGACTTGCCACAATGATAGCACTTGACATCTTTTCTCGAACGTGAGACTCTATGTGATCTATCAAAATTTGGTGCTCTACTCTTGCTTCTACCTCTACTCTTGCTTCTGTCTCTATTTCTGTCTACATATCTGTTTCTCCCATTCCCTTTTGTAACCAATACTTCTATTTGTCCATGTACTTCTTACTCAATTATTCTAGTTTCTTCATTAAGCAAACCTTCATGGACTGACTTCATACTCAGAACGCTGCCCAGAGCTGAGTTTGTGAGAGTGACTACCAATGTCTGCCAACTGTCAAGTAAGTTACTCAACAATAACATTGCTTGCAGTTCATCTTCTAGAACAATCTTTACTGTCGCTAACTAATTCACCAAAGACTTAAACTCACTCAAGAACTCTATCATTGGCTGTCCTACCTTGTACTTTAAGTTAATTAACCTCTTAAGTAGGGAAACCTTATTCTGAGGAGTCTTGCGTTCATAGAGAGCCTTAAGTTTATTCTATAACTCACTAGCTTTAGTCTTATGCACAATATGGTGATAAATAATGTCCTCAACAAATTGTCTAATTTGAGAGACAATTTTCTTATTCAATTTCTCCCACTTTTTATTAGTTAGTTTCTCAGGCCTAGTAGAATCTCCTTCCACAGCATCATACAAATCTCTACTAATTAAGTAATCTTCCATCCGCGGCTTCCAAGTTTAGAAATTAGATGAATTTAACATGGTCATACATTTACCAAAAGTATTCACATCATCCATCACAACAAAATAAACTCCTTTTGAATTCTCCCTCAAATAAAAATCAAAAGTGTAAAATTATCAAAATACCCCTTAACAAATGCCAACCAAATAGACCAAAATACCCCTCTAATTATGCCCAAAAACAATCAAATATTTCTCAAAAAAATCACAGAAATATACTGTAAAAATCAGCACAGAAATCACCTAAAAATTTTGTTTGGTCAAAGTCAACAATCAATAATCAAAGTTAACTCTCGGCTGGTCAACGGTCAACGGACAACTGGACTGGGCTGACAAATTGGGTCTGGATTTGGGCTGGGCCAGGTCTTTGGATCCGATCAATGGTCAATGGTCAACAAGTCAAACTTTGACTGGATCAATGGGTTAAACTTTGACTGGGTCAAAATCGGGTCTACAGAACTCGTTTTTGCTACTGCAACCACCTTTCTCCTCTGATTACCGCCGTTCTAAAGTGGTTTCCAATGAAAAAAGAACACCAATCAATAGATCGGCTTCCAACAAGTCTATAGAACTCAAAATCGCTCCATGAAATGCTTAAACGAAAGAGGAATCACAAATCCTTTTTTTAGGCTCAGGTTCAACATAACCCGCAGCACTCCTGCGTTTGAGGTACGGATTTTCCAGCCACAAAGAAGTCAAAAATCACACAAACAAAGGCTAGAGAAGAAAATCCATACCTCAAATGCCAATTTTAGCTTCTCCTTCCGTGCGTTACACACCAAGTGTTCGACAAAAGGCTTCTTTAAATAAAGCCTTTGTTGATAGCTTCCTCTTGTGTGTGGTGTGCTAAATACACACTAAAACAGTCATTCTTTCGCTAACTGCCTGACAAAGAATGAGCCTTGGCCCTAATTTAGGAACCTAGGCTTTGATACCAGTTTGTTAGAAAACAAACCCATGAATCTAAACTCACGGAATCTCTTAGGATCTCACCGCACACACAAAGAGAATATTAGTCAAGTAAAGAACACACAGAAATTACGAGGTTTGGGATAATCCCTACGTCCTCAGCCTAAGGAGCAATTCTTCACAATGATAAGGAGGGCTTATAGTGTTTACAGAAAACCTCTGTTTTCTCTCAATCTCTTTCAACCTTATACCTAGGTTTCTCCATAAGGTTTTCTTTTATACAAGTACCAAAGAAACCCAAATAGAATAGGACTAGAAGACCTAAATAGAATAAGATTAGGAAACCTTATAAACTACCTACAATACAAATATGGTAGTTACATAATTACCCTTACTAATTTACTCCAAACCTAACAATCACCTCTTGATAAATTGGAAGCCCTATTATATATTTCTATTATGAAATTTTATCAAGCATTTTTATATAGGTTTCTCTTTGTGTTTTGGAATTATTGTTATGGAAAAAAAAAACAGGAGTTAGTCCCTCAACCTACAATGTCATACCTTTAGGATGCAAATGGGTATTTAGTTGAGGAAGGTATTGCTTATATATAATCTTGTTACTACACTATGAACTGCCACTCATGTGCTAAGTCATATATCTTTGAGTGATCTCGTTGTAATATTCTTGCATATTGATATGGGATATTATGCTCGTCAAATCAATTGTTTTTTAAATAGTTATTATTCTCCATGATGTAACCATAAATGCTTGAAAAGTTTATTACTCTAATTTTAAACATTCAACTTACTTGACGTGAATGGGTTAAGTTCTAGATGGATCCCAATAGTTAGTTTTTCGTTTATACAAAAATGATTTCCTGACACTTGTATGCTTGCTGAATATCTTATAACATGTTATCTGCCATCCTATGCAGTACACATTTTGAGTAAACTTTTGCATTCATATCGTGATAAGTATAGTGCTTGTTTGATATGCATCATAAATTGAGGGGTCTCAAATGAACATCAAGTTGATAGATATGGAATCATAGTAAATTCTACGTAATCTAAAATCAAAACATATTCTCGAAATAAATATATTTTGCTTGCTTTTTAACACATAGCATAATGCCTATAGGGAAGAAAAACTTATTTTTCATCATTCAATCGAAAAATGTTTTTAAAATTCAAAAGTTATTTCACTTGCCAAATAAAACGTTTCCGATATTAAGAGTCCTTTATTAAACAGCTGTTGCTATTGAATCTTTAAAGATTACCAAAAATACATGTTATTTTCTAGAAAAGAAAAACTCTTGGTTTATCATTCAAGTAAACATTTTTAAAATTAACCAAGTGATCATAATATGGAATATTCTTTCTAGCCATGACTCTCTTTATAGCCTAATAAGGTAGTTGATAAATATTTTTTCCTTTTAAGAAATTTATTTGGAACTATTAAATTTGCTTTTATAAGCTTTATTTTTATCAATATGGTATTCGTATAAAAAGAAATTGTATTGATATTTGGGGTAAATCTTTTCTTACTATCAAAACTTTATGACATGATTTGAGGGGGAACTATTGAATCATGAAATATTTTCTTAATTACCACACTATAGACTTAGATTTCAAGTTAATCAACAATCACACGTCAAAACAAACATCTTTAGAGTGAGTCTGTTACAAAAGGAATGTATCATTAGAATCTTAATGATACATTGGTGTTTAATGTGATAGTGAAAAACATATTGTTTGGTTACATGTTGAATATCTTGTTATAGTTGTTTGCTCTTAAATTGACTATAAATTACTATGATAAAAGAAGCTTTGGTTGAAGTATTTGTCTTATATCACATTAATATTGTCTCATCTATTAGTATTCTATCACCATAACATTCTAGGCTTTCCTTTATTTCTATGTTTACTAACAATGTGCATAAGGAAAGCAATTGTCCCTTTAGATATCACTCAAAGCTGGTACGATCCACCCTTTTACCAATGTTTTTGATGATATTGTCCATAGAATTATTGGCTTAGTTCTTTTTTTTTTCCTATACCATCTTATTACTTGCAAATTTTTTTATGTCTCCAAACAAAATGGTATTTTGATATCACATTGGCAATTATTTTGGTATTATCTATTATTGTTATAATTGCAAAAATGCATACCCTTCATTCTATTCATTATAGTTATCATTGACATTGCTTAAAAAAAAGTAGAATTCTAAAGTCTTGTAGACATTACTGCTGAATTAATATGGATAGAAACATTCCTACATGATCTTATGTGTTTTTAACTTGCCTTTTATCTCTCAAGTGTGACAACTTGCCTACTTTTGGATATCTTCACCAAAAGCCTTTCCACCATGAGATTGAAGATTCTTCAATCCAAACTAAATGGTTCACACCGACCCACTTGTGGGGGATGTTAGAAGAAATATTGCCCCTCTCCTTGATGTCAATTTGCTTTGTTATAACACCTCATCAACATGCCAAATTAGCTCATTCTTTACTCCATGTCAGCCAACATAATAGTGCATGCCACATCAGCTAGAATAGAAAAGGATATGAATTAAGTCCTCAAATCATGCCCACTCTAATCCTACCAAAGTTAGAAAACTCTCTTAATCTTACCAACCCTCATTGACTTGATATTAAGATTATTTCAAACTCTTTCAATCAAACCAACAATCATTGATTTGCAATTAGATTGACTTTAATTAGTTCTCCTAGTTTAGATGTTTTAGCCTCCCAATAAATTGGAAGTCCTATTGTATTTTTCTATTATGGAATATTATCAAGCATTTCTATACAGCTTTCTTTTGGTGTTTTGGAATTATTGTTATAGGAAATTGCCTTTCTAACTCACAGAAGAGGTCTAGTTTAGCCAATTTTCACACCCTTTCCCTCGGTTCTCACTCTTCCGCTTCTCTCCTTAAATACCCCTTAACTCGTTTTCTACGTCCCAACATCTGGTTTTTCAATCTTTTAGCGTTCCTCCTCTTTCTTAACTTGTTTCTGTGGAAGAAGATATGGGTGTTTTCACTTCTGCGCAGTGCCTCGTCCTGATCGTGACTGCCTCCGTGTTGGCAGTTTGTACGGCAAACGAGGATTGGCAGCCCAGCTATAATAGTAGTTGGCCTTATAGAGAAGGCTCCAATCACCCACTACAGACACAAGCTCCACAGAGGATCATCGTCGGCGGTTTAGAGGGCTGGCGCTTTAACTTCAGCTATACTGATTGGGCCTTCAAAAGATTTCCCTTTTACCTGAACGACACCTTGGGTGGGGCAAAATTCGTCCTTGATCATCTTGTTTGTATGAATTTGGTTTTGTTAACATTACCGCTCAAAGCATAATCCCACTACTATCACTCATCAAGGTTAATTGAAAACATAGCATAGTTTTTTTTTTTTAAAAAAAAAAATCTTTTAAATTACAATGCACAAATTCAATTCACCCTCATAGAATATTGAATCCCAAACTTCATGGTTGAAATCCCTATTAGTTCATTAGTAACTAGTTCACTATTAAACTAATTGACTAAATAACAAACATAACATAGCTTGCATGGTTATTAATGTATCCTCTTGCAACTAATGTGAGTTATGAGTTTTATTTAAAAATATTACATCTCTTCCCAATCCTTTTTGAGTTGTGAACTTTGTGCATGCAGGTGTCCTTCTTAGCTTAGACTCTAATATTATATAATTAAAAAATAGTATTCTTACTTATTTGACAAATTTCCAAGTAAGATTTATAAAACATTAAACCTTTATGAAATCATTCTTAACATATCATGTCTCTCGTTTTAGAGCATTAGTTTCCATGTTGTTGTTTCCTTTCTAATACTTATGTATTCCCTTTCAATGGCATTTCATCAATATATAAGTATTTTTTATCATCATAATTAATAGATTTTTGTGAAAAAATCATATTTATATTTTTTAATTTTCCTTTTGATTTATTAATGAATCTATTTCAAAAAAAATTATTTTTCATAATGAATTAATCATTTTTTTTTCATATGAGTCGCATTTGTCTAAATTTGTATTATTAATCATATGATTGATATTGATTAACTGTATTTCACCATTTTTGTGGTACTAATCTCAACTAGCTAATTTGAGATAAATCATATTGATAATGAATTTTTAGCTAGTTTTTCCATTCATTAATTAGAGAATTTGGAAGGTTCATATGTTGTCACCATTCAGAATCAAATATTTCTTGCATTCTAACAAAATATTCTTTTATTTCATTCTTAATAAGAAAGGTTGTTCTGTGATATTAAAAGATAGATGTTCGCCTTAGTGTGTATTCTTATAATACAATATTAGGAATGTGCGTTTTGTATGCTGAAATACGGTTTCTTTCAGTTTTCAAGTATGCTCCACCAACCGACAATAAAACGATCCCTCATAATGTATACCTGCTGCCAAACCTTCGGAGCTTCTTGTTGTGCGATTTAACAGAAGCACGTTTGCTGGCCAATGAGACGCAAGGAGATGGGGAGGGCTTTGAGTTTGTGCTAAGACAGTGGAAGCCTCACTATTTTGCATGCGGTATGCACGATGGCAGCCATTGCAGGTTTGGACAGATGAAGTTCTTTGTGTTGCCGATGCTTCATTGGTATTAAGAATTGACAGAGAAAGTGACGACAGGAGCTTACTTTTGGTTGCGTTAATGCTTGTGTGCTTTTCAATAAAGAGTTAAATCTCCACTGTTTTTATCCGTTTCCTTATAAACAATGTTACAAGTTCTTTAACATTGAGATGAAAATGAATAAATGTTCCTGTTTTGACTTCGCATATATGTTAGAGAGACAGGTTGTAGTTTTGTATCCTTCTTTGTCCTTACAAGATTGGATATGGTTGAATCTTTTGCGACCATATATTAACAAGTCCATGCTTAATTGCTTTTTAGTTTATTCTTGGCTCTTTCACAGCGCCCCCCCCTTTTTTTTAATGAAAGTTGCATTAATAAAAGATAATATACAAAAGCATAAGGACATATCTCAGTATTATAACAATTTTCAAAAATAAACTAAGAGTAAGAAAAAATAGAGGTTGGAAGCCTCCAAATCTCAGTCAAAAAGACATTACCTTGTGAGATTTGATATTGTGAAGCAGAAAAGCTCCCCCTTGTACAATTTTCCTTACTTTAGCCAACAAGATTGGAATGTCAACTAATGATCTTCTTCTTTTCCTTTTTGTCTATATATAACAAATACAAGCTAAAAAAGATATTTTAAGAAGTTTTGCAATAAGATCTTTACCTTTAGATGCTTTAATTATCCATTTTAATTCTTCATTCCATCCTTTAATGTGATGTCAAATTCCATTTTGAGTGAAGATATTCTTCCAAATCAACATTGTGCAAGGACATTAAAAAACAAAAATGACTCATGTTTTCTACTTGAGCTTGACAAAATTCACAGTATTGGTTAATTGTAAAAAGCCATTGTACCATTCTCTCTACTGTAGAAAGTCGATCAGTACAAACTAGCCATCTAATAAAGTTATGCTTGTAAATCCTACCAATCCAAATTAGATCATACCAATCTACTTTCTCATTTAGTGGTTGAAGGTCCTGATAAATAGCTTTGCAACAATAGGTAGACCTGGAAAGAATTGAAGTAAGCATAGGGCTTAAGTTGATAAGACCTTTCCAACTCCATACCATTGAACCTTTGATTTCAAGTTGCATTACTAAAGTTCTTTTACATTTAGTGCTATGTATCCACTTACTCCATAATGAATCATCTGGAAGATTTATTAGAGTCCAAAGCGTACATTCTAAAAGGACTTTATTCCAAAGTTTAAGGTTCGGTAATCCCAATCTCCTTTCCTTTTTTGGTGAGCAAATTGTTTGCTAAGCAATTTTGTAGGAACATTGTATATTTGTACTTCCTGCCTATAAGTTCCTAATCTTTTTTGTCTATCTTATAAATTGTTTGCTTTGGCAATAAGAAAACTTGCATCCAAAATGTACATGTGAAAATTAAGATTGATTTTGCCAACTGTAATCTTCCATCAAAGCTTAAATGCTTCATTCCCTAACCTTCTATTCTTCTAAATATTTTATCTGTCAAACCTTTGCAATCAACATGGGTAAGTCTTTTTGTAATCAAAGGAACTCCAAGATATCGAATGGGCAGTGTACCTATGGGGGAAAGGTGAGTGATCTAAGATAAAAAGCTACTCTTGATTTGATAATTCTGATAAGAACATTTGATATTTACTTAGGTTGTAACGTAAGCCTGTAAGTTCACTAAACTCCTCCAAAGCTTTGACAAGATAGAGCACTGAATTTATATCTCCATGGGAGAAAAGAAACAAATCATCAGCAAAGTACAAATGGGTGATTTTCTTAGTTTTGCATCGCTAATGGAACTTAAAAGCCGATGTGGGGGTTTTTGCAATAATAATTCTATTAAGTATTTCCATAACTAGAACAAATAAATAAAGGGATAATAGGTCTCCTTGTCTCAATCCATTGGTACCTTTAAAGTAACCTACATGCTTTCCATTGAAATTAACTGAGAACCTTGTTGTAATAATGCATTCTCCTATCAGATCAATTACATATTGAAGTGTATTAATAGCTTTCAGAACTCCTAATATGGCTTCCCACTTAATCATATCATATGCTTTCATGAGATCAATTTTTATGGCCACACGCTTACCTTTATCAGCTTTATGATAATTATGAAGTAATTCTTGACATAACATATTAATGTTTATGATGTACTTATTGTGCCTAATATAACAAAATGATTGTTATTTGTTTCCAAGTTTACCAAAGATAACAATTGCGTTTTCTCATTTTTTTTCTCGATTTCTATCGTGTACAGAGTTTAACAATGGGACGGATCCAACTCCAAAGACCAGCTAAACATGGCCTTTATCGCATCAACTTGAGTACTCCTCAGCAATCACCAAAGTCTTTTCATATTTCTACAATAAATGTAATGGCATAGCATTATAGATTAGGCCATCTTAATTATGCAAATGCGATAAGATTGCTGAAACTTTTGAATATTCAATTTTCTGAACATCTTTCATCGTCTTGTATAGCTTGTAGTATCAGTAAAAGTTTACGACAATCACATTTATCTACCCAAAATATTTCCAACGCTCCTTTGGACTTAGTTCATTTTGATATATGAGGCCTTGCACCAATTACATCATCACAAGGGAATAGATATTATATTTGTTTTATTGATGACTATTCCAAATTTACATGGCTCTATTCCATGAAAACAAGAGATAAATTTCTTCAGATTTTTACAAATTTTCAAACATTCACCGAAAATCAACTTTAAACTACCATTAAAACCACTCAATGTGATGGAGCTACTGAATTTACTTCCAAAGACTTTAAAACTTTGTTATCCAATAAAGGTATTTATCGACGCATATCAAGTCCATATGCGCCATTTCAAAATGGGACTGCTGAAAGAAAACATTGACATATCACTAAATTTGGGTTATCAATGATGAATGATGCCCATATGCCACTTAAATATTGGGATTTTATCTTTGAAAGCATCACACATATTATTAATCGCTTACCACACTCAACACTAGCCAACACAACCCCATGGGAAAAATTGTTTCATCAACACCCTAGTATCTCTCATTTACAAATTTTAGGGTGTTTAGTATTTCCTTATTTAAGACCCTATGCTTCACATAAACTTACTACACATTCCAAACCTTGTGTTTTATTGGACTATCCTATAGGATATAAAGGCTATCATTGTCTTTGTTTACAAATAAAAACAATTTATATTGTTGCAGATGCCATATTTGATGAAAATGTATTTCCCTTTCAACATGTAAATACATCAAAAGTTGTTACCAATACAATAATACCACCTCTTTCTACTGACATTACGTCAGAAAATACAAAGTACAACACAACAAGAGAAGCTCATGACATGCTCCCACAATCCTCCATTAAGAACCATTCCATGGTTACACGACTCAAAGGAGGTACAATATCCAAATGCACTTTATTGCGTGATCATACGTATGCTTTAACAACCTCTGTACATCCTTTTATTGAACCTAAAAACTATACATAAGCCTCAAAAGATCCTAATTGGCGTGCTACTATGGTTGAAGAATATAATGCTTTGTTAAAAAATCACACTTGGGAACTTGTCCCTTTACCCCAAAATATTATTCCTATAGGATGTAAATGGGTATATAAAGTTAAGCAAAAATCTGATGGCACCCTAGAACGATATAAAGCACGATTGGTTGCTAAAGGATTTCATCAACGACCTGGTATTGATTATCATGATACATTTAGTCTTGTTGCTAAGCCAATTACAGTAAGAATTATCATTGCTTTGGCATATACTAGAGGATGGACTATTAAACAACTTGATGTCAAAAATGTCTTCTTACATGGAATACTAGATGAAGGAGTATATATGACTCAACCACAAGGATTCATTGACTCTACTAAACTAGACTTTGTTTGTCGACTAAAATGATCCTTGTATGGATTAAAACAAGCTCCAAGAGCTTGGAATCATCGTCTTACTAAATTTCTTCAACATATTGGGTTCAAAATTTCCCAAGAAGACTCTTCATTATTCGTATTACATACAAAAACATACAATGCATTTCTCCTTGTATATGTTGATGATATTATTTTCACAGGAAGTTCTACTACACCATTGTCAAAAATCCTTAAACAACTCAGGACTGAATTTGATATTAAGGACTTAGGTAACTTACATTATTTTTTGGGAATTGAAGCTAAATATTCTACAAATAGTCTTTTGCTTCATCAACCAAAATTTGCTCATGAAATACTTTTTTGAGCCAAAATGAATGAAGCCCGTGGGATGTCTACCTCATGCACAACAAATCATCCACCATTTATATCCGATGGTGAACCCTACTCAGACCCAACACACTACCGTAGTATTTTTAGATCTCCTCAATATTTAGCACTTACACGCCCTGATATTTCTTATACTGTAAACACTGCATGCCAATACATGCATGCTCCTACTCTTACTCATTGGGCATTTGTCAAACATATCCTACGATTTCTAGTTGATACCCCTAGATATGGTATTCAAATAACAAAATCATCAAATTGTAATCTCCATGCATATTCTTATGTTGGATGGGCTAGTGATCATGATGATCGCAAATCCACTAGAGGATTTTGTATTTTTCTCAGAACAAATTTAATTTCTTAGAGTTCTAGAAAACAAAAGACTGTTGCATGCTCCAGTACAAAAGTTGAACTCAAATGTCTTGCTGATACTACTGCAGAACTTATTTAGATAGAAGCTCTATTACAAGATCTTCAGGTTAACCAATCTAGTCCTGCCACTCTATGGTGCAATAATTTATCAGCACTTTATCTAACTACTAATCCTGTTTTTCATGCAAGAACTAAACATGTTGAGTTTGATTTTCATTTTATTTGTGAGAGAATCAAAACAAAAAAACTTTCTATGCATTTTATTTCTTTTGTGGATCAAACAATTGATATATTTACAAAAAGCCTATCATCAACCTATTTTCAACTACTTCAAAACAAGCTTATGGTGCGGACCGACACGTCAGCTTGCAAAGGGATGTTAGAAATACAAACCAAAATAGAACTGCCGAAAATCTTGCCAGAATTAAAAATAGAAACTAAACCAGTGAGAACCATTTCTAAATTAAAAACCAAAAATCAAATTTTGAAAATAAATGCATCGGCCATATCTGAATTTGGAGAAGAAGAATAAGCGATAGTTTTTTAAGATAAAGCAGGCGTGTATACCACACTCGCCATTCTACCAAGGCAACTCACGGACAACATAAAGACGTATGTGTATAACTCACGCACGTCATCTTCTTCCTCACACCTGTGAGAGAACAACGATTTGTCTCCTTCGTTTAACAGTTATACAAAACGGTTCAAGGTGAAATAAGAGGCGTTTTAATCAAAGGAAAACGATCTCTTTATTTTAATAAAAAATAAAAAGAATCATCAACTCTATTAATAAAATTTTCCGCTCAAAATCTAAAAGGTCTTAAGGTTCTTCACATTTTTTTGTTTTTCATAATCAATTGTATTGATCATCATCATTAAGAGATGATTTATGTTTGTTTTTCCAACCACTATAAAAAGGTAGTTAAAGTATACTCAAGGATTCACTCAAGTAATACAAATTACTACTTTTTTTATTGTTCTTTATATTTTATCTTCATATTGTTTTTCATATTATTCTTCATAATGTTCTTCATATTGTTCTTCATATATTTATAATAATTTCTACAATATATTGTAGAAATTGTTATTTTAACTGCCTTCAAGGTTCCAAACTCAATTGGAAGCAAATAACAATTTAGTGCTAGAGTTAGGATTTTCTAGCTCACCTTTTTTTTTCCCCAACTGTCTTTTGTTTTAAATCATGTTTTCTTTTTTTCAGAAATAATATTATCTATAGATCTCCTACGACTAATGCTAATGATCTCGTATAGCTTGATAGACATAGTTAGGTTTTACAGCCAGGTTGATTAAACTGTTTTGGTGTGTAGGCATGTGATTCAGTTAGTAGACCATGCAAGGTGGGACCAAAAATGTCCTAGCTTGGACACCAACACCCCCACACTCACATTGACCTAATTAAAGAAAGAAAAAAAGGATTGTACCATTTCCAAATATAAACTATTTTCACTTAAGAGTTAAATTTATGTGAGAGTTATTGATTTTGTGTGTTATGCCTTAAGATTTATTTACAGCAAACAGATTTCAAAGTTATCCTTCAATGTACTAAGGCTATTATGTTCTATAATCCAATATGGCAGAATTGATAGTAATTTCCAACTTCAAAGTTTAATAATTTGGTCCTTATATCATATGTTTATTATCTAAAAGACTACAATAATAGGTCCTAGATTCCACATCCCATTCTTGAAACCCATTTTACCTATTTTAAAAAAAGATTTTCTTTGAAAGTTACTTGCTTTTATTTTAAGTAGTTGGATTGTGATGTTAGATATGTTAACCTTGGATTATGATATTAGATATGTTAACCTTCTTTTTTTTCCCCTTGTAAATGGGGTAATCTAGACATATTTTATTGATGAAGGCTGGGCTAAAATAACATGCATTGTTGGGATAAAAGAAAAGGGTATAAGCCTAACCCAAACCCAACATTACATGCCTTTAACAATGGGAATAAAAAGAAAAATCCTTAAAATAAGATCAAATACATTTAACTCTACATTTTAGTTGCTCATCCGAATCATAATTAGGTGTACCACCTTTGAAATTGGACAATGATTCATCATGATCATGGTCATGATCATGATCTATTAAAGACTGAACTTTAATCTTTCGGTTCACCATTACCTCTTATCTAATATCAACATAAAACTTATGATTCTTAAAGTTGTGAGATACTATTTTCTTTTTACTTTGGGTCAAATATGTCCATCTTCTAACTTAAGGTAGTTTGGAAAACCATGAATCTTCTCAATAAGGTCATTCTTATTGTTTATTATTCTTAGCTTGATTTACATTTCCTCTTTCCCTAGTAATATATATATATATATATATTACTTCTTGGTTTTTTTCCATGCTAGTTAGGAGCTTTCTTTCTTTTATTTCTTTATATTACAGCTTTGAGTCCTTTTTAGCTCATAATACAACATGTTGCTTTATGAGGGCTCTTAGTGAATTAGACAAAGATGGAAAGGGCAAAGCAATCTCAAGTTGGTGTTTAATTGCCTAATTCCTTCTTGTCCCTTGATCATTATACCCTTATCGTTTTTCAATTGATCACCTGAATAAGTTTTCCCTCCTTTAGTGCTCTCAACCATTTGTAAAGGGAAAAAATGGTGGTTTTTAAAAACTTGTGATTCACATGACCAAGCCAAGATGAGATCCTTTTTTAAAGAAAGGTGAATTTAAATACTTTAAGGATCCATTAATCCAACTATGACAAGATGACCTAAACTCGAAGAAAAGTTGATATGATGCTTAAAGGACATCAGAACGGGACAACTTAATCCAAAGTTTGCTATAAGCATAAATCTATGAAATTTTACAACTTGTTGATATTTAGAAGGAAGTATGCAAAATTCTAGTTCCCCTTTATATGTTGTGGATTTTTTAGAGAGAAAAGAATAGGTGGAATTGGTGGAGGTAATGGAAAACATAAAGCTTTTGCTTGATTGGTGAGTACAAAAAAATAAGATTTGGTAGATGCCATTAGCTTAAAAGACATTACCTAAAAAGGTGGATTAGATTGCTTTAATGGAATGCTACCCAAATGAGTTGAGGGAAACAACAAGTAGTAAGGCCCCCTACCACCAGTAGATAAAGGAGTAGTGGTTGCCATAAGTTGGTTGGTGTTAGAGTTTGTTTAACGAGTAAGTTATTTTTAGTAAGGTTTAGATAAGTGAGAGAGGAAGATAAGAGAGAAATCATCCAAAAAGCATTAGATTTGTTAACTTTTGGAATATATATGTTAAGATAGTCGCATAAGAGGTTCTAGGGTTCATCATGAACAAATCCCTTAACTAACAATAGTTTTAGGCATTTACTATTATGTCTTTCATTACATCTCACACATTATACAAACAAAAGGATTTTGGGCCTAGTCTTGCCCAAACCATATTTCACAAAGGCTTACAAATGAGCCCAGAAAACAACTAATATAACAAACAAAGCCTACTATAATTATAACCATGAAAACTCCTCCTTCTTAAATAGAAACCTTGTCCCCAAGGTTGAAATTTGGGTACCTTAAGCATATATGATCCATAGGTTGCCAAGTAGCATCAATGGCAAGCGATCCTTTCTATAACACTAGCACTTTTTCTATGCCCTTCCTCGTCCTAATCTGGAGAATGGTCTAAGATTGAGCTAGTATAATACCTTTTACTTCTACATGAGATAGAAGTTATGCTTGTTGAACTCCCATGCCTAAGCACTTCCTTAAGGATGAAACATCGAATATCAAGTGAATCTTTGAAGTCTCTGGAAGCTTGAGCTTATATGCCAAAAATCCTAGCGTATCTAGAATCTAAAAAGACCTATAATATAGAAGGGAAATTTTATGTGTATGTTTCATACTCACATATCACTTACAATAAGGCTATAGTTATAAGAATACCATCTCCCCTATCTAAAACTCCTTATATGCCTTCTCTTTATCATAAATCTTCTTGATTTGATTTTAAGAGTCTATGAGTTTCTCCCTTGCTACCTTTATAACTTGATCCTTTTCAAGTAATTCTTTTTCTGTTGCTTCTATAGAAATGGCTCTCACTATATAATCCAAAAGGAAGCAAGAGGACACCTATACACTATGTTATAGAGGCTCTTTCCTAAAAAGTTATGTATGCTAGTATTATAACATAATTCAACCTATGGCAACAACTTAATCCAATGCTTCGATTGGTCACTAGTGAAACACCTTAAATACATCTCTTGCCCTCAATTTATTGCCTTTGTTTGCACATTTGATTGGGGGTGATATGCAATGGAATAATTGAGTCTTGTTCATTGTAAATTAAACAACACTTGCTAGAACAAACTAGTGAAGACCTTCTCCTAACTGGAAACCATCTTTTTTGGTAATTCATATAACCTATAAATGTTTTGGAAGAAAACCTCCACTACCGTGGCTGCAATATAGAGATGACTAAAAGGCATAAAATAGGTCATCTTGATAGTTTATCAATAATAGCTAGTATGCATATTTTTCCTTTTGAGTTGGGCAACCCATCAATAAAATTCAATCCATACCTCATAGGGCACATGTAGTGGTTGCATTAGACATGTTAGTAGGGTGTTTAGATTTTTATTCTTATGGCAAATCATATATCCTTGCTTTACTTCTTATACCAATTTTTTCATATTGCACTAAAAGAAAGAGGTCTTGACCCTTTGAAGAGTTTTATGTACTCCCTCATAGGTTATTGCATGAATTTCCTTAAGTAAAGGTCAAGAGATAGCTAAATCAGGACATAAGTACATTCTTTTCTTGTAGAACACCTAATTCTTATACTACCATGGACCTTTAAGCATGCACGCTTGTATTTAATGGACCAACATTTGTATTTTTGGTTCCACTTTCACTTCATCTTTGTTTAATTTTATAGCAACCTAAGAAGAGGGGTGAATTAGGTTTCTCTTTAAAAATTCACTTCTAATTCGTGTTCAATAACTTTTTCAATCAAACAAACCAATCAAAGATAATTAAACACAAGAGAGATAAGACACAAGTTTACACGATGGTTCTGCCTTTTTTCACCTTCCACCCTTTTTCTTCAACACAACCGGCTGAAGTCCACTTTACTATAGAGTTAGGAGAAACATTTTCCTACACTTTCCAACTCATTCTCAAGGAGTCAAACAATCCTTACACCAAGGATCATAATTACAATGTGTCTTGAGACACACATCAACTAGTGAAAGTTTCTCAAACTTATTATAAACCTGAGCAATTCCCTTAAGATATGAAATATATATGGGAGATTGCTAAGCTAAAGGCTTTCTAATGATATCAATTTAAATAATCAAGCCCTAATCACGAAACCCCCAAATAATAGCAAAGTTAGGGTTTCAAATTTACAACCAAGTATATGTGCAAAACAATATTTAGAACCTAATTAGCACATATACAAGTAGAAATCTCTAGTAAACTTAAAGAGTAATGAAATTAAAGAACTTTTTTTAGATTTCTCTTTAACTCAAGTTTCACAAGTTGTATATTTAGCTTCTTAAATAAATTTTCATTTTTACAAATCTGAGCAAGTTTGACACTAGTTTGTTCTTCTTTTTTAAGCTAAATAGATGAAAAACGCACCTCATTAACTCAAGAAACTAACCGTTTTGACTTTTAATTTTCTTCCCATTTTGAACTAATAGTGATTGGATTTTGAGTTGTTAGAGAGGTAGAAAGTTGAGACTGAGCTTACTTTTTTTTTTTTTTTTTGCTTAAAGACATTCAAAATTGGGCTTTAAAATGATTTTGTTTGATCAGTAACTTAAGTTACATAATCAGAGCTTTGTGGACCTTAAAAACGAGTTAT
Organism: Casuarina equisetifolia; assembly: GCA_028551475.1. Classification (NCBI taxonomy): domain Eukaryota; kingdom Viridiplantae; phylum Streptophyta; class Magnoliopsida; order Fagales; family Casuarinaceae; genus Casuarina; species Casuarina equisetifolia. The sequence goes on from CM052360.1 coordinate 22,825,670, forward strand.
TGGGTTCTCTCTCAAATCTTGCTCAATTCTTTTCAATCTTGAAACTAAACTTTCTAGGTCCTTCACAGATTGATAGAGCATCTTCTTTCTTACAAGAACCCTTTGAAATTATCTTCAAAAACCCTCTAATCTGCTTCCAATTTCACTTTTGAGCAATTAGGGCTAGAACTTGAAGAACTTCACAATTTCTTCAAATTAAACTTCTCTGAGTGGTGGGTCTTCAATTTTTCTTCACAAAAATATTCTTCTCTTCATTAGCTTTTCAATGAGCTATTTTATGCCTTGATCGGAGGTAAAATGGGCGGCCAATTTTACTTGTGAAGTCATAGCATCATCATAGGTCGTTGGTTGAATTGGATTCGGGCTTGTTTGTGGATCATAAACACTTTTGGATCGCTAGTTGAGCCTTCTAGACTTGGGTTGAATTCTGGACTTGGGTCACGCTCTAGGCCAAGGTTGTGCTTTGGGCCTAGGTCCTGCTCTAGGCTGGGTTGCATTCTCTGGACTAGGTCGCACCTCTCTAGACTGGGTTACACACTCTGAACTGGGTTTGACTTGCAGACTGGGCTTATTCTAACCCAATTTCCTGTATACAATTTCAACATTATTTTTCTTATGAAACCTATAAATAATCAAATATTAATTATAATATTTTTATATTATAATTCTCATTTTTCTCATCATCAAAATGTTTATATATTCTAATATTATTAAAATATATTCCAACAATCTTAAACAAGTTCCACCCAAGGGGAATGAGGGCTAAAATAGCTTGTAAACCCCATTGTGTTTCTTTACTCTCAAGTAGTTCTTCCTTGTGGAAAAGTGCATTGGTTGCCTTATTCTCACAACTTAGCTTATATTCAATCATGAAATTAAAATCCCTCATCTTCACTAACCATTTTTGTTGAGTCGGTGTGGTAATCATTTGTTTCCAAAGATGCTTTAGACCTTTTTTATCAATTCTTACAATGAACTTCTGCCTAATAAGGTAATTCTTCCATTTATTTACTGCCACTACCATTACCATTAGTTCTTTTTCATAAGTTGATAGAAGTGCATTCCTCCTTGAGAACGTTTAGCTAAAGAAGGCTATAGGATGCCTTTCTTAAGAAAGTATTACTTTAATTTTGGCCCTAGAAGCATTACATTTTAACATAAATTCCTTTTCAAAGTTGAGTAACACTAATACTAGTGCTGAGGCGATTGCTTTCTTCAACTCTTCAAATGCTTTCTTGTTGCCAAATTCCATTGAAAATTATTTTTTTTAATAGGGTTATTAAAGGAGTTGTAATTCGCATATAATTTGCAATGAAATTTTTGTAATAGCTTATCAATCCTAAGAACCAATGGGATTCATTGACTTAAGTAGGCTTAGCCTAGTCTATCATGTCATGGATCTTTTCCTCATCCACTACCACTCCTTCTACACTAATAACATGCCCTAAGTATTTGATAGATGGTTGTCCAAAAGAACATTTACTCCTTTTAACGAATAACATATGGTCCTTTAGACTTTTAAGCACTTTCTCAACATGCTCCAAGTGTTTTTTCCAACTCTTGCTGTAAATAAATATATCATAAAAAAAATTTAACATAAATTTTCTTAAAAACTCTTTGAAAACCACATTTATTAGTGCCTAAAATGTTGAAAGGGCATTATATAGTCCAAAAGGCATCACCAAGTATTTGTAATAGCCTTTGTGTGTTTGAAAAGCAGTTTTATACATGTCTTTAAGTTACATCCTTATCTGATGGTGACCTAATCTGAAATTTAACTTGGTAAAAACCTGAGCTTCATGTAACTCATCCATGAGGTCCATGTAACTCATCCATGAGCTCCTCCACCATAGGAATAAAAAACTTATCTTTAATTGTTAGCTTATTAAGTGCTCTATAGTCTACACAAAGTCTCCATGACCTATTTTGTTTTCTAACCAAAGGTACTAGTGAGAAATAGGGACTAATGCCTGGTCTAATGGCCCCTAAGTCTAGCAATTAAGCCACCATCTTTTCTAAATAATTTTTTTATAATGTAGGTAGTGATAAAGTCTAGAAGTAATTGACTCACTTCTTTCTTTAAGGGGTATGTAATGATTGAACTCTCTTGGCAAAGGAAACCCTTTAGGTCTCTCAAATAACCTTGTGTATTTTTATAATACCCTTTGAAGTTTTTATCCATTCCCAAACCTTCAATTATTTCCATGAAACAATTACTAATATCCAAGGAAAATAATTTTGGCTTTACGACAGCTTGTATGTGCAATAATAGTCCTACTCCTGCCTATTTAATCTTTTTACAAATGTGTTCCCCATCTACCAGCTAAGTTTCCCCTGGTTTCACCCCCCAACGAATAACTTTCATTGAATCAACATAGAAGGTCATCCTCATTTCCTTAAGGTTCCATACAATGTCTCTTAATGTACGCAACCATTGATTTCCCAACACTACTTCTAAACTTGGTATATGGAGCAATAAGAGATCTAACTTCATTCTTGCTTTCTGTATTACTACCTTAACCCCTTTACAAAAACCTTCACTCTTCAACATATCACCATTAGTAACCACTACTTCCACATTCTTCCCACCATCAACCTTTAGCCCCCACTTCTAGCCAACCTTATACTCAAGAAGCTATGAGTATTATTGCTTCCATTAGGATACAAGCCTTATTAGCTTCCCCTTCAAAGCTTCCCATCATCCTTCTTGTATTTAGAGTTGTATCACCTCTCATAACTCTTAATGAAATTTTTAGAGTAAGATCCACCATTTCTTGTTCTTCCTCTACCATTTCTAGCACTACATTTTCCTCCTCATTATGATCATCATCCATTTCTTCTACTACCAACCTAAGCAATTTATTTTTACAACGATGGCCCGACATGAATTTTTCATCACATTTGGAGCAAAGTCTTTTTTCTTTCCTTTCTTGTATCTCTTTGGGGCTCAGTTTATTTGGAGTTTTTGAAGGCCATGAAGTTTTACCCTAAACTTTGCTAGGTTAAGCCATAACCCTAGGTGAAAACATCCTTTCCTCCTTAGGTGAAATACTTATGTCTTCCCACAAACAAGCTAACCCTATTACATCAGCTAAGTCTTGAGGTTTTGTTGATTGAATTTCTTTCCTAAGGCCTTCCTTTAACCTAGCTACGAAATAAGTAACTTCCTGCTCATCATTCACATAATCGACTTTTAAAAAGAGCTACATGTACTGAACCTTATATTCCTCCACAATGCTTGTTCGTTGCAAGTTAATTAGGTCTATAAGGCTCTTAGTAAAATAATGGCCCATAATATCTTATGAAAGCATCCTTAAGGTTTAGCCATGAGATTGGTTATCCTTTAGCTTTCTTTTGTAACCATTCCACACATAAGTGAGTTTCATCATCCAAGTGCCAAGATGCAATTGATACCTTATCCCTTTCTCTTGTATTATTAAATCTAAAAAACTCTTATGCTCTACAAATCCAACTCGTTGAATCATTTCCTCTAGCAAAATGAGACAAATCAAATCTAGGATTATTCTACTATCTTTCCTGCTCATTGTTATCTTTACCACCACTTATATTATTTTTACCATTCCACTCCCGCCTCCTATCAAAGTAGTCATGAAGCTCATCTTCCTCAAATTCCTCTTCTTATTCTTCTTCTTCCTCCATTTTAATTTGCTTGTCCTTTGAACCCAAAATAAACCCAACTTTCTTTTGATTAAAACCCTCATACTTTCTTTTCTTTCTTTCACTAGGAATTTCACAACATTTTTGGAACCCTAGCATCATATCCTTCATTTCCTTTGTCGTTGCATCTTGTTTTGATAACTTTTTGCAAACACCAATTATTTTCCTCTATTTTACAATCACTAGCTTCTAAACACTTCTCCATCTCAATTTGGCGACGATCCATCTCATCACAGATTCGCACCTATATTTAGTTGACCATGGTTTTCCTAACCTTGGATACCAAATTGTCATGGATTAAATCTGCGTTCCCTCCTAATGGCCAACAAAATTGCAATGTAAAATCTAAACTACAATCTGACTTTGATTTCCTTTTCTTTGTAGCTATCTTTGCAATTAAAAACCACAATAACACCACAAACATTCAAGAGAAATTGTAAAGGAACATATATCCACATCAAGTGGACATGGCACACCTACATTTAGAGGACACAACACTCCTGCATTGGCAAGGGGCATAACATCGGCAACACAACAGACTTTTCTGCATAAAAGGTTCTAGGGTTCATCGTGAACAAATCTCCCAATTAACGATAGTTTGTGCATTTACTATTATGTGCTTCACTTACATCTCAAACATTATACACACAAAAGGGTTTTGGGCCTAGTCTTGCCCAAACCATATTTCACAAAGGCTCACATGGGAGCCCACAAAACAACTAATGCAGCAAACAAAGCCTGCTGCAATTATGCCCGTGACAATTAAATTGATATATTTCCATGAAACACTCAAATAATGTTGCATGATATCTATTTTTTTCCAAAGTTGTACAGTTTCTCCACGCTAGATATTTGAATTTACATTCTGTTGCCAGGAAGCAGCTACGAACCCTGCATCTGAGACTTTCTTCACAAACTCGTAAACTAAGGAATTTGTGCTTCGATGGCCGCTCAAGATCCGGTCTTGAAGTTGCAAGAGGCGTCAAAGGTTTGGAGGGTTGATGCGTTTGCTCGAAAGCGGATGGACAAGCCGCCGTCCTTATCATTCACTTACATCTCTAAAAAGGGAATCAAGTGAAAAATTTTCTTTTGCTTTAAAAGAATGATAAAGCGAAGCATCTTCCTTTTATTTGATAAAGCAACAAAGGCATGGATCTTCTTTCTCTTTAATAAAGCAACAAAATAAAAATTATTTTAGTAATAAATGATTTTTGTTCTTTATTTTCACTTTGATTGTTTCTTAGCCAAGCGACCAAGACTATGGATAATCTATATCATGCAGCACCAGTTGGGCCGTTACAGCTGCTCTCAATTTTCTCTCAACTATGGACTAACATTTCAATGAATTCCATTAAAGCTTTACCCTCGTGGTAAGGAAAGCTATCCATCCATGTAGTAGTTAATCGGCTTTCAAAGTATATTCACTTTGTTCCCATCAGGAATCCGCACATAGCTCCGATCGTGGCCTAAATTTCTCTGATATGATCTTCAAACGTTGTGGCATGCCACAATCCATAGTTTGTAACTGGAGAGCAACGTTTATCAATACCTTTTTGAATGAAGTTGTGCAGCCTACAAGATAGACAGTTCAATTTTTTATCTCAACTTTTGGACAGCCAAGCACACGTGAAACGATTCTATGACCCCAAAACGAGAAAAATGCAATTTGAAGTTGGAGACTGAGTCTACCTTTGGCCGCAGTCATACGGGAAAAAGACATTAGCCCTTAAGAGGTCACTGAAACTATCTCTCAGGTATTATAGTTTCACTGAAACGATTCTATGACCCCAAAACGAGAAAAATGCAATTTGAAGTTGGAGACTGAGTCTACCTTTGGCCGCAGTCATACGGGAAAAAGACATTAGCCCTTAAGAGGTCACTGAAACTATCTCTCAGGTATTATAGTCTATATGAGATTCTGCAGAAGGTAGATAATGGGGCATACATGCTCAATCTACCAAAGGGGTCCAAAACACGCCCAATTGTTCATGCTTCCTAACTTAGAAAACATGTGAAGACCTATAATACTGGGGTATGCCCGTTTGTTTCTGCACTCAAATTTTTATTAAATCAATTTACCATTTTAGATTTTAAAAAAAAAAACGTGGGGACTTTATGCAAATCCAATAGAAGTACCCCAAATTTCCGAGAAAGAGGACTGCACGGTAGGTTCTCCCAAGGCCATCCTTGGTTGCCACACCAAAAAGGGCAAGTAGGAAGTATTTATTCGCTGCAATGGTCTCTTGCCATTTGATACCACATGGGAAGAAGTTGACAGAAATCAAGTGCAGTTTCCAACACTGAACCTCGAGGATCTAGAAGGAGAGACGAGTTGTGTGACAACAAACAATGGGCCGAATATCAAGGGTAAGGATGCGCATACAAGTAAAGGACTGTTGATATGACTTAGCATAGTCATTGTGAGGGGAAGGCGTGAAACGCTTCAACTTGTGACAGTCTTCAGCAAACAAGAGGAAAACTTCAGCGGGCCATTTGAACAGAAGCACCATGGGCATGCATGTTGGTCGGCCTAAGTGGGGGTTGTAGTTTCTTAAGCAGAGAGAGTAGGAAAATGTCTTAGTAGTGTTAGCGTAGGCCAGTGGGTTGAGTTGGGACAAGTCTCTTCTTATTATGTCATCTTGGTAGTACGCTGAGCAGGACAGCTATTTTAAGAACAGGGGAAGCATTTTTGTATAGCTTTTAGAATCTATTGAAACCTTGATGCTGGGCTTCCCTCAAATGAGCCCATGTATTCTCTTTCGGTTGATCATCATAACATAGGAAGAAAGAAGAATCTTTCTTCCGTCTTCCTTGAGGAGCAACCACTTCAACGTCCCCGTATTCGATCCATCACAGTGGGCCATTACACATTGTTCTTTGAAGGCAAAAAATCAAATCTTGCCCTTTGGAAGGGTGAAGTAATTTCTTTTGAAAAAGCGTTAAAGACATTTTTAAGACTTAATTGAAGTGCTAATAAGGGTAACTTTCACATCTGGCGTTACAACAAGTGTTAGAGACAATATGTTGCATGCTTTCATGGGAGAAAAGCCCTCTTCCACTAAGCTTCTTTGGAGTCTAATTGATCCATTAGAAATATTACAAATGATAGATGTATATTTGAATGAAAAATATTTTTAGTTGGATATTATATACGTAAAAATTTGTGAATAATGAATTGTAAAATAATCATTGAAATCTCATATTCGTGTTACTTGAAGTCACGTAAACCGAAAAATTATATGAATATGAATTATATAAGCATTTGAGAATTAAGAGATAGCTTAGTCTTCTAATCTGTGGACAAAAGTTTCTACCATAGAGCTTGGTGTAACTGCAATATTTCTTTAGATATAATGTGAAATTTAATTCCAGGATATGGGCAATGCTCATTTAATATGAATAACATGTGTGTTGCCTCAAACGGTTGGAAACGGCTTTATCATTCATTTTATGATAGTTTATCATGGGAATAATCCGTCATCACTATGTCAGCCAAAGTCTAACGAGCTCTTAGACATTAGTTCTGACTTCTACCTCACGTTTCTACTTCTGCTCAATTAAAGATCAGTCCTTACTAGATTTCCATTAAGCACTGGCTTTTTGGTTCAACTTAGTACATCAGAAAGAGCGCAAAATGATGATGACAGTTTTAGCTAACCAAATCTTCGTCGAAAGAAATATTCCTTCCACTTTCCCTAACCCTGACCCATTCCTTCAATAAAACATACTTTACAGCCGCTTGGAAATCTGTTAATGGAAATTTTTAGTGCTTCGGTAATGTTGTTCGAGGTTCTGCTTTGCCAAGTTATGCTCATCTTTCTTTAAAAAATACTAATTAAAGAGTGAAATACCGAGATAATAGAAAAATACAATGAATTGTAATAAAATGATTTCCGATACATTTGTTTGTACAATAGGTGTCAATTTATAATGTTACAAAGATTAGTAAGAATCGGAAATGTGGTTGATACAATTTATGGCTGATTTGATGAGAGATAAGGAGATTGTATTGAGAAATTGGTTTTTGAAAAACTTCCTTATCTTGTCTTGAATATTCAGTTGGGAATAGCAGAGAGATGATTTGAATTTTGAATTCCTTCCTTCTTGGATTGCTTGATTGCCTAGACTTGATGACTTGGTTGAAGGTACGACCTAATTTTTTAATGAAATATTTTGAGTTTATAACAGCGTTCCCAACTGCAATACCATCGCTAGCAAATATTTTGCTTCATCTTCCTTTTAGAAGGCGTGAAATATGCAGGAGGAACAGAATTCACGAAAGAAAAAGAGAAAAGGTCCAAGTGAAGACTGAATCATGATACATAGGACTTACCACCAAAGTCTACAAGTAAAATTTCAATATTTCACCCACCACATCTGGGAAAAAGAGTAAATTTGGCGGTTTTGCACTATGCTTTTTTCCTTGTCTCTCCTTGCTCGCCTAAATTACAAAAGAGGTGGCTAATTTGATATTCTTTTTCCTGGAAACGGGTTGCTATTCCTGCCCTCGGACAGGAATGTTAGCCGGAGAACACAGAAGAAAAAGGGAAGTCGGAATGGCAGGTTGACTGATGAAAAACATTGAACTTAACGGAGCATTTGACTTTGCTTTTTCAGTTTTCTGCCTACCAAATACAGGAACAGGTCCACTAAGCCGATTTTCACACGCTTTCCCTCGGAACTCACTCTTCGGCTCCTCTATTTAAATACCCCTTAACTCGTCTTGTCCATCCCAACATCTGGTTTTTCAATCTTCTACCATTCCTCCTCTTTCTTTAACTTGTTTCTGGTAAAGAACATTATTACGGTCCTAAAGGTAATTGAACCTGCTATACCAACAATCTTAAGCTTTTTGGCTCAATGGCTGGGTTCGTTACATTTAATATTAGAGCCAAACCCCACATTCGGAGTTTAAACCACAAAAGGGGCGACCTATGGAAAGGACTACTTAGCGAAAAACGTCATGGGCCAAAGGGGTGCCTAAACACATAGGGCCAATGTGAAGCTGTTGTGGAGTGGGCTGTCGGGGCATCAATTGCGGAGTGTGGTGGAATGTTACAGTCCTAAAAGTAATTGAACCCGCTCAATGGTTGGGTTCATTATAGACATATGGGTGGTTTCACTTCTGCTCAGTGCCTCATCCTGCTCGCCACTGCCTCTCCGTTGGCAGTTTGTACGGCTAACAGGATTGGCAGTGGAGCTATAATAGTAGTTGGCCTTACAGGGGAGGCTCCAATCCCCCAAAACATACACAAGCTCCAAGGAAGATCATCGTGGGCGGTTCAGAGGGCTGGCACTTCAACTTCAGCTACACTGATTGGGCTCTCGAAAATGGTCGCTTTTACCTAAACGACACCTTGGGTGAGTCGACATTCCTCCTTGACCATCTTGTTTGTATGAATTTGGTTTTGTTGATGTTACCCCTCAAAGCATAACCCGACTACTATCACTCATCAAGGCTAATTGAAAACAAAACATAGCTTGCATGGTTATTAACGTATCCTCTTGCAACTAACGTAAGTTGCATGTTTTGTATTAAAAATATTACATTTCTTGACAAACCCTTTTTGAATTATGAACTTTATGCATGCAGGTGTCTTTCTCAGCTTAGATTTTCATATCATATTAAAAAAATTATTCTTACTTATCCAAAAGTTAACCCAAGAATAAAAAAGGTATTTTTCTATTTATAATGACTTCTCAAACAAGATTTAAACAATATAAAATGTTTTTCAGATCATTCTTAACGTATCATGTTTCTCATTTTTTTGCGCACTGGTTTTCACGTTCTTGTTGCTGTTCTAAAACTTATATGTTCACTTTCGCCATAGTGTGTATTCTTCTAATACAAGATTCGAAATATGAGTTTCTGTATGCTGAGAATGAGGTTGTTGCAGTTTTCAAGTATGCTCCACCTACCGACAATACAACGATCCCTCACAGTGTATACCTGCTGCAAAGCCTTCGGAGCTACTTGACGTGCAATTTAACAGGAGCACAGATGCTGGCCAACGAGACACAAGGAGATGGGGAGGGCTTCGAGTTCGTTCTGACAAAGTGGAAGCCTCACTATTTTGCATGCGGTATGCACGATGGCGCCCATTGCAAATTTGGACAGACGAAGTTCTTTGTGTTGCCAATGCTTCATTCGTATTGGTAATTGATAGAGAAAGTGACGACGGGAGCTTATTTTTGGTTGCTTTAATGTTTCATTGCTGTTGACTAAGAATCAAATCTCCATTTTTTTATCCGTTTCCTTATACACAATGTAACGAGTTCTTTAACATTGAGAGATGACAGTGGATAAGTGTTCCTGTTATGTTAGACAGAGAGGTTGTAGCTTTGTATCCTTCTTTGTTCTTACAATTTCCTCAGACATTCAAATAAGCTGATTTCTCATGTAATAGAAATCAATTTATTTTTTCTATGTTGTATCAAAGTCTCAATTTGGAATAAAATATTTGTTGCTTGGCAGAAAATAAAATAACCTATTTGTATGTTGAAAGGGAGAAAAGAAAAAACTAAATAAGAATTTTGTGGAATTGCTTGTCTTTACATATAAGTTCTCTTTTTCTTTTTTTCTTTTTGATAAATATGTGAGTTTATTTATTGAAGAATAAGATAATTTAAAGTTTAAGAGCATATCTCAATATTATAATTTATCTAAGAAAAAATTGAGTTTGGACATCTAGCTATGATATAACAAAACATTCACTTGGATAAATTTAATGTTCCTAAATAGAAATGCTCTCCTACATAATCTTTTTTTTTAGCCAATAAAACTTATATTTTAAGAACTTTATTTTAAAAACATTTACAATTTTGTTCAAACTAAATATAATAAATACATGTTAAGAAAAAAATTTAAAAAGCTTTGCAACAAAATCTTTTCCTTTAATTACTTTAATCATCTATTGCAATTTAAAATTTTAATCATTAATGTTCCTTTGAAGATCTTGTTGTGTAAAATATTTTGTCAAATTTGCCTAATCCAAGTACATTGAAAAAAAAAGTATGATTTGCCTTCAACTTGAGAACCATAAAAATTATAATATAGGTTGCCATCAAAATATCAATTCTACCATAAGAAGTTTGTCCCTACATATGAGTCATTCAATGAAATTATATTTGTTAATTTCACTTGATGATATCAAGTCATGACATTCAATCTTAATATTAACTTGGCATAATTCTTTTTTTTTTTGGTAGAAGTGTAAGTGTGCATTAATAAGAAGTAATGTATAGAAGCATAAGGGCATACCCCAGAATTACAAGAATTACAAAAATATAAAGGTTGAAAGCCTTCAAATCTCACTCAAAATGACATTTTCCTTTGAAGATTTAATATTTTTAAACAAAAAAGCTCTCCCTCGTATAATTTTTCTTGCTTTAGCTAGCATGATTGGAATATCTACTATTTTGCTTTGAAATCGCCTTCTATTATGTTCTACCCATATACAATAAATGTAAGCTAAAAAAGATAACTTAAAAAGTTTGGCAGCCAAATCCTTTTATTTAGTTACTCTGATTATCCATTGCAATTCTTCATTTCATCCTCTAATATTAGGAACTTTCTTTGGGCAGGTAATGCAGATATATGATACTCTCACAAAGTAGTGTGGCAAATAGTTTGTTCACCCAAGAAGGAAAGAGGATTAGGATTACCAAATCTTAAACTTTGAAATAAAGTCCTTTTGGGACGTATGCTTTGGAACCTTATAAATCTTCCATATGCTTCTCTATGGAGTAAATGATCCACAGTACCAAATGTAAATGAATTTCAGTAATGCAGTTTAATATCAAAGGTTCTATGGCATGGAGTTGAAGAGGTCTTCTTAAATTAAGGCATGCACTTACCTTGATTCTTAATCAATTTACCTATTATTGCAAAGAAATTTATTAGCACCTTCAACTAGTAAATGAAAAAGTGAATTGGTATAATCTCATTTAGACTGGTGGCATCAGCAAACATAATTTCATTGGATGGCTAGTGTGTCAAAATTGACTTTCTACAACAGAAGGCATGGTACGATGGCTCCCTTCAATTAACTTATATTGTGATTTTTGTCCGTCCTATGTTTAAAATAGGAATCATCTTTTTTTTAAATGTCTATGGACAATGAGGGTTTGGAAAACTATCCTTACTCAAAATGGAATTAGATGTCATAATTCCTTATATATGTCTTTACAATAATAAGAAACTCTAAAAAGTGTTATATGATAATTTAGTATAGCTTAAGAAGACCTCTCCAACTCTATGTTATATTTGCTTTGATGTCAAGATATACAATTGAAGTTTTCTTGCATTTAGTACTATAACTTCATTTAATGTGTAAGGAAGAACTTGGATAATTAATGAAATTTTAGAGTAACCACCCTAATAGAACCAAATTCCACATTTCAAGATCTAGTAGCACAAGTCCTCTTCAATTTTTAAGTGAACAAACAGTGAACAAACAATCTATCAAGGGATCTTATAAGTTTTATGATCTTTTTAATTGCCTACTCATAAAAAGTGTTTAATTTTCTTTTCAATCTCATAAACGATTTGCCATGGGAGAAGGAACATTTTCATCCAAAACATGTAAATAGAAGTAATAACTAATTTCACCAATTATAACCTTCATGAATAGCTTAGGTGTCTCATTCCACATCCATTAATTCTTCTCATAATTTTCTCTGTCAAAACCTTACAATCAATGTAAATAAGTGTTTTTGAAGTTAGGGGAACACTAAGATACCTGATAGGAAGAGTTCTTTTGAAAAATGGAGTGTGATCTAATATTAGAAGCTTTTTTTGCTAAATTAGTCCTAAAAAATGTATGAGTTTTGCTAAGATTATTATGTAAATCTATGAATGTTGCAAAGTTCTCTAAAGCATTAATGGGACATAACACAAAAAAATAAAAATAAGTCATCAACAAAACAAAGGATGAGTAATTTTCTCCCTTTTATAGCGCCAATAATATTTAAAAGTAAAAGTAAAAGTTTTCTCAATAATAATCGTGTCAAGAATCTCTATGACAATGACAAATAAATAAGTAGAACTCGTTACATTGGATGACTCACAAAACTCATCTCCACGTTACAAGAACAGACAAACAATTATTGAAAATGTGTTTAATCACTCATTTGGCGTACAAAAGAGAAGAGTTTAAACCTTAATTGTTGTATTAAATCAAAGTTCCAACTAAGAAAGTTTCTTTAAGGAAAGAAAAATGATGGCCAAGAGAGTGGTGATGCCAATGTTGCTTGTCCTTTTGGTTAAAGGGAAAGCTATTGACGTTGCCTTCACCTCCTTTTTTTTTTTTTGTAGAAAGGTAAATTGTATTAATACATATTAAAATAAAAAGTCACCATATCTATGAAAAGATGAAAGTTGGAAGCCTCCAAATCTCACTCAAAATAACATTGCATTGAGAAGATTTTATATTTCTAAACAAAGAAGCTCTCCCTCGTACTATCTTCTTTATTTTCGCTAAGAGAATAAGGATATCCATTGTTTTCCCTTGAAAACGTCTTCTATTTCGTTCAACCCATATATAATAAATACAAGCTAAGAAAGATATCTTGAGGTTTGGCAACTAAATCCCTTCCTCTTATTGCTTTAATCATCCATTGTAATTCTTCATTCCATCCTCCAATGACACGTCGGATTCCATTCTGAGCAAGAATACTTTTCCAAATCATCCTTGTCCATGCACATTCAAAAAAGAGATGCCTTCACCTCCTTTATTCCTTCTTCACTTCCCAACCTACTTTTTCACTTTTCTGAACTTGACGAAGTTCAACGTCGATCGTATTTTCGCTTTCGCAGAGCAATTGAAGCTTGTAGGCGAGAAAAGGAGCTACATGGTGTGGACGACTTTGAATATCATTTTTGTATTGTTCACGACTTTTTGCAATGTACTGAACGTTGTCGCCAATTAAGGATCGGAGTATTTTAGAGCATGTACTTCTCTGCCTAAAAACCCATGGCAAAAATGTGAGACTTGTTGCAACTTGTTTGGAGAATCTTTGTGAAACCCATATCAAGAAGCATCTAAATCTCAATTATATGCGAGTTCCATGAGCACCAGCTTTAGATTCCGTAAATGTGTTCCCTAATTTCGTTTTTGTTACTACCTTGGGATGATATCTTGCGCATAATTACTTCATGGCTTTAGATATCCATTAATCATATATTTGGGTCGGATATTTGGTGCACTAAAATACGAGCAGATGCTGCCGGTTCTGCTGAGATCACCACATCATTGGATCGAACACCTTTGGCCGGGTCGTCAGCAGGAGGGACTTTGTGATCAGGCATGAATCTTTCCATTCGACCATCTTTGTATACTTTGAAGAAGGGGAAGAATTCGTGGAGAACCTCAGCGTTTGCCGATGATTCCATTTGCGTATTATGCTCGTTGCGAATAAAGAATGGTTCGTTTCTTGTACTCAAAGGCTGCTGATCATATGTAATAATGAACCTTGTTTGAACCAGACCATTTACTGACGGAATCAAAGCTGCCTCTACCTAAATTTAATACCCGTTGGTCTTGCTATGAGTCTAGTAGGACCTCTCAAGTTCAGGAGAAGAAATGGTGCTAGGCAACAAACACTTGTTAGGTAAGACAGGCAGCTATGTCTATTATTCTCCCAACCAAAGTCATGGTCAAAGCCAAAGACATGGGGTCAGCCCGGAAATTTTAGGCGGCGTTGTTCTCTGCCTTAAGCAGGTAGCTTCGTGAAAATATCACTTTTCAACTGTCGTATTAGTTTTCTACATGCTTGGTTAACGAGGTATATTCGGAGCAACTAATCAAAGAGTTGAGTGTTTTTCAGTAACATTGCGGCTTTCTGGTCCTTTTCAATGGCTTTGAAAGGAAAGGGAAAACAATTGCATAATAATTAAGCATGAAAACCATGCACACAGTTGATGTCAAACCTGAAATCTATTAGTTCTAAATAGCATCTTCTCCTAACTGAGTCAGTTGCTTCTTGATAAATATGTTATTTTCTTGTGATTCAATTTGAGGATTAAGCAGGCTTCATAATATTTCGATACCATAAAAAGAACAAAAAAAAAAGTAACTAAATATGTTTATTATAACAACGTAAATGTCCAGTAATATCACCATTACATTTCCTTAAACCACCAGCTAAAACCCGTTATTTTGCTAATAGTTCGGAGCCCGTGAAAGGGGAAACGATAAACACTGAAAACATATTTAAAAAGCTCATCCGAACGGAGGGGCCTAATCCTGGTTCATGAAAGTAGCCATCCGTTTCAGGAGGTCCAGAGCTTTCTCAGTACCTGGATTAAACAAATGGAAAACATGGTCCTCCCCTTCCGTCTCCACGATGTCAACTACCCCACCCCAACCACTCTTCTTCAGTGACTCGTAGTAAGTCCATCCGCGGTCCTTCAATTTGTCTTTCTCTGCAACAAAAACCAGCACCCTTGGACACCCCAGGCATGACAATTTGGAATCTGCAACCGGATTTATACGTGGGTCATCAGGTCCACTCAGTGTAGGGAAGATGAACCTAATCAATTCCTGAGGCTCGTCATTCCCAAAATATGGATGGATTATAATCGTTCCTGCGATCTTTAACCCCACCAGGCCATCGATCCCCGCTTGCCTCGCCATGCTGTGCGAGATGTTAGCTCCAGCACTATCGCCAGCCAGGAAAACTCGCTCAAAATCCCCGTGATCTTTAAGCCAAGCCTCAGGACCCTCACCCTTGCTGTGTGCCGCGACCCATTGCATGGCGGCCCATGTATCCTCGTACGCAATCGGGAGAGGGTCCTCTGGGGCCCTTCTGTAGTGGATGGACACTGCCACAACGTTTGCTTCGGCGGCTAAAGAACTGACATGTTTGTGGTAAAGAGGGGAGAAGGGGGATTCAATGCAAAAGGCTCCGCCGTGGATGTAAATAAGGAGGGGAAGCTTGCGGGCGGAGCTGGTGGTTTTGGGGAGGAAAAGGCGGGCAGCCAAGCCTGTTTCTTGTGAGATCGTGATGTCTTTGGACTGGACGTCGGTAGGGGGATCCGTGGTGGGCGGCACAGTTTCGGTGCCGAGGAGCCTCTCGACTCTACCATCTTTGTAGACTCTGAAGAACGGAGGGAAATCATGGGCTACTTCGTCGGTGCTTGGATCCATTGCGTAGAGACTCTACGAGAATCAGATCCGCCTATGGCTTTCTTGGTTCATGGGAAAAATGATAGGACGAGAGGGTTGTTGAGGGGGTCAACGAAGACTCATCAAAATAGTTTGGTGATAAAGTCTCCAGCGCATTAAAAAAGGACAAACTTGTTCATGGCTCGTGATTCTTAAGTTGTCCATTCACTGTGGATTAGACTTGATAGAAAGTAAAGGAAACCACCTGGCAGATTCCTCTGCCTTTATATGTAGTGACCTAGCATTTGTAGCTTTTTTAAAAATTATTATATTAGTATATTACTTTTTTTTAAAAAAAAAAAGGTGGATGTGCTTTGGATGGTACACATCAAGGAACTTGATATTCAGCTACCGACACATCTCTCAAATAATATGTGGATTATTTTGAAAGGACGTTTTCGTTTGATGAAGTTCATGATTGTAACCAGGTTTTATCTTTCCTCGGGCAAAACTATTCATCACTGGAATGGTGAAGTACCAGATCTGATGGAAAAGAGCTCCAAGCAGTGCAACAAGCAGTAGGGAGATGCCTGCTGTAGAGGTTTCTGGACGTAAAATGTGGGACTCAAGTAAACAAGAGGTAACAAAAAGAGTACTACTCAGAAGAGGGGTGCAAAATAACGCAAGGATCAAGGTATATAGGTGGTAATTATTTAAGGGTTAATTGTATGCACTACTTTTTATATTTTTACACGGTAAAGATACTATGCTTAGTTTTATTTATTAAATAAAATATATCATGGTATCGCCTTGTTTCTTTTTGAAAAAGGAAAAAGAAAGAAAGAAAGAAAGAAAGAAAGCATATAGGTGGAACACAAGTAGGGACGAGAGCAAGAGGTGAGTTTGAAGGCGAAGGAAATAAGATTTTTAGTGGGCCTGAAACCCGCAAAGGCCTTGTGTGGTTGGGAAACGGCAAAGGGTGCTGTAAAAGATATAATCGCAGGAAAAATGAGGAAGAAAAGACAGTATACAATATATTCTGTTTTTTTTTTTTTTGAGAATCTATCTGTATATAAGAAATATAATATATTACTATATTGACAATGTAGAGGATACATCGTCTTTCAATATATCTGTTCATCTCAGTGTGAGAAAACACATCTCATAGGGATTTAATCTGTGTGAGTGAATGTTTATTTAAAGCTTAGATTTTTTTAATATGATTTTTTCTCTTTTTTAATATTTTTAAGAAAAAAAATAGAATTGACTTAGAAGAATCTATATATGGAACACAACAAATATTATGTTAATAAAATGATATACACATTAAACATCAACGTCAATATACATTTAAGATTTCAATAAAAAGAATTAATCTAGAGAATTAGAGAGATTTATTTGAATAGATCATTCTAAGGATATAACTTATAAATGTTTTATAGGATGTTGCTTTTGTAATAATTAAGTTGGTTATGCATGCAAAGAAAATAACTAGGTGGTCACTTCACCATGTTAACAAGTACGTAGTTTAGTTCGAAATCAACTTTGTCTAAAATTCCTTGAACAAAGATAGGACTACTTCTTCTATTCATTCAATAAAATCATTTATAATGATATATAATTCTTAACCTTTCATAAAAAAAAAACAAAAAACAAAAAACAAAAGCAGAAACATGGCTACAAAAATTAGAGAGCATTCACTTTCTTCTCACACAAAATTATGCTCATCAATCTTTCTTATTAGCCTTATAAGAACATTCATGTATATATAGAGAAATCATCTACAATAACAAGAACAAAACGTTGACCTTTTAAGCCAATTGTTTTCATAGGGTCCAATTAGATCCATGTGTAAAACTTGTATAGGAGCCGTGGTTGGGATACAATCTTTAGGTTCAAAACTGTTTTTAGTTTATTTGCTTTGCAAACAATCACCACAAATAAAAGTCCTTCACCAATTTTTTCTTGCTTTTCCATTTGACTAAAAGGAAGATACCCTGGTCTTTTATGCCATACCAGACAATTGAGATACAAATCTTTTTTTTTTTTTTTGTGAAAGGTCAAATTATATATCACCCGTAAAAAAATTTACAAATTATTCAATTACAAAATATCATCATCTAAGTTCAAATATTGCACTTGATAAATTCTAAAGTTCTTGTAAAAATTTATTACAATTTATAAACTTGACTCCTCTAGTAAATGAAATCTTCCCTCTCACATCCTTTTTTATTTTAGCAATAATAGTTGAATTATCTAGAGTTGTAACGTTGAATCTTCTTCTATTCCTTTCTCTCCAAATGTGATACAATACGGCCTTGAAAAATATACTAAGCAAAGTTGCTGCAAAACTCTTCCTCTTAATAGTCTTGATCATCCAACATATTTCAACTTTCCAGTATTCAATTCTTCGAGTTAATCCATTCATGCTTAGCAAAGCCTTCTAGATGTAGTTTGTAAACCTACATTAAAAAATAAATGTTTTTGTGATTCTTCTTCTTGTTGGCAGAGGTTGCATTGTAGATCCACTGAACTATTCCATTTAGCCACCCTATCTGCTGTGGATAGTTTGTCTTTCAAAGTGATCCAATAGACAAAATTATACTTTGGTACTCCTTTCCAGACAAGTCTTACCCATTCAGTATCTTCTTTGTACTCTCTTAATGCTACATAACTTTTGGCAATATTGTATTCTGAGTCTGTCACCTATTGCGTAAGTTCACTTTTTACTTGTAAAATATTTCTAAAGCTCCAAGCTAGTGATCCTTTCATCTCAACTTCTAATACATTCATTTCCTTCAAATTTTTTGTTATCATCCATTTAACCCATAAAAATTTTGTGTTGGGGTGCACAAGAGATCATAAAAGTTTTCCAATTGCCGTCCTATTCTAAGTATGAATGTCTATCAAACCTAGTCCTCCAGAAATTTTAGGCCAACAAACTTCTTTCCATGCCACTTTCGCTACACATCGTCCATTAGATTTACCTGCCCAAAGAAAGGTTCTAATCCTTTTTTCAATTTCATAAAGAGTCTATTTTGGCAATAGAAAAATTTGCATCCAATATGTTTGCAATGAGAACAGAACACTTTTTGCTAGCTGCAGTCTCCCTCCATAATTAATATGCTTAGACTCCCACCCTTCAATTCTCCTTAATATCTTTTCTATCAAGATAACACAATCTAGGTTAGAGAGTCTTTTAGTAATCAATGGAACTCCCAACTATTTTATGGGAAGTTGACTTTATCGGATAAGAATATGATCAAGTATTAGAGCCTTGTCCTGTTCAGACAAGCCTGAAAAGAAAATTTAACACTTTTTTGGATGCATCTTCAGACCTGTTATATCTTCAAACTCTTACATAGCATCTAATAAACATAATATAAACTCAATATCTCCATGAGCAAACAGGAAAAGATCATCAGCAAAGCATAGATGAGTAATCTTCTCTTTAGAGCATTTCCAATGAAATTTAAACCTTCTAGAAGAGACTTTCTTTTGTATAATTCTGTTAAGAATCTCCATCACAATAACAAAGAGAAAAAGAGAGAAAGGGTCTCCTTGTCTAAGTCCCTTTGCCCCCTTAAAAAAACCTGTATAAGAGTCATTGATGTTCACAGAATATCCAACAGTAGTTATGCAACTTTCAATCAGCAATCTAAATTTTTCTGGGAACTTCAAAACTTTTAGAGTATTTAGAATAGCATTCTAATCTATTGAATCATATGCTTTCATAATATCAACCTTAATTGTTACCCTTTTCCCATGAATACCTTTGTGATAATTGTGTATTAACTCTTGACATAATAAAATATTTTTTTTAATGTTCCTTCCTGGCACAAAAGCTGTTTGACAAGGATGTATGAAATGAGACAAAACTATACTTAATCTTCCTGCCACAATTTTAGATATGATCTTGTACAACACATTGCAACAAGAGATTGGTCTAAAATCTTTTATATTAGTGGCATTAATTTTCTTAGGGACAAGGGATATTACCGTTGAATTTATGCTTCGCAGTAGCTGTCTTTTTAAAAAGAAAGCTATAACTACATCTTCTATGTCACTCCCTATAATACTCAAGCTTTCTTGAAAAAAATGCTATTATATCCATCAGGACCTAAAGCTTTGTAATCACCAATAGTATTAAAGATCTTTTGTATTTCTTCTCTTTGAACATCTGCTATAAGGCTTCTCTTTATCTCTTCTGAGATTTCCATAGGAAATAACTCTCTTAATTTTGCTTCTGATGATTGAAGTTGGTTTGCCCTCCCTAGCAAGTTTTGATAGTAACTTAGAATTTTGTTCTTTATCATTTCAAAATCTTCAGTAAGTTACCCATCATCTATTTCTAGCTTGACAATATGATTTTTTGCTATACTCTTCATCATGCTTCTAAAAAAGACTTTATTGTTATAATCTCCCTCTTTCAGCCAAGTATTTCTTAATTTTTGCTTCAAAAGTATTTCTTCATGCTTGTTATGTACTAGTAACTTTTCTAACTACTCATTTCCTTCATTACGCAATTGGGTACTTGAAGGGTCATCAAAAAGCTTTCCTTGTGTTATTTGTAGTTGCTTCCTTGCTATCTCTATTTTCCTTGGTAATTCTCCAAATTTCTCTCTATTTAGCTTTCTCAACTCGTTTTTCATTTCCTTCAACTTTATCATATTTTATACATTATAGTGCCCTTAACCCTTTGTTGCCAAATATTCTTCACTACTATCATAAATTGAGGGTTGTCTTGCCAAAAGTTGAAAAATCTAAAGACACTTTTCTGTCTTGGTCTATTATTGTCCACCTTGATAATGCAAGGACTATGCTCTAACAATCCAGGAGTACTAAATTCAATGGAGAAATCTGCATTACTTTGCAGCCATTTAGGATTTACCAAACATCTATCCAATTTACTGCCTTTGAATCCTATTCCTTTACCTTTGTTCGTCCATGATAGAAGAGGTCCTACAAAGTTTGGTTCTATAAGTTCTACATCACTTATGAACTTATTGAAATCTTCTATTCCTTCTATCCATCTACTAGCTACACTGACCCTTTCATTTAAATTCCTCACTGTATTAAAATCTCCTACTAATAACCATTGATTGTCCTTTCCATAATTGTTATAACATTGTGTGAGATTACTCCAAAGATTCTTCTGTTCATTTGCTGCATTTGCTGCATAGATAGCAGATAAGTACCATACTTCATGCCCCTCTTCCACTTTACAATTCACTACATGTTTAGAACTACTAAGCACTGGGATGTTGAGTTGTGGTTTTTTCCATACAATCCAAATCCTACCATTTTCATTATCTCTATAATTGTGAATAAAATCCCATTGGGGAAAAAGAAAATCTATTACCCATTGTGCTTTATCTTCTTTTATTTTGTATTCTAATAAAATGACAATGTCAGCTTTAGTATTCTTGATAACTTCTCGTACCTCCTTTTGTTTAGGGCTTTTATTCATACCCTTAACATTCCATGAGAATATGATCATTTGTCTGAGGGTATAGTGCTTTCTCCTTCAACACCTTCAAAACCTACAATCTCAATGCATCTTGCTTCATTTGATTCCTGATGATTATTTATTAGCACACTAAACCTATTACTGGAGTTGTCCTTCTCACATGTATTCCTTTTAGGGCTCCTTTTGTTTCCCCTTCTATTCACACTTGTTTTATTACTTTGTTCTAATTTGGCCTTTGGACTTATGGTGGATTCAACTTCATGTGTTGTTAAATTTGCAATCTTATCTCTTATATCCTTATGTCCTTGGTCCTCAAAAACTTGATCTTCATTACTTTTATCCGAATGTTCTTTATCCTCACATTCTTCATCATAGTTCTCCGTTTAACTTAATGGCTTTTGTACTAGAACTCATATCTCTTTTGTCTTCGTAATACACTCTTTATGTCCAAGGCAATCACATTTCTTGCATATCTCAGGTAACCAACAATACTCCACTCCTACCTCAAAAATAGCACCATTTCCCATGTCAATTTCAAATGAAGTTGGTAAAGAACAATTTGTATCTATTTCAACACATACTTTTGCATATGATATTCTTTGTCTATGTTTAGTAGCTTTATCCATGTATAGTGGCTTTCCAACAGCACTAGCTACATAGCTTATACCAATCTCATCCCATAGAACATGTGGGACATTATGCAACTTTATCCAAATTGGAATTGAATTGATTTTTCTTTTCAGTAATCTAATAGTATTATGCCATTTTTGCAGAAATATTGGTTTTCCTACCACATTACATACTCCAGCTTCAAATATTTCCTCCATCTTTTGTTTATCAGAAAACCTAAAGAAGATGAAACCACTGTCTGTTGCAGAAATATTTACTAAGCTTTGTTTTCCCCATTACATTTCTACAATTCCTTTAACTACAGAAAATGGTAATTTTGAGCCCAAAAAGAAACCTACAACATAATTTTCATAGAATTTACTTCCTTCTTCAATAACTTCCTTAGGAGGAGCAACTCTAATTTTTCCATCATTTAATACCAGTGGCTAGTATTTCATATGAGCATTTTGTGCTAATCTTCCTACTACAACCTTACTCCAAGATTCATGTTTTCCTTTATGTTCGAAACTCTCCTTAAAGATAATGTTGTTTGTCTCTTCTAACTTCTCATTTTTCTCTTTATTTCTTAGAGGCCCGTGAAATAAACTTTCTTGGATTTCTTGTTCAATTCTCACCTTTTCTTGTTGAGCTACATTTTCCTTGGTCATACTTTCTTTAGCCATGTTTCTATTTGCAAGGATTATTTGTCCAGATTTCATTATTTTAACTTCTGCATCATTATTTTCTCCTAAAGATTTCCAACAATCTTCAAGTTTCCTTATTTTTCTTTTCTCTCTTCTCTCAAGCTCTGTACTATTTGGGTCTATTCTCTAGAACACCTTGACCATCAATAGTTACCAACTTAGTAATGAACTAATTTAATAGGCAAGATTTTGGTAACATGTACCAAAAGTTCATGATCTACTCATTATACAAAGTTGATAGATTCTACCTTCTTCTACTGACAATCTACTTAAAATTCACTCTTCAAACCCTTTAGCTTAACTTAATAGAAACATGACTTTTGGTAGGTATACCTCCTCTTACCAATCCAAAACAAATATCTTAACTAAGTAATCAATAATTCAAACAACCACAAAATAGCACACCACAACAAATTTCCCACCTAATACTCACTACACCAATTTCTACTTCCAAGTTGCAAATCCAATATAAAAATAAAAATAAACTAGAAAACACAAAAAAAAAAAAAGAAATTTCCCACCAACACTTGTTCCAGCAGAGTCTATTCCAGTTATAATCTAATAACTAGAGAAAAAATAAATAAAAAATATTTTTTTTATTTTTTATTTTTTTTACCACTTACCTCGTAGCCTAGGAAATCCGGCGATCAGCCATCAGGACCTTGTATGGACCTCTACGCGCCGTCACGCTCAGATCTGTCTCGCCCACGACCAGATCTACCTCTCGCCGCCGACCAGCTCTGCTTCCCGTCGCCGGCCACACCCGTAGCCGCTGATCTACCTCCCGATGAAGCGAAACCAGAAAATGTTAATGGGATCTTGGGCAACGGCAAGACAGGGGACGATGGCAAGACGGGGATGGAACTGGAGTGGGGTTAGGACGATGGGATGACGGGGATGGGGATGGGTCTGGGACGACGGCGACGGGGATGGTGTATGGGATGGTGTATGCCTAAGGTTGCTAGTCGGATTATTTTAGCTCTCTGGCCAATCTCGCAACCGCTTTAAATGATGGAGGCATCGTTCTCCCAGCTAGGAAAGGCTTGAACCAATATTTTCCAGATGGATGGGGTTTGGTATTAGCATCATTCCAGAGCCCTCACTACCAGACCAATATAAAAAAGAGTATATTCGAGATACAAATCTAAAGTCAAACATATTTCTAAGGGACTTTCAACATTTAATTCCAAGTTGCACACATTACCAATCTCAAAACTTCTGCTTTCTTTAAAACCAGTGAGATATTGAACAATATCGACCATTTTCTGGGCGGCATTGCAAAGAGACGTTGCTGGAAATGACAATGGCTTGTCGTCCGTCGCACGCCGGCGGCGAAGCTGAGTTTTCTAAGTTTTCCAGAGAAGCCTCTTGTTCTCTCTTTTCTTTGAGATATGCCTCGATGCTTTGATTTTCTCTTCCTTTGCCTTTAAGTGAGACACCGTCGGGCAGTGCGCTCCCTGGTCAGTTCACGCTGACTTGAAGGGGCTCAACTCACTCAAACCTAGGCACGTCAACTGGGCTATCGTCCATAATTTCATCTCTCTTTCTTTTGGGCCGGCTCTGCCCTACCATGTTAATATACATTATCTGGTGACGAAACCGTAAAGCGTAGCCTGAGCAATATCTCAAAGGCACGAGTGTGTAGAAAATGTTTTGGTTGGATATCATATAAGGAAAAGTTTTTGAAAACAATGAATGGTAAAATAATCCTAGAAATCACACATTTTGTTACAGTCCTAAAGATAATTGAATTCGTCATGCCAACAAACTTAAGCTTTTTGACTCAATGAATTGATTTATTATATTTGGTATCAAAGCCAAACACCACATCTCGAGTTCAAATCACAGAAGAGGTGATTTGCAAAAAAGGCTACCTAGTAAAAAATATCATGAGCTGAAGGGGTGTCTAAATGCATGGGCCAATGTGGAGCCATTGTGAAATGAGTTGCTGAGGCATCCACTACGAAGCATAGTAAAATGTGACAATCCTAAAGGTAATTGAACCTCCCATAACAATTACCATTCAACCTTTTCTTATTTGTACACAAATTCCTAGTGGCAAAAATAAGGTAAGTAGTATAAGAGAAAAAATTAAATCCTCTCATATAAATATTTTATTGAGTGATAGTTAAAAGATTTTAAACTTAATTCTCTCGTGTGTTTAAATGAGTTTGGTAATTCTATGAGTTCATAATAGTGTTCCAATCTAAAGTAACCATCACTTTTAAATATTTTGCTTTATCTTCCTCCTAGGAGGCGTGAAATATGCAGGTGGAAAAGAAATCGAAAAAAGATAAGAGAGAAAAGGTCCAGTTGAACGGCTGAACCGTGACACATGGGACTTATCAAAGTCTTCAAGTAAGATTTTCAATATTTCACCCACCACATCTAGGAAAAAGAGCCAATTTGGCAGGTTTGGCATTATGCTTTCTAGCTCGTGCTCTTGCTCTTCCTCTTGCTCTTGCTCTTGGAATGGGTTGCTAACGGAGCTTTTGACTTCGTTTTTGCAGTTTTCTACCAACCAGATTCAGGAATAGGTCCACTTGGCTGATTTCCACACCCTTTCTCTTGGTTCTCACTCTTCCGGGCCGCTCTATAAATACGCATGAACTCGTCTTCTCCATACCAACATCTGGTTTTACAATCTTTTCCTTAGCAGTCCTCCACTTTCGTGAGTTTCTTCTGTGAAAAAAAGATATGGGTGGTTTCACTTCTGCTCAGTGCCTCGTCCTCATCTTGACTGCCTCCGTGTTGGCAGTTTGTACGGCCAACAAGGATTGGCAGCCCAGCTATAATAGTAGTTGGCCTTACAGAGGAGGCTCCAATCATCCAAACCACACACAAGCTCCAAAGAAGATTGTCGTCGGCAGTTCAGAGGGCTGGCACTTCAACTTCAGCTACACTGATTGGGCTCTCAAAAATGGTCCCTTTTACATAAACGATACTTTGGGTGAGTCGACATTCCTTGTTCATCATCTCTGCTTGTAATTTCGTTTTGTTGACAATACGGTTGTTGCAGTTTTCAAGTATGCTACACCAACCGACAATACAACGATCCCACACAGTGTATACCTGCTGCCAAGCCTTCGGAGCTACTTGACGTGCAATTTAACAGGAGCACAGATGCTGGCCAATGAGACACAAGGTGATGGGGAGGGCTTCGAGTTCGTGTTGACAAAGTGGAAGCCTCACTATTTTGCATGCGGCATGCACGATGGCGCCCATTGCAAATATGGACAGATGAAGTTCTTTGTGTTGCCAATGTTTCATTCGTATTGGTAATTGATGGAGAAAATGACGACCGGAGCTTATTTTTGGTTGCTTTAATGTTTGTGTACTGTTGAATAAGAGTCAAATCTCCATTTTTTTTAAATCATTTCCCTTATGCACAATGTAACGAGTTCTTTAATATTGAGATGACAGTGAATAAATATAACAGCTTTGACTTGGTACATACGTTCTACAGAGATGCTCTAGTTCTGCTATGCAAACGAAAAGAAGCGAAGAAGCGTTAAGTAAGAAGTTTGAGCTAAAGTTAAACTAAACGCAAGTTCTCTAACATGACAATCTCCTCGTACAATCCGATAGACTAATGTTTGATGCAATGGAAATCAATTTATCGCTTCTAAATCAAACTTTCTATTCGAAGTAACATGTTTGTGGCTTGGCAGAAAATAAAGAAACCTACTTGTATGTTGTTGGGTGTGTGGTGGTGGTGATGGTGGGGGGGGTTGTTTGAAGAACTAGTGAAGACTTTGTAAAATAACTTGCCTTGTTCTTTGAAGGCAAAAAAAAAAAAAAAAAACAGAATCCTCCTTCTTTTGAATGGTGAAATTGAATGCTTTGAAAAAGCACTTCGTTCTCTTATTAAGACGCTTTTAGAACTTCATTGAAGTGCTGATAAGGGTACATGTTTTTATAACACCAAGCACGCTTTTTGTGGTAATGAAGGGCCTCATCCATTGAGTTTCTTTTGAGTCTGATCCATTAGGAATGTTACAAATTTTTAAAAGAATAAAGAAAGTGGGAACACTGAATGGGAAACAAACGAGACAAGTGATGAACACCCAAAATGGGAAAAATAGTAGAATTGAGTTACAAATGTTACAACTCAATTCACGCGCTTGAAAGCCTATACACTTAAGCATAAATGTCCAATTTTTTTTAGCGAAAAGTTAAGTTTATATTAATGAAATTTAGTGGACAAAAGTATAAAAGTATACTTTAACATTACAAAAGATATTTAAAGTATGAAAAGATAGAAATTAGAAATCTTCAAATCTCACTTAATATAATATTTTCTTAAAAAAAATTATTTTGGAATAAAGAAACTATCTCTCAAGCAAAAGCGTTTCTCAAAATGTTGTTTGTTGTTAATGTAAGGTTTCAATTAAGTTTGGTAAAATAACCATGAAAACCATAATATCACGCTACCTAAAATTATTTGAACATACAAGTAACACAAATTGAGATAAATTTTTTTTTCTTATACACATACCAACTCACATATTTAGGTGTCAAACATAATATTAATATGCTAAAATGACACCAAAGTTTCTAATTTATAGCCTGATGTAAATATGTTCTCTTCTTAGATCTAACACAAAATTTAGTCCCAAGATATTGGTTAAAAGCAATTGAGTCTGGATAACTTGTTTGTTTCGTCAAACAGATAGAAGACACCTAGCAAATACTCATAATGACAAAAATATGTTAAGATTAAAAAAAAAAATTAGCCCGTCCATTTTGAATGTTTCACTAGAGGAAGAGTGTTGTGCTATCAACAATCAGCATCACGTCAGCCAAAGTATAATGAGTTCTTAGACATTAATTGTACCTTCCCAAGCATGTTTGATAATCCAATTAAATTAAGAACCAATTCGTCACCAAAACACATTAGGCACTGAGATCTTTTGGTCAATTTGGTTCCTTAGAAAGAGTTGAAAATGATGATGGCGATTTTGCCTAAACCAATCCTGGTTGAACGAATAATTTCCTTCTGCTTTCCCCAACCTCGTGCAGATTTGCAATGCCTTGGATATTTCCTAAAGGAATTTTTTAGTGCTTCGGTAATTTTGTTTGAGGTGCTGCTTATACTTGTTCGGTTTCTTGCCAAATTACCGTGCCTTGTAAATATGTTGATTTTTCTGCCTTCTGGCAGGCATGTAACATGCAAGAGGAAAAGACACCTAGAAAGGCAAAGAAAAAAGGCCCAAGTGGACGACTAACTCGAGAAACATGGGACTTAACTAAGTCTTCGCCTTATATTTTCAACATTTCACCTAACACATTTAGGAAAAAGGGTCTATTTGGTGATCTTGCATTGTGCTTTCTTCCTCCTTTCTCCTTGCTCTCGCCACTATAAATACCGCTTAGCTCGTCTCCTCAAAGTCAACATCTTCTTCAACAATCTTTCCTTAAGTTGCACTCTGAAATATTGAAGATCAAATGGGTAGTTTCATTTTTGCTTCCACCTTGATTTTGACTGCATCCATGTTGGCTGTCACTACGGCCAACAGAGGGTGGCAGTTCGGCTTCAACCCTTATTGGTCTTCCAACAGTAGCTCCAATCACCCAAAATCTACAGCAGCACCAAAAAGGATCATCGTCGGCGGGTCTGAAGGCTGGCACTTCAACTTCAGCTACACTGATTGGGCTATCAGAAATGGTCCCTTTTACATAAACGATACCTTGGGTGAGTCGATATTCCTTGTTTATCCTCTCTGTGCATGTGTCATTTGGTCTTGTTGATACTTGTCCTCAAAACTAGTTTTCATTTCTTTTTACGCAAGACCTAAGCAGCAAAATCCTATATATGGATATTACAATCAATGTTATTTGCAAGTTTGTTTCTATTGTTTGCTAAATTTATTAGAGATATCAATCAAGATTTGAATTGTATGAAATAATTAAAATCTGATACATCATCTCGTTTTAAGCATAGAACAACCTAAAAGTGATGAGATGGAGTAATATGTAAAGACTATGGAAACTTACTCTACAATAAGTATTGTATTTGAACTTAAGTTTTGATATTATGTTAAAAAAAAAAAATTCAACTTTCACCTTTCAAATTGGTCATTAAGATACAAGAATATCCAAATATGTAAAGAAGATCGTATGTCAATATATTGTGAGTCTGTATTCTTCTCATACCCTACTAGTAATATGACTTTCTATTTGCTGAAAATATTTGGTTGCAGTTTTCAAGTATGATCCACCGACAGACAATACAACAATTCCTCACAGTGTATACCTGCTTCCAGACCTTCGGAGCTTCCTGACATGCAATTTAACAGGAGCACAGATGCTGGCCAACGAGACACAAGGAGGTGGGGAGGGCTTCGAGTTCGTGCTCACAAAGTGGAAGCCTCACTATTTTGCTTGCGGTATGCACGATGGCGCTCATTGCAACGTTGGACTGATGAAGTTCTTCGTGATGCCAATGCTTCGTTGCCATGGATGATTAACTACAGAAAGTGAAGCCCAGAACTCACTACAAGTAGCTGTTCTTCGATAATGCTTGTGTGGTACTATATAAATGATAATCTTTTGTTACTCTATGTTTCCCTTATACACAGTGTAATTATTACCGAATATTAAGAGTACACTGAATAAATGTACCAGCTTCGACCTGGTATACATGTTCTACAGAGTTGTCTTAGTTCTGCATCCTTCTCATTTTGCACCGCTTAGTATGTGTATAGCTCAAGGTGGATTACTTTGTATTGGATGTTTTAAAGGTTTTTTAAACAAGATGAAAGTCCAATTCCACAATTAATTCATGAATTAAGGAATACACATCTATATTTAAATGTTATTTAAGGATCACTTCTTTCAAGTGAGAGATTTTTATTCTCAATATTTTTCGTACACTAAGCATATCTAAAAGGCTTAAAATTGAATAAAAGTATAAGTGGATCAACAGAAATATAATACCATATAAATAAACTTAAAATTCAATCTAAAAGTTAATTCATGAATTAGGAAAATTTTGTATTTAAATATTGCTTAAGGATCTCTTTTTTGAAAGTTCAATTTTCCTCCTCAATAGTTTCTACATAAAATAATATATCATATAGAAAAATACAAATTATCTAATAAAACTATTTCGGCATACATTAAGATAAGATTAATGTATCACTTCTATAATTAGCTAATGCAACATAAATCTTTATTTAAAATATGATGTTTGTACCTTGGCACCAAAAAAAGCATGTTTATAAGTTGAAAAACAATAATTTACTACTTCTTGAAGAAAAAGATGGAGAAAAGGAAATCTCAAACTGGCGCCTTTTGAAATAGTCTCGTTGGTTAAAACTTCCTTTTTCTGGTTCAATCGAATTCCTCCATGCCTATTGTGCAACTTCAGATTTGTTCAGAAGAAAGATAATGTCAAAAAAAAAAAAAAAACAAAATATAGAATAAAACTGTAGAAACAAATGAATAAGGCGATCTACTGGTGGCTTACCAAGATTGGCGACTTTAATTAGTGTATCGAATGCACTAATTAATAATATTTGCACTTTGAATGGTTATCCTGTGTTTAGTCAAGCATAAAATGAGAGTTATCCTGTGTTTAGGAAGAAAAAAAATATATTACAGAATGTGATATGGGAGAACTTATTTCTTGGCTTTGACACTTGATGCTACCCATTGGAAATTTTTACATCTGACTAATCATAATATAGCTTGAAGAATTACATATAGTGGAAATATTTTGAATGTTATAACCTTATGGATTATTGTATTGGTTTTCTACCACTTCGTTGAAGAAGTACAATAAAACTAAATGATTCAAAAAAAAAAAAAAATAGGACAAGCGAATGTTCTCCGAGTACAACCAACAAGAATATACAAAGATTGATCACAAATCTTTAAGATTTGATTCACCAAAAGACCAACGTCTAAAGAACAAGTAACATCAACTTTATATCAAAGATTAGTGACATGAAAAAAGATAAACTTATATTCATTACAACTACAAATGAAAAGTTTTCATTCAACTCAACATAAAAGGCTCTTATCATCTAAGGACTTAAAGTTAATTGATACAGAGCTGCATGGCTTAAATATGCAATCCTATAACATAAAATGATATATGGATAGCACATCCAAATCAATTGGTCAAAAGAGATAAATCTATTTTCTTGAATATTTTAGGTATAAAGATTTTCATTTATGTAATATATTTACTGATTTTTGAAATCGCTGTTTCTCAAAAGAGTATTTCTACGTATAAAGCGTTTCCGTTGTCTTGATCAATTTAAGAAGTTTATAGGACTAAGTGCTAATAAAGGAAATTTGCATTTATTTGAGATTGCAATAAGTATTAGATACTATATTATTTACATTGTTTCTTATAATAAGTTCTCTCTTTCCTTAGGGTACTTTCAAATATATTTAATTTGTTAGATATATTATGATATTTAGACTAACATATGCATAAATCAACATTTAGATGTCTACATTTGATAAGAAAAAGTTAGTAAACACATCTCTTTCCATCTCAAGTAAATTCCTGCCTGTGTTAGTGAGAAATAATCCTCATTACTTCTGAATCAAAGTTTATACTCTTTTAGAATGATGCCTCTTGTTTATATTTACCAAGGAAAGTTAGACAAAATAGATGGGCTCACAAGCCTATTTAAAGCTAGTTAGAGATATCCCAGATTTCGTTATGAAAATCTTTCTCATTCACCTTATCATTCATAGGATTAGATGAATAGTTTGTTTTCTAGTTAAAACTCCAGAGTATTGTTCTGTTAAACTTCATTTTAAGTGTGTATTGAACGCAAGGGACAACTCCAACAGATATGATCTAGGCTTGAAGGACACAAAACTAGGGCTTGAGGGCACATAATGGCTGTTGGGGTAAAAGTTACAGATTGTGGAGTTCTTTCTATGTTTAATTGCTTTTAAAAAAAAATTAAAACGGAGGTCAAGCAAGTTACGATACTTTACTACATTTTTGTCAATTTATGCTAGCTCAAGTGAAGCTACTATACTTTAGAAGGTTAATGACCCCAATACAACAGGAGCCAAAGTTACATAGAAGCATGCTTATTAACCTAACAGTAAAGAGACAAGGCTTCAAAAGGATGGAGCAGTGAATGAAACGGCTAGGTTAAAACACTTGTGTGATGTAAGTATTATTAGAAGTCACTTAATCTGAACTAAGTTCACCTCACTTAGTCAAGAAAAGAAACTTTAGGATCTAACGTTTTGAAGATATTGTACGTAGGTTTATTGAACCTAAAGAGAACTTTCTAATTCAGAAATCTCAAATTCAATTACTGATTTTTGATAATGAGAATGCTACATATATTTTAAGCTAAGAAGAACTATTGGAGTAGGCGTAAGATTGCTCCATTTCTGCGGAGAAAATGGAGTAAAATCATTTTGAAGGAAATTAATGTTGATTGCCATTGTATTAATTTTGAAAGCATCCCGTTTAACTTAATTGATGGATCTCAAAGTTAAAATCTGATACAATGCCACTTAAAAATGCATTGCAATATGAATTACTCGTAGAATGAATAGCATCTTGCTTCTCTAGAGGATAACAAACTTTAAAAGGTTACCGAAGTGATTAAAGACCGTTTTATTAGATTAGGAATTACTAAAGAGCTACTACTAAATTATAGAGTATCTGGTTATGCACTTCAAAGAAAGCTTATAATACATAATTTATAAAACAATTATTTTTATGATCATTTTCTTTATCATGTTTTTATCGGGAACTACAAACTTCTTCCTTTGGGTAGAGATATGAAATGGAGGGTTCCCATGTATTATCTATTTGTTATTATGGTGAAATCTTCTCGTGCTAGAAGAATAGCACGTGCTTGTAAGCAAGAAATATTTGAGATGTAACAGAAAATATCCCTTGCCTTCTTACCTTGAAGGCCATTAACTTGATCAATTTAATGAGTTTATAGGACCAAACATGTAGTCTTAATAAGAGTAATTTGCTTATATTCAGCACTGCAACAAGTGATATAGACTAAATTATGAATATCTTTTATAGAAGAAATCGTCTCTTCCACTAAGGTACCTTTGAATATAGTTAATCCATTAGATAATATTTAGATTGATATTAATAGAATAGATGTACTTTGTAGGGAAGTGACGGAAAATACCTATTTACAATCTCTATCAAATAATCTTTGTAGTTTGTATCAATAAAACCAATCCATATTACTTTTGCATTAAAATAGATTATCCCTTGTAAGGACGTTTCTTGTTAGGCTTAACAAAGGAAGTCACACTAAAAAGGTGCAATCCTAGGACTTGTATTTATAACTAAACAAGGATATTTTAATAGCTTTTACGAAAACCTTGATAGTTCACTAGGATTAGATGAGAAGCCATTACTTTCAATTTAAAATTTTATTAAATTCCAAAATTATCTATTTTTCTAAAAATGAAATACCTTTAGGGCTATTAAGGAATAAAAAATTTCATAAAAGAAATTCCGTACTGAAAACTTCACTACCAATGCCATGTCAGCTTCCAACCCGAACCACCTGGTTTGGAAGGCTAGGATAGCTCCTTTCCTTTAAGCCAATACATTTCTCTTAATCTTGGATGAGAGTCACCTTTGCCCGCTAGAGTTTATCTCCGAGGGGAACGAGAAAGGAGCAAAAGTCAACATACCCAACCCTACATTTGCCAATTGGCACACCTGTTACTCAAGGGCGCTCAAATGAAAGTTGAAGGGCTCCTTCAATCCCACAGTGACCAAGCTATTCTAATATAACTGCAATGCAAAAGAATCAAGGTTTTGATAAAAGCTATTAAGATATGAGTAATAAGTTCTACATTACTATAAAATATATTACAATTCATGTTTATATAATAATAGGTTTCATTAACTCTTAAGTTAATTTTTAAATTGGACAATGAATCTATTAACATAATATTAGAGCAAGAATACATTGCCCACATAATACAACAACCCAATAGTCTAATAATTTAATGATCATGATGAGGTGGCATATTAAGATGTAGGCAATTAGTGTTATATCACTAAGTAATATATTAAGATCTATGTTTTTATGATAATAGATTTTATTAATTCTCAAATTAACTTTTAAGTTAGATAATAAGCCTCTTAACAAAAATTAAGTGCACATTATGCTATCTTTGAGTTCCTAACATAAGGGACAACCCCAAAACATTCTCCTACAAGTTTGAAGAGTCCAAACATAAAGCTTGTAGGACAAAAGTACTGTAGTTAAAAATTACAACTCGTTGAGTTCTTTTTGATGAAGGTAGGCTGCAACGGATAAAGATCGTCACCTTTTCCATATTTTCATTT
Organism: Casuarina equisetifolia; assembly: GCA_028551475.1. NCBI lineage: Eukaryota > Viridiplantae > Streptophyta > Magnoliopsida > Fagales > Casuarinaceae > Casuarina > Casuarina equisetifolia. The sequence goes on from CM052360.1 coordinate 22,859,561, forward strand.
TATATTTGTTCCTTATTTATTATTTTAAAACATGATTACGCATTAAGTATACTATAAAATCTTTCTTTCGAAGGTTCCTAGAAGCATGTTTATTACGAAATAAGGTCTGGTTAGGCTGCTACTGACTTGATCCCATTTGGGACCTGCTTCATAATATTTTAATGGGATTTTTTTTATACCCAATAACTTTTATGTTCTTACACCTAATAGGTGATGAGGGCTTATTCTTGGTGCACAAAACTGGTCAAAACCGACCTGAAATGTGAGACCAACTCATCAATGCCATAAGGTTTGTGGGTCTAGTCTTACCAAAGACCTCGAAACGATTTACAAGCAAAAAAGTTCTTAATATATTGTTTTGCTATTAATGTAAAGTTTTCAATTAAGTTTGATAAAATAATCATGAAAACCATGATATCATGCTACCTAAAATTATTTGAACATACAAGTTACACAAGTATGGATAATAATAGTATGCCAAATGACACCAAAGTTTTTAATTTATAGCCTGAAATAAATATGTTCTCTTCTTTAGATCTAACACAAAATTTAGTCCCAAGACATTGTAGAAAAAATAACCCATCCATTTTGAATGCTTCATTAGAGGAAGGATATTGTGCTATCAACAATCAGCATCACGTCAGCCGAAGTATAATGAGTTCTTAGACATTAATTGTATCTTTCCACACATGTTTTATAATCCGATTAAAATAAAGACCAATTCTTAACCACAACACACTAAGCACTGAGATCTTTTGGTCAATTTGGTCCCTTAGAAAGAGTTGACAATGATGATGGCAATTTTGCCTAAGCCAATCCTGGTTGAACGAATAATTTCCTTCTGCTTCTCCGACCTCTTGCAGATATGCAACCCCTTGGATATTTCCCGAAGGAATTTTTGAGTGCTTCGGTAGTTTTGTTTGAGGTACTGCTTATATTTGGTTTCTTTCCAAATCACCGTGCCTTGTAAATATATTGATTTTTCTGCCTTCTGGCAGGCATGTAACATGCAAGAAGAAACGAGACCAAGAAAGGCAAAGAAAAAAGGCCCAAGTGGACGACTAACTCGAGAAACATGGGACTTAACTAAGTCTTCGCCTTATATTTTCAATATTTCACCTAACACATTTGGGAAAAAGGGTCTATTTGGTGATCCTGCATTGTGCTTTCTTCCTCCTCTCTCATTGCTCTTGCCACTATAAATACCGCTTAGCTCGTCTCCTCAAAGGCCAACATCTTCTTCAGCAATCTTTCCTTAAGCTGCACTCTGAAAAATTGAAGATCATGGGTGGTGTCACTTTTGCTTCCATCCTGATTTGGACTGCATCCATGTTGGCTGTCACTACGGCCAACAGAGGGTGGCAATTCGGCTCCAACCCTTATTGGTCTTCCAACGGTGGCTCCAATCACCCAAAATCTACAGCAGCACCAAAAAGGATCATCGTCGGCGGGTCCGAAGGCTGGCACTTCAACTTCAGCTACACTGACTGGGCCAACAGAAATGGTCCCTTTTACATAAACGATACCTTGGGTGAGTCGACATTCCTTGTTTATCCTCTTTGCTGGTATTTCTCCTCAAAACTAGTTTTTGTTTCTTTTTATGCGCGACCTAAGCCGCAAAGTCCTACATGTGAATATTATGATCAATGTTATTTGCGAGATTGTTTCTGTTAGAGAAGGCCTAAAGTCTTTCTTAAAGATATCATATCAAGATTTGAATTGTATAAAATAACTACTATCGGATTCAGCATCTCGTTCTAAGCATAGAACATCCTAAAATGGATGAGATGGAGTAACATATAGAAACTACAGAAACTCACCTTATAATAAAATATTATGCTTAAACTTAAGTTTTGATATTATATTTAAATAAATTCACCTTTCTCATATCAAATTAGTCATTAAAATATGAGAATACCCAAATATATAAAGAAGATCATATGTCAATATATTATGAGAGTCTGTATTCTTCTTATACCCTACTAGTAATATGACTTTCTATTTGCTGAAAATATTTGGTTGTAGTTTTCAAGTATGATCCACCGACAAACAATACAACAATTCCTCACAGTGTATACCTGCTTCCAGACTTTCGGAGTTTCCTGACATGCAGTTTAACAGGATCACAGATGCTGGCCAACGAGACGCAAGGAGGTGGGGAGGGCTTCGAGTTCGTGCTCACCAAGTGGAAGCCTCACTATTTTGCTTGCGGTATGCACGATGGCGCTCATTGCAACGTTGGACTGATGAAGTTCTTCGTGATGCCAATGCTTCGCTGCCATGGATAATTAACTACAGCAGATGAAGCCGAGAGCTCACTACTACTAGCTGTTCTTTGATAATGTTTGTGTGAAAATGAATAAATGATAACCGTTTGATGTTCTATGCTTTCCCTTATACACGGTGTAATTAGTTCCAGATATTAAGATTACACTGAATAAATTACCAGCTTCGACCTGGTATACATGTTCTACAGATTTGTCTTAGTTCTGCATCCTTCTCTTTCCTTTTTGTACGGCTGAGTATGTGTATAGCTCAAGCTGGGTTATTTTGTATTAGATGCTTTAAAGGTTTTTTAAACAAGTTGAAAGTCCAATTAAAAAATTAGCTTATGAACTAAAGAATATACATCTATATTTAAACATTATTTAAGGATCACTTATTTTGAATGAGAGATTTTTATTCTCAATATTTCTTGTACACAAAGCATATTTAAGGGGCTCAAAGTTGAAAGAAAGTTGAAGTGGATCAACAGAAATCTAATATCATATAAATAAGCCTAAAATTCAACTTAAAAATCAATTCATGACTTCAGGAAAAAAATATATACTTAAATATTACTTAAGCATCTCTTTTTGGGATGTTGAATTTTCCTCCTCAATAGTTTCAACATAAAATAATAAATCATATACAAATATACAAATTATGTAATAAAAGCATTTCCTTACATATCAAGATAAGTTAATTAATTCAAGAGAGATCATTGTATCACTTCTATAATTATCTAGTGCAACATAAATCTTTATTTGAAATGTCATGTTTTGTACCTTGGCAAAAGCATGTTTATAAGTTGAAAAACAATAATCTACGACTTGAAGAAAAAGATGGAGAAAAGAAAATCTCAAACTGGCGCCTTTTGAAACAGTCTCGTTGGTAAAAACTTCCTTTTGTTTGGTTCAATCGAATTCCTCTGTCCCTATTGTGCAATTCCAGATTTGTTCAGAAGAAAGATAATGTCAATAAAATAAAATAAAATAAAACTTAAAATAAAAGACTGTCAAAAAAATGAATAAGGCGATCAACTGGTGGCTTAGCAAGAGTGACGACTTTAATTAGTGTGTCGAATCCACTAAGTAAGAATATTTTCACTTTCGAGGGTTATCCTGTGCTTAGTCAAGCAGAAAATGAAAGTTATCCTGTGTTTAGGAAGAAAAGAAAATATTACAAAATGCGAAATGGGAGAACTTGTTTCTTGGCTTTGAAACTTGATGCTAAGTAAGAATATTTGCACTTTGGAGGGTTATCCTGTGTTTAGTCAGGCAGAAAATGACAGTTATCCTGTGTTTAGGAAGAAAAAAAATTACAAAATGTGAAATGGGAGAACTTGTTTATTGGCTTTGAAACTTGATGCTAACGATTGGAAAGTTTTACATCCCATTAATCATAATAAAGCTTGAAGAATTACATATGGTGGAAATATCTTAAATAGGGTACACTCCCTATTCGATATCTTGAAGTTTCTTTAATTACAAAAAAACTTACTCATACTAATTGTAAGGCTTTAATAGATAAAATATTTGAAAGAATAGAAGGATGAAGAATAAAACATCTTAACTTTATAGGAATGTTCCAATTGGCAAAATCAATCCTAATTTTCATATGTACATTTTGGATCCAAGTTTTTTAATTACCAAATCAAAGAATTTATGAGATTGAGAAAAATATCAACTATTTATGGGTAGGTAACACAGATACACAACACTCTTATAAAGTTATTTGGCAAACAGTTTGCTTACCAAAGAAGAAAAAAGGATTGGATTTACCAAAGCTTAAACTTTGAAATAAAATTCTTTGAGGATATATGCTTTGGAAGCTTGTTAATCTTTTAGATGCTTCATTATAGAGTAAGTGGATTCACAGTACAAAATATAAAAGAACTTCAGTAATGCAGCTTAATATCAAAAGTTTCATGACATGGAATTGAAGAGGCGTCTCAAACTAAGACTCACATTTACCTTATTTCTTCATAGGTCTATCTAATACTGCAAAGAAATTTATCAAAATATTCAACCAATTAATAAAAAAGTATATTAGAATAATCTAATTTAGACCAATGGCACATACAAACATAATTTTATTAATTGACTAGTTTGTTAATATTAAATTTTTACAGCAAAAAAAATTACTTCTTTCAATTAACTTTTATTGTGATTTTTGTTAATCCCAAGTTGAAAACATGAGTCATCTTTTTTTTTTAATGTCCATGAACAATGATGGTTTGAAAAACTATTCTTATTTAAAATAGAATTCGATGTCATATTAGATGATAGAATAAAAAATTACAATGGATTATCAGAGCAACTAAAGGAAAAGATTTTGTTGCAAAGTTTCTTAAAATATCTTTTTTAGCTTGCATTTACTGTATATGGGTAGAAGAAAATAGAAGATGATTTTAGAATAAAACAATTGACATTCCAATTTTGTTAACTAAAATAATATATATATATATATGAGACAGAGTTTCTTTGTTTCAAAATATAAAATTCTCACAAGAAATGTCATTTTGAATAAGATTCAAAATCTTCCGACTTTCATTTTTTCATAGTTTTCGTAATTCTTGTAATATTAAAGTATGCCTCTACAATTTTATATACTATCTTTTTTATTAATGCAAACTTATATTTCTACCAAAAAAGTATCTTGAAAGTTATAACCTCATAAGTGATTCTAGTGGTTTTCCACCACTTTGTTGAAGGAGTACAATAAATCTAAACTATTTAGAAAAAGAGAAGAAAAAAAAAACATACGATGTTCTCCAAAAATAACCAGCAACGACACACAAAGATTGATCACAAATCTTTAACATTGATTCACCAAAAGACCAACTTAAAAAGAATATGTAACATTAGCTTTATATCAAAGTTTAATGACATGAAAGAAGATAAGCTTATACTCACCACAACTATGAATGAAAATTTTTCATTAAACTTAACATAAAAAGCTCTTATCACCTAAGGACCTAAAGTTAATTGATACAAAGTTCTATAATTTAAATATGAGATCCTATGGCATACAATGATTATATGGTTAGCAATTCAAAATCAATTAATCAAAAGATATAAATACTTTCTTGAATATTCTAGAGATAAAAATTGTTATTTATGTGATATATTGACTGATTTTTTATCAATATAAGAAGGTTATAGGACTAAGTGCTAATAAAGGTATTTTGGTTATATTTGGAATTGCAACAAGTATTAGAGACTATATTATTTACATTGTTTCTCATGATAAGGTCTCTCTTTCATTAAGGTACTTGTGAATATATTTAATTTGTTATATATATTATGATATTTAGACCAACATATGCATAAATCAATATTTAGATGTCCACATTTGGTAGGAAAAAGTTAACGAACATATCTCTTTCCATCTCCGTAAATTCCTGCCTGTGTTAGTGAGAAATAATCCTCATTGCTTCTTGATCGAAGTTTATACTCCTTTACAATGATGCTTCTTGTTTATATTTACCAAGGAAAGTTAGACTAAATAGATGGCCTGACAAGCCTATTTAAAGCCAATTAGAGATATCCCAAAGTTCCTCATGAAAATCCTCTCATTCACCTTCTCATTCATAGGATTAGATGAAGAGTTTGTTTTATAGTTAAAACTCCGGAGTATTGTCTAGTTAAACTTCATTTTAAGTGCGCATTGGACTACACTTAAGTTCCTAACGCAAGGGACAACTCCAACGTGATATCATCTAGGCTTGAAGGATACAAAACTAGGGCTCGAGGGCACATAATAGTTGTTGGAGTAAAAGTTACAGATTGTAGAGTTTTTTCTATGTTCATTTACTTTGTTCTTAATTTTAAAACCACGGTCAGGCAAGTTGCGATACTTTACTATACTTTAGCCAATTTATGCTAGCTCAAGTCAAGCTATTATTCATTGGAAGGGTAATGACCTCAATACTAGAGGAGCCAAAGTTACATAGAAGCATGCTTATTAACCTAAGAGGAAAGAGACAAGGCTTCAAAAGCGTGGAGCAATGACTGGGACGGCTAGGTTAAAACACTTGTGTGATGTAAGTATTATTAGAAGTCCCTTAATCTGAACTAAGTTCACCTCACTTAATCAAGAAAAGAAACTTTGGGATCTAACGTTTCGAAGATATAATGAGTTTTTGGGACTGATTACTTTCTTGATTTGCTCTTTGATCTCTAATTTTTAAGGGCCTGTTCTTAGTGCACAAAGCTGGTCTTAAGCCAACCTGAAATGTAAGACCAACCCCACCCATGCCATCAGAGACGAGGTCGTCATTATTTAAAGAGCTCCAAAAAAACCATGGAGAAAACATGTTCTTGATTTATTGTTTGCTGCAAAAGAAATAAATGGGCTATTACTTATTGAATCTGGATAACGTGTTTGTTTCTTCAAAAGGTTAGAAAACCCTTACGTTGAAACAGAAGAGAACAGTTCATTGAATGATATTGTGGTGTAAAAACATCATCATCACGTCAGCCAAAGCATAATGAGTTATAGACTTTAGTTATATCTTATCACCACGTTTGCCAATCCGATTCAAGGAAAGACCAACTCTTTCCAGATCCCTTTAAGCATCGACTTTTTTTAGGTCAATTTAATACCACTGGAAAGGTGGTGAAAAATGATGATGGCAGTTTGGCTATACCAATTGTGGGTTGAAGAGCGAACTTTCCTTTTCCCATCCATTGCAGATTTGCAGCTCCCTGATACTTCTTGATCGAACTTTTGAGTCGTTCTGAGATGTTGTTTGAGTTTTTATTTTAAAAATATATATTTTTATCTAAAAGTCGACTCAAAAATAGGTAAAAAAAAAATTATAAAGAGGGTTTCCATCTAATACTTAGGCAACATAAAATTTTATCATACAATTCTTAATGCACTCCCTTATCCTTGAATTTTCAATAATTTTCTTAATAATATGAGACAATAACTACACACTGCTTATTTACGGTACATTTTTGTAAAGTTACTAGCCAACTTTTTATTGGCATATCTGAATTTATAACCGTGTTATGGTTTGGTGTTTCCCACGAACTGAAAATATTTTGCAGGTATGTTACATGCCGGTGGAAAAGAAGCCAAGAATGACAAAGAAAAAAGGCCTAAGTTGACAACTGACTCGTGATACATTGGACTGAATCAAGTTTCACGCTATACTTCAACTTCTCACCTACCCAGCCCAGAAAAAGAGTTGAGTTGGCAGTTTTGCACTATTCTTTCTCTGTTTGCTCTTTGCTCTTCCGTCCTTAAATACCTCTTGGCTCATCTAGCCAGTGCCAACATCTTTCTACCATCTTTCTTTTAACCCAAAGTTGTTCTGATATACAGAAAAGATCATATGGGTGCTCTCACTTTTGCTTCTGTTTTGGTTCTGACTGCTTCCATGTTAGCATTGAGTAGTGCCAACAGAGGATGGCAGTTCGACTCCAACTATAACTGGCCTTATAAAGGTGGTTACCGGCACCCTAAATCTACACGAGCCCCCAACAGAACCGTTGTCGGCGGATCGGAGGGCTGGCACTTCAACGTCACCTACACTGATTGGGCTCTCAAGAACGGTCCCTTTTACCTCAACGATAGCCTGGGTAAGTTGACATTCTCTGTTTAATGGCTTTGTGAATGTGTCGTCTTGGTTTTTAGTGAAATCGGATACCATCCTGGTCTTTAAAGAACATGAAGAGATAGCTTTCCCTTTCCCTTACTTAAGACCTATGCAGCAAAATCCTACCATCACTATGGAGATTGCTTGAGATGACTGAAAGAATAACGTAATATATGTTGAGCTGGCATTCATCCTACTCTGAATATTAGAGTAATATTTTGTGACCTTATATGTGGTCTTCCTTCCTTCTTCCTTCCTTCTAAGGTGCTTTTTGGGGATATAGAGTTGAGATCAGAGTTGGGCTTCCCCTTTATGGTACTCAATATTGCCTATGCCTAAATGTTATATATTCCCAAACATGGAGGGTGTATGTTAGAATTCGTTACAGTCCAAAAGTTGAAGTAATATCTTATGTCCTTGTACGTGATGGTTTCCCCCTTTCTTCCACGGTGCTTTTTGAGAATGTTACTAAGCCATTGAATATGTTGTATGGTTTTTGGTATGCAATATATTGCATGGTCATATCATAGTTCCCAAAATTTAGTGGCTTACTCTAAGACGTATGAGAGTATTGTTAAAGACTATTGTCCTACACTGAAAAAATAGGATTCTTGGATCTTGTTTAAACGTGAATTTATCTCCCTAATTCATAAGCTTATTTTTAGATTAAATTTTTTAACTTCTTAATACAATATCATAGCTCAAAATGAAGTCTATTTTAAGTCTTGCGGTCTTCAAGATTCTCAGTGTGTAAGGAGATGTTAAGAACTGTTCTCCCATATCAAACTAAAGTCTTTGTTAGCCTAATACTTCATGGGAATATGTCTTTCTATATGGTGACAATATGGTGGTTGCAGTTTTCAAGTATGCTACACCAGTCGACAACACAACAGCTCCTCACAACGTGTACCTGCTGCCAAACTTTCGGAGCTTCTTAAACTGCGATTTCACAGGAGCAGAGTTGGTGGCCAACGAGACACAAGGAGGCGGGGAGGGCTTCGAGTTCGTTCTGACAAAGTGGAAGCCTCACTATTTTGCTTGCAGCGTGCACGACGGCCGTCACTGCAACCTTGGAAAGATGAAGTTCTTCGTGATGCCGTTGCTTCGTTGGTATTGATGGTTGATAGAGGGTGACGCGGGGAACTTACTATTACTTTCTCGTCTTTGATAAAGTCAGTTTGGTATTGAATAAGTGTGCCGGCTTTTGTGTATTGAGATTATAGTGAATAAATCTACAAGCTTTGACTTGCTACTTAGTTTTATAAAGGGTTCTAGTACTGCATCCTTTTCATTTTGTTTTCTTCTAATGATATAAATTTTGATTTAAAAAAAATCAAAATCCCAATTCAAAAGCTAAATCAGGGTTAAGAGGATAATTATTATATTTAAACATTATTCAATAATCACTTATGTGAGACCTTTATCCTGATTAAATTTCATCGTTTAAGGATTTGTCTATGATAAGGAGATTTATTTTGCAAAAGTATGTGAACAAGAACATGCTTAATTCCTCTTTAATGGACTCTTACCTCATCAATACACATACCATTACATATTAAACGAAAGTAAGTGTTAATCAAACTTTTCAAAACGGCACAAAGTCTACAAAGCTTGAAGAGCTTCCTAGAGTGGAGAAGTGGGGTCATTGGGCCAATGTTTCAGTCTTACACGAAGTTCTTAGAAAAAAGGGAAAAAGATGAAAAAGTTAAAATAGTTAGAATTGTATGAGCGAAGCAGCGGATAAAAGTATATAGAGTCAAGTTTCTCTCTTATTAAGATGAGGACTGTGCTTAGACAATAAGCAATTGCAGTTACAAGTATAAAAGCTCTAGGTTTCTATCACTTAATCAAAGTCTTAACTTACTTGCAACGTTTTAGAGATTAAATGATGCATGTTTTTTGTCCTAAAGAACCTTTGAGCATAATTGATCTACGAGAAATATGAAAAAATTTAGATTTGGGTTTGCAGAACAAAATGTTTTAGCACTACATCAAAGGAAAAAGTGAACAAAAATTCCTTGATTTGTAAAATAATCTCTCTAGTAAAGTTGTTATGTAAATCTAAAATAATGTGAACATATAAATTATATAAATTATGAGTCATTATTTTTCATTAATTTTCTTGTGTGATTAACCATAAGGCACAAACACAATACCCACGATAAATAAGAAAGTGACTTCATCATCCAAATGAGGAGTCCTCTTTTTTTTTAATATGGAATAAGAATAGTGTCTTAATATTTTTACTAATAACATAGGTTGACTAAAATATCAAATTTACTAGAAAAACATATAGGATGTGACATAATACCTAACCCCTCGTAACATAGACATGATGAACATTAAGGTGATCCACCACCTGATCAATTAGCCAAGCCCATAACAGTATGTTTGTTTCTTCAAATTGGTCAAAAATGCTTGATGAATATTAATTAATAATGGAAAGAAAATGTTGAAACAGAAGTGTATATATATATATATGTCCACTTAATGATACTTTTGCGAAACGAATGATATTGTGCCGTAAAACCATCATCATCACGTCAGCAGAAATCTAATGAGTTCTTGGACTAATTCTGACTTCTCTTCCAGATTTTTCAATTCTATTCTAGTTAGGCGAAATCCTCTCCAAATTCCACTAACCATTGTCTTTTTTGAGTCACTCTAATTCCTTAGAAAGGCAATGGAATTATGATGGCAGTTTTACTTGACCCTTTCTGGGTTGAAAGAAGAATTTTCTTCCGCTGTCCCATCCGATCGCAGATTTCCGATAAACTTTGAGTACTTCTGCAGATTTGTTTGAGGTTCTGCTTGTCCAGTTTACACTTGTCTCTCTCTTTCAAAGCTGGATTTAGTTGTTAAAGCATGTTTGGCTGAAGGCACTTGGTGGACTTTGATGAAACGTTTTGAATTTCTGCGAATGTTCCGATCTGCAAGTGGAGGGCTGACCCGTGACACATTCTTAACAGTCTTCCGGTTTTGTTTTTCAAACTTTCACCAACCCAATACAGAAAAAAAAGTCAATATAGCGGTTCTGTACCTTTCTTTCTTCTTGTTTTCTCCCGGCTTTTCCCTCTATATATACGGCTTAGTTCATGTAGTCAATGCCAACATCTTCTACAGTCGTTCTCTTAGCATCATTACCCCGAGTTTCCTCTTTCTGAGGCTGCATTCTGACAGAGAGAGCACATGGCCAACTTCACTTTTGCTTCGATCTTGATTTTGACGGCTTCCATGTTGGCGGTTTGCACGGCCAACAGAGGGTGGCAGTTCGGGTCTGATCCCTACTGGCCTTACAGAGGTCGCCACCATCCCCCGAAACATACACAAAGCCCCAACAAGATCGTTGTCGGCGGAACCGAGGGCTGGCGCTTCAACTTCAGCTACACTGATTGGGCTGTCAAGCACGGTCCCTTCTACATGAATGACACTTTAGGTGAGTTCACACTCCATGTTCATCGTCTAACAATGAAGTATGTTAAATATTTGACATTGTTTAAATTTTGTTTCAAAAAAGTCTAAGATTTGTTAATGAAACCTACAAGTTCTGACAAATATAAGTCTTTTATATAATGACAATATGATCGTTGCAGTTTTCAAGTTTGCTCCGCCGACAGACAACACCACAATTCCTCACAGTGTACACTTGCTGCCAGACCTTCGGAGCTTCTTGACATGCAACCTAACAGGGTCGCAGATGCTGGCCAACGTGTCGGAAGGAGGAGGACAGGGCTTCGAGTTCGTGCTGAGAGAATGGAAGCCTCACTTCTTTGCATGTGGCCAGCACGATGGGGTTCACTGCAGCCTCGGAAAAATGAAGTTCTTTGTGGTGCCAATGCTGCGTTGGTATTAATGATCAACGCAGAGCAAGACTTGGGACAATTACAACTCCCCTTTCATGGTTGTGTGGTGTTAAATTAATAACGAGTTCGCCTTCTTGTTTTGATTCTTCGTTCTCCTCAAGGAGAATGGGAAAAGTTTTGGTTGATTGATATGGTAGTGAATAAATGTACCAATGGCTTGACAACTTGTGGCTTAATCATTTATGTTTATGTATGGGCGGAATATTAAATCATGATAGGTATAAAATATTGAAAAGTAATTTATTAAGAGATGAATTCTACTCGATGGCTTAAAATGGGAAGCAAATTAATCAAAACTGAAACGAAAGGAATTTGAACTTAAGATACTTATTTTGTAAAAAATTTTATACAAATTTTTCTTATTATCTCGGCTACATTTACAATGCAATCATTATTTTTAAATAGAATACATGTAATTGAAATCTTAATTAAGGAAAAGACATCTAATGTCATACTCTGGAACATTTGGATTCTAAGTTTGATTTTCTAATTCTTTGACTAAAACATAAGATAGCTTAAGTCTTATGGGGTAAGGTAGAAAAACAAATTTATCATCCATTTATTTATTTATCCATTTCATCTTTTACTACCAATTAGGAGCAATATATATCAAAATTATATTATTTTGTCACACATTTCACTAGATAATAAGTGTAATGAATAACATATGATTAAATTGAAGAAATTTAAATTAAGGTTAATATTGACAAACACTTAACTCAATTAAGAGTATGTGTTATTTAAGATAACTTATTCTGATTTAGATTTAAACATCTAAGTGTGTAAATTTGTGTTATCTAACTCAATTAAGAACATGTGTTACTTGGAACCATAACATTTAGGTGAATGACTTTGGGTGGATACATAAAAATAAATAAATTAAAAGTGAAGGCCAATCGGAGTTAACTTGCTAAATCATGATCAATAATATTTGATAATCAAACCAAAGAACGAGTAAAACGGTATGTCGTACACCTCAACGGGAGTTCCTATTTTGCACCGGAGAGAGACGGCGCGAGAGGGGAAGAGAGCGATGAGCGTGTTCGGAGGAGATAGCTGGGCGAGAGAGGCGCAGCAGAGGAAGCGAAGAGTGGACGATCTGGCGCTGGAGCAGCTTGATGGGTCTTCCTACAGAAGGCTTTCCAGCGGCAAATATACTTGTCTCCTCTGCCCCAACTCTCCCGTCTTCGATTCCCCTCTCATGCTTTCCGTGCGTATCTTCCTTTTACCCGGTTTTGTTGTTGTGTTGTTCACAGATGATGTAATTGTATTTTCCGTGGTCTAGACTTGTAATCTATGAGTTTGCAAAAGTTTAATTGAGTTGCTGAATTTGTAATGAATTTAGAGTTTCCTTCCGGGGTTTAGTTGACAAAAATTTGGGGCCTTTGAGTCGCTTGTGCTGTTATCATGTGCAATAGAATTTCATGGTCGGAACATTCTGTAGTTGATATATATTGCGGGTTTTTTACTAACTGGTTTGAGTTTGCTGGGTTTCTAGCTTCTAAGGTGGCTTAATAATCCCTCGGGATTTCTTTTTATGGGTTTTGGATCCTCGTATGGTGAATGATTTACCTTTGTCTGCACTTTCTTATTTATTTTGGTTCTCTACCCAACTAGAATGAGTTTGTTGATTAAATAACTTTTAAGGCTGCGTAATGATCACATAGGATTTTCTTTCTTGGGTTTTAGATCGTAATATAGGGAAAAATCTTATCTTTACAGGCATATTTCTCATATATAGTTGTTGGATTGTTCTGTTGAGGCTGTTCTAGCTTGTATTTCCTAGGTATATGATGTCCTGCTTCTGGATAATTCAAGTTTGTGAGTGGAAAACCTATATTGCAGATGCACTGCAAGGGGTCACGCCACCGTGCCTCAGAATCAAAGGTAAAGGAGCGAGAGTTGATGAGACAAGATGACATAAACAAGCGAATAGCATTGTCGGGCTCTTCAAATGGCACTGCAAAATGCAATAGTTACCACCAAAAAATTCAATCAGTTGGGAAACCATTGATTGAACAGTCTCGAAAGGCAGCATCAGAGATACATTGTAATCATACCCCGCAGCCTCAGCCAAGTTCTAGTAACGCAAACCGTGATGTTCAAGTTATTTTGGATCACATTACCAATAGGAATTCTAACTTGAGTGAACATAGCTCACATCCTGCAACTGAAGCAGCTGACAAGTTGGTAGGGCAGCAGCAGCATTGTTTGGGTTTACAGGAGCGTCGAGAGAGGGAACTAAAGTTTATATGTGCAGGTTGGAAGCACGATTGTCATGGGAAGTGGTTTAGAGATGAAAATGTGAGTCCCCGTTTGAATGGATGTTTTGAACTTGGATAGCTATAGATGATGGTAATGTTCTTGAAACCTGTTAACATTTGCTTTCAGGTTGAGTTTGATTCTGATGAAGAAGATCCAAATGTATGTCTCGGTTGAGAACCTTTCAGAGGACTGCAGCTGATGCATGCTATTTGACCATGAGAGAATTCTTTTTCCACTGATTTACCTTGAAGGGAGGTGAATCGTGATGACTTTATGCAAATACAGGGGGCCGGTTTGGCATCTATCCACTGGCTCGATGCACAATCCCAAGAGGATTTTGCTTTGAAGGTGTAGCATCCTATCATACTCTATATCACATCAATTCTGGCACGTCCGCTCCTGTTCTTTGTTCGTGAGGTCATAATGTGAGAAATATAGTTGTAATCTGAAATGCTTTCTTGACCACTGGAGTAGCCAGATCATCTAGCAGGGCTTTCTTGTGCAGGTACAGTATGTTTTGCCATTTCAACTTCTCTTATAATGGCATTAAGGATGTAAATTAGCTGTTCTGATGAACTTGGTAACATTTTGTTGAATATCTGGTGCAACTTTTTCTCCCAGTTGAGGCCACAGCACGCCATCATCTTAGATGATTCATCCCTCAGGGTCTTCCTTTTTTCTTATCTTTTATCGAATTGAATTACTGTTTTGTTCTGATAACTTACTGAAGCGGGAGGGATGAACCCCCTGGCCAAGCACAATGAAGCAATCGTTTCTCTTTTAACGAGAAGCACAATTTGCTCATATGGAGCTTGTTCTATAATCATTGGCACACACATGTAAGTTAGGAAAATATTGTCTTCTTGAGTGGTTGTTGCAAGTACGTTAATAAGGAAATAGACCCCAAAATTGCTTGAATCTTTCTCTTTTTTTATTAAATTTAAACACACACCCACACACGCACTCAATGCCAAACCTAGGACCTCTTAGTCCTAAGTAGCATTTGCTCACTTCTGTGTCAGGCATTTGTCAAAGAAAAAGAAACTGCTTGAATCTTTCAAGAACCGTTTTTTCTAAATTTTGAAACTGCATTATTGGAGCACAAACCAAGCTACTTAGCTCTGAATGCCAATTATTAAGAAATTAACAAGGTTGTAATACTAGTTGTTGGAGGAATATGAGGAATGATATAGCAGCTACATACATAGACAATGTAGAAAAAAATCAAACATTTACATGATTCAAGATGCATAGGATATCCCAAATCTGTAGATCCCAAAATGTCATTTTGTCTTTATTCTTAATTTTGACTAATTTACTCTCTAACCTTATCCAAATCGTGTTCCATCCCTGGTAGTGTATGGTTCTAAAGAAACAAAACAAGACAAAACTGTGTTCCAGAGTGAGAAGTACTTATGATAAAACAAGAAAAGGTTACCTTTGAGAACAGTTGTCTGTTCTTCTGCAGACTGGATGTCCAAGAATAAACCCGTGAACAATGACTCAGTCTTCATCTTTTCCCATGAAGTTTCGTTTTTCAAACCCCAATCGTCGAGTGGGCTTAATCGACTGGTTTGTCCACCGTTGGAAAAGTATTCCCGGGACCGCCTGTAGTTATTGAAGAAGTACAAAGTACTTTTATTTTGTGGCCAAGTTTTCTCTACCAGTTCTGCAACCTACGGCAGTTGACAGCAAGGTGCCAATGGGTACAGCTCTGTCAAGTGAAAAACATTGTCGGCTGCAAAATTCATGTATGTCATCTGAAACCCCATTTCTTATGCAGCTCCGCTTCTATTGTCTAATTGCGCTTCTTCCTTTTTGGTAAAATAAACTGTCTATCACAAGTTGATTTTAAGAAAAAAATTGAACTCTTTCTCAAAGTTAGTTTATGAGTATCAAGTCTCTTTATTAGTGGGGGATACAAAAAAAGGTATATAAATAGTTTTGTATGTAACATTTGTTAGAAAATTTATTTTTACTCAAAAATTAACCCAAGATTTAAATAAGGTAGAATTTATGTCAATATGTTTCCTCGCTTTAAGTATAAACTTATCAACAAGTGTTTGGCTCAATTAATAATTATTATTATCAAGACTTCTTTAGCCCTAGGTTTCATACGCAACTCATAAGTATATGAATTCATAAGTAATAAAGTTAAGATCATGAGAACTTAGAGTACAATGAGATGTTGTACTTAAAATTTGTAATATGATATCATGTTAAAAAATTATTCTTAACAAAAGTTGATTCAAAAATAAATAGATATTTCTTTTTCTTATAAAAAGATATTCAAGTAAAATTTAGACAATACAAAATTTGTATTACTATTTAATACTATCAAACTCTGAGAATATTATGAAAAGGTGAATTATTGCAATCATTTTATAACATTTTCCACTACTCGAGTCCTCCCCCATGAAGTTTACTCAAAATGTTATAGGTCCATTTCCACTTCTCAACACATGATTTTGTTTTTATCTTTAGAATAAAATACACATTTCATGATGATTTTGAAAGGAAGTTGACTTTTTTTCATGTAAATTTGTGTGCATCAAGTGTCTTATCATAAAGATACTAATATTTAATATGTCCCATCAATCTAAACATAATCTAATTCATAAGCGGTAAGATAAAGTAATCAAGCAAAAATAACATGAACATAATCTATGCATGGACCTAGTTCATGAAAAGGTCCATGCATGGACCCTTCCTTGAACATAATCAAGACTTTCAATTGTGATTCATAAAAGTGAAATGGGTTCCTTCTTGACTCTTCTCCACACGAAGGGCTACTCCATGAACATGTAACGTTCCATTTGTACTCATCGAAAGCAAGAAGTACGTATTGACCCACACCCCATGATGCAAGTTTGGTTGTGAAGCAACGACAAAAATGAATTATCTGATAAAAACTTGGTTGAAATTTCTTCGTAATCACCCTGTCATGTCATTTCCTCGGCCTTTGTGCATCGCACGTATGCCCATCATTCACTGGGCCCGTTGCTTTGACAATTCGGATGATGGTGATCAGGTGGAAGTGGACTGCTCCATATGGTCATTAATGGAGGTGATGGTTGTTGTTTTTTGCTTAGCAGGTCAGGTAACTATCACCATTTATTACCTTGTTTGTTATCTGTTTATCGTGGTTCGTCTCCTCGGCCAATTCATGACAGCGATCGCAGTACCTCTAGCTGGTGTATTTTGTTGGTTTCAGAAGCATCCTTTGGTGTCTAGGCTGGACATGTAACGTCGCTGTAAGTACAGAACATGGAGAAGAAAAGGTTTCTGTTTGTCTGCCTACGTTTGAGTTTATCCAGATTCTTTAATTCTAATTTGAATTTTTTTCAAAATAAAGAATATATTCTCTTCAAAGCAAGCAAGCTCTCTAGACAGCACAATAATTAATTTACATATTTAAAATAAGAAACTTATCTCCTCCTTTATAATCTATTTTGATGACAAAATAAGTTTTTTAACAAAAATTACTCAAAGTCAGGCTTAGTTGTTTTTTTTTTTATAAAAAGGTAAATTATATTAATAAATATTAAAATAAAAAAATATATAAGAGTATATCCTAATAAAAAATATAAAAGTCATTTTATTTATAAAAAGATAGAAATTAAAAACTTCTAAATCTCACTCAAAATAATATTTTCTTAATAAGATTTCATATTTCTAAATAAAAAAGCTCTTCTCCATATTATTTTTTTTTACTTTAACTAAGAGAATAAGAATATTAATTATTTTTTACTAAAAACATTTTCTATTTTGTTGTTTTGTTAAGAACAGTATATTAAAAGTTTTACATTACCTAAGTCTTAAAATAAGATAGGAGATTTTTGTTGCCTTAATTCCAATCAAGTCAAGATATCTTGACAAAAAGTTCAAGGTTACAAAGCTCACAACCTAAAATGGTTTGCAAGGGAATAAATACTCCAAATTGGAAACTGTTAAAAGTGTGGATTACATAGAGTAAACAAGGAATGTTGTTAATAACAAAGAATCTATATTATTACAAAGGAGTATGTTAAGAAAAATGTGACAAACATCTTATATTATCTAAATTTTGTTTAAAAAGAGGCTTACTATTATGTTTTTAGTTCAAATCATGCTTCGTTTGTTTTCTTCAAAACAAAAAGGATTGTCTCGTTAACCTCGTGGGAAGTAATCATTTTTCAACCCAAGTGCTTTGATTAAGTACACACACGATGGACGGAGGTTACATTTGGTCGAGTATCAAAAACATGTTAATGGGAAAGGGATTTGGTGTTCCCTAACAATGGCGTTTAGTGGAGAACCCACTCATAGTGACATGCAATGATGGTATGAGGAGAAAGAATGATTTTGAGGACCCTTTAAGAAACAAAAAAGTGGTGGTAAGAAGGGGGGAAAGGAGGAGGAAGAAGACTAAAGCACGGTGCGAGTCTCTGTGGAGACTGGGCATTACATTGCCTTTATCAAAAGATCGAGACAGACCACCGTTCAGACAGTCCCTTTCAACACCATCATCCTTTTTGGGGTTCAATTTTTGACCGAGTGCAATAGTGGGTGAAGCCTTTGTCCCAGTGGTTCCGTGGTGGTGTTAATGATATCATTTGATGATGTCTTTGTCGTGGTTTGTGCAGTGAAAGGCACCTCTGTTTTCTTACATCTACTGTGCTTTTCCCGCAAGCAATTTAAAGATAGAACATAAATAGGATCCAACGTTTAGCTTTTTGACACCTTATGAACCATAATGCCTTAAAAAAGTGCAGCATAAGGCAAGTTATGCGTATAAATGTGAAAATTATTTTTAAAAATTTTAAATTAACTTTTGAGGTAGAACTATTATAATGTTATGAGTCAAAACTTGTTTTTTAAAAGCCTTGTATACAAAAAAAAAAATTATTTTAAATTTATATTATCAATATGTCTATCATGTTTTGCTTCTTATATGTGAAAGTATGTTTTTCCTTCACATACTACCGTAATTAAGTTTCAAGAAGGTGTTCCGTTGTTGTGAACTTTTTCCCAACTGAGAACAGTAAATCTGAGTTTTTCAATTAAGAATAGTTGCCTGGCTGCTTTGCACCGCACCATAAAAGCTTGGAAAGTACAAGTCCCACGAAGCAAAACCCCAAAAGAAATACAGGACTAGTCAAGCAAACAGCTTAAAAAGCCAAGAAAGAGAGGACATGTGGAGTAAAATCACTTTATGGAACTTGGGGTTAGTCAAAATATGCATAGGGATGCCAATTTTCTTCTCTTTAACGCAAAGACTGAGCCTTTAAAGGTTGATGTCAGGTTTAGTTATCCAAGTATCTGTTGCTTTATTTACCAACCAATGATTGAGACAAAGCTGTATGCAACTGTTAATACTATTTATTTTGAATTTGGGTCTTTCCATTCTTTGCTATCAGAAAAGGTAAGGGGAAAAACAAAAGAAACCGAAAAAGAAAAAAAAGGAAAAGATTGTCCGGCTCTATGACATAGCTGGTACTTTCTCTATAGACTCTATGTGGAGGCCCCTCAAATTAAGTCAAAAGAATACAATACTTTTTTTTAAATGCAAGAGGAGGAAAACACGTGATAAAGCTTGGAGAAGAAACTAAAAATTATAAATTGGTTTCTCATCATGATGTTGAAATAAAATAAAAAATGTAAGTTTTAGTTTTTTAAAGTCATATTATCTACATTTTTATTGCACGAAGGTACCTAATCCTCCTGAAAATATTATCATTATTGTCGTCTTCATCAACAGGATCATTAGCAGTGTAATTGAAGATATTATTATTACCTAATCTTCTTAACCAACAAGTTTTTCCTAGAATTATGGGGCTTGAATTCCAATTTCTTTGACCAACATCACGGATCAGAGATTTGACTGAAATCATGACTTCAAAGCAACATTTTCTTCATTTTAAGGATTAAAAAAGTATTAAATATATTGGGGAGGTAGATGGGATAATCATTAGTGAAGTAGGACAAACTTCACATCCGATTAATTGATGGG
Organism: Casuarina equisetifolia; assembly: GCA_028551475.1. Classification (NCBI taxonomy): domain Eukaryota; kingdom Viridiplantae; phylum Streptophyta; class Magnoliopsida; order Fagales; family Casuarinaceae; genus Casuarina; species Casuarina equisetifolia. Next base: position 22,879,551 of record CM052360.1, read on the forward strand.
CACATGGGTGATACGTCAACCCCGAGTCGTTTATGAAAATCTGAGTTTACGTGCAGGTTGATTAATTGCTTGCATGTGCTCTTTACAAGGGATATGGCCCCTGCTGCCCATCCTGGCTTTTCAGGCTTGGGGATCTGATGTTTGGCTCCAACATCCACATCATGGATTTGCTGAACCAAATCTGGTTTTGCATGGCACTGAAGACAGGGAGTTCAGGACTTTCTGCACAAGAGTTTACAACATTGTCATGCAATCCAAACTCAACATGGTTATTCTGGTTGGAAAAAGTATAAATGTATTTTCTCTTATAGGTGTAGTTAATATGTTAATTTAGTAATAACTTAAGAAAGTCTAGAACTTTTTAGTTTAAAGTTTGACACTCAGGTGTGTTTGTTTAAGTGTATAAATAATTAGACCAAGATACTAATATTATGGAATGTGTATTATTTTCAATACATCTCCTTAATTGAACTAGAAGAAAATTATGGAAACTTAATCCATAATGATGAGATCTTAGATTATAAATATTTAATAAATGTTTGTTCCTTTTCTTGAAACTAATAATTAAAACTAGTATATAAGAATTATATTGATCCAAGATATTAATAATGTGAAATACTCATAAATACTATTTTTAATACACTCCTTTATTTAGAAGACATGAAAACCATATTTATCTAATTCATGAACAGTATGTTGCCAAATTTGTAACTTCACTCTAATTATTTGAAAGACTATGTCTAACTCAATAACTAACTTTTTAGTTGGATTAATATTTTTACATTAAAAAGATTATTGTATCTTTGCAATATGTAATTGTCACATTTAACACTTCTTATAATCAAACTTACGTTAAAGTTAAAACTAAACATGATGAAATGCATGTTCTTTGCTTAAGTTGTAGTGAATAAACTTAAACTCAATACTATACTAAAAATATATTCAAACTTCAACTCAAAAACTAACTCTTAAGTTAGATAAATATTTTAACATTTAAACACTTCTTATATCTTTTTAATGTGAAACTTTTATATGTAATACTAGTTAAATAGTAAAAAATTTATATAGTGACTCTATCAAGTTAACTCCGAAAATATCATTAACAGAATTATTCCATCATGAGATTGCAAATGGTGTTGTAAAATCACCGGAGCATTTATCCCTCCATTCATCCATGATGATCCCCACTAGAAGGATCCACACTCGTAAACCACTCAAAAACAAAGAGAAGGACGGTCACGTGCACGACACGTGGCCAGTAAGCCCGGACAGCTCACCATCATCTTCGCCGGTTGTTCTACTCTCTCATATAATGAATTACTCACTCTCTTCTAGACTCTCATCGCAATGCCATAACCAAAGCGATCCCCGGAGCTTCGGAGACCACCATGGGCGGCTGCACATCCAAGCCACCGCGGCCCAACCTCTTCGCGGCCAGGGATGCTCAGGATGACCAGGACGCTTCTGGCCATCCACCCAAATCACCGACACCATCACTCCCGCCTTTCACTCCTGTAAATGATGTTGTCGCCGGAAAAAAATCCCGGTTCTTCCCCTTCTATAGCCCCAGCCCTAGCCCCAGTCCCAGTCCAGCTCACTTCCTGAAGAACTTGAGCTCGACTCCCAGGCGGTTCTTCCGGGGACCGTTCCCGCCGCCCTCGCCGGCGAAGCACATTAAGTCCCTGCTGTTGCGGCGGCACGGATGGAAAACTAAGCCGTCGCAGGACGCCATACCGGAGGAGGGAGACGAGGTGGGTGGTGCCGAGGTGGAACTGGACAAGAGGTTCGGGTTCTCGAAAGAGCTGACCAGTCGGTTGGAGGTTGGAGAGGAGGTTGGGCGTGGCCACTTTGGCTACACTTGCTCCGCCCGGTTCAAGAAGGGCGAGCTGAAGGGCCACCAGGTCGCTGTCAAGGTCATCCCCAAAGACAAGGTCCGTCTGCCCAATTTCGACTCTTTGCTGTCTTAATTCTTGAACCTCAATTTTTTTTTTTAAGCATTATTTCCATTTTACTTTCATATTCCATTCTTGGTTGATGAATCATTTGCTTGTGTGCAGTTTTGGAAGCTGCTTCTCTGTCATTCTTGTTCCTCTTTCTTTCTTTTCCTAAATTATTTTCCTTGGCGTCTGTGTTTGTTTGTTATATAGTCTGAAAGCGTTGGTTTGAATCCAGGTTGCGGGTTCACACAATTCACTATCTTCTTTTTTCCTTTCTAAAAAGTCTTCTAGAGAGGGAATGTTAGGCAAAACTACAATCTCTGAGGCTCCATTTGTTTTGAAACTTGAGTACGAAACGCATAAAGTGACCATCTTGTTTGTTTATTGCTCTTTCTTTTCATGGTCAATTATAGGAATCGATTGCTTGGCCCACCAGGGTGGCCTGTGCTGTTTGTTACTATGCTAAGTGAACTTTATTGGTTTTTTAAAATATTCTCTTTATACGTTTAAAACATATTTGGGCTTCAAAAGTGCTCTTCTAGATGGCCAATCTTTACCTTGGGCATCTCAAGAAAAGTGTCTACAGTATGATGCTCAATGATACCATAGTTCGATTTTCTTTTGCTTAACAATTAACTGATGCCTCAGACGTGATGTTTCCTATAAAGGGTCACTCTCGAGTTGGGACCAAATAAGGGCCTAGAATAAAGCAAAACCATGTGCAGCAACAGTGCATGAATGCTCTTCATCGGCCCATATTTACAGCTACCATAAACTGGCCAAAGTTGATGTCTGTATCACACACGTGATGGGGTGGAGCATGTTTGGGCTTTTAAATGGCTGTTACTAAGTAGACCTTATTGTGGTGATTTGAACCTTCTTTAAAAGGAGAGACATTGTATCAACTCTTGACGGTGTATGGTAGGATAGACGTGAAAGATGAGGTTCTTTTAAATAATGGGAATAGCGTTGTCTGAGCAAAGAGTTAACCTAGATTAAAGGACAAAAACTAAAGGAGAAAATCGATCACCTTATCCATTCCTAGGTGGGTCGGACCCCATTCGACCTCCCTTGTAGTTCAATCTATTTAATTGGTTTCAACTGTATGTTACACAGTGTTTATGGTGTTGTCATGATCTGAAGGAAAAATGAAAAATGTTTTTGAGGGTATTATCTGCATAATGTACGGATAAAAGTTGTGGAAGAAAGCACACAAAACTGTTCCTATAATGGGACAATATTTTTTTTATCCTTTACTTATAAAGAGTTGCCTGCAATTTAAATAAATGTATTTTTGTGGCTATATTATAAAGCCGGTGTGTTCTGTTGGTCTGATTTTAATTTGTTGTTTCCATTATCTTCAATTCAATTTTGGAATAAACAAACCAGATCAATTAGTCTATAACGGATGGACAAGGTTCTGTGTAGTTTGGTTCCCTTTCCAAATTATGCTTTTTAATTTTGATCATTTCTATGTATTCCTTTCTTGAACCATTAAAGAATTAGTTTTTATTAGTAGGAGAAAGAATCTGTTCATAAAAAAACTACATTTTGAAACCCTTATTCCCTTCTCTTGGATCTGTTGGGGTATTTGCGTATTGGAAAATCAAAACTGTCTAAGCTCACATGTACACGTAAGTAACATTTATTACAATAACAAAGGTTACTTATTTCATGAATCTAGTTTGCAACCCTAATTTCTATATCGTATAAGCTGCTTGCTTTCTCTGCTTTCAAATGCACAAAAGATAGCATCAAAATAACTCCTATTTCTAGGGCAACTAGACTACCCAAAGATCAGCTCACAGGACTATGCCAATTTAATCAAATTCAAAAAGGAAAAACTTTGAACCATAATTTCAGTGATACATGCCAATTTAAATGGGTGATTTGCTGGAGCGTACCTTATTTCTTTTGGGTTTTTGTAGAGGCTTTCTGAATCGGACCCATTTTGTCTTAGTCAGGCTATAATGTTTCATTTGAACTAGTTCAGTTGTATTTAGCAACGCTTATTTTCGCTAGTCAATTTAAAAATGAAACGGGGTCTACTAGTTATAGCTGGTACGCACAATTGTTAATATGATGAGAGTGCTCATTCAAAATAGTGTGTTTACTGGTAGTAGAGAATTAATCTTTGCAATTAGTTTGATGGAGTTAGAATTCTGAGAAATCTTCAAGGCTCTTCTCTTAACATAGTTTAGCTCTTAGGATGAAGTTTCCTAAATAGAGTTTAGTCCTTTAGTCTGTTTGTATTAACATTACCTTATATTTTGAGTGCTGAAGTAAAGACGCAAGATCTGATAGCTGAAAATTAAGCCCAGGGTGGGAACTGGTAACGCCTGGTGGAATATAAGCAGAAAAACGGTTGAAGGTCCTGACTGAATAAAATTAAAAGGGATAGAATGTGATGCACTTGAACCAGTGGAGAAGGGTTTAGAATCAATGAATTGCAGTAATATGATGTAATGGGCTTTTCTTTAGTGAGTTAGTGCTTATAACCTCTCGGGATGCTTTGGTTTTTATATCCGGGTTATCTTTGATTCTGTTGTTTATGTGGTCCTTTTTCTCTTTTCAAATTAGCAAATCTCTGGACAGTTGTAATTTATGGATAACTGGATGTTTGATTTATGTAGCTAAATTTGGTATCTTTCCTTTATGGGGCTGTCTATTGTTACTTTTTCATGTTGGTCTAATCTTTCTCACCAGATGACAACAGCAATTGCAATTGAGGATGTAAGAAGGGAGGTGAAAATATTGCGAGCCTTGACGGGACATAACAATCTAGTTCAGTTCTATGATGCATTTGAAGACCATGATAATGTCTACATAGTGATGGAGTAAGCTTGGAACATCCGCTGCTTTCTGCCATCACATCTTGTTCTGCTGCTGTTCATATAACAACTGATTGATATGGATAATTAATCTATCTTTCCTGGGTGGTTCATGGGGCTAATAACAAACTAATTATTTAGTTACCAATATTGTTGCGCCTGCTCAACTTAAAACATATAGTCAGTGTGTTTCTGGTGTCAAAATATGATTTTCTAACGTAGAAGTCCCTTGAATGATTGCTTGCTGAATTGTATAGGACCTCTGATGTTATGAAATTTATCTATAGTTATGAATGTTTCAGGTTATGTGAAGGAGGGGAGCTTCTGGACAGTATACTTTCAAGGTAGTCATTTGTTTCGTTTCTTTATTTTATAGACTTATTTTATGCAGCATTCAGATCACACTTGAGCCATCAACTAAGACATTCTATTACTTTTGTAGGGGTGGTAAGTATTCAGAAGATGAGGCAAAGGCTGTCATGGTACAGATACTGAATGTGGTTGCGTTCTGTCATCTTCAGGGTGTGGTGCATCGAGATCTTAAACCAGAGGTAGAACACTTACCATTCACTCCCCACGCCCCAACCCAAAACACCATTTTCATGCAATTGTATCATGAGATGAATGGTGGAATGATGCATTTAGAATGGCTAGTTGAAGGAAGTCAAGTATTGATGGAATTACTGATATGAGAGTTTGCTAGACTAAGAATTGACCTGATGAAGGGGCTGTTTGGATTTTGCTAGTTGTGGACCAGATGTTTCCTTCTCAGTCATTGCACTTTATTCTATGAGCTTAGCTGGTATTCTTTTCTAGTACAAGATATTTTGTTCAAAGTTGTTAACTTTAAACTAAGATAGTTAAAAGCCTTTTTTCAGTGTCTGTTTATTTAAATTTATTATTTTCTGCGCAGTTTCTTCAAACAATATGCATGTTGTTCTCCAGGCTGATACCGAACCTCAGTGTCACGACACCTTGTACTCCAATTTCTCTTCCAGTCTTTTTGAATAATTGACTAGCCATTTGATTTCATAGTCAATATATTTTGGTAGTCATGTAACGTTGGACCTGCCAAAGAAATTTCTGTCTGCCTGTCCACTGTCAAACATAAAAACTAGAACTTAGTCATCTTTTGACCGTCATGAAAGATTTTTCTGTATGTTTGTCTCTGACACAACATAGTTTGCCTTTTGTTGATGCGATATTAAGTTTGAAATTGCAGGAGAGTGGTAGAACACTTATTTAGCTGGTATGTATAATTGGTATTCAATTTCCACAGGTAGAGCCAGTGTTGTTGGAATGTGACTAGCTTGTTTTGTGATGGATATGTCAACAGAATGAAAAAAGAACCTAATGTACTTGCTTGATTCAGATTATATTTTCGTAGTTAGTCATTGTCTTAAACTGAGTGGCTTAATTATCGTGTTAGTCAGTTTTAACTTGCTCTTGCTTGCATAAGTATTCCATCTGTGTTTTTTCATTCTTCTTCATAGTTATAAATTCAAGATAACACCAATGAAGTTCATGAATATTTTAACTGACCGCTAGGATGGCCTAGCTAATTTGTAAACTATGATGCTGATAACGTAGCATAAGAGTCATGTTCATGGTAGATAATTGTTAACTGCATCCGATAATGTAAAGCTTGAATTTTTTTGGTGGCATTTCTATGACATGGCTTTTATCTGGACCAGAACTTTTTGTATAGTTCAAAGGATGAGAACTCCAAGTTGAAGGC